>OX438961.1:4166485-6588412 GCA_949316185.1 Pyrausta nigrata
AAAAATGTGTTCCCATTGTTTTCGTTTTTGTGTACTGAACTACTGAGGAACAGAGTAAAAGAGATGGATGAGAATCCTGATCATAAAAATGGACTTTTTCAACGCGCTATTTCCTCACTGAGCTTCTCGTATGTTATATGAAACTAGACAAAATATATTTTTTAACTGCAGTCATGTTTTTGATTTTTTAATAATTGGTTTATTCTTTTTGATTTAGTTTATCTTAGCACTTCACTATTGTAACCACATACTTTCACTTATGTAGAGTAGAAAAGTTACGATATATTAAAATGATGTTATTGTGTAATTTTACAAAAACTTTTGGTCATTTCTGTTTCTGATTTTTTGAGTGTGTCATTTACAATTAACTATATCTTAAAAACCAAAGCTTCAATTGATAGTTTTAAAAAATGCCTATTATTTTATTATTTCCCTCGCCTACTAGAAGGAGTGGTCAGTATCAAAAGAAGCTAAACATTTTAATACCTACTTACTTTGTCAAAATTAATTTACATATAAAATAATCAAATATATTTCTTTTCTATTGTATTAAATAATTTATCTTAATATTTATTGTTAAGTTGTATATTATGTTAATTTTGAATAGATATTTAAAATTGAATAAAAAAACATTTATCTAAAAAGTGTTTATTACGGCCACATCGCAACATTCTAACTTAGACAAATTTATTAAAGACCTTAGATCCTATTAAAAGACTTTTGTCAACCCTAGTTTTACCTCAATCCGCCAAAATACAGTTATCCGAACAAGCGCGAGCGTGAGTCAACATGGTAATATCAAACACTGCTGCGCCCGCGCATCTGGTACATCCATCATCCGGGAACAATGAGGCCGAGAGACGCTCAAACCGTGTATGATTTGAGATAGCTATGTATATTATGTATTTTTAGTGCATCATGGACTAGTGTAAGTTTTTAGGCTGTAAAATATTTAGTCATATATATTTTTTAAAATATATAATAGGCAGACATTTGACCGCAATCTCATCTGATGGTAAACGAAGATTCTGTTGAGGATGTGACATGTCTGCCTTGTTGATCTTGTGGTCAGCATGCTGGTTACTATCCATGAGGTCCTGGGTTTAAATCCCGGGTTGGGCCGAAACTTGTTTCTGGGTTTTTCTGTTGAAATAACTCAGATACAAATTCGGATTCAGGAAGTTGGTAGTATTAACACTACTTCCACGGAGGTACGTCGTTTTTTGAAAATTATTTGAGTAATATTGTACAAATAATGCCTTTAAAAACAGCACATGTCATTTTTGGGGATTTCCTTGGCCATGTGTTTTAATAATCATTATTAAACTTTGTACATACCTAAACTGTGCGCCAAAATTTCCAATAATCAACTTAATGCAAAAGGAACTAGTTCAAAACTTAAAAATAAAATGACAAAAGCGAACCAAATGTCAAAAGTTAAACAAGGCAATTTGACGTGCGCAATTCTCGTAATTGCGTGAAAGTACCGTTATAGGCGATTGGATAACATCCTAACCTTGTTATGTAGAATTTAGCGCGCTTCTCCATGGCAACGGTAATATGGCGGTCACAGCGCGCGCGCATACTTTCTTTTTGGTGGACTAAAACAACAAGAGATTTGGTTGTCTTTTCATTTGGTTATAATAAATATTTACGTATAGGTAAAATTGTACGTTCTATGTGCTGTGGTTTGTGACTAACTTTAGCTTACACAATATAACTATCGATATCACCATAGTTATGTACAAATAAATTATAAAGTAAGGATACAAAGGCGTAAGCACTATACATATGCCGCTTCATTTAAAAGATGAAAGAGAGAAAACCGTAATTTTGCAGAGAATTGAATAACATCCAGCCGGAAGCTATTTTCAGGAAAAATATATTTGAGAGAGATGTCGTCGAGTGGGATCTACTTCTATTCTGTTGCTTGCCTTTTAACAATCAGCACAATACATTTATTTTTCTTCCATGTCGGAGGTTGCAACCTCCTTTCTAAAGCTTCGTGACAATCGTGACATCTGTCAGTTTAGCGCGGGAGCGCCATCTTGAATTCGTAACTGGAGCGCCTTTCGAGGCCACGCCACACTTACTGAGAAGAAAGTTGCTTCGTGGTCGTCCGGGTCAAGTTCAGGGTAACTGTTAAATTTTGTAGAAATTAGGGGTCAGTGTGCGTTTTGTTGTTAATAAAATAATATAAAAGATAGATATTGAAGATACACTGTACCTACTCTACGCAATACACATATACACATGAAGTAATTTTATTCCAAAGAAACAATATATTCAGAGAAAATAATTTTATAAAAAAACAACAAGTATGTTATACCTATAACCAATGGATTTATTACAAAAAAATATGTAATAGTTCATTGTTTTTTAATACATAATAATTAAATACATGCTATTTATGAATTTGTAATAGGTAGGTACTTTATCTGCCGTATGCAGGTACGGTAGGTAACGATTATCGTAAGTGCTACCTATCCACTTTTAAACGAATAAAACTACAGTGATCATTGGATCATTTACATGCTTAAAGAACACTGTTTTAAAAGCAATTGAGGTTACATGGATTGAATGTAACACCGCGCCAACAATTATCAAATTAAGTTCACAAGATTCATTAAAAAAAAACTATTCCGATTGCAGCGATTTCATTGCGCGTTGAAAAATTAAAAAGTTATAATATCAGCCAGTGCGGCCAGCGGATGTCCCAGATTTGCGTCCCGTTATAAGCGGGAGAAAGTGCCCGCCACGCGCGCTGCACCGACTATGCAAATTATGCAATTATGTTTACGAACGCGGCCGTTGGAGAGGAGGGCGCCACGGGACGAGTTTCCCGCTTTAGTTTTCTCTTTGACATAATTGCGATGGTGTTTGTAACTGTGAATGCGTATTGCGTGTGTCCATTGCGTCACCTAGTTAAAAGCGTTTACCGTTATGATGTAGATTAGGAAGGTAATTACGATTGATGATAATTTTTTAACATTTACATTTTCAACTGGTTGAAGTAACGTTTTTAAAAATGTGTACATTTTTGAGGAAATGTTTAGGGTATTTTGTGATGTTTAGATATTGAGGTATTATCACGAGTTCCTATCATAAAATTACACACATTTTTAGCATTTACTTTAAATGCTAGCTTAAAAAATATTAAAGAAATAAGAAAAAAATATTGATGAATAGAAAGCAATTTTTTCAAACATTAATATGAATTAACCGGTTAAGTTATATACATTTTGTTTAGTTACAGTTTATTTTTAACTTGATTGTATTTTTTGGAAAAATATATTTCTCAGTTGAAAGAGAAATTATTTCCGATTAAAATTTGTAGCCTTTTTTTGTAACAATGCCTTTTAAATTCGTTCATCAATCACGATGAATGACCTCGACACCTTCTGCATATTAAACATGATTTTGTTTTCATGGTATGCTCACTTTCTAACACCTCACATAAATATCATGACACCGTGGCCACTACACTCCTAATCCGAATTTTTTGCATTCCACGCTTTTGATAGCATCAGTTTCGTCACACTATTCTTTCTTTTTGAATAATTTATCATTCAATTAGCAATCACTACTGATCGGATTTTTCATCAAAGAGAATTTTCAATAGTTAATGACGACGACTATGGGCCTAATTTCACAATATTTTATAAAATCTATTTTTGAAAGCTGACTGTATTTACAAAACATTGATTTTACATTTACTTTTTGAGTTAATTTACGATATATCGATATTTTTTTTCCCGACACATTCCTGAAAGACGTATAACTTTACCATAAAACAGCCTGTTATTAGATTGTTAAATATAATAATGTATTTTTACTATTGTATTAATAGTGAAACAATATTATTTTATTTTATTAATTTTAATGATTGAATATAAATATGTAATGACAAAACAAAGTAACCACAAAGCTATAAATCAAGCAAAAATAGAACGCCTATTACAATTACATCATTTCTCCTCGGCGAGTACAGTTATGCGACTCACATTCTAAGAAGCAGAACGCAGCTTTCCAACAGCGTCTAACAAGAATGATCTAACGTGACAAAGCGAAAAAATGATGCCACCCGCCACACTGGTGTAATGGCGGCCACAAAAAAACTAACGGAACAAAATGCCTAGCCGCCGCGCCGCGGAGAAAGGCTTTCGATTGTCCCACATTTCACTGCACGCGAATCGCGACGGCGCCGCACTACGTTCCATTTTCAAATCTTTAGTCACTGCTCGAGCTGTCAAAGTCGTTTGGCGCGAATTTTGACGTAGGCACCGGTTCGAATTTCGAACGGCTTACGCGAAGTAGCATAATAGAGACGTCTCATTCTATCCCTTGTATTACATCTATTGTCTTGCTCATCGCGCGACATTGAAAAAGAAAGCACTGTTTTTTTACCGGCGACCATTTTGCTCGAGAGTATGTCAAAGAAAGCTGAAATGCATGTCTGTAATATTAGAAACGTTTTATACGCGTTGCATCGCATTAGAGTGCATTGCATAAGAAAATGCATTACCCTGGGGCTCTGTCGAGTGAGCATTATTTAATTTTCAACGGATTAATTATAATATTGATTAGATGTAAGCCTATGGTATGAGCCGGATGCATTTATAGCACTGGCTTAATTCTTTGATTACCATTCAGTGGAGAGAATAGAGGCTTTTGAGATGTGGTGTTGGCGCAAGATGGAAGGGATTTGTTGGGTGTAAAAGAAGACCAATGAGGAGGTTTTGAAGATTGTTGGCGAGGAAAGACAGATACAGCAAACCATCGAGAATAGGGGGGGAAAGATGCTGGGACACTTGGTACGACACGATGAACTAATCAGAGTGATTATAGAAGGAAAAGCTGAAGAGAAAAGAAAAAGAGGAAGACCAAGAAGGTCCTACGTGGTCCAAATCAGGGAAAAGTTAGGAGTCGTGTCGTACAAGGAAGAAAACCTATTCTAAATAATAATAAAAACTTGCAGGACTGAAAGTTTTTTAATATCTACTCTAGACCATTTGGCGTTCATAGTTTATTTTTACAAATGTAATAAAGATCCTCTTAGGTATACTATTAACTTTTCATTGAAGGATAAGAATAGAAAGAAACTTAGTCAAAAGCCTTTGAAAAATCTGTAAACTTCAGTTTTTTTAAATAAAACTAAATAGCTACTCTAGCGACGTAACAATAAAATTGAAACTCGCTTGCAGTTACCCTGACACCAAATTTGTTGAAGTCTACTGACCGGTGATGCGAATTTTGAAATCGTCTGAGGCCGGCCAAGTGAATGTCTCTGCAAAATGGTCAAGCGCAAAACCCTTACAGTATCTACTTACTACTTCTAAGCATCAAGATTTCAATGGCCACATTGTTCCGGACAATGCAGAAACCGGCTGCATCTATCTCGTTCTTAATGTCACGGCCACACCGCAAAGCGTGGCTTGTGCTGGATGTAGGTCGACTTGGTAACAGCTTGCTGTGCTCCGTCGGTAAGTGAGAGTGCCAGAACCTTCAGGGTGAACTCGCTCCACTCTTCCTACGCCACGTCAAGTTTAGTCCAGCGCCAAGAGCGAACCCATTCCAAATAATTAAAAAAACCTGCAGGGCTCTGAAATATTTTTAGTACCTACCTCTAGAACAGTGGGCGTTCAAAATCATTTTTTATTGAAGGATAAGGATAAAAAGGAACTTAGTCAAAAGCCTTTGCAAAATCATTAAACTTCAGATTCTTTACGTTATGGTGCTGTGGACAAGTGCACCTTACCAGTCTAAGGGCCAAAATCTAAGCATCAAGTACCTACGAAGTACCTACTACTACCTATAAGTACCCACTTCTAAGTATCAAGATTTCAATGGCCACATTGTTCCGGACAATGCAGAAACTGGCTGCATCTATCTCGTTCTTAATGTCACGGCCACACCGCAAAGCGTGGCTTATGCTGGATGTGGGTCGACTTGGTGAAAGTCGAAAGGCGACCTGGTCAACCACTGGAGTTACGTTTGCCGTGACACTTACCGACGGGCGATATGTTTGTTCGGGGATTTGTTAGGCGCATCTTTATTTATTTATAAAAGGTATCGGGTTACAGTCTATACGTTACTAAATTAAATATCTTAGTTCTTAGTCACGGAAAACGTGAGAAAACGAAAAATTTTTGACGACCTCTTGGTGTAGTGGTTCGCGCTCGGGACTACAAACCAGAGGTTGTGGGTTCGAATCCCGCAAGGGGCAAATGTTTGTGTGATGAGCACGAGCATTTGTAACTAAGTCATGGATGTTTATAAATGTACTTATATAAGTATGTCTATCCGTTTCCTAGTCGCCATAGCACAAGCTTACGCTTAGTTTGGGGCTAGGGAATTGTGTGTTTGTTGAAACAATTTATTTATTTAAAAAAAACGGTAATTTAAAAAACCAAAAAACCCGACTGTGTTTCTGTGAAATCGGAAATTAAAAAAACCCTAAAACAAGAGAGAGGTCATACCCGGGTTAAATTGGTACCCATATTAAAAATTGTAGCAGTCGGGACCCATTCTAGAAATGGAGGCTTAGTGAATTTAGAGCACATAACTACCCTCTATATTACATTGCAGATTACTCCTCTACTGACGAGACGGCTGACTTTCTAGCATGGGTCCCGACTGCTACAATTTTTAATATGGGTACCAATTTAACCCGGGTATGACCTCTTTCTTGTTTTAGGGTTTTTTAATTTCCAATTTCACAGAAACGCAGTCGGGATTTTTAGTTTTTTAAATTACCGTTTTTTACTTTATTATTTTTAGTTTTATTATTAAACTGCCAAAATTATAATATTTTTGAAATGGTCTCTTTACTGGCTTTCATTTGATACCCATATTGCTATGCTAAGGAAAAAATCCATCCTCTCTCGCCCTTTATTTCCATTTGCGGGCGCCATTTTTGAAATTTATATAGCCTATGTCACTCTCAATTTTGACAAATTTAACGACACCTCATATGTCAAAAACTGTAGAGCCGTTTGGGCTGTAGGGCGTGCTTAACAATTATACATACATACATACATACTCTCGAAAAACATAACCCTCCTTCCGCAGTCAGGTAAAAATACACAAGTATTGGTCGACTCTTAATCGCCAATTGAAAATTGGTTATAAAGTAAACCTACTTATCACAGAACGTATAACGCTCTTAAAATAACTCGATAAATAGTAATCAAATGCGCAAGAAACTTGACTGTTGAGATAACTAATTCGGAAAACAACGTTCCGGTCCATATAACTGTCTCAGTAAGTGTCCATATATCATACTACATCTTGTTAGAGCATAGCAAGCGATAATAACACTTCTAACATTATAATAAGAGCTTGTCTGGTGTGATAACAAAATTATATGCCGGTTGAGAACACCGGTAAAGGTTGTCGCTCAGTAAAAGCTAAGAAGAACATTCTAGAATTGACATTCGGCTGAAAAGCTGAAGAACTGAAACCAAGCAAGATAGATTGGATACCAGGCAAGCTAGACAGGAAAATTTGAAATTAATGTTAATTAACTTAAATTTCGCACACAAAATTGATTGACAGTGTCATCCGGTGGGACTCAAATTCACGACCCTTCGCTATCCGGGCGAATGCTCTTACCAACTAAGCTACTGAGGACGTTAGTCAGTCGGCATTTTAATTAGCGATAAGTCTAATATGAGAAGATTTTTCTTTTGAAGCCTTGGTAAATTCTTCTAAAATAAATTTAATTGGTCTTCAAAAATATAATGCCAGAGGTGACACGAAAAGAAGAAGAAGTAATTAAATATCTTGAGAATATTATTTATTTATTTATTTAGGAACAGCAACATAACACAAATTAAAACTTACATACTAATTACATAATTTATCACAACTTTAGGTGAAAAACAAGAATACAATCATGAATAACCTGAAATACTTATGATTATTTTGAACGATGACAGGAAAAATCGAAGGACGAAGGCCAGAGGACCAAAAAGAGTCGGACCAAATCCGCACCACTTCACCGTCGTGGTCACCGGTAACCACGACGCCATTCACGACGCCAAAGATCGCAACAAAAGATCCTTGGGTAGGAGAAAATCATGCATAGAAATGAAATGAAATAAAATTCATTATTTGGCACGCATATAATGCGAATAGTACGGTACATAGCACAAAACCAAGTGTGTACCAAAAAGGTCCCAAGTGCCCAAAGGTTCATGGAGGTCGAATACTGAAGTTTCAATGCAGGTCGAGACTCAGAAATGAGGAAACAACACACATAAAGAGAGATACTGTAAACGAAATGTTCGTTATATCTATGTATGTATCTATCTTAACTTACAGATAAATAAGTCTTCCAGGGACGAGATTGAAAAGAATAGGAACCAGTTGTCTAAGTTATTGTAGTAAACGTGTTAGAATACTCAATTCGCAAAATGGCCACCGGTTCGCAATTGGACCAATTCGCAGAATGACTAGTTCTCAAAACGTGCAATTCTAATAATACCTAATAGCAAAAGGACTAATTCTAAGAATGCCTAAGTAGGTAATACAGGCAATTAACAAAGTGGCAAACTTTCATACTAGTTTTTTTCTCAATTTCCTAAGATCTGTGTATGTGTATATCATATAGCTTGTAATATTATATCTTCACGTGTAACAGAAGACTTTCTACTCGCGAGAAGGCACGCGGGAAGTATTCTATAATTTTCACCACTTTTCCTGGCACGCACTTTCCAGCTCTTTGTTACAGCCGATTGGAAAATGATATACATAACGACAGACAGACTTTACAGACGTGCTGACATTGATTGCTAATAATGCTGAGCAACGAGATAATAATAAGATAGGATGAGGTGGTGACGGGTTATGAAATGGCTATATCTTTCTGGAGATATAGTTATCTATCTATAAATTATTTTAGTATTTAAGGGTTGTAAATAAGGTATTTAAATTAAACGTTAGTCTTTACCATTCCATCTAATTAATATTATAAATAGCTCTGTCTGCTGTGAAGAGACGTTGATGAATTTTGGCGAAGAGGATTATTTTAGGAATATCCAAGAAAACATTTTTGGGGGATTTTAATAATGAATAAAAATGTTTAAGTATTACAAACAACAATAATGTAATGTAATAATTGATTATAATCTTTACAGCCATTTCTTTGCAAGTTTTTACGAAATAAATTTCGCACACGAAAATTCGATCGTCTTCTGGTATGACTTAAACCCAAGAGAAACGCTCTAGTGCCACCAGAACACGGTCAATGATTCTTTTTATGTAATTTATTATCTATGTAATTAGTTAACTTAAATTCCATATTGCCAAACCTTACTATAATCTGTCAAGAGGCACAAATGGACACATAATACATTTTACTACCATATGTTTCTTTGACGTGGTAATTTCAGTATCTAATTAAAAACCTCATCTCCCACTAATTAGAAACACAATCTACGGGAAAAATCCAGTGAATAGCGTTAACGTCAAAACGAGGTGACCGCGATGCGCGGGCGCGGAGAAACTCGAAAGTGACCCGAATGATACCGGCGGCCATAGAGTATAGAGCTAACGGTACTCTGGTCTACTACATGCTAGATCTTACTAGTGTAGTTGGGATTCAGTAGGTTTGCTTCCAATTGCCTCATATAGGTTGGACGGTTTGAGATGGAAAGGCAACAGACAGACACCGTTACTATCGCATTCACCTACTGTTTCAATACCAATGTGATTAGTCCACCAATTTAAAACTTTAAGTATTATGTTTCCGGACACAATAGAAAAATAACTGTAATCAACCCGCCCGCGGGTCTTATGTGGTTTGACAGGTTAAAGGTTCTTCCTAGTATAGGAATAGTTTACTCGACTGCGACTGAGAGTAATGTTTATTTATGTATACCTACGTTTTTTAGCGATCTATGTAAAGCTGGTCTATGATTTGAAGCACTTCTAGTTTGGACGTCATTGATCTAAGACGGGGTTGTGCGTAAGCCATTCTTACTATTTATGTCTTGTAGATCCTTATCCACAAACATTAATTTCTGGAGTCAGGAGTGACATCATCTACTGCGGTAGACTGCAGGACATTCACTCCTGAACATAGGCACTAATATGAGTTTTTCAGATGGTTTTGACTTAGATTAAAGCTGATTTCCGTCAAACCTTAAGACAATGGTAAGATGAGAAGCATGATTATGAAACGACACGTTGATAAACCGTTGCTTGATAAGCCCTGTCAAACGCCTGCGGAGAGTCATAAAATCTGACACCGGGATTAGAGGGCCCAGGGTGTACAGTGGCCAGCACATGAGATTCCCATTTTTATTGGAAAATCACCCCTATTACTACTGTATAAAATACCACAGTTTTTAACTTGAGGTGCAGTCGTACGTTCCTACATCTGGTACAAATACGAAAAAGAAGGATAGTTTTCAGATTGAGCATAATTTTTCCATGTCTGCTATGTTGATGTGTATGCTTTCTATCACCTGCCTCCAGTAATATCTCTTAGCTCGATAGTATTGTGAGTCCCGGGTGCGAATCCCAGGTCGGAGCCGAAAGTGTTGGGTTTATCTGTTTTGAAATAACTTAGACACAGCTACGGAGTCAGGAAGTTAGTGGTGCTAACACCCTCGTGCCTCGGAGCGCACGTTAGGTCGTTGGTCCTGCGCCTGATCTCTCTACGGACTGCCATCTCACCGAATTATGAGAGTAGAGGAACAGAGAATGCACCTGTGTATTTAATTGCGCACACACTTGTGAACTATAATATCTCCCGCACACGCAGTTTGCTAATCTCTATTGAGATTGGCCGCTGTAGTCGATATTAGGTTAGAAGGACATTATTATTTATTAATTTTATTGTGAAATACTGGAACAAGTGCATTAAAACCTAAAAACGACACAATAATATACTCTTCACAGGTTTTGTTACGCCTACTGGATCTACCTTTGACTGTGGTGCTAGTATGTCGGCAATAAAAAAGTTATCCGTACCGTGGGTGCGCTGATGGTACACTGGCCTAGGTTGCAATTGTTTTTTTAGATAACCGAGGAATTTTAGAATAAGTATTTAGTGTGAAGTTGTTTATCATATAACTACGTGTAGGTAGATGATAACCTGAGGATTCCATAAAACTAGCTGGCCACGACTACAGATTAATAGGGAATGTTCCATGCAAGTTATTATTGAAGACGTCGTCAAAAATTATGCATATTATGGCTTAAAGCAAAGAAGAAATACCAAACATTTTATTATATTAACAGTTTTAAAAACTTGTTGTGAATTTAGAATATTTTTTCTTTTCTCTGAATGCGTTATTTTTATCAACTGATTATTTTAAAGTAAGTATTTCTTATGTTTCCAACCAAAAAACTACAACTAAAACTAAAAGAAATGACGACATCACTTGTCAAGTTAGAAAAAAAGACACGTGATAATAATCTAAGTAGTTTTTTAGAATGAAATAAAATGATTATTTATTATTGTTACATTTAGAGTGTTTCACTATGATCTACCTTAAAGGCATACGAATTCTCATGAAATAAAGTTTAATAATAAAACACACTTTACAGATTTGATTGATCCAACTCCGCCCATCGGATATTATCGTATGAAAGAAGCATAATTACTATCATTCAGTGCACAGTGCACATAGCATCGCATCGGTTCCAGCGCGCGCCGGTCGCGAATTGCGTAACCCATTTCCTGCGCACGCGCTCGCATTGACATTCGCGATGCGCGGCCGTCGACCCCACTTTCACCCCTTATCACTACAGTAAATTGTTTTCAAATTATTTATTTTCAGATTACACAATACTATACATAAAATATTCACACAAACAGTCATTAAATAAATTACAATAATATAATAATAATAATATGTCTTAAAGAAAATACAGATCAAAATTAAATTAAATTACATTACATTCATTGATTAAATAAAATGTATTATTATTATTGTCATTATAACATTATTTTAACATACCAATTATCTAGCCCCAAACTAAGTGTGAGCTTGTGCTATGGTGACTAGGATATTAGATAGACATTCATTTACATAAATATGATAGTATAAACATCCATGACTTGGTACAAATGGTCGTGCTCATCACACAAACGGGATTTGAACCAGTAACCTCTGGTTTCGTAGTCCAGAGCGCGAACCACTACACCAAGACGGTCGCTATATAGTCCGACAAGTTAGTGTGTTACCCTCCTGCGCCCTGCCAGCCGTACGGGAGGCGAGGATGCGCTAGGCATAGATAATCCTCTTCTCCGAAAGACCACCATTAAAAAAAGAAAAAAGTGCAGGCTATAGATAATACATCAGAATATCCACAGGCCTACCGCCAAACTCTATGCCCTTCAAAATGGCTTTTATAGTGACATCTGGTCAGCAATGACACTGGGGATATCCCGGTGGTGAAGGATCTACCTCCTAGTGGTCTACCCCGGGCAACGACATCACAAACTCCAGTTTGTGATGGCGGCTGAGCGATGCTATCAGCTGTGGTAGCTACCACCCTCCCACCGGAGCCCGGCGCCAAGCAGCTTGCTGTGTTCCGTCGGTGAGTGGGAGTGCCAGAACCTTCTGGGTGAGCTTGCTCCTCCGACTCTGTCTACACCACGTCTGGCTTAGTCTAGGGCAGAGATTTTTAAACTAATTTCGTCTAACGACCTCTTGGAAAAATAGTTATTTTGTATTTAAAAATGGGAAGCTTTTTTTGTCATTAGTTAGCGGGATTTTAGCAGCACTAGAGCTACGTTCACTCAAATATGACGATGGAAATGTTATCAAAAATCGTTGGACAATCGACCAAAATACAGGGAAAAATTGCAAAATTGCAGGATAGGCGTTCTCTAAGATAACTATCACATCAGCACCTCTCATTTTTTTCTGGGCCCTTTACCGCTCCCCTCTAGGCTTCCAGCGCCCACAGTCTAGAGCAAACTCATTTCAAATTAAAAATGAGACATCCAGTTCTAAAGCCATCAAGTTACGTAGGCCAGCCTAATTAATCACTCAATCATTAGATAAGCAGTTATAAGACTACGCGGCCTGGCTTACTGAGACTCAGCGTAGTGTAATAAGAGTTAGTCTGTAAGTCAGTTTGTCCTATCTCGTTCTCTTATCCTGTGAAAGAGCAGGATGGGACATAGGCTGTCTTAGTAAGCCTGTCTGAATGGCGCGTAGTCTAATAACTGCCATACTGTATTCGCACACGCTCACTCTCGTTGCGTAACCCAATTCCAGCTGCGCTTGACATTCGCGGGGTGCGATGACCCCACTTTCTCCCCTTCCTGTGTGTAAGGATGTGACGGCGATGTGTCGGCGCGTGCGCGCATCTAACGGTTCGCACGATGTGGGCGTGTTAGGTATTCGGTGTTTGAAATTGGAACTTTTTCACGTAAGTAAATACTGCCCATAAAATTAAATCAACTGTCTTCAAGCGGGACTGAAACCCACGACCCGCTAAGCGTGCTAAGTCCTTTCAACTGACCTACCAAGATCGTCGGTCACTTGAAGAATTCTTGTAAGTACATGCGTGCTTCTAGAACATTTTTGTGAAAATAAGGAGGTTTTACGTGCGACTGTATACAGGGACATGTAATGTCTCAAAAAAGGGTACTCGTGTTGAGGGCAGACAAAAATAGGTGTATTCATGTTAAAGAACAGATAAAAATGCTTATCGATATAACTTTCCAGCGAAATTAAAAAGTTTTCGAGTCTAGTTATTGAGCTCCGAGAGTAGTGGTTGAGTTGCGTACAGACGTTATTTTATGCACTAGAACCCAATAATTAATTTTATCCGTATAATTAGTTTGCCTACTAATAACCAAACATACCTGTATACAGAATAATATAAAATAATAATTGATAAAATAAGTCATTCACGGAAATTCATCCAATATTGTGGGTTTAACCTACACCGTCCCGTTCAAAGATGCAAATTATACATTATATAAGCCGACGTTCGTCTGCGGTTTGGCCTGACACATAGTATAATTTATTGTTCAGGTTTTGCTGGGTGAAGGACCCAAGGTCAGGGTTGAGTGAGTAGTTAGGGAAAACCAGAACTTTTCAATAGACTTGACGTTTACGATACAGATCGTTATGCCGCAGTATCGAGTGGTGTGATTTTAAAACAATAGACACCTACCGCAGTATCAATTGGTCTAATTTAAACAATAGATACACTTTATATAATATCATTAATTTGTTGGTGGACAATAAAAAGGGAAATTTTTAAAAAGTGACCTAATTTATTATTTACCGTTATTTACCTACACTGCTCAAAACTGAATGAGTTTTTGAGTTATAGAGGACCCTTCGCTATCCGGGTAGCATCTGAGTAACTGAAATGTTACAATGAAATTGCTTGTAGTTATAGCTCATAAACTAGTTATTATTAAGAAATCGCTTATAGCGATAAGACCGCCTACATTCAATATATCTTTCTGTGTAAATTGCTGTACTTTAATTTTTTCTATTATGTTGTGCAATAAAAGAGTAATCTTTCTATCTAATATTCAGGGTTTCTTACCTAAATCAAAAGGATTTAATTTAATTGGAACACCAACAGGTTACATACAAACAAGGATTTAATAACCCTTATAGGACCACTTTGTTGTCCATCTGTCTGATTGTCTGTCAAGACCCCTTTTATAAGGAACGCGTGAAGGTATCAAGTATCGTGTGTTTGTTAATTAACATCAAATACTTATGACGGTTCCTTGAAGTTTTAAAAATATTTAGCTTGTAAGTCAACGCAATCAAAATGTGCGACTATTTGTACCCGATTTTTTCTAACATTCCGCAGAGGAGTCTAAGCCTGTAGTGTACTTCCCATAGACTTAGGATCGTGAAATTTGGTAAGTAGGAAGGTCTTAGTAGTAAAAATTGGTGTTCAAACAATGGTATATTTCTGTGTATCTATAATACATAGAAATATACCATTGTTTGAAAGGAACGCTCAAGGCGCAAGTTCGACTCACACCGGCCCGATTTTCTAAGTTATTTTCTGACACGTAGTAGGTGTTTAATAAAAACTGGGTTTGTTATCTGTCAACAACCACTTGCAAATGCTTAATCTTCACCTGTCACTCAATCAGATCCGTTTAAAAGTTCATTGCACTGTGCACCAGTGACGTGACGTAAGGTTTTCACCGAGGAAGCGTTTACGTAAGCGGGCCTTGAACCTCGGAACTGCGCACACGCAGACATACCAATTATTGCATAGGAAATTATGAAACAGCGGAAATTTTCCTGCCTGGCGGTTGGTGGGGGATGAGTGCGTGGTAGGGAAAGCCAAGGTGACAATCTTTTGACCTAAAACAGGAGTGTTTGGGTTCATGAATGTATGTAAAGTATAATTCTTTATTCCACCACCAGAGCCGACTAAGATGTGTGTGCAGTACTATGGCATCGTTAGGATTCTTTTACCATCCCGGGTGACATAGGATACCTAAACTGTTAAAATTGAAATAACAACAATGGCAATTTTTATTTATTGATAAGTTGTATAGGTATTTGTTACTTTTGGATAAGAGAGTTGTTTATAAATATAATTAAAATAAAACTCGAACAGAAAGTCAATGTCAAACAAATCAGTACACAACATCTTCTGGTCACCCTAATCCGAGAAATTAGTGTTAGACTCTGAAAATAAGATAATGATAATTCCAGGTTCTTTAATGTTAGTATTATTATGACAGGCTAGTTAGAACCTCTTGATTTTATAAGCACTGTGCTTGAAGTAAGTATTCCCTCGGAAGTTACTTGACGTGGTTGTGGAAGCTGTTAAAATAATTTTAAGGTTAGTAGCTATGTCTTAAATGTTAACCTTTTCCTAGTTTAGTCATAAATTTATCTTAATTTCTATAATCTATAAACTAGCCACTAACTTTGTAAGAAGTAAGGTTACTTCTTCTATATGTATGGAACTATTATGATTTTGAAAATTCTTCCACCAGTAGAAAGCTAGGAGGGTATTTTATTTTTTAAAATATATCCCTGCTAACTATAATACGGCAGCTTAGTAATGGTCTCGTAGCGGATTTACCGCGACACAAATTGTTTTGTTGACTTGAGTAGAATGGCGCCCAACGTGTTGAAGAAAATGAAAATCACTTACGAAGGTAAGGTTTTGGAAACATAAATTACTTGACGCGTATCAGGGTAGTAGTCGTTTATTGTTCTTCTATGTTGATCTCATCTAGTAACCAGAATAACCCTCCAGTTGTGTGTTCATACGCAGTTTTCTATTCTCTGAAAACTTTTCAACTATGTGAGATTCGTTTGATGCCGATAAAACCTTACATTATTCAGTAAGCAGCTATTACAACTGACGTTTTACTTACCAAGAAAATCCTTACAACTAAAAGTGATTCACTGTATAGAAAGCATCAAGTACACCATGTTAACAACTCGTATGTTATCCTCTTTCTTGAATTAAGTAGTATGCGAGGCACGTCTACACGTCGTCACTCGGGTCTTGGTCCCACTTCAGCTGAGGAACTTTCTAAAACTCTCTGTCATTTGAAAGAAAAGTATTGGTTGGCACCTAATGTATGAACTGAATTATTTCCTTAGCTTCCTTGCGTTTTTTTATTTCATCATCAAAACTTATAAAGCTCCTTTTCGAAGCATTCCAGTGCTCATCCGTGAGTCACGCCCACGCACAGCTCGCAATCCCCGGCCTGTACCACAGCACTGAGATTTTTCAAATCTTGATACAGACTTTTTCAAAGATCTCGCTTCCCAATGGTGAGGAAAATAATCATGAGGAAACTACGAACCGTGGTTGTTGTTGGCAAATATGTGAAATGAAGAGGCAAAGGCAAAAACTCCAATTCAATCGCCAAGAATGTCGATGTGTGTAATTTTGCCAACATTATGATCACAAAAAGCATTTTATCATGGCATACTCGGAGATTCTTAATAGCTTAACCGCTTACAACCCTAGGCTATTCAAGCTTTGTTCATTATGTGAATATATAAAAAGGAAAACTGAGCTAATATCTGACTCTATCCTCTTAGTAGTCTGTGCGACTGACTGACATCAACGCACCGGGGTAAAAAAAAGCGGGAGGGGGTGTTTGAATGAAACTCCTTCAGTTATGAAGCAGAATCGATAAAAGTAAAAGTGGTATTAAGCTACTTGGTTAGAAAATTAAGAATACTTACTCTACGTCAGGATTTTAAAAAATTGAACCTCAAAGAGGACGGAGGACTGTGGAATGTATAGAAAATTCGATAATTCCGCCGATAAAATCCCGGGCAATTGCTAGTTGCAAATAAATATCCAAACTAAAGGTCTGTTACTACAGGTAAGAATGTTAAACTTCCTACGAATACATTTCCTCGCTTACATCGCTCGCATAACAGATATGCATCGCGCCTGCGCAGTTCAAGGCCCGGTTGCGTAAAGGCTTTCTTCTTGCGTCAGCGCAGGCACGGGCCAGGTCGACGACCGGGGAGCCTACCTAACCTTGTCTGCAACTTGCGAATAGTTATTTAGAAGCTTGTGAACGATGGTACATGAAATCAACTTTGAAGCTGTGTTTTTTTTAAATAGTGCACATACTCGTTTTTACCTGTTTGTTTTGCACTCACGCAGTCATTTTTAGAAACAATGTGCAATACGTTTGTATTTTATAAATAATTCGATTTTTTTATCGAACTAGGTTTTTCCTGTAAGGTAAGATGTAAATACATAAACTTTTTCAGAAAAAATATTACCTACTGCACAATAATATAGATCACAAGGACGATCGTCGTGGAGCAGTGGTTTGCGTTCTGGGCTACAAAACCAGAGGTTGCGGGTTTGAGTCCCACAAGGGGCAAATATGTATGAGGATATTGTATATATTGTATCCGGGTTTCAACTAGCGATACTTTAAGGGCCTTTTATTTACCAAATTTCAAAGACATATAATCCTTATGAATTTTTTTACATTATGTATCAAATATCAGATAGCAAATTATGTATCAAAATTAGCAATCTGAGCACTGTGGAATATTCTGTAAGCTCACTTGCAACTTTTAAATAAATAAATGTCCGTGTCCTAGTCGCCGTAGTACTAGCTCATGCTTAGTTTGGGCTAGGTAATTGGTGTGTTTGTTATGACTAACCACAAAGATTGTAGTAAAGATCATTGCATTAAGATGAACTTCAGGATAACGATGCTAATTTCGTTGCGTCAGCGGCAGCGGTCGACGCCCGCGCATCGTGCGGTACCAATCTTGTTTGTCACTGATTTGTTTGCTGTTTTAACAAGTTTTACCTGCATATATCATATTTTTTTACTTCGATACGGAATTAAATTAGTAAAAGTTAATGAAATTAGTTATAAATATGTTTTTGCACTTGAAAAAATGACCACCAGAGGCGGGAATCAAACAAATTAATAAAATTAGTTGTATTTTCAGGTAAATTGACATATTTTGAAATGCAACGTTGATGGAATTGTTTTGTAATTAGTAAAAATTTACAGGACTTTGCAGATGAAATTAGCATTAAGGATTTCTTGTTGATAAATCATGAAGAAGAGTAGTACCTAGATAAAATTTACTTATATTCATCAGAACACATACGTTATTCTTTCTGATGATAGCTCTGACATATTCAAACAAATGGTAAAAATTGAAGATGCAGTTTTTTACCCAGTGCATTCGTTAAATATATTCTGATGGTGCTATTGGACCTAGAAACGTTTTTTCAAGTCTATGGTTAAAGTCCGACATTCGATCTCCCATGGTAGACGCTTACACGCCGGTTTTATGGTGTTTATATCTTTAGGTCTCGGGTTCCATCCCTGGTCCGGTCAAATTAGAAAACCATATTTCCTATACCGTCTTTGCTTTGGGTATTGTGGTACCACCGTTGTTTTGGATTTCCATAACACAAGAGTTTTAGCAAATTACCTTGGCAACGATCAAGTTACGTGATTTTGTCCATTTTTTTTAAGTCGCAGCTTAAAGTTTATTTGTACATATCTTCGGTTATATAAAGCAACATATTAATGTACAATCAGATTTAAGACCAACGTATAGTTATTTAACTTGCCACTCTAGAGGTTGGTATTGTAGGACCATTAGTTGCATAAATGCTTACGTCAGCAGGTCGTCGACCAGCGCTCGTACATAACCTTGTCTCAATGTTACTGCGTTTTTATGAGCCTCGCATACATTTTTAGGCCAATATTCAGTTAAGGCGGCTTCACGGAGTTCAGATGGCAGTCGCTCCACTGTAATTACCTGATCTGCCAAATCCTGGATCATGGTCAGCGGACTCTTGGCCCTCGCGTGCAACACAACCGGGATAACGCTAGGCGGATGATGATGAGCCAGTTTAGGTAGCTTACGTTTTTGCGGAAAACAGTCATTTTGAAGACAAAGGGAATTTAATAAATAAAATAAATTGTTTCAACAAACACACCAATTACCTAGCTCCATACTAAGCGTGAAAATTCATAAAATTCATTTATTTCTGTACATAGGCTCGCAAGGAGCACTTATACACGTCCTAACATAAAATAGAACCCTACCACTGCTTCTTTTGTGAGCTTGTGCTATGGTGATTAGGATAACGGATAGACATACTTATATACATTTATAAACATCCATGACTTAGGTACAAATGCTCGTGCTCATCACACAAACATTTGCCCCTTGCGGGATTCGAACCCGCAACCGCCTGGTTTAGAAGTCCGTGGCGCGAACCACTACACCAAGACGGTCGTCAAAATCGATTTCATGTTTGTTCTATATTGATTTCATAAAAGAAGTTGTTGCATTTAAGTAGAGAACAAACGTCTTTCATTTTCCAATTTCTTCAAAAACAAGTCCAACCTTATTGGTTGAAATAAAACACATCCTCACTCGCTACACAGATAAGCTAATTATTAGTGGTAAAGGAGTCATACAGTGATTGACTGTAGTCAACAACCCACTTCTTCTTCCGTGCCTCTTCCTATTATTTGGAGACGGCCTCCCTTGTTTTCATGCACCAGGTCTATCCTGGGTAGGCTTCATGCCCTCTACCAGCCCCTCCTCGATGGGCGTCAGGCGACTGACACGGGGGTGTCGACTGTCTGCTAAAGGAGGCCGAGACTGTTAGTGCGTGTGCGCCGCACGCCGTCCACTTAAGACTGCGAGGGAGTTTCATATTTCCCCTCAAGCCGGGTGCCGTTCGCAGATAAGCGAGCCACATTTAGAGGTGGGGCTGCGGAAGAATACCTACGTGTATGCCAGGGCACTAGCCCGCAGCTCCCTCCTCACTAATGGCACCGGTGGACACCGACTGGTTTTTAGCTGGTATACCCGCCCTTACTGGGTTTGGGAGTCCCACAATCATAGACCCCAGCGACCCCCGCCGCCGGTGTGGTATGCGAAAAGCATTTTCTAGTTATTAAAAAAAAGTCTATCCTGGGTTGTCCCTTCATTTAACTGGGTCTCCTGTTCCAAGTCCTTTGATATGTGAAACACCCCGTAGTAAGCAAGCGATCTCTGCCTCTCTTGTAGTCGACTACTATGGTTGCCAACACAGAAATATATAGAGATTGCACTGTTGGTTGCCAATTCGCACAGATTCTGACTACATCTTCCGTTAGGTATAACAGTGTAAGCCAATAAAAACTGCAAACGGTATACCGGCCAAAGAAAGTGGATTAGAATGCGTTACGTCAGAGTTCGTTGACGTTGAATGTTTATTTCTATCTATTGGTTGGGTTGGGGTGTACAATGCAAAGTAAAATAATAATAAAATGCACAAAAATATATATATTAATTGGAAAAAATATGTATATTGGTTTGGGCGTACAATTAGAAGACCGATGAATCTGGGTTCGATTCCCAGGTAGGAAAAAAATAATTGGTTCAATTGTTATTGCCAAGAAGTGTCCTAGTCTGGCTAATAAATTGACTGCTTCGTTGGTCTAGTAGTCTAGTGGTCATGCTGACTTATTCCTGAGAGGTCACGGTTTCGAATAATTGGGCCAATGTTCCTAGTTTTCTCAGTCTTGAAATAAAGATTGAAAAACATAAGTTTAAATAAGAAACCAAACCGGATGACACAGTCGATTAATTTTTGTGAGCGAAATTCAATTTGAATTCGTAAAAAACTTCCAAATAATTGCTTAAGTTATAAAAATAATTATAAGAAACCAAAATTAGGATTTGAACCAACCTTTGGCTAACTTTGGGTGGATGGACTGCACGGTAGCTCAGTTGGTAAGAGCGTTGGCCCGGTTAGCCAAAGGTCGTGGGTTCAAAAATTTGTTGTGTTACCCCCTGCCTCGGTGCGCACTTCAAGCTGTTGGTACTCCTCCTAATCATCTCTCCGGTCATGTTGGATTGCCGACTCACCGAACTATGAGAGTGAAGGAACAGAACGTGCTTGCTTCCTACTAGTTATTATTACCTGCAGTACTTAAGCCACATATTTCGCAAAAATATAAAAATGTTCTTCATTTTGCCATAATCGAATAACATGCCTGGTAATTTATTTATTTATTTATACTTTTCTGCACAAATTAAAAACAATGTACAAATGGCGGACTTAATGCCTAAAGCATTCTCTACCAGTCAACCATAGGTCAAACACAGAGAAGATACAGGCGGTGCAAAGAAGAAAGAGAGAAATTATCAACGAAAGTATCAAGTGAGAGTATGCAGAACGTAAAGAAACGTAAATAATGAATAAACATACATACTACTTACTTTAATAATATCGACATAATATATACTTACATGTTTATACGTACATAAACATACATAATAATAATCGTACACAAATCTCATGTCACTGAGTCAAGACCGAAATTTCATTGTTATAATAATTCCGCAAAGCCCTCTTAAGGAAAAGCTTAGAGGTACATTTCCGAATCTCTTTGGGGAGCCCGTTCCAGAGCCGAATAACTATGAGAGTGAAGGAATTGGACATGAAGCCCGAAGTGTGCTGTGGGATGAAGAGCTGAAGAGAGTTGCAGGAGCGCAGGTTACGGTCATAAGAAGAATGTTGTTATGAGAATTTTTTTGAGATACGAAGGAGAGTTGGGATCAGAGAGGATGGAAAATAGTGTCTTAGGAAAATAGGTAATTTATCCTTGTATGCCACTAAAATATTCAAACGGTACATATCGCCCTAAGAAAGTGTATAGCTATATTACGTAATCGGGCGAATGACCTTCTAAATAAATATGAAATATGCAAGGACACTCTTGACGAGTCTGTTAACATGATGTCTAGAAGTCAATGACTTTAACACAATTGCCTATGTTATTACGATTGAGCTTAAGCTTCAATATTTCATGATCATAATGGTGATATGCCATTAAAATCTACTTTGTTTGTAAAATGAAAAAATATTATTTGCATGTTTAATATGATGTTAAAATAAAATAAAAAATTCTAGGTTCTCTATGAATACGTGGTACAGTACCTAATAGTTATTTATTATTAAAATCGTATATAGCCTGACCTAGTATGTCACATGAGAATATTTCTAATAACGTTTGATGTTGTAAACGTATCTAATGATGAGAATTTAAAATGATGACATAATGCTAGTGCTACTACAATCTAATGTATACTGCCGTAAATTCTTGTTATGGAAGAGAAGATCCTCCTAACACAAGCATTTATATTGCTTAAAAGGAGTTTCTAAACCTTATGATGATATTAAATTTTTGAATTTTGAATTTGAATTTGAATTTGAATTTGAATTTTATGTTTAATAATTAATACTTCACTATCGCAATAGGGGAACCTGTAAGGATAGTTTGTAAGTTTTGGTGAAATAAATAAATAAAACATGCTCTCAAGGAAATCCAGAAATATCTTTACACACAAACCTCACTTACGTAGGCAGGCATAAAATATGCAACAAAACACATTTTCATTTTCCTATTGTATTCTACCTCTATTTAAACACAGCAACTTAAAATAACTTCTAGAAATATCCAATGTTATTCAAAATACTTCTAGCATTCTGTGACACAGCTCGGGAATCGAACGCTGACGTGTGACCTCTGACAATGTTGACAAGTTGTCATAACTTATGATTACGGTAAAATTTGAAAAATGAATATTGACATCTACACGAGTATTATCATGGACGAAATATATATAAAGAGGAAAAATTTGTGTGTTTGTTTATATTGAATAGGCTCCGAAACTACTGGACCGATTCAAATGAAATTTGGTACAGAGATAGATTGAAACCCTGGAAAGCACACAGACTTATGTCGCGATATAAATCATCAGGGGGGGGGGGGGGAGGCATTATGGGCATTCATACAGACCCTACAAAGTTTTTTTTTTTATCACAACGTAATATTAAACATTTCGTCAACGTTCATTTCACAAACAAAGTAGATTTTAATGGCATATATCACCATTATGATCATGAAATATTGAAGCTTAAGCTCAATTGTAAAAACATAGGTAATTGTGTTAAAGTCATTGACTTCTAGACATCATGTTAACAGACTCGTCAGGAGTGAAATGGGGGATGAAAGTTTTTATAGAAAATGTTTGTGACGGACGACCGTCTTGGTGTAGTGGTTCGCGCTTTGGACTACAAAACCAGAGGTTGCGGGTTCAAGTCCCGCAAGTAGTACATGTTTGTGTAATTTGTATGTACCTAAATCTATAAAATGTAAGGATGTATGTCTATCCTAGTCGCTATAGCACAAGCTCACGCTTAGTTTGTAGATAGTTAATAGGAGTGTTTGTAAGTAGAAACAGTATATTTATTTATCTTGCAACTTAATTATTATTACACGCCTATTGCTTGAATAACCAAGACTACAGCGAGTATATCAACAACATCTGTGCAGATCTTGAACGGAACTCGGCTACAAACGAGACACGAGATCTTTTTTGTAAAGTTAAAGAATGATCTAAGTCTCGCAATGCGAAAACCTTCACCATAGCAGACGAAGCTGGTAACATCCTTACTGAAAAGGACCAGGTGCTAGAACGGTGGCAACGGTATTGCTCAATGCTGTATGATGTAGAACCCATAGTAGAGCTGTCCCGGCCAGTGTCGGACCAGCGTGAACCCGATATACTGCAATCTGAGGTAGAACACGCAATCTCTAGGCTTAAAGACAGAAAGTCTCCCGGCAAAGATGGGATCCCCGCTGAACTCCTCAAGAACCTGGGTTCTAATGGTGTGCGACATTTGCTGAGAATCTGCAACCTTATATGGGTGACTAGAAGGTGGCCTGTGGAGTGGACGAATTCGGTGTTTATTCCGCTACACAAGAAAGGTTCTACAAAGGATTGTGGCAACTACAGAACGCTTGCCCTTATCCCACATGTCAGTAAAATACTCCTGTTCATAATTAATTGCAGGCTCAAACACTTCCTGGAGCGGCAAATCCCAGAAGAACAAGCGGGGTTCGTTGCAGGCAAAGGTACAAGGGAGCAAATCTTAAACGTTCGCCAAATAATTGAGAAAAGCCGCGAATTTAACACCCCTGTAATACTATGCTTTATTGACTACACAAAAGCTTTTGACTGTGTACAGCGGGATAAACTGTGGGGGGTGCTGCATGAAATGGGCACACCTCAGCACCTTGTGGAAATGATCCGCAACCTCTACGTTAACAACCACTCTTACGTCAGACTGGACACCGACTGTTCGAACGTATTTTTTACCAAGAAGGGCGTCAGACAGGGATGCATTCTCTCGCCTCTACTCTTTAACATATACGGAGAATATATAATTCGCAAAGCCCTCGACGACTGGAAAGGGGGTTTCGCTGTTGGTGGGAAGCGTATCTGCAATTTGCGGTATGCGGATGATACAGTCCTTCTTGCAACCTCCTTTACAGATATGAAACAGATACTACATAGGTTGGAGGTGGAGAGTGAGAGGCTTGGTCTGTCAGTAAACAGGCAGAAAACCAAACTAATGGTAGTAGATCGTGCGGGAAAGCTGTCAGACGTCCAAAACATCGCGGGCATTGACATTGTGGAAAATTTCATTTACTTGGGGTCAAACATAAATAATGACGGAAGCTGTGTCCAAGAGATCAGACGCAGAATAGCCATGGCTAAAGATGCTATGACACGCCTCCAGAACATCTGGAAAAACCGAGGAATTAGTTTCAAAACGAAGGCTCGTTTAGTCAAAGCCCTAATTATCCCGATCTTCCTCTATGGAGTGGAAACCTGGACAATACTAGCAAGAGAGAGACAGAGAATAGATGCATTCGAAATGTGGTGCTGGAGGCAAATGCTCAGAATACCATGGACGGCCAAACGCACAAATGTTTCTATTCTCTCCCAACTAGGCATAAAGACCCGACTGTCCACCACATGTCTACAACGCATACTCTCCTATTTCGGCCACGTTATGCGTAAAAAGGATGGCAACCTCGAAAAGTTGGTCATCGTTGGTAATACTGAGGGTAAAAGATCACGAGGTCGATCACCGACCCGTTGGACTGACCAAATAAAAGAGGCCTCCTCTCCATCCAAATTCTACCATATGGTGAAGGCTGCTGCAGACCGGAATCGATGGAGGCAAATCGTCCGTTTGAGAGGCTCGAGTGACCACGATTTTCAGTAATGAGGGACCGACTGAAGAGAGAGATTGCTTGAATCATTTATTTATTACGCATTATAAGTACATACTTATGAGTTACCTAGTAAGGGGCTGTCTTATGGTTCAATCAATTCATCATGTCGACCAATTATTCACCCTCGAAAATCGTTCTGAATTGATTACGTGTTACTAAAACGTTTCCTGGGTAGTCAAACATTATAAAGTACCCAATAACAAAATTTTAAAACATTTTCAAAAGTTGTATTGGTTCTCTAAATTCATAACTTACACCCGATTAGCTCAAACATAATAATAACGACAATAAGTATTTAAAAAAACACCAAATAGGTACTTGCTTATGATGCGCCCCGCGCGTCACTTTCGCATCTTGGGTCCTACTATGTATAAGTGTTTTAGGGCGATTTTAGTGTCATGCGGATTAGCTCACGCACGCGAAATTGAGATACATAATCTGTGATGATGTGATGTCTTTGCAGTGACATGGGAAATGTTCTTTGACATCACAGATTATGTTTCTCAATCCTGCGTGCGTGATTAAATCCGCTCGTCTCTAAAAACGCCACACGAGCGTTGGTGTTGACTGTGTCCACTTTAGTTTTTAAACGACAATACGTCTTCTGTTGCTGTGTTGCTATTATTACGCCACTGTGCCGCTGAAATAAACGTTGATCGAGTTAAGGAATAGGGATAGTATTTTTTCTCTGCGCTGCGTTGCGTTGACCTCCATCGTTTGTTTCACCACAGACCCCCTTCCTGCTTGGTCTCTCTGGTCACTTGTCCATTGCACGCTGGGTTCATCGTCCTAGGTCGTTTTAACGGGTTTTGTGAAATGTGGTCGCTTAGATTTGTAGGTAGAACTATGTAGCGTCACTGCAACAAAACCGGTGTGGCATGAGGCATCTCTCTAGAATTTGTTCGTATTTTCAAGTCTTGCTATCCCACTCACACAAGCCCGTATCTGAAAGTAAGTGAGAAAAACGGCTAGGCCTGAAAACACAAATATCTTCTTAGGGCATTTTTAGTGTCATGCAGAGGTGCTCACACACAAGGAATTGGTCCGCAAAGAACCATTCAGTAATTGCAATTATTAAGCGTGATATACGCACACGAGACACGGGATGCACACAAGCATAGAAAAAATATACACATAAGAAATGGTTCTTTGCATGGTTCTTGCATGCAGCCCAATTCAGCGTGCGTGAGAAAATCCGCATGGCTCTAAAAACGCCCTTACGGAATAGAGCACGTACGCATTACGAATGCGACGCGCGCGCCATCTGTTTAGAGAAAGAGTTTGCACTTTCCGACCGGATACGGACACTCGGACAAATGTTGGATAAGAGATTGTTGACCTTACTATTTACATAGGTTTTGGACATTGTACTTAGGGTATCCTACTACTACCTCGTTGTTTTAGCTTGAAGTCAGCATGCTGGTTACTGTCCAAGAGGGACGGGTTCAAACCCCCGGTTGGGTCGGGTTGAAACAACTCAGTCTTGAATTTGGTTTTACCACCCCCGTGCTACGGAAAGCACTTTACTGTTGGTTGGTCGTATTTTTGGACTGCGTTAGATTTAGAAGCTTGATTTAACCTTTAAGGGACAGCAGACATAAGTATTTTCTGTTTAAATTCAAACTAATACATTCACGCGTTTTTGAGAAAAATGGTATTGAAAGACAGACGGACAGCTGATTCTATAAGGATTCCTTTTTTCCTTTTGAGGTAAGCACGAAACCCCTAACTTGGCAAATAAAGGTTTATTTATAGTTCCCTACCCAGGCTTCGCGGGCAGAAGTTAGAACCAGGTTTATTACGAAGCTTTTTATACTTTTTATATACATCAAAGGAGAAACAATTCCTATGATAAATGCAATGCAGAGTCAAGCAAAAGTAGTAATTTCAAATACTTCTATGTGTCCTCCTAGCCAAATTTCGAGTACAGCGGCCTATCTCAGCAGAATTAGCAAACTTACTGAGATTAGCAAACTTCGCGGGATATATTATTAGTGCATAAGTGTGTGCGTAATAAATTAATAATAAAAAAATAAATTATTTCAACAAACACACCAACTACCTAGCCTCAAACTAAGCGTGAGCTTGTGCTATGGTGACTAGGATAACGGATAGAAATACTTAAATACATATAAAAATCCATGACTTAGGTACAAATGCTCGTGCTCATCACACAAACATTTGCCCCTTGTGGGATTTGAACCCGCAACCGTAACACACAGGTGCACTCTCTGTTCCTTCACTCTTATAATTCGATGAGACGGCATTCCGACATGACCGTATATTCGAGACACGGAGGTGTTAACACCACCATGTTCCTGACTCCAGAGCTGTGTGTGAGTTATTTCAAGAAAGAAAACCCCAACACTCTCGGCCCAACCCGGTATTCGAACCCGGGACCTCGTTGATAGCGTGCTGACCACTAGACCAACGAGGCAGTTAGTTTAGTAAATATAGTGTTAAAAGAACTGCACTGGTGTGCAAGTATCATTGCATTGCGTTACATAACAAATCGATACAAACAGTAAGTCGGAAGTTGCACGTAATGCGGGCCTTGAACCTCGGAAACGAACGGGGAAGCGAACCCAGTACCAACTACCGGCCGCGCGAGACCCGCTAATCAGTACGCAATGACTAGGAATCGGGAAGTGACAGTTTGTAGATTTTTAAGACGCCCCTTTTAAAGGCTGGTTCACTTTTCTCAAATGTGGCTATTTTAACAAGTCTAGCGGCATTTTCGGGCACATTTGGCTAAGTTTTGTTTTTTTACTAATTTGCATTTCCTGAACACAAATTTTTATGTTGGCACTTCCAAATTTTGACGGCGATTAGACTACTTATCAAAAGCAGATTACTGATTAAAGAACTTATGGATTTGTTATTTGAAAATATTCAGACGTCACATTTTGTTAATTAATTTTGATATTACTGGTTCTTTTCTACGGCCTCTAAAGATTTGCGTCCGTAAGGGTTACGTCCTTGTATAAGTTCTTAAGCAAGACTTACAACAGCCCATAATAGAAGTTCTAAAACAACTTAATTATGTGACATTGTTATAAGACTATGACGCACGTTTTGGTTTGCAAGAAAGTTAAAAATATGCTGGAAAAGATTTCCATAAGCTTCGGTGGTTAGTCACGTTCGGACCCTACTGTATAATCGTCCATATTTTCAACTATAACTCTTTCTATCACCCTCGCTCGCATTGTCATGCTGGCAGGAGGGAGAGAGATGGTTAGACCTGAAAACACGGACCAAGATGTAAAGAGTAGGGTTTCAGGCTTTTCCAAGGCGTGCGATTTGGTGAGGTGACGTAAAGGAAAATACAAGTGGTCACGTCAGAATCGGCTATGTGCTTTTGACACGCCTCCTTCAGAAGATCCATACACACTTGTGATTTGTTGTGTTTTATTGTTTTATATTCTAACCCTACGAGAGTTATAATGATTATGAAATTGCTATAACACTTGAATAAATTATGAAATGGCTAATTTAAAATGTGTGTCTCCATTATGTCATGTCACCTATGTCATTAATTCCAAATATACAAGTGTTAAAGCAGTTGCAAATAATTTATTAGTAAGGGCCTTTTTTATTTTAAAATCAAGAATCTGAATAAAAGAAATTATAATTAAATTTACTATTAGTACAAACAAAAATCGCTATACGTTTGCGTTTAAAGAAAAAATATAGAATAAGTAAGACCATTGTAGAATATAGGTAAAATAAATGAAATAACATAAAAATATTTTGACAATTGGTGCACCTGTCGCGTTTGGTGAAATAGGGCTCAGATGATGAGATTGCGGTCACATGACTGCCTTATTTATTTAAAATTAAAGTGCGTGTCGAGCCGAACCCAAATGTAGGGTTCCGTGGTTGCTTATCTTTTATATAACGAACTGCATCAATAATTTTGTTTTACTATTTCAATTTAACAAAACTATTGATGCAGTTAAAATTATTGATACTGTGAACAGTAAAACAAAATTATTGATGCAGTTCGTTTATGGAGCTATTTCGAAATTTTACCTTCTCTATATAGATCAGAGGTATTAGTAAAATTAAGTAGCACATTGGTTAAGTAAATCTCCTTTTTCTTCATAGTCGTATCGTATGATTTTGTCATATTAACCTTATGACTGAGGGTGGCGATAATTTTGTGGAATAAAGCAACGACTTTCTTAACAATTTTTAATGAAGTTGCCATTGCCGTCTCCGTTTCACACACTAGCCAATTCTCAAGTGTGCGAGTTTCTTCACGATGTTTTCTTCACTGTTAGGTAGCGATATCTCCGAAAAGTCTTCACTTAAGTTTTTGTACAAACACAGTGGATCAAAATCATGTATGAGTAATGAAGCTTTCTCCTCTCGGCTATATTTATGTATACTAGATCACTTTAATTATCACATGACAGTTTGTCGATTGACTGTCTAGTTAAAAAGTTTAAGCTTAAATAGGAAGTTCACAGTGAACAAAGCGCAGTAGCATCCAATAACACGATCAGAATACCTACTTAAAAATAACATTTACACGTGAGAGCTAAATTGAAAGTATGTTCCGAATCTTATAGTAGAACAATACAATACATTTTCTTTGAAGCTTTTCACGTGTTGGCTTTGTTAACGTCACAGCCAACATGTGACTATCTCGCGTGAGGTTTTGCTCTGCCTGGACGGATATAATAAACGTGACATATTAAAAAAAGGTTTTCCTTAAATATGCCATGAAAACATTAGGGTTAAGTAATGGCCAATCCACGTCACAAAATCTCTGTAACCGCAGTGGAATTGTGACATGATTTAGTTAGTTGGATGTTGTTTGTTCTTGTTGTATTTTTCAATGTAACCGTGTTTGCTTGTGACGTCTTTGACAGGCCCCTGATTATGAACTTGTTGTTTCGAATATTCATAACCTTTTGATTGAACAGTTATACGTCTTCCAATTTGCTAAGAAATTGTTATGAAGTGGGCAAAAATAAGAGCTGCTACTATTTGTAATACAAGAGTAGATTGACCTGCTACTAAACTGTTATATTTGTAATACAAGAGTAGATTATTAATCTACTCTTCCTCCTCATCCTCAGATGGAAGGGTAAGTTAGCGTGATAGGCGCGCCGCTGTTATCATTGACAAAACGTATTTGAACATATCGTACCAATCATCTGTAGTGACTGTGTTTTTTTCGTTTGTGGGGTAATATTTATTTGTAAAAGTACACAAACAGAATGCTGTTTTAACATGCTAAGACTTAGATTTCTTAATTCTAAACTAAACGGCAATCCAATAATAGTGTACATAACGTGCTTACATTTTCGAAGCGTAGTGAAACTTAATAAAATTGAAGTAAATAATTTAAGTAACTATTATTTGTTAATATAACTTAAAAAAGCAGAAATGAAAACGAAAATAGAATAAGAAAAAGTGAAACCAACTAAGCAAGTAAGTTTAGCCACCCGTCGAGGGTGGTTGAGAATACTTGGCTTTTATTGTATCAGAGATGACTTTTTATACTGGGAAAACCTTCCAAAGACGTCCACTTCATTTTTAGTTCTTCTTAAATCATTGTAGTCCCGACACATTTTAACCAAGGGATTGTAATATTACGTATTAATTTTGAATACTTGGATTGCAAAAGTGCTAGGGAAGCGCGTTCTATACGCGGTGTTAATATTAGTACATTACCTAGACAGTGCCATGGTGTCTTGTTCTGTCCTGTCCGCATTTTGGCAACTCATAGTGTGATCCTATATGATGGTATGGCTATTTACCCGACTGCAGAAGGATGGTCCTTTGAGAGTATGTATGTATAATTGTTTATTGTTTGGCACGCCCTACAGCCCATATGGCTTGACAGTTTTTTGACTGAGATGACGTTTAATTTTTCAATATTGTGGTGGTGATATTGGCTATGATACACTTTAAAAATGGCGCCCGCAAATGGAAACAAAGGGGGGAGGGGTATTGGTTTTTTCCGTACAATAGCAATATGGGCAAGCCTGTGTATCTTCCCGCGTAGGTAGCAAAAACGTACCTACGCGCGGCGACCCTTTGTAAGGGGCTAAAACAATTTGCATGTCGCTACCGGCCAGCGATACGCTCGCGCGTTTTATTTACCGGGCGGCCGCGCGGCTACGTTGCTGGCTGGACGAGTATGAATAAAGTCCCAGAAAGGTGCGCTAGATGGCATTAGTCACTTTGTAGCAGTCAACCCTATCGCGTCGCATATCGTCGACAACATTGAGTAGACATTTCTTTGAATTTCATTGCTAAGTCAAACTTCTGTACGGAGTACTAGTACTTATTCTGTGATATGGGTATCAAACGAAATAAAAATACCATTTCAACATATAATAATTTGTGCAGTCAGATGTTTTTTTTTCAGTTCTGTGGGTGAAACCAACTTTAAATGCGTATTAAACTTAAGACGAACTAGTAAAAGTATTCGAGATTTAAATGCTTCCGAGTAGGTATAAGAAAATCATGTCAAACAGTAACAAATATTAATTAAAAAAGCTTTAAGTACAGTAGGCAGCACGTCAGGTTACCCATGTGAACTATAAAAAGAGCTTTTATTACGTAGAGAATAGAGGCGGTCTCAACGTCAAAGTGGGGGAGTCTGATGTGCAGCCGTACAAAGCGCTTCATAAAACCTGATGTGTCCAAAGCTCGACATTTTTCGTTCAAGTTCGTTTCTTGTCGATTCGTTATATTTATATCAATGCGATCTCAGTAACTAGGTAGTGCTTTCATTACGCAAATATTGTATGAGTTAAAAAGTTAAGTCAGCCTATTAGATCCCACTGCTGGGAAAAGGCCTCACCTCAACTATGAGGAGGAACGAGCCATACTCCACTACGCGGGCTCAGTGCGGATTGGTGGAGGGGTGTCTGTAAGGCAAGTGACAAACCTTACTGTCAGATGTTATCAAGCCGCCTTAGGGCCTCTGACTAGGCTTAACGACTAATACCAACAGATATTAGCCGGGACCAACTGCTTAACGTGCCTTCCGAAGCACGGAGATGCTTGTCATGGTCGTCACTTTAATGGTCGGAATGGTCACCCATCTAATCACGACCGCGCCGTGGTTGCTTAACTTTTGGTATCACTACCAAAGCGCTGCCGCCACTGCGCCACAAGCACCTCATGTATGAGTAATAGCATGATAATAGTAGTGTTTTGTTGTATAACGATGCGCTATAAAGTACGTATGATGTGAAGATTTAGTTTTCAAGTGCATGTTTGATTCTAATAGTAAAGTAAGTCATGGATGTATAAACGTATATAAGTATGTCTATCCGTTATCCTAGTCGCCAAAGCACAAGCTCACGCTTAGTTTGGGGCTAGGTATTTGGTGTGTCATAATAAAACGACGACCGTCTTGGTGTAGTGGTTCGCGCCCCGGACTTCTAAACCAGGCGGTTTCGGGTTCGAATCCCGCAAGAGGCAAATGTTTGTGATGAGCACGAGCATTTGTACCTAAGTCATGGATGTTTATAAATGTATATAAGTATGTCTATCCGTTATCCTAGTCACCATAGCACAAGCTTTCAAGCTTAGTTTGGGGCCAGGGTAATTGGTGTGTTTGTTGAAACAATTTATTTATTTTTAATTCAATTCATAAAATTAAATGTTAATTTTGATTAGGAATAGTATTAAGGCTCGGTTGCACCCTTTAATTCTAAAGTTAAGGTTAATATGAAAATAGGTTTGAACAATACGATTTTTTATTTGTCTACTGTGTGCGGTGTGCAATTCCGTGTACTTATCTAATAGAGCTCAAAAAGTGTTTTTGTATGGAGTTTCACAGATTTTTGATTCTAGTAAAAGGTGCAGCATCATCATATTCTTAGCGTTATCCCGGTTGTGCTCTCTTATGCGAGGACCCAGGGTCCGCTGACCATGATCCAGGTTGTGGCAGATCAGGTAATTACAATGGAGCGACTGCCATCTGACCTCCGTGACCCTGTTACCAGGGGAAACTGACCAGTTTTGGATCATGGCTACACATGCAGTCGCCTGAATGTGCAGGTTTCCTCACGATGTTTTCCCTCACCGTAAGAGCATCGGTTAGTGAAACAACTAATGTACATAACTCAGAAAAAGTCATTGGTATTTAGAGGTTAGGCCTCTAATCAGAAGGTTGGTTCGGGTGACCCCAAATAATAATGCGTGTTCAGATATACTTCATTTATTTGGGACGACTAAGCGCGCCCAGTAAAGTCTGATAAAATATTAGTTAGGTATTCGTCATTACACTGTGCATCGGCTAATTCCTCGTAATTCAGTACGGTGGGACAAAACACTGTCTCCACGCGTGATAAGGCGTCGGCTACACTGTTATCGGAGCCGTTAATGTGTCGAATGTCCGTCGTGAATTCGCTTATAAATGACAATTGCCTGGAACGGCGTGGGATTTCGTTTTCGTTTTTAGATATTTTGGTAAATGCAAAAATTAACGGCTTATGATCCGTATAGATAACCAAACTTCGTCCTTCAAAAAGTTTTCTAAAATGCTTAATGGACATGTATATCGCTAGTAATTCGCGGTCATAAGTAGAATACTTCTGCTGGGCACTTGTTAATTTTTTTGACATGTAACCCAGTGGTTCCCAAACATTTTGTTTTTTCTGTTGTAACACCGCTCCAACGCTAATGTTCGAGGCATCTGTCATTATAGCGAGTTCCGAATGTGAATCTGGATGCGACAATGTAGCGGCCTGTTGAAGACCTGTTTTACACTGCGCAAATGCATTGTCAGCACATTCTGTCCAAACAATGGGTGTCTTATCGTTTTTTTTCGAAGAGGACAAATACTTGTTTAATTCATTGAGATATTTGACGGCGTTCGGTAAATGTGCACGGTAAAAATTTACCATTCCTAAAAATCTTCTCAAATCCATAACGTTTTGAGGTTTAGGGTAATCTATTATGGCTTGCACCCTATAATCTAGCGGTCGTATTCCGGCTGTACTAACCTCATAACCTAAAAAATCAAGTTTCGTTTTACCAAAATCACATTTAGCTAAATTAATGGTAATTCCAAACTTTTGAAATCTTTGGAAAACGATGTCTAGATGCATTTTATGTGAATTATCGTCAGAACTACCGATAATTACGTCATCAAGATATGAATATAGAAAATCAAGGTCACTAAGTACATAATGCATAAAACGCTGAAAGGTCTGAGCAGCATTGCGTAAACCGAACGGCATTCTTGTGAACTCAAACAACCCAAACGGCGTAATTGTAGCTGTTTTCTCGATATCTTCCGGTGCAGTAGATATGCAATGATATGATCTATTAATATCAATTTTTGAAAAAATGTTTTTACCAGCTAGCACAAATGTAAAATCCTGTATACGAGGGATTGGGTACCTGTCGGGCTTTGTTATTGCGTTGAGTTGGCGGTAATCGCCGCAAGGACGAATATCGCCGTTCTTTTTAGGGACAACGTGCAGCGGGCTAGCCCACGCGCTCTTAGAAGGTCGACAGATGCCCAATTCCTGCATAACACGGAATTCTTCTTTAACTTTCGCGTACCTATTGGGTGGCAGAGGCCTAGCGCGTGCATATACAGGGGGTCCTTTAGTCTCAATATAATGCATAACGTTGTGGCTAGGAGTTCCCAAGAATGACGCTGGCTTAGTTATTTCCGGGTACTTAGATAATAAGTCACAATAGGGATGGCGCTCATCGATAGATTTTATAGATGGTTGTGTCGTAGTCGCAAGAGTTGTAATTAAATTTAATTCGGTAACTTGATCAATTAATTTTCGCGCACTAACGTCGACTAATATCTTATGATAGGCTAAAAAGTCGGCTCCTAGAATTGGCTGTTTAACGTCTGCGAGTATGAACTCCCATCTATAAGGTCTACGAAGATTCAAATTTAGTTCTAAGGTTTTTGTGCCAAATGTCTTAATTTCTGAACCGTTGGCGGCAAAAAGCTTATAATCTAAACTAACATTTTGTCGTTGTTTACGTGAGACTGGTAACACGGATACATTAGCTCCGGTATCGATTAAAAATCTATAACCTGTCTTAACATCAGTTACGCATAAGCGGTGGCAAGGTAAAATAGCACATGCATCCACCAATTCATGTACTTGCCCACTCAGTTTTCCGCCTTTTCCCACGCGCAGGGCTGGATGCACTTCTTCGCCTTCCCACGGAAACGGTAGTGATAGAAGCAAAGCCAGTCTTCGGGTCTTGTCCGTTGCTGGGAGGCATTGCGGCTTGAATTACCTCTGGATGCACTACGGTTTCCTTGAGGTTTGCCCGCGTTTCTTCGGAAGTTTCTTGACCTTGGCCGGGACCGCGGAAACTGTACATCACGCAGTGTGCTGTTGATTTTAGCGATCTCTGCCATGATCGGTGCTGCATCAAAGGTCGAGTTGGCTTGCTGGCTGACTGCTGCGATGTGAGTCGGTCTCGTTACCTCGGCGACTTTATCTGCGATGGCTGCCAGACTTTCGAGATCCTTGCCCTCGGACACTGCGAGCACGACACGAACTTGTGATGGCAGGCGGTTTTGCCACAGTACTTTAAGTGTGTCGTCTTGAAACTTGTCCGTGGCGAGCTCCTTCATGCGTCGCAGTAGTTGGGAAGGCTTTTGGTCGCCCAGTTCTAACTCACTGATTAGTTTCTCAATTTGCCGATTATGTGACTCTTCATAAATTGCCAATAAGCGATTTTTGATGGCGTCGTATTTTCCTATGGCCGGGGGACTAATCAGGATGTCGGTTACTTGCGCGATCACGTCCTTGTTGAGTTTGGAGATGATGAGGTCAAACTTTGCTTCATCCCCAAGCCTTTGTGGTGCTAGAATTGCTTCCGTGCGAATGAACCACACACGAGGTTGGTCCGTCCAGAACTCGGAAAGCCTCGATGACAACGCTACTGAGTCGACGCTCGAAGTAGAAGGTGCTCCCGGCAGCTCCGGTGCGACGTTGGCGGGCATTGGCGCTGGCCCTGGGTTGGAGGCCCCGCCGGGTGGCGGGCTGACCACTCCAACTCCCGGGTTGCTCATGTTGACGTTCGAACTCACTCACGAATGAACTAACGTCGGGGGTCACCACTTTAGAGGTTAGGCCTCTAATCAGAAGGTTGGTTCGGGTGACCCCAAATAATAATGCGTGTTCAGATATACTTCATTTATTTGGGACGACTAAGCGCGCCCAGTAAAGTCTAGAGCTAACGAGCGACTGCCCGCGACACAGGAATACTTAACCTATAAAAGTACAAAACTGTGTGCGCTGCATTTATGCTGGTGCGCACCCTACAGGTACATGGCGGCACGTGGGATCGAACCGGCACCTCCCGCATGAGAGGCAACCCGCTAGCCACTGCGCCACCGACGCTTGAAAAGGTACAGTATATTTTTCATTTTTGTTACCGTAATGCATGCCTGTACAAAGTAGGTACCGGAAAAGATACATTTTTCGTCCGTTACATTTATTCTGACGTTTATTCGTATTTCTCTTTTTACTTAACCCCTGATGACTCACCAGTTCTGTAAACACGCTATGTAAATCAATGGGTAAGTTGCGCTGTGATGTGACTCATACTTTCTCCCTGACATTAGGAGCGAGTGCTGTGACTCACACACAGTCACCGGGTTTTCGGCAGAAGAGAATATTAGCAGTTACATAAGTAATCAGATATTGGCAACTCATCAAAGGCTTTGTGTTCAGTTTTGTGGTCCCGAATTCGTCATATGAAAATATGTGTTTATCATCTTGTGACTCAGAAGATTCCCTTTGATGTAAGTGATGGTTTAATACACACATACTTAGACCCTTAACATATCTAAATAAGTAACAGGTATGTCGTTAGAACCGGTAACCCGAACTCAATGTTAATGCAAGTGGCCAATGTTTCTGGTCCCCGCGATACAAGCCTCGAGCTTAGTGCCGGAATCGTAGCATAAGTGTTTTCCCCTGTATACTGTGTTCTTGCTAAATAAACAATTTTGACTTTTTATCATTTTTTTATCTTAATAGCTATGATAGATGGTACCTAACTCTGAAGTGCTAGGTATATGTATACGATTCCTAGTTTAGGACTTATTTTCCAGACAGAAAATGCTTATTTTCATTTTGTGATGGTCCCCGGTTTTCCTTTTATATTTTATTGAGGATAACTATCCTCATGTAGGCCCACGCAAGTAATAGATAGATAGTTCCTTTGATAAAACTTGATATCTTGTATATATTAATATAGTCTATTATGTACTTATGTAATTATTAATAAATTTATTTATTAATAATTTTTGATTGTAAGTATATTTGTTTCTTTTATATTCTTATATCTTAAGCAATAAATTTGCAAGTTTTCACGAAATTAAATCAAATTTCACTTACAAAAATTAATCGACTGTGTCATCCGGTGGGACTCGAACCCACGTCCCTTCGCTATCCGGGCGAGTGTATCCAATGAAAATATTTTTGCAAATTCGTCGACTGACTAACGTCCTCCGTAGCTTAGTTGATAAGAGCACTCGCCCGGATAGCGAAGGGACGTGGGTTCGAGTCCCACCGGATGACACAGTCGATTAACTTTTGTAAGTGAAATTTGATTTAATTTTTTATATTTGTTTCGATTAAATAAAGCAATAAAGCTTCTAAGCATATTTGTAGTAAGTAATCTGTGCACTACGGACTATACAGTACAACCGATTTAAAAAAAAACACCAGGAGAAAGCAACATTATTCCTTAGTATATTTTAATTTTGAAATTGCACTTGCAATCATAATTATGTTTTAAGAATTTTTATAATGTTAGGCGGTGTGATAGGTATTCGTCATTATGATTTGATGGCGTATGCACATTTTAACAATTCAGGCAAAATGTCAAACTTTCCTTTATTACTTTAGTTTTCCTTGCCAATTTCTCCCAAAATGTGGTTGGATTGTAGAGAAGTATTTCATTATACTTGTTAAAACAACACATACCTACATATGAGTAAGGAAACGCCTTTTACCTATATATCTTAGGCACTTAAGTCAAAACACATCTTCAATGTTACTTATATAGTCTATAAGATGCATTGTTTACTAACCCTATTTGGATATTTTGTTTTCCTATTGAATAAATAAATATACATGTACTTGTATGATTAATTAATAGAAATGAAGTTATTAGTAACAAAAAGTAAATTTAGATCACGTGATCACACCCAGGAAGTCCTGCCAGGGCCCGCTACGCCGTAGCATATTTTCGTAGCGACTACGAAGCTACGAAAGTAGGTCTTCGCGTAAACAAACGTGCGCATGAAAATTAGGAAATTGTTTTTTGTTCTGTTTCTTTTAGCGTAACTCATTGTTATAAAACTAAGTAGCCGACTCGTAATGGCAGCAATTGTACCATATGTTTTTATTTTGAAACACTTGGCAATATAATAACATTACATGCAGATTTACAAAAAAAACAAAAGCTTGAAAGAACGTAATAAACTAAATGCTTCATTGCAACTGCGTAGTTTTGCGACCTTGAGCATGAGGGCGATTTTTGAACCGGTGACGCAACGCGCATTTTCCGCGAAACGTATTTGCGTCATAATGTCGCAATGTGCACGGCCCCTTTGATGCTTAACGTGAATTAGTTATGAGGAAAATTAGGATACCACACTATTTAATAAATCTGAATATATTAAAAGGAAAACTGACTTAATGACTGAATGACATATAAAAGCACAGAACAAACTACTGGGATTAAAAATTTTTCTGTTAATTGTACTTAGATAATTGAAAATTAATTAGAAAGGAAAGTATTGAAATTGTAGTAGTTACAAAAATAAAGTAAGTATTGCACATAAAATTGTAACTGTAGAAATTACCTATGTACAAGTGGTGGTAAAAACTTAAAGCCATCCACATACCATATTAATGTTTCATGCCTGTGTTTCAATGAAAACTTCTGCAAAATATTTCGTGGAAGCCATCCAGTTAGAAACAATAATTACCCTTCTTCTTAATTAGCACGTATAAACCAGATTATTAATAAGTAATTATGCCATAAAATCCCCTTTTCCATGCTTTTGTAATACCGCAAAGGATTATTAATGACGCCATTAAATAAATATGTTTGTATTTGTAGAGATAACACAGGAATGTAGATCTCAATGCGGCACGGCGAGTTGAAGACGTAATAAGTGAATTTACCTACATGTTAATATAGTAGGCACTGAAAACACCTAAAAACATTTCGCTTATTACAGACATGTTTACTTAGTTCACTTTATTATGTACAGCTGCCACGTCTCTAGCATAACTTTTTTTATTTTTTTATTACATTTATTAATAAAATTACATATTATTATGTATTCTAGTAACTAAGCTATAATAGTAATATATACAAGGTGTTATTGAAATAACGCAAAACCCCTTAGCTTTTTCTATGGGACCAACATCGAAATCGCAAAATTGCTTCCCCATACTAAACCGCAACCAGCTGACATCAGTTTGTATAGAGATTTTTTTTGAGATTTCAATGTTGATCCTATACTAAAAGTTGTTGTATTTGACAGCAGAGTATGCCTGTAAGAGGTTTTGCGTTATTTCAATAACACCTTGTATACAACTTCTGTCTGTCTGTCACCAGGCTGTAGCCTGTACCTCCTGAACCGTGATAGGTAGCTAGACAGTTGAAATTTTCGCAGATCCCATACAAAAAACGTGTTTTTGTGCTGTTTTTAAAACTAAAAAAAGTAACGTCTAAAGTTGTATTATGGTACGGAACCCTTCGAGCGAAAGTCCGACTCGCACTTGGCTGGTTTTTAAAAATTTTAATGTAAGCCGTATTTGTTTCCTCTATTTTCCTTTGTTATTATTATTAAATAATATAATGTCAATCTGCCATGCCATGTACCAATTACTTTTCTGAGTTATGTACATTAGTTGTTTCACTAACCGATGCTCTTACGGTGAGAGAACCTGCACATTCAGGCTACTGTATGTGTAGCTGCATGTGACGACCGTCTTGGTGTAGGGGTACGCGCCACGGACTTCTAAACCAGGCGGTTGCGGGTTCGAATCCCGCAAGGGGCGTTTGTGTGATGAGCACGAGCATTTGTACCTAAGTCATGGATGTTTATAAAATTATTTAAGTATGTCTATCCGTTATCCTAGTCACCATAGCACAAGCTCACGCTTAGTATGAGGCTAGGTAATTGGTGTGTTTGTTGGAATAAATTTTTTTTTTTTTTAACCATGATTCAAACCTGGTCAGGTTTCCCTGGTAACAGGGTCACGGGAAGGTCAGATGGCAGTCGCTGGACTGTAATTACCATGATCACCTGAATGTGTGAATGTGTGGATCCAGGATCCAGGGATCATGGTCATCGGACCCTGGGCCCTCGCGTGCGAGTGCACAACCGGGATAGCGCTAGAAGGATGATGATTATGTATTGACATAATCATCATCCTTCTAGCGCTATCGTGTCGTAAGTCTGTAGTCTGTATGTACATGATGATGATGTCCTCCTAGCCGATTTCGACTACGGCGGCCTATCTCAACAGAGATTAGCCAACTGCGCGGGACATATTATAGTGCACAAGTGTGTGCGCAATACACAGGTGCACTCTCTGTTCCGTCACTCTCATAATTCGGTGAGACGGCAGTCCGACATGACCGTAGAGAGATCAGGCGCAGGACCAACAGCTTAACGTGTTTTCCGAGGCACGGGTGTTAACACCACCAACTTCCTGACTCCGGAGCTGTGTCTGAGTAATTTCAAGACTGAAAAACCCAAACACTCTCTGCCCGACCCGGGATTCGAACCCGGGACCTCGTGGATAGTACCCAGCGTGCTGACCACTAGACCTACGAGGCAGTCAATGTACATAAGTCTCTTATAGACAGACAGACGGACATAGCGAATTCATAACGGTTCTTTAATGACACGGAACCCTTAAACAGATTACGTCGATTTATAAAAGCTGTGCAAGTAAACTTTGTATAATTTTGAACTTTTATTTGTATGATAATGACAAAAAAGAATTTTAAAAACATATTCTATTCAGGCGTTCTTATTGCTGGAAGCAATCTCTTCCGGATAACTAGGTTAATCAACCTTGGATTCTTAAACCAACTGTTTACGATACTAGAATATTGGAGTTAAATACAAAAAAATACAGTACTTTGCAACAATTAGTAAGCTTGGTATTTGAAACATTGTAATTGATTCGGCTGGGAACCGAATCCGGGACCTTCAGCTTCCGTGGCACCGCGCCAACGGGGTCGATGATCATGCGCGCGCGCATTGTATGTTTTTTATCTTTATCCGACTCTATTTATATTCTAGTATCGTAGGCAGTTGTTTTTAGAGATCTACAGTTGATTAACCTCACATGTTTCACATACTTTAAAAATTACGTGGCTGTGTCGTCCGGGGTTATTCTCATCCGATCCCCTAAAACTGGTACACTGGTGGATCCATATTAATTTTTATTCCCTTCCGATCCACTGGGTAATCCCCTAACTTACCAGCTAATTTTTGGTAGGTGATACAGTCAACAACAAAAAAGTTTATAGCTTATACTATGTTTTATTTTGTTTTTTAATCCTTTCTTAAAAATGTGATTTAACGACTACAAGAAAATTAATAACGGGATCGGATAGGATTTAAGATATCAGGTGATTATATGTAAGTTATAAATAATATGTCATGCATTGCCGATAGGAATAATATGTCATTCGCTTGTGACTGCATCAATCTATCTGCCTATGACTCTAGATCCCGGGTTTGAGTACCAGGTCAATTGTAAGGTTGTCAGTGGGTTTTTCTGTCTAGAATTTGCTCAGAAGCAGCTCGGAGTCAAGAAATTGGTGGTGTTACGCCCCCGTGTCTCTAAAAGCAGGTTAAGTTGTTGGTTAAACTTCCTAGTTTTTACAATTTTTAGAGAAGTGAAATAAATTACATCAAAGCTATTTTTTTATTAATAGGCGAACATGACCACAATCTTATGTGATGGTAAGCGACGATGCGGCCGGGGATGGGTCATGTCTGACTCGTAACAGCCTATCACTCTTTTTTTAAAGGAATCCAGATCAGTGTTTAGGAAACACTATAGCTGGCAACGAATTCTACTCTCTAGCCGTGCAAGAGGAACACTTTTGGTGCGTATAGTATAGGTGCATATGGTATGTCAATATGGATAAAATACCTAGTAACTTATGCTGTTGTAATAGAGGCAGTTTTGCAACGCTCATTACAGTCTGATGTGCGGTCTACTGTACATATTGACACATATATATGTCCATTTACTCTTTTGCCACTGCAAGTTTTAGCCAAACCACTGCTAAAATATCTTCGAAAATCTTTCTTTCACAAAATTGGAAAGGTTACACTTACATATCCATCCATTACACATGTATATTCAGACATACAATATGATTCACCTACTTACATATTTACAGTTAAAGTTTACAAGTACAACTTTGAAGATACTACCGGGTCATACACCTGAGGTCAAACTCCAAGCCTTGGAGTTAATAGAGATAGAATCAGTAGACTCAAAAGCATAATTGGGTACTAGGAACATTTAAGTACCGTAGTAGGTTCGTGAGTAGGTTCACTACTTTTAGATTAGTTCGGAAAATCTTAATTATCGACGGATGGTATTGAATTTGAATTCCCTAATCGTGCGTGGTCAATGGGAGACTTGAAACTGTCCCGCGGCTGTCAGTGATATGCAGTATCTATACAGGGTGTCCCGTTAATGGTATGGGTGATCTAAGATAATATACACAATCTAAGAAATCAGGCGTTACTTTGGGGAAATCCATTAATAAATAAGAAAAATATTTATAAATATTTTGCTTTAAATTTCCGCTAAAAGACGCTGGTGCAAGTAACAAACTACACCAACCGTAACCGCGTTGAGTAGTAGAGTAGTTCAGGCAAATGCAGAATGCACCGCCCGTTCTCCCTCAATACGCTGGCACTACAGCTAATGAAGTTGTTAGTAACCAACACCAACGAGCAAAAAGCCTTTTTTGAGGTTTTTGCGGTTACGGTTTGTATGGCTTGGTGCCTGCGCCAGTGTCTGTTAGCAGAAATTTAAAGCATTTTTCCTATACAACCTAAGCTGCCATACACAAGCCACCTGCTCCCTTACGTCATGATCAGATCACGCATATGTTAACTGATCACTTTACATGACGTCTGCGCACTGCTCACAATTATACAATATTTGAGTTCGATTTAACTTATGTTATCTAATGCGCTAGAGGCATGTTGTGGCTGACTGATTTTCATTGTGTCAGATGATCTAGTGTCGTGATATGATAAGCTTTAGATGTAGCTCACTACTTATGTCCGTTAAATACAGGAATTTCGTTGAATAATAGACATAAAATAAACATTGGAAAACTTCTTAAGGTCACAGGCTATCTTTTGTGGAAGTTCGGCGCCCCTCATAGCAACTTGCATAATTGATAATTGGTTATACGAGGGTCAAACTGAAAGTTCTTAGAAAATCAAAAACTGATTACATTAGCCAGTTATTAGTTTTATTATATCTTTTCAAAATATTGTCCATTGACGTCAATACACCGCTGCATGCGATGGAACCACTGGGAAAAGCACTTTGCCCACTCGTCCTTAGGGGTCTCTTCAATGGCATCGCGATACGCAGCCACCGCTTCTTCAGCATTCATAAACCGCTTTCCTTTAAGTTTTTCTTTAATTTTTGGAAATAAATAAAAATCACAAGGCGCGAGGTCGGGGCTATACGGCGGGTGACCCAGTAATTCAACGTTTGATGTCGCCAAATAGTCGATCGTTCGCTTGGCGGTGTGCGACGAGGCGTTGTCGTGGTGAAGGAGGATCCTACTGCGAGGTCGTTTCTCTCGAACTTTTTCCAAGACAAGTGGCAAACAATTGGTAGTGTACCATTCTGCAGAAACTGTTTTTTGATCCTCTAACACAATTGTTGCGAAATGACCTATCCTTCCAAAGAACGAGGCCACCATTTTTTTTCCCGCACTTCGATCTCTCTTCACTTTAGTTGGCAACTCCTCGAAAGGAAACACCCACTGAGCAGATTGTCTTTTGGTTTCAGGATCATAACAGTAAATCCAGCTTTCGTCACCTGTTAGTATGTCGAACACAGCATTTGAGTCACCTCCGTTAAATCTTTCAATCATTTTACGGCACCAATCCACACGATGGAGTTTTTGAGCCTTAGTCAAATTATAAGGTATCCACCGGGCGCAAAGCTTCCTGACCGCTAAATGTTCGTGGAGGATTTTGTGCACTTGACTCATACCGATGCCTAAGCTTGTCCGAATCTGCTGATAGGTCACTCTTTTGTCAGTCTCTATCATACGCCGCACAACACAGATGTTATTTTCAGTCGTCGCCGTAGAAGGCCGTCCCTCACGTACATCATCAGTGAGATTAGTGCGACCACGTTTAAACTCATTAAACCAGTTGTAAACAGTCGCACGAGATGGGGCTTCATCGTGAAAGGCCAATCGTAGTCTATCATAACTTTCTTGTTGACTTAAATGACATCGAAAGTCATAAAAAATCATTGCACGAAAATTTTCTCGTGTTAAATTCATTTTGACGTGACACAGACAATTTTCAATTTGCCGCCAAGTCGTAAAACAAATGACAAATGAATGAAATATATACTCAGTAATATTGGCAAAGAGTTCTATTTTCAAATTTTAGATTTTTTTTTTTATTATATTGTTTATAAGTGGCCAGTTCTAAGAACTTTCAGTTTGACCCTCGTACTAAACTTTATGATGTATACATTTGACCGGTCACAGCACTCTATGTGCGAATCATACCAAAATGTTCACAGCTAGAGGCCCGCGATTCGGCTGTTGAGTCACGCTTACGCAATAGATCGACGACCGCGCGACCTTCCGACCACGTGCGCGGGCGCAACTAGCGGTGGCAGGGTTGTCAACTTGTGGAAAATGAAGTAATGAGGTGTAAAAATGCAATAAATTTTAGGTTTGAAAATGATAATAGCCATGTCCGATGAAAAGTGGGTTTTTATGGTGCTTAAATATAACATCTTGGGACTAAAGAAAAATGACGTCTCCCATACAAAACTGTAACAACTGATCGGATTATTTTGAATGAAATGTTTTTTGAAATTATTGATGTTGGTTCCATGCAATAAATTGTTGTGTTTGAACATCAAAATTTTCCCTTTGTAGATTGGACAGGGTTTTGGTTACACACTGTATAAATCGTAAAAGTAATTATAATATTATAAATAACAAACTTAAACTTTATATGAAATATTGTTTTAAAAAATAAAAGTCGTAAAAAGCTCCATTAACCTGTCGTGGCAAAACGCAAACCGCGGGTGCCAAAATATCACAAAAAAAATTAGCTCCAACTAAAGTAAATATATTTATTATTCAGGCGACTCTGAACCCATGTTATGGTTTGTTGATTTAAGTATTAAGTAGGTACAATACCGACGACCGGCTCATCGACTTTCACCTGAAGTACTACTGTATATATTATCTGTGCCTACCGACTACAATCTAACAGACAGTTATAAATACCCGAGACGATTTTCCAATGAAAATGTATATAGTCTGATGTAGCTAAATACACACTGGCCATCCTCTACGGCTCTACGCAATTTGTCTTTGAATGGTTATATACAATCCGAAACTACTTAGGATGTAATATTTTATTTATTTTTAATATGTTCGACAAGATGAGGACAGTCCCCACAAAATAATCCAAAAATTTGGTACCTTACTATACATATAATATTGTTGAATGAGGATGCCAATAAATGTTTGCTTTCTTTCAAAATGTATGGCGTGGCAGCCCTAGCGTCACCGGCGCGGCGCGGCGCTCGCTAATCGTGATGGTGTTTTGTTTTCGACTCGTGCGCATAAAGGACGAGTCTCTATCCACGAGACGGATAGAATGTCATTTGTTTTTGTTTATTTACATTATTGACAAACAATTTGCAAGGTCAAGGTTCGCTACTTTCGCAAATGAATCAAGTTTTAGCAAAAACGGATACTAGTATATGCTTAGGTAACCTAGGTATCAAAAAGACAAGACAAAACCGCCTAATTGGTACATGTTTCTGTGTAAATTGTATGGTGTGTACTAAAGAGTTATCTATCTACCTTTTGGTTTTGCATGAAGCCGAAGGAAGCGATATTTTCAATTCCGCGTTTGACAACATTTGGAGCATTACCTCTAATTATGCGCGTAAATTGTCGCTGAAATTTAATGGTAATACAATATCATCTGTTGTTAACCAGTAATGGATAACTAATTGTTAGTTAAAAGATGTGCCATGTTTTGGGTGTGTTTTTGTAGGGCGTAGTATATAGACATACAACCATTCTTATAATGATCTGCTAGTTATAGCATTCATATTATCTACTCATTACTTATACATCTACCAGATGATTAATAATTTGACAGACGTTTGTAAGTAGGTAGGTACCTAATTTGCTTTGGCCTTACCTAATAATCATACATTTTTATTTGATAGAGTTCTAAAAGTATAACTATGTAGTTTTTAAATGAGTTTTTACGTTTAAAAATCTTGTAAACAAATCGGATCCAAAAACAAAACTTGTTTCCTTCAAAATTGGCCGTTTGGAATTCCCACGAAACAGGGAAAATTAGAATAGATTGTATTGTCAATTTTATTCATAATAATACATTACTAAACTTGTACCGAGAATAGGTAAAAGTTCATACAATGCTTTGACCACGTAGTACTTGTTATGATAAATAATATTGTCTTATAATGTAAACAAATACATTTATATGGTCAAGAAAATAGTAAATTAAGTGATTTCTTATGTGCAATAGTTAATTAATTTCACCGAGTATTATCGGTCACTGAAACTAATTTAAGTAATACTCATGTTACTACTACAACCCACATATCCCATAGTTTACCAAATGGGATTAAATGTATGAAGTAACGAAATGTTTACCAAACGCAACTTTTTGGTAGGTATAATTTGAGGTTTACCAAATGGGAAGTTTACCACATGGGAAATAGCCCCCCAACCATTCACTCGCCACTCCTGTTTCTTCCAAGATCTTAGCCGCAACACACACAATGACCTACTTAGCAATTTTAATGATAATTTTAACCATAACGATGGCAATTTTACCGATAGTACCTTTTACCTAACACGGACTATCTCCAGTCAAACTAAGGTAAGTTGATTTTCGGAGAAGATTCGCACTTTTCAATTTGATTAATGGAAGATCTCACGGATCTGCGAGTCAGACATAGATTATGTTTTTGTTATATCTTTACTTCATTAAGTACATGAAACGCGAAAGATTTCCTTATAAGCTCTAAGCAGGTAGTCCCACTGATCACACAAGATTTTGCCTAGATACATTTTATTTTTGAAAATGCCTCTACATATAATGGAATTTTGTTACTATTAGTGAATTATATCCGTGAATTTCTTAAATAAGTGGATATTACTAGTACCCGGAGTCCCATAGAAGCATTTTGCTTGTAACCTACAATTTTTATTCATAAAATACTGTTCTGTTCTTTTTTAATAACCCCATATAGGCATATTTATGAATCAATATTATAGGTACGACAGGTACCTTCTGAGCGGAGTTTGACGTACTTCCTCATATTCCGTTACATAATGAATAGTAAATTCGAGCGAAAAAGTAGTGTAATAAAATATGTAATAACAAATTAACTAATAAAAGTTTCGTCATATCCACACAACCGCAATAGATAGTTCCTATCCTCATTGAGTCACTAACCTTGATTTTTCCTATTGGTTTTGTGTTTCTAAAATACGAGTTAGTCACTTATTTTTTTGGGACATTGGGTAGGTACAGGTACTATAATAGGCGTAGATTGACTGGCAAATAGCAATTTACAATCATATACACGGTGTTACTTTACATCCTTGCCATATTCACAGAGATAAAAGAAGGGGAAAAAAAAAGAAGAAGAAGAAGGGGCGGCGTTTATGATGTAAGAAAGAGAGCGCAATCGCCGCAGCTCTTTTGTGCCGATGAACAGCCAACAGTGATGTGTATGCGCTACAATAGTTGTGTGCGTGCAATAAGGTGTGCGTAACAGATTGTCGATAAAATTAAATAATCAAGATTAAAAATCAAAATTTTAGGTCACAATTTTTTTAATGATTTGAGTTCAGTGTCCGTAATATAGTTACCTCTGTAAATATGGCAAGGATGCAAACTAACATCGTGTATATATTATTAATTTATCATTCAAGCGATTAAATAACACGTGTGTGCCAAAAAGCTCAGCATAAATCGTGACAGCGCATAGGATGTCCCGACACTGATTTTCAGCATTTATTGTTAAAGTTTAACTTATTACGCTTACGCAACTCGTGTTGATACTTTGGCCCCTTCTTATCTCAGAGAAGCAGCTCTTAAAGCTGCTGCGTCTGCCGCTGAGCAGAAAATACCAAGCGGCTCAAATACGGGCTTTCTGGTGATTACGCGTTTGCACCGTTTGGCGTTGAAACTTTTCGACCGTGGGGACTAACGCAAAAATAATTTTTAGAAAGATAGCTCCTTAATTAAATAAAGTTTTATTCTGGAAAATAACTCAGCGGCTAGTATCTAACGCGAAAACGGAGCCAGCATTCTCGCTGCCTTGCCTGATGGACGCGGTTTTATTAGGTTTCCGTAGTCCGACAAGGAACCCTTAAAGGATCGTCCAGTCCGTCCGTCCTAGTCTGTCACAGCAAAATATCTTCTACGTTTATGGACTCATTTACATGTAACTTGGTTCGAGGATAGTTCACATATAGATCTCATTTTTTTAAATACAAAAAAATAAAATTACCCCTTTTTAAGGGTACCTCTCCATAGATGTACAGGGGGGGAGGAGAAATGTTTTTTTGAGTGCACCCTCTTGTGTGGGGTATCGTTGAAAAGGACTATGAAAATAAGGTAGGGTTTTTATACAACACTTTTTTATCAGCTTTACCATTTGCAAGATATAGCCTGCCAAAGTCGTTTACACGGTGTCCCCCCCTGTAATTTCGGACCTATAAACTTCAAATCACTCACGTAAAGAAACAGGCGCGAAAACTCCTATTTAAAATTGTTTCGGGTATCCTGTGACGAAAACTTTTGAAATTATAAATAAAATAAAAATATATACTTTTTTCCAGAAGAACAGTATAAACTAAAAATTTTTTTTTTGCCTATACTGTATAATGTTGTAAGTTAATGGTACGGAACCCTTCGTGCTCGAGTCCGACTCGCACTTGGCCGTTTTTTTTTGATTAAGTAGAATTAAGTAATAAGGATTTAGTTTATTGTCTTTATCTGTGTTTAAATAAAAAAAAAACTAAATGACTTGAAAATGTGCCGTTTCTCTCAGTTTCGTGAAAATCTACAGATAAAGTGGTTTGAAAATCGAACCCCTTGGACAGCGTGATTTGCCATTCATCATTAAATGATGACGGCATGACAGGTGGGCGGTCCGAGGTGTAAGACCTTGAAGTGGGTCACTGTAGGTTAAGTTCGAAGTGTTTATGAATAACGTTTTGTTTTTTATTTACTAGCTCGTCCGCTTGTCGTGATATTGACCGCTATTGATGACGTTGACGATGATGAGCTTGTTAGACAATCTGTCGACGAGTACAATGACCAATCTTTTGTAAATGGAGTTATAAAGATTGTACCGTTAATGAAGGAAAATCCTTTAGGTAGAGATTAGATACATCACATGCTCTATTGTATGCCAAAAAAAAATCAAGTACAAGTGTTGCCATTATTGAGATTTCGGTTTTTTGTTTTTATTATTTTTGGTAGCCTTACCAGTATTGTAAGTAAAAGGTAATATTGATTTTGGTGTTGGAAATATTCAAGAGTATTAAAATTTAAATAAGAAACCGACTTTCAAAAAGTCAATAATTGTAGAAGTAGCGATACAACAATTAAATATTTGTTAATGGTAACGCTTTTACTGGAATATAATTTTATTATACTGGAATATTATTAAGGATTATCCTTAATTATTACACCTACAAAACGGGGACACCTAGTAAACGGGGTATATCATTGTCATTCATTGGAGTCTTTTAGGGAGTGAATTCTAGTGATCCTACCCTATTTTTCAAGAGGCACAATTCTCGGGTCAAATTCCCAGCTGACTTGAGTACTAATAATAATACAAATTTAGTCCTAGACTTTCGGCTGCGGCAGCCGATCTGAACAGGGATTACACAGAAACTCAGGAAATATAACGCAGGTAAGCAACAGTGTAAATACTAAGACATATTCATTTTAGAGTCCTGTTTACAGAGAAATTACAACTTCATGTATATACAGTGGTCGGCACTAAAATCAATCTTTTTTTTTTCTAAATCCCAATTTTAGTGCTAAGGTTTGGCTAACAAAATGAGTTGTTATTTCTCGTTATTTTGTATTTGTATGTGTGCCTTGTGATTGTGATTATTGAAGATAAATTAATGTTTTAAAAACCGGTTAAGTGCGAGTCGGACTCGCGCACTAAGGGTCCCGTGCAAACTTTAACTGAATTAGGAGTTTAGGACCCACTTACTTCCACTTAGCCAAAATACCACAATATTTTGTTGACAGCTATAACTTTGTTTTTCATAGTGTTTGTTGTGAAGAACAAAGTTATGTTTGCGGTTGTTGAAAATGTGTTATATCTTAAAAACTACTAGTTCGATCTTGTTCAAACCAATTTTCGTTGAAAGAATTTGTACGATCTATATCATGTATTTTTTTCAAAATTTACACTTGCTTATTAGAACACATTAAAACGGGGATTAACGCGACGGATAGTAGGTAAAACATTATATACCTTTAATTTTTGCCTGCACCGTTTTTGGTTGCACCGATCGTGGTCACAGGCAGAGTCTGCCTGTGACCACGATCGGTGCAACCCGGTCGAAACGTCAGGCAAAAATTAAAGGTATATAATGTTTTACCTACTATCCGTCGCGTTAATCCCCGTTTTAATGTGTTCTAATAATGAAACGCGAAAGTTTAAGAGTGATTACACTTGCTTAGTTCAAAAGTTAGATGGGGGGACACCCCACTTTGGAAGCGTCTATATTTCAAACGTTAGACTTTTAGACAAAATGGTTTTGGGAACCTCGATGTCATTTTAAAAGACCTATCCATAAACACCCCATACGCATAGGTTTGACTAAGCAAATTATTTTTGGTTTTAGTATCATGTATGGGAGCCCCCCCTTAAATATCATTATTTTCCTTAAATATCATTATTTTTTGTATGAGTTTAACGGTTTAAAGGATACATCTCAAGTTTCTACTGTGTAGTGCTAATAGTTTCAAAATAAAATGGCTGTGACATACGGACAGATAGACATGACGAATGTATAAGGGTTTCGTTTTTTGCCATTCGGCTACGAAACCCCAAAAAGGGACTAAAAAGGCTGGTATTCGGGGCATCCACCGTATGTTCTCGAAGTTCATAGCTCCCATTAAACGAGTGATTGTCTGCGGCTTACCAAAGAGGTCACGTCAAATCTTGGAAAAGGCCCGCCTAAATGAGTCAAAAGTAACTCATTATGACGTAAAAGAAGTGCTAGCTTACGTATTTAGCGGAACTTATAGCGACCTCTTTCTTGTATGCGTTGTCTATTCCCGAAAATCGGGGTGAGGTTGATATAAAATGTTTACGGTAATACCAACCTACATTTTTGGATATTTCCTCTTTTATTTAACACGTGTAGGGCAAAAACCATAACTTGGCATTGATGAATATTTAGTAAGTAACATAGGTCTACCTCATCATAGTGCTAAACCAGCATGGCGTAATTTTTACAATTTCTTGTTGACTTAGGGATGGTACAGTCAGGACAGTAAACAGTTTCATTTTTAAATCGTAATTTAAAAAAATATATTTTAAGTTTTTTTTTCTTAGGAGTGATTTGCCAAAATCATTTCCATTTGACTTGTGACTTTTCTATTTGTCATGTATTTTTCTGTGCCAAGCGTAAAGTTAATAAGCGTAATGTTTTGACATAATATTATAAATTCATGTGACCATTATTATGTGCACGAAAATAACTAATATTGCACTTATAATATTATAAGTATTATCTTAGTTTAGTATGCTTATCATAGCTGTACTGAGTGATGTATTATTGTCAGGTGGGCACCTACCTATGTGAATGTTTTTTCTACACCAAAGGGCAAACGTTTAAGAGTACAGACGACATAAAAATATCATATCGATAAATAAAACATGATGGCAGTTTAAAGATACTTTATTTTGTGCCCTAAATACGTATTCAACACATGGAAAACAGTGATTTACCTATAAGGTCTAACAAAATCAATCATATTTCTTTCAAGGTCTTGTCTTTCTTTCTGCTGCTCCAATACAAGAACTTTTACTTTGGGACCAACATCAAAATCTTAAAAAATATTGTCAGCTGATCACTAATTTAGGGGTTTAGTGTGTAAACTGTCTGTATTTCGATGTTAAACCCATAATTGTTGCATTTGACGAGATAAGCACCATCGAACACAAAATCAGGGAAAACTCTTTATTCTAGAATTCTAGATCACTGATGTTAGGTACAGTCTTTACGCGAAAATCATTTTTTTTTTTAATTTCGATGTAAGTCCCATAGGAAAAGTTGTTGTTGAGCTGCAGAATTACTCCCTAAAGGGAATACTTACAGTTAAAAAAGTTAACCCTTAGTAACCTACGCAATAAACTTACGCAAAACCACAAAATATTGAGCAAGATCACTTCCACAAATAAAAACCTTACGTATGTAATGGAATCTGTCGATAAAAAAAAGGATGCAAGGTACATTTATCATGTGAGTACATGTACGGATTTATTTTCCTAATTGACGACCGTCTTGGTGTAGTCGTTCGCGCACCGGACTACTAAACCAGGCGGTTGTGGGTTCGAATCCCGCAAGGGGCAATTGTTTGTGTGATGAGCACGAGCATTTGTACCTAAGTCATGGATGTTTATGTGTATTTAAGTATTTCTATCCGTTATCCTAGTCACCATAGCACAAGCTCACGCTTAGTTTGGGGCTAGGTAATTGGTGTGTTTGTTGAAACAATTAATTTATTTATTTATAAATTAAGTAAATGCAAATAAACTCATTGCGACCTTTGCTAACTCTACTGGCCACTAGCGAAGTCGCAACTGGGTACTTACAAGACAATGGCTAGTTACGTAAGTTCTTTATTTTGACTCGGGGTCAACGACCTACGATCATTGTCAAGATGAACGACCTACGGAAAAGTCTAGATACAATGATGTCATAGACAGATGTGTGAAAATAGATACAGCTAGGTGATATTGTATATTTTCCATTGAGTGGAATGCTTTAGGCTGTCTGCGTCTGTTTTTCTGAGTGCGTATTACCCGAAACTCTTTGAGGTGCGTGTAAAAAGACTTCTCCTAGGCAAGCTCGCTCCACCGTAGGTATAGTGTCCTCCTAGCCGAATTTCGACTACGGCGGCCTATCTCAACAGAGATAAGCCAACTGCGCGGGACATATTATAGTGCACAAGTGTGTGCGCAATACAAAGGTGCACTCTCTGTTCCTTCACTCTCATAATTCGGTGAGACTGCAGTCCGACATGACCGTAGAGAGATCAGGCGCAGGATCAACGGCAAAACGTGCTTTCCGAGGCACGGCGGTGTTAACACCACCAACTTCCTGACTCCGGAGCTATGTCTGAGTAATTTCAAGACAGAAAAACCCAAACACTCTCGGCCCGACCAGGGATTCGAACCTGGGACCTCGTGGATAGTACCCAGCGAAAGTATCGATGAAAATGTTATATTGCTTTAGGAAATTAGCTATCGCGATTACAATTGCAATCCAAAGCAATGTATAAGAATTGTTATTTTTCAATAACTTAAGCTAACACTGCTTTTAATATAGTTATAACTATTGCAATTTACAAGCAATCGATTGAGTCGTTAGGCCCGATGGTCAATGTCCCAAAATGCCCTTGCGGGCAAACTGTGACGTCGCAGCTAGATAAACGACGCAAATTAAAAGGTCGTATCGTCCTCATTCGAGTACAAATATCCGAAAAACGGTGCACACAATACCAATCTGATCGACCAATCACAACCCTCATATCTATGTGTGAGTGGCGTGCACGAATACGCAGACGCGTCGCGACGCTCGTGTAAAATGTATGTGTGGGTATTTGAGGGCGACGACCTGCCAATTTTCGGCTATAGGTATTGCACAATTACTTCAACGCCATCTTTTAAGTTGCGCGTCCTTTCGCGATAAGTAACACTGTTTGATTGATAAGGACGTACAATGACAAAGACGTTGTTTTGTTGTATCACATGTTACCTAATGTAACATTTATCCATTGTTTTTAATATCATGATTGTTATATTTGTTCTGTACCTATAAAGATTAAATTATATTGAAAAGTATTTGTTTCTTACGTTTACGCGAATTGTTGTTCACGTTTCGAACACTTTACAACGATCGTGGTCACAGGGAGACTGTGACCACGATCGCTGTAAAGTGTTCGAAACGTCAGGTTTAAAATAAAATGTAAATAAATCGCGAAGTAATCCGTAAAATTGTGTTTTAATGAGTTATATTGAAAAGGCTTGACAAATGATCTTTACGAAATTAAATCAAATTTCACTTACAAAAATTAATCGACTGTGTCATCCGGTTGGACTCTAACCCACGTCCCTTCGCTATCCGGGCGAGTTCTCTTACCAACTAAGCTACGGCGGACGTTAGTCAGTCGACGAATTTTCGCAAGTGCTTGCTACGCCAGTGAGCCGGCGTTCGATTTCATCAATACTTGGGGAATGTACCCGCATGTATCCAATGGAAATATGATCTTTCTCAGTTTATGTACGTAGCGACACATATGTGTTAGTCTTGATGTACCTACCGGAAAAAATAATAATTTAATCATAGTATAATGAGTAACTAAACTAAAGGTAGGTAGGCACTTCTTAAAAGTAATTGGCATCCAAATAAATAATATCCATTGACAATCAAAGCAGATTTTTGATGATTCCAAACTGGCAAATGCCGAAAAAATGCATTTCGTTTTCATCATGCAACTAAAATAGCAGCCCCTTAGGTTCCTTATAGCGGGCCTATTTTTTCGCTGCCCTACATTTGACACATCAGTTAAATAATCATTCAAAAACCGGCCAAGTGCGAGTCGCACTCGCGCGCGAAGGGTTCCGTACCATTAACTTAAAACATTAGACAGTATAGGCAAAAAAAGTATATATTTTTATTTTATTTATAATTTCAAAAGTATTCATCACAGGATACCCGTAACAATTTAAAAAAAGAGATTCCGTGGCTCTTTCTTTACGTGAGTGATTTGAAGTTTATAGTAGTAGTATACTTTAGAAATTATACGGGTGGGGGGGAAGGGGACACCGTGTAAACGACTTTGGCGGGCTATATCTCGCAAATGGTAAAGCTGATAAAAAAGTGTTTAATGGAAATATCTTATTTTCATAGTCCTTTTCAACGATACCCCAATAAAAAAAATAATTCACCCCCCCCCCCCCCCCCCCTTTTACATGTGTGGGGAGGTATGTGAAGTATCCTCGAACCAAGTTACATGCAAAGCAGTCCATAAATTCTGCTGTGGCAGACTAGGACGGACGGAACGGACGGACTGAACGATCTTATAAGGGTTCCTTGTCGGACAACGGAACCCTAAAAATGCGTATTGCCTTGGGGATGGCAGCAGGCTATGATAATATGTGGGACGTGTACCTTGAAGAACGGCAACGAAATCGCTGCAAATCCGGCAAGTGTAAGTTAACCTTCGCCAACTTCCTCAAACCTGGGTGAGCTCGCTCCATCGTCGATTCTGTCTTCGCCACGTCTGGTTTAGTCTAGCATCAAGAGCAAACCCATTCCAAAAAAGCCGCTATTTGCAAGATGATGGAGGATTGTTAAACTTATACATAAACGACAAAAAAGCAGTCAGTTAGTTGTTTTGCTAACCTCGTAATAAGTAATTCAATTCAATTTCGCTCACAAAAATTAATCGACTGTGTCATCCGGTGGGACTCAAACCCACGTCCCTTCGCTATCTAGGCGAATGCTCGAGTCACACCGGATGACACAGTCGATTAATTTTTGTGAGTGAAATTGAATTGAATTTTGCTTAAGTTATAAAAATGATTATAATAAGTATGAAGATAGGAGACTCTCACTCTCACTGTCTGATTTTTTTTTGACTATATAAGGTTCTTAGGATTATATAATGATTAATGAGAGTTATCCGTTGGAAACTGATATGAAAATGCTCTACCTGGAGTTCACCAACACATGTTTTATTTTTAATCAGTCGGTTTAGAATTATTTGTCATATTTTGTATTGTATAAATTAACTGTCATTCTAGGTTTAACGGCTGTTTGACAAGCAAACATAATTATTAAAAAAACAATTACTCGACTGCAAAAATTTTTATATTTTTGAAATGGTCTTTCTACTGGCTTTCATTTGATACCCATATTGCTTTGGTAAAGAAAAAGTCAATACCTTATCCCCCCTTTGTTTCCATTTGCAGGTGCCATTGTCAAATGTTACGTACATTTGAAAAATTGTAGCATAAGTCAGTATCACAATTTTGACGAATTTAACGACACCTCATATGTCAAAAACTGTCCAGCCGTTTGGGCTGTAGGGCGTGCCAAACAATTATACATACATACTCTCGAAAAACATAACCCTCCTTCCGGAGTCGGGTAAAAATTGGTGAACTCGGGTATTGTCTAGATGACGTTACATTTTGTAGAAGCTATAAACAAAAACGTTTCTTAGCAACTATGTGAGTTTGGTAACTGATAAGCTGACGGTACATGTTTGATAACGTGAGTAACTAAGTACATTTAATTTAAACGATATACAGGTTAATGTCCTCGATGATAAATTTCGTGATTATGTAATGAAATACGTTTCAAAGTCGAAGTTATCTAAATCAGCGATTAACATTAATTTATCTTGGAATTATTAGTGGCTGCAGTTACAGAGGGCGATTGATGGAATAAGATAAAAAATAAGGAATATGAAAGGTCAAGTATGGTTGGATAACAATTTCATTATGCCCAATGTTCAAAAACAGTCACAGGAAAGCTTGTTGCAAAAAAAACATTCGAAATTAGATAGGTACCTAGATTTTATTAGGATAAAAACACTATTTCAGCTATTATAACTGTTTAATTACTATATTTGCGATACTATACAATATTGCGCGCGAATCGTAAGTCCATCCGGATCACAGATTGACAGACGAAGTAGGGAGGGGCACACTCAGTCGAGAGAATAGTGCCGTCCCATGCTTGTCGATTTTCTTGCCGCTAACAATTTATAGTCTTAAATTAACATGGATTTTTTTGAGTGATAAGCATTAATATATTTATGGAAAATAATGTTCCAGATAATTAAAGAATAAAAAACCGGCCAAGTGCCAGTTTGACTCGCGCACTGTGGGTTGCGTCAAGGTCGCCACGTCATTACCTCTACGACGTGACCACAAAGTTGCGGTTTTTGACCTTTTTCTTTTACTGTAAGACTTTTCTTCTTGCCAAATTTCATGATTTTTGGCCTATGGGATACTTCCCATAAGGCTGCCAACCCTATAGGTGTAGAATCCCCTGCGAAACTCTTCTCTCAACTCGCCAGAATCTTTTTTTGGCCTCAAGTCTTAAAAAAATGAATGCGGCGGAATAATAATAGTTATCGAAAGATAATATTACATGTTAGTGTAAGCTTCATGAGATTTTAGATTTGATAATTTACCTTAGATGTATCAAACATTTCTTTTTTAATGCGCATTACTCTTTGTTAGCTAAAAGGTTTGGTAGTTCAATAACAAACTTAAGATTATCTCTCTAGAGTCTAGGCATGACGTGCTTCTCTGATAAAATCTAGATTTCGTAACACTTTATTTGATATCTTCTTCAAGGACCATTTTTAGGATTTCAGGCATAACTTAGCACTTAGTCTGTCACTTACGAAACGTGTGGCGTGCGATAAAAGTATAGTGTTTGTAAAATTTTGCCTATTACCCGAATAACTGAGAAGCTCTTGCGAAGTCAAAGTTAAGGTCGTCACTTACGGCTATTTAAGGAGTAGGACTAATCTAAGCTACAAGTTGCAGCTTCTATTTTTCTGAATATGTTGTAGCCTACAAAATAAAAGTTCAACTGAGTACTTAATGTATTTGCTGTTTGCTGATCTTGATTGCGTTACTGACAAAATGTACAGCATTTGTATCAAGAATATCTTAAAGTATTAGTTTGTATTATTCTCACTCATGTTGTATGTGATTATTTGTTAGCATGTTATAAAAATACTTAATTTCGCAAGATTTCTTCGCTAATCCTGTGACATTGCAATTTTTATGAATAAAGAAAAAAAAATATGTCAATTTTTTATTTAACAGATTAGGGGTATTGACAACATAGTGCTTAGAATCAATAATCTGGTTTTAGATAGACCTAATGCCTTAGGTAGTTCTGTCTCTTACACAAAATGCAATCTAGGTATTCTAAAGCGAACTGTGCTATCGCTAATGTAATGTTAAAATATGATACATGATGTTTTTGGCGGTGTCCAACATGGCTGTCAAATAGATTGAACCCCGTCTAGGGGCCCTGTACCGTCTCCGCGGGGCCTAACCCAGGTTCCGAAGCGACAGCCAAGCCAAGGTCCACTTGGGCAACCAAGCCGTTTCGCAAACTCGCTTGCGACAACTCAGTGAGCGTTTCGAAACGCCTGGATAGTGATATGGCTTGAGAACTTAGGTGTTAAGAGATCTTGATTGAAACGTAAATAATAGCTAAGTGTTTCCACATACACAGATTTGTTTTTGATCCCAAAGGACGTCCGTTTTTGATGTTCAATCAAAGTTTAATGACCCGGTTTTATTGATCATCTGACAGAACAAAACACAGTGAACTTTTAATTCATTACAGTTTTTATCGCACCATCCTGAAAACAAATAAAACAAGCTTTTAAATACAAAAATAATCCACAAAGCCATTGCCTTTGCCTACTGCGAAATTCAATAAAAAAAAACAACACGCTAATATTACAGAAGCACACTTCAAATCAGTTCATGTGGGTGTGACTTGGAGAAAAACCATTGCCCTCGCATTTGTCCAGTGTATTTGATCCCTAAGATTGCTCCCGTTGTCCCCTTTTTAGACCCAATTCGTTTGAACGCAGAGAGGCGCGGTAGGTCTAAAGCTTGGTCGAGTTTTCAGAGAAAAGCCGACCAGATTTCCTTGACCTTTCAGCTAGTATTACGCGTCCCTTTATCGGCGCCGTGTAGTGTGGGGCAAGCGGAGCGTGAGAGATCCGTTTGGGTGGTCTCCCTGAAATTTTCCTTACAGAAAAATGGCCCGAAATAATTTGATGTCATCGGCCTCGGGGCAAGGTCGCGGCGGTCCAACGGCCCCCAGTTCGATGCCCCGACCAAAACACGCACTATTTATTAATAAAGACTTTTTATACGTTATGCTAATAGTATGATAACGGTAGGGTAACGTCTTATGTCATAGATATCACAGTTGGAAAGGCTAATATTTGGGATAAGTGTTTATTTGAATAGTTTGTAAGAAATGAAGTTATAAAATATTGGGGTTTGGTTATATGGTTAAGTAGCTAAAAATTAATGGATTTGGCTATTAAAAAAATAACGCCTCTCTATTTGTTCCCGAAAGACCTCGTTTCGATTTCTAGGCGCTCAAAATGGTTAAAAACGTACGTTTTGTATCACGGTATATGCATACTAGTTTCGTTTGACATTGACAGTAAGACGAAATAAGAATACCTTGAAACAAGAATTCGACAAAAGAGGAATACGACGAATCAGGAACAACTAGATACGAGTGACTGCCACAATAGTTTTTTGTCCATAAGTAAAAGTTGACAGCCCTAGCGCGAGCGCCGAGCGTGGGTCTGAAAAGTGAAGTACATACAGGTCTTTGTTTTCTGTACTCTCGGTATTTTGTGGTAACAGTCCTATTATCAACGCGGTTACGCCTCTTTTCCTGTTTTTGGGCTAGATTCTGGAGTCATAAGTGATCAATTCTTTAAGAATTAAGCCTTCTGGGTGAGCTCGCTCCAAGATGTCGGTCGGTTGCCTTTTTAACTACTAGAGTCGAGTTCACCAACACATGTTCAATTCTTAAACAGCCGTTTTAAAATTATTTGACATGTTTTGTATGGGAATTGTGTCAAATATACCGTTAATTACCGTAAACCGGCTGTTTAAAATTGGTGAACTCGGGTCTAGCTTTAACAAAAAGATCCTAGAAAGCCATGGCCCTTCCATACTATTCGAATGGTTTCGTTTTCCTGTCAAACCCCATAAGACGGGCCGACAACAATAAATTTTCTATTGTATCAGGAAAAATTATACGTGAAGGTTTAACCTAACCTAACCTGAAAAAATAATTCTACCATTGTGAAAAGTGAACATAAACTCAGTGGTTTAAAATTACAATTTGTTATTACCTGGTTTAAAATTACAATTTAAGAAGAAAGAGCTAGAAGTGCGAGACTGGTCAGATTTGGCACAGAATAGGGAAGAATGGCGCACTTTAATGTCGGAGGCCGAGATCCACTTCGGGTCGCTGAGCCAGCGAAGTAAGTAAGTAAGTATTACCTAAAATACACAAGGAAGCATCAAAATATCGTGTAGGTTTTAAAATTAAAAGTTCTTGCGGACATTTGACTCATTGCCAGAGCGGTGACAAAAATCCAAAAGTCGCAATTTTCATGTCGCAATATATTTCTTTCTTGTATTCTTTAGCTCTATTAATAAAGTGTTTAGGCGAAATAAATTTTCTAAGACTGAAACCCATACTCTCGAGTTTGTATATTAAACAAAAAATGTCGTACATTTTTCCTAGATAATTCGTTTGATCTTGAGAATCGTTCATAACTAAGTATTCGCTGAATTAATTCATCAAGATGATATACGAACCAAAATTCTTCGCAATTTGAACCTTATTAGAAATCAAATTAATGTGTTTGTCATAAAAACGTTTTTGTAACGGTAATAGTATTTCTTGCTTTGAAATATCGGTGTAATTTTTCAACTATGTAGAAAAATGACTAGGAAATTAGGATTATGGCTTTCTAATGATGTTAATGATAAAGTCATTAATAATGTTTAATGCTTTATGTAGATAACTCATTAATAATTAATTATTACTATATTTATTACGGTTTTTTTTTTAAGAAAACCAAAATTTACCGACATTGTGGCGCACCATTTTTTACGGCACTACGCGCTTCCTTATTATTTTTCATGGATCTATCAATGTTAAAAATGCCGTACAAAAATATATGACCAAAATGTACTTACTCTTCTCCTGAACTTTTGAATTCTCACCAGCACTCAGTTGGACAGCTTACAAGTGACGGCATAATGCTGAATCGTATTATTTTATGCTCTTATATCGTCCTTTAACGTCACCTGGTGGTTCATATGACCCATCCATTTTGGACATGGGCCTGTAGTCTTCATCGGGTTCAAATCCAGCAAGGGTCAAATTTTTGTATGATGTACTCTAGCGTTTGTACCTAAGTCATAGATGTTGATAAACGTATATAAGTATGTCTACCCGTTATCCTAGTCGCCATAGCACAAGCTCACACTCAGTTTGGGGCTAGGTAATTGGTTTGTTGGAACAATTTAATTTATTCATTATTATAAATTACATTCAAACACAGTTATTAAAAGTAAACTCAGCCTATATAGATCCCACTGCTGGGAAAAGGCCTCACCTCAACTATGAGGAGGTACGAGTACGAGCCATACTCCACCACGCGGGCTCAGTGCGGATTGGTGGAGGGGTGTCTGTAAGGCAAGTGACAAACCTCACTGTCAGATGTTATCAAGCCGCCCTAGGGCCTCTGACTAGGCTTAACGACTGATACCAACAGATATTAGCCGGACCAACTGCTTAACGTGCCTTCCGAAGCACGGAGATGCTTGTCATGGACGTCACTTAAATGGTCGGAATGGTCACCCATCCAATCACGACCGCGCCGTGGGTTGCTTAACTTTTGGTATCACTACCAAAACGCTGCCGCCACTGCGCCACAAGCATGTCACTAGCTAGTCACTAGAAAACAGTCATTAACCTACCCTAAACTATTTCATTCCGGGTCACAGTTAACTTCGTTCATAGTCCATAAGTCAAAAACTAAAAGCTAAACTAAATCAAACTAATGTTTATTAAGAAAACGCCCTAACATTCAGCGAGTTTTCCGGACATTGACCTTTGGAAATGTGCTGCCCGGGGCTTGAACCCGGAACGTTTTGTGGAAAGGCCTACTTTTTATTTACAACATGAAACTGTAATTGTGCGTACACATGGTAATATAACAAACTAATGTAAAGCTGAGGATACACACGCTGGAACGTATTTTGTTCTTAAGATTCTTGATTTTTATAAGGGTTCCGTACCCAAAGGGTGAAAAGGGACCCTTACTAAAACTCCGCTCTTCGTCTGTCTGTCTGTCCGTTTGTCACCAGGATGTGTCTCATGAACCGTGATAGGTAGACAGTTGTATGTTTTTGATAAAAGGTAGACGCTTGAAATATTCACAGAATATTACGTTGTATATGGATTTACATATTTTAATTTCTACAAGTATGTAAGAACAAAATGGTTAAGTAGGTATAAGCTGGTACAGAATCTACCTTCTATTGGTCCACCCCGGGCAACAACATTACAAACTCCAGTTTGTGATGATAGCTACTACCCTCCCCAAGGAGCCCGGCGTCAAGCAGCTTGCTGTGTTCCGTCGGTGAGTGGGAGTTCCAGAACCTTCAGAGTGAACTCGTCGTCTCTGTCTGTCTACGCCACGTCTGGCTTAGTCTAGAGTCAAGGGCAAACCCATTTCGAATCAAATAAAAATAATTAAGTTGCGATGAATCCAGAGGTAAAGCATCTTACATGAATTACTCTACGCCTTACAAAATCGAGACAAAAATGTTTTGTCACAACTTTTAAGTGACAGTTCTAGTTCTTATCTATTACTGGTTAACCGATGCTGTATTTATAACACTGAAGTTTTAGCGACAATGTATACGCGATTTAAAGTCTCCCATATGTTGTCAAAGGGGGACCTGGAAATGTCCCGGGTAGTTTCAGTATTATCTGCAGCAATGATCGACGTATTCTTGTCATATTTCAAACAATTTACACAATATTTTTTTATCGCAAGTGTAGCCACGGATGTAGCTGGTATACTCGCGAAAACAAACCGTCCAACTCATCAATTGAGCTAATTCGGTCAAACCATAGACATTAATAATCTAGGTCTATAACCTCACGCACAGCGCCCCGGAGTGACCCCTGTATAAATACTAATTAAACTGTTTCGGTTTGTTGAGGTAATTATTTAAAGTATTTTTAGACAGGCAAAGGCGGCCTCGTTGGTCTATGGTTAAGCACGCTGACTTCTACCTTAAAGTTCCAGGTTCGGTTCCCAGATCAGGTCGAAATGTGTTTCTGCTTCCGTTTTTTCTTCAAGACTAGAAAACCTGCCCCGGCTTCCCACGGGTATAAATAAAACAACCAAAATATAACCACTGTCAAACTGGAATAACGTAGATTTCTGTTGTTAAAAAACGTTCGAAATCGGTTTAGCAGGTTTAGCTTAACAGCAGCTCGGAGTTAGGAAGTAAGTGGTTAGGTAAACACCCCCGTGCCTCGAAAATCACGTTAACCATTTGGTACTGCATCTGATCTTTCTACGGTCATGTCAAACTGCCATCGTTAAGGAAACTGGACCAAATTAGGAGAGTGAAAAAAACAGAGAGTGCATCTGTGTATTGCGCACATACTTGTGTACTATTGTAAAGCTAAACGTTCCTTAAAAACTATGACCTGGATATTTTTAAGAAAAGGATGATTAGCCTGTTACTAACTAGCCAGTTGGTATTTGGTACGTCCATCCCAAAGGTGGCAGAAGTAAGTACTCCATACATGATAGAACCTGGGCTTGGTAGAGATGTACAAGCTGCCTCGATGTGAAGTACCGCCTGTCATTAAAGTGGTATTCAAGATTTCCAGCTGCAGTTTGGGCTATGCACTATTAGATAAGAAATAACTAAAATGTTTTATTCTTTTCTAAGAAGATATTTGACCGTAGTCACACTAATCACACATTGGTGCGAGGTGTAGACACGGTTTAGGGTGGTTCATATCTAACTAGTAAAAACCTATTTACTCTTGTTACCTATTTATCTTAAAGACACTCAGGTCGTAATCTTAACGAAATATATTATTACTATATTACCAGGCAGCTGATTTTGTGTCTATTTTTACCAACCACGTATTTTGGATAGACATTAAAATATTTTTCAGGCGGTTACTAAATATCTTGATGAAATAGGTCACTTATGGACTAGGGTTGGCACAAAATCTGACTAATTAACTGTAGTAATGGCAATAGCCAGTAAACGCATATAACTGGTGCATTACCTACACCAATAATCGAAATAATTAATTTAAAAATATGTGTTGTTAGATTTCATAAAGGCAAAACCATAATTTAATTTCATCCTTAGTTAATCAAGGCTAGATGATGTTTGAAGATGGCAAGTAGCCATTTCAGAACGATATAAGAAGGACAAATGTATGACGACTTTAATAAGTGAAAATCAGGGTTGTATAGTGTAACTCATTAAAAATAATGAGACCAAGCGACGCCAACCCTAAGTAAAGTGCGTGATGACGTCAACTGCGCACACGCATACTGACCGATGGAACACCAGACGGCTTATTACTGCTGTAAGGTTACTGACACATATTTGTAACGATTCGCTTACAAAATGTATGAAACTCACATATGCTATCGAAATATCACGTGACTTTTGCATATTTTATTGGCGATAGCGAAGTTCGCTATAAAACGATTGCATCTCGTCTAAGGGCTCCAAGTTGTAATTAGTATAAGTTCCTGAAGAAGTACCTACTTGATCACCGATTTTCAGGCATTGGAATGGACAACTAATAAATCACGAATGTATTCAGACTTTTATATGACTAAGCATACATTTAACATCAACATTTATTTGTACCTATCCTGTTCAATCGCAAATAAAAAAAGATTTGAATTTATATTTTTGCTAGCAATGGTCATCTTCATCTAACTAAGAGCCCAGCCTAGTTGTATAAATATTGGACGACATCACATTCATTGCTCAGATCCTAAAGCACAGAATACTAGTACTTCGTACAGAAGCATGACTTAGCAATTGTATTCAAAGAAATGTCTACTCAATGTCGTCAACAATATGGCGTAATTTAGTTCGCCTCAGAGTCAAGCACATTTTCGTGTAGACACCTACAAAAATCCATTGCAAGATAATTTCATACTTATTGCTCTGGAATATGATTCATAATACACTAAACCTATTCAGTGACGTAATATCACGCGACGCGATAGGGTTGACTGCTACGAGAAGCTTCTAACGCCATCTAGTGCCTCTTTCTAGTACTTTATTCATTCTCGTCCAGCCAGCAACGTAGCCGCGCGGCCGCCGGTGAATAAAACGCGTGAGGGTGGCTCTGGCCGGTAGCGACACGCAACTTGTTTTAGCACCTACGTAGGTGCGCCGCGCGTAGGTACGTTTTTGCTACCTCCACGGGGAGATACACAGGCCTGCCTAAAGTAAGAACTAAAGCACTTGTGTTATGGAAATCTGAAACAACGATGGTATCACAACGCCCAGACCAGAGAAGATAATATAGAAAATATGAATTTCCATACTGACCTGAGGTGCTTTGGTTGTGATACCAAAAGTTTAGCAGCCCACCGCGCGGTCGTGATTGGATGGGAGCACATTCAAACCATTTAAGTGACGTGCATGACAAGCATCTCCGTGCTTCGGAAGGCACGTTAATAAGCAGTTGGTGCCGGCTAATATCTGATGATATTTAAGTCGTTAAGCCTAGTCAGAGGCCCTAGGGCGGCTTGATAACATCTGACAGTAAGGTTTGTCACTTGCCCTACAGACACCCTTTCACCAATCCGCACTAAGCCCGCGTGGTGAAGTATTGCTCGTACCTCCTCATAGTTGAGGTAGAGGCCTTTTCCCAGCAGTGGGATCTATAGGCAGACTTTACTTTTTTACTGACCTGACCGGGTTGAACCCGGGACCTGAGAAATGGCGTCACCTTGAAAACCGGTGTGTCAGACATTTGGCTACGGTGGTCGTCAAAAGAATTGCCCCATAGCCCCAAACTAAGCGTGAGCTTGTGCTATGGTGACTAGGATAACGGATAGACGTACTTATATATATTTATAAACATCCATGACTTAGGTACAAATACTCGTGCTCATCGCACAAACATTGGCCCCTTGCTTGATTCGAACCCGCAACCGCCTGGTTTAGAAGTCCGGGGCGCGAACCACTACACCAAGACGGTCGTCAATATAACTAGTGTAATGGGATTCTATAACTAAAAATCTTATTTGAACTATTTCTAATCTCAAAAAGAGTATATTTCCAAACACCTTATCAGTTTAGGTCATACGAAAATAGCAAACCTCATAAACGCCCATTTACACATTCGTCATTTTGACACTTCACATTCGCGGCTCGCGCGCGTTCGCCGCCCGGGAAAGCGGTCGGAAGCGCGGAAAAGCAACCGGCCGAGTGACGTCACGTTATATAACCATTCCATTTTCGAATGTGGGAATTCTTTTTTTAAACTGTAGTGTTTTGGATGAAAACATTAGGTACCTACCGAGGACTTGTGACATTTGATAGTTAACCTTTCCATTTTCAAATGTGAGATTATTTATTATAAAAATAATTGGGTATTTTTGAACTGGCACAGCCATTCTACCTGTGTGTAGAGTGTAAAGTTATTGGGTGGGAACTGGTGGGAAAGATAGTAATTTGGCGGATTTGTTTTGAAAAAATATTTATTGTCTCTGCCGTACTCAGAGATATCAAATTAAAGTAAATCAATTGAGCTTGTGCTATGGTGACTAGGATAACGGATAGACGTACTTATATATATTTATAAACATCCATGACTTAGGTACAAATACTCGTGCTCATCGCACAAACATTGGCCCCTTGCTTGATTCGAACCCGCAACCGCCTGGTTTAGAAGTCCGGGGCGCGAACCACTACACCAAGACGGTCGTCAATATAACTAGTGTAATGGGATTCTATAACTAAAAATCTTATTTGAACTATTTCTAATAACTCTAATCTCAAAAAGAGTATATTTCCAAACACCTTATCAGTTTAGGTCATACGAAAATAGCAAACCTCATAAACGCCCATTTACACGAGATATCAAATTAAAGTAAATCAATTATCAAGTTACATGCAGTCCTTTTCTATTTCATTGAGAAAGAAAGAGACAGAACGAGAGTTAATTTCGGGTTAAAATTAAATTGACGACTTTGAGTGCGGCAGTAAGTGTATTTACCGTAACGGTACCTTAGATTTATTTATTGTTGTGTTAAACTCGTGGTACTAACCCATTTATATAAAGTTAAGAGCTGGCCGGTGTTCCGAATAAAAAAGAAATAATAATTTAAAAATAAACGTGGCCTTGTCAATCTATTTAAAAAAAGAACAAGCCCTTCTGTTACCATAGCGACGTACTGCCCACCCCGGAAAGATAACCACAAGGTTTCTAACCCTGCGTCCTATTTCGCGGGGTCGTTGCCCTCAAGTAGCACACTTTACCTCTGAAAATGGTCATCGACCCCGCGTTGGATGGAAAAATTACTGCGAATGATTCATTTGCTCTTTTATAAGACCGAATGAGTTGTGATTTGTTTGCTATTTGCGGTGTATTCGATTGGAGATTGGTTCGGGTCGTTCAACTTGGGGAATCGGGCGGTTTATTGGGCGGGAAAACTGTTAGATCGTTATATACAGTGAAGGGTAATAATTTCACTTTTTTCTTATAATTTTGAATTTGAAGAGAGAAGAGAGAGAAAAAAAAAGAATTGGATTTTAGAAGTAGTAGGAAATTCTTTTAATTTTTTCCTCCAGTTTACGTTCAATAATTACGACTAAACCTAAGATTTAATTAAATTATTGATTTTAAGTGTTTTACTAATATATTTTTTTATTGAGAAAACAATTATCCCAATACAGTGTCGAAGACTTCAAGAGGTGATAGATAAGTTCAGCTGCAACATTTTTCTTTATTACCTGAACCTCGAAAAAAGTCCAAAAAGCATCAAATTTCCATACAAATCTAAATAGCCGATTTCTAATTAGTATGGGAAAGTTTATATTTAAAAGTTGATCCTATTAAGAAAGTGGTTACAATTTTGCTTTTTAGTCACATAAAGGCTCTGACACCGGTGACCAAAGGCTCTGACACCAGTGACCGGATACACTGTTAAAATTAAAACTGACTTAATGAATGACTGACTGACATATCAACGCACACTCCAAACCCTAGGTCTAGAGACTCCAAATTTAGCACATAGATTCCTTTGAGGTCTGGGGGTGCCCTAAGAAAGGATTTTTGTAAATTCATCCCCTAAAGGGGTAAATAAGAGGGTGCAAACTTGTATGACACTCCGTCAGTTTTGGAGCAAAATCGATAAAAAATGGTATTTAGCTATATTTAGTCACAGAATAAGTACTAGTACTCCGTACAGAAGTGTGACTTTGCAATAAAATTCAAATAAATATCTACTCAATGTTGTTAACGATATGGTGTACTTCAGTTCGCCTCTGACTCAAGCACATTTTCGTGTAGACACCTACAGAAATACATTGTAAGATAATTTCATTCTTATAACTCTGGAATATGATTCATAATACACTAAACCTATTCAGTGACGTACTATCACGCAACGCGATAGGGTTGACTGCCACAAGAAGCTACTTACGCCATCTAGCGCATCTTTCTAGGACTTTATTCACGCTCGTCCAACCAGCAACATAGTGTCGCGCACCGCCGGTGAATAAAACGCGCAAGCGTGTCGCTGCTGGCTAGCGACACCCAACTTGTTTAGTCCCTAACTAAGGGGTCGCCGCGTAGGTACATTTTTGCTACCTACGCTGGAAGATACACAGGCCTGATTTAGTTAGAAATTAAGAATAACTTTTTTTAGGATTTTTGAAAATTCAACCTCTTAGAGGGTGAGAAAAGTGGTAGTCGTATGGGAAATTTGACATGCGCGGACAAATTCGCGGGAACCGACTAGTAATTAAATAAAGTCAAAAGAAAATAGAAAAAATGCAAATAATATTATTTTGGTTCTTATTTAGGGCCCACTATCTCATTTTGGCATAAAAAACTGAGAGCTCATATCAATTTTAAATAAAAAAAATGTAACGTATTACTTATCTTGTGATAACTTCAAGACACAATGCGTTCATTGTTGTCTTTGTAACAATATTACGCATGTAACGATAACCTCGCGCCTTCTTTGCTAAGATATGTAATCATTAACTTAGTCACTAGGTGGCAGTGGAAGTATTTTTTGTTTTCGAAAATTGGTTACGTTCAAGGAGTGTTTAATTGCCTGTTTTTGTATTTTTTTATTTAAGTAAGTAAATAGCTAACTCTCAATTTTATTTTAACCCGAGAGTAAAGATAAGGTCTACGATGGAGTGAGCCGCTCTTATGTCACTTCAAATCACTTGGTTTGGCACTTTACACAACTTTGTTCCTTTTATTTAATACTTTTGCGATTTTGGAATACCGGAGGCATGTCCATATTAATGTCAATATTTGCGGTCATTGACCCCAAATCAATCTTCCTACTCCGATCTCTGGATTGATTTCGGGCGCGTGCATCTTCATACCTTATACGGTAATCTTACGAAGTACTTACCTACACACGAAAGTGAAAATTGTCCAGCTGCCGATTGGCCGGTGGTCCCGACGTCGAACGGCCGGCCTTGACGTCCGATTCGTGAACGCCAAGCTTGGTATTCTTCGCTCGTTCGCACAGGAGAGAGATTGGAGTCGCCTATTTTTTTTTAAATATACCTACTGGCACCAGAACTCCTGAGTTTGCTGAGGTTCTCTATTGTAATGAGGTCCTCTAGTCAGAAAAATCTAGTACTACCTAGATAAATATTGATTGCTACTTCTGAAAAAATTTATGCGATTGACTGTTAATAAAATGAGAGTATTAAAACATTTATTGGTAAGGAAAAAAGATTACGAGAAGTAATTCCGCAATGGAATATGGTAAAAGATAAATAAATGTGCTAAAGGGCTTCGGTCCATTTAATTGTCAGATCCCGTATTACTGAGGGACAATTTTCCGAGTTGTTACTGCGGCTTGTTAAGTCTGGCACTGTATAGCCCATCTGCGGAAAAAGAAGAACTTATTATTATATACTCATATTATACACAATATAGTATTCCGTTAGGACAAAATTGGTTGCAAACATGTTGCTCTGCGATACCTGAGTTCATTACATATAGTTACCGTACTTAAACATCTTTTGAATCATAAAACATGATAAAGATAATACGATTACATTGTTGAACGAACAGGTGAGTTATACTACCTCCCCACTTTTAAATCTATTTTCAAATCAACAAAATATTATTAATCAGTCACCAACGCTTTAACTTTATAATTTTTTAACTTTAATTTTTTGTTAGCGTTTACGTTTCGATCGCGTTAACGTAACGTTTACGTCAGCTCATTAGTGGGGGAACGGTATAAAAGACCTGTTCGCCAGCGACTCATTTCAGTCAACCGTGCTCTGCCGAGGCGACAACATTTCCTGAGGATGCGAGGTTGAGGTTTTTTGCACGTTGGTGTTGGTAACTAACAACTGCATTAGCTGTTGTGGTTGGTGCCTGCGCTAGCGTCTCTTAGCGGAAATTTAAAGCAAAATAATTATTTTATTTTTCCCATCCTGTGACTTTCAATGGAAATTCTGAATCTAATTGCGATAGCAGTGAAAATGAAATAGGTATAATTTATTAGCACTTGAAGAGGGTACATTTCAGGTCTTAAAATAATTTTAATTCTCTTCTGCAGCTAACAAATATTGCAAGCAAATATGTTTAAGGTAAAGTACAGTCAGCCTACATAGATCCCACTGGTGGGCATGGCCTCACCTTGACTGTGAGGAGGTACGAGTCTAAGGCGGCTTGATAACATCTGACAGTAAGGTCAGGTCAGGTTGCTTTTATTTTAACCGTATTATTATATCTTTATTACCTTTAATAAAGATATAATAATACGGTTAAAATAAAAGCAAAGGCGTCTCCATAAGAATCCTGTCCGTGTCCTTGAATGTGGGCGCGTTGCGGCAGGTCAGAAAAGTTATAGCCTGCGCCCGCGTCGCTTGCAACGCACTGCGCATCGCGCATGACATGACCAAACGATGTTATGATTTACACAACAATACATTACATTCCCAGAACACTATAATAGGTAGCTAGCTACTATACTGTTTCAACACTTGATGCAAACTGCGAATTCAGTGTTTTATGACGGAGTACGTTTTTATAAAATATGTAATATACATACTGTGTACAGTGTAAACAATGTTATCCTTGAAGGTGAATATACCTACAACTTTTACTACAAAGTCATGATCGAATAAAAAAAACAGGTCCTTAAGGTTATGCCTCTGTAGTAAAAATAGTGTAGGGTAAAGATACCGGTTATCGGCCAGTTAAGCGACTTGTTGACTTCAGAGTTAATTTCTATCATATTGCTGTACGTCACGACATTTTTTTTAAATAAGTCATTTGACCCTACAATAGTCTAGTTACATAAAACCTAACGTTTATAGGCGTAGGAGTGATACATAAATTTTTAAAATAAGTTTTTCTTAAAAATTGCCAATATACCGGTTATCGGCCTCGTTAACCAGTTATCGTCCAGCAGTTTACTGGTTATCGGCCTCCTGATTCAAGGTAGAAAAACGAGTCTTATTTAATAGCTCGTAACATACTATTATAAATAATAGTATGTTAGTAAAATAATTAATACTTTAAAAGGAGTGGTATAGTTTTATGTTCTTCTGCGACTTAATAAAAACACCCTAAAATTCTAACTATTTAAACCGACCGGAAATAGGTTTAGATTTTACTGGTTATCGGCCGCTAAACTTTCGGTATTTTGGAAGGTCATATCTTAGAATCTATGAGGTATACTGGCGGCCGGAATCTAGTAGTCAATTCACAAAATTCTAGCTGTTCACTAATATCATGAAATCAATGTTGGTGAATTTAAGGTTTTCGCAATGCAGGCAAACAGAAATGACGTGATTAAACCGGTTTGCGACCACCCGGCCGGAAAGCGGTTTTTGACATAAATCGAAACCTATTTTTCGACCACTAAAAATATTACAGATTATAAAATGTTCGGTGAGTTTGGGCATTGGAATATTAAATTTTAACATGTATTTAACACAAAAACCATGAACAGTCACCAATAAGTTATTTTATATGTAACACTTAAAAACTTAACTTTAAAAATTCATCCACCTGCTATTTTTTTTGTTAAATCTGCCGCGCATCCACACACCAAATTTTGAAATGACGACCGAGGGCTTAACACGCAAATGACGAGGTCATGCTTGAGGATTATAAAGCGTAAAATTTTTCCGGGTTGAACAGCGCAAAATTAGAAAGGAGCTGTCTAATAACCTTCCTATTATTCAATATAATGTGCAAAGTGGCCAAAAAGGGGTAGTGGCCGAAAAGGGGTATGTTTACCCTATTGGTAATGTCAACGACATAAGGGTAAAGACCCCGTCGTGTGTCCCTATAGTCTTCTATCTTTATGTGGGAATGTTTTATTTAATTGTTAGAGAAGAAAACTTAGGACCGGTTGAATCGATTTAATAGTCATCAAAAATCTGCCAAACTATAAACGGAAAAACACAATTTAAAATTACAGTTAAGTGAGACGGCGAAACCAAGACCAAAAATAAGACTTTGAAATAATAATCTTATCTTAACTGCAATTTTAATTAAAAATAAAAACTTTGGCACGCCAAATCTTGAGGTTTATTTGACTCGGCCGCAACATGAATGAATGAGTGAATGGAACTTGTATAAATTCAGAAAATAAAACGTAGTAAAACGCTTAATATTAAAACATCTCAGTTTATATTATTGTTATTCATTATCATAAGAATCTTATGCAATACGAAAGCTTTTGACTTTAATTGTTTTTATATCAGCATTCTAAATAACACGTTTCAAGACTAATTATATTATTGACTCAACATAATATTATTGCTAGGTGCTTGTGGCGCAGTGGCGGCAGCGCTTTGGTAGTGATACCAAAAGTTAAGCAACCACGGCGCGGTCGTGATTGGATGGGTGACCATTCCGACCATTAAAGTGACGTCCATGACAAGCATCTCCGTGCTTCGGAAGGCACGTTAAGCAGTTGGTCCCGGCTAATATCTCTTGGTATTAGTCGTTAAGCCTAGTCAGAGGCCCTAGGGCGGCTTGATAACATCTGACAGTAAGGTCGGTCACTTGCCTTACAGACACCCCTCCACCAATCCGCACTGAGCCCGCGTGGTGGAGTATGGCTCGTTTCTCCTCATAGTTGAGGTGAGGCCTTTTCCCAGCAGTGGGATCTAATAGGCTGACTTAATATTGTTGCTGATGGTCATTTACTTTTTGTCCTTATTAAATCCGTGAAAGTCTTATCAATGTAAAATAATTAACAACAAATAACAACACTTTTAACAAAGAACATTGTTTTACCAATATGAACATCATAATTATTTACCGTAAAAATAGTTTTATAATAAGAGCCAAATACAATGCGTCTTTTAGTCATAGATATTTTTCATGAGCTTGTCAATCACAAGTTTTCGTCGCCTTTTAAGATCTGCGTAAATATAAACAAATTTCGTTATATAATTAGTGAACCCTCTTTTTTGTAAAAGTTTTCATGTACGGATGTAAAAAAATGTTGCATGTTGCCTTACTTTTCGCATATGTCTTCTTATTGGCACTTATTGTAAAAGTTAGCATTGGAAACTTTAAATGTTACCTTTATTTGTTACCTTTTTAGATGTACTATAAGACAGCTTTTTGTTTCCTTAATAAAGATAAAATAAATAATAAATAAAGACAGTAATTTTATTTAATTCTATGAATTACTTAGCGCTACAGATTGTAAAAGATGATTTAGATTTTAATCGCTTAATTTGAATCAAATCCTAAGCTAGCTTTCTTAAAAAAACACACATATTTTAATTATCAGTAAAATAATGTGTACACCGATTACCAACGTTGAGTAAATCCCTAAATGCGAGCTATTTCCTAAGGTGGGCTTGATTTGCACTGCCCTGATACTTTAAAACTTGTTGTATAATATGATGTAAGTAAAAAAAATTACCCTCCTTCTGTCGCAGTCGGGCAAAAAGCAAGGAAAGTCAGTAAGCCTGTAAGAACTCATAATCATAATCATTTAGACCCATAGCTAAAGCCTTGCATTCGAAGGGGGCAATTCTCAACAAAGGATAATAAAAATAAATTTTCATTTTTGATGCGCAATTTCGGCGAAATAAATTCAATTTCGTAACGAGCTCTAGATCACAAAAAAATAAAACTGTCGCGTTAATTTGAGAGTAAATTTATGGGTGCAAGGCTCCTATTCTGGCGCGCGTCGGTCAACGTTCAAAGGCACACTCAAGGATAAGGGCTAACGAACGGGCGACACACTGGAAGATATGCGATACTACTAAAATACCTATGTTTTTAAGAAGAGACTAAAAAAACTCGAAAGAAGACTAAATGATAAAGCGGTATAATCTGATATCGTCCAAATGTGAAATGATGTAGATATAAATTTGATTCGTGATGACAATCACATCAGAAGTATCCTGGCGTAAGTTGTAATTAAGTCATATGCAACTTAGGGTAGGATGCTTCTGAAATCACGTCAACCAATCACTTTTTTCTCCTTTACCCGAAAGTTGTCTAGAACAGATCGCTCCCAGTGATAAGCCGCACACATTGTGCTAATATAATAATATATGTTCTAATTGTATGTAAGCATGTAATTTTTCTTTTTGCAATAAAGAATATATTTCTTTAATTTCTAAGCCTAAGTTTATTGGAAAACAAAACAGATTACAACATAAACTAAAACTAGAACTAATAACACTGAAAAAAATTATTGGTTATCAGTAACAAAACTAGTTTGTTGTGACTTGCGAACTTTTGGTTATCAGTATGAAAACTAGTTTGTTACTGATAACCAAAAGGTCGCAAGTCAATAGAGTTTGGTTACTGTTAACCAATATTTTTTTCAGTGTAACGGTGTTGCACCGAAAAGTAGTCCTTAGCCTAGAGTTCACCAACACATGATTAAATTTTAATCAGCCGGTTTAGCATCATTTGACATATTATACATCTGTAAAATTAAACGTCAATCGTCGTTTACCGGCTGTTTAAAAGTTGGTGAACTCGGGTCTTAAATTATCTATCGCTTTTGATAGCATAGCTCCAACTGGACTGACAGACTTCGCCTCAAGGTTAGACGCGCAGGGCACCGACCGAGGTGCGCTCACAATATTATCTGTTCAAAATCTAGGGCCAGCGACACCGCACACGATCAACCGTGATTTGACAGTGTAAACAGGGGTGTACGACTGTTTAGGGTTTATTTTTTGACTTATTACTATGTTCAGCGCTGGTTGAGATGGACTTGTTGATGTTGGGCAGCGTAGTCAAAAGAAGATAATCCCTACTAATATTATAAATGCGAAAGTATGTCTATTTGTCTGTCTGTTAGCCCTCGACGCTTAAACGAACCGATTGAGATGAAATTTGGTATGGAGACAGTTCGAGACCCTGGAAAGGACATAGGCAAAATTTTGTCGTGATATAAAAACAGATGATGGGATGAGGGATGAAAAATTATATGGAAAATCCAACTCTTGCGGGCGAAGTCGCGGGGAACCACTAGTAAGTTTTATAATCAAAAAAAATCTTTACAAGTTTTTACGAAAGTTAATATTACATAAATTCATACTATACAGATATATACAGTGTGTCCGAGTTTCGACTGGCGATAATTTATGGGCTATTAGATCATCAAATGTTATCGACGAAAACCCCCATCTTGGGTTCTAACTCCCCCTCTGGAATTGGCAGCCATTTTTATTATTAAAAAAAAAATGGATCTAGAGTTCTGAAAAGATTGGTCACCTTGTCGGACTACGGAACCCTAAAAATAAGTTAAAAGAAATCTTGTTAATAATTTAATAAAACATTTAAATAGTTTTTTAAACCACTTTAATTACAAAACTAAACCAAAAAAAACTTTTTTTTTTTAAACAAAATTGCTTTTTGTGCAAAAATTAAAATTAAATTATCGCTAGTCGACACACTATATGAATGGCTCGTTTAAAGGTATAAGAAAAATAAAAAACAATTAAAATGCTATGACAATGAATTGACACGAGTATAGTCTTGAATAGCACTTTAGGATAGACGAAGACTCGTAACAATTGATTTCTGCCCCTATCATCGATACTAGCGAAGGAGAGTTTAATATTACACCATACCATCTAACCCTACAATGGTACATTCGTTAGATGGTATGGTGTAATATTAAACTCTCCTTCGCTAGTATCGATGATAGGGGCAGAAATCAATTGTTACGAGTCTTCGTACCCTACAATGGTACATTCGTATTATAAAACCCAACCGGCCGCATGATTCACCCGCTAGCAATTTCCGTTGCCCGCGCCGTTCTAAATTTAAAATCCCGCCCCTTTACGAAAATGGAATAAAATCCTGCGCGAACGCACGCATCCTTTATTATTTTAGGACGTCTGACATCCGACAATGGGAGAGATTGATCGAGTGTAAATGGCGTAAAGAAATAAGTGTAAATGCTCCTTTACGGATGGTTTTCAAGATCTTTTTATGGCTGAGGAATGCTTTTGTTTTTGAAGCAAAGTGAATTCGGAGTCGCTATGTTGATTCTTGTTTGTTATAAACGTCATAGTCCAAATATGTTAGACATTATTTTATTTATGTTTTAGATATTCGATTATATACAAGTAAACATAATTTTTGGAAAAACAAAACACCCGTCTAAAAAAATTAATCTTTTTGTAATGGTGTTTTTACTGGCTTTCATTTGATACTCATACTGCTATGGTAAGGAATAATCAATCCCCCCCTCCCCCCTTTATTTTCATTTGCGGGCGCTATTTAAAATGTATAGCCTGTGTCACTCTCACAATTTTGACGAATTCAACAACACCTCATATATATATACACATATATACACTAATGATACATACATACACTTCAACATCTCTCCTAATTATCCTTATAAGTTTCATGTTATGGTTTATTTAAAAGTATAAAGTTTAGTTTTGTTTTAAATGTTAATACATTTTAAAGTAACTAGAGCTCTCAAATATTGCTATGCCTTTGCAGGGCGTGTCATATAGACCTTAAGTACCTACCTACCATCTTTGTACAAATGTTATGTAATTTATGACATGCAATAAACGAATTTGAATTTGAATATGTCAAAAAGTGTACAGCCGTTTGGGCTGTAGGGCGTGCCAAACATTTATACATACATACATACTCTCGAAAATCATAACCCTCCTTTCGCAGTCGGGTAAAAAAGGATAATTAATACATTTATGTGCCTTCTAAGTGGTGCGTCCAGGCAGGCACACAATGTCGCTGTCAATTACTGATTGATTTGATGTAAGTAGTCGTCATTATCAGAGCCAGTTGCTAAGCAACGTAGAGTTGCTGAGTCGGACTATTTTTAACCAGCCTGTGTCAAAGGAGGGTAATGTTTTTCGAGTGTATTTATGTCTATTACTTGGCACGCCCTACAGCCCAAACAGCTGGACGGTTTTTGATATGTATCGTCGAATTTGTTGTTTTAAAATGAAAAATACTACTTATGCGATGCTATTATTATGAGCATACAGTATCTCTCGCTTTTTGATTAAATCTAATTCCATAAGTATAAGAGCAACCACGTTTCTTCCTAAATATGACAACAAGTGTTTCCGCGACTACGACGCAAATGTCGGGTTTCCGATATTTAGGTATATTGGAAAATAAACTTTTGCCCCCAATGTCTCCCCTATATATATTTTTCTATCGCGACAATAGTAGCATTTGCTTTTCAGGGTCTCAAACTATGTCAATACAAAATTATATATGACGGAGAAGGAGGCGGTTGGCGCTGTTTATTTTGAAGTTTCGAGCTGTCAAAACGCGATGACAGACGTCATTCGGAAATCGTGTGATACGATCTGGCGCCATCTATTGAGTTTAGTCGGAAAACGCCTACTAGTTTATTTAGCATGGTCGATACAACGATGGCAGCACTTGTTTCCGTCGTTTTAACGTTTCCTTTGACGGGAAAGTGAAAACACTAGACAGTCTATCACTGAGCGCCGAACGGTTTTGTCTTGAGTATTGCGTCGCTGTATCGAACTTGCTGCGTTTCTCGATGGTAATCCGAAGCCATCCATGTGATCTTCTGTTATTTTGTGTTAAATTGTTTGTGATACTAAAAAGAACGCCAACGCCAGGGTGGCCGAGAGGTTAGGCAATCGCCCGGTATGCGAGGAACGCGGGTTCGATTCCCGCCTCTGGTGGTCGTTTTTTTCAAGTGCAATAATATATTTAGATTGCATAGTGAATGCTTATCACTTAAAAAACAATAATATCTTATTTGCAAGCTTCATCTTTCGATTGTTAAATACTTGCAATAGTATTTCTTTCGAGTGTTGGAGTACAATCCCAATAACATTGATGAAAGCAACGCGGCATTACAGCGTTAAAAACCACTTGAAAATTTCGACAGGCTCTGCCAACGCCAGGGTGGCCGAGAGGTTAGGCAATCGCCCGGTATGCGAGGAACGCGGGTTCGATTCCCGCCTCTGGTGGTCGTTTTTTTCAAGTGCAATAATATATTTAGATTGCATAGTGAATGCTTATCACTTAAAAAACAATAATTATCTAAAAAGAGACGTCTGTATTAACTAATCGGACTATTATTTCGAGTAACTACCATGTACGAGCCACCTGACAACGATTCCTCACACGCCTCCGACGACATTTATTAATAAACCAAATCGGTACAGCGGTTTAAGCGTGAAGACAGACAGACTTACTTTCACATAAATAATATTACTAGGTACACCTATGATAATCCTTTGCCAAGAACCTTGAATCAATGTTTGTACACGTTATAAGCAAGCGCCTTTTATAGAGAATCTCATATCAGGAACATCTTAAAATAATAAGAAAACAATAAGATGAGTAACGATGCGTTCAAGGAAGAAAGAATGATGCATTCTTTAGTATTAAATAAGGAAATGCGTAATTTCTGTGAGCCCCATAAAATATCCTCGCTTCCTACTTGCGTCAGCGCATCGCGGGGTCTTACTCTGTCAGATCATTTATTATTTATTTATTTATCGAAAAATTTTGTACAAAAGGCGGAATAAATGCCAAGTGTCTTTCTCTACCACTCATACATTATGGGCTTAGCAGAAATGAATAGTAGGCGGTGCGAAGAAAAAAGAAGTATTTTTTTAAATTTACAACCAAAATAAGTCTCCCTGTGACCACGAACGATGTAAAGTGTTCGAAACGTCAGACGTTAAATAAAATGTAAATAATTCGCGCAGTAAACCGTAAAATTGTGTTTTAATAAATAATATAGTATATTAGGTACATACATACCTATTTTAAAATACATAGTATAAAATAAATCGATCATGGTCATGTTTTCGTTTCTACACGTCTCTGTCATTCATCCCAGGATGAAAATCCAGTCGTGTGCAATGGCAAGGGTCCTATTCTAAGAATTTTAACAGAAAGTCAACCGCCTAAAATCGCAACAAAAAGTTTATTTTTTTACGCTTAATGGAAGAAATGTGGATGGAAGTAGGTGCCAGAGCGTAGACATGGGTACACGTACATAGGTCACACGTATGAATACTCTTAGTTAGTTAGTTTTGCTGGGCTTTTTCCGCACTTAGCCGCTTGATTGGGCCATTGTACGTATTGTGTGTGTATCCTTCTACTCCAACCAACCCAGCCTGGGTTGGTTGGAGTAGAAAGTTGGTTCCCAAAAAGCTATTAGCTTCCCTAGGTTGCCGCACGCTTCCGGGAGTGATGCTGGTGATTGAAGAATACCTGCCCGTTGTTCCGCCACGATCCTGCAGTCTAATATGAATACTCTTAATAAACACCGACTTTTATCCACCATTTCTTTTACTTCGCAATAAAAAAAGGTATTTCCAACTTTTCAATGTTATTTTTTGAACGCGGTTGTTTTTTTGTCGAACGAGATTATATCTTTTTTGTTGATTGGCATATAAGTATTATGTTTGTCTTTATGTTTTAAAGGGCCAACTAACCAATTTTTGTTGATTTTTCAAAAACTGGTCAACCTATTTATATGTATAACATGTATAACATGGCCTAGGCTGTATGCCCTTTGAAACAAATGAATTTTTCAAGTCCGTGTACAGGTGTCTTTGAGTAATCGGTTAACACACATAAAAAAAAGATTCCGACAAATTTCGTCCATTTGAAGTCCGTAAAAAGACGTTGTTCGAAGTTTTGGGTGAGTCTTGCATACGAGTAGTAGGCTCCATGGCCGAAGCACTGAGATGTTTATTATGCACTCTCAGTGTTTTGTTATTTATTTTGCGAAAAATCCAGTGTATTTTGTATTCTTGTTCAAGCTTGAATAGCTTCAAGATACGGAGTGGCATGTTTTATGTTCTGAGGCAATCAGGATTTTTGTATAGCATGCGATAAAACAGAAAAACCTCCTACTCATAGTTGAGGTGAGGCTTTTTCCCAGCAGTGGGATCTAATAGGCTGACTTTATTATGTTTTATGTTCTGAGGCAATCAGGATTTTTGTATAGCATGCGTTAAAACAGAAAAAAAGGTTATACTTATCATGAAGTGGTTTAAGTTTGTTTACTACGCTCGCCAACTGGATGCGGCATTGGCGGATCCTAACCGAATTTGACGAATTTGCTCCTGGACAATGTGAGTGACCGGGATAATTTATCTCAAATAACTATACGTAACAAACGCAAACAGCCTGATGACGACAGTGATATTAAAAATGATATCTCAGATTTGAAGCAACAAATGAAAGAGATGATGGCTCTTTTAACATCAACTACTAACTTACACGTGGAAAGCATCAGCAAACTTAAGGAACTTTCCAAAGATGTTTCCACCATAAAAGACGAAGTACGCAGTATTGGGAATACTATCGAAAATATTATTCAAGAACAAAACTACCTAAAAACCAAAGTAGAGAACTTAAAAATTACCTCAGAGGCCACTGAAAAGAGATTAAAATCTGTAGAATCGGATGTCGACTTACTCAAAAATACATCTCAAGCATCCACTGTGAATCCATCATCATTAACCTATGAAGAAATGCTTACAGTAGTACAGGAGCGAAATGCGAGAGCTAAGAACGTTATAATAGTGGGTGTCCCGGAGCCAAAGTCAAAAATACCTGCAGAAAGAAACGAGCAATATATGAAAGAAATATCAAAAGTAACCAAAACGATCGTCATTGACTGCCCATACCCTGATAAGTGTTTTCGTTTAGGGTCATTCAAAACCGACGCGATACGCCCAATTAAAGTGTGTTACACATCTGATAAAATACCGAAGTCACTCCAGCGCAGCAAAATTAAACCAACTGGAAATATAAAAATCTACTCGGACCAAACAGTAATTCAACGAAAATACCTACAAGACCTTAAAGGAGAACTAGAAACCCGCATTTCAAAAGGAGAATCCAACCTTCGCATTAAATATAAAAAAGGCATTCCCATAATCACTGCTGATATCGACAGTTCTTCAAAAAAGGACCCTTTAAATTTTTTAGACAGGACAAAATCTCTCCAAAAGAGCACATAACATATCAACTGGCTGAAACATATTCGGATATAAAGAAAACCAAAAACTCGCTCAAATGTTTTTATGCAAATGTTCGCAGTATTGTAATAAAAGGAAAACTCGATGAACTAAAATGTGTTTTGAAATCTTTTAATGAAACAATACCCATCATAGTTTTATCAGAAACGTGGATAAAGAACGAAAATAAAGCTAAATTGTAAGAAATACCTTCATACACACATTACTATAACCTCAGGCGAAACAAAAGAGGAGGCGGAGTCTCAATCTTTGTCCACAATAACTTGAAACATAGCCTAGTTGAAGAAAAATGTGAAGATGATAACCACTTTCTTTGGATCCATGTCAGTAAATTCTCATTAAATATTGGTGCCATATATAAACCCGAAAGGACAAACCTACTAAATTTTCTGGATACCTACTCAGCCCAACTGCAGAAGATGAAAAGATCCGTTATATTCGGAGATTTCAACGTAATTTTTTTAAAACATGATCAATCTACCCGGAAATACAAAACACATACAAGGCAAATAACAACAAAATCATAAATAAAATTCAGCAGAAGTACAATACTCGTGAAACAGAAACTACCAAGACCATTATTGACCACGTCTGCTCCAACCTCAGAGACCATAATTTTCATCTGGCTATCATTGATTCAGCTATGTCAGATCATAAACACATATATTTCGAGATCCAGAGCTATCAACCTCCACCGCCTATTAAAATCAACTATACGTCGTTAGACTATGGTAAATTATACAAACTCTATAAAAATATACAACAGACACAATGTGAGACTACTTATGAAAGATTTGAAGAAAAGCTAAGATCGTCGATAATGGACAGCAAGAAAATGAAAAGAAAAACACTCAATTCTCCTAGAAAAGACTGGATAACCAAAGAGATTATAAATGGTCTAGAAAAGAGAAATCAACTATGGCGAGAACACAAAAAAGACACTTCCAACAAGGACATTGAAAAGAACTTTAGAAAAGAAAAAACTAAGATGACAGATCTAATACAAAGAACAAAAAATGCTTACTACTTTAAACGTTTTAAGAATACCGCAAAGAAGCCCCGAAAAATGTGGTAATTGATAAATGACCTATCTAAAAATAAAATTATGGAGTCAACGGGCCCGGAAAAACTTATAACCAATAGAGGAACAATAACAGACGGCGAGGAGATTTGCGAAGAATTCAACTCTTACTTTTCTTCAATAGGCAGAACCCTAGCAAATGAAATCCCAAGTCAATATCACAACTACCGACCACTAAATTACACAGAATTCGACGCAGGGCGCTGAAATGCATCAGATTACTCCGGCAACTACTGATGAATTGCTAAGATCATAGATAGTCTGGATCCTAACACTGCCTGTGGCGTTGATGGTATTAGCACAAAGGCAGTAAAATGCGTAAAGAGCTTAATCGTTAATGAACTTACTACCTGTATAAATTATTGTTTCAAACAAGGAACCTTTCCTGATAGCTTAAAAGTTGCCAAAGTAAGCCCAATATATAAATCTGGCACTAAAACTGATTCATCTAACTATCGACCGATATCCGTTCTTCCAACACTATCAAAATTTTTTGAAAAAATACTTCACTCTCGTCTAGAAACATTTCTGAATTCAATTAATTTCTTTTACAAAAATCAGTATGGCTTTCGCTGAAAATCAAACACACTAGCCGCGACAATTGATCTTGTTACAAGAGTAAAAAATAAATTAGATCAAAAACAAATAGCCCTTGGTGTGTTCATCGATTTAAAAAAGGCGTTTGATACCGTCAGTCACCGAATACTCATGGATAAACTTTTTGCCATCGGTATTAAAGGAAAAGCTTATAAAATCTTAGATTCCTATTTACTAAATCGACAGCAGATGGTTAAGATCGGCGAAAACCAAAGCAGCCCTAAATTCATTACTTGTGGAGTCCCACAAGGCTCGATGTTAGGACCACTCTTATTTCTAATTTACATAAATGATATCTACCAGATCGGGCTCACACTGTACGCTGACGACACAATGTTTTTTACTTCGGTCATTCGGTACAAGCTATCTTGCCTCAAGTTCAAAGTGATCTGGACATGTTGGGGGTTTGGTTCAAATACAATCTCCTTACTCTCAATACAAATAAAACCAACTACATAGTTTTTCACACTAAAAACAAAAAGATTAAAGATATTTTTCAACTTATAATAAACGATCAGATAATAAAAAGAAATTTCAAGGAAAAGTACTTAGGAATCATTTTGGACCATTAACTTAACTGGAAACCTCATATTGAAAAAATACATTCGAAATTAATATCATTGACTAGGGCACTTCATAGTTTCAATAAATGCTTACCAAGACCAGTGCGATATCTTATATACAACTCTTTAATAAAACCACATTTAGACTATTTAATTGAAATTTGGGGTACTGCATCTAAAAGCCATCAAAAATTAATACAAACCGCGCAAAACAAATTAATCAAAATTTTATTTAACTATCAATATCGTACACCTTCCAAAAAGATATATAAAGAAACCGGCATAATGAATATAAGACAAACCTACGTTTATAACACATGCATACTCATAAATAAAATACTTAAAAATGACATAAATACGAACATCAATTTTATAAGAAAAAACAAAGTACAAAAAATGCGACTACGTAACGCAAATAATCTAGTTATCCGAAACTACAGAACTAATTACGGAAAAAAAACATCGAACACGAAGGTGTTAAATTATACAACAAAATACCAAATAATATAAAATCAACCGAATGTATGGCAAACTTCAAATTTTTCGTCTTAAACCAAAAAAAAATATTTAAATTGTTGTAATAAATTTCAAAGTATTTTCAATAATATTTATATTTAAAATAAATAAACAGTATCAAACTCAAAATAATATTTAATAATAAATTCTATTTTTATTTACAAGTAATAATAAATACAATTACTTTAAGACATATACATCAAATAAATATTAAATTAACTTAAAACCTACCTATCCAAAAACTAATTAATAAATATAATAAACTTTCAAATATTTAATTAAATCACTGTTATTGAATTAATTTGTAGACAAAAAAAATGGTATAACATTATTGGTAAAATTTTGTTTTTAAAACTACCGTCCTATTATTTTATTTTAGAAGCTTACGTCGCTCAGACGATTTAATGTTTTTTAAGTTTGAATTATTTAAGTTTCTCAGTAAGTGAAATGTATTTTCTAATGAGAAATAAAGTGTCTTTAACCATTTCTATTCAACACCGTATTGATACAAACGGTGTATAGTAAAGACGCGAAATGTTCATAGTTTTTGCGGGTGCACCGCTAATTATGAGCCTCCTCGTCAACGCTGTATTGCTCACCGCATCGCAATTATAAAATACTAGTAGTTCCCCGCGACTTCGCCCGCAAGAGTTGGATTTTCCATATAAACTTTCATCCCCCATTTCACTCCCTTTATGTTTTTATATCGCGACAAAATGAAGACTTTGTCGTTTCCAGGGTCTCGAACTATCTCCACACGAAATTTCATCTCGATCAGTTCAGTGGTTTAAGCGTCAAGAGGTAACAGACAGACAGATAGACACACTTTCACATTTATAATATTAGTATGGATTGTTGCAAAGAGTAGCAGTTGAGAACTAAATTATTTGACATCAGCTTCATAATCCACACGGCCTTACATTAACCTACCCTGATCTGTCAAATTTCCGCAACCATATTTCAACCTTATGTTGATCATTTTAGAGTACCATATCATTTGAGACATTTTGTCAGATTTGGGTAAATTGATGCGGGCGGGGCCCGCTGTACGCCTTCCAAAGCTCCGGATTCTGTAGTGTTAAGATTAAAAAAGATTAATAAATGAGGATTAAATATCCTCCTAGCAAGCTGGCAAGCCGAATACAATGGAGATAGTGAATAAGTGTGTGTGCAATAAGCACACTGTTCCTTCAGTCTCATAGTAGCAGTCTAGGTATCTTTCACACCAAAAGTATTGTCCGCTGCCGACTCATTCACACCGAACCGATAATACGCTATACCTACTGCTGTTCAGCCCCTGCCCCTAGGCATGATCTACGGTGGCAAACTTGGAAGTCTTTAAATAGTCTGCGGACACAAGTCGGCCGAAGCAAGGAGATCATATAACGAATGATAATGCTTTGTTAGTCGCTGAGTATTAATCCTCAAAAATATAACGCCAGTGTCGACACGACAAGAGAAGATCTAGTATATTATTATGGCTGACAGTGAGTATCTTCCTAGTCAGCAGCTGACAATACGTTTGGTGTGAACGATGTCTAAAAATCGCAACGTACAAAGGGCCTAACGCTGACATTTCATAGCCGACGCAATCCGGCGCAACAAAAGCACGACGTATACTGCGCCGGCGCAGCGTCCGTGAACCTGGTCGCCGCTAAATTTACACCCGTCGCGTCATCCGGTGCAGGGCAAAGAGTTGGCGACAGACGATGCGGTAGGCTATAAAGTAATAAGTCTGAGCCAGGCAATCTATATATATAAAAGAAAGTTCTGTTAGTTACACCATTTATAACTTAAGAACGGCTGCACCGATTTTTATGATTTTTGTGTTTTTGGGTTTGTCTTTGTCGGAAATAGGGTAATAAATAAACTAATTAAAAAATATGGAGTAAAAAATTAAAAAAAAGGGTTTGCTCTTGACTCTAGACTAAGCGACACGCGGTGTAAAGTAAACAATGTCGACGGTAGAGCGAGCTTACCCAGAAAGTTCTGGCACTCCTACTCACCAACGGGACATAACGAGTTTGGGCAGGGAGGGTGGTAGCTAGCTACCAGGTGCCACCTAACGGAGCCTACCACCGCTGATAAGATCGATCAGCCGCCATCAAAAACTGGAGTTTATGATGTTCGGGGTGGACCACTTGGAGATATATCCTAAACCATCTTAGTACTAAATAGCTTCAATGGACACATAAATTCAGGGCCTCAACGATGTTTGCACAGGCACAAATAGATGATTTCTACGCCATCATCCGAAAGAGGAGTGCCTCGCTGCTTAAACGCTATCGGAGCAGTACCAACAGTGTCCTGAACGCATTGGCCGAGCGGTGGGATTCCCCGATGATGCAAAGGTGGATGAAGCTGCATGGCAATTCATTGCCTTTTATAAGATAAGAACGTGCCATTTTTTTTTCATTATTTTATTGTAATTTATTTTATATTCTATTAATTATTGACATTTATGGTAATTATGGATACTTAATGTTTACCTGAAATAAATGAATTTTAATTTAATTTTTTAATTTAATAAATAAGAACTTGATGTTGATATCAACTGGATACCTCCACGCGTTCCTGAGAAAAAGGCAGTGCTATTTACAATCAGACCAAGGTCAAATATGAAGACCCCTAGGTTAGTTGAGAAGCATTTGCTGCGATTGTTTGGCTCTAAACTTATTGTAATGATGCAATTAGTAAATTTTTTTTTTTATTTAAATTACAATTATCCACTTTGTTAGTAAAGTAATGCTTATAGTCTATGGTTAATAATTTGAGAGACATGGTACCTAAGAAAAAGTAAGAAATTGATCGGCGTGGCTCTTCTGCACAATTACGAGTACTTACTCCTCCAGCGTGAATAAGAAGATGAAGCAGAGCGAAGGTCACCGGCTCTTGGCCAAGTGCAAGATAAACTTAATGTCTGTGACTGTACTTTATCTTTATGTGACTCAGTTTTAGGGTTCTGCATCTTGAAGCACTTGAGAGGGCTCTTATGTAACGTAAATAGCGACAAAAAAATAAAAAAGTTATGATATACCTGGCGGAACTAACCACAAAAACGAAGAACTAACAGTAGTTAGACCTATTCATATTTTTCTTAGATATACTCAAAATGTGTCTTTAATATTTTGTTGCAATAACGGATTTGCGAACTATACCCACTCCAAGCCAACTAGACAATGTCAAACTACTTTCGACGACAAACACAACCGAAATACTGATGGAAATTAAAAAGCAATGGTGGTAAATAAACTTCGGCATTTCATCTAAATTGTTTCGATACTGTTTTTTAATTGCCTTTGGTATTTACGTTGTATTCGTCGCTGTAAGTCTTTTTGGCATTCGTCTGGTTGGCTTGGTCAATTCCATTATTAGCTGATCTCTTGTTAAAGGGACTAGTTACCTGTGCAAAGATAGATCATAATAAAATGGCAAGGGTTAGATGTGGCCACTGACCTCTATAATACAAGTACGCTGGACTACATACAGTTAACCAAAAAAACGAAGCCATTTTGGTGCTGACGGCTGTAGTGAGCGTGTGGTGAGCGTCCACGGAACTAATTAGAATTCACATAAACGTATGTAAGTTACTCTATTTTAGTTCCCTGAACACTCGATGGGGGCGCTTAGATAAGGCACAAAAATTATCTGTCATTTCTTAGAGAACTTCTACTCCAGCTTACTTGTATTATAAAGGTCAGTGGTCGTGGCAGAAGTTACTTGTTTGACAATCCGATTGATTTAAAGTCCCCTAAGTGATGTCAAAGGGGGATTTGAAACTTGTATCGCGGCTGGCCTTAATACTTGGTACTGCTTTATTACTTTGTACTTCTCAAGTAATTTGAGAGCTGTTGCTAAGTGAAGATCATTATCCAACTCGCTTTACAATCTCAATAATTAACTAAACCTTTTTTAACCCGGCCTACAAGATCGGCAGTCGAACATCTTGCTTTAAAGGCCAACAATTACTTATACTTTAACAGTGCATATTTGCACCAGGATCCAACTGGCTAGCATTGAAGGGTCGTTGGTATTACTTGCACTTCCTGCACGGCCGAGGTCGTTGCGGCGCCGGCGGCCATCTTGCATTTTTTGACGTTTATTTTTGGCGGTTTTTTTTTTAGCGCGATACAAAGGCGTTGTTGTGTACAGCCTATGAAATAACGAACAAAGATATACGCTTGAGTAATGGTTATTAAATTTTTATAATTACATAGAATGGTCTCATAATATTATAAATCCCTAATAGCTAATAACAATAAATATTGTCGTCATAGGTAATTATGTTAAAGCAGTGATTGCACTATTATTGATTAATAATTAAGTGAGTTAACTTAATTTGACGTTCAGTAAACGGAAGAAACTTGTGTTTGTATGCAGTAACAGTCAATTGAGAAGTAGTTGTCTTTTTATGTTACCTATTTAAATAGGTATTATCTGGAGACTTGCATACAAATATATATTGCATATTAAGCACCTAATGCTAAGTAACTTAAATAATAAAATAATTATTCCTATAACTGCCGCAATATTTACTAGTATATTTCACTATAGTAAACGTAATTCTTCCCAAGAAGTTTTAGGATCTATAAGGTCTAACTCTATCAACTGTATTCCTTTTAGGGGGTGATTCTGCTACTCTGTTATAACTAATTTTACTATACGACCAACATCGAAATCTCAAAAAATTTATGATTTTCGGATAAAAGCTAAAAGCTAATGCGTAGTCTAGATTCTGTGTTTTAAGGTTCTTGTACTTATAAAATGTAACAACTTATATTAAGGGTTTAACATCGAAATACTGATAGATTAGATAGGAAGTGATCAGCTGATATATTTTTTGTGACTTCGATGTTGGTCTCATAGAAAAAGTTGTTCTATTAGAGCAACAGAATCATCCCCTAAAACGAAATACAATTTATTATGTTAGACCCCGTATATCGGGACATGACGTAAAGTGACGACTTGTGGGTCTAAATAAACAAGTAATTTTATGGGCAATCTTCATTGCCTATTATAATTTATTAAAGTTTTTAAGCTTCATTTTCTTAACAAGTTGCAAGCCTTTATTTACGTCAAACGCATGTTTTTCCTTTGTTTTTCCAAATGCCTCTGATAACGTCAATTATTTCCCGGCATATTAATTCGGTTATCGTTGTTTTTCCGTTATCAATCTTGATAACGTAACGAGTGAGTGGACTGACGCCCTTTGTAGGTCATGGGACATTCAACTTAGTGGGATGGGTATGGTTTTGCATGATTTTTTGTTGTGACTACCAGGTACCAATTTTCCTGAAATATACAGGGTAAATGGTACCAAAATCACCGTAGCCAATTAGCATATAGATAACCTCATTTGCTAACTATTAGACCAAAAAAAATTAAAAAGAAATATTTTTTAAAGTGGAATATCATATTTTTTAACACTATTTTAAAGGAAGTTCCGAAGTTTTTTAATCAAAAACTCTCATGAACGTCATGATCCAAAAATAAGATGGTTTCGAATAGAAAATACTATTTTTTTTAAATCTTAATTAAGTAAAATGAACACATCTCCCAAACTAAACTTTTTTTATTCGAAATGGATTTGCTCTTGACTCTAGACTAAGCCAGACGTGGCGCAGAAGAAGTAAGGTCAAACTATTTGCAAATTACAATGGCGGGTTTAGTACCTGTCACCCTGTATATTATAGAACAGGCTAAATCATACTTCATTAGACATATGGGCAACGTCGTGAGGAAACCTGCACATTCAGGCGACTGGATGTGTAGCCATCATCTAAGCTGGTCAAGTTCCCCTGTTAACAGGGTCACAGAGGTCAGATGGCAGTCGCTCCACAGTTATTTATTACCTGATCTATCATATCCTAGATCATCTTCTGGCTACTAAGTCAACATTGCCTTTAAGCTAAGCTGCAACAGTAAATAAATATTACGTATTAAAGAATTAATATTTCAAATATGACTGACTGGGTGGTCTAGTGGTCGGCACGATTTATTCATGATATCCCGGGTTCGAATCCCGGGTCTTCTTCTAAAATAACAGTCAACTGCGAGGTAACTTTTATAGTGCACAAGTATGCGAGCAATACTAACGCAACACACTGTTACTTCACTCTCTACATTCCTTTTCGACTGCCTCGTTAGTCTAGTATACGAAGTCCCGGGTTCAAATCCTGGGTCGGGCCGAAAGTGTTGGGTTTTTCTGTGTCGAAATACCCAACTCAGACAAAACTCCGGAGTCATGAGTTGGTTTGTCTAACACCGCCGTGCTTCGGAAAGCACGTTAAGCCGTTGGTCTTGTGCCTGATCTCTCTACGGTCATATCGGACTGCATGCCGTCTCACCAAATTATGAGAGTGAAGGAACAGAGAGTGCACCCTGTGTATAGCACACACACTTGTGCACTATAATAACTCCCGCGCAGTTGGCCAATCTCTAGCTAAAATCTGTAGTCGAAATTCGGCTAGGAGGACATTACTATTACATTCCTTAACGAGCTTTTCGAGCCACGGGATTGTCATTAGCACCAACTTTCTGACATCGAGCTAATTTTAAGTAATTTTTAAGCATAAAAGCTTAGAAACTAGGCCCAACATGGGATCCGAACCCGGTACCTGATGGATAGAAGTTAGCGTGCTAACCACTAGACCAACCAGGCAGTGTTCGCACTAGTAAGTAATAAAAACAAAGGAGCAAGCAAAAGAGCAACGCTTGCACTATTGCCTTTCAGAATTCAGTGATATGACGAACCGTCTGGGGGGCGTCTGGCATTATCACTCGACTAAAACTATAAACAATGCCAACAAAAACACTTCCTATCTCAGTGTAAACGAAACGATAAAAAGTAGGTCGTCGGGTCCTTAACATAATGACCCATTTCGCGTATCAAAAGTTGATAACGTAACCTCGAGTCAGTTTTAGTTTACGTAACGCAATAGTTGTAAAGGTATGACGAGTTACGTAAGAGAGTAGGAGAAAAAACCTTTATTATAAAGTAATTTTATTAGTTTTTTGGGCAATTAGTGTCGCCAATTACTAGGTACAACAAATTTAAGTCGTTTACCATCGACACGCTAAGAAGAAGATTCGTTTTTGTAGATTATCCTATAGCAACACCAAATTAAGTATTAGTTTGATTTGGAGGTACCTTGGTGCGGTTTGCCATCGTTGTTTTCATTTCACACACTAACCAACCAGTTAGATTTTTGTTTACCCCCTAGGTTAGCCCTAGGGGGTAAACAAAATCTAACTGGTTCTGGCTCTATGGCTAGGGCCAACAATACAAAACCTGCATATTTTTCATACTTATGTTATTTATTTAAACTTTTTGCATACAGTTTATTGTACAAATGGCGGACTAAACGCTAAAAGCATTCTCTAACCGTCCACCATAGGTCCAAACAGAGAAATACAGGCGGTGCAAGATATCGTAAAATAGGAAAAAGGTGGTACCGAGTAAACCAATGCAAAAGAAGCATAGCAATGAAGGCATCTGTATGGGTACCACATTTAAAGCAAATAAATAAATAAAATGATAAAAATATCTTTATTTCAGGCAACGGTGACCCATACAAAATAGCAAAATTTAAAATCAAAATTAAATTTTCAATATATACAATTTAAATCAAAACAATAAAATAATCGAAACATAAATAATAAAAAAAATAGAATAAAGTAATAAAAAAAATTGGATTATTATACAATTATACTTATTATGAAATTAAATGGACATTTATTCGACCCGCCGCTATGAATCTGATACTAGGGCGTGTAGCCCAATCCAGCGCTTAAGCAGCGGCGAGTCCCATCTATCAGCCATTGTGCTCAAGATGCTATTGGAGCAACACGGTTTCTTATGATAGCATGAAAGCCGTCAGTGTGCGTTTCAGCAAACATTCCTGACAGCCCCATTAGCATCCTTAACCCATTATTATATTGGACGCGCAGTGCGCTGTACAAACAAATTTCATTACATCATCATCTGTCAACCGCGGATTCAGCGAATTGACGTTAGCTGTCATCAGGAAGAGACGCATCGCGGGATGGCATACGCGCCTTTTTATTGTGTTATGGTGTAAAACTCGTATCTCTAAGGAATATCGCTTATATTGTATTACAGTAAATCACCAGGATATGGATAATGATAAGTATATTGTTATAAATGTGTTTATTTAATGATCGCCGTCCTGACACCCTTTTCAGTATATTTGATAACAGTAAATAATGCTCTATCATAGTGCCCAGTATAATAAGATGGAGTGTCCACCTAATGTAAAATACGTTCTAGACTGTAAAAAACTTTTATTTAACAAAAATGACGTGCTTAAACACTTCTTTGTTTCCCAAGTGTTTATGTCATTATTGTGAAACCATTTCCTTTGTGCAATAAAAAGGATTAGGTCAGTTGTTTGTTTTCAAGTAATAAAATAAAAAAGACCGATATTTTCTTGAGGACAATATGTCTAGGCGATAAGATTCAAGGTACGCTAACATGTCGAGTAAATAAGGAATTTGCACTAACCAGAAGGACAAAAGAAAGTCATTTTAATAATAACTTTATTATTAAATATACGTATGAGACAATAACAAACTTGTACTTGCAGAGGTTTTATAAGTTTTAGAATAGAAAGTAATAACTGGCAAAGTTACTTTGATGCTATTTTGACGACCTCTGTGATTAAGTGGCTCGCACGCCAGGTTTTCATGAAGGCCCGGGTTCGATGCCCGGTTAAATCATACTTTCTATATGTATACCTTGGGTCTGGGTGTTGTGGTACCATTGCACAGCTGTTTCTGGTTTCCAAAACACAAGTACATAAGCAAGTTACTTTGGGGTCAGAGCGATGTATCACATACATCGCATCGACCAATATTTTATGTTTATTTATTTATTTTATTTAACAGTTTTCGGGTACCTTACAATTAGGAATTCAATATTTTATACAGTAGAACAACATGAAGTCATGTATTGATGTAGGTGTATCATGAAGTCTTAAATTAGTATATTAATTGCTTCTTCTTATTAACGTGATACGTTATAGGCAATAATTATAAAAATAATATTCACTCGGGTTGCATCACACCGATAGCAAAATTTATTGCGTATACGCACTATAGTGAGCAAGGTCAGGATACAATAAAACATAGCAATCGAACATAATGGATCGATAAATCAATTATGTCAATAATATGTACCTCTCTCCGAGTAGGCAATAAGATAATATCTTGAGGTCGTTTTAAAGCATTCAAGTAATGTTTGACGACCGTCTTTGTGTAGTAATTCGCGCTACAAACTACAATACCAGCGGTTGTGGGTTCGAATCCCGCAAGGAGTAAATGTTTGTGATGAGCACGAGCGTTTGTGGCTAAGACAAGGTTGCTTATAAACGTATAAGTATGCCTTACCGTTATCCTAGTCGCCATAGCATGAGCTCACGCTTAGTTTGGTAACTAGTTAATTTGTGTGATTTTTGAAACTATTGATTTATAAAAAAGTGGAACACAGAAGGGGAAGAGGGGATAGACGGATTTGTCATGTAAGAATCCACAAAATTTAGAAAGAAATGAATAATAATAATAAAACAATGTCCCCCGCCTCGTCTGTCTTTTTGTATCGTGTTCGCGAATTCGCAATGATCTCAAAAGCTACTGAACGAATTTTCATGCATTTTTCATCTACGACCACGGGCAAAATATTAAATTACAACGACAATTCAGCATACATTGCGCAGTGAGTGAAAAAAATAAATTTTGTAGATTGATATTAGACGCAGGCAAGGGTTCTTCCACCCTTATGTCATTGACATACCACTAATACGCACCAAACGTTTTAAATCTTCATTCCTCTTGCGTACGGCTAGAGAGTGGAATACGTTGCCGGCTGAAGTGTTCCCTAAACACTACGATTTGGATTCCTTTAAGAAAAGAGTGAATAGGCTGCTTCTAGACAGACACGTGCCATCATCGACCGCATCGTCGCTTACCCTTAGGTGAGATTGCGGTCAAATGTCTGTCTATTAAATTTAAAAAAAAAAGTTATGCAATGAACCTCAATTGAAGTTGTAATTTAGATTTTCTTGTTTATGATATAGGGCTCAGAGTGATTTGTGGAGAAGGTAATTATTGTGGGTAGTCGGTCGCTAGTTAACGATGCTAATTTACTTTTATTTTGTCTGGATTATAAAAAATAAATAGAATATTTTTTAATTCAGACAAAAATAATCCATAGAATGTTAGTGAAATAAAGCATGAATTAGAAACTAAATCAAATTTCACTTACAAAAATTAATCGACTGTGTCATCCGGTGGGACACAGTCGATTAATTTTTGTAAGTGAAATATTTCCATTGGATACATGCGAGTACATTCCCCAAGTATTGATGAAATCGAACGCCGGCTTACTGGCGTAGCAAGCACTTGCAAAAATTCGTCGACTGACTAACGTCCTCCGTAGCTTAGTTAGTAAGAGCACTCGCCCGGATAGCGAAGGGACGTGGGTTTGAGTCCCACCGGATGACACAGTCGATTAATTTTTGTAAGTGAAATTTGATTTAATTTCGTAAAAACTTGCAAAATAATTGCTAAGTTATAAAAATATAATAATTAGCTATGTTAATATTTTATTTAAACAGTAAAAGTGTATAATTTATTTAAACTATTACAAAAAGGGGTACGACCCCGTGTTTGTCACCCTTTGCACAAAACATCTCTACATTGGCGATGTCAACCTACCCGCTAATGTCCTTAGGATGGTATTGGGACTGTTCCTCACTCTACTGATTGGTACTCCGCAAACATACCTGATGCGCTGCAAAAACGTGGAAGACCCAACAATATCCTAAAAACATTATCCTAGAGACATTATTATATTGGATTCGTAGGGTGTCTAGCGATTTTTTGGTGTGCTTGACCCACAAATTTCCCGCGTACATGCTTTGACAATACGCTTTAAATAGCGTCACTTTTACGTCCTCCGTACAACGAGAAAATCTGCGAGTCAGCATATTATATTATAATCACAAAATTAAAAATAACGTCATTTGTTATGATAATAACAAATCAAAATGTAAACAACAGTGTCTACCGCCTATATCGTCTTATTTTATTAACCGTGATTACAATGATTTATGGTCCCACATAATTAAAGTTTCGATAAACTAGAAATAAAACAAGTTACGTATTTACCTGCTACACAAAGCTATACCAAAACATAAACAATTGTTTTATATCTAATTGTTTATGTCAACGTCTTTGTTGGTTAGTCGCGTTCACCCCTCGCGAGCTTACATTTTGTGTAAATAAATGGCTTTGTTTATAAATCGGTATGAAATTATTGACTAAATAATAACAACAGTCCTACGTTTTTAATTAAAAAATACACAAAACCAATTTAAAAATTCGGCGATCTATGGACATGTGCTATGCATGCGAATTCTTCTTCGAAAATTACAGAAATTATCAAGGTTTTAATAAAAAAAGGTGCTTGTAGCTCAGTGGCGGCAGCGCTTTGGTAGTGATATCAAAGTTAAGCAACCCACGGCGCGGTCGTGATTGGATGGGTGACCATATTCCGACCACTTAAGTGACGTCCATTACAAGCATCTCCGTGCTTCGGAAGGCACGATAAGCAGTTGGTCCCGGCTAATATCTGTTGGTATTAGTCGTTAAGCCTAGTCAGAGGCCCTAGGGCGGCTTGATAACATCTGATAGTAAGGTTTGTCACTTGCCTTACAGACACCCCTCCACCAATCCGCACTGAGCCCGCGTGGTGGAGTATGGCTCGTACCTCCTCATAGTTGGGGTGAGGCTTTTTCCTAGCAGTGGGATCTAATAGGCTGACTTTACTATTCTGTCCAACAATCATTGGCTTTGCGTAAATTGAGAAAAAAAACATTATTGCAGCACTGAGCCTGTTTTCCTTCACATAAAATTAAGATGTCTACAGCTAAAATGCAAACAGCAAAAGAAAAACACCTACATAATAAAATGAGTAATCAAATAACATTTAAGTAATGTACATAAACGGTGTATTTTATCCTTGTTCCACTTTTTCTTTTGTAAGGCAGATTATATTAAGGAAGAGGTTTGGCTAACAATGCTATCTTGTTTGCTGTATTTAAGATAAATGTTATAAAAATATACTCTGTTCCATATTAATCTGTGCAATGTTTGCTGTTAGTCTGCAAACGTTGCAATAAACTTGGATTTTTATTCAGTTTGTTAACTATTTTGCCAATTAACTATTATTTATTGTTTCAAAATACAACAAACGAAAACTACAATATTTGTAATTCGTAAATATATACATATTTTTTCACTTCATAATATAACAACAGTCTATCTTATTCTTAGTCTTGTAAAAATTCTTGATTTTAAAGATGTTTACCTTAAATTTGAAAGTATTTAAAGTTCTTGATATAACAAAAAATATGAAAATCAGTCAAAATTACTTGTTATGTTACTATATTGTCTATTAACTTAGTATCAAAACAATTTGCTTCTAAGCACAAGACTTCTCATTACAAGTTAAAATAAGTAATGACCACAGACAGACAGACGTCTGAGAATTTGCTTTGTCCTTATTAAGGGCTGTTCTTAAAATAATTATATCTTAACTTGACTGTCGCGAAGAAACTACACAGGGGGAAACTTAATGTTATGTTTAAGAGTAAGCAAAGTTTAAGCAGTAAGTATTAATCAAAAACAAACTCAATAATAGAGGCTATTAATAAATAATAATTATGTCCTCCTAGCCGGATTTCGACTACAGTGGCCAATCTCAACAGAGATTATCCGACTGCGCGGGAGATATTAAAGTGCACAAGTGTGTGCGTAATACACAGGTGCACTCTCTGTTCCTTCATTCTCATAATTTGGTAATACGGCAGTCCGACATGACCGTAGAGAGATCAGGCGCAGGACCAACGGCTTAACGTGCTTTCCGAGGCAAGGGGGTGTTAACACCACTAACTTTCTGACTCCGGAGCTATTACCATAGTGACTTAGTTTCTTCTGCTGCTTCTTTTCAGCGACACAAAAATATGGAAAAGGTCTATTTTGAAAATACATTTTCAAAATTCATTGACTTTTTTTCGACGCAATGAATTTTTTTTGAACCCAGGAGCTTTATTCGCTATCCGGGTAAATGCTACTCCGAATGAGCACTGAATAAAAACTGAATAATGAAGGCTCTTAGCTAGAGCCTTCATTAGTCAGTGTTTATTAGACGAACGATAAAATTTTAAGTATATATTTACTTAATAATATATATTATTTATATTCATTTGTATTTATTATCGTAAAAACTTGCAAAGAAAATGTTACGTATTTTTTTATAAACATAAACTGTTTTTAATGTTTTTAGATTTTTCAGGGTTGCCAGCTCTTACCGCATAAATGCGTTCATTCTAGGACATTCTTTATAATATCTCCCTCCAAGTTTGCTGATCTTGTTTGAGATAGGATGCCGTGTGGCACAGTCGAAATTCGACTAGAAGGACATCATTATTATTATTGTAATTCCGACTTTTACTCTTTATAAATCTTCATATCTTTTTATACGTCTTAAATGCTGAACCGATGATACCATCACGTAAATACAATCTATGTTCAACGAAAAACGTTTTTTTAACTGTTTTTTTACGACATTTTAAATTTGATTAATTACATAGTTTTTAATCATCTTGTTGACAATTCCAATGCCAATTCGGTGCAATCTTTACAATGCACCAAACTAGCCTAAAGACATAAACAAAATCATAAAAACGCTTTAATTGACAGGTTTTGCGTCTGCGCATAAACCGGGCCTTGAACTTGGCACTTTGCGAAACGATTTCCGAGGGATAAATATATTTGTTATTTTACGATTGGTTTCGCATTCGTTTTTGAAGACGATTTTGCAACTTTGTCTTCCTTAATAATAATAATGTCCTTCTAGCCGAATTTCGACTGTAGTGGCCAATCTCAACAGAGATTAGCTGACTGCGCGGGAGATATTATAGTGCACAAGTGTGTGCGCAATACACAGGTGCACTCTCTGTTCCTTCATTCTTATTATTCGGTGAGACGGCAGTCCGACATGACCGTAAAAAGATCAGGCGCAGCGCAGGACCAACGGCTTTACGTGCTTTTTGTTTTTTAAGCACGGGGGTGTTGCACCACCAACTGCCTCGTTGGTCTAGTGGTCAGCACGCTGGGTACTATCTACGAGGTCCCGGGTTCGAATCCCGGGTAGGGTAGTAAGTATTGGGTTTTTCTGTCTTGTCTTCCTTTCCTCAGTGCCAAAAGGATGTTTTAATAAAAGATAGAAGTTACATGATGTCTCGACCAATAAGTTAAGGTGATTGTCCTTTAACTACGGATCGTTAACGTCCTGCATTGCCCTTATGCGAATATTATTTCCAGTGAAAGTTTTACTATTTACGAGATAATTAAATTTTTGTATGGCTTATTAAGACAGTTGTATTTTTTGTTAAAAATGAATACTGAAAGGTGACTTCATTGTGCTTTTAACTGCATTCAAAGATTATTAAATATATCGCCTGTCTACACTGTTCCTTTTATTTGTTAGATTCTATGTTATCTGTTAAAAAATAATCCTTTCGATTGGCATAATAATTGAGTTTATTTAAAACTGTTTGGTGGCTTTAGGAATCAGCGCAGATAGGCGATTATTTATTTTTCTATATTTTATTATATCAAAATGAAGTCTATTTAAAATACTTTCACTCCTACCGTGACCTGTACGTAATCCTAGTCACCATAGCATAAGCTAATTTTTAATTTAGTATTAGGCGATGATCGGTGTGATTGTTAAAAACATAAAAAAATTTAACCAAAATTATTTTTTAAACATTTTGTTTCTACTGTAGAAACTGGCAATATTCAATGTGATAATATAATTCAATTTCAAATTTATTTTTGGTATGAGTTTTCAATATTGAAAAAAATACAATCATAGATGTAATGAATGTGCATAATAAGTAAATTATTACAAATACTTAGCAATCTACGTCTCTCACAATTTTCCCAACATCATACTGATGTATTCATTTTAGTAATTTACGTTACTTATGTTTTGAGAGTAAATTATAATGTGAATAAATATGTACAATTTTAATTGTCTAATAACGAATCTATAATCGCAGCTCTATCGTCCGCTGTAAATATCAGTGGGGAATTCCAGGAATCTAGGGTTGACAACACAATGAAATTGCAACAAAGTTAATAATAGGGGTGATTTTGTAATGAAAATGAATGAAAAAGTTTAAATCTACGTAGGTGTCACAGATGAGCTGATAAAAAGTTTATACCAGTCGAACTGTGTTAGACTACAAAAATCGGCCCTTAATGATGAAAGCCTAGTACCGTTACCATGAGTTTACGCTGGTTTTACTCGCTAGCGACGACGTAAAAAAAGTGTATGGAAAATTTTAGTTCTCCAAGTAACCGCTAGAGGCGCTGTGCAATTTTCCATACACTTTTTTTACGTCGTCGCTAGCGAGTAAAACGCCATAAACTCATGGTAACGGTACTGACAGCAAGACAGCAACTTTATCATCGCATAGACTTAAAGCACAAGGAAAACATTATCTTGATTATCCTTTGTTGCTCGCTTTAAGTGTCAGAATAACAAAAACAACTTATAAGTCGGCACGAATAAAAAAATTAAGCATTCAAGACAACATTGCATTCAAATCACGTACATTTGCGTACGAAATGCATTATGCAAGGAATTAGTCACGTTTAATAACTTATTACTTCAGTAACTGAATAACAATATAACTTTCAGTAAACAATTAAATTATACAAGTGTTCGACTACAAAGTGTACTTATTTAAGCAACTCCATTTAATAATATGTACAATTATATTTGTACATATAAATAAATTCAATAAATATTATTAGTTATAATATGTAATTGACAAAGGTTTACAAAAAAGTGTTTTGTGATAAATTAATTTCAAGAAAAAAAAATTAAATCCCCTTGTTCTAAATAAATAAAAGCAATAAAACGTTGTTCGTCTGTTATGTACTTTTTTAGGGTTAACAGCTAAGAGATAGATGGCATCTTCGACGATGAATAAGGATTACACGAGCCTTGCGTTCTAAAACGCGGTAGCGGAACAAGTAGACATATTTTCGTGTTCTCTGAGTGAGTTCGCACGAACTGCATTATATGTAATAAGTTATAAGTAACTAGGATAAGTATATATTCGTTTTACACTATTGAATTAGGTTAAGACTACCTGTAATGATAGTGTAATGTAAGGTAATAAATAAATAAAATCAATTAAGGACTATCCATAAGTCACACCAATTTCTTCAATTTTTGACCGCTCTCCCGTCTTCCTCACAGAGGATCACATTTGTTAGAACCTCCTCGGTATTGTTACGTCACATTTGCATTAATAACTTTATACTCAAAGTTAAAAAAAATTAAGCCAGAAATCTTTTTTTTATAAAACATCACGTAAAACATTTGATTTACACATGTGACGTCACAAAGAATACTATTTTTCGTTCCTCCCTGTCACATAATTTCGCTAGGGGTTCCCTCGCCGTGCGAATATATGGATGGCCCAATACTGTGACATACTAATGAAGAGTGTTTAATAGGTTAAATAATGTATATGACAAACTACAGCGAAGTACAGTAAATAAAAAACAATTAAATAAAAAAAACTTATTGAGTGCCAACCCTGGGTTCGTTCAGGGTTTAAACCTTGGTTTTCCTGGTAGGTTTTGTTTTTCATGAACTTAAAAACTAGTTTGGTTTGCGTTGGTATAAGTGCATTTCAGTTAGAGAATTCTTCCTTTGAACGATGTATGAAAGGAGGAAAAGGTATGAAATTATGCACATATTTTAATTTATTATGAGACTCATTAAAGCGTTTAGGTAAATTAGGTACAAATGTACCAAAATAATTAATATACTATGTCATTATGGAGTTAAAGACATCGCGGAATTTGCAGTGGAGTTTACATGCAATACATACTTGGACAAAAGGCGGGGATATAGACATTAAAGAAATAATAGAATAAAAAATCATCAATCTTGTACTTAATAAGGATTTAGTGTAAATTTAGTTCTTAGTTTAATCTCTAATCTAATAACAAACAAATCTACGAGATACTTTTCGGGCCATTTCTAAATAATTACTAGTTTAAGGCCCTCTTGCGCAAGTCAGGATCAGCTAATCAGGACTTGCGCAAGTGGGCCTGAAACTAGTAATTACCTAATTCAATTCAATTCAATTTATTTATTTAAGACTACAATGTCCATACTACAAGGTCCTAATGATTTTAATTAATCAGGACTAACCCATTTTTATCCATCGATCATTATTACCAAATATAAAAACGCCCTCGCAAAAAACATAAAATGCAATTGCGTCTTTCCTTCTCACGGTCCATTTAAACCTTTTGATACCAATAAAATTCACTGTAAGTCTGATTGATCAAACCGGCCTACTCTATCTAGTCACAAAAAAGTAGTGTTGCCCATTACGCACTAGCCTCCTGATATGTTACGTACGACACGCACGGGACGAGGACCTCCGAGCACCGGCGAAGAACATCGAACCGAGCGATGTTCGGCTCGCCGGCGAACATCGGTGCCCGCTAAAACACTCCTCTCCATAGCACCTAAGTGAGCGGTCACTGTTTCTGCGTTATTGTAAACCTAGTCGACTTGAATAACAACTTTCATTTAAAATACAGTCCGCTTTTGATTTCCACCACTTCTACTATCGAAGACCATTTACACCCATCGATAGTCTAGTATTGATAGGGTAAACTATTGTTGAACGATAGTGGACGTCATAGAATTAGTATGTAGAGGCTATCGATTGTATCGATACTATTTATAAATCGATAGTGGTGATACTTTTTGTAAATTAATAATATTGAGGTACTATTGAGTCGCAATACTTACTATCGACACTATCGGTTGTGCGCAAGCTATGATGTAGCACTATGGTCCAGACAGCATTTTTACTATTCATGCAACGAGTAAAGTCAGCCTATTAGATCCCACTGATGGGAAAAGGCCTCACCTCAACTATGAGGAGGTACGAGCCATACTCCACCACGCGGGCTCAGTGCGGATTGGTGGAGGGGTGTATGTAAGGCAAGTGACAAACCTTACTGTCAGAAGTTATCAAGCCGCCCTAGGGCCTCTGACTAGGCTTAACGACTAATACCACAGATATTAGCCGGGACCAACTGCTTAACGTGCCTTCCGAAGCACGGAGATGTTTGTCATGGACGTCACTTAAATGGTCGGAATGGTCACCCATCCAATCACGACCGCGCCGTGGGTTGCTTAACTTTTGGTATCACTACCAAAGCGCTGCCGCCACTGCGCCACAAGCACCTCAACGAGTAACTCAATGCAACGAGTAATAATCAGTAAAGTGACAAAATTTTCTTTTTAGAGGTTAATATCGGAGTTTTATGCACCTGAATTTCTAGAAAATTCCAAGCGACCATTGGTAAAACTTCTAGGATCAGTTAATTTAAACAAAAATAAGTATCAACATCACTTTGTTCTTCTTTAGTTGGTTTATACCAAAGAACGTTTGTTTAATGTTCTTTGTTTATACCTTAGTTTAATTGGATTTGCCGCCTGAAGTTTCAGCTTTCGTTAGTCGGACTATCAATATTGTTACATTCTCAAAGGCCTAATTATATCGATAGTCAAGCTATCTATAGTTACGCAACTCTAACAAAAAGTCGGTATACGGTAACCGACCTGCCTCAACCGGCGCGCGCGCATAAGCTTGTGTGCGTGAACAGGACGCGAGTGGTATTTCGAGATACGTACCGTTGGGATGCGCGTTAGACCTTGGGATTCTTGAGAAAAAAAATTTTTTTCTGTCGCTATTATGGAGGGCTGGAAAGAATAGTATTTGCCTTAAACCCTAAAACATTGCTTATTTAGCGATGTTTTCCATAAAGTACCTAGGCGACCGAGCTTAGCTCGGTTACTACTACGAGTAATTAATAAAAAAAACTTTTGTATTCGTAAATCTTATTGTATAGACCTAAACCCAAGTTTACAATAGTGGTTTAAAATATCTTCATACAACTTTAGTTATGTAAGTTACCAAGAGATGGCGCTACGTGTCGGTTAACTCGCGCTAACGTTTCGATGCTCGCAAATCGTGTATACCAACGATGTGTTTGTTTATATTATTCTGCGTTTGTACTGTACACCTCTGGTGTCAAGTTCAATATACGGTTTTCATACTAAACAGTGGTTTGATTGTCGGCCAAAGGATCTTAGCGTGATCATATGGTCCATCGCGCCGTATCTCAACTGGGATAAAGGCGATTTTGTAAGAGTGCATCGCACCTATAAGCAGTGGATCGCTGCTTGGGGCGAACGGCTGAGGCGCTGCAGCAGCTGACCGGTCAGGTGACTGGTTGTGACGTCAAGTGACGTCATTCGAGACTCCGATCAACGGGCAAGCTGTGACGTAGAAGGCCGGGTACCGTGTGTTCGTGACGGCAGTAAGTGAAGTGTTGTGACGTGAGTACTTTTCAAATCAATTAAAATTGAACCTTATTACAAGAAGAATATTAACTTATAAAATTTAGTGGTTTTGGGACTTAGAATAATTCAAGAAAAAGTTCATCTACGGGGAACCTATGCCCGATTTTTTACAAGTGCTGTGAAGTCAAAAGACTTAGAAAATCTTACATTCGAATTTGTATGCAGACTGGACTTAGAATATTTACGGCTTAATTTTTAACTTGTAAAATTTTTATGTTATTATTATTTTTATTGATTGGTGTCTTAGTTGTATTTTCGGATCTGCACTTGAATAACTACTTTAAAATAAAATGGATAAATTAAACGCAATTCAGGATGATATGTATTCAAAAATTAATAAAGCTAGAATAAATTATAAAAAATCTCCAAAAGATAGGATTACAAAATCATATGTTCAAACCCGATTAGATACTTTAGAGAGTTATTGGTCATCGTTTGTTAAAACTCATCAGAAAATTATTGAAGAAGTTGAGTCAGATGATTACGAAAATTCAACGTATTTTCAAAATGATACCTATGATCTTACTGAGGAATTGTACACGGATTATAAGTCTGATTTGAAGGAAAAGTTAGAGCAGTTTGCTCCTAGTAGAAGTAGTAGTAGGAATTCAAGTGTTGACCGTGATGTGTCTATAAAGGTTGATCGCTCTTGTGTAAAGTTGCCAAAAATAGTTATACCTACATTTTCAGGCAAATATACTGAGTGGACGACATTCCACGATTTATTTGTTTCCCTTATACATAATAATGCAACGTTAGATAACGTACAGAAACTTCACTATTTAAAAAGTCATCTTAGTGGGGAAGCCGACCAGCTTTTGAGACACATTCCAATAACAAGCGATAATTACTTAGCATGTTGGGAACAGCTGACTAGCCGCTATAGTAACAAGCGTTATATTGCAAATTGTATTTTAGAAAGATTTATGAATTTACGATCAATCAATACTGAATCTTCTAGTGCCCTGAAAGAATTATTGGATACAACTAACGAAACTTTAAACGGATTGAAAAACTTAGGCGTTGATACAGAAAACTGGGATATTCTTGTAATTTACATTTTGAGTCATAAACTAGATTCTGAATCACGCAAGCAATGGGAAGATAAAGTTAGTGATTTGACGAAAGATTTACCCACATTAAATAAGTTCAAAGAGTTTTTAGAACATCGTTTCAGAGCGCTAGAATTTCTAGATAACAAATCAAACAAAAATGTACCTCGTAATAGTAATTTAAATCAGCCAATCAGTAAGAAAGCATTTCACGTCAATGTCACGCCCTGTATTTACTGCTCAGATAACCACAAGGTTGCAAATTGTAAAAAGTTTGCTAAGGAAGATTGTCAAGCAAGGCGTAGTTTTGTCCAAACTAAGAACCTCTGTTTCAATTGTTTAGGATCAAACCACTCCGTAGCACAATGTCGCCATCCGAGTACGTGTCGAATTTGCCATAAGCGGCATCATTCCTTGTTGCATTTGAAATACAGTCCACAATCAACCGACAATTCACAATCACCCGAAGACATTGAAAACAATGTTGTTCTAGCAACAACATCAACGCAGGATCAATCAAGCACTCTTGTGACTACATGTTTCGCTAACATTCCAACACAAGTTCTTTTGGCAACAGCACTGGTGAAGGCTCAGTCAAGATGCGGTCTTGATATTACTCTCCGGTCCTTATTGGACCAAGGTTCACAGGCCTCGTTTATAACGGAGTCTGCAGTCCAGCTTTTGGGTCTGAAAAAATATGCAAGCAGGAGTACAATATCAGGACTAGGAAGTAACGAAGCTATGACTTCAAAATATGTTGTTTATTTAAAAATACAATCACTTCATGATCAAGGTTTTATACTTAGTGTCAAAGCTCATGTTTTAAGTAAATTAACAGCTTTTCTACCAGAACAAAAATTCGAAATACAACTGTTGCCACAACTATCAGATTTAAAGCTAGCAGATCCAAGATACAACGTTCCCAATAAAATTGACATTTTATTGGGGGCGGAAGTTTATGGGCAAATATTATTAGAGGGTCTGATCAAGGGTCCAGTCGGATCACCTGTGGCTCAAAACACAAGGTTAGGCTGGGTTCTTTCTGGTAAAATTCAAGCACACAAATCAACGTCAAATAATGATCACATTATAAGCATGCACCTGCAATTATCTGAAGACGAGTTGCTTCCCAAGTTTTGGGAAATAGAATCAGAACCTTATGGTCAAAAACCCATTTTGACAGAGGAAGAAAAAACTTGTGAAGAAATCTTCGTATCTACTACCAAGCGAGATCCTTCAGGCCGTTATATAGTCAAACTTCCATTACGTGAAGAATCAACCTGTAAGGATGGAAATTCAAGATTAATTGCAGCTAAAAGGTATAATATGTTGGAAAAGAGATTATTAAAAGATCCAGACTTAAAATCTAAATATGATCAAGTTATAAAAGAATACATACAACTCGGTCATATGGAATACATACCTCCTGAAGATCAGCTTAGAAAAGATGTTGTATATTTACCACATCACGCGGTTATTCGAGAGGACAAAAGCACAACAAAGCTTCGCGTGGTATTCGATGCTTCATGCCCTGGAACAAATGGTGTTTCATTGAATCACGACTTGATGATAGGCCCTGCATTACAGGACGACTTACGTCATATAATCATGCGGTGGCGCCAACATTGTGTATGTCTGGTGGCGGACATAGTTAAAATGTACAGGCAAGTCAAGGTGTCTTCAGAAGATGTCAATTTGCAGCGTTTGCTCTGGCGTGATAATCCGGAATCTGAAATAAAACATTTGAGATTATTTAGAGTTACGTTTGGTACAGCGTCAGCTCCTTACCTGGCAGTTCGAACATTGCAACAACTGGCTCGCGATGAGGGTGCCAGTTCTCCTGAAGCGTCTGAAATAATTCTTAATGATTTTTACATGGATGATCTCATGAGTGGGTGTGAAACAATTAAAGAAGGAATTAAACTCTGTAAGGATATAACTGAAATATTAAGTAAAGGCGGTTGCGAGTTGCAGAAATGGTCGAGTAATAAATCAGAAGTACTAAAAGAAATAAATAAAGACAGCGGAAAGGAAGAAGAAAATTTACAACTAAAATTAGATACAGTGATGAAAATACTAGGACTTACCTGGAACCGTTGCACTGATGTCTTCGAATACGCCATTGCGATCACTCCTAACAGCTCACCTGTAACAAAAAGAAAGGTTATTTCTGAAGTCTCCCGATTATTCGACCCTCTGGGGTGGTTAGCACCAGTAATAATTAAAGCAAAAATATTGATACAAGCATTATGGATCTCAGGAATCGGTTGGGATGACGAGTTACCCCCACAGCTATTAAAGAATTGGTGTGACTATCGTAATGAGTTGCCTTATCTTAGCAAATTCAAAATTCCACGTTGGTTAGGTACAAACCGAAATAGCAAATTGGTAGAGATTCATGGATTTTGTGACTCTTCTAATGATGCGTACGCTGCAGTGGTGTATATAAGGATTGTTGATAGTAATGGTCATATCAAGGTCACCTTGGTAACCTCCAAAACCCGAGTTGCTCCGATTAAACAATTATCTATTCCTAAATTGGAGTTGTGTGGTGCACTATTGTTGGCTAAATTGTTACAAGAGGTAGCAGAAGTTTTGAGGATACCAAAGAAAAACGTACATGCATGGACTGACTCTTCTGTTGTTCTAGCTTGGCTGAGTGATCATCCAAGCAAGTGGAAAACCTTTATAGCGAACAGAGTTTCTGAAATCCTGACTAGTCTCGAACGCAAGCAATGGTCACATGTGTCAACAAAAAGCAACCCTGCTGATTGTGCATCCAGGGGAATGAAACCATCCGAATTCATAGATTTTGAGCTTTGGATGAAAGGTCCGAGTTGGCTGTATGATGAAACAATTAATTATGAAAAAAAGAATTTCGAAACAAAGGAAGAGAGAAGGAAGCAGACACTAACATGTAATCATATTAAAGATTCACAAAGTATTGATACTTTTTGGATTAAATATTCTACATTAAGTCATCAAGTCCGAGTATTAGCATGGATAAAAAGAGCCTTCAAGCGGTCTAAAAATACTAAATTACCATCCTATCTAACAAGTAAGGAAATAGCAGAAGCGTTAATTGTATGTATTAAACATTGGCAAGCACAAGAATTTAGGGAAGATTTGATCAAAATAAAAGGCGGTGAACAATTAAATAAAAAAAGTAAACTTACCTGTTTAAATCCTTTCCTAGATGAACTTGGAATCTTGCGAGTCGGTGGTAGATTAAACAATGCTGCAATTGATGAAGGCAGAAGACACCCGATTATAATACCTGCTAAGACGCACTTCACTAATCTTTTGATCAAGGAAGCGCATGCCAAGACGTTACATGGTGGTCCTCAACTGATGATTACTCATTTGCGATCTCGTTACTGGATATTGGATATAAAGAATCAAGTCAAATTGTTCTGTCGTAAATGCGTCACGTGCATACGTTATTCTTCTCGCACCAAAGGCCAATTAATGGGACAACTACCAGCATCACGAGTGACACCGAGTCGACCGTTTCGGCAAAGTGGAGTGGACTACGCAGGTCCCATTAATATTCGCACATCCAAGGGACGTGGACATCATGCATACAAGGGATATGTCTGTCTGTTCATTTGTATGGCTACAAGAGCCATACACCTTGAACTGGTTAGTGACTTAACGTCTCAAGGTTTTCTGGCAGCTTTTAAGCGCTTTGTCGCGCGTCGTGGTCACTGTTCCGACCTTTTCAGTGACAACGGAACAAATTTTGTCGGTGCAGCACGAGAACTGAAGCAGTTGTTGTTAGAAGAAAAATCACAAGTTGCTGTTGAGATAGCAGATTGGCTGGCCAATAATGGCACTACGTGGCACTTCATCCCTCCCCATGCCCCGAATTTTGGTGGATTATGGGAAGCCGGGGTGAAATCCATGAAACATCATCTGAGGAGAGTTATAGGCACTTCCACGTTGACATTTGAAGAACTCTACACTGTGCTCTCCCAGATAGAGGCCTGTCTGAATTCGCGGCCGCTTTGCCAGCTGAGTGTAGATTCTACAGATCCTGTTCCGTTTACTCCGGGCCATTTTTTGATTGGAGAGTCTCCAGTGCTGGTGCCAGAATCTAACTATGAAAGTTCAAGTATTAGTAGTTTGAAGCGATGGCAATTCACTCAGAGAATGGTACAGGAATTCTGGCGAAGTGGTCGCAAGAGTATTTAAGTCAATTTTTAAATCGTTACCGCTGGTCTCATTGTGTTCCGGAACCAAAGGAAGGTGATGTGGTATTAGTAAAGGAAGACGATCTTCCTCCTTCACGATGGCTCTACGGTATTATTGTACAGAAGCATCCTGGTTTGGACAAAATTACCCGCGTGGTGAGTCTAAAATGTAAGGGTGTAGTAATAAAACGCCCTATATCTAAACTTTGTGTATTACCAGTCGCAGACTGATAGTTACATTTATAAATTTATAAGTTATGTTTAGTTGCTTGTAATTTAGATAAGTTTATTTTTGCATATACATACACATTGTGTTAGTAACCACTATATTATATGTTGAAGATTTGTGTTGTGTCAAAGATTTGTTGTATGAGTTTTCAGTGTAAAAGCTATCGTGTATATTATTCAAATAGTCCCGTTTTCCTGTGGGTGCATGTTAATAATATTAGTATAGATGGACATTCTGTCATTCTGTCCATGGTCGGCGGAATGTATAGACCTAAACCCAAGTTTACAATAGTGTTTTAAAATATCTTCATACAACTTTAGTTATGTAAGTTACCAAGAGATTGCGCTACGTGTCGGTTAACTCGCGCTAACGTTTCGATGCTCGCAAATCGTCTATACCAACGATGTGTTTGTTTATATTATTCTGCGTTTGTACTGTACACCTCTGGTGTCAAGTTCAATATACGGTTTTCATACTAAACAGTGGTTTGATTGTCGGCCAAAGGATCTTAGCGTGATCACTTATTTCAAAAACACTAAAGTAAAAAATGTTTCGTCATTGAGCGAGATTCGAACCCTGGCCTCATGAAGTTGTCAGTCCAACGCAACGAGCACGTAACCATCGAATTGAAAAAAATATAGACTCCGTACCGCGATACTAAAGAGTGAAGTAGGGTTCAAGTCTGTGTGTGTGAGATCATAGCGTTACAATGGCGGCCGATCGGCTTACTTTGGTGTGAGTGTGTGCGTGAAAGTTCGTGTATTAACGACGATGACTGGCTTACTTTGCTGCTTCAGTTTTAATGTAGGCGAGACGGAGTCCATATTTTTCTTCACGTCGATGCACGTAACCTAAGGTTATGTGCTCGGTGGTCCAACGTTATATGCACTCGGCCACGGTGCTCTTGCGTTCCGGGGGCTACTTACGTAACTCTGTTGCTAACAATACAGGATTGAAATCGCTTGAAAATGTCACATTTGACAACTTCAGTTACTCTGTTGCTATACCATTACCTGTAAGCTGGCCATTCACTATGGGCAATTGTGAGAAAAAATAATAACGTTAAGTTACTTTTTTAGTACTTATGCCTATAGCCTAGATTTTTATTACCGATATTAAAAACGTAAAATTTTGGTCGTACCACAGACCGACTAATTAGTGTAACTGGCCGTGAATGGCCAACTTTAGCAACAAAACTTTGATTAAAATAATTTCATTCAAAGTTACATAATCCACTACCCGGTGCGGTTAGCGACTATTTTGTGCGTCGAACAATGTAAAAGAAAAACGCAAGACAACTCGAAAACACGCGTTTTCCCAAACATACCTAAGACTAATCTAAATCGATTTTTCAACCCCGATAACCCGCTCCCAAATAACAAAAATTTAGCGAGACCGTTTCCGAGATCAAAAAACATTCATACTAATATTATAAATGCGAAAATGTGTCTGTCTGTCTGTCTGTTACCTCTTGACGCTTAAACCACTGAACCGATTGCGATAAAATTTGGTATGGAGACAGTTCGAGACCCTGGAAAGGACATAGGCTAAATTTTATCGCGATATAAAAACACGAAGGGGGGAAACGGGGGATGAAAGTTTATATGGAAAATTCAACTCTTGCGGGCGAAGTCGCGGGGAACCACTAGTTATAAATAAATAAATATACAAGAACTACTCGTTTTAATGCATAAGATTCTGAATCTAAAATTTTAAGATCTAGAATAAATAAATATTGGACTACATCACACATCTACCTACATTCCTCTTATCCGAAATTAGAAATTAGAAACAACGGCATCATAATACCTAGACCCGAGACAATATACTTTGTCGTCTCACCGAACTTCAAAGTGGAGAAAGACACTTGTGCACTATAATATCTCTGCGCAGTTGGCTCGGCCGCCGTGGTCGAAATTCGGCTAGGATTTATATTTTTATATCTTTATTATATTTTTAATCTTTAAAAAAAAATTCACAAGCGCGTCAGGCCACGACCAATGTAGCGTTCTGTAGGCACTTGTCTCCTTTGTAAAATAAAACTGTTGTTTATGATGACGTTTAAATATATTATTGCATTTGTAAAAATGACCTGGTGGTCATTTTTACAAATGCAATAATGGTGAGGCGGGAATCAAACCCGCGTTCCTCGCATACTGGGCGATTGCCTAAACTCTCGGCTACCCTGGCGTTGGCAGGGCCTATATATTTAGATTGCAAAGTGAATGCTTATCCCTTGAAAACAATAATTTATGATGAAGTTGTTTTGGAGCAAATACAAAGCCCCTTCTCGAGCCGCATTTTTTAAGATGACCGACTATAACTACTAAAGCCTCCTTATCCATGATAGTTTTCCTTTGAAATGCATTAAATGTACTACTGTCGTGAATTGTTTTCGCACCCAAAAGTAGATTTTAGCTGTCTAAAGACCTGTAATACCTGTGTATGGGATGGGACAGTGGACTCTCAATATTAGATTTTAAAGCTGTATATTTGGCAAACGGATTTTTGAATTAGCGATGGGCGATTGTTCGAAAAAAAATAATCGAATGAATTGACAATCGACCATTCGAACTATCAAATGTCGATTTAGTAATTGGGAAAAAAATAATCGAATAATAATCGACAATCGAATGATAATCTACACTCGGCCCTTCGATGCATTCGATTGAATTGCCGCGACTGTGCGCACAGGACAGGCAGCGAACGAATGTTTAATCGACGCGACGAATGACGATTCATTCGTTAGTAGTACGGCCTGCGCATCGCACGCTCCGGTATTGCTCGCCGCATAATCGAAGGATAATCAAATGACTGCGGTTGCTTATCGAATACGTTCGATTACAGCGACCATTAATTTAGTAATATACGCCCATCGGTATTTTGAATCGAGAATAGGTCTTCACAAAACTAAATACACATTTTTAAAAGACCTATTTAATAATACCCTACCTATTGTAGGTAGGAGCAAAAAAATTCATTTCATATTTTACCTATTTTACTGTTTTCTTGACGTAAATGATGTAACTCTAGTTTTCTTGAAGTAAGACAGACAGGACACAGCAAAACTATAACGGTGTTATTCCAAAAAAAAAATAGACCAGGTTTAAAATAGGTCTAAATATTAGTCGACAACAGAGGAATGAATTATACATTCGTGACACAACCTAATAGAAAAACGCTTTTCTAATTGGCTAGCCTAATAGCTTAGTCTTGGCTTAAACCCGGTACTAAGTTTTTGTAATAACAAGGTAAAGGTTCCTTCTTGACTATGGAACCCTAAAAAAATTATGACTCAGAAAACAAGGGAGTTCATAATAATTCTTGGCATAGTAACTGCCTTTCTCTCAAACAAGATGAAAGGAGTAAGGATAAATCACAACATATTTTGTAACAAGGATTTCATGATTGTTTTAAGTATTTTTAGTTTTCTTTACTACCTATATTTTATATCAATAACAAAGACAAACACTCTAAAATGTTTAATGTAGTTTTTTTTATATTTACGAAGACGTAGAAGCAAAAGCATTATAAGGTCCAAAAAAGAACTATAAACCCATTTTATTTGCTATAAAACACTTCATAACAAACATGTCAAGTTGACGCGACAGCTATGAGGTTGATGCATCGGATTTTACGACGCGAACGTTGAAAACAAGATCGCAATCATAATATATCAGATAAGATGATGATAAGGCGTGTTTTTCTGCATAACCCTTGTAAATAATTAATAAACATTATCGGCGAGTTGTTTTGCTATCGGTACCTGAGCTTCGCGCCATTGACTTTCTTGGTGCCATTAACCGAATAACCCATTGCACAAAGAACTGGCACTTTTCAAGGTGAACACACACAGACGCACGTGTGCATACACGGCTCAAAATAATATCCCACACACAGCAACAATCAAAATCGTTTCCGACCTTCCCGCGCAAGTGTAAAGTCGCTTTTCGAAAAACACCAAATCCAGACTGCAAAGGGTGCACCCACACATGCACGCGCAGACGGATACAGAATGCAGTCTGGGAGCACACATACGAATCTTTGTGTGGATTTAAAAATACCTGCTGAGTGCTAATGTGCGAAAATGCGGTATGGTTTTCAGCGCAAACATTTATGTTAATACAAATTAAGCTGCAAACAGCACACATAAACAATAATATATTATAATGTACGTGCACATTCAGACAGACGCTCACATGTGAACATTTCAGGGAAATACATGTATGTGTAGGTGTATGTATGTGTACACAATTGTCCTGTAAGGACACAGTTAAACATGTCCGCGTGATGTAACAAAGTGATTATAACAATATTGTTTCGAAAACGTTGTTTTGTAATTTCTGTTATAGATTACTTGTGTAGGTTAATATAGTTATTGTTTATTGTTATAAAAGTTATGATTAACCTATTTATTGCGTCTGGTTTATTTCCTTTGTTTTGTGTTTTTTAGTTCTGTGATTTTGTTATTTATTAGATTGTTGAACTACGTTTTGTACGACATACTCGTATTATAGAGATGGATAGATAGATTTTCTGTATTGCAATAAAAATACAACATTAAAGATAGCATAAATAAAATACTTAGTAGTATTATTTTAGAAAAGTAACTACATTCCTACTGAAAATATATAAAAAAAAATAGCATATATTTTCAAGAGGAAAAACTTCTTTAAAATTTTCTTTGGCTTCAGATAGTCCAAAATTAGGTTTTTGATTGTAAATTTTATTTTATTTTAATTTTCTAGGCAAAATTTTGTAAATGTTTTTCGGTTTTTCTTTCCTGAATTAATAATAAGTAATTATGTGCTGCGAATTCGTGTTTTTATCACTAACACTACCAACCACGGAGGCACATAAATACATATCAGTAACTATTAGGTTAACCGAAACACATTAAATAACATATTTTCAAAATGCACGAGTAACAAACTCAAAATCCTCAGATAGTCGCTTCGCCAATGTGGGACTGGGCATGTCAGCCAAAATATGGGTTCTTTTAAATGGAAAACTGCCACGCGGTAGACCAAAAAGGTGGTGGTATGTTTCAGGAAGGGTTAGTTAGTTAGTTTAGCTGGGCTTTTTCCGCACTTAGCCGCTTGATTGCATATTGTGTGTGTCTTTCTACTCCAACCAACCCAGGCTCTCCCAAAAAGCTATTAGCTTCCCTAGGTTACCGCACGCTTCTAGGAGTGATGCTGGTGATTGAAGAATACCTGCCCGTTGTTCCGCCACGATCCTACAGTCCATCAGCACGTGTTGTGACGTTTCTTCGGCCTCCATGCAACCTCTGCATATGAGGCTGTCTGTTACACCTAAGGGGAATAGATGCTTGTGTAGGTAGGGCAGTGACCTGTTATAATTTCTATAACTTTGCGTATTTTGTCCCAGCTTAGTCTTCTGAGGTTACGGGCAAACCTTTTTGATGCTACCGGGACCGCAGGAAGAGTACAAGTCTCGTAATACAGTGTGTAACCATGTGTAAACAATCTTGGTGGTACAAGAGTAACTATGTGTTACGGCCCTGGATGCCTGCAAATAAAACTTTAAAAGCTGCCAACAAACGTGGAAAGTGGAAAAGGACACCGAGGCCCACAGTGGAACACCACAGGCTCTAAATAATAATAAAACACATAAGTTCAAAGCGCACTCCTTTAACAGAAAGATTATAAAGAGCGCTCTCAAAAATTCAACTCTCAAAAAGTTCCAAATTGCTCAGAAACAATTTCGGATTCCTAGAAAACAATAAATGAAAAATATTAATGAGACCTGAAGGGCAGTATCTATGCCGAGGGCAAAGCCCTAAAGGTTGTTAAACTTATATGCATCGATGACTTGCTTATTGAGTTTGGAGATATCATTATTTTAGTTTGATTTGCATCTTGAATGATCGAGGGATTTGATGTGTGAAATTAAAGTGAGTATGTGGTTAGGAATGCGATTATGTTCGTGCTTGATTGAAGTATCAAGGGCAAGCGATAGACTGTTCCAAATATCAGTTATTATAAATACAAAACAGAAAAAAACGTTCTATGATTCTAATAAAGTTTAGTTAGCCCACGCGGCCTATAGCTGGGTATTGGCCTCACCTAATCTAAAGAGTTGGTGTGAGCCATACCTACACCATCATTAGCTTAATTAGGAATTAAAATGACTATCAGTAACAATGCAATGAATAACGATTTGATTCATCCATCATCTTCTATGCGTTATTCCGGTTGTGCACTTGCACGCAAGAACCCAGGGTCCGCGTTGGATCATAATTAATTCATTATGATATAATCTATTTGTTCTGGGAATGGTGGGGTACAATGAGCTTGGGAGGGACTTTGCCATGGTGTGCTATATCCACAAGTTGGTGAGGGGTAAAGTGCACAATGCGGAGTTTCTCCGACATTTCCAGTTTGACGTGCCTGATAGGTACGTGTGGCGTCGGCGCGCGCCGGCGTTGCTGGCGCTGCCATTCGCGCGCACCAACCTGTGGCCAGGGCGCCGCTCACACGAGCCTTGCGCACTATAAACGCGGTAGCGGAACAAGTAGACATATTTTCGTGTTCTCTGAGTGAGTTCGCAAGAACTGCATTATATGTAATAAGTTATAAGTAGATAGGATAAGTATATATTAGTTTTTACACTATTGAATTAGGTTAAGTCTACCTGTAATGATAGTGTAATGTAAGGTAATAAATAAATAAAATAAAATAAAAAAAATGATCCAGGATATGGCAGGTAATTACAGTGGAGCGACTGCCATCTGACCTCCGTGACCCTGTTAACAGGGGAACCTTACCAGACATGCAGTCGCCTGAATGTGCAGGTTTCCTAAAGATGTTTTCTCTTACCGTAGAGTTTCGATTAGGAAAAAAATGTACGGAACTCAGAAAATGTCTTTGACTACTTATTATTATTATTATTTGGGCTCAGTGCGGCTACTTATTAGGGTTCTGTCGTCTGCAACGAAACCCTTATAGATTCACTATGTCCGTCTGTCTGTCAGTTAAAGCTGCCAAGAAAACCATAGGACGAAATCTTGAAAAATATATCTTTAGGGTACAGCTGTACTATTATTTTATTTATTCTGTGGTACAGGTAAAGTGGAAATGTAAAAAAAATGTTTTCCGTCTAATAAAGTTTACGTGTTGTTCGTTAGCTTTCCATGTATGTATCTTATAAATAAGTGCCTACCTATTATTTCACTTTTTCCAAATCAATTTCATAGAGTTTAAAGTAAAATAGTTATACCATGAGAAAGCTCACCATACAGTTAAGGCTTAATTTTATTTGCATATGTAACGAGACAAAATCGGCGGTGATCTGACGAAGTCCAGGGCGGGGGAACGGTGCGTGTCCATTGTACAACGATAGCTGGAAAACGACGTCAATTTAAAAAAAAATAAAGGCGCATTTTAGGCGCGAATTTAGGCGTAATCTTTTAAAGTATTGCAGTGCAATGTGATAGGTCGTAGTGGTCACCCATCCTATCACGACTGCGCCGTAGGCTGTCTAACTTTGGTATCACTGTCAAAGCGCTGCCGCCACTACGCCACAACACAAACAATTTGGTGTTATCATCAATATCATCTGTGCTTTCGGCCCCGTGTCCGCTTTGGACCATGATCCAGGATATGGCAGATCAGGTAATTACAGTGGAGTGATTGCAGTCTGACCTCCGTGACCCTGTAACAGGGGAAACTGACCAGTTTGGATCACTTACAAATTCAGTCGCCTGAATGTGCAGGTTCCTCACGATGTTTTCCCTCACCGTAAGAGCATCGGTTAGTGCATACCTAAGAGCATCAATGCGTATGAAAATGTAATTCAAATTAGGTAGGCCTGCCGAAAACAGCTTTTATTACTAGTGAATTGAGGCGGTCTCAAGGTCAAAGTTTTTTTTTTGGGTTTTATTAACATGCGATCAGTCAGGCGACTATGAGCAGATGTGATGAAGTCCATTCATATGTAGAGGCAGCTTCCCAGTGGAAGCAGCTCTTCAGCCATGCAGTGCCTCTGTCTATTTGAAGCTGTCGAGATTTAGGATATTACGCCTTTTTAGTCTGCTCTCGAGGTGCTTGTGGCGCAGTGGCGGCAGCGCTTTGGTAGTGATACCAAAAGTTAAGCAACCCACGCCGCGGTCGTGATTGGATGGGTCACCATTCCGACCATTTAAGTGACGTCCGTGATAAGCATCTCCGTGCTTCGGAAGGCACGTTAAGCAGTTGGTCCCGGCTAATATCTGTTGGTATTAGTCGTTAAGCCTAGTCAGATGCCCTGGGGCGGCTTGATAACATCTGATAGTAAGGTTGGTCACTTGCCTTACAGACACCCCTCCACCAATCTTGTACTTAGCGGCATTGATTTTAATTTCCGCAAGGTCAAAGTGGGTTAGTTTGACGTGCGGCCGCGTGTACCTCCACACAGTTATATACATTTTGTTGGATGAGTAACAGTGGCCATAAAAATACATTAATTTATTATAAACATAGACCTATTCGCGAGTGAATGGATACGCACTGCGACCGTTGCACCACGGGAGGCGCAGGGTCGGCGCAAGGGCGGCCGGCCGTTGATCTTTGCAGACCTCGGCGGGGATAGACCTGGCGGATTTGAATGATCGCGTTTTTAAGACTCATGTTTGCATTTTCAAGGTCTGTTTAAAGTTCTGTTTTTTACTGTCGTACTCAGAGACGTCAATTCTATTTAATTGGCAAAGTGACAGAACGGACCTTAATTATAGATTAAATTTAATTGATGTCTCTGAGTGCGGCAGTTAGTGTATTTTTAGTTTTAACGTAAGCTTTATTCGCGTAAATGTCGGATTTTCCATACAAATTTCCATCCGCTTTTCATTAAAGGATTATTTCTGGGGAAAAACCTATGTCTATCCCCGGGATTCAAACTATATTTATACGAGATTTAATCTAAATTGGTTTACATATTTAAGCGTGAAGAAATAGATACACACACTTACGAAAGAAATAAAGAAAGAAGGAAGAAAGAAAAAGCATTTATTCGGAGATCGGTGAACAATGGAACAGTTTACAAAATATTATGAAATGATCTACCGAAAAGGCATCGGACTCAGTATTAGTCGTTCTAGCCGAACTGATTTTCAGCGTATGCCTGGGGTAAATTCTTATGTACATTACACAAAAAATAAAAACGATAAGTATTACTTAAAAACAATAAAACTAAAAAATAAAGAAAAACAAGCAGAGACATGAGAGCCTAGTGCGAACTTTCATTTGTTACTCGCACGCGCTTACGATCGACTGAGTGTCATAGAAAAAAACAGGTTTCGCAAACGTGCCGCTAGGGGCGCTGACCAAAGGTGACACCATGAAAAAAACTCGCACTAAGCCCTATGATAGCAGTGACAGTGCTTTGACTATCTAACAGCTGTTATATAATCAAAGTAACAGTGTAACTAAAATAACACAAAATAAATGAATGGAAAATAAATGGAGGCGCCACTGTCAATAATATGTATCAAGACCAGTTATTTTGTCAACTATGCTGATGCTTTCGCATTTATTAAATTACTCAGTATAGATTTAAAATGATTTACTTAATGTTAGTTATCCCAAATATGTAAGTATTACAAGTAAAATACTAAGCTGCTAGGGCTGAGTAACCCACATGAATGAAGACGATATTACCATTCATATACGAAGAAACAGTTATTGTTGGTTAATAAATTAAGTAACTATTCTTATATGTAATTAATAAATTAAATTATTAAATTAATTTTACCAATTTTATATGCGGTTTGTTCAACTGCGCATAAAATTGTTTTAATAAGTATAAAACCAATTAAACTTGTGTTTGATTCAATAAACACAATGTCAAACCACATTTTTAAAATTACCAATTTTATTTATTTAAGATGGCAATCACTACTTACTGTCTAAACACTTATTAGTTTGATATTTGAAAACTTTCTTATTAATGAAAACCAAACAAAAGTTTTTATTTTAAGAAATCAAACACGCACCTCAATATTGCAATTAAAAATTACTAGTTACTTGTTGAAAGTTTCTAACGAAGAGTTTAACGACTTAGGACAAAACTATTAACTAATTTAAGCTCGAGAGAGACATCGAACTTGCGAATTAAACAATTGACGACCGCAAAAAGTTATTTGATTACTTAGTTAGACGTTGTGAATTTATGGACTTTGAGAATTCGCGTTAAGACATTTACCAAGAGGTATGTGGCTGGAAAATAAAGTTGTTAAATAAAAGAGAAAGGGATTTGAAATTTTGGTATCGTCTTACGAGTATTAGGAATACATACATGCTGTGATATATTTAATCTTCTTATTCATTTTTTTATTGCAGGCCATTATTGTTGCAGTTTAAAAATCATTCTGAGGGTTAATTTACTTCTGTTACCATTTGCTGGCTATGGTCTATGACTGACCTTGTTTTTAACAAGGTGCTGCAGTTTTAGGTTTCCAAAAAAAGAGAGAGCCTTTTAATAATATCACACACGATACTTAAAAATAAGTAGACATATTCATCTCTGTCTTTCTACATTTCTTTTTGTAATGTTCTAATGAGGTAAAATTATCTATTTAATAAAAAAAAATAAGTCCTAAATGAAATACAATTCTGTAAAATAAAAGAGCTGGCTCGTTTCTCGCTTAGACGCTAAGTATCTATAGGCTAGCTATCCAGCGCGGAAACGCAGCAAACATTCTCGCTTTACGTGTACAATATTATGTACCTACATATAGGTATGTATACCTATTTACTTGATTGATTTTTTGTGTTTCAATAAAATATTAAACTTAAATAAAAATAATATGAAACTATTTTTTTTGCATACTTTTAACATGTGTTCCGTCTATCGCTTCCTACACCTGTGGCGACGATAAATTTTCAAATACCAGAACAAAACACGACACGATATCTGTGCGCTTTATGAGTTCTAAAAGAGTGATTTTATGACCTTAGAATCCTGATCTTATAGAATACGACTTTTGCAAACAACAATTTTTTCTATGAAACTAATATGGTGCAGCCAAAAAAGTTTGGGGCTCCAACTCAGACCAAATAAAAAAAGCAAGACGGAACGCGCTCAAACAATAAAGTGAAGCTCACTGTGCAAATCTGTGTGCGTGACCAAATGTGTAGTACAGTGATTGCGATTGTGTGTACAGTTCTTAAGTGATACCATCACTTTGAAAATAATTAACCCACAAACGAATGAAAATATTAAGTCTAGTATGAGACTCTTATTCTCACTCTGATTAAAAATTAATAACAGTAGTTGAAATAAGTATTGCGCAATTTTAATTTAGCAAATGTATTTTATTTATTTAAAGAAACACCAGCACATACATTACGTAATACTAAGCAAATGTTGTTTATACATTAGCCAAAACAGTTTCGTAAATTTTGTAAACTTGCAATAAATCAGTATGAAATTGATAATGGTTGGAAAAAAGGGAATTGAAAGTTCAAAATTTGGCACCCTTACGTTCTCAATATACATAATATATATTTTTTCCTCATTTCTAGTGGTCCTAATTACTTCAATCTATTTATTCTTCCAGTTCGATTCTCCTGGAAACCTGAAGAACAACCAAATAACCTTACTCTAGTATTTTTATAATTTAAAGTTACGGAAATAATTAATTGCTATACTATAACAGCAAAAATATTAGTATAAAATTTGTTGGCACCTACCACCCCTATCAAAACTACAAATATAAGTAAATGATAGCCGCCTAAAAATTACCCCACATTTGTGGGTAAACTTTTCGGACGGAATAATGGTAACACTGACTGCATTTGTTGAGGTCTTGTGTTTCAAAAACGTAATTGTAAACATTTAGGAATAACATTGCAATTATCAACGGTATCTATTACTTACTTATGAAAAGTAATTCCAGAGTGTTTCTTCTGATCAACTGAGTTGTTTTTGCACGATTTTATCACGCACGACGGCATTGTTAATTATTTTATGAACGGGTGGTAGCGCGACTATTACGTCAGAAGTTTGACAGGGCACTGACGCGCGGTCGGCTTCCTATTTCGAATCCGGCTTTCTATTGCCGGCTACACTTCTTTAGTACGTGACACTACGTCTTCCTTTTTTTATTTGGTCTGAGGGCTCCAAACAAATTGACCAATAAGCGCAGAATAAATAATAGTATAATAAGTTAGTATAGTGTAGTGTGTCTGAGGATCCCAATTACTAAATGTTGTTAAGATAATAAATAAGACGTTTTATTAGCTTTACCACGGGAAGCAAGATAACAAGATGAATTGTTTCAACATACACGTCCTAGCCCCAAACTAGGCGTGAGTTTGTGCTATGACGACTAAGGTTTAACGGATAGACATACTTTATAGTAGTTGAGTAGCTTGTGGCGCAGTGGCGGCAGCGCTTTGGTAGTGATACCAAAAGTTAAGCAACCCACGGCGCGGTCGTGATTGGATGGGTGACCATTCCGACCATTTAAGTGACGTCCATGACAAGCATCTCCGTGCTTCGGAAGGCACGTTAAGCAGTTGGTCCCGGCTAATATCTGTGGTATTAGTCGTTAAGCCTAGTCAGAGGCCCTAGGGCGGCTTGATAACTTCTGACAGTAAGGTTTGTCACTTGCCTTACATACACCCCTCCACCAATCCGCACTGAGCCCGCGTGGTGAAGTATGGCTCGTTCCTCCTCATAGTTGAGGTGAGGCCTTTTCCCAGCAGTGGGATCTAATAGGCTGACTTATTATACTTTATAGTCATTCATGACATAAGTTGCTGCTCGTGCTCATTACACAAACATTTGCCACTTGCGGGATATGAACCCGCAACTTCTGGTTTTGTAGTCCGAAGCGTGAGCCACAACACCAAGATGGTCGTTTCAAAGAACACATTGTTTTAGCTTTATCACGGGTAGTAAGATAAGAGAAAATAAATAAATATTGGACGACATTTTTGAATACAAATGACTCAATTTGAGGCAATCAATTTTAGCTTGCTAATGACCCATCTACCTCTTTATGAATGCACTATCATTGGATTTGGCTTAGAAACCAGCCAGTCACACATTCTGGCGCACATTCAACGTTTCTTACCATCACCAAGTTCATTCAACGTAGTTGGTAATGAACTTGGTGATGTAAATACAGAATCATTGACTTCGCTTTGAAGAAGTGTCAATTCATGTTTTGTCGGGAATAATCAGTTGGAGATTGATATGTGTATTTTCTGAAGAAGACAGTAGAACAGATATAATAAGTGAATAGTTTTTGATTTTACTTTTTGTAGCCTGCTGGACATCGAACCCTCAGGGATTGAGTTCAACTCCCGAATAAAACAATCTAAATCTCAGAGTAAAAGTCAAATGATTTGTTTTTTTTATTTTATTTACAAACACCAATTACCAAGCTTGTATTGTGGTGACTAGGATTACCATTTGCAAGGTTAGAACCCACAAACTCCGGTTTTGTTTTGTAGAACGAAGCGCGAACCACTACACCAAAACGGAAGTCAAAATTATTATGTCCATCTTAAACAGATTCACCTATTGTGGAGGTCTTTTAGATCTTATGGCCATACGTTTTCACAAATTTCTTTGTATTAAAAATTGTCTAGTTAATAATTTTTCATCTCACCTGTTCGGAAAGATGAACTTTCATGTGTAGATAGCCGAGTGGGAAATAGTTTTTCCCTCCTACTATTGAATAAAAGGCCACTATCGAGAGTATCGATAGTTATTGCAATAGTCAAAGCTGTATCAGCTATCAATAGTGATTTTAATATTGAACTTTGACACTCTCGATAGTATCGATAGTCTATCATTACTATCGGTAGACTATCGATACTATAGATATTTTATCGATACTTTTGCTTTTTCCTCAACTATCGATAGTCTATCGATACTGTTGCTTTTGCCTCAAATATCGATATTCTATCGATACTATTGCTTTTGCCTTAACTATCGATAGCCTATCGATACTATCGATATTTTATCGATACTATTACTTTTGCCTCAACTATCGATAGTTTATCCATACTATCGATATTTTATTGATACTATTGCTTTTGCCTTAACTATCGATAGTCTATCGATACTATTGATACTTTTTCTTTTGCCTCAACTATCGATAGTCTATCGATACTATCGATATTTTATCGATACTTTTGCTTTTGCCTTAGCTATCGATAGTCTATCGATAGTCTATCGATACTATTGATTTTGCCTCAACTATCGATAGTCTATCGATACTATAGATATTTTATCGATACTTTTGCTTTTGCCTCAACTATCGATAGTCTATCGATACTATCGATATTTTATCGATACTTTTACTTTTGCCTCAACTATCGATAGTGTATTGATAGTCTATCGATACTATCGATATTTTATCGATACTATTACTTTTGCCTCAACTATCGATAGTCTATCGATACTATAGATATTTTATTGATACTTTTGCTTTTGCCTCAACTATCGATAGTCTATCGATATTCTATCGATACTTTCCTCACAAATGAAACGAAAAATAGTATGTTTATCTCGGGTGAAAGCACCCATTCCACTTTCGAGCTATTGGCGCTCTCACTTCGTTCGAGCGCCAGAAACTTCTCGAGTGGAATAGTCACTTTCGTCCCTTGGATAACAATCTACTAAATAACATTAAAGTTTTAGCGACAGTGACAATGTATACCTACCAGCATAGTTTGAAGTCTCCGAAAAGTGGACAATGGGGGACTAAAAAGGGACTTTTATTAGCGTGTTGCGCCAGAACTTGTCGGACATAGTTGATCTAAGCAGCTAATGAGCAACTTATTAACATTTTATGCGTGTTATCATACACACATAGTTCATCATCGGTTTGATGACATAGCAGGGCTTTGAACCCGCGACCTTTTAACGCCTGCAATACTCGGTAGGTTATTTCGAAGCAATAGCTCATCAGCTATTGCTCACATTAACCCTTTGTAAGTGGGTAAACCAACAACACCTCGACTCTTTATACGTAAGTAATAATTTTATTTTCCTGATACTCTGATCTGCAGTGCGATTCTCTAAAACTAATGTCAAAATCCCGCAGCGGTTCCCGCGGCGGGATTATGATTTGGTATTCTGTAAAATTTATTGTCAACTTTGACGCTAATGTATGAGATGACATAAGCATTCGTATGAGATGACATTAGCATTCGAGTCCGCCAATTTACGGGCAAGGTAAACGTATCATACATCGGTATGATAAGGAGCTTGCATACTACTTTAATCTTATACCTACCATTAAACGATCAATTCTTGTATATATATATTGTATACTTATCAAATATCTTAAAAGAAAGTCGTGTTAGTTACATCACTTATAAGAACTCAAGGATGCCTGGACCAATTAGTATAAATTGCTAGACCAGAATTTGTGTTTTTGTGATTTGTCTTCGTCTTCGGAATGGGATAATAGGTTCAAATATGATATTTATCAATAAAACAAATATTAACAGAAAGTTTATAAAAACCCTAAAGTGCCCCCGAGACACCGAGGACATATCCTACTAGAGGCGAAGTAAAAACTATTTTACTCCGATACTTTATCTGCTCTGACAACCGCAATAGAAGGTGTCAGTTCTGTCAAAACCGTATGTCAAAAACCAATTGATCTGTGTGGTATGTCAACGTGAATACTTGAATTGTTACAAAAAAATGAGATTTGAGAAATAATTAACATAATGTCGTATTGTTCTATACTGTGTTGTAAGAAAAAAAGCAAAACATCGAATTTTAAAACGGATGTGATGTCATTTCATCGGTAAGTAATAGTAATTATGCAATTTTAAAAAGTTCATAAAACTTTCCTACGGCTCAAGGTAAATCGGTCAAGCGTACTGACGTTTAAGTCTCATCTTGCTCCCACTAAGTGGTTAGCCCATAATGTCATCTCATTCTATTCGTTAGCACTCGTTACTAGTGTTGCGCTGAATTGGTTATACGACTTATCGACATTTATGTGCACAGTTTACATTACACAATAATTATTTTAGTACTTTGGCAGCACGGAGGTATAGTGATATAATCGATAACACAAATATTTACACTCGCGCACTAGAATCAATACCTATGCAAAAATGACATTAACCTACCTATACCGAGGAAGGTTTTGTTAGAATTATTGATTTTCCTGCAAATAACAAAACGCTGACACTTGACATGACGTTTGATAGTTTTCTTGGTTTAATGGATTATGAACAATGAGATGCGTAGTGAAAGCAAAGAGTATGGATGTTGGCGTGAGTAAATATATATGTGTACCGATTCTATTACTGTAAGGTGTGTGACGATAATAAAGGTGATGAATGGATGTAATGAGAAGCGAATGAGGAATTGGAGCCTTGAAATAGATAGAAAATCTTTATTGCAAACCATACCAATAAAAGAAGTAAGGCAATTTACACAGAAAGATGTATAATGTAGGTGGATTAATTATTAAAACAATCCCTTCCAGACAAAATACCTACCGTATTTACCTACATTCTCATTCACTGAAAAACCTGAAGTGACTAAGTGACTATGAAGTAGATAATGGTAAAATTTCGTGTGCGAGTTCACACTCAGCCTGTTTTTAAAAAAAAAACCTTGTCCGGGCTTTAAAACTTTGAAAGTAATGCCTCTGTTCTTAGGTAAATAGGTAGATATATATCGGAAAACATGATTTTAAGAAACTTGTTTCCTGTCGTATATAAAGTATGAGCCTTATTCTTAATTTATAGAAATTAGAAAACAATAAACGCATTTTAATAAAAATACTTACTATATTTAGATTTCAATGTAATTTCTCTGTGCTTGGCTTTTAAATTCATGTTTTTATAATTTAAGCAATTTATTTGCAAGTTATTATGGAAGTTAATTTGTTTTACGAACAGAAGTTTATTTTTTATTATATACTAGCTGACCCGACAGACTTTGTCCTGTTATTTAGTTTTTTTAAAATCCTCTTTGACGATATCTGTCAATTTTATGTCGAACGCACTGACCTCTATAGTACAAGCACGCTGGACTAAACATTCTCTAAGAAATAACACATAATTTTGTGCCAAACCAAAGCGTCCCCACCGAGTGTACAGGAAACTAAGATAGAGTAACTACCATATGTGTATGTCAAATTAGTTCCGTGGATGGTCACCACACGCTCACTATAGCCGTCAGCGCCAAAATTGCGATAATTAAATGGCTTCATTGTTAGGTTGACAGTATGCAGTCCAGCGTATTTGTATTATAGAGGTCAGTGGTCGAACGTCATAAGGTTACATTCAAAATGTTTTAACGTCCAAAGCGCTAAGGTTTGATTAGAAATAATTGTATATGGTGGTTAAGTATTCCTGAATTTAATAATTTTCCGCGCAATTTTCTTATTTTTTTATTTCATAAGAACCTTCTTCTGACAATAACAAACAACAAAAAAAGAATTAGTGAAATCGGTCCAGCCGTTCACGCGTGATGGCGTGACCAATGGAAATAGGGATACATTGATAACTATTTTGATGATTCATACTTTAAATGGTTAATTTAATGACTAACTTAAATTTCTTAGGAACAAGAATCAGATATTATATTTAGGATATTGCACATTAGTGAAAAGTTTAACCTTAGGTGTAATAAAATATTGTTCCCATTAAATTAAACAATAACATCGACTATCGATACTAATTTCTTATTGACCATCACTAATACGGTGTTTGACATTCAGTCGGTTCATTCGGAATCTTTCGGATTTGGCGGAATTTTTCTGGAACAAAATTAACGCCATTTCCCCTCTAGTGGGATATGTCCTCGATGCCCCGAGACGATTAATCGCGATTATCATTTTTTACGTTATTGATGGACCAAATGATGTTTCAATAGAATGTGCGAATGATCGAGCTTCAATTGACGCGTCAATTGCTGGCCGCCATTCCATCATTAACCTTCAATCACGTAGTTGCAAATGACTAGCTAAATTATTCTTCAGTCCCCCCGAAACCTTAAGGTTTTTGTTTGCTTTCCATAAATATTTGTTTTATTGATAAATGTTATAATTTAATACTTATTAGGTATTCTATTCTGGACTATCTATTCTATTATTTCAATTCTAAAAATTCGTCCAGCTGTTCTTGAGTTGTAAGTGGTGTAACTCACACGACTTAATTTTATATACATATACTATATAAGAAGATAATACAGATAGATATATTTGTGATCTCGAAAACGGCTCTAATTATTTCGCAGTAATTTAGTATGTGGTTTTCGGTTTGGTTATCGGGGGTAAAAAAACTGGCTTAGCCCAGAAATTATAGCGCTAATGCTTGAGAGAAGAGAATTAAGAAACAAGACGGATGATGTCAAGGCAAAGGAGTACAGAATATTAACAAACAAAATAACACGACTGTGCAGGGAAGCGAAAGAAAAACATACGGAAGAGAAATGCAATAAAATAGAGTTTATGATGAAACGGGGAAAAATGGAAAAAGCCTACAATATAATTAAACAAATGGACAAGAAACATAAGAGACGAAGTACAGCTATATTAGATAAAGAAGGGAAAATACTAATGGACTCTAAAAAAATTGTTAAAAGATGGATAGAGTATATAGAAGAGCTTTATTCAGGAGAAGGGATGTCAGAAAGCTATATGGAAAAAGAAGAAGATGTAGATACTTTAGAACTGGGACCTCTGATATTGAAAGAAGAATTCGAAATAGCTTTAAAATGTATTCAAAACGGGAAAACAGCAGGAGTTGATAATATTTATATTTAGATGGTTAAATATGCAGCTTGCAATCAGTTGAAAGAGGAAATTTTTAATTTAATTCAAGAAATGTATAAAACAGGCAAAATACCTCAAGATTTTAATTTAAGCAAGACTGTAACACTACCGAAAAAAGCAAACACACTTAAATGCGAAGAACATAGAACACTTAGTATTAATTAAAGTAAAATTTTAATAAAAATAATTCAGAACAGAATAAGACCGTTAACAGAGTGCTTTTTGGGACCGGATCAATATGGTTTCGGCAAGAGAAGGGAACCAGAGAAGCGATACTAGCTTTGAGATTGGTAATAGACAGGACTGGATTTTGACATGGACACACATATAGCTTTTATCGACTTAGAAAAGGCGTTCGATAAGGTCAATTGGAAAATAATGATGGAAGTACTCAAAGAAGCTGGATTGGATTATAGAGACAGAAGGATTATTTGTGAATTATATAAAAACCAAGAAACGGTAATAGAAGTAGGAGAGGAAAACGGAAAGGCAAAAATAAGACAGGGAGTTAGGCAGGGATGTCCACTTTCACCGCTAATTTTTAATTTATTCATAGAATGTGCGATACGCAGAATAACGGAATCAAAAAAGGGGGGTGTCAAAATTAATGGGGACGTATTTAAATTCATTCGTTTTGCCGACGATATTGCAGCCATTACAGAAAACAGATTGGAGTTGGAAGAACTGGTTACAGAAATGGACACTATTTTTAAAGAATTTGGTCTCAAAATTAACATAAATAAAACAAAAACACTAATTGCTTCTAAAAAGGAAAAATATAGCCCTATCTCAATAAATAACACAAAAATAGAACAGGTTAAAACCTTCAAATATCTAGGTAGCTTGATAACTAGTGACTCCAGATGTACACCAGATATAAAAGCAAGGATAGCGATGGCGAGACAAGCTTATAATGCAAAAAAGCACTTGCTCAAGGCCAGAATATCAAGCAAAGTTCGCAAAAAACTTGTTAAAGTGTACATTTGGAGTATAGCACTCTATGGATGTGAAGCGTGGACATTGACAAAGAGGGACAGAGAGAGACAGGAAGCCTTCGAGATGTGGTGCTGGAGGAGAATGGAGCGTATAAGTTGGACGGAGAAGAAAACAAATGAAGAAGTTTTGTCTATGGTTAGGGAAAAAAGGAGATTGATGGAAACAATAGAGTGTAGGAGGGGACGAATGTTGGGCCACCTGATTCGACACGACAATTTTATTAAAACGATAATAGAAGGAAGAATAGAAGGAAAAAGGAAGCGAGGAAGACCAAGAATAAGCTACATGCAGCAAATAAAAGAAAAGATAAATGTCGGGTCGTATCAGGAGGTTAAGAGAAGGGCGGAAAGCAGAGAGGAATGGAAAAAACTCCACCGACTAGAGCCTAGCTCTTAAATTTGACGATGATGATATCGGGGGTGAAAAATCGATCAGTTTAGTCTTATGTTTGGGAAAACACGTGTTTTCTAGTTTTCATGCGTTTTTCGCTAGGTCGCTAATTTGCACGGCACCAAAGGGCGTGGCTGGTGACAGCCTTCGGTCGTGGTGGTCGGTGACCCATCTGCGCGAAGATGTATGCTGAAAACTATAACGAAGTTCCGTACTTTTACCCTACTCGATAAACCAAATATGTCACAAACAAGAAGCTCACTTCGATCTTCACTTCGACGTTCAAATATACATTAATAGTTCAAATAACTCAAGGAACTTTAATATCATTAAGCTAATAGCTAAATACGAAATTTAAGGCCGTCTGAGCTAAAGTCCTAGAGAGATCTCGTATGTCTCGGCTGATAACAAATCGTAGGTGACGGCAATATACGAATGTTTTACCGTTTGTGACGTAATAGTTAAATTAAAAAAACCTGGCTCAGACAGCCAGAAATTCAGCTTTTCGGGCACTTCGGATCTTAACTTCCGGGGGGTTTCAGAGCCCCGTTTCTTATAAAAAGCATGGTGACTAGTGATGGGTCGAGGGCAAAAACAAATATGGACAAAATGGGCATAAACTTGGCATATTGGGCATAAACGAGTTTACGCCCAAATAAATGCCCGATCACTGGGCAGAAAAACCAATAACTTTGTTTTGGCGGAATATTACCTTAAAATAAAACATAGTGTCATTTTTTTTAGAAAAAACATTTAATTAAATATAAACAGTCATAAAATAATCACAGTTTTGTTAAATAACAATTGATTATTCGAATTCTTTGAATCTTAAGTAATTATAAAACTACAGTTTTTAGTCTCGTAATTATAACTCAATATTGACGAGACTTAGTCATCGTAGTCTTAATTTTTTTTTTGTGTATATCACGTAAAAAATCAAATAATACAATTTAGACATCTTCAATTACCATCATCATCACTCGGGCTCATATTAGATTTAGGTTGGGATTCATCAGACGTATTAACTTGAATCGAGTTACATTCATCTTGATTTTCATAATCATTGTGGCGACATCTTACCACTGTCGCCCACACTAGCTAGCAACTTCGAGACGCGTTGCCCTGACTCGGCTCCTACGGGCTAGATGGCGCTGTTAGCCCGCTCAATACAACACAAACCGCGATATGTAAGATTTAGCACGAGCTTGACTACATATAGCTAAACCAAGACGGTGACCATTGGACCTTGGTCCCCGACCATAACAACCGGTCGGTAGGCAGCGCTCCCCTTTGCCTTCCTAACCCAGTTGCGCCAAAGTGGTGACCCCGGCGTGATTTACACTGGAGCACGGAGCCTCACCGTCGTCATCATCAGCCAACAACACCCAGCCAGCAGCATGCAGCCAGCAGTCCCCTGCAAGCCAGCTCACCAGCCCTATGGACACCACCGCAGACCACACCGGTTCTACCTGGTTCCTCAGCAGCCTCACCCAGCTCATCATCCCGACTCACTGTGGACTTCGAGCTCATCCGCACGCATCGTAGACATCACACATGCTCATCCCGACTCACTGTCGACATTACGCAAGTACATCCCGACTCATCGTATGGACATCGCGCATTCATCCCGAGTCATCGTGGACATCGGGATCCCGACTCGCCGTGGACATTACGTATGCCCATCCCGACTCACCGTGGACATCGCGCATGCACATCCCGGCATATCTTGAACTCAACAAGCACTGGCACTTGCAAGCTCACTACGCACAGACTGCTAAGCTCTCAACTATCCTGGCTCAAACAACCTCTGGTTCTTCGGGGCGAGTGGTGTGGCGACATCTTACCACTGTCGCCCACACTAGCAAGCAACATCCAGACGCGACGCCTTGACTCAGCTCCTACGGGCTAGATGGCGCTGTTAGCCCGCTCCATACAACATAAACCGCGATATGTAAGATTAAGCACGAGCTTGACTTCCTATAGCTAAACCAAGACGGTGACCATTGGACCTTAGTCCCCGACCATAACAACCTGTCGGTAGGAAGCGCTTCCCTTTACTTTCCTAACCCAGTTGCGCCAAATCATCACTTAAAAAACCGGCGGTATTGATCGATTAATCATTAACATTGGACAATGTATATTTTTGGATGAATCATTAGTTTCCTTTAATTCCAATTGTACGCCAAAGATGTGATTATTTTGCTCCGTGTATGAAACCATGGATGCTAAACGACCGTTCAGTAGCAGCAAATGTGCATGGTGAGGTCAAGATTCGTAGTGCCCCTTAACGGCGAGGCACCACAAATTTCTTTGTACCAAAATACAGCATCCACAGTCTTTGCAGCTTTCCAAGTCAATTTTTCCCCATATACCATTTCTCACTTTAGGTGGAGCATACTTTTTTAATTTGTGATGTGGAGCAAACCAACCACATAATGTAAACTTAAAAAATTCGCCAGATAGTAAATAAATTCCATTGCTTCTGATTCTCAGAGAGTTTATGGCCTTCGGTTTTACTGTTCAGTATATATGCAGCGCAGTGCAGTTCGGTTTATAGAGTATTGAGAACTTGCGTAACACTATGTTCTACTGCAGTCTTTAAACGGTCTATATCGGAAGTTTCCAGAATAGTTAAGGTAATAGTTGAGGTGTAATCCAATAGAAATTTCGATAAAATATTCTTGAAGGTCATATAATTTGTCCTTAGCCAGTTTCTGTTTAGCGTAATATTAGTCGTCATGTCAGACTTCAGGGACACTCATGAGCAACCTCCGTGGCTGCTTATGTATTCTGACGATGTTACGCTGGCGGATGCGGACAGGGGACGACTGGTAAGACGTGTGAAGGTGAGGCGGTCCTAAACTAAATGTGGCGAAGACTGAATGCATGGCCTGCAATACTACAGATTCCACATCCGTCCGCATAGGCGAAGACAAGGTCGAGCGCAAGGACTAGTTTAAATACTTGGGATCTGTACTTCACGCGTCTGGTGACATCGACTTCGATGTCAAGTCAAGCGTAGGTTGAATAGCGTAAGGTGAATGGTGCCGACTAAACTAAAACGACAGGTCTATAAATCCATCATCAGACCCGCCCTATTACATGGCAGTGAAGCATGGCCTGTACTTGAACGACACAAGCTAGAACTGCGGGCCACGGTGATGAAAATGCTGCGCTGGATGTGCGGAGTTACGGGTTATTCATGGCAGCCTTCATGTCAGTGACAAAGCAGAAAAATTGCAAGAGTGCCACCTACGTTGGTACGAACATGTCGTGCCAAAACCAGCAAGTTACACCCGCCGGGTCCTGGCAGAAGAGGAAGACCCATAAAATGCTGGCTTGACGTCGTAGCGGATGTCACGCGTGTTAATAGGTTCACCATTAAGGATGCAGAAGACCGCCCGGAGTGGAGGCATAAGAGTAGGAAAGCGGACCGCGGGCTCCGAAAGGACGCAACTGGGTCAACGCTCGGATAATGATGATGATTCTTGTAGGTCATATAAACTTTGCTCATGTTATAAAAGTTACCAACTTTTATCAAATAACCAACAAACGAAAAAAAACGTCGTGGGCACAATGTAAGCGGCGCAGCGGTTTGCGTCCGAGCGAAGTGCTTGGAGCGGTCTGATGATCGAACGTGCACGCAACACTTCTCCCCCCTTACCCGTAAATTTTAGCTTTCGTTGCAAGTCCCGTGTCCGCCTAGACTGGATCGCAGAACCGAAATACCTACTTACTCACTATTTTAACTAGAAACATGAACATACCATTCACTTAACATATCAATTTCTTAGTGTTTATTGTAATATATTAGCTATAGTCCAATTTATTTTTGTGAAGAATACTTTTCTCTCTTAAATATAACTATTTGAATGTTTATTTTTTTATAAAACTTCTATTAACGTTTTTGCCCGGGCAAAAGGCATTTATTCGGCGTTTACGGGCATTTATTCGGCGTTTATTCAATGCGCCCAATATGCCAGGGCATAAACCCATCGCAAATGGTGACGCATTATGTAACGGCATAGTAGTTTCATCCATTTTGATGTAACAGTTTTTGAAATGTCTTGAAAAACGTGTGGTCAGACAGCCTGATATCCGGTCGTCTAAGCCAAGTTGTTTTACTCAATATTTCACTAAATATCACATTTTGGACTAATCTTTGCTGGCTGTCTGGGCCAGCCACTTACTGTTTGCAACTTTTGTTTGCCGGTATATTGCCATAACAAACCACAATTCGTATTAAACATTGCCGTCACTTAAGATTAGTTGAGATATCAGCTACGTAGAACACCTGGAAGTAGTAGAACTGGCTGACTCAGACACCCAGCATCCACTATCTGAGGCATCAATATTTTTAAAATAGCTCCTATATGCGTGGGTAAAGATGGTTCAAATCTGCCATCACTAACGTGTCACTATAGTAAAATTCATAAAGATTAGTCCAAAATATGATATTTCTTCACGAAATATCGTAAAAATAAAATATTAAAAAAAAACTACTTGTCTCAGACGACCAAATAGCAGGCTGTCTCACCTTACGTTTTTCATGTAAACTTGAAAACTGTTACACCAAAATGGATGACCAGATGCCGTCACATAATGCGTCACTTTGCTTTTTATGATAAACTCTCTGAAATTTCCTGGAAGTTGAGATCCAGAGTGCCCAAAAAGGTGAATTTCTGGCTGTCTGAGCCAGGTTTTTTTATTTTTATTTTCAAAGAAACTATTGCGTCTCAAACGATGACACCTCGGTATATTGCCATCACCTACGATTCGCTATAGTCTAGATATGCGAGATCTCTCTAGGACTCTGGCTCAGACGGCCGGATGTACCTACACAATTTAAGCTACTGTGTGGGACAGATGCGTAACTTCATCCACTAAAAAAATAAAAGCTTTTGCAGATATTTAAAGAGATTAAATATGTTAACTTTAATGAAGTTTTATTTATTACTCCAACCAAAGAGTTGTACAGAAAATTTAGGGTCAATAATGCACAAAATAGGTAGGTAGTTATGTCCCCACGTTTGCCATTTCACTCTATCCTACCCATTAGTACAGCTATGCATTACAATGTATAATTATTGTTTCGTTGCATTTTTAACAATAACAAAACTATTAAAATTATTCACTTGTTTTGCACAAGGTGTGGCCTAGGCGGCTAGACAGATCTAATGTCGATTACATATTGACTCAGCTCTTTTAAACTCATTGTAAACATGTTATTGTAGTCAACACTTTTCGCAAGCTGTGTTCATCTTGCAATTACATGTTATGATTATTCTGCTTTCTTAACCAAGTGTATACAGAGTGTCCTAGAACTCAACGTCAAGCTGAAACGGGGTGACAGGATTGATTGTAATCATCATGAGAAAAATAGGAAAAAAAACTATCCCATGCAGTTTGAAAATATGGGCATTTAAGAAAAACCTTTCTAGGTTTATTTTACACAGTTAATAAACGAAAATGGTTACAGTTTGACTATTCTTAGTCAAACTGTAACCATTTTCGGTTATTAACTGTGTAAAATGGGTTAGCAAAAATCGGGTTACCTGTGATTATTATTATTTTCTCGTTTTTTTAGTATGAAACGAACAATTTACTAATACTAACTAATAATTTTATTTAATTTCGCTGAAAACTAATCCGAAAATCGTTACGTTATTGAACCATCAGTTGCCATAATTTTACAGATCTCAAGTCCAAAATAACTATGTAGTCATCGCGAATAGCGGCAACAGAAATACATCATCGGTGAAAATTTCAACTACTTATTACGGTTTATGAGATACAGCCAGTAATATGGTCTATCTATAGGCTATAGTATAGGTTTATTAATAGGGCCCCGTTTTTACCCTTTGGGTAAGGAACCCTAAAAATTTAGTTTTTGAAGTTTTTGTTTGTGTGTTAGTATGTGTTTGAGTGTTATGTATGTATCTTGGGTCTTAAACGTTATAGACTCGAAATCTGAATAACTTAATATTCTGTGAATATTTCAAGCGTCTACCTCGTTGCCGTTATTAACATAGAGCAATACACACCGAATAACGCGTTGATTGTATGGGAGAAGCATAGATAATATAAGTCAAAATTTCGTACACATGAAGTTGTAACAAATTGGGATTCTCTTGTTTTTAGGGTTCCATAGCCGAATAGCAAAACACGGAACCCTTATAGTTTCGTCAAGTCTATCTGTCTGTCTGTCCGTCCTTCCGTATGTCACAGCCATTTAATTCAGAAACTATTAGCATTACACAGTTGAAACTTGGTAGGTAAATGTATTCTGTTAACCACTTTACGATTCTTATACAAAAAACAAGATATTTAATGGGGGGCTGGGGCTCCCATACATGAAACGAAAAGCAAAAAAACAATTTGTCAAACCTATGCGTGTGTAAAATGACATCGAGGTTCCCAGAACCATCTTCTCTAAAAGTCTAATGTTTGAGAGATAGAGGCTTTCAAAGTGATAAAATGGGCGTCTCCCCCCCCTCCCCCATCTAACTTTTGAACTAAGCAAGTGTAAATTTTAAAAAAAATACTTGATGTAGATCGTAACAAACTCTTTCAACGAAAATTGGTTTGAACGAGATCGAACTAGTAGTTTTTGAGATATAGCACATTTTCAACAACCGCAAACATAACTTTGTTCTTCATACAAACAATATGAATAACAGTTATATTTGCTGTCAACAAAATATTGTGGTATTTTGGCTAAGTGGAAGTAAGCGGATCCTAATTCAGATAAAGTTGGCACGAAACCCTTAGTGCGCGAGTCCGACTCGCACTTGGCCGGTTATTACGCCTAAATTTCTTGAATTCTAAAATTTCGAAGCCATCAATCAATCAACAATTGTGCCGAAAACCTGCAATCGATACAAATCGACTAGCATTTTGCTAAGCGGGTAGTCTCTAGTCGCAACACGCTTAGCCAAATGCCAAATCAAACTGACATATCTAATCGAGTGCGGGGATCGAAGTCGAGTTGCGTGTTCGTGTTTTGAGTTTTACAGAATCGCAAAGCTGGAGGCCTTGTAGTAGGTTCGTAAGTTATGAACAAAAAAACCGGCCAAGTGAAAGTCGGAGAGTCGGACGGAAGAAGGGTTCCGTACCACTACCTATATAGACACTATATTATAACCTTATTCAGTTTTAACAAGCAAGTACTTAATCTTAGTCACTTAAAAAAATAAAAGTAAAAAGTCAGCCTATAAGATCCCACTGCTGGGAAAAGGCCTCAACTATGAGGAGGAACGAGCCATACTCCACCACGCGGGTTCAGTGCGGATTGGTGGAGGGGTGTCTGTAAGGCAAGTGGCAAACCTTACTGTCAGATGTTATCAAGCCGCCCTAGGGCCTCTGACTAGGCTTAACGACTAATACCAATAGATATTAGCCGGGACCAACTGCTTAACGTGCCTTCCGAAGCACGGAGATGCTTTTCATGGTCGTTACATGGTCGAAATGGTCACCCATCCAATCAAGACCGCGCTGTGGGTTGCTTAACTTTTGGTATCACTACCAAAGCGCTGCCGCCACTGCGCCACAAGCACCGCAAAATAGGACCTTGAAAAATAGGATTTAGTATTTGGTACAAAATTATCCAACACTCAAGATCAACGACTGTAACTGTTAAACTAATAAAGTTATCTTAACTGCTATAGTTTTCCTTTAAAGTTTATGAAATGCACTACACAATGAATTATTTTCAAGCCAGCAGTTAAGCTTTTAGAGAGGAGGGGGGAGGGGGGACGCCCTACTGGATTACAGCTTTCTAGTGCTAACGGTCTCTTTGCAAAATTTCGGACAGACAGACAGGCAGATGGACATGACGAAACTACCTACCTAACTAAAGTTCCTTGTCAGGACTACGGAACCCTAAAAATACGAAAATGCTTCCAAGCAAAATGGAATTATATTGACAGGCAGAGTAGCACATTTTATATATTTTTGTTAGTGTTTCAGTGAGAAACTGTATAAAATAATACCTACTCAGTGCCATGGTAGACATGTAAATCCAAAGATGGAACAATGTGCTTCGACAATGGGCAAGATCAAAATATAACCACGAAGGATATGATGCAACTTAATTTTAAAAGCCTAAGTACATCTTTACTTGACTTTTAACAAATTCTTAAGGTGTGCTGATTTCCACCTTGTTCCTTAAAAACAAAGTCCAATCCCATAAGCAATCAAGCTATGTCTCAATCATACCCCATTTCGTCATCCGTGAAGGTCAATGCCCGTTTATGTACGAATAAGTGTACATAATATATTATTGCTTAGGGCAGACAGGCGGGGTCACTGACCGATCGATTAGGATGCTGTTTGGGCCTGGAGTTAGCACAGGGACGGATTTGGACTGAATGGATTTTTTTAAATTGTTTCAACAAACACACCAATTACCTAGCCCCAAACTAAGCGTAAGCTTGTGCTATGGTGACTAGAATAACGTATAGACATACTTATATACATTTATAAACATCCATGACTTAGGTACAAATTATTGAATAAATAAATTGTTTCAACAAACACACCAATTACCTAGCCCCAAACTAAGCGTGAGCTTGTGCTATGGTGACTAGGATATCGGATAGACATACTTATATACATTTATAAAGATCCATGACATAGGTACAAATGCTCGTGCTCATCACATAAACATTTGCCCCTTGCGGGGTTCGAACCCGCAACCGCTGGTTTAGAAGTCCGAGGCGCGAACCACTACACCAAGACGGTCGTCATTGAGAATTACCTAATCTCAATTATTTTATTATTTTTAGATTCCATTTGTGGTTAAATTCCCAGTTACAAACAATTAACACTACAGCTGTGTTGCGTTGTTTTAAGGTGAGTAAGTGAGGTTTTGAGGTTATTAGAATAGGTACTACCAAAAATAATAATGGCCCTTTACATTAAGACAATTGGCAAAACATTTTTGTAACAAGCCTGGATTACTTAGACCTTAGAAATTCAAGTGACAGTTATCCATCCAATAATAATGTATTAAAACTGAAGTTTTAGCGATAATGTAAACGTATTTAAATAGATTTAAAGTCTCTTAAATATTGTCACAGAAGGATTGAAAATGTTCAGTCAGTATCATGAAAATGACAAAACAACAAACTTTACGCTAAAATAATGATGATGATTCCTTATGCTAACAAGAGTATTTTTGTAGTTGTTACGCACACACACATAAATTTGGCGACACGGGTTCGCGAAGGATTACCGAGTCATTACATATCTCTTCTTTTTTACCCGACTGCAACAAGAGGGTTATGTTTTTAGAGAGTATGTATGTGTAATTGTTTTGAACGCCCTACAGCCCAAACGGCTGGATAGTTTTTGAGGTGTCATTAAAATGGCGCTCGCAAATGGAAATAAACGGGGAAGAGGGATTCATTTCTTCCTTACTATAGCAGTATGGATATCAAATAAAAACCGCTAAAAAAACCATTTCAAAATTATAACATTTTTTGTAGTTGGGCGTTTTGTTTTTTCAATAATTATGTTTGTTATTAACGGAGTCCTTACACGTGCGTCTAATTTCGCCTATCCTTGATACGGTCCTGTGCGTTGGAAAGGGAAAGTTCATTTGCTTCGGCCGGTCGCTGTCTGAAATAAAATTCGAGCTCCCTCGAGCGTTCACCTGCAGGTTTACACCCTGAGGGTTGAAGAACCTTGGCCCTTAACTTGAAGGCTTAGAAGAAAATAATATCTAGTAAACAATAACATTTTATCTCAAATTTCGGTAAAGTAAAATATGCCATATGCCAATTCCAAAACCTCTCTTGAACACTATTTCGCTATTTAAGTTACTTAGAAATAAAAGATGGGGTTTAGTTTTACCAAAATACAAACAATTATTTGACATTCATACGACCTCTGAACAGGCGGAAACCACCGAGTGACATCACATCACATCTGCCACTAAACTTATAAAATCTGTGACTAAACTACGCACGTGTGTGTTTCCGGTGTGTGTGTATGACTTGTCAAATCTCCGGAATGTCAAACATGATTGGCTGTCAGGAATGAGTGCGTGCAAGTTAGTTGTCTTTTTGCACGTGGCAAAGACATCCGTACTTATACGGCCATACCTTAATAAAAAAATGCAAAACTATCCTAAACAATAACCTTACTGTATTGTATATAAAAATAACAAGGATTTATTTTTTGAAATGTTTAGTTAGTTCGATTCCCGGGCGAGACAAGCGAATTTAATAAATCTTGGAATGCAGTTTTGTTTCTTTTTAATTAAATAATTGTTTCTTTTAGTAAAATGAGCTAACTAAAGTAAGTTAGTTCCCCTCCAGGGATCATAGATTTTTACACCCTGTATGTATAGCAACCCTCACTTGTCACTAGCTCTAAGATACTCGTATCTCGCAAATAAAATAAAAAAGTGTCTCAAAAAGCTCTCGTTTAAGTACGGACCAATAAATTATGTGTCTGCGGTAGGAGTCGGCACGTGTTGCGGGTCGTGGCCCGTCTGCCAAAAGCTTTGAGCTTAAAGTTCAACCGAGTGCAAGCTGCAATGAGTTCTTCTTGATACCTGCACTTTATCGGTTATTTGTGGTTAAGACAGTCTGGGCTTTGAGTGTATTAGAATAAAATAAATGAATGTAAAATATGCTGGGGGGGGGGGGGGTTAGGTATTACGGGGAGGGGGGTGAAGGATCTACTACCTAGTGGTGCTCAGCTATCAGCTGTGGTAGAATCCGTTTTTTATGCAAGATTTTAAACCTGACCATTATAAAGTTATTCTATTTGAAGAGTTTTTATATCAGTATTGTGTACCTAGTATGTTAAAGAGGTTATTGGAAGGACGTATGTATTCGTATCCAGTTAAATGTGGTGCGTCTATGCTTATTAAATTTACTGGCCCAATTTTATTTGTGTCTAATGAATTGGATGATAACATCGTGTGTGCCGCCTGGTAGCTACCACCCTCCCACCGGAGCCCAGCGTGGGTAACGTCAGTTTACCCATATATGAACTACGAAATCAACTTTTACTAAGTAGGGAATAGAGGCGATCTGAAGTTCAAAGTGACAATAGTGACTGAGTTTCTTGCTGCTTCTTCTTAGCACTAGCCCACAATTGTCCCGAAGCAGTGGTAGCGTTAAGATTGGGACGTGTATAAGTGCCCCTAGTTGGGTCTATATGCAGAAATAAATGAATTTTATTGAATTTTTATCAAAGTTGGGTAGCATGGCATGCGGGGCCGTTTGTATGTAAAAAGGCGCGCAAAGCGTGACGAAAATATTGCCTGAATTTATTGATCGTATCAAAACATCGAAACTAAAAAACTTAACTTGAAGCATCTTTATTTTCATCTATGCGGCTTTTTAGGGTTAGTTGCAAACTAACCCTAAAAAGCCGCGCGGCAAAGTTCGTAGCCTCGTAGTAGCTACGGGTTCGTCGTCCGTAGCAGTCGAGCTACGGCCATTGAACCTTGCTACGAAAGTTCCTTACGCAATATAGGCCTATCACACATTGGGAGTTTAGAGTAACAAGATCAGCTTAGGAAATATTTTATTTTTATTTTACTGAACTGCTCCAAAAAGTTTAGACTAATCGATCGATATTTGTAATTTCATTAAATAGCAATTGCTTTTATTTTCTCGTCGGCGAATTTAAATTGAACGTCAAAAACGGAGGAGATCAAAAATTCAAGGCAACACTTACAATACATAGAATAAATCGTCAGAATATAAAGCATCAATATCAAAAGAAATGGACTGACCAGTACAGTGGTGGCATATTTTTTTTCATAGATCTTAAAAATTTGTTTAAATATTTTAAAACAACTGTACAAATTGTAATCATTTTGAGTCAATTCAATTTTCACGATTTTGGTGATGACTCTATAATAAAAGTTCTGGGTATTAATAATGTCCTCCTAGCCGATTTCGACTACGGCGGCCTATCTCAACAGAGATTAGCCAACTGCGCAGGACATATTATAGTGCACAAGTGTGTGCGCAATACACAGGTGCACTCTCTGTTCCTTCACTCTCATAATTCGGTGAGACGGCAGTCCGACATGACCGTGGAGAGATCAGGCGCAGGACCAACGGCTTAACGTGCTTTCCGAGGCACGGGGGTGCTAACACCACCAACTTCCTGACTCCGAAGCTGTGCCTGAGTAATTTCAAGACAGAAAAAACCAAAAACTATCGGCCCGACCCGGGATTCGAACCCGGGACCTCGCGGATACTACCTAGCGTGCTGACCACTAGACCAACGAGGCAGTCATGAGGTTCTGGGTATTAATGGCCATATTAACGCACTTAAATATGAAAACTATTTAAACTAACATCCTGTCTGTTAAATATTGTATTCTAGATACTTGATGTTAACAATTATTTTCCTACCTTAGTGGAAAGCCGGCCTTAAGGTCGAAGGACCGAGCCTCTGAACTTTGGGCTGTTAATACTACATCGAGGTCATTCGTTTGAGGTTACTCACTCACTGATAACACCGCTATGAGGTATTTTATGAAAGTAATTAAAATTAATATGAATATAACGTAACACATGATAACTATGTAAGGGAATTGCACAACCATTTTATCTATTTGGAATTTTGCGTTTTATTTATTAAATTGTATTGGAGAATAATAATAATAACATATATATGTAATCACATATATGTTGTACCCCATAGTAAGTAGCTAAAGCACTTGTGCTATGGGAATCTGAAATAATGGAGAGACAATAAAGAAAATAAGAATTTATATATTGACCCGACTGGCAATCGAACCCGGGACATCAGAGATGGCGCCAAAAATATTGGTTAACAGTAACCAAAATTTGGCTACTATAGTAGGCCGTTACCTAGTGACTTGCGAACTTCTGGTTATCGGTAAAAAACTAGTTTTGTTACTGATAACCAGAAGATTGTTTATATTTAACAAAAATTGACTTCCCCAAAACGAAACCTTCAACTAACAAAACTAGTTTGGATGATCCTTTTTTTCAGTGGGTGCGAGCCACTCGGCCACAATAGACAGATTTGAACTCGGCTCCCGGTCTTATAAAACGGAGATATATTGTATTTATCAACATTAAGTTATTTATTATCCTGCTCAATGGCGCAACAAGCAATTACAAAATCATCGAGCGGCTAACATCCCTTTTAGCTCAGTTGGGAGAGCAATCGCCCGGATAGCGAGGAGTCGTGGGTTTGAGGCCAACCCACTAGAAGACGGCCGATGAATTTTCGCATGCAAATAATAATATTTTAAATGTAGTTTACTGATGCACGAGTTTGCTATTATTACGTAAACATAGTAACAGTCAACGGCAATGTAATATAGGCTATCGCAAGGTCAACGAACGATAACACTCATTGAGTTATTATTTTTTTATGTTAGTGTAAATTCGCGATAACTCTTGTGTCACGCTATGACCGACTTTGGTAATTATTTCGTACAACGGAAGCGATATAACTTATTTGATATAAAAAGTTTGTTAATTTTGCGTTGGCACGTGGCACAGTTTTATTTGGAACTTACAAAAATATACATCTATAAAAGATATACTTACCCGCATTCAGCGTCGTCAATTCGATTTAATATCTATTTAAGTTTGGTTCTGTCACTTTCTTTTTCAATTAAAATAATAATAATATAATAATACTAAATTGTTTCAACAAACACACCAATTACCTAGCGCCAAACTAAGCGTGAGCTTGTGCTATGGTGACTAGGATAACGGATAGAAATACTTAAATACATATAAACATCCATGACACAATGCACGTGCTCATCACACAAACATTTGCCGCTTGCGGGATTCGAACCCGCAACCGCCTGGTTTAGAAGTCCGGTGCGCGAACGACTACACCAAGACGGTCGTGGGAAAATAGGAAAGGACTGCATGAGACTTACCCTCGTACTCAGAGACGTCAATTAATGTTAATCCTTCATTAAGTCTCATGCCATCTTTTTCTATTTAATTGATATAGAAAGTGACAGAACGAGACTTAAATATAGATTAAGAATTGACGTCTCTGAGTGCGGAAGTTATTGACCAAAAATCAATTTGTGTGATAGTTTTTTTAGTTAGTTAGTTTAGCTGGGCATTTTGCGCATTGAATCGCTCGATTGGGCCATTGTGCGTATTGTGTTTGTACCTTTCAACTCCAACTAGCCCAGGCTCTCCCAAAAAGCTAGCAGCTTCTCTAGGTTACCGCACGCTTCCCGGAGTGATGCTGGTGATTGAAGAATACCTGCCCGTTGTTCCGCCACGATCCTGCAATCCATCAGCACGTGTTGTGGCATTTCTTCTGCCTCCACGTAACCTCACCTCATCATCATCCTAGCGTTATCCCGGTTGTGCACTCGCACGCGAGGGCCCAGCGTCCGCTGACCACGATGCATGTGGCAGATCCGGTAATTACAGTGGAGCGACTGCCATCTGACCTCCGTGACCCTGTTAACAGGGGAACCTGACCAGTTTTGGATCATGGTCACACATTCAGTCGCCTGAATGGGCAGGTTTCCTCACGATGTTTTCCCTCACCGTAAGAGCATCGGTTGATCCACGCAACCTCTGCTTAAGGGACATGTAAGTTGAGTAATAAGTAACATCAAAAATACCTAGTTATTTCATGAAATTGCATGTAACAGACAGCTGTGGGATTAAATCCTCCTTTTAACAGCAAATGGGAGACTAAATCGCTGCCTGGTTTCGCTAGTGGTCATCAGCAGCATCCACGCAGTCCCGCGTTCGAGTCCAAGGTGTTTTTGTCCAAAATTGACCAAAATTGTTTCTGTTTTTTTTTGTTTTCAAATAACTCAGAAATATTTTCGGAGTCAGAAAGTTGATGGCGTTAATTTCTTCGTGTCTTGTGTTATCTCGTTTCGATCATGTAAGATTACCGTCCAAGACCCAGACCCAGAAACAAATGTCGGCCCGACCCGGGATTCGAACCCGGGTTATCGTGGGAAGGACCCAGCGTGTTAACAAGACAGTTCTGTTGGTGGTAAAAATTGTGAGTGCACAAAATACCTCTTTGCTCTGTATATAAAAAACTAATGTGTTCCTAACAAATATTTTATTGCGAAAAAACTGCACCCAGACAACAAAGGCGTCTAAATCACGTGTCGCGACAGATTCGGGAGATATACATAGTAGGTACATCGATATACAGACAGACGAATACTGGACGAATCGCAAGGGTTTTGATTGTGATTATTAGTTCAGTCAACGAATGGAACGACTGTTATTATAGGTCCCGGGTTCGAATCCCGGCTCGGGCCGAGAGTGTTTGGGTTTGTCTGTCTTAAAATTACTCAGACACAGCTCCGGAGTCAGGAAGTTGATGGTGTTAACACCCCCGTGCCTCGGAAAGCACGTTAAGCCGTTGGTCCTGCGCCTGATCTCTCTACGGTCATGTCGGACTACTGTCTCACCGAATTATGAGAGTGATGGAACAGAGAGTGCACCTGTGTATTGCGCACACACTTGTGCACTATAATATGTCCTGCACAGTTGGCTAATCTCTGTTGAGATAGGCAGCCGTAGTCGAAATCGGCTAGGAGGACATTTATTATTATTATAGGTAGGTATAAACAGTGGGAGTTAGTCAGCTTGGAGTACATAGGTACCAAAAATATAACTATTTTGAAATAAGATACCAATATCTTTCAATATTTTATTATTTACGGGTAGATAGTAAGTCCACATTGTATTAATTTAAATTGTATTGATTTGTTTACAGTTCACTTTTCTTTTCATTCTCATTTTTTGTATTATTTAGTTTCTTATTTTTACTTAAGGTACACTAATTAATAATCAAGCAGTGGACACATACTTTGGGATAATATCTAGCCTAAAATGTATGTAATTTTAAATAGTGTATTTTGTGACGTTATTCCGTTTTGTGTTCCTAAATAAATAAATTTAAGAAATTTCTTTGGAAGATTTAACTCTGGTTTTTGCCCTGAAAAATTCATAGACTAAAACCTACGCCTCGCGTTTTTGAAGATTTTTAATAAATGCATGATGCATTAATTAAAAATCTTCTCCATCTAATCTCTCTAAAAATTAAAATTCCTCGAACGAGGATTGTTGGAGTCCTAACTGATGGCGGTCGACATCAATATCTATAATGCTAGTCAGCGATTTTGCTTACGGTAAAACCAGGGAACTTATGCTAAAAGTCACTATTATAATTTATTATATATCTGTAACATAAATTACAATGATAAAACAGGAATTAAATTATACACTTTTTTGGTACAGCATATTAAAATCATTTATTTATTTACTATTTAGTACGCTTAGTTGAATCTCAGTAGGTATTAAACCCGAAAATGCGTAAAGGTAGATCTACAATTATACAGATTCTATAGATCATAGATCTCACGCTTGACCGGTTTCCGACGTCATGTAACACTTAAAGCACAGTTAATAGTATGTAGATCGAGGCATAGTAACGTAGTTATCATAAGCTTGTTCATTATGCGAGATAAGGCACCGCAATACTAACCGTTAGAGTAAGAGACGTCGCTCACGGTCCTAAAAACAAAAAAAACAAAGTTCAAGACCTTATACCCGTCATCATTATCATCATCTTATCAGCCTATTGTAGTACACTGTTGGACAATGGCCTCTGCAAGACTGCGTTAACCAACAGTATTTTTTTAAGTTCAACTTTCAAAATTGCAAAATTTGACGTAGAGTTTTGTCGAGTTCATCAGCGAGAATGTTAGGGGAATTATCATTTGTGACGTTATAAATAAAGGACTATATTAATTTGACTGTAGATTAGTAACGAGACTATCGCTCAGTTGCAGGAACAGACCCGCTCCATTAGCTACTAATGTGTCATTACTTCGACAGTTTTCAAGGAGGTAATGGTAAACGCATTAGTAGCTAATAAAGCTATTAAAATTTAATATGCCATAATTTTGTCCGCCCAGTTACAGGCTTTCTGATGTTCTTTTGATAGGTTGGGAAACAGGGTAAGATACTAGCTTTAAAGCTACAGGCTTGGTTTAAAGTGTCAAAACTTGATTTTTCAAAATTAAGTTGATTGCAGTATAGCGGCTAGCTTACTAGCTAAAATTATTTCACCTACTTAAGAGTTTTTATCATTTACAAGGCTATATTTTCACTGAGAAAAAAAATATCATAGGGACAATGAGGCACCATTGTGTCATCTCAGAATCGTATTTAAAAATATATATGATGATAACCATAGATGGAGGTAACCACCTGTATATTTTTTGTGTGTATTATTTTAAGAAAACTATTATTTTTTCCAGAACGACCAGCTTGTACTTACATACATATTTTAAGCATTTAAAAAAAATTACAATTTTTGACAACTTTTCTCAGAGTTAGCCGTCCTCTAATCGGAATAGAAATTCAATCAATTTGTTTATAAAACCTAACTACCCACTCATAGCCATGTGAGAGATGGTCTTAACCCCTGTCCGCATGAGCACCCACACACCGCGACTAATCAGATCTGTGATTTGGTACGCCGTGTCAGAGGTACTTTACATTGTGAAATGGGTAATCATTGTGCAAGACAGCTTATTGTAATGCAATAAAAGCAATAATGTAATGTTGACATAACTTGCAAAATATTACTTAAATAATAAGTTTGTTACTATCTGAGCCATATTGAGGCGCTTTGTAAAGGAAGTATGTACCTATATCTGTAACTAAAAAACCTTAGTCCCTCCAAATGATTTGGTTTGTAATGATTCCTTTTGTGTGTGTCAAATAGCTAAACCGGCTGATTAAAAATTAAAATAAATAAATTGTTTCTAAAAACACACCAATTACCTAGCCCCAAACTAAGCGTGAGCTTGTGCTATGGTGACTAGGATAACGGGTAGAAATACTTAAATACATATAAACATCCATGACTTAGGTACAAATGCTCGTGCTCATCACACAAACATTTGCCCCTTGCGGGATTCGAAACCGCAACCGCCTGGTTTAGAAGTCCGGTGCGCGAACGACTACACCAAGACGGTCGTCAATTAAACATGTGTTGATAAACTCCATACTAAGTCACAGATTATATAATAATTAGCTGAGTGTTAAAATTAATTATACCTACTGTACGTGGGTATTAGTAGTGTTCTTGATCTTCTAAGTATTTTCTTCCTAAACCAGGCCTAAAGGTGACACTCTTCTACCCTTCAGGTAACCATAGAGAACTCTGAAAGTCATTTTAGACGACCTGAGTAGGCGTTAACCCCTAGAATACCACGTTACTTATTCGGCGAAAAGATCGTGCGAATCAACGTGACTATGTATTGTTAGTGAAATGTGTTACGGCAGACATACGGCTGGTAGTTTTGGTGAAGCTTCCTAACCTGAACGAATACCTGGTTCCTTGTATATATTGTATAGGTTGGTTATATATACCTTCTATACAGCAGAGAGATCAATTTTGTAAATTGGTTTAAAATTTAAAAAAAATCATACCCACACATCACATTGTGGTCGAGTTAAAGTCGAGTCATTTTGATGTTCATGTAACACAATTTAAAGATGTCACGGTGTTATTATGAAAAATAAACAAGCGTTGAACATGCATTTATTTATAAGACGCCTAATTTGAAATGAATAACACATGGCTGACATTTACATAAAGATTGGTTTTCAAAAAATTAAATAATGGTTTCAACAAACACACCAATTACCTAGCCCCAAACTAAGCTTGAGCTTGTGCTATGGCGACTAGGATAACGGATGGACATACTTATATACGTTTATACATCCATGACTTAGGTACAAATGTTCGTGCTCATCACACAAACAGCCTGGTTTAGAAGTCCGGGGCCCGAACCACTACACCAAGACGGTCGTCAAAATATAGATAAACAAGTAAATGCATAGCATCCTTGATCCACAGGGTACGTAGCAGCACCAGCAGTATCCTGCAGAGTGTCGCGGCGAGGTAAGACGTGGACAGTGCCATCATGCACCATTGGACACGCTACCAAATAACCAACTATTTCATTTTTTTATTTTTATATAGATTTTTAATGTACTAACATAGTTTGTAAGGTATAATTGTTACTAACACTTCTTATAGGCAATGCATGAAATAAGTGATTTTTATTTTATTTTTATTTAAATGTGTCATTTATTTCAATTTTGAACTCTTGTATGTAGACGCGTGTTCAAAGCTTGTTTATTTTTTCGATATAGACCGGAGCCCACCCTAGGCTATGTTTCACCTCAATAGAATAAGTAAATGCAGAGATACAGGTGCATTCTGTTCCTTCACTCTTCTAATTTGGTGAGACGGCATCCGGCATGACCGGAGAGAGATCAGGCGCATGGCCAACAGCTTTACGTGCCTTCTGAAGCAGAGGCGAGGGGTGTTAACTCCATCAACATCCTGACTCCGAGCTGTTAGTTTTTTAAAGATAGAAAAACAGAGAATCAAGTCTTAATACTTAAAAGATATAGTTGGTAGAAAACAGATTTGTTCACCAAACTCATCACCCGTGTGTCACCGTAGAACTAGATTATGATGCCTTATTTATGAGGAGTAATTGTACCATTCGCCCGAACGTTTTAGAATTGTAAAGTTTTACATAACCAGGGAATCGAACTGAGGCACATGCATTGAGGCGTGACGAGAAAATCTATTTTAATAAGAATGGATATTTTAATATTTACAGATGTTTTAATATTTATACGTTAATTTGGTATTCAATGTCTTAAATTTAATTCAGTGGTTTGAAAAAAGAAATTTTATAAAGAGATTCTAAATAATTATGCATTGAATATATTATTTAAAATGTAGATTTTTACGTTTGAATTTCTTACCACGATGTATTCACTCAATTTTATATGTGATACAATGCATTTTAAGTTTAACAGCCGTTTCTTTTTATGTTTTTAGAAAATTGAAAAATCGGAATACGTGTTCGCCTTTAGTCTGCGCCTCTATTCTCTTATTTTACGTCAGTCAACTTTATTTATGTTTATAGAGGGCGCTACTCAACTAGACGTAGACTAAATAAATATTACATCGTATCATTGAGTCTGAAACAAAAACAAAACATTGTAATACCACTTCACTTGTAGTGGAAGTACTTACGTTATTTGACAGAAAAACATCATAATTCAGTGTACCGAAATGCAATTTTAGTAGTCAATTATATTGAGACTAAAAGAATCAGCGCTTTGATTAATTGAAACTATTTTTTTTTTGTTTACATGTTGATTAACATATACTTATTTCATTCCTTTTTTACCACAGGACTAAAATTCGTTACAAGATTTGAAAAGAGTTTAACTTTTGTATCGTAGATACATTTTTTAAAATTAGATATAAAGACACATCATTATTTCTTCCTACTCACTCAGAATTTATAATAAGTATCTACAAATCTATTGGTATTAATACTCATAGCAACTGTTACAGTACCACATACACTGTACTTAGAATGATTATGTAGCTATACTAGCATCATCGTAACCCTGTATCCTTCCAGGTGTCGATTTTTATGTTAGTAGGATCACCGGCTAACTGTATTGCGGCCAGGTGCGCGACCGGTTGCGTCTGCGCAGCCCTTGAGGTAACGTACCTGTCGTGTAGCAATGTGTATGTTGGTGCACTGAGCTTACGGACTTTTCAACTGTTGGATAACAAGTGATTAAGTGAGTGATCGAATATAAATAGCGACCTATTGAAAATGTTATTTAAGTAGAAGTGTCACTGATGAGGTGATGTCATTTGAAAATCAGTCGTTCTTTATTTATTTGAAGAATCATTTTTAACTGACTATCGAAAAATCAGCTCTTAGTCTATTAATGGTATGCAGGTATAGATAATGAGGGTTAAATGTTTCCATATTAATAAATATAAAATAAAGTTCATTTAAGTATACCCTTAAGCTATCTATGGAAAATCATAAATTAGGTAAGCGAGGGAAAGCAAACAATTCTGCCGGGAGCACTTTAATTTTTATTTTTTTTATTAAGCCTTTATTGCTGAAGAACTAAACACATATAAATACCTATATCTAATAGTATAAAAAGAGTTTCACCTAACGCATGGGGTTTTCCGGCTTAGTGATCAGCGTGTCCTGTGACACATAGGCCTCTTCCAGCTGTTTCCATTCATTTCTGTCTCTTGCTTTCCGGGACCAGGCAACGCCTCCAATTTTTCTTGTCGTCCATCCACCTCTTTGCCTGTCTTCCCCTTTTCCTTTTGCCATCGCGTGGTTGCCACTCTGTTATAATTTTTGCCCATTTTGTACATCTGGCTGCACTTATATTGAGGCAAATAAGTATATATATTTTTTGATAATTTGTAGGTAATATTGTATGTAAACGCAGATAATATCTAGGAATTCTGATGCTTGATTGCAAAAATATTCAATAGTATTAGATTTACATTAATTACGTTAAGGTATTTTTTATTTAGGTAGGTATCCACTCCAGTCCACTCCATGATTCTACATTTATATCATTATCTTAACAAAGAAGGCTTTGAAAATTCTAAAACGCTTGACAAAATACTTTTATAAAAGAGCAGTAAATATGTTAAATTCATAAAAAACCTTGTTATGATCTAAGGCTTTATTATACTTTATTTCTAGGGAGACGAAATTGCTTCATTAAGTTTGTAATCTAATAAATATCATGTTAACTTAAATACGCCTAATGACATAGTAAACTTACCGCATAATACGTTTGTCACGAACGCAGAAGAAACAAGGTGCATTAGCATAAAAAGTGGTCTTATTGCAATCATGCGCGCAAATTACTCATGAAACTATGATAAAACAGCTAGTCAAAATTATACATTTCTGTTGATTTATTAATCCTTCTTGAGCATAACATCTGTCTAATAAGCTCACTATGAGCGTCTATCTTTTATCTATAGCGCAGTGTACTAACTTTGCTACAAATAAATGTGTGGAACTAATCAGAAGTATAAAGGCAAGTTTGTTCGTGAGATAAGAAATTTGGTAGTAAGATTGTTCAAGGAATAAAATGTGGATTTGGTAATTTCTGGAGTGGCAGGTTTAAGTTAAACACTGTTTCACATAATATAATAATAATGAACCTACAATGAATCCACTTTTTATAATGTTTTTAAACTTAAACTTTTTTACATCTATCGTCCGTTTTATGGACCAAACTACGAGGGTCAAACTGAAAGTTCTTAGAACTGGCCACTTATAAACAATATAATAAAAAAAATATTCTAAAATTTGAAAATAGAACTCTTTGCCAATATTACTGAGTATATATTTCATTCATTTGTCATTTGTTTTACGACTTGGCGGCAAATTGAAAATTGTCTGTGTCACGTCAAAATGAATTTAACACGATAAAATTTTCGTGCAATGATTTTTTATGACTTTCGATGTCATTTAAGTCAACAAGAAAGTTATGATAGACTACGATTGGCCTTTCACGATGAAGCCCCATCTCGTGCGACTGTTTACAACTGGTTTAATGAGTTTAAACGTGGTCGCACTAATCTCACTGATGATGTACGTGAGGGACGGCCTTCTACGGCGACGACTGAAAATAACATCTATGTTGTGCGGCGTATGATAGAGACTGACAAAAGAGTGACCTATCAGCAGATTCGGACAAGCTTAGGCATCGGTATGAGTCAAGTGCACAAAATCCTCCACGAACATTTAGCGGTCAGGAAGCTTTGCGCCCGGTGGATACCTCATAATTTGACTAAGGCTCAAAAACTCCATCGTGTGGATTGGTGCCGTAAAATGATTGAAAGATTTAACGGAGGTGACTCAAATGCTGTGTTCGACATACTAACAGGTGACAAAAGCTGGATTTACTGTTATGATCCTGAAACCAAAAGACAATCTGCTCAGTGGGTGTTTCCTTTCGAGGAGTTGCCAACTAAAGTGAAGAGAGATCGAAGTGCGGGAAAAAAAATGGTGGCCTCGTTCTTTGGAAGGATAGGTCATTTCGCAACAATTGTGTTAGAGGATCAAAAAACAGTTTCTGCAGAATGGTACACTACCAATTGTTTGCCACTTGTCTTGGAAAAAGTTCGAGAGAAACGACCTCGCAGTAGGATCCTCCTTCACCACGACAACGCCTCGTCGCACACCGCCAAGCGAACGATCGACTATTTGGCGACATCAAACGTTGAATTACTGGGTCACCCGCCGTATAGCCCCGACCTCGCGCCTTGTGATTTTTATTTATTTCCAAAAATTAAAGAAAAACTTAAAGGAAAGCGGTTTATGAATGCTGAAGAAGCGGTGGCTGCGTATCGCGATGCCATTGAAGAGACCCCTAAGGACGAGTGGGCAAAGTGCTTTTCCCAGTGGTTCCATCGCATGCAGCGGTGTATTGACGTCAATGGACAATATTTTGAAAAGATATAATAAAACTAATAACTGGCTAATGTAATCAGTTTTTGATTTTCTAAGAACTTTCAGTTTGACCCTCGTAGCAATTACCCGCGACTTTGTCAGCGCAAATTTCAAATTTCCCATACATACTTCCCAAATAGCTTAATAGCAGATTTTCCAAATTGAAATACAAACTTTATATTCGAAGTATTTTTTTTTGTTCTTTTCAAAGCAGGTATTTGAACGTTATCACATTATTTAATTTATTGTGAGGTGAAGAGGCGGCCTAGGATTTTTGATATATGCCTAGTAAAACCATGGGTAAAACTCAAAGTCTATAGGGAATTATTGGACGCAGCAACTTCAAGTTCCTAGCTGTTTGCATCGGAAAGTATCTGAATAGCCACATTATAACCATTGAATTCCCCACCCTTAGCCTATTATCTGAACTTCACTTCCAAGAAAAGCCACCGCAATTACTTAAGTAAGAGGAGTACACGCAAGAATAAGCAAAAACTAAAAATCCGCCATTTTTAGCTCATAGCGTACAGAAAAACCTAGAGGTTGGGCCTGAATTATCAGACTTTTCTATTTTTAATTGTGCTCCCGCATAGCACCTGGCCGCACCGTTATGCGGCCTGTTAATAATCTGTGGCAAGGACAGTTTACACTGTACGAATCATGTCTGAACAAGTCATGTATTATTGTGTTTTGTGGTATAGCCATAGAATCAGTAAATTAATTCATTTGTTTTTAGGTAAAATCAACCTAACGGACAATTGGTTGCAAATTTTTCAAATTTTTATGTCTAAATTATTTTTATTTTTAAATTAAAGCGTTGCTCTATTTCTAGGTAAAGAGTGGTTAGTTCTTAGTTAATTAGTAGCACAGTAGTTATGCATATACTAACTTAAACTAGTCGCTTACTAGCACCATAGCTACAATCACGTGAAGTTCAAGATTTGGTTAAAAAACTAATTATTATTATTATTTTTAGTTGTCGCGCACACTGATTTCTATTTTTCTACTTCTAGGTTTGAATGCAGGGTCAGACCGAAATTAGTTTCTGGGTTATTCTGTGCTGAAATAACTCAGAAACAAGCCCAGAGTCAAGATGTTGGTGGTAGTCGTAATTTGGTAGAATAATGTTATTTTAGCCTTCGAAGGCTAATTAAAATCGGAGGTTCTAAACCGACTTGGCCCTTGCCTAGGTATGCCGCACACACCTGCTTGGTTGAGCAAGCTTGGCTGATCGTAAGTAGGTAACTATGGAATCGCCATTTTATCACTGTTGACGAGACAGTGACGTGTTAAATGATGTTAGGAGATGAAGTCATTGAGGAGTTTTAACTGTTCTGACAGAGATATAAGTAACAAATTTAATCCATACTAATATTATAAATGCAAAAGTGTGTCTTTCTGTATGTCTGTTACCTCTTGACGCTTAAACCAATGAACCGATTGAGATGAAATTTGGTATGGAGACAGTTCAAGACCCTGGAAAGGACATAGGCTACATTTTGTCGCGATATAAAAACATGAAGAAGGTGAAATGGAGGATGGAATATGAAAAATCCAACTCTTGCACGCGAAGTCGCAAGGAACCACTAGTCATTTATAATTTATATAATAATAATAAGATATTTGTCAAATCTACCTCTATTTCTAGTATCACGCACGATTAAAATGAATAATTTTCAGGGTACTACCATAGTTTTATAATTATGTTAACAAGAAGTATTTCAGGGACATACTGATACTACATACTACTGGTTGAACCAAATAGTAAATATTTATCGTATGAAAAGCATCAGCAATACTTTTACCGCTGATGTTAAAATGCTTTACTAAATAATTTTATCTTTTTTCATGTCCGAAATTTCTATTTTGCGTAAATTTTCCTAATGCATATAGTAAAACAACTATAAGTACTACATACCTACCTACATTAATTATCCAGAAACAAAGGAATTCACATGATTTAAAAAATTGTAGTAGGTACCTACCTACTCTACCTTACAAAGTTGCAGAAAACAAGTCATCAAACTCAAAACATCTTTCTAACAATATAATACATAGTTGAAACAATGCGAAGTACATACCGTTATAGCTGCAAAAGTAAAATTGCATAAACACTTCCCATCACAGTCGCCCTTGCTTCGTCTGGGCACCGAACCCGCGCCAAGGTCGCCGCGAGCGTGTGTGCAGTAAAGAGCCATGTTGGTTTGTGCGAGCATTTGAAGATGTAAATGTGCACATAATTTTGCACGTTTTTTCAACCAGATTATTTTTTTATGAAAAAAAAAACCAAAGTTCATGACTTCTGGCTTGGTCGAGAAATGCTCAGTTTACTACATAATGTCCTTGTATATATGTTGAAGATCAGTTGACCTATTGCGGACCCCTGTTAAGACCCCGAAGGTGCGTAGATCCCGCCTTAAGCAATCTACATTTATTATTTATTTTATAAAATCAGACAACGCAGGTCCATTATGTTAGTAGAAATAAATCTTAAAAGCTATGTTATTAACAATAAAACACAGAAATTAGTAAAACACAAATAGATAGATGGCAGAGGCGGGTCAGTCAGTATTCCTCTTGACCAACACTCTGACAAGATGACGAATTATAGGGGATTAATACCTATACATTTAAAAAGAACATTTAGGTCTAAAGAGAGAGTTCCACGTCATTTAGGACGTCATCAAGAACATTTAGGTCTAAAGAGAGAGTTCCACGTCTCGGCCCCTACGGGGCCGAGACGTGACAGCAAGCTGGCCCACCGACTGCATGTCGCTCAGCTAGCTATGGAACGGTCTATGCTGGGGATCTCGCTAAGGGATAGAATCCGGAACGAGATCATCCGCCAAAAGACGAAAGTAATAGATATCGTTCAGAGGTGCAGTAAGCTGAAGTGGCAGTGGGCTGGTCATGTCTGCCGCAGAACCGACGGGCGTTGGAGTAGGAAGGTTCTCGAATAGAGACCACGTCTCGGGAAACGTAGTGTTGGACGCCCCCCTGCTAGGTGGACCGATGACCTGAGGAAGGTGGCCGGTGGTGGCTGGATGCGAGAAGCGGAGGACCGTGAAAGTTGGCGCCGTCTTGGAGAGGCCTATGTCCAGCAGTGGACTGCAATAGGTTGATATGATGATGAGGTCTAAAGAGAGTACCTACCTATGTAAAAAAAAACTTTGAAAAAATATGATGGGTCAACCAACATCAATGAAATATTTTTAAAGACAGTTTTCACAAGGCGTTTCGGGAAATTTGATTTAGGTACAGAAGAATAACTACTAATAAATAATAATAGATTAGGACAAGATGTACTTTGAATGTAATAGCAAAGTTTCGTACCCCTAAAAGTTTCCCTTTTTATTTACTGTCGTCTTCACGCATAAAACAACCATCACCTTTACGTCTACACATTTACAGACTTGTATGAAAACAAGCGCCCAGCCGTCATTGACCTCCTGTCTTGCATTCAATATCCCAGACTCTTCCCCCTTTTGAAAGGAATGGGATGCGTGGGAGGCCTGATTATACTGGACGTCGGCTGTACATAAATATTGCATCAATGTGAAGGGAAAATTGGATTATTTTTGTAACGTTATTATTACAACTTTGTGTTTCACGCGTGTTCTTGAACTCTGGAGTGGGATCAAGAAGCTAAAAGTATAGTGACTATATGCCTGGAGCAAGTAAATTACTAATAGTAAGTTATTATTAAAAATATTTAGGTATTAGGACCAATTATTTATTTATTAGGACCTACCTAATAAATAAATAATTGTGTCAACAAACACACCAATTATCTAGCCCCAAACTAAGCGAGAGCTTGTGCTATGGTGACTAGATAACGGATAGACATACTTATATACATTTGTAAACATCCATGACTTAGGTACAAATGCTCCTGCTCATCACACAAACATTTGCCCCTTGCGGGATTCGAACCCGCAACCGCCTGGTTTAGAAGTCCGGGGCGCGGACCACTACACCAAGACGGCCGTCAAAATAATATATGTAATGTTAGTATATTCAGACAAGCCTTAAAACAGTATTAATTTAGTGCAATTATCTTCACTTTTTAAACGGTATAGCACTATCTAAATCCGATCAAAAGCTGTCAAAATACATTTTGACAGCTTTTGATCGGACAGATTTTGATGGAATCGAATCGAATTTGGATCGGACGTAGTGCGAAACCGCACTTAGTACAGTAAAATACTGGAAATGTTTTCCTCAAACTTTAGTTTATTAAACTATATGCCCAAATCAATAAAAAAGTCACAAAGTTTAGTTTTTTTTTCTTTTGAGGAAACAAAGCCAGTGACCTCGCCTCCTTGCCTCAAGGACAAGATAATGTTTAAGAATAAGAAAAAAGGTACGTTAGTTTTTCATAATATTCTAGTATTCACTTTTTTTTCGTTTAGGCTTGCTCATAGCGTAGCCAGTATCAAGTTAAATAGTATTAACATCTTAATAGTTTTTTTTTCAATACGACTTTTCTTATTAATTTCAAATTTTCCAATCGAACACACCCACACAGCCACACGGATCACATTGTGTAACTACATAAAGTCGTAACACACGACCACATTTCTGTGGGATGACGCAACGCTGGGTCATCGACCTCAAGGTGACCCAGCCCTAAGGACGAAGGGGCGTTTTGGAAACAATGGAAAGATTTTCGGATAAGATGAAAATAATGATGTGTAGGTTTGGATTATTTTTGCTGAATATCTACTTAGAGAGAAAAAAATCCACGTAAGAAGTCGAGTCAAAAACATTCCTAGTAGCTACCTAAAAACCTGATGGACAATTTAAAAATATTATATAGTTACTTAACCAAACTATACTAATTAAATACGTGATAAAGTTTAAGCTTGTATGATTTTACTTAGATTTTTTAGTTTTGTTTATAATATTATTTTCCTTGTCAGTAGTATTTATTATAATATAGTTCCTGTCCTAAATGCTAGGTTTTATTAAAAGTGTATTCAAATAAATGGGATTTTAGTTAGTAGTTTATTACCTACATTACATGTATAGGGTTTTTAGTAAAAAGGTAAGATGATGAAATGATGAGTCAATGATTTAATTATTCAATTTTTATCAAAGTCTCGTTTCAACAGCAATTACTTATGCAAAAATGTTATGAGTATTATTATATTTAGCATAATTTGTATAGCCAATTTGTATGACAATGCATTATGAGTCACGTGACGGTCCACTTATTTTGTGATGCCAATAATTTTTCCCCTACCGCTTGGTACAAAACTTATAAATAAGTCACAGTAGGAGCGCATAGATGAACGAAGTTAACAACAGTACCTAATTTACTCACTTATATAGAAATTGAGCTTATTTAAAAAAAAAACTAATAATTAAAACCACTATGTATGCAGTGTAATTCAGTAGCTCTGCAGTCTTTTCTACAAGTCTAAAAAAACCTACTAAGCCTAGACTTCACTAACACTTCAATACCTACAAGTTTAATTTTATTCAGCCGGTATGACTTGAAATATTTTGTATGGGAATTACCTATGTCAGATTATTCGTCAATTGAGGTTAACCGGCTGTGTAAGAATTGGTATACTCAGGTCTAGAGTATACTAAGCGTAAAGGATATTAAAAATCTCAATAAGATTGCCTTGAAGTCTCCAGACGATTTAGATGTTAAGCTGACCTCTTTGGAACGATTAAAAAAGTGGTTCGACCCAAATAAACGTTCCAGAGGCATTGGGACAGACAGACAGTGTGTAGTGCATGTGAATACAGTAGGGATATTCCATAATTAAATCTGTTGTCCAATAGTCTGTTCTAAACACATAAAAACACACTTATTGGACAGCAGTTTTTTTTTAATTCCGATTACAGTATGCAATAAACAGCTAATGCATACTGTCATCGGAATAAAAAAAAAAGTCATACATAAGTCATGACTGTGACAGTGAGAGTATTGCAGCGGAAGCAAGAAGAGAAAAATGGGCTATATTTTTAACCGACTGCAGAAGGAGGGTTATGTTTTTCGAGAGTATGTATGTACGTATAATTGTTTGGCACGCCCTACAGCCCAAACGGCTGTACAGTTTTTGACATATGAGATGTCGTTGAATTTGTCAAAATTGTGTGAGTGACATAGGCTATATATACATTTACAAAATGGCGCCTGCAAATGGAAATAAAGAGTGGAGGGGGGATTGTTTTTTTCCTCACCATAATAATGTGGGTATCAAATAAAAATGCCAGTAAAAAGACCATTTCAAAAATATAATATTTTTTGCAGTCGGGTGTTTTTTTTTTTAATAATTATGTTTGTTTGTTTAATTAGTATTTCGTGGCTATTATTGCAGATGCGTCTTATAATTATCATAATAATTTGTTAAAGAAAACCAATTAAATAAAAGTGAGAAAAAATTAAGGCGCTTCTATCTGATCGCCTTAAGCTTTGGAGTTTTAAATTGCTTTTCCACTTAAAACTTGAGCATTAAAAAGTGCACCACCCTCGCATTTCAATGAGTTAAGTTAGTTTAGTTTGTTAGCATTTATATTTAGTGTAGTTATGTAAGTGTACCACTGAAGAAAAAAGAAGGAAAGTAAAGACATTTCTGAAGGCTTGGCTGTATGGACTTGATTCTTTTGCCTAGGTACTAAAAAAATCCTATGTATATGCACAATGGCCCAATCAAGAGGCTAAGTGCGGAAAACATCCCAAACTAACTATGCCTATTTATAATACAAACTTACATGATAGGCTCGAAAGTCTTGTATAGGGAAGTATAAGGAAGTCAAGTTACGACCGCCTTGGTGTAGTGGTTTGTGCCCCGGACTTCTAAACTAGGCGGTTGCGGGTTCGAATCCCGCAAGAGGCAAATGTTTGTGTGATGAGCACGAGCATTTGTACCTAAGTCATGGATGTTTATAAATGTATATAAGTATGTCTATCCGTCACCATAGCACAAGCTCACGCTTAGTTTGGGGCTAGGTAATTGGTGTGTTTGTTGGAACAATTTATTTATTATTATTTTTATTATTACCTTTACAATTTTACTGTAGAGATTCTACTGATTCTACGTATGTTTTGTGCATCAACAGCCGAACAAAAAGTTATGCAAGCGAACGTCGGCCGCAAGGTGACCCCTCTGTCCCGATAGTGCTTGAGAACACCGTGTTCTTTGGCAAAAGGCAAATACGTAGGCAATGTTTGTGTGGCCTTGGATTGGGAGTTTGAAACTCATGTGTAATGTAATGTCCTCCTAGCCGATTTCGACTACGGCGGCCCATCTCAACAGGGATTAGCCAACTGCGCAGGACATGTTATAGTGCACAAGTGTGTGCGCAATACACAGGTGCACTCTCTGTTGCTTCACTCTCATAATTCGGTGAGACGGCAGTCCGACATGACCGTAGAGAGATCAGGCGCAGGACCAACGGCGTAACGTGCTTTCCGAGGCACGGGGGTGTTAACACCGCCAACTTCCTGACTCCGGAGCTGTGTCTGAGTACTAATTTCAAGACAGAAATCCCGACCCGGGATTCGAACCCGGGACCTCGTGGATAGTACCCAGCGTGCTGACCACTAGACCAACGAGGCATTCATGTAAATGTGGCCCAAATATCGTTGAATATTAGCAACCTTTGCCCCACTGTAGGCATCATGTGTGTTTATATTTTTTAAAGCTGCAAATAAACTACTATACTAAATATTTTTTATCCGACGAAAACTCAGAGAGGTATAAATTCTATAGGATTACGAACAAATTTATATTTTTTTTATATTAATTTTATGACCATCTTTGATATGATATCATCACTTATTTTGCAAAAAAGTAAAAACGTACGTTCTGCTTTCTCAAAAATCCAGAGAAAGAAATATTCATAGCAATCAATTGATACTCAGGATATCCTTCCATGCCTAAAGCATTTCCTCTCGTACGTCCTTATTATTATTGGAATTTTATGAAAGTTACATTTCCCTTAGGGCACTTCGAGCTTACGTCCGGGGCTTAAAAATATTTTTTTTGGAAATTGTGCTCGGGGGCTCACGATAGCAACACCCGAAGCCCGCAGTTGTGGTAGGTAGGGAGAGTCTATGTAACATAGACGTTCCTTACCTACCACTACTTGTGTGATCCTTGCGAGTGTGCTTGGGAATAGAAATGAACTACTATAACGGTTGGGAATAACATCGTGAGGAAACCTGCGCATTCAGGCGACTGCATGTGTAACCATGATCTCACTGTAATTACCTGATCTACCACATCCTGGATCATGGTCAGCGGACCCTGGGCACTCGCGTGCGAGTGCACAACCGGGATAACGCTAGGAGGATGAGGATGATGTATGTTACACTAATAATAAAAAACCGGCCAAGTGCGAGTCGGACTCGCACAAAGGGTTCCCGACCATTATAGATATAACATTAGAGACTATTATGAGCTTTTTGTAGTTTTTAAAACAGAAAAAACACGTTTTTGTACCTATGGGAGCCCCCTTTACTTAATTCTGTTTTTAATTCTGCTTTTATAGCGACAACAAAAATAAATCATCTGTGAAAATTTAAACTGTATAGCTATCACGGCTCACGATACAGCCACGTGACATACAGACAGCGGAGGCTTAATAATAGAGTCCCGATTTGTACCCTTTGTGTACGGATCCCTAATTATACATATATCGGTACTAATGTTCGTACTGAATAGTGAGGATCTGCTCAATACGGTTTTTTGATATACCCAAACATTGTTCTACTTAAATAGTGTACTCAAAAATAATTTGGTTTTTAGGGTTCCGTACCCAGCAAGTAAAAACGGGACCCTGTTACTAAGACTCCACTGTCCGTCTGTCTGGTCACCAGGCTGTATCTCATGAAACACGATGGCTAGATAATTGTAATGTTCACAAATGGTATATTTCAGTTGCCGCTGAAACAACAAATACTGAAAAAGGATAAAATAAATATTAAAGTAGGGCTCCCATAAAACAAACGTGATTTGTTTGCTATTTTAAAACTAAATGAGATATAAATGTTGTAAAGATACGGAACCCTTCGAGCGCGAGTCCAACTCGCACTTGGCCGGTTTTTAGTTGTTTTTTTTATAACACTGCAAATATCAAGTTGTGGATATCAAACTGAACGTTGTATAAGCTGTAGTAAAACGTTAAAATAACTTTATTTGTTTTGCATTAGTTTATTATTCTGTTTTCAACGTTACATTGCCCGGCTGTTCAAATCCGTAAACAACGGTGTATCGACCTGTATGACCATATCGAACAAGGTCAAATTGTCGCAAGTGGCTTTACGTCATTATTCGGAAGTTATTTCGTGTGCAATGGCGGCCAAATTTTATGGTCGATATTATTGCAAGTCATGCAATGTATGTTGTGCACGTTATGCTTAGTACTGTATCCAGTGCAACGGTGAATGCAATTTGCAATAAATGCAGAGTCTAATTGTAATAATTGATAATCTGTGGTCTAATGTATTGGCGACTTTACTTACGTAAATTAGGTACTTTGTTATATTTTATTAATAACTTTTTGCGATATTGTGACATTTATTCAGTTCCTTAGCAACTTTTTGTTTAGCGGACAATCGCACCTAATATCTATAGGTACTAATATTATTGATGCAAGTGTGTCCGTCTGGCTGTTATATCTTCACGCTTAAACTGCATACCAAATATCATCTAAATGTTTGGGGAAATATCATATAAATGAAATTTGATAGAGTGATAGTTTAAGTACTGAGAAAGGACATAAGATAAGTCTAAGTGTTCCCAGCGGATTACAATCTTCTAAATCAGAGTGAACAGACTTCTTCTGGGTGAGCTCGCTCCACCGTCGACTCTGTCTACGCCACGTCTGGTGTAGTCTAGAGTCAAGAGTAAACCCATTTTAATGTGTTGTGACAAAACCTGATTTTGTCACGACTTATACTGAGCGGGGACCTTTGTTGGTACACTCTCTTAGATTTATAAGATAAGTTTTATGTATAATTTTTGTTAGTTGTTTTTTTTTTCTTTTCTCTGTCTTGTGTGTTGTGCCAAATAAATCCATACTAATATTATAAATGTGAAAGTGTGTCTGTCTGTCTGTCTGTTACCTCTTGACGCTTAAACCACTGAACCGATTGAGATGAAATTCGGTATGGAGGCAGTTCGAGACCCTGGAAAGGACATAGGCTACATTTTGTCGCGATATAAAAACATTAAGGGGGTGAAATGGGGGATGAAAGTTTATATGAAAAATCCAACTCTTGCGGGCGAAGTCACGGGACACCACTAGAGTTTTATATTTCTATTCTATTTCTAAATAAAAAGAAGGTAGTTTTTACTCCAGAACTCATCCTTTAAGAGGGGTGGAAGTTTGTATAGGAAATCTGACATTTCCTGCGAGTCGCGGGGAACCGCACTTCTAGTATATGATAAAACATTTTTTAATCCAAAACCCGTTTAATAATGATTCTGCAAATCATAATCATTACCCGTTTAGCGTGTAGGTTCTGCAAAAAAATCGTCTGTGACCTCCAATTTAATTTGGGGCCCGATTTTTACGTAACCTTAACATAATGGGGTTTATTATGCATCTTTTTGTAAGCGAACCGGACGGTATCCAGACTATTGTGCCGTTCTAGGAACTGAACCAAGGACTTCGTTGGGGCAGGTCGTAATGACACAACGGTCACCTTGCAGTTTCTTGACCCGGCCCCTAGCCGACCATGCAGCCGCCGAATATGTTCAAAAGAAATTCGGCAATTTTTTGTGTAACTACTGGTTCCTGTACAGATAAAAACGTAGGATAAATTTTAAATTGTCTCGTGATTGTATGAAATACTTACTTAGGTATGAACCTTAATAAAACCTAACCTACTAAAACTCATCGTTAGTATTTTTAATTGCTTCATTATTGCAATAAACGCTCACACATTTAACCACAGATTAGCTATTTATACTTAACCTTAAACAGTACTGTCAAATACTTACTGCTGTCAAACATTTGTCTTTATTTCTCGAAAGAGGCGCCACCATCGCATTCACGCAGTTTCAGGATTGCTGTACAAATCCTAGCATAGTATTTAAAACAAAGCCGCTCTCGCTCCGTCTATAAGAAGGGTTACGAGTGAAAAGAAAAAGACAGATTTAAAATCAGAATCAGTCAACCTGTCTCGTGTATTTATCACTTACCAGATACAAGGAAGGTTTAACGTCTGCCTCCTAGCAGAGTGAATCGTAGAACCAAAGAATAAGTATTAGTGCTCCGTACAGAAGTTTGACTTTTCAATGAAATTTAAACAAATATCTACTCAATGTCGTCAACGTAATGGTATAATTTAGTTTGCCTCAGAGTCAAGCACATGCTCGTTTAGACACCTACAGAAATCCATTGCAATATTATTTCATTCTTATAACTCTGGAATATGAATCATAATACACTAAACCTATTCAGTGACGTACTATCAAGCGACGCGATAGGGTTGACTACAACAAGAAGCTACTTACGCCGTCTAGCGCACCTTTCTAGCACTTTATTCATGCTCGTCCAGCCAGTAACGTAATCACACATACATAAGTACCATGCGCCGCCGATAAATAAAACACGCGGGCGTCTCGTTGCTCGCTCGCGACACCCAACTTGATTTAGCCCATTCCAAGGGGTCGCCACGCGTAGGTACGTTTTTGCTACCTACGCGGTGAGTTACACAGGCCTGGTAGAACGAAAAGAAGACAGTGTAACGGGCATAAAAAGCCATTTCTTTTTTATACTAAACCACAGGCATAGGAGGTGCTTGTGGCGCAGTGGCGGCAACGCTTTGGTAGTGATACCAAAAGTTACGCAACCCACGGCGCGGTCGTGATTGCATGGGTGACCATTCCGACCATTAAAGTGGCGACCATGACAAGCATCTCCGTGCTTCGGAAGGCACGTTAAGCAGTTGGTCCCGGCTAATATCTGTTGGTATTAGTCGTTAAGCCTAGTCAGAGGCCCTAGGGCGGCTTGATAACACCTGACAGTAAGGTTTGTCACTTGTCTTACAGACACCCCTCCACCAATCCGCACTGAGCCCGCGTGGTGGAGTATGCCTCTTTCCTCCTCATAGTTGAGGTGAGGCTTTTTCCCAGAAGCGGGATCTAATAGGCTGACTTTACTACTAAACCACAGACTAAATATTATTCGGTGTCGTCATGTCAATAACATAAAATATTTGGTTTTTGTTTGCATTAGTCTGTAAGCTTAGATCTTAAAATACAAACAAATAAATAAAAGAAATGTTTTTATTATTCATAATGTACAGCACCCGTTAAAAAATAAATGCGTTATTTGAATATGATATTTTAACTTTATTTCTATCATATGTTATAATATACTTATTTATTTTTTCACTTAACTTTTAATTGTTTACCTACTTTACTATTTTTATTAAAGTAGAAGGCAGACTTGACATTTCTATAAAACTGTGTGCAGTGTTAAACTTTCATACAATGTTTTTATAAGTACCAAATATTGGGTAATCTGTGAATACACCCAAAGCACATTTAAGTAATATCGAATTACCTAAGAAAGTATTATTCATGATTCCACCACTTTGAAACCAAACTTTGAAAATGACGCTGCCAATATTATAATAATAAATATATTGCACTTACACTTCACATACTAATATTGTTAATTGATTATTGACAAATGTTTCCTCATGAGACCTTCCCAAATCCCAAAAAAACATATTCACAGAATAATGATTTAATATTTATCAGTTGTTTACTACACAATAGGTTAATTAATTTGCAATCCGCCGGAAATATGCAAAAATAATTGTGACATAATACCCTTGCTATGACATTGTGCATTTAGATCGCAGCTCAGTATGGAAGGTTTATAGTGACAAGCTGTAGCGGAAAAACACTAAATATAATTCAAATTTATATACAACTAGTGGTTCCCCGCGAGTTCGCTCGCAAGAGTTGGATTTTTAATAATATGGTTTAGTTTTTATGGTAAAGTTTTATTATAAACTTTCATCTCCCATTTCACCCCCTTAATGCTTTTTATATCGCGACAAAATATAGCCTATGTCCTTTCCAGGGTCTCCATATCAAATTATATCTCAATCGGTTCAGTGGCTTAAGCGTCAAAAAGTAACAGACAGACACACTTTTGCATTTATAATATTAGTATGGATTTATTCAAACAAGCTCGGTTGCATTTTGACTTTAAAAAGATAAAAAAAACAGGTATATGTGAAACTCCATAGAGAAAGCGTTTTGTTAAAGTAATTGTAAGGATATAGTTCACCAACTCATGTTTAATTTTTAGTGTGCGTGTAAAAAACAGCAACAGCCGTAAAAATACAATTATTTTAGTCGACCCATATGATGCAATAATTAATAAAAAAAACAGAACAACCGACTGCAAAAATTATCATATTTTTGAAATAGTATTTTCATTGGCTTTCATTTGATACCCATATTGCTATGGTAATAAAAAATATCCCCTCCTCTTTGTTTACATTTGCGGGCGCCATTTTTAAAAATAATTTAGAGCTTAACCACTACCAAAACTCTGACGAATTCAACGACACCTCATGTCAAAAACTGTCCAGCTGTTTGGGCTGCAATTTTTAATTTTATTGTAATTGATTAACTTATTCCTCCTTCTCGCGCAATTGGGTAAAATCATAACCCCCCTTCTCGTCTCTAGTCCCGACTTTTACCCGTAAAAGAGTAACTTTTACTACTTTAATGGCTTTCTGCATCGAGCAAACCTCCGAGCCAACATATTGCATCTTACAGCTAGCGCCGTTCTTTCACCATTTACTTTCCCAATCATATCAGCCTATTGCAGTCCACTGCTGGACATAGGCCTCTCCAAGACGGCGCCAACTTTCCCAAAGTAACTCGTGAAAGAACGACTTTTCTGTCAAAATTCTGTGGCAGCTTTCCTATGAATTCGACTGTATTTTTCATTTCTTTCATCAAGCGATGGTTTGTGACGGTGGTAAGTATTATGGGTTACATGCACGACATCACGTAGGATTTGTGTGTACGTGGTCACTTGGTTAGCACATCAGACTGTACATTTTCTTTGCAAAATAACCCTTCATTAAAACACAATTTTACGGATTACTTCGCGATTTATTTACATTTTATTTAAAACCTGACGTTTCTAACACTTTACAGCGTTCGTAGTCACAGGGAGACTAAGGTATTATTTGTCATTTCAAAGTTTTGAAAAATTAAACTACCGTCACTCATTAATATTAATTTACGTTCCTATTTACGCAATGGTGCGTCTCACCATCATCCTTCACAGTTAGCTACCGTGGGCAAAACTTTGTTTCAGAGAGCGAGGGGCATCTGTGACGACCGACACCTGGCTGCTGAGCTTCAGCATGTAAGGAAGGTACTACGGGACAACCAGCTTCCAGTACCACGTCGTTGCAGACCCCGTGCCAAGCCTACGACAGTTGAACGCCAACCTGCAGTACTACCATACATGAAGGAGTCACTGACAAGATTGGGAATATCTTGAAGCGTGCTTCAATCAAAACTTACTTCAAGCCGCAAAAGAAGATAAACCAATTTCTACCACCTGTCAAGTGTAACATACCTCTTCAAGATGCAGGGGTGTACAAGCTGGAGTGTGACTGTGGCCTCTCCTACATCGGGCAAACAAAGCGAAGTATAGGCGTGCGGATAAAAGAACACATAGCTGACGTAAAACATAGACGGAACACGAAATCTGCAGTGTGTGAACATGCCTTAGACAAACCCAACCACTTCATTCGTTTTGACCAACCTAAAATACTTGCAAAAGAACGGCGAACTCGAATACTACGCGAAGCCAATGAAATTAAAAAACATCCAAATTTCGAAAGAGAAGATGGTTGGAAAGTTCCACCGGCATGGGATCCTAGTGACGGTAGTTTAATTTTTCAAAACTTTGTAATGACAAATAATACCTTAGTCTCCCTGTGACCACGAACGCTGTAAAGTGTTCGAAACGTCAGGTTTTAAATAAAATGTAAATAAATCGCGAAGTAATCCGTAAATTTGTGTTTTAATGAGTTCAACAATTCGGGTAAACGTAAGAAACAAATAAAATAACCCTTATTAAAAATGCAAGTTTCCACAGATTTTACCATGACATGCCGGCATCATTATAATCTGACATAATAATATATTTACGTAAAAAGGCAGCAAAGCTAAACAATGTCATTAACCTAGATCAGAGGTTCCTAAATTAATTGATAATAATAATAAATTGTTTCAACAAACACACCAATTACCTAGCCCCAAACTAAGCGTGAGCTTGTGGTTTGGTGACTAGAATAACGGATAGACATACTTATATACATTTTATAATCATCCATGACTTAGGTACAAATGCTCGTGCTTATCACACAAACACTTGCCCCTTGCGGGACTCGAACCGGCAACCGCCTGGTTTAGAAGTCCGGGGTGCGAACGACTACATCAAGACGGTCAACAAAATCAACCACGCAACTGTAAAAGATCATAGGTATTTATTTTAGTGTGTGCCTATTTTGGATAAGAAATGTGATTATATTTACTTGTTAAACCACAGAATAAATAAACAGTACAACTTGTTCCACAATCACCCTAACCCTAAGAAGTCCAAGAGGGTCCTTGAAACCCTTAACAAAACTGAACAACTCAACTCTACACATCTAGGTTTTGAAGGGCCTAAAGTTAGAATATATCTCTCTGAGCACCTGACAGCCCAAGCAGCCCACCTCTTAGGGTTTTGCTGACCACCATTTGGAAACCTACTGACCTAGATTCTAAATTAAGTTTATGGATACCTTAGCTTCTAACCCAGTACAACCAAAACTGCAAACAAAAAGAATTACGATCTATCCGCAAAAAATGCGAATGATTAATAGATTCGGTTTTATAATTTATTTTGATAGTAGGTATTTCATTTGCCTAATTTGTAAGCTCTATTAAATACTGCACGGTTCCCACATGATTCATAGTTTCGTGTTTCATTTTATTTGTTTATTAAACCTTTTTTTATCCAGTGTGGAGTTTGGGAAGTTTTTATATTATTGTAGTGTCATCATATCAGCCTATTGCAGTGCATTGCTGGACATAGGCCTCTCCAAGACTGCGCCAGTTTCACGATCCTCCGCTTCTCGCATCCAGCCACCGGCTACCTTCCTCAGGTCATCGGTCCACCTAGCAGTCCAACACTACGTTTCCCGATACGTGGTCTCCATTTGAGAACCTTCCTACTCCAACGCCCAAGTTTGATATATTATTATTATTTATGTATATTGTGTATAGTGTATATAGTGTACAGATTTTTTTTTTATTTGAATTCTGAGTGACTCTAAAAAATATCAACCCCTGTTTTAGTTTGACTTTAAGTCTGGGGAAAAAAAAGAAACAAAATTTTCATTTCGAAAGTATAGTTATTATTCGTGACTTGACCTGAATCAAGTTCTTAAACAAATAAAACACGTGTATGTCCTTTACAAAACTCATTGTTGTATCGCTTGGAAATTTCTAAGGTTATTTCGACCGGTGGAAACTTTCCAGATTGTACAAGGTTTCCGAATCCTGACCAATGCCATGTTCTATTCAAAAATTCTTTTTTAGAGAGAAAAAGCAATTGTGAAACGTTCATTTGCTCTGTTTCTTTGGCACAAAAGCAACGTAAGTTTGTTAGCGGCACACTCCGTAACGTAAGCAGTCTAGAACTCGTCAATATTTGAGTTTTTCTTTTCAATTAATAAAACATTGTTAAGTTCGCTGAAGCCTAACAATTTCAATTAGGTGAAATAACTTAATTTTTATTGGCGTATTTATTTGAAAGGAATATTTAGGACATATTATTTCTTTATTTATTACAGCGACGCGCGGCTCGATTGAATGTATTAAAAATGCATGAATTAAAATTAAACATATAGCATATCACTCGGGAATATTTACCGTGTCCGATCTCAAATGAACTTACAAAGAAATTAAAAAAAAAACAAATGACCAATCAGCTGTTACGATTGTGTATGGGATACTTTTTTTATGGGATTTCGATTTTAGTCCGGGACAAAATTTAATTTCAGCACCAGAATAACCACCTTTTGGAATGAATAGGGCTTTTTGCGTATTGTAAACTAAAGAATACTATATTTGCAAGAATACAGATTTAATAATAACGTACCATGCACAGCGTATAAGCATCGCTATCCAGCGCGGTAATGCTGCCAGCATCCTGGGAACCTTACCACAAGGACCCTTTTTATAATTTTTGTTTTTCTTTGGTATTAAATAATTTATCTTAATTGTTATTAATAAGTTGTATGTATATTACTATTAAAGTTTAGTTACTAGTGTTTTGTAAGTAAATAAGTACACAGAAAGATGCATGTAATAAAGAATAATTCAAGACAAAAAATAATAATAATAACGTCGTGTCAGAAAGTTTTAAAATAAATCTAAATAGAAGTAATAATAAAGTTGCCTCACGTGAGTATAATTCACGTTTGTGTTTTAAAAATATCGCGTTTGTATGGAAGACCCTTAAACATTTTTTTAATTGTGAGTGTAAGTTAATATTTCAAGCGTATAATAATGATGTCCTCCTAGCCGAATTCCGGCTACGGCGGCCTATCTCAACAGAGATTAGCCAACTGCGCGGGACATATTATAGTGCACAAGTGTGTGCGCAATACACAGGTGCACTCTCTGTTCCTTCACTCTCATAATTCGGTGAGACGGCAGTCCGACATGAGCGTAGAGAGATCAAGCGCAGGGCCAACGGCTTAACGTGCTTTCCGAGGCACGGGGGTGTTAACACCACCAACTTCCTGACTCCGGAGCTGTGTCTGAGTAATTTTAAGACAGAAAAACCCAAACACTCTCGGCCTGACCCGGGATTCAAACCCGGGACCTCGTAGATAGTACCCAGCGTGCTGACCACTAGACCAACGAGGCAGTCAATTCAAGCGTATATCTCGGCCCTGAGACAAGATGCAGTCTTTCTATAGCGAACTTCGCTATCTCCAACAAAATGTATGCAAAAGTCACGTGAAATTTCGATGGCTTATGACAGTTTCATACATTTTGCTAGCGAAAACGTATAGTTAGCTTATGCATCTTGTCTACGGGCTCTGTTGCCATCATTAATATCGAACAAAAACCGGCAAAAAAAACACGTTTGTTGTATGGGAGCCCCCGTTTAATATTTATTTTATTCTGATATAAAGCATCTGTGAAAAGGACTTGTCCATTAATGGTTTTTTATTCGTCAATATTTCTAACCAGAATAAACTAAATATTATATGAAAGAGTTCACAAAAACTAGCCTTTCTAATGGTTATATAGTTAATATATTTTTAAGGCCTTCGATTTAGAGAAAAAATTAAATTATTTTTTCTCTTTGTCTGTACATAAACCGCACCTTTGTCTATACCAATTAACGCATGACAAAATAATTTACAGCATGACAAAATTGTCATTTCATTGACAGTAGTACCTATTATATAATCTGTGGTAGTACCTAGTAGTATTTATCCACCAGTGGAAAGGCAATGGTACATAGCTATACAACCAGGAAATACAAGTAATGATCAATGGATGATGCCTCATTACAAAACATATTTTTTCCCAAAAATGGAGGCGTTTATAATTCAGATTTCTATGGTTACGTGTTTCATATTTTTGTAGCTCAAAGATAAATATATAGGTTATTGGTGGTTGGTGATATCTTGGAATAAAAAACCAGCCTCCATACAAAAAGAGGACAAGTCCTTTCTATCACGGTTCATGAGATACAGTCTGGTGACAGACACACAGACAGCGGAGGCTTAGTAATAGGGTCCCGTTTTTACACTTTGGGTACGGAACCCTAAAACCGACTTCACTCTACTGGCGTCCCTTTTGCACTGTTTTTTATTTAAGGGCAACATTCTGCCGCAATAACTTTTAGGTTTTTAAATGTTTTGTAAGGTATATGTGTCTATAATGAACGTTTTATTCTTCGCGCTACACACCACACATGTGTGTCCTGCACATCTAACTGCCAAATTGAGATTATTTTAATTTCTGATTTAAAGCTTAGGTGTTTGAATATTTTACAATCCTAACTAGCTGTGTGTAATAATACAGAATTATACACTGTGTCACTGTCACTGCACAGAGCGCTAATTTGGAAGTTAGCTTTACTTATTAAGACGAAAATGCAATGTACGTTGTGAGGACAGAGTGCATTGAACACCCATAAATGGATTAAGCAAATGACTGTTGACGAAAGTCAAAGAGTATATGTACATATAATTATTTATTTATTTATTAAGTACACAATATGGCATTTTACAGTGCAAAACACCGAGACACGTAGCATAACGCACTTATGTAGGTATTTGTTAATATTTACTTACTGTGTTATTCACCTATTTTATTTATTACGCATTACCCGGTTATTAGAATATTCATATTCATTTATTTGCATACTGAGTGTTATATAAATGTTTGTTTACAGCAGGTCTTATGCTAGAAAATTGAGAAAAATTTATGTTGTAAACGAGTGGCATAAATAAAAAACGCACAAAAGCTTAAGCACACAGATTTAATTGCTAAATCACACACTTTCAATTAATTCGGTATGCACAAATAAATATATATATATATATATATATATATATATATATATTATGATACTAGAAAGAAGTAGCTTTTTTATCCTTGATTGAATCATTAATATTCGAACAACAAAATCAATTTAGCTGTATTCATAGTTTATCCGCTCGTACTGGTGTCGCGTGGCAGTTTGGCGGCCTGTACAGTACCTGCTTGCTCCATCGTCATGTCCACCATCACTGTTCCATATTTTAGTAATTCGTGGTCAACTGTAATTAGCTAATTAAGTTATTTCTTCTTGTAATAATTTTAAGTAATATGCTGTTGTTGTCCCAATAAATAAATAAATAAAATAAATTATGATTATGGTTACTCCAACTGGCATAGTTTTAGCATATTCAGTAGCTGCTGTGTACAAGTCCGCTAGACTGAGCTGTCCGTCGCTTATAAAGGCTTTCACCCTCCATTATAGGCACATTGCCGGTGGGGAAAGGTGGCAAGCGGTGGCTTGGTGTTGGCTGGCTGTGGTGGCTATGGCTGGCTTTGGTTGGCTATGGTGGCTATGGTTGGCTTTGGCTGGGATGGCTTTGGCTGGGTTGGCTTTGGCTGGCTTGAGTGGCTTGGCTAGGTTTGGCTGGCTTTGGCTATGAGTGGCGCTAGTGTCGAGTTGAGTTTCCGGTAGCGTTGTTAATAAATAAAATATGTTCCCCGGTTGTGACGTAACGGTGACTGAAGCGGATGTAACAATGTCAACACACGTTTTGAAATTACTGGAGTATTTTGTACGTTAAACCTTACTTTACGTACCACGAAATGGATCAAGGCACTGCTAAAGACTGCTGAGTAATATTGGAAATTAAATTAAGAGAAAACGAAAGGAAATACATTTATTATAAAATGGAAATCACATAACACACGAAAATAAACAACATAAAAGACAAAAAACAAAATTATGCAACTACCATTTAGATAGGCCAGTATTAACTAGGTATATGTTGTTATTAGCTATTGTTACAAAAATGGCTTTTATTATCAATTATAGAGCGTTTTTTTAAGGAGAAAGACTTTCCCCGTTAATTAATAATAATCTGCAGGTGACTAAAAAAACAGTAGAATTTCTACACGCTGTCTAGGAAAAATACTCAAGTGGTAGTAAAAACTCAAAACTAAAACTTGCAAGTGCATGAGTCAGTTGTCGCGACGTCTACCACCCCCCACCCCCCTCAACTGCCCCCTCCATGACTGGTGTATTGACGTGATGACTCACCGGCTATTATGCAATGTCTAGAAGGGTGATGTCAGTGTCTGGAAGTTGCATAAAATAAAACTGGACTCTTTTTTGTAACAAAGAGAACAAGTCATGTAAAGCAAATGCCCATGTCCATCAATTTTTAAACAGGCGTTAAACATAAATTAACGGTTTATTTGACACTAGCTGTTGCCCGTGACTTCGCCCGCGTAAACTACTATTTCTGTATCCTACAGAAACTGTGTTTTTTTTTTCGGGATAAAAAGTAGCCTATATGTTATTCCAGACTATAATCTATCTCTGTGCCAAATTTCATCCATATCCGTTCAGTAGTTTTTGCGTGAAGAAGTAACAAACATACACACTCACAAACTTTCACATTTATAATATTAGTTGGGATAGTGGGATAATTTCAATACAAAATATATCAAATAGTGGTAAACCGACTGATTAAAAATTAAGCATGTCATTAAAACACAATTTTACGGATTACTTCGCGATTTATATATATTATGTCTTGAGATCTTGCAGTGCTAGGTGTTGCTTTGGTTTTTGCTAGAATAGGATCCCATACCGGTGGAACTTTCCAACCATCTTCTCTATTGAAATTTGGATGTTTTCTAATTTCAATGGCTTCACGTAGCATTAGAGGAATAAAACGCCGTTCTTTTGCAAGTATTTTAGGTTGGTCAAAACTATTGAAGTGGTTGGGTTTGTCTAAGGCATGTTCACACACTGCAGATTTCGTGTTCCTTTTATGTTTTACGTCAGCTATGTGTTCTTTTATCCGCACGCCTATACTTCGCATGGGATCCTATTCTAGCAAAAACCAAAGCAACACCTAGCACTGCAAGATCTCAAGACACGGTTAGCTCTTTCTGCATAAATAGGAACGTAAATTAATATTATTGAGTGACGGTAGTTAAAATTCTTCAAAACTTTGTAATGACAAATAATACCTTAGTATCCCTGTGGCCACGATCGCTGTAAAGTGTTCGAAACGTCAGGTTTAAAATAAAATGTAAATAAATCGCGAAGTAATCCCTAAAATTGTGTTTTAATGAGTTCAACAATTCGCGTAAACGTAAGAAACAAATACAATTAAGCATGTGTTGGTGAACTCCAGGCTAAATGCAATTTAAGACATTTTTTTTAGTTATTAACTCTGTGATGAAAAACTTTATTCAATAAAAGAAAATAAACACAAAGACATGCATGAAATGAAAATAAATTAACTTAAAACCTACCCGAGTTTATCAATGTTTAAAACCTCGATTTCGTATTTCAAACGTAACCTGGCGTGCTGCTGTACTATGCCTTACAAAATCAAAACTTTAACATGACACAACTTCCAACTCACAATTCAAGTGATAGTTTACACATTACAAGTTAACTACAGATGGTAATCTAAAAAATTGTAGTTTTTAGAATAATAACATAATTAATCAACACAATAGTGAAAATATGCAAACATGGACTGTTAATGAATTACAAGTACCTACATATTATAAAAGTGGGAGTCCGGGAGGCTTAAACAGTTGACCCATAGAAACTAGAACAATTGAAATTAAAATCTTGTGGTAATCTAAACTCAATTAGTATTATAGAAAAGGCAATTTACAAACACGCAGCCAATTTGTGCTCCCATTGACATAAAATAACATATAAATTCGAATTGAATTTGAAAGGATAGGTCAAGTCCCCCAAACTCCCTATACTTCAGAGATCATATTTGCAGACACAATAAATAAATAAATAAATAAATTGTTTCAACAAACACACCAATTACCTAGCCCCAAACTAAGCGTGAGCTTGTGCTATGGTGACTAGATTAACGGATAGACATACTTATATACATTTTTTATAAACATCCATGACTTAGGTACAAATGCTCGTGCTCTTCACACAAACGTCAAATCAATAATAGAAAATCAATTGTTTTGAGACCGCCGGCAGTCTTATGATCCTTAAAGGGTTAATTATTTTTTCAAATGAAAATCTGGGACTTTCCACTAAACCGGTGAACTTTACTTCTTTGTTTGACAATAAGCATCGAACCCAGTCCTTAAGTAACTTATACATATAAGCGTGTGATTCAAGTCCCCCGCCCAGACTGCGCAGACGCACTAAATACGCACTTTTGTTGTCTCGCGCTGAATCACGCTCACGCAGCGCTCTGAATAGTCTGCAAGCCTTTATATCTGCTGGTGCAAAAACCACAGGCATATTCTCTTAACCACATAGGTATACTTCAACTAAATCACAATTAAATCGTAAAACAAACGTGAATGTCAATTTTAAAAATGGTGTTTTCGGTTGGCATTAGATAGTGTATTGAGGTATTTTCTGATAGCTCTATTTTTATATTATTTTATGTTGATAGTTTTATCTATATTATATAGCAGTTTCCCGCGACTTTGCCCACGCCAAAAGTTGGATTTTCCATACAAACTGACATCCTCCATTTCACCACTCCGATTATTTTATATCGCGACAAAGAGTAGCCTATGTCCTTTCCAGGGACTCAAACTATCTCTGTACCAAATTTCATTAAGTAGTTTCAAGGCTATTCAGTACAAACAAACAATCAATCAAATCTTTCCTCTTTATAATATAAGTGTAGAAATATTGCGTTGAAATCATGGAGCTTGAAACAAAAATATGATATAATAATTACGAATACAGACATGTAGTAAAAGTACTTCCGTTAAAAATTTGCGAGTTTCAAAATGCAGTAAAAAATAAAATTAAATAGGAAAAACGTCTTGATGATCACTAATAACTACCTGTCAGCTCGCGTGGATCTAAAACATGCTAAACACAAATAATATAACATGTTGAACGCTAAATTCTAATTTAAGAAAAATGCTGGATTTTTCTTAAATAAAAATCTACCTGACTTATTTTGTTCAACGCCATCTAGCGGATTTTTAAGTATTGATTTTTGATTAGGAAAATAGCTCTACACACTAAAACCATTATCATCTTAGCGTTATCCTCTTGTGCACGCGCACGCGAAAGCCCAGGGTCGGCTTTGGATCATGTTCCAGGATATAGCTGATCAGGGCCCGTAGCCAAATGGCAATGTATTCTCAACCAAAGTTCGCTATCGCTAACAAAATGTATGAAACTGACACAAGCAGTGATAGAAATAGGTAGGGCTTATTAGCTTAAACTTCAAAGAACAGAATCGGAACAGTAACACACAAGAATCGGAGACTCCGTTACTACAAAAAAAATTGTCACATAAGCCACCGACAGAAACATTACGGTACTTTGGCATACATATTTTGACATTTCGTTGGCGTTTAAAGCAAAGAACGCTTTAGAATGATTGCATTTGGCCACGGGCCCAGGTAATTCAGAAGAACCGTATAGTTGCTGTAAATTAAACCAGTTTGCTTAGAACCCTCGGTGCGTGATTCCGACTCCACTCTATGTTTTTTGATTTAGATACAAAAAGGAACTTGCAAACAATTCGACATTCAGTCAAACCAATTATCAATTGCGTTACCGAAACAAACGTTTTATTACGTATAACTTTATCAAAGCGACTAACATTCTGTAATCTATGTCGTAACGTTGCGCACGTTATGTGTGTCAGGCGATAATGCATGAGCCGAGTTTGACCTATTTTTAAATCAATTTAGTTCATTGAATAATGTTCGGCGTTGGTAGCGCGCACCGCAAATTGGAAAATGAGTGGCTGGCTTTTGGGAATTTTTTAAACTGACTCCTAAAACGTACAGGGAAAACCTACTATATCGATTTTAGCAGTTGAAAACATATATTTAGTTTTCGTAGATTATTCTATAATTTTTGATGAACCTTCTAGAACATTCTAGATTGATTTTAACAGTTGCACGAATTTTAGGACTTTCTAGATCATTCTAGAATTTTTTAAGTACTTTCTAGATCAATCTAAAAAAAATAGAACGTCCTAGAAGAGTTGCACAAATTTTAGATCTCTCCAGATTATTCCAGAAATGCTTGGAACATTCTAGATCAATTGCAACAGTTGCACACATTTTGGAACTTTCTAGATTATTCCAGAAATTATTAGAACTTCCCGTATATTGTCATGAGTTAGAAAAGGACTGATTTACTTTTCGGGTGTTAATTAGAAAAGGACAGATATTTATTTTTTTACATTTTGCCACACACAACCACCCACTTTGACCCACCAACCAAACTGCCTCACTTTCACCAGGAGACCAAGGGGTATAGTACCCCATCAGGAAGTTTTGGAGTTGATGGTTATAGAGAAAACCCTGTCTTCACGAACCTACATAACAAACAATAATACCTAACATTTCCTCCTCTAATTCATAGACATTAGCCTACAATTTACTCTCGACGCTTAGATCTCGAATCATACCAAGGCCCGTCAATATTTAGGTTCACAATTTTTTAAACCTAAATATTGAAATGCTTAAAAACATTTTAGAACTTTCTAGATCATTCCAAAAAATTTGAACCTCCTAGATGAGTCGCACAAATTTTGGATCTTTCTAGATTATTCCAGAAATGCTTAGAACATTCTAGATCGATTGCAACAGTTGCACATATTTTGAAATTTTTATAACTTTCCGTATGTTGTCATGAGTTAGAAAAATACAGACATGCATATTCGCCACTTTTATACACCGACCAAACTACCTTACTTCTACCAGGAGACCAAGAGGTATATATTACCCCATCAATACAATACAATAATACCTAACAATTCCTATCTTATTCATACGCATTGGCCTACAATTTACTCTCGATGCTCCGACTTGAAAATTTCGACAGGCTCTGCCAACGCCAGGGTGGCCGAGAGGTTAGGCAATCGCCCGGTATGCGAGGAACGCGGGTTCGATTCCCGCCTCTGGTAGACATATTTTCAAGTGCGAAAATATATTCAGACCACGTATCATACTAAGGCCCGAGTTTACAAATTTTTAAACCTAAATATTGACGGTTAGATTCACACATAATAATAGCTGTTAAACATGTGTTGGTAACCTAGACCCTAATGCCAAATCGATCATATTGCACAAATGCGCTGAAAACTACCGACATGTGTAAATAATGCGTAATATACAGTGAAAAGTCTAAAACCAGGCCGAACGTTCTTATCTGTGATTCGGCGTACCTAGCCGGCACCTGCCCCAGTTGTTGTATCTAGCCGTATTGCGCCAACCGATACTCCCTTGCATAACGTGAACTATTTCGATATCCTATTGTTGACTGACTTTATGTAGGTAATTGTTTTGTACGTAGAACCTAATTTACAAATGAGGGAAAAATGTCGTTTGGAACAGAAGGTAGGTCGGGGAGGCCAAATCAGACTACGAAGAACTTGATAAGTATTTATTCGGGCAGAGCTTAGCCATACATAACTCTCAACGTGAAAATAACAGAAGGAATCAACGGACATCTTGCTTTTATATCAAATTCTACGCACAACTAAGACAGTCAAAATAGTAACTTCTAACCATTACAATTTGAAATAAAATAAATAAATTATAAAGGTGGCGCTAGTGTCGAGTGGAGTTTCCGGTAGCGTTGTTAATAAACGATATTCCCTGGTTGTGACTTAACGGTGCCTGAAGCGGATGTAACACTAAGTAGTTTGAACAATAACTTTGTAATATGTCCTAGTAGGCGCCTATTTTAGGCAAAAGGCGTTTGTGACTCAATTTTAATGACAGTAAGGCTTTGAGAAGGCTCAGCACAGATGGGCCACCGATCACAGCCACCGGTGGCAAGCGACGAGCTGTTTACATTATTAAATATATTATTGCACTTGAAAAAATGACCGCCAGAGGCGGGAATCGAACCCGCGTTCCTCGCATGCCGGGCGATTGCCTAACCTCTCGGCCACCCTGGCGTTGGCAGAGCCTGTCGAAATTTTCAAGTGCTTTTTAACGCTGTAATGCCGCGTTGCTTTCATCAATGTTATTGGGATTATACCCTCAACACTCGAAAGAAATACTATTGCAAGTATTTAACAATCTAAAGATGAAGCTTACAAATACGATAAATTATTGTTTTTAAGTTTTATTGCACTTGAAAAAATGACCGCCAGAGGCGAGAATCGAACCCGCGTTCCTCGCATGCCGGGTGATTGCCTACCCTCATGGCCACCATGGCAGAGCCTGCCGAAATTTTTTCAAGTGCAATAATATATTTAGATTGCAAAGTGAATGCTTATCACTTAAAAACAATGGCGGCCACTCGCGACTCTGTGTCCGCGACTCGACGCCGGTTCCAGCCACTCGCTATTTTAACAAAACAAAGTTAAAGGATCTAGCAGATGCGTCAATTGTAGCGGTCACCGACCACCTTTGTTTGGGTGGGACCATAGGGCGTGGCGCGCGACAGCCACTGGTGGCGGTGGTCGGTGGGCCATCTGCGCTGAGCCTTACCAAAGCCTTACTGTCATTTAAATTGAGTCACTAACGCCTTTTGCCTGGAGCCTCAAGTGTCAGGGATCAAGCTGTGGATCAGGAGTAAGACTCTTTGATCGGGATTCTTAGTTCAATTTCCAGCAAACGCTAAAAGATGATAAATATTCACGAGCCTTACCAACAAATAGTTTAGTTTAGTGTAGTCATACAGCAGGACCAAACTTATCAACCAACATTTTTATCGAATCGATAATTTTGTATTTGTTTTCAAATTCAATATTTTTTTTAGTTTTAGTTTAAAAACTTGCAAAAGAATCGATAAAATTAAACTCTATAAAACCTAAGTATAACCTTAGAATAATAACTCTAAGAGTATAACAAGCTATGATTTTGTTTCTAAACCAAGCGGTTGCGGGTTCGAATCCCGCAAGGGGCAAATATTTGTGTGATGAGCACGAGCATTTGTACCTAAGTCATGGGTGTTTATAAATGTATATGTCTATCCGTTATCCTAGTCACCATAGCACAAGCTCACGCTTAGTTTGGGGCTAGGTAATGGTGTGTTTGTTGAAATAATTTATTATTATTTATATTTTTATACTAGTGTATCTCAGCATGTTGCAGCTGGTATTTCAGAATTACATGGGCCTAAGCCAAGTGTAGCTCTGTTAAATGGTTTGAGTGTGAGATGTTGCATGTAAAGGTGTCTGTTGGCTGAAAATTGTAGGTTGTGGAGCAGTGCTTATTTGTGTAGATATGCCGAGTCTAAGATTGGACTGAAGATCCTCAACCTGCAAGAGCTTTCTGACAAGTCTGCATGTGTTTAAAATTACTGCTTTCTGTAGTTGTACGTATGTATATTTTGGTATATTAAGTGATTGTATAGACTGGTGCAACTGCTCTGGGATTACTCCTGTTGTAGGCAAGACTGTTGGGACGATAGTAACTTAATTCAGTTTCCACATACGTTTGACTTCATCCTTGAGATCTGTGTATTTGGTAAGTTTTTCAGCTATAGTAGATTGAAGGTTGTAAATATTTGGAACTGCTATGTCAATGAATAGTGCTGTTTTATTATTTTTGTCTATAACTGTGATATCAGGTCTATTATAATGAATTGTTTTGTCTGTGAAGATGGCTCTATCATAGTGTTTACTACAATAATTTGATTTGTTGGTGTACCCTATTGATACTACGCCGCGCACACTCACACGCCTACCTGCCTTATTTTTATTTGTTTAAAACGTACCGTGAGAACCCCGACGACCAGTCGACATCGAGACGTTACCTATGACACATGTACTAGACCGACCAGAGCGCTTTCGCCGCGTGTGTATCCTGTGAAGCTCCTTACAGACATTTCGAGTGATTGTGGCCTGTGAAGTGATATCTAAACCCGAAAGCTGATGTGGCAAGTACCTAGCTATAAGCACTCTGACTTTACCAATTTTCCACCTATCATTGTCGCCCTCCACGTGTAATCCACTGCCTAAACTCTCAAACATTTTGGTAGCAGAGCGTAGTTTTTTATTAGGACCCCTTATTAGTAACGTAATTTGTTTAATTGAGAGTTATTTCTTTGCTACTTTCCTTTGTAATTTGAACAAAACGTCTCGTCATATACCTAACCTATTTACAGTAAATGCCTTGATAACAGTACAACCCCTTTTACATAAGTGTCGATTAAATCGATTAGCGCGTTAATTACCTACCCTTTGAGTGCAAGTGAGGTGCGCGAGCGCTTTGTTTTCCTATTGATCACGTCATTACCGCGTGACCGCGTGCGAGTTGTTTACGAGTTACGTTTGCCATACCCGGTGCATCGGTGCCGTCCCTTACTATTTGTTCCTTTACGCATCCTATTGAAATCTTTTGTGAGTTTAATTTACCTACCTTGTTTCTTGCGATTTAAAGTAAATAAAATGTCGGATACCGAAACCGGCAACGAGACCGTAAGGGCCGTACTTTACACGGATACAGCTGAATACCGTGAAGCTATAGGTGAACTTCGTTATATTAGTGACTGGGTTGATGATTCCCACCGAGTTCTTGAGACCTTTTCCTCCAATCGTATGCGAGCGCGTCTTTCCGACCTCCCACTTATGTGCGATAAGTTTTCTGCCGCTTGTTCCAAGCTGTTAGGTAATCTCGATCCTGCGATTTATGAACAAGAATATGTGCAAGTTAAGAACGAGATACGCGTAGTAAGGGACAAAGTAGACGACTTAAAAATTAAGTTAGACGAAATACGACCTCACCAATTTCAGACGTCCCGTACTAGCACCCCCTTCAAGGAGAATAAATCCCTGGCTATTGATAACCCGGCTAGTAAATTACCTGACCTACCTATACCTAAGTTTGATGGCCGTCCTGATAGTTGGATCAGTTTTATAGACCAGTTTGATAGCGTGGTGGACAACCAGCCTACCCTTACCCCGACTTTGAAGCTATTTAGTGGGAGCCTTATCGGATGAACCTCGTCGATTAATACAACACCTCAAGATTGAGGTGGGCAATTACACTGTGGCCCGTGACCTCCTAAAACGTAGGTACCATAACCTTCGTGTTTTAGCGGATACCCACATAGCTCAAATAATGATGCTCCCTATTATAACGCCTAAACTTTCCGGGTTACGTGTGTCGTTCCTGAACCCGCTGCTTTCGACTTATCGATGCTTAGAAAGATTGGAACTTCCTGTTAAACATTGGTCGTACCTATTAGTTCACTTATGCCTTGCTAAACTGCCTTCAGAGTTAAAATCGAGATTTGAACGTCGTTATGGTGATAATCCTAATCACCTCCCTACTTTTAATCATCTTATTACCTTTCTTGAGGATGAATGTAGGCACCACGACAATGTAGGTAGTGCTTCTGTCGTTGACACTACTACCCCCCCTACTGTGAGCTCCCCTCGTTTGCCTAAACCTATCGCGCGTTCCACACCTCCTGCAAGAGCCTTTGTTACCTTTGCGACGACATCTAAATGTCACCTTTGTAATAGTACTTCGCATTACTTACGTGAGTGTCCTGATTTTATTCGCCTTCCTACACGTCAACGTGTTACTTTTGTAAAGGAAGCCCGACTGTGCTATCGATGCCTGGATAAACACTCCATATCCCAATGCACGCGAGATTATCGCTGTCGCACGTGCCGTCGTTCCAGTCATCACACGTTACTGTGTTATGATGACTCCTCCCCTGTGAATTACGATCGCGAGCGCTCATACCGAGACGTCGCGGCCTTAACTTCTAACCAACTGCGGCAATCTCCACAATGTCACTTAACAAACCGTGTGTCACCCCCACGTACTGAATGGCACCGTGTTCGTACCCCGCCCCCTCGTGATTCCTGTAGAGCATCACCTCCCCGTTCGGGCGGGGCGATCTCCACCTGCACCCAACGGTAACCGTACTTATAATGCCCCTCTAGGTCAAAGAACCCAGGATGAACGTGCATTTCATCATAAGTACAATGAGGCCCCACAATTCTGACTAGATAGCGCCCCTTCTATACCCGATTTTACATCTTTACCTCGCAATTCTCTCGTTCTTTTACCTACGGCCTTGATTCATGTTAAAACCTCGTCTGGATATTATGTGGAAGCGCGTGCCTTATGTGACACTGGTGCTCTGGGATGCCTTCTTACTACTGAGTTTGTTGTTGACCACATGAACTTACCTATCATTCCTTCTCCAGTTCCTGTTCGTGGAATAGGTAATGTTCAAGCAATTCATTCCCCGGGCATTGTATCCTTTTCATTTAGGCCAGTTAATTCTGCCTTTCCAGAAATCTCCACCAGTGCAATAGTTGTTGATGTGATTGCTGGTACCCTCCCAGAGGTAGACTTACCTAAAAGTGTAATTACCTGTACTAAGCACCTCCCTATCCTTTATTTTACAAACCTGGTACTATAAGTGTACTTCTTGGAGCTGACGTCATTGGTCGCCTTTTAAGGTCCGAGTTGTTTGTGTCCCCTGATGGCCTTACTGCTATCTCGACGATATTTGGTTATGTCCTGTGTGGTCCTGTTTATGGAGGATTTACTGATTTGGAACCCCCCATGACTGGAGTCTCGCTGTCCCAAATAGTTGAAAAATTCTGGAAAATCGAAGAGGCCCCCCAATCTCCAGTTGCGAACCCCTTGGATATAGAGTGTGAAACCTTTTTTAAAGCAACTACCACTCGTGAAAGCGATGGTCGATTTATGGTTAGACTTCCTTTTCTTAATGATCGTCCACCTCTCGGTGATTCTGAAGCCGGTGCCTTGCGGCGATTTCATAATCTTGAGAGGCGTTTGCAGGCCAATCCTAGTTTTCGAGAGAGGTATGTTTTCTTTATGCGCTAATGCCTTGACCTGAGCCATGTGTCCCTTTCTTCGTGTGACTCGACCCGGGAACATTGTTTTGTCCCTCATCATGGATTTTTTAAGTCCGGATAGTAAAATCGTGTTGTGTTGGTTAAAAACCACTCCTCACCTCCTTCAGACTTTTGAGGCTAATCGTGTCTCCCAGATTAATAATAGTCCTACATCTAGTGAATGGAGGCACGTCCCAGGCTACATGAACCCTAGTGACTGTGGATCGAGAGGTATGTCAGTCACCCGACTGATCGACCACCTCCTTTGGTTTTCACCTTTGTGGTTGACGCAGTCTCCTGACAATTGGCCCGGTATTTCGGAACCTAACCCAAGTAGTGATCTTCCTGGACTACGTTGTTTAGTAGTCTCTGCCGATGTTCCTACCCCGGATCCCTCATTCTTATTAGAGCGGTATAGTTCTTTCTACAAGCTAATAAAAGTGACTTGTTACCTAAGGCGGTTTTTATTTCCTAAATCTTACTCGTCTTAACTGAGCCCTGAGGAACGGAGAGAATCCCTTTTGTTTTTAGTGAAAATTGTTCAATTTACCTCCTTTTCTGATGAACTTGATCGCTTACGGCGTGGCGATCCTATCACTAACTCCCTGAGAAAATTAAATTTATTTCTGGATGACGGAGACCTAATTCGAGTTGGAGGCCGATTACGAAACTCTATCCTTTGATGCGCGCCATCCCCTTCTTCTGCCTAAGAATGGTAATTTCGTGAACATCCTTATTTCACATTATCATCGCGAGAATGCTCATGCAGGTGTTAATGCAATTCTTGCCATGTTAAATAGAGAGTTTTGGATCTTGTCGGCACGCAGAGCTATTCAGCATGTGATTTTTAAATGCCTTCCCTGTTATCGTCTCAAGGCGGCTGTATCTCAACCCTTCATGGGTGACCTACCTAAAGACCGCGTCACGGCTGCTAGACCGTTTGACGGTGTAGGTACCGATTTTGCAGGACCCTTTTTTTACCAAAGTCCAGGCCTATAGGAACAAAAGGTTAGTGAAAAGTTACCTGTGTGTATTTGTCCGCCTTTCTACTAAAGCCGTTCACCTTGAGGTTGTGTCGGACCTAACTACTGAAGCCTTTATTGCGGCCTTTTCCCGATTCGTGTCGCGTCGTGGCGTACCTCGCCTAATCCGATCCGATTGCGGTCGAAATTATATCGGTGCCAACAATTACCTTAAAGAGTTAGAGTGTTTCCTGTCTCAAAACCAGGCGGCTATTGGTTCTGAGCTTTCAAAGCGGAACATATCCTGGGTTTTCGATCCTCCTGTTTGCCCTCATTGGGGCGGTATTTTTGAAGCTGCGGTTAAATCGGCGAAATCGCACCTAAAACGAGTAGTAGGCGATACCCCCCTTACGTTTGAAGAGCTGACCACTGTTTTTGCTAAAATTGAAGCAGTTTTAAATTCACGCCCATTGTGCCCACTTTCTCCGGACCCTAATGATGTCGAAGTGTTAACTCCCGGCCATTTCTTAATTGGACAACCCTTAACTGCACTTCCGGAGTACCCTTATAAAGACGTAAAATTGCATCGCCTTACACGGTTTCAGCTAATCCAACAAATTACCCAGCACTTTTGGTCTCGCTGGCATTTAGAATACTTAAATACATTACAAATTAGAAATAAATGGACCTCTCCTTGTGATCCTCCTAAAGTGGGTGAGCTAGGACTCATAAAAGATGACAACCTTCCCCCTTTGCAGTGGCGTCGTGGACGCATTATTAATTTATACCCTGGCCACGACCAAGTTGTTCGTGTGGTAGATGTTAAAACTCCTACCGGTAGCCTAAAGAGATCTTTGACGAAATTAGTTCGTCTTCCTGTCCAGTGAACTTCCTTTTCTTAGCTTCCTAACCTTCCCGTAAACACTTGACGTGTTTAGGGTGGGCGATATGTTTACTACAATATTTTGATTTGTTTGTGTACCCTATTGATACTACGCCGCGCACACTCACACGCCTACCTGCCTTATTTTTATTTGTTTAAAACGTACCGTGAGAACCCCGACGACCAGTCGACATCGAGACGTTACCTATGACACATGTACTAGACCGACTAGAGCGCTTTCGCCGCGTGTATATCCTGTGAAGCTCCTTACAGACATTTCGAGTGATTGTGGCCTGTGAAGTGATATCTAAACCCGAAAGCTGATGTGGCAAGTACCTAGCTCTAAGCACTCTGACTTTACCAATTTTCCACCTATCATTGTCGCCCTCCACGTGTAATCCACTGCCTAAACTCTCAAACAATAGTATAGTTTGTGTGTTATTATTATATAGTAGCCAGAACATCAGTCTGTGCACCCGCCTTATTACAACAACATCATAAAATATAAGTACAGCAGTAAGTACAACAGCATGTGATAAGTCTCCTTGGAGTTTCCATTCCCATGGGTGTTTTCCCCTGACGATGATCTCTTAATAATATGAATTGTTTATATTATTTTTCCCACTGTTCAGTATTTGAGGAAATATTTTTTGGGTATTTATTGTAGTATTTATTTAGGTACAACTTGTACATCATATCTATAGTAAAGATTAGAACGCCAGCTCGTAAATACTTTTTTTTCTTTACGATGATGAATATTAGAAATGTTTAAATTTGAAAATGTTTTCGGAATTTCATGCTCAATACAATTTAAACAGTTTTTATGAAGTTCAAGTGAAATTCATCGTTCTCATTGCACGATTCCTAAATCTCAAGCTTAAATGCTGAATTCCTGACGCGCCGCTGAAAATATTTACATTTATAGTTTTTAATATTTTTTAACATTCAGTGTTCTTTATAATTTATATCATCATCCTCCTAGCGTTATCCCGGTTATGCCTCTCGCACGCGAGGGCCCAGGGTCCGCTAACCATGATCCAGGTTGTGGCAGATCAGGTAATTACAGTGGAGCGACTGCCATCTGACCTCCGTGACCTTGTTGCCAGGGGAACCTGACCAGTTTGGATCATGGTTACACACGCAGTCGCCTGAATGTGCAGGTTTCCTCACGATGTTTTCCCTCACCGTAAGAGCATCGGTTAGTGAAACAACTAATGTGCATAACTCAGAAGAAGTCATTGGTACATGGCGGCATGTGGGATCGAGCCGGTACCTCCCGCATGAGAGGCAACCCGCTAGCCACTGCGCCACCGACGCTCCTTATAATTTATATAAGTTTTAAATAAGAAACCAAAGGATAGGTAGGATTTGAACCCACGACCTTTAGCTACCTTTGTCTGATGAGCCAGAGGTCGTGGGTCATATGCAATATTTTAATTTCTTATTTAAAACTTATACAATTAACATTTATTTGGATTCCAAAGCGGCTGGTTGAAAATACACATGATACATTAAATGCGATGTAGGGAGCATAGGTAATACAAAAACAAAACCGTCTACATAATGTTTAAAACAAATACATATTCATAATACGTGTTGAGGTAAACCTTCGTCTTACATCACAGCGGAATGCACCTTGGCAAAGAAAAAACTGCAAACCTACTTCCGGTGGCAGCGTTAGTTCCGGCTGGCCTTGCACACAGGTCATAGTTAAGGGGAGGGTACATGTTGGTGTTAGCTAATTATAAGAAGTAAGAGAAAAGTTAGCGTACCTACATAGATCCCACTGCTGGGCAGCAAAGGCCTCACCTCAACTATGATGAGGTAAGAGCCATACGTGGAGTATGGCTCCTCATGCGGGCTCAGTGCGGATTGGTGGAGGGGTGTTATTAAAGCAAGTGACCAACCCTACTGTCAGTGTCAATGTTATCAAGCTGTCCTAGGGCCTCTGACTAGGCTTGACTCATATCAACAGATATTAGCCGGGACCTACTGCTTAGCGTGCCTTCCGAAGCACGGAGATGCTTGTCATGGACGTCACTTAAATGGTCGGACGGAATGATCACCCATCCAATCACGACCGCCCCCGCCGTGGGTTGTTTAACTTTGGCATTAGTACCAAAGCGCTGCCGCGGCCGCCACAAGCACCTAATTATAGGTAATAAAATAATTAATATTCCCCTAGCCAGGCCTGTGTATCTTAATGTATCGTAAACAAGTTGGGTGTCGCTAGCCGGCAGCGACACGCTCCCGCGTTTTATTCACCGGCGGTGCGCGACACTAGGTTGCTGGTTGGACGAGCGTGAATAAAGTCCTAGAAAGATGCGCTTGAGAGTAGATAGTAGAGAGAGCGCTAGATAGTACGTCACTGAATAGTTTTAGTGTATTATGAATCATATTCCAGAGTTATAAGAATGAAATTATCTTGCAATGTATTTCTATAGGTGTCTACACGAAAATTTGCTTGAGTCAGAGGCGAACTGAATTACACCATATCATTAACAACATTGAGTAGATATTTCTTTGAATTTCATTGCAAAGTCATACTTCTGTACGTAGTACTAGTACTAATTCTGTGCCCTAGCCGAACTTCGGCTACAGAGGCCAATGTCTATCGATATTAAGTACTCAAGTGCAGGAGACAATTTAGTGCTCAAGTGTGTGCACAATGCAGATGCGCTCCCGACTCCTTCACCTCATAGTTCGGTGAGATGGCAATCCGACCCGTTTATAATTCGACTAAGACAAAATAAGACCGTCATATGATTAGAGTTAGGAAAAAAGTATAGGAATAGAAAAATTTACAGGTCCCAGTGGCACAAGTGGCGCAACCTTACTCTGATCAAATTATATGTACAAAGAAAAACGAAATAATTTGGGGCATAAGTTCTGTTTTTTTTAACATATCTCTATGAAATTTATTTTGTTATTTCAGACGTTTATTAAAAGATCACAACTTTCATGATTAATTATGGGACAATGAGTTAATAAAATGAATTATTTTTTCAATTTAAGTGGCAAATCAGCTGTCTCTTTAATCGTCTGAATAAAATAGATATTAATATACTAATTACAAAAGTAGACAATTTAATTGTTTTCTCAAGTTGATATTTAATAAAAGTTGTGAAATGTGCCTTATTTGGATTCTACCGATTTTTTTATTTACCACTCAAGTCACCTTCCTAAGTTGTTTCACGTGATGTGTACATCATATCTTTACTTTTATGTCTTTAACTAACCGCAAAAGCTACTGGCAATATTACAAAATTGACGTAACACCAAAGTTATGTCAACTATTCTGAACGCTTCCTGAAGTCAATAACATATTCTGAGTCAGTGGCGCTTTTTTATCAGTGTGACCGCAGCTTTATATCTATTTATATAAAGCGAGCAGTTATTATGCAAAATACTAGACGCGTATGACTAAGATTACACAGTATGATTTAAGGTTAGCGCCTCTAACATAAATGGATAAGCGATACTACCAAGGCTGGTGAGATAGTTTATCGGATTTGTATGATGTTATGTAATTTTGAGATTTAGCGCGTAATATCTCTAAGAATAGCCCAAATGCTTGGCGATCTGTTTCTCGCAACCCAATTTATTATGTGTTTACAAAGCTCTACAGTATTATTTTGTACACCATCTACGGTATTAGAACAATAAAATGACACAAATTTTTGAATAGACTTATAATTTTTTACTAACACTAAAAATAAAAATAAAATATACAGGGTATACAAAAAATGAAGGATAATTCTATAACTGCAAATAGGTCACAGTATGATCTATTACATGCCAAAAAATTTTCAAGTAAAAGTGTTACCAGTTTCGAGATATTGATTTTTTTGTGAATTTTTTTCCTCATTGTGTATAAATTTATGTCATTTCTACAAACGAAGACTTTTTTGTGTTCTGGTTTTTGACTATCTCATGGATGCCACCTAAAACCAATGTTATTTTTCAAATTTATATACGACGAGGAAAAATTTCCACAAAAATATTAAAAAAATCAATACCTTGAAACTGGTAACACTTTTACTTAATTTTTTTTTGGCATATAGTAGATCATACTGTGACCTATTCACAGTTGTAGGATTATCCTTAATTTTTGGACACCCTGTATATTCGCACTGGCTACAAAAATAAAGTGTGCCGTATAAATATTTCTTTGTAAAAGTCTTTAATAATATTTTTGGTCGTTTTGGTGTAGTTTTTTGGAGGTGGTTTTATTTAAAACCTAAAAAGATTTTTCATGAAAAACATATTATTTCGCCTACCTAAATATACTATATAGGTACCATATAATGTAATACACACGATTACTCACAGATCGAGCTAGAATCGTTATCTTATCGGCTATTTTATTTATCGCAAACTTATTTTTGGGTTACAACTTATCACATGATTTGTTTTGTGCGTAATTGAGGGTATTGCGCGGTAGTTATGTCATTTCATTTTAAAAATACAACCACCTAGATACTTTTGTAATCTTTTTAGGCCTGTAATTAAAATTCTATTTCATTTCATTTTATTTATTAATTTTTTGTTGACTCCATGTATTGATCGAGTTGTGATTTTTAATTTGTGTATGGGTGTAATTTGCCTGAAATAAAGATTTATTATTATTCTTATTTTTGTTTTGTTTTTCTCCATTGTTGTCAGCAATGGGTAAATAACACTTGTTACGCGGGTTTTTAACCAAGCGAAACAGCGTGTAATGTTAAAATGTCAGAAGACAAACATTTTCGCGAGATTCGGCATGTGTTTAGTATCACTGCTTTCTGAAGGAGGTGTATTATTCTCTCGGAGATGTGGAGGACTTGAAGGCTTCTATTTAAGCTTCTCGGTATTACTCCCGTAGATGAGATAACAATTGGAACTATGTGAACTGTTTGTGCATGCCATTGGGTTTTTACTTCTATTGCGAGATCTTGATATTATTATTATATTTAACAATAATCTTATACCTTTGAACGAGCAATTCTTGTATATATATTTATATTAAGAGCTGATTTTATTTTTAAGTACAAGTTGTAGCGTATAGTGGGAGTGAGGATGTTTTTATATTATTGCATGTCGTTGTCACCTATAATTAAGTTTGCATTTATTATGTAACTGTATTGTTAGTGTTCATTGTATGTTTAAATGTAACCTTGTTGGTGATCTTATTAAATAAATAAATATATATATTTCTGATCTCGGAAACGGCTTTAACAATTTCACTGAAATTTGGTATGTGGGGGTTTTTATGTTAATAGATAGCGCTACTCTCGTTACAGTAGTAGTATTCAAGCAAAGCTCGGTCGCCCAGTAAAGTCAGCCTATTAGATCCCACTGCTGGGAAAAGGCCTCACCTCGACTATGAGGAGGTACAAGCCATACTCCACCACGCGGGCTCAGTGCGGATTGGTGGAGGGGTGTCTGTAAGGCAAGTGACAAACCTTACTGTTAGATGTTATCAAGCCGCCCTAGGGCCTCTGACTAGGCTTAACGACTAATACCAACAGATATTAGCCGGGACTAACCGCTTAACGTGCCTTCCGAAGCACGGAGATGCTTGGCATGGTCGTCACTTTAATGGTCGGAATGGTCATCCATCCAATCACGACCGTGAAGGGATTTTTGGTCAAGTTAATAATTTACTAAATTATTTGGTATATAGAATTAAATTAAGGTATTCTCATAAAAGTTGACTAGTAGAGAATGCGTTAAGGCATTAAGTCCGCCAACTGTACTTTCTTTTTTGGTGCAATAAAGTTTAAATAAATTAATTAAATAGTATATAACACTATATGAGATGACTCATTTTAATCCCAAGCTAAGCTAATCGTATACCACGCGCCACTTGAAGTGTAATACAAACATTGCTATCATGTGTTTGGTTACATTTCGACACATACAGTCAGTTTGATAAATGTACATTACGCAACATACGAGTATTAGGTAATGTCGATATACAATCGGTATACTGAGCTATTAGTCATGAGATTATTTCTTTTGATAGTTTGATGGATGTTTGGCCGTGACCCATTTTACTCAGTGCTGTGGTGTAGCCCGAAGTTCGTGCGCGAACTTTATGCCATAGCCAGAGGTGCGGGGGGCGAGGCATGCTAGACGTCAGTAGGGGCTGGTGGTGTGGGAATTTCCTATGAGAGTTGCGTGTGATTGGCGCTTCCCCCCTCCCTTCGCAATTCCGCACGGGTTGCGGGGGGCAGGAACGTCGCACACGAACTTTTCGGGGTTATACCGATGACCAAAGGCAAGACGGTGCTGAGCACCGAGGTTCCCACGCTCAGGGGGCCCGCAGACCCTGACCAACAAACCTCTTATTTAACTGTAATTTAAATAAAATAGTTTCTAAAACCACTTTGTTCTTGAGTTTTTTTAGGTGCACAAAGGTCTATTGGCTACCTACCAACGAAAACAACATGACCAGTTTGTGATGATGGCTGAACGATGAACGCTGAACGACAGTGGTGGTAGGTGCCGCCTGGTAGCTGACCCAGCGCCAAGCAGCTTACTGTATTCCGTCGGTGAGTGCTAGACTTCCTGGGTGAGCTCGCTCCACGATCGACTCTGTCTACGCCACGTCTGGTTTAGTCTAGAATCAAGAATAAGCCCATTGCAAACAAAAAATAAACCTATGCCTCTGATTTCACACACTTTAAAAGGATCTTGACCAAAACTAAAGTATGCGACTTTAGAAAATGTTCGGCTAAAATATAAAAATATTTGAAATTGAAAGAATACACACAAAAAATATTTTTGAAATATAATTACGGGTTTACGAGGAATTCAATGGCAGATTAGGCATTTTGAGGTTATGTTTTGTGATTGCAGAATTAATTATGTGATTAATTTAAGGATTTTGTGATTAAATCCACTTTTAAACCCCTATTCGTTAAATTACTTCAAAAATACCAGTGTAATTATAATTCAAAACAAGATTTTTGAAATATTAAACTACAAAGACGCAATCTGGGCCCGGCTTTGGTCAATATCCGTTTCGAAAAGGTTTTTTCATCGCATTTTGTTTTACCGTATTATGTGAATAAGCGCATGTTTGCATTTTGCCACTGAAGACCGCATTCGAAAAAAGATTCGGATAAACCTTGGTTGGTGTGGACTCGCCGTTACAGATTTGTAACCATTCTGTATAGATTATGGTGACATCGCAGTCACTGAAAAAAAATATTGGTTAACAGTAACCAAAATTTGGCTGCTAGTAGGCCGTAATCTAGTAACTTGCGAACTTCTGGTTATCTTACTTCTTAGTTTTGTTACTGATAACCAGAAGATTGTTTATTTATTTATTTATTTTTTTCTTTATTAAGGAAACAAACAGCTGTCTTATAGTACATTTAAAAAGGTAACAAATTAGCTTATACACTAGCATTTATAGTTTCCAATGCTAACTTTTACAATAAGTGCCAATAAGAAGACATAATATGCGAAAAGTAAGGCAACATGCAACATTTTTTTTTTACATCCATACATGAAAACTTTTACAAAAAAGAGGGTTCACTAATTATATATAACGAAATTTGTTTGTATTTATGCAGATCTTAAAAGGCGACGAAAACTTGTCAATCGCTCATGAAAAATATCTATATGACTATAAGATGCATTGTATTTGCTTGTGGCTCTTATTATAAAACTATTTTTACGGTAATTAGTCCTACAAACAGGTATGTCGAAGGTTGTTTATATTTAACAAAAATTTACTTCCCTACAACGAAACCGTCAACTAACAAAACTAGTTTGGTTGATCCTTTTATTTAGTGGTCGGAATTTTTGTTGACCCTATTTCTGTTTTATTAAAAAACCCATCCAAAATTAGTAAGATATAAATATCATTGTTTATATGGTTTGTTGTTGTAGGGCATACGTATAGATTTTGGACATTCCTAATTATTGTGTTTGGTTTCCCCGTTTTAGGAATAAAATTACTGACAAGTTTATAAACCTTTTTTCCTTATTTATAACGACTTTGACCTATAATGTGATAAAAAATACCTGACACGAAGATGACATTTAAAATTAGTCTTTATTGGGTTCAGTATTGTGACTTATGGATTATTATATTGATATTGATATCTTGACTGCCTCGTTGGTCTAGTGGTCAGCACGCTGGCTACGATCCACGAGGTCCCGGGTTCGAATCCCGGGTCGGGCCGAGAGTGTTTGGGTTTTTCTGTCTTGAAGCTACCCAGACACAGCTCCGGAGTCAGGAAGTTGGTGGTGTTAACACCCCCGTGCCTCGGAAAGCACGTTAAGCCGTTGGTCTTGCGCCTGATCTCTCTACGGTCATGTCGGACTGCCGTCTCACCGAATTATGAGAGTGAACAGAAAGTGCACCTGTGTATTGCGCACACACTTGTGCACTATAATATGTCCTGCGCAGATGGCTTATCTCTGTTGAGACAGGCCGCCGTAGTCGAAATTCTTCATAAACATTATTATATTGATATTCAAATATAAATTATACTTATATGTTTATGAATAACGCTGTTAAATCATTGCATATTGCACTTTAACCCATTCTGGTCCTAAGGATTCTAATAAAGGTCTCTTGGGCCTAATTATATTGTGACACATAGACATAGTACAACTTCGTGCGGTTTCGTACATCTAATAGTCTAAGATGCTACTCTCGGTTGTTATACCTCATCGAATATCAGCAAAACACATAGTAAGAAAAAATATTGTTTCAATAAATTAGTTTAACCTTAGCTTTGTTTATTGAATGCATTTTTGTACTCTAAAAAAACTAAAGTGCGATTGCGTTGCTAAAATAAAGCTACTTTGTTTAAAGTTATGAATTTATTTAGCTATAAAAACTTTAATTTATACCTGATATTCTGGTAATAAAAAAATGTGTTGTGTTGTGTCATATATTTTAAGAAAGAATCCGGTGTTCTGTTTATTTTAATAGAATCATCCCATACAAAAGACTTATCGTACTTACATCAATTCTTTTTTAATAACAAGCATGCCATACTTTTCTAAGCTAGTTTTCTCCATGTTGTCTGAACCAGATAAGATGTACCTACTCAGTTTGCTGATACACAATGAGATAAGGAAATTGTCGGTGGGATCCTAGTCTAACTGTATCAATTGGCCATACGTCGTCATCTCCTGCGTGTTGTAATTTCAAATGTGTTGTGGTGCAAGCGGCAATCACATTATGAAACAGAAGGATGTCCTGCTTGTCGTTATGAGAAGCGAGAATGAAACGATATGGATCTACTGCTCTTCCTATTGTATTATCTTTAAATTTAATGAAACTTGTTAATATTACCTATAATAATAAAGAATACGATTGCACTCTGCTTTCAGTGTGTTTTGTTAAATGATGTGCATGTTATGGGCTGTAACCCTAACCTATATGTATAGTCATTACTTAAATATATAGTTTGGCTGTAACCTGTCCGTCTAATAAAATAAATAAAGACAATAAAATATGGAGACGATTATCTAAGTACATATAAATGATAATTACCTACGTTAAAGTACGTGTTCACCTGAACTAAGACTCGAACGTTGATGTACGTTAACGGTCAAAATACTAGTTACTAGTAGTAAGTACAGTGGGCCTCCATCAACTTAGCCAAATCTGATAAAATATATCAAATGACATGGAACTCTATGTGATCAACATAAGGTTGAAATATAGTTGCGAAAATTTGACAGAAGAAGTTAATTAATTAATTAAAATTGTTAAAACTTTAACTGAACCAACCACCTTACTAACATAGTTTGTAAGTATATATATTTTTGTTACTAACATATTGGACGCAATTTTAGTCTGAAATAAAACTTTTTTTAAATAAAATCTCAAACCTTTTTTATTTAAATCTGCCACGAATATATAGTTTCAACACCGGGAATCAGAATACCATCGTTATGCACCAAGGGCATCGCATACGCCTCTCGATCCCTAAGTATGATTTACTAGCCTTTGTGAGGGATCATTGTTTCTGGTTGAGTTGAATAACTATAAAGGGTAATGAAGTCGTATTTACAGTTAGACGACCTAGATACTCCATTATTAAATTACATGTTGAGTAAAAACCTATAAAATTAATTTAGATATTCATTTTTGTTTATCTTTTGCAAGTGAGAAAAAAAAACATCGAAAAAGAGAGCGTCGGTGGCGCAGTGGCTAGCGGGTTGCCTCTCATGCGGGAGGTACCGGTTCGATCCCACATGAGTTATGTACATTAGTTGTTTCACAACCGATGCTTTTACGGTGAGGGAAAACATCGGGAGGGAACCTGCACATTCAGGCGACCATGATCCAAAACTGGTCAGGTTCCCCTGGTAACAGGGTCACGGAGGTCAGATGGTAGTCGCTCCACTGTAATTACCTGATCTGCCACATCCTGGATCATGGTCAGAAGAACCTGGGCCCTTGCGTGCGTGTGCACAACCGAGATAACGCTAGGAGGATGATGAAGTGAGAAAAAATATATTTTTCTTTCAAAAACTTAAAATATAAATGATCGGAGATATAGCGCGGTCTGTCTTAGGAAGTAGACAATAAATTACAAATGCAAATATTCGTTTTATTTCCTTAACATTGACATTGAATGTTTTCTAGAAGCTATTATTACGCTTATAGGTAATATTGTTAAAAATATTATAATCACATAACAGATGTTTAAGTCTTCTCTTTAAAATGTTGAAATAAAAGACCTACTAGTGAAATTAGTCACTTTACTTCTTAAATAAAATTTCGTATTATGATCTTTATTATAGACTGGAGTCTGAACTCTTTTGCATGTATTTTCAGTACTTTTAGTAAAAAGGACAGAAACAGTCGAAGAAATTAATACCGCGTTACAAAGTAGGCCCCTATGGCAAAAAGGTTGACCTAATACAGAAACGTAGCGTGCTTTGGCGGGGCCCTGTATAAAAATTTATTTAGGGGCCCTTAGGAAGGGTAAAGATTTCTCACAAAAGAAAAAAAAATTGCATAAAATTTAAAGAAATATTTATTCATTATTGTCACTTTTTCTAAAAATTTTACAAGCAATTCAAATTAAATATACACTCTCCTTGCCCTTTTTTCGGCAAACTGATTTATTAAATCATTTATAGCTTGATGATGAGTTTTGCTTACACACGTTGGAGGCCCCCGTGGTGCGAGGGGCCCGTATAATTGATACGGCAGATACGGCGGTAGCTACGCCCCTGCCTTATATGTATAGTCCTATGTGTTGTTATGTTTTCGTGGACTTTCTGAATCTAACGCTGACATTTTAATAAAACAAAGGTTATAAATAGTAAGGAAGTCGCTTGGCCTTGTCCATTGTCTTGGCTACAGTGAAGTTAGGTTACGTCAGAATCTTTAGTGCCGGTTAGGCCACTTGCATAATACCTAAGTGACGCATATCTTGGCCTTAACATCGCCAATAGGTATTGAAGTCATTGTTTCTAAGTAATGGGTTTTAGAAGAGCTAAGACCGGGAAACAGTGATTTTATACAACATCTAGTTTGCCCACCCTTGTAGTGCTTCTTGCAAGAACTCATTAAGTGACCTTAATGAAATGATGAGAAATCAATTACCGAATGAACTTATAATACTACCTTATTCAAAAGTGCGTGTTTTATTAGGGTGGGGAAACGGGATGGGCAAACAGAATGTGGCATTTTTTTTATGTGAACAGTTTACATAATATCTACCACAGATTAGAAAACCTAACCTCTTTATAAAGTTAGGAATATTTCAATTCTACCGATACCATGGTGGTAAAATATTTGATTCCTAGAACACTATGGAATACCAATGACAGAGTGTTAAAAAATAGACAGACATATATCTTCTGCTGCGAGGCGATTCGAATTTGATGCGCCGAGCACATGTTCGTTTACGTGTCAAAAGTCATGTTTACAAAATTTGAATGCAAAATTTAAATTTACTATCTTTGTAGAGCTTTAAATATTAACTACACACTCCGCAAAGAATGAGTCTCCAACATTGATTAAAATACTTGATTCCACCTTCAAAGGACACGTAGCCCAGATAGAATAAGATGTTTTTTTTAAATTTCAAGCCATCTTGTTTTGTTTGATTGGGACATGTCAGACACGCTATAACACCCTAAAATATCTAGACACCGTGGTGGTTAACCCATCACGAAAAAAGAACCAAGACTGCCAACCTCAGTAGTCCACTGCCTGTCCTATTTCACAGTTGCAGTAATAAAAATAATAATGTCCTCCCAGGCCAATTTCGACTACAGTGGTCAATCTCAACAGAGATTAGCCGACTGCACGGGAGATATTATAGAGCACAAGTGTATCCGTAATACACAGGTGCCGTCTCTGTTCCTTTACTCTCATAATATAAGTAAGGTAAGGTGCAGTAAAGTAACCCAAGTACTTCGACTGCACTAAACAGGTAGGTACTAAGCCTAAACACACACACACACAGGCAAGAATCCGGCCTGCCCTTTCGGCGGCATTTCGTCCGTTGCCCAACGGAGGAAAGGAGCGAATTTCCGCTCAGCGCCTTGACACACTCTTTTTTAGGCCGGCAGCACGCTTGCGAATAATCTTACACCAAGTCTCGAAAATACTTCACACAGACATAATTATAAAGTTTATAGTCTTAAACTTTAGGCGGTTTTATTTAAAAAGTTACACAAAGTCTCAAAAATTCTCCACACGCAGACATCATCATTTTCATTTTCCTAGCGTCATCCCGGTTGTGCACTTGCACGCGAGTGCCCAGGGTCCGCTGACCATGATCTGCCACCTGACCCCCGTGACCCTGTTAACAGGGGAAACTGACAAGGTTTGGATCATGGTTACACATTCAGTCGCCTGAATGTGCAGTTTTTCTCACGATGTTTTCCCTCACCGTAAGAGCATCGGTTAGTGAAACAACTAAATCGGTTAGTGAAGTAACTAATACATAACTTAAAAGAAAGTCATTGGTACATGGCGGCACGTGGGATCGAACCGGTACCTCCCGCATGAGAGGCAACCCGTTAGCCACTGCGCCACGCCACACACAGACATAATATTCATATATTTTGAGTCTTAAACTTTAGGCGGTTTTATTGAAAAAAGTTATTTTTTACAGACAACTTTTGGGTCTAAAAATTAAATTCGGGACAAATAAAATTGAAATGAAATTGAATTGAACGAATTCTTCTTTAGGTGAAGATTAAAATGTATAATAACATGATATACCGTCTTGGTGTAGTGGTTCGCGCCACGGACTTCTAAACTAGGCGGTTGCGGGTTCGAATCCCGCAAAGGGCAAATGTTTGTGTGATGAGCACGAGCATTTGTACTAAGTCATGGATGTTTAAAAATGTATATAAGTCTATCCGTTGTCCTAGTCACCATAGCACAAGCTCACGCTTAGTTTGTGGCTAGGTAATTGGTGTGTCGTTAAAACAATTTATTTATTTATTTAATTTATAAATCTCTTTTTCTACTTTTTAATAGATACATGATTTAATAACAAGATAAAACAAGACATTGACTATTACATATTTTTTGTAATTATATGAAAATTTTCCAAACTAATTTAAATATTAAAGCTACCAAGTATTATTTCTAAGACCACCGATTTTCATTTGAAAATAGGTTTTGTGATTCAAAAGTTTCTTGAGTTAGTCGCGAGTCTGCAGCGGGCCTACAGCAGCGTTTTGCAACCGTATCCTTGGCTTGCGTAACGTTACTTCATTGCGCCCGCGCCGAGATAGACCGCGTTTGTTAACCCCTTGTCCTTGTAACTCGATTGCTTGCTGGTTTTAACATCATGCGGTACATGTTTGAATGGAGGTACTTATGTCAGATATTATTTGATGGATATACTTACAGTGGGTCCGGTTTTCGACTGGCGATAATATGGGGTATTAAATCATTAATTATTATTAGATAATCAAATATTATCGACAATAAACCCGCATGTTCGGCTCTAACTCCCTCCCCCCCCCCCTTTTTGAAATGGCAGCCATTTTAATTATTATTTTTAAAATGCTATTCCTATGGATTTGGAGGTCATAAAAGTAATGAAAATTATTCATTTGGAAGGTAAGGCTATCGCCTATCGAGTGAAATAATAATTAATTCAAAATTTATTGATTAGAGAAAAGAAAGTCATAAGAAATCGTGATAAAAAATTAAAACAGTTAAATAGTAGTTTTTTTTTTAATTTTTAAAACTCATGTTTTTTATTATTTCTATAAGCGATATATCGAATTTTATCGAATTTTCGGTTTCTTATTTAAATAAGAAACCGAAAATTCGCACACGGGTAGGATTTAAACCCACGAACTTTGGCTAACCTTGCCAATGCTCTTACCAATTGAGCTACCGTGCAGTCAAATACAAATGACAATTAATTTGTTTTTAAAATTTTATGTAAGACCGACGATTTTGAAATCGGTTTTGTGGTTCATAAGTTTCTTGAGTTAGTCGCGAGCCTGCAGCGGGCCTACTGCAGTGTTTTGCAACCGTATCCTTGGCTTGCGTAACGTTACTTCATTGCGCCCGCGCCGAGATAGACCGCGTTTGTTAACCCCTTGTCCTTGTGACTATATTGCTTGCTGGTTTTAACATCATGCGGTACATGTTCGAATGGAGGGACCATGAGTTATTATTAGGTCTTTATATATTTAAGAAAAAAAGTTTGGAACGGCTTTGTATTCTAAATTCAAATTGATTTTGTTTTAAAAACATGACATTCTTTATACAAACTCTGTCTTTTATTATTTGATTGATATATTTATCTACTACTTACAGTAAAAAAATTGAGGACTGTCTTATGTTGTTCGCGCTTCCGACTACAAATCTTCAAAACCAGCGGTTGCGAGTTCACATCCCACAAGCGGCAAATGTTTGTCTTATGAGCACAAGAGTTATCCTAATTCTAATCCCAATTTTTTTTTTGAGTGCAATGTGAACTTTTATAAAAACTTGCTAGGAAATTGATTATATTACCAAGTAATTATAGATAGATAGATACTATTTATTGCACCACACACAGTATCAATTTACATAAATGATCATAGATAATGGTACAATTTAGGCGATTTTATTGCTGAAAGCAATTTCTTCCAGACAACTTTCGGATAGAGGACAGTCCACGATTAAATTGGGTAGGCGGTGAAAACTAACAGAATAAAGGGAAATGGGTAAAGATGAAAAAAAAAAGAAAAAGACACGATATATACATAAATTACTAAGACTATTAAATGTTAATAATACTAATAAATATTCTGAGTTACATAAACATAAAATAATAATTATGTATTATGCATGCTTTTACTTTGCAAGTAATAGACTATCAGCCGTAAAAAAATGATGCGCCTTACCGACTTTGTGGCGCACCATTTTTTTACGGCACAAGAAAGCGCGTATTTCTTATTATTTTCCATGGATCTATTGATGGTAATAATGCCGTACAAAAATATATGACCAAAATGTACTAACTCTTCTCCAGCACTTTTAAATTCTCACCAGCACTCAGTTGGACAGCTTACAAGTGCCGGCATAGTGCTGAATCTTATTATTTTATGCTCTTATATCGTCCTATATACGTCACCTGGTGGTTCATATGACCCATCCATTTTGGACATGGGCCTGTAGTCTATAACTATGAGACGGAAGAAACAACTCAAACAACGCTAACGTGGTTGAAAGCTGACTCTTAATAAAAATTGGCGTTTCAGACTTTTTTTAGGCGTCACAGAATTAATTACTTAATTTATGTTGCAGCCTATTGCGCATACTATACAACTTAGAAATATAATTATAACATATAAATAAGACACACACTTTTATCTATGATGTTGTCCCCATAAACGTGTTGACAATATTCATATTCATTTATTCACTTCATAATATAACAGCAGACAATACATACAGGCAAAAAGATGGTTAATTAAGTTACATTATGACCTCAACGAGGTATTTGTGAATTATAGTTATTTAATTTTACAAATTTAATTCATTAAATTATTTAATAAAGTAAATACAAAAAAATCAGTTCACCATTAATACATGTCAAAAATTATAATGTATTTTGACGTTTTCGTCAAATAATTAAAAGTCAAAGATAAAGTTATTACTTCGATTGTGCTAAATAATAAATAATCTGTTAATGTCTTTAAATAAAACATATAAAATTAACAATTCAATCATGCTCAATTATAAAATACTTAATAACAATAATATAAAGTGGTAATGTCAAATCCAATTAAAATTTATCAATAACCCCACCTTAGTACTTACTTAAGTTTTTTTTTACATTTTATTTAATTCTGATTATAAAATAACTGACAATCGCAAACATTGCTACAACAAATTTGACGTTCACGTTATGCATCATTTAACATTTCTATTACTTACAAGCAGAATTGTTGCAACTTATCCTTGGCTTGTGCATCGTTACTTAATCTGTGCAATTCGCAGTGGTTCATTTACCTACTTCTTGCCTCTTGTACCCATAGTCAGATTTCAATTTAATTTTTCTATTAAGATCTAGGATTATAAAGAAAACTGGACAAGTAAACGACTTTGGCGGGCTATATCTCGCAAATGGTAAAGCTGATAAAAAAGTGGTGTATGGAAACCCTACCTTATTTTCATAGTCCTTTTCAACGATACCCCACGCACTCAAAAAAATAATTCACCCCCCCCCCCCTTTACATGTATGGGGAGGTACCCTTAAAAAGGGGTAAGTAATTTTAATTTTTCGTATTTTTAAAAATGAGATCTATATGTGAAGAGTCCTCGAATTAAGTTACATGCAAATCAATCCATAAACGTAGAAGATATTCTGCTGTGACAGACTAGGACGGACGGAACGGACGAACTGAACGATCTTATAAGGGTTCCTTGTCGGACTACGGAACCCTAAAAACTGATTAAACAACAAATTTACGATTTTGTGTACGAGTCCTTTCGTGTCCTTATGATAATGTTAGTAAATAAGACTCAATATTTATCTTTCAATTGCGTTGACTTAGAAGCTTAATTTTTTAATGCTTCTGTCATGTCTTACTTGTAACAGTCTATTAATCACATTTTCTAGAAAGTATCCAGATCGTAGTGCTTAGCCCTTAGCCCATACTTAGGCACACTTGTGCAAGTCTGGATTAGCAAATCCGGACTTGTTCAAGTCCTAAAATCTTAGTTGAAAGTCCACTAGCACAAGTCGGGATTAGATAATCCGGGCTTAAACAAGGTTTCATCTGAGGTGAATCCCATTTGCGCAAGTCCAGATTAACGGCGTTAGATACTTATAAACCGGATAAAGTTGGTTTTGCTACAGTTTTCCCAACATAGAATTTACTAGATCCATAATAATACTAGGCCCGACTTGGCTTTCCTAAGCGCTTGAGCAAGTTTATCCTTGGCGAATACTGGCAACATTGCCCAATACTCGTAACGACATTTTGATGGCATAATACTGTTTTATCCTTTCATATTTCAAGAGTATTATTTGCGAGATTATTTGTAAATAGGTACACACATAGACTATATTATTAATAAATAATAAATTGTTTAACAAACACACCAATTACCTGGCGCCAAACTAAGCGTGAGCTTGTGCTATGGTGACTAACTTAAATACATATAAACATCCATGACTTAGGTACAGATAAATTATTGTTTTTAAGTGATAATCATTCACTTTGCAATCTAAATATATTATTGCACTTGAAAAAATGACCGCCAGAGGCGGGAATTTTTTAGGTACAGATGCTCGTGCTCATCACACAAACATTTGCCCCCTGCGGGATTCGAACCCGCAACCGCCTGGTTTAGAAGTCCGGTGCGCGAACGACTACACCAAGACGGTCGTCAGATTATTATTAAAGTTCTTGATTATTATGATGTGACGCTTTTGTAAGCACTACAGCTACTGTAACAGTTACAGCAGTTTGCCAAGGGACGCCGGGGCTAATTACGTAACTCTGTTGCTAACAATTCAGGATTGAAATCCCTTGAAAATGTCACATTTGACAACTTCAGTTACTCTATTAAGCTGGCCATTCACGGTCAGTTCAAAAATTGACTCCACTCACTAACATAAAAATAACCTGAAAACTGACTTTCATTCAGTGCTGCTAGAACGTGAGTAATTCCCCATTCAAAGGGGACTTTTTTTTTTTTTAATTTAGTGGATAAAATGGGCGAGAAGGTCTTAGAACCGGTAAAATATGGGCAATTGTGGAAAAAAATAATAATGTTAAGTTACTTTTTTAGTACTTATGCCTACAGCCTAGATTTTTATTACCGATATTGAAAATGTAAAATTTTGGTCGTACCTTAGTCTGACTAATAAGTGTAACTGGCCGTGAATGGCCAACTTTAGCAACAAAACTTTGATTGATATAATTTCATTCAAAGTTACATAATCCACTACCTGGACGTGGGTTCAAATCCAATTTTTGATTTCTCATTAAAGTTACAGATTGGTGGAGTTTACTATTTCTTCTTTTGAAATAATAATTTTAAATATGTATATTAAGATTAAATCCATTTAATTCCCACATAAAGACTGGCGATTCTCACAAATAATGTTTCTCTTTTTTAAATATTATTTTTTACACGAAATTTTTGGAAACCGTAAATTACATCACACGAGAACTAAGTTAATTAACCTAACTATAACGATTGATAAACATAAAGGGGTTGTTCCCAGAGGTCCATGATTCTATTGTTCTTCTTTTCTTACCGGGTCCGTAAACATTTTCAATAGTGTTTTGAATGTTCATACATGGATTCCCAACGGGTCCATGAGATTTTCCAAAAGTACAGTCAGTAGAAACAAATTCTTATCAGAAAGAACAATATTTTAATAAAATTCTATGTTTTAGGTGAATTTTTCAAGGTTTTTCATGGCTTCGTACGTAAAACAGCTCTAACTACCATGTTTTTATTACAAATCTAATTAAAAGCTTCGCTCTTTTCGATAAAATTAAATGTGAAACTTGCTTCCAAAGTTTGTAAAGTGGTCCGTAGAACAAGATTGTGTATTCTTCTTTAATTTCATAGAAACAATAGGTATACACTTATCCCTTAGCTAAGCCTTCATTGCTGACTGTGTCGAACATTCGGATGGACCCAACGGGAAAGAAAAATTTACTAATTTAAAAAGTTGTGGACCCGTTTGGGAATTCAAGTATGAATTTTCCATGGACATTTGGGAACAACCCACATAAAGCAACACCAATAAACCCATTAAATTCACATACTAACCTATTACAACTAGACTGTGTGAACTAAGCCTGTAAATAACTTTTGGTATTTCTATTGTGAGCAAGACTTTTGCAACCGTATCCATGGCTAGCGTGGTTACGCAGTATTACTGATCCGTAGTTTATTAACCTTTCCAGTGGTAAGCTAATCATTTGTCCTTGCTATTTTAATGAGTAATTAATTTTTGTCATTACAAACTACATACATGCATTAGTTAAAAACATTACACTCGTTTTTGGGCAGGCGTGTAAAAAGTCAACAACTCCACGTTGCTTAGTATCTGACTACAACAACAGTTATTGATAGCAAAATTTTGAACATGGACCTAATTTTATCAGACCACGGACAGATTTATGAGTGTATCGTGCTTTATTAATAATTTAAGTCATGTCTGTATCAAAAGGTGCTTGTGGCGCAGTGGCGGCAGCGCTTTGGTAGTGATACCAAAAGTTAAGCAACCCACGGCGCGGTCTTGATTGGATGGGTGACCATTCCGACCATTAAAGTGACGACCATGACAAGCATCTCCGTGCTTCGGAAGGCACGTTAAGCAGTTGGTCCCTGCTAATATCTGTTGGTATTAGTCGTTAAGCCTAGTCAGAAGCCCTAGGGCGGCTTGAAAACATCTGACAGAAAGGTTTGTCACTTGCCTTTTGAAGACACCCCTCCACCAATCCGCACTGAGCCCACGTGGTGGAGTATGGCTCGTTCCTTCTCATAGTTGAGGTGAGGCCTCTTCCCAGCAGTAGGATCTAATAGGCTGACATTACTGTATCAAAAAGTATAAGTATACACTCTTACTACGCAACTTTCGCGGCGCGGGATAAAGTTTGTATCAGTAAAATCGCGTTGAATATCTTGCACATAGCAGATAGATAGAAGTGTTCAACCGTTCAGCCAAACATTAGCAACTTTACCTTTGAAATTATACTTGACGACGGTCAAGTATAATTTAAAGCGAGTAGCGCAACGGACAGACATGGCGAAACGTCTTGCCAATTACTACTAATGCAGTGATTTAAATTGTGAAACTAATGGCACAACTAAAACATTGTTTTGTTCCATAGTCCAAACAGCAGCTAGAAAGCTTGAAGTTCTCTCTAAGGTCAGGCGGTATTTTACATCGAAGCAGCTTCTACAACTATACCAAGCTCAAGTTAGATCTTGTATGGAGTACTGCTGCCACCTTTGGGATGGATCTGCCAAATACCAACTGGCTGCATTAGACTCAATGGAAAAAAGAGCAATACGAATTATTGGAGACACTGAACTTTGCGAAACTAAGCTGCAAAGCCTCGAACATAGGCGTAAGGTGGCGTGCCTTTCAGTGTTCTACAGGCTACATTTCGGCGAGTGTGCGAAGGAATTGCACGAATTGATTCCACCGGCCCCTTTCTACTATCGGGACATAAGACGCAGGCGGGGGTTCCACCCTTATGTCGTTGATATACCACTAATACGCACCAAACGTTTTAAATCTTCGATACTCTTGCGTACGGCTAGAGTGTGGAAATCGTTGCCAGCTGAAGTGTTCCCTAAACACTACGATTTTTATTCCTTTAAGAAAAGCGTGAATAGGCTGTTTCTAGACAGACATGTCCCATCATCGGCCGCATCGTCGCTTACCATCAGGTGAGATTGCGGCCAAAGTCTGCCTATTAAATAAAAACTCTGACCATGGGTGTGCCCCAGGGATCGATATTGGGACCTTTATATTTTTCATTTATATAAATGACCTTCCACACTTTGTGGAAGATCTTTGTGATATAGTATTATTTGCTGATGATACTTCACTTATATTCAAAATTCCCAGGGGGAAAGATACTTTTGACGATGTGAATAATACTCTTTCACAAGTATTGCATTGGTTTACCGTTAACAACCTTTTGCTTAACGGGAATAAGACTAAATGTGTTAAGTTTACGATGCCTAATGTCAGACAGGCCTCAACAGATGTTTTTATAAGAGACAAACTGCTAAATACTGTAAATTCAACAACATTTTTTGGAATTACTTTAGATTCAAAACTACAATGGGGTCCTCATATCGTGGCCTTGTCAGGAAGACTTAGTTCAGCTGCTTTTGCTGTAAAAAGATACGGCGCTTGACTGATGTTGAAACGGCCCGACTAGTCTATTTTAGTTATTTTCACAGCTTGATGTCGTACGGTATTTTACTATGGGGCTCAGCTGCTGATATAGAAACAATTTTTGTACTAAAAAAAAGGGCCGTACGTGCTATTTATAACCCCAAACCTCAAGATTCATTGAAATATTTTTTTAAATAAATAAGGATATTAACAGTAGCCTCTCAATATATTTATGAACATATTATGTATGTGCGTAAAAACTTGCATTTATTTACAAAGAAAAGTGATACGCATAATTTTAACACTAGAAATAAAAATAAACTTGCTATTCCACAATTCAGGCTTCAAAAAGTTGGTCATTCTTTCATGGGAAAATATGTCAATTACTTTAACAAATTATGGTAGAATTACCAATTAACAAATTTAAATCATTTATTAAGGATACCCTAATGACAAAAGGTTATTATAAAGTAGACGATTATTTGAATGATGTAAGCGTGTGGACCAGCTCGCACTAGTACAATTTCTGTATTTAAACATTATTTTTAAAAGAGGCTTTGACAATAGTGACTGAGTTTCTTGCGCTGCTTCTTCTCAGCACTAGCCCACAATTTGTCCCGAAGCAGTGGTAGGGCTTAAAAAATAATATGTTGGGACGTGTATAAGTGCCCCCTGTGGGCCTACATACATAAATAAATGACTTTTATGACTTTTTTATGACACTAACACCCTATGTAAGAGAAGGGGTCGAAAATGGCCAGAACTGCTTCGAGACAAAGATGGTACGGCCGTGCCGCTTTTTGACTCGACTTGGCGGGAGTACAGCCGTGCCTCCAGATTTTTTCTGAGAAACTTTGTTAGACTATCCTTCAGAAAACGATGAAAATAGTAAACCTGCTTTGGTTACCCAACCTAGGCTAATTGGTCAGCCAAATAAGTTTTAGAGAAGAGAAGAGTAAGCTTATATTGATTAAGGGTAGATTGATTCGTTTAATTACTAATAGCTAGCTTTTCTTACAATAACTGGTTATAGGTACTTTAATTAAAGTAACTAAAAAATTGATTCTGAGAAGCATTTATTTTATCAAATATTAGCACATAGTGCGCAATACAAAATTCTGATTTAGCAATAACCAGCAAAACCATTACCATACTGGATACTAGGATTTACATAATTATTTTGTGGCGAATAAAATATACCTAGATCTGAGTCAAACGTTCCGCTATTTCTAGATTTGAGACTCAAAGTGGAAAAACTATCTGCGGAACACAAAATGTTTTCCAAACAATTTATCGGAACACTAGGCGGTATTAATATAATTCCAGAATCTTGTAAACTTGGTTGTATCGGAACACAGGAACAATGTGACGATGGAGCACAACTGGCGGAACATTTCGTTACGCAGTTTGGACTTAAGCTTTGTGATATAAGACAGTTTTTAGGTTTCGACGGAACGTAACTCGAAGACGTCTGTGCTACTGGAACACAATTGTTTGTAATTGGAACATTTGCCTTAGAAACACATGAGCAGACAGTCTCGAAACATTCTTGTTTTTGAGAATTATAGCTAAATGATGAGGATCCAGTAGATACTGGACTGAATAGCATTGGTAACTCGATATTTTGTATTTGTATAGATGACAATGTGTTCGGGCATGCTTTGGAAACCTGAAAAATATAAATGTTATTTGAGTGCTATTATCCTGACAAGTTGGAACAACTTAGCTTTTTACTCGACTACATCGGGAGGAGGGTAATGTTTTTCGAGTGTATGTATGTATGTAAGTATATAGGGTGTCCCTACGAAATTAAATCAAATTGCATCGAGCGCCAGCTCACTGGCGTAGCAAGCAGTTGCAAAAATTCGTCGACTGACTAACGTCCTCCGTAGCTTAGTTGGTAAGAGCACTCGCCCGGATAGCGAAGGGACGTGGGTTCGAGTCCCACCGGATTACACAGTCGATTAATTTTTGTAAGTCAAATTTGATTTAATTTCGTAAAAACTTGCAAAATAATTGCTTAAGTTGTACAAATATAATAGGGTGTCACTTAAAAAGCGTGCCAGAATGACACTGGAGATAGTTTATATCCTTATATAGCTTATATACCATTCGAATAAACTCTAACAAGCAGACATGATTATTGAAAAAACGAAACACCAAACAGCAAAAATTATTACATTTTTGAAATTTTGACGAATTCAACGACAACTCATATGTCAAAAACTGTCAAGCTGTTTGGGCTGTAGGGCGTGCCAAACAATTGTACAATTATATGTACTCTCTAAAAACATAACCCTCCACAGTCGGGTAAAAAAGGTCTTTGATTTGGGATATAATGTCACTTTTTGCCCAAAAACGCCACGCCAGACTGACACTGAGGATAGCTTGGCCATAGACATTTCAAACAAAAATAACATGACTCTAGTGTCATAGAATGGATGAGAAATTCCATATCTCTGCGGAAGAAGTCGCGGGCAACTGCTAGTAAATAATAATAGTTAGTATTTACTTACACAAAATATTGTTAGCAGAAGAACTGTAACTCCCTTCATTGTGGTAAGAAACTAATTTGAAAACGACGACGAACATAATTTATATGCGTTCCTATCAAAATTCGATATTATTGCGCTCTCCCAAAATTGTTTTGAAGCAATTATTACACGTTTTGAGTCTGATAAAGAATTTTTGGAATTGTGTCAAAATAACTTTGCAAGTCAGTTGATAAAATACAAGGATCATAAACACGCACACAAAAATAAGTTTCACTTAACATCTTAATAGAGAAAAATTAAAACTGACCTGAATGATTGACTGACTGACAGATTAACAGATTGACATAATCAAGATCAACGCACAGACTGAACCGCTGGGTCTATCAGAGACTTGGCACATAGGTTACTTATGAGGTGCATTAGAAAGGATTTTAGGAAATTCATCCCCTAAGGGGGTAAAAAGTCGAGAGTAATTGGTACGACTGCTAAAAATACTTTTTTCCTGGGTTACCTACTTATTTACATTAGTTGTTGCATTAACTGATGCTCCTACCGTGAAACCATCGTGAGAAAACCTGTACCGTTACCATGAGTTTACGGTGGTTTACTCGCTAGCGACGACGTAAAAATGTGTATAGAAATTTTTAGTTCTCCAAGTAACCGCTAGAGGCGCTGTGCAATTTTCCATACACTTTTTTTACGTCGTCGCTAGCGAGTAAAACCGCCGTAAACTCATGGTAACGGTACTGCTCGTTCAGGCGACTGAATGTGTAACCGTGATCCAAGCTGGTCACGTACCCCTGTTGACAGGGTCACGGAGGTAAAACGGCAGTCGCTAATAATAACCTGATCTGCCATATCCTGGATCACGGACCATAGCGGACCCTGGGCCCTCGGGCGCGAGTGCAAAACCGGGATAACGCTAAGACTTGACTTAACCAGTTTTTAAACAGCCCGTAAACAAAATTGAATCAAATTTCACTTACAAAAATTAATTGACTGTGTCATCCAGTGGGACCCGAACCCACGTCCCTTCGCTATCCGGGCGAGTGCTCTTACCAACTAAGCTACGGAGGACGTTAGTCAGTCGAAGAATTTTTGCAAGTGCCTGCTACGCCAGTGAGCCGACAGTCGATTAATTTTTGTAAGTGAAATTTGATTTAATTTCGTAAAAAAAAACTTGCAAAATAATTGCTTAGGTTATAAAAATATGATAAGCCCGTACATATATTTGACGGTTTATTTGACACAATTGACATACAATATATGTCAAATATTAATTAAACGGTTGTTTAAAACTTAAACATGTGTTGGTAAATTCGGCCCTAAGAAGAAGATTGAGGATAAGTATTGAACAAGAGGCAGAAATCAGTTGCTAACGAAGTATTCAACTGGCAATGAATACTGGATTACCGCTCGGTGTCACGGAAAAAAATACAGCACCATTATGCACCTTATTGCTTTATGAATAAAGCCGTTATTAGTGATGTGGTTGTTTGTACTCGTTTATTGATACTCTATGTGGAGCAGTGTGCCAACATGCGACACAGTCTATCGATGGCACATGAGAATAACGTGGATATGACTTGTATTAAATGTTAGAAACAATAAATTAATTAATAACATTATATAAGTTTAAATAAGAAACCAAAAATTCGCACACAGATAGGATTTGAACCTACGACCTTTGGCTGATCAAAGCAAAAGGTCGTAGGTTAAACTTATATAAATAAGAAAAAACACTGTGAGTGTTAAAAAATATCAAAAACTAGTAATAACATTATAATAATAGTGGAATCATGCAACGTACCTTAGATATGTACTTGTTTTGTTTTCACTCCCGACGTTGAATGACATTTAATAATGCAACAAGCAAATTTCATAAGTTATAATTAATTTATAAGATGACAACTTAAATAAAAAAATATGAAAATTCGATAATAATGACGTATCTTCTTTATAAGCGCCGACGCAAAAAGAGAGGGGTGTTATAAATTTAACGTCTGTCTGTGTATCTGTCTATGATATCGTAGCTCTCAAACTGATGAACCGATTTTCATTGTTTTTTTTTTTCAGTGTCATAGATAATTTTGTCCCGAGTGTTCTTAGCCATATTTGTTTCATGAATGGTCCGATGAAATTATGCTTAAGTACTGTTTATTTTGATGTAGTTTGCCACGGTTTCGGTTGCTAAGCAACATGAAGTGGTTGAGTCCGACTATTGTTTGATGGATGTTAATGAGCATGCTGTATCTTCTTCCCTTCTTTGGTCTGACTTTGCATGTTTATGCTAAAATTTCAGAGCTTTCGTCTTTAGTCTGTTCCTAAGTACACAAAGACAAAACTACGGGAATAAAGTAAAAAATATAAATTGATTGATAGCCTAATACTATGTTTTTTTTTAATATTTGCATGCTATTCTATATGGCTGAATATAAATGAGCTTTATGACGTACCTAATATCATATTTTATGATCTGACATGTACCATATTCAAAGGCAAATTAATTTTTATGATTATGATTACATTTTTGTTTTGTTTAATTTTTCATTCATGACATTGCCAAAAACCCATTTTCATGAGTGAACTGTAAAGCCAAATATCCCAATGCGCTGCGTGGCAGCGTGGTGGTTTTAAAAAACGAACAGACATATTTATTTTTGTTCTAAAGGTATTGCAACTGCGATGCTGTCTGCAGAAGTATTTAAAACATTTTTTGTGGTCATTGCCGTCTATACAAGAATTTTCAAAAAAAAATGTGGTCTTGTTTGGTAAGTCGTATCCACACTAACTCCACCAGGCCGCAGTCCCGTTACGTAGCAGTAGGTTAGCGTCCACCAGGCACATCCCTGAGATGCTGTGAAGCAGGGCTGTGCAAAATATTTTATAAAGCAAATAAATTGTTTTTCTGAGAATTGAGAATTGCAAGTTTTTCTAAGTATTGCTTTTGTTAAAAAACCATTTTGTAGGAAGTCAGCGTCAAATTATAACATACGAATGCGAATTTTAGAAACGAAAGGTGTAAAATTCTATTCCTAATCGTATAATATAATTCGTATGAAACTCCTCATCAAATTGCAATGAAGAACATAACTACGTACAGTCGAACATAGAACCTTAAAATCGCATTGCAAAGTTTACAGACTTTACCACAACTAATGTTCATCATTATATCAGCCTATTGCAGTCCACTGCTGGCCATAGCCCTCTCCAAGACTGCGCCAACTTTCACGGTCCTCCGCTTCCCGCATCCAGTCACCACCGGCCACCTTTCTAAGGTCATCAGTCCACCTAGCAGGGGGGCCAGCCTATTGCAGTCCACTGCTGGCCATAGCCCTCTCCAAGACTGCGCCAACTTTCACGGTCCTCCGCTTCCCGCATCCAGTCACCACCGGCCACCTTTCTAAGGTCATCAGTCCACCTAGCAGGAGGGCGTCCAACACTACGTTTCCCAACGTGGTCGATCGAGAACCTTCCTACTCCAACGCTTGTCGCAATACTAATGTCACTGCATTCTGAATCATCATCACACAGAGCGTTTACAGATATCACAATGTGGCAGCCCTGGCTAGCATCCGCTTGTTACTGGGTAAGCGGATTATGTCACGTGCAACAAGCCTCTAACTATGGGAAACTGCTTATTGTGTGTAGAGCAGCCTTAACTGGGAGAGCGCACTTTTTGTAAAGGGTGACCGGCATACTCGTAGATAATGCAGGTAGTTGGAGAATGCCTAGAAAAAACTTCGATGTAAACGAGGCATCTCCAGTGATAGATAGGTAGATATTTTTCTTGAATATTAAGTCATATAGTGTTGGTCATTGATAAATTATACTAAGATATACTACGCATTTCAAAATCACAACCTAAACAACTTAGACCCGTGTTCACTAATTTTTAAACGACGATAAACCTCAATTGACTGTTATTTTGACAGAATATAAAATATGTCAATTAATGCTACACCGGCTGATTAAAAAAAAACATCCGTGTTATTACAAAAACTTAGTACCGGGTTTAGGACAGGACTAAGCTATTAGCTAGCCAATTAGAAAAGCGCTTCTCTATTAGGTTATGTCACGAATGTGTCATTCATTCCTCTGTTGTCGGCTAATATTTAGACCTATTTTAAACCCGGTCTAATTTTCTTGTAATAACACCGGAGTTGTTGAACTCCAGGCTCAAAGTGACAGTTATTACTAGTTACCAACAATAGATAATAATAATTTATCGAAGATCCTATTTTTCTTACTGTTAGCCAATTGTGATGCGTAAGATGGCAAATTGTATGAGTTTTTGTAGTATTAATAGACTATTGATAGTACGCTACTTTTATTTAACCAATGACGGTCTCTATCAAAACTATACAAACATTCAGCTCCAGTATCAAGTGTTTCCAACGGTACATTTGTGTAACCTAATTCGGTCTATCTCGCTCTAGCACCACGCTACACTATACCTTATCACTTCAGAATAGAGTTCAAATTATCATGCATTGCTCCTTAGTTTCGGTGTGCCGTTACGTAAGATTTTAAGGTCACAAATATTGCATAACGCTCATGCTATGTGACCGCGTCCAGTGTAATCAGACCCGTAGGATTGCATTGAAATCCCCCGCTCTGGTTCGGTTCCGTTTGTTGTTGAGAAGGGAGGAAGGTCTTCTTTGGATGGTAGAGTGCATGATTTCTGTTGGGTAATAGCCACTTTTGAAATGCTAGCTGAGACAGATGAACGGGACTTTGATGTTGAGGTCTTCATATTATCTGTAGTGATGCTAGGAGGTACTCTTATACACAACTAACGAGCTACCCCGGCTTCGCATGAGTGCAATATGCGTGTTTTATAAATATTTAACCTTCCTTTTGAATCACTCTATTCATTGCTGAAAATTGCATTAAAAACCGTTGCGTAGTTAAAAAGATCTAAGCATTCAGGCAGCGGAAGCGACTTGGTTTTATACCATGTAAAGATAAAGATGTTGGTACTTACATGACATGAGATAATAATATTTATCAGACTAATGTCGCATGCATAATTTTAACACTAGAAATAAAAATAAGCTTGCTATTCCACAATTCAGGCTTCAAAAAGTTGGTCATTCTTTCATGGGAAAATGTGTCAATTACTTTAACAAATTACCGAAAAATATTGTAGAATTACCAATTAACAAATTCAAATCATTTATTAAGGATACCCTAATGACAAAAGGTTATTATAAAGTAGACGATTATTTGAATGATGTAAACGTCTGGACCAGCTCGCACTAGTACAATTTCTGTATTTAAACATTATTTTTAAAAGAGGCTTTGACAATAGTGACTGAGTTTCTTGCGCTGCTTCTTCTCAGCACTAGCCCACAATTTGTCCCGAAGCAGTGGTAGGGATTAAAAAATAATATGTTGGGACGTGTATAAGTGCCCCCTGTGGGCCTACATACATAAATAAATGACTTTTATGACTTTACTTTTATGTCACATAAGGACGTAAGTCATGATAGGTTTCAAATCGATGAAGTCGGCAGTTGGCCGAACAACTGAATTAAGTAAGTAGGTAGTTAAAACCATTGACTCTTCCCCCCTTACTAATAAGGATTTTGACATTCTATAACACTACTTGATTATATTTTATATGATACGACTAATTTGAAATTTTTGTTTCCCTTATGTCATATTATCACCTATATCTGTCATTAGTTCCAAACTACCCGTCTCATATTATTGATACTAGTGTTAGGCCCACTGTCCGGCACTGGACTGCCTCGTTGGTCTAGTGATCAGCACGATAGGTACTATCTACGAGGTCCCGGGTTCGAATCCCTGGTCGGGCCGAGAGTGTTTGGGTTTTTCTGTCTTGGAATTATTCAGGCACAGCTCCGAAATCAGGAAAGTTGGTGGTGTTAGCACCCCCGTGCTTCGGAAAGTACGTTAAGCCGTTGGTCCTGCGCTTGATCTCTCTACGGTCATGTCGGACTGCCGTCTCACCGAATTATGAGAGTGAAGGAACAGAGAGTGCACATGTGTATTGCGCACACACTTGTGCACTATAATATGTCCCGCGCAGTTGGCTAATCTCTGTTGAGACAGGCCACTGTAGTCAAAATTCGGCTAGAAGGACATTAAGGCCCACTTGCGGAAGTCCGGATTAACGTTTCCGGACTTTTAAAGGCCTATTATCTGACTTGAAAGCTCACTTGCACGAGTCTGGATTAGCTAATCCACGTGCGCTAGTACGGATTAGCTAATCCAGCCTGGGTCAAGTGGGCTTTCAACACAGATAATAGGCCTTGATTAAATAAATCCAACTTGCGCCAGTCCTTAGATAGGCCTTAAATAAATCCAGATTAGCTAATCCGAACGTGCGCAAGTGGGACTTAGTATCAATATGAGTTCATGTGAATCTTTTGAAATGTAAATTCGTTAAACTTCACGTGGTTTCTCACAGTAGCATACCCATCATCAGAGCAGTGAGTGATGTCGAAAATAATGGTTGTTCGGGCTTGTTATGCAAATGGTTGCATCACCCGGTCGCTTGCGTCCAAGGTTTTTAGATCAGGTCAATTTTTGGGGCCGGCTTGAGCTTATCTGTATTGATCGAATTTTTTAGCGTCAAAGCGTTTTTATAGGTATGTGATTTTGGTGCCAGACTTGCTGATGTAGGCCTCAGACCAAATAAAAAAAGGAAGACGGTGCCCGCTCAAACAATGAAGTGAAGCTCACTGTGCAAATCTGTGTGCGTGACCTAATGCGTAGTACAGTGATTACGTTAGTGTGTACAGTAGTTAAGTGATACCAGTACCCTGAAAATAATTGACCCACAAACGAATGAAAATAATAAGTCTAGTACGAAGCTCTTTTTCTCACTTGGATTTAAAATTATTAAGAATTTTCAAATACATTTTGCACAATTTTAATTTAAAGATGATTTATTTAAGGAATCAAACAGCACTTATAGTTAATACATTAGCCAAAACAGTTTCGTGAATTTAGTAAAACTTGCAATAAATCAATACCTATGAAATTAACAATGGTTGGGAAAAATTGAATTGAAAGTACGTACGTCTCTACTACTCTCAATAATATATTTTTTGGTTTGTTTTTGATTCTTTGCACGGCTAGTGCATTCGCCACAACGGAGTGTCAAAAGGTAATGAAACGATTATGAAACGTAACTTTGTTTGGGATAGGCTGCTTATACTTTTATATGATTAGCTACTATAAATATGGATAAGATATTAAGAATGGAAGTAGAGAAAGGAATACGGTGGGATACAAGAGAGTAAAACAATGAAGAATGATTAATTAAAGGACATAAAAAAAAGATGTGGTTCAGGTCACCTATGTCAGCCCCACATTCACAGTTCGCACAAGTCAGAGTCAATTATTTGGAATCTAGCAGCTGGTGAGCTGGATTACTAACGTAGTAAATAGAAGCAAATGATAGCCAGCTAAAAATTATCCCACATTTGGGGTAAATTTTTGTGACGGATTATAGGCACACTGACTGCATTTGTTGAGGTCTTGTGTTCCAAAAATAATATATAAACATTTTGGAATAACATTAAAATTATCAACGGATTCTATTTCTTACTTATGAAAAGGGATTCCAGAGTTTTTTTTTTGTGAGTAACCGAGTTGTTTTTGCAACATTTTACCACGCACGAAGGCATTTTAAATTATTTTGTGAACGAATGGTGGCGCGACTATTACGTCAAAGGTTTGGCAGGGCACTGACGCGCGGTCGGCTTCCTATTTTGAAACCGGCTTCCTATTGCAGGCTTCACTTCTTTAGTACGCGAGGCTACGTCTACCTTTTTTTATTTGGTCTGAGGATGTAGGCATCTTACGTACATGACTCATTGATATCTTTCGATTACGTTGAGCTTGATTTTTACAGCTTAAAGGGACCGTTATTATTAAATATGAACTTCAACTCGTATTCTCAACGCGTTATTGAGAATATACTTTTGACAGACAGACAGACGGACAACGAAGTTATACTTTAAGGATTCCTTTTTTCTTATTAAGGTACGGAAACCTGAAAAAATAATATTTAGGTAAAATGTCATTGCTTTGGAATTGCTTCAAGCTTCAAGTTTGGCTGTAGGCCTACTTGCTCTATTAAAATCTACAGCTACTTACTATACAGTTTTGTAATGCTAAGCATACTAGACCTATGAATGTGTTTGCAATTTTGTATGATTCAGGGAATAACACCAAAGGACCAAACACATAGTTTGTAATTTATGGCCTCTACATCTATAAAGATAGAATTTTAATTATAATCGAAGGAATCAAGGATTTGCAGAACCTACTTCGCAGAAATCCATTTAAAATAGATAAAATTAAAAAAAATAATGCTTTTTTCCGCTAAGCAAAAAAGCGTTTAGTGAAAAAAAGCAAAATAATTTTAATTTTTCTATTATGTTTCAATAATATGTTAAAACAAAAGAAGGTGGCATTAGTAGAATCAGTTTATTCGAGTAATTATGTAGTGGCAAATGGCATAACATCATATTCGGAACAAATACCTACTTATTCATATTCAAGAAAACTTGTAGGATGTGATACAATAAATCTTTATTACATTCTTCTATCTAATGTTCTTACTAACAAAACACTAGTAACTAAACTATAATAGTAATATATATATACAACTTATTAATAAAAATTAAGATAAATTATTTAATACAAAAGAAAAACACAAAAAATATAAAAAGGGTCCTTGTGGTAAGTTCCCAGGATGCTGGCAGCATTACCACGCTAGATAGCGATGCTTATACGCTGAGCAAGGTAGGTGCCAGCTCTTGGGTCACCACTGATGTCAACCAGCCTCTTGGAAATCTCTTTGAAAAATAAGATACTCCTAAATCTAATGTAGGTAATTATCTATTGCGTTCGAAAAAATAGCCCACGCAACCTTGACCCGCATTCTTGTATAATATCAGTATGTTATCTTACTATCTACCTTCTACCTTTTATTGCGTATGTGTTTCATTAAGCGTAATAGCTATTATTGAATGAGATAAATAAGTATGGTAAACGTATAGTTAATTACAAGCGCTGACTTTTTATGTGTGTTTTTTTAAATATGTAGAATGAATCTGTAACCAATACCGCCAACTTACTTAGAAGCATTGATATTTTATCTGTCTGTTCAAACATGTTAGAGTGAATCTGTATTGTGAATTTGTTTGTAGTCGAAGTTAATAAATAAATAAAAATAAAATACCACCTATAGTTACTAAGAAACGTTGATATTTAACGTCTTCTAATGTTACAAATTGAGTCTGTAACCAATACCTACTCCAAAATATTTTTTCACCGTAAGGACGTTCCGCTGAACCGATTCTCATACAATTTCTTATCTTATCTTATCTTTATAGGGGCCATGGGCATCAACCCACGGAGCACCTCGACCCACTAGGATCTTTTGTGACTCCCCATACCTTTACTCTTTAGTGTTCCTTAAAGACTTCCTTTATAAATTTTACTATGTCTTTAGGTCTGAAGAGCCTATAGTCTTCCGAGTCTGGGTAAGCCAATCCAAGAAGACCCATTCGGGTTCTAGCCAGTGCATCGCATTCACACATCAAGTGCTTCATGTCTTCTGGCTCTTCCCCACAGGCTCTGCAGCTGCCGTCCTGAGTTAGCCCCATTCTGAGAAGCATTTTATTTGTGGCGTAGTGACCAGTTAATGCCCCCAGCAGAGGTCTCGAGTGTTGGCGGCTGTTAAGCATTAGGTATTTGTACCATTTTCTAGCATTCAGATCAAGAAAGGCTTTAGAGTGATCCAGGGCATTTATTCTGGACCATTCCTGGGCATGTTTGGCCTTTATGTGGTTCTTGAATGCCGTGTTAATTGTTCCATTCGACAATCCTATAAAAGGCTCAGGGCCAATCAGTCTAGCCGATGAGCCCCATCTAGCTAATTCATCTGCTTTCTCGTTACCCTTGTAACCTGTGTGACCCGGTATCCATATTAAACGTAGTTTATTATGTTTGCCGAGTCTGTTAAGTACTTCAATGGCATTTATGACTAATTTTGAGTTCACTTTTGCCCTTGACAGTGCCTTTAACGCAGCTTGACTGTCACTGAGAATATAGATAGTGCGGTTTTTCACACCTTGATCTAGATTCCTCAATGCACATGAGAGTATAGCATAGGTTTCCGCTTGGAAAACTGTTGCCATTGACTTTGACATTGACATTGACACCCATGCATTGACTTTCTTGGAAGTCTTTCAGGTAAACTCCCGCACCTGTACCGCTATCCATTTTGGATCCATCCGTATAGCAGATTATGCTATCCGGTTCTGGCTTGGGTGGGCGTTGTTTCCAGTCATCCCTTGTGGGGAGGTGGACTTTGGAAGTAAAATTTTGGACTTGTTCGATCACAGTCCATTTGAAGGATCCTGTTCAAATCCGAATTTCCTTCCCATAGAGTGTGATTCGTTTAAGGTTTGGATGCATCCCAAAGCTGGGAGACCTTAAGTCTTTGCAGTGCCTTCCTTACCTCAGTCTCTATCACAATATGCAGCGGAGGAAGTTCTAGAGCTACTTCCATTGCTGCCGTTGGAGTGCTTCTGAAGGCCCCCGTTATCGCTAGACAAGCAGTTCTTTGTAATTTTTCCAAAGCCTTTCTGCATGTTACTAGCCTTGTCCTTGTCCACCAGACAATGCTGCCATATGTAATTATAGGTCGCACCATCATTGTGTATATCCATCTTATAATCCTTGGGTTTAATCCCCATGTTTTACCATAGGCCGCTCGACACATTCCAAAAACTCTTGTTGCTTTAGAAATTGTTATGTCAGTGTGCTTGCTCCAATTGAGTTCCTTATCTAGTGTTAATCCTAGATACTTAACCTCTTTGGACCATTGTAGCTGGGTTTCATATAATGTTATCGTCCCAAGCCCTTGGAGATTTCTCATTCTTGTAAACGGAACCACTGTTGTTTTGCTGGGATTGACCATCAGATCATTGCTTTCGCACCAGTTCTGAAGGATGTTCAGCGCTCTTTGCATTAGTTCCGATACCGTCCTCGGAAATTTTCCGTTGACCATTATTACAAGGTCATCTGCATAACCTACTGTGTAGTAAGGTCCTTCATTTAGTCTGGCCAGTAGCGAGTCTACAACTAAGCTCCACAAAAGAGGCGATAAGACTCCGCCTTGGGGGCATCCTCTAGTGGTTTTCAAAGTAAGATGTTCTCCCACTAGCTCAGAGTGTATTATTCTTCCTTTGAGCATGCAATCTATCCATCTGCAGATAGTTTTAGATATGCCGTGCTCATTCGCGGATGCTCTTATGGATTCGAATGTTGTGCGGTCGAAGGCACCTTCTATGTCCACAAAAGCCCCTAGGCACAGTTCCTTATGTTCTAGAGCGTACTCTGCTCTTTTTGTGACATAGTGAAGTGCGGTCTCCGTTGATTTGCCGGACTGATAAGCGCATTGTAGACCGTGTAGAGAAAATTTTCTCAATGCACCTTCCCTGATATGCCTATCAACCATTTTTTCCAACGTTTTTAGTAGGAATGATTGTAAGCTGATCGGTCTGAACGCTTTTGGTTCCTCATAATCTGCTTTACCTGGTTTAGGAATAAAGATTACTTTAACTTGTCTCCACCTTTTTGGTATATATCCAAATGCTATGCAAGCTCTATAAAGTCTACATAGGTATGGATCGAGACACCTTGTTGTAGTACAATGGGGTAAATGCCGTCTGGACCAGGCGCTTTAAATGGCTGAAAGGATTTAAGCGCCCAGCTCACTTTGGCAGCATTTACTACCTTCTTTGCCACTAGCCAGTCGCTTTGCGTGGTTCTTCTCGCTTGGTCTTCCTGGCTAATGGCATCTTCGTTTTCAGCTATAGTCTTGGCGCCGGGAAAGTGGGTTTTAATCATTACTTTCAGCCTTTCGGCTCCGACCTTTGTGCGTTCTCCATTCTCATTTCTTACTGTTGACAGTGGAGCTGATTTTGTGGTGGAGATCGCTTTTGTCAGTCTCATTCCTTCTGGTACTGAGCTGATCTTCTAGCAGTGGGCTCTCCAGGCAGAACGTTTTGCCTTTCGAACCGCAGTGCTGTATCGCGTTAGTGCCTTTTTGTATTCACTGAAGTTATTCGTAGCTTTAGCTACATTGAATGCCCTCCTTGTCTCTTTTCTGATTTGAGCTACCTCTTGGGTCCACCATGGTAGTCTCCTTGCAATTGCTTTGTTTTCCGGGCAGTTGCCTTTCCATGTAACTTCTCTCATACAATTTGGTCTGAAGGTTGTTTTAGACCCGCATTTGTTTATCTTGGATTTATTCATCATCATTAATTGAGGCAGTGAAAAGGCATGTAAGCGATAGTTATATATAAAAAAAAACATATTAATTAAAGAAATTAATCATTTTCCTAAAAGTGCAATGCAACCCCTTACTAAGCTTAGGTTAGGTAAGTTTTTTAAAACAGACAGACAAACAGAGTTTATTAATTTGTAAATACATCGTTAACAAATCGGTTACCCAAATCGGTTGCCATTCTTATCCAAGTTTTGTAATGGTTTTAAAATCCACGCGCAACTCAACCTTGGCACATTTGAGCGGTTACATCACTATGCACTATCTCTCTGGTCTGCTCTCATTGTTTGTGTTACGTTCAGTCAAATAACGAGTAACGGTTTTTGAATACGTTTGTGATTGGGAATAAGCGCGGTAGAGACGGTCAAAATGCGGTAGTATGACGAATTGTTAGCAATTTTATAAGTACTACGGGTTTTTTTTTGGAAGCCGCTATATGGACTTGTATTTTTTTTAAATTCTTCTTCTTCATAGTCGTATACCTCATGACTGAGCGTCGTGATCATTATGTGGAATGAAACACACACAACGACTTTCTTGGCAATGTTAAATGGAGTGGTTTGCCATTGCCTTCTCCAATTCACACACTAGTCAATTAGTGTGCAGGTTTCCTCACGACGTTTTCGTTCACCGTCAGGCAGCGATATCTTTGAAAAAGACTGTACTTAAGTTTTTGTACAAACTCAGTGGTACAGGCGGGGATCGAACTCACGACCTCACGGATGAGAAGTAATGTTTAGTTTAGTTTTTAGGGTTCCGTAGTCCGACAAGGAACCCTTATAAGATCGTTTAGTTCGTTCGTTCCGTCCGTCCTAGCCTGTCACAGCAGAATATTTTCTACGTTTATGGACTGATTTGCATGTAACTTGGTTCGAGGATACTAATGTAAAGTGGGGGTGAATTATTTTTTTGAGTGCACCCCCTTGTGTGGGGTATCGTTGAAAAGGACTATGAAAATAAGGTAGGGTTTCCATACAACACATTTATATCAGCTTTACCATTTGCGAGATATAGCCCGCCAAAGTAGTTTACACGGAGTTCCCCCCCCTGTAATTTCTAAAGTCTTGGACCTATAAACTTCAAATCACTCACGTGAAGAAGCAGGCGCGGAAAATCTTATTTAAAATTATTTCGGGTATCCGGTATCCTGTGATGAATACTTTTGAAATTATAAATAAAATAAAAATATATACTCTTTTTGCCTATACTGTCTAATGTTTTAAATTAATGGTACGGAACCCTTCGCGCGCGAGTCCGACTCGCACTTGGCCGGTTTTTTTTTTCTAATAGGCAGAAAGACCGCAATCTTATCTGATGGGCCTGGATGGGATGGGATAGGCGATGCGGCCGGGGATTTGTCATGTCTGACTTACTAGTAAAAGCCTTTTCACTTATTTGTTTCTTACGTTTATGCGAATTGTTGAACTCATTAAAACACAATTTTACGTTCCACCGGCATGGGATCCTATTCTAGCAAAAACCAAAGCAACACCTCGCACTGCAAGATCTCAAGACACGGTTAGCTCATTCTGCGTAAATAGGAACGTAAATTAATATTAATGAGTGACAGTAGTTTAATTTTTCAAAACCTTGTAATGACAAAAAATACCTTAGTCTCCCTTGTGACCACGAACGCTGAAAAGTGTTCGAAACGTCAGGTTTCAAATAAAATGTAAATAAATCGCGAAGTAATCCGTAAAATTGTGTTTTAATGAGCCTGTTCACTCTTTGCTTATCTAACAGGTATCAATATCATTAGTGTTTTAGCCTATTTTGCTCTTTTACTCTCTACTTGACACTTTCGTGCCCTCAGATTGTGGGGCTGGTAACGAATAATATCTACTAGTAAGACTTATCGTTCCATAGAAGTCATATGTTATCACTCATATAACATAGAAGAAAGGTTATAAAACTGAATTAATTACTCACGACACCAGTTTTTACCACAAAAAACACAAGATTGTCATATTGGTTTTTGCAGTACCTACGGTCTTAAGTTTTGCGGCAAACCAAATGTTTAACAGATCGAATCACACAATATTCGGGGTAGACTGTACCGCCCAACTATTAATAACAATTGCTGGTAACCAGGCCACCGCAGTGCTGCAAGCGTTACAACAGTATTACATAAGCGTCGCTCTTCACCTTGGTACTAGTGATGTAACGTGTCAAGGTGAGGACACGCCTCTGGCGAGATGCGGTTTTTGCTGTGGGCAGTATGCAGCCAGTTACATTAAAAGAGAGAGAGTAGACGTCAAATTCACCTTGAGTGCGGTACACAATGAAGGCTTAAACGTGTTTCTGGCTAAAACCAGGCCTGTCTCACTCCTCAGTTACTAGTTACACATCTAATCTTATCTTATTTTCATAGGAGCCATGCGCAACGATCTTTTGTGACTCTCCATACCTTTACAGGTTTGACGACCGTCTTGGTGTAGTCGTTCGCGCACCGGACTTCTAAACCAGGCGGTTGCAGGTTCGAATCCCGCAAGAGGCAAATGTTTGTGTGATGAGCACGAGCAATTTGTACCTAAGTCATGGATGTTTATATGTATTTAAGTATTTCTATCCGTTATCCTAGTCACCATAGCACAAGCTCACGCTTAGTTTGGGGCTAGGTAATTGGTGTGTTTGTTGAAACAATGTATGTATTTATGTATTTACTCTTCAGTGTTCCTTAAAGACTTTCTAAACAACTACTAAACAATAAGTCAGACATAGGTACTTGACTCCTCGCTTATGTATCTATATTGGCAATGTGAGCACTTTGAAGTATTCTGTAAGCTCACTTGTAACTTTTAAATAAATAAATAGAAATTAGAGATAGTATAAATATAACTCGGTAATCCTTTACGAACCTGTGTTGCCGCATTTATTTATTTGCGCGTTCTACAAGATCATTCTTGTAAGCATGGGGAACACTTATTATTCAATTGACAATACACAAAATATTGACTACGAAATGTGACCAATTCGCAACAGATATCGATAGTTCATTTTGGCTATGTCGCGTACGCGCCAGTCAGGAGCCCTTGTTTCATACTCTTCTTCCTAAGATGCTTACATGCACGTGATGCTGTAATACTTTTTTGTTAGGACTTTAGTTCATAAGGAACTTCGATGACATATTCCTATTCCCTAACTAGATTTATGGTAAAGTAAAAAGTAAAGTCAGCCTATATAGATCCCACTGCTGGGAAAAGGCCTTACCTCAACTATGAAATACGAGCCATACTCCACCACGCGGGCTCAGTGCGGATTGGTGGAGGGGTGTCTGTAAGGCAAGTGACAAACCTTACTGTCAGATGTTATCAAGCCGCCCTAGGGCCTCTGACTAGGCTTAACGACTAATACCAACAGATATTAGCCAGGACCAACTGCTTAACGTGCCTTCCGAAGCATGGAGATGCTTGTTATGGACGTCACTTAAATGGTCGGAATGGTCACCCATCCAATCACGACCGCGCCGTGGGTTGTTTACTTTTGGTATCTGCGCCCACAAGCACCTCCAGGTTTATGGTATTACATCCTATTTGTAGCAATCCTGGTGCTGGTGGTGGTGACATTGCAGTAAAAGATCTGCCTAATAATAAAAAAACTACAAGTCCATATGGCATATTTTAATATTTGATACTCATTACTCACTCACTCGCTGAGTTCTTTAACCGCGTTGCTTTGTTCATCCCTAGTCCCCACGCAATTCAATGAGAGTAAGGTTGCATAATATAATATAATTAATGCAACTGATAGACATTAGGGTAAAGTAAAAAAATACGAGAATTTTATTAATTTTCAGTAAGTTGACAACCCTACCAAGGCGTGTAATATCATTGCAATTTACCTGTCGAGTCTGTCTTTTGAGATGGACGTTCAGCATTGGGTAAGAGTTATCATCTTGTCAATGCCATCGCGAACTATGCAATATCAATTTTATACTATTACAAAACTAGCATTTCAGTATTATTCATTTCTTACTAAGATCCCCGCTACTTTACCTACGCAAATACCACTAACTAACTAACTTTAACGCACCCTTTTTAGGATTCCGTTTCCAAAGGGCTAAAATTAGAATCTATTACTAAGACTCCGTTGTCCGTCTGTCTGTGTGCCACCAGGCTGTATCACAAGAACCGTGATAGCTAGACAGTTGAATTTTGACAGATGATGTATTTCATTTGCCGGTATAACAAAACAAATACTTACAAAAACAGCATAAAATAAATATTTAAGTTGGGCTCCCATAAAACAACGTGTCTTTTTAGGGTTCCGTAGTCCGACAAGGAACCCTTATAAGATCGTTCAGTCCGTCCGTCCTAGTCTGTCACAGCAGAATATCTTCTACGTTTATGGACTGATTTGCATGTAACTTGGTTAGAGGATACTTCACATATAGATCTCATTTTTTAAAATACAAAAAATTAAAATTACCCCTTTTTAAGGGTACCTCCCCATACATGCAAAGGGGGGGTTAATTATTTTTTGAGTGCATCCCCTTGTGTGGGGTACCGTTGAAAAGGACTATGAAAATAAGGTAGGGTTTCCATACAACACTTTTTTATCAGATATAGGCCGCCAAAGTCGTTTACACGGTGTCCCCCCCCCCCGTAATTTCTAATGTCTTGGACCTATAAACTTCAAATCACTCACGTAAAGAAACAGGTGCGGAAACTCTTATTTAAAATTGTTTTGGGTATCCTGTGATAAATACTTTTAAAAAAATAAAAATATATACTTTTTTTGCCTATACTGTATAATGTTTTAAGTTAATGGTACGGAACCCTTCGCGCGCGAGTCTGACTCGCACTTGGCCGGTTTTTTATGCTGTTTTTAAAACGAATAATGGTGTCTAATGTTGAAAATAATAGTATGGTTTTATTTATTAATTTTCTTTTACAAATTGTATGAATGGTCATTCATACTTAATGCCTAGGAGTACTAGTACTTATTCTGTGGCCTAGGTGTAAAAGAAGGAAAATCGATAGAAAGAGTGGCAAATATGAGATATATAGATGAATTAGCGGGTGACAATTGGTATCGCCCAAACTGACTTATATTGTTGTAGCAAGAGTCGCTATTAATTATTTAAATTGCTTTGAGGAGAGGTCCTCTGTAATTGTACCTTATTACCTAAGTCAACAAATGATTCAATAAATCATTGCCAAAATGCAACCAGTAAAGACGCCCACTGAATCTTCTTGTCTCCATCGCAATGCACTTCTTTAGACTATGTTGAAATTCGCTGATAAGTTTTATGTACGTACCGTTGGGTAGCACGTCAAGTTAGGCATTTAAACTACTAAAACCACTTTTAATACGAAGGACGTAAATAAGTTGTTATAATGTATTTAACTAATTCAGCTCATCGTACAAGTGATTTAGAAATGTGCTAATTTTCTCAATTTGGTGCAGGACCGCCTTAAGTGTAACGAACCAACTATAATATAAATTAGCATAATATGAATAAAGTGACTTCCTTCCTCTTGCATTGACTTAACCGTTAGATTCCTGATTAAAATGATAGGTATTTTCTTGTTTTGAAATTTATAAAACTCTCGAATTTACGGACCTACCCAAACATTTTCTTGAGTACAGTCACAAGCAATGAAATGTGCACAGATACGTTTTTATACCATTACAATAAGGTCTCAAATCGAAGGCAGATGTTTACATATTGATGCTCGTGACCGTACCTACCTACATATGGGATCTATTTCGCATAGAACTCATTTGCGTTCTACATAAAAATCAAGGTCATGCGCGGGTGTAATACTCCATAGAGGACCCAGATAGCCAGTCGTGCACTTAGCTTACTTGCAAACTTGTAAATGATCACCGTATTCATAAGCCTGTCATCTTTTTTACCATCAAAATAAAAATATTGCCAAATTATACGTCCCACCGTACTCTAGCAAAATGTAAACTACTTAGACCTAGTTTATTTATTTAATTAATTTGGAACACCAACAGGTTAAATACAAACATTGAACGGAACACTTAATATAAACGAAGAGTTGCATCTGTATTGCCTTATTTTCAATTATTTAAAATTGTTTTTGTTTATTTAAAAGAACCATCTAGACCAACTTGGTAGTCAGATGTAATACCTAGGTACTTTACTGGTAATATCGTCACCTAAATACCGAGTGGCCTTGCCATTCTTTGATTGATTAGAGAAATGTAAATTGGTTAATATAGTGTTTTTAGGGTCGTTGGGAGACGCTCACGCATGCGGAGTTAAGAATGATATAAAATCTGTGATGCGTAGCATTCATGACAGCGCTGTGTCATGTGAAATATTTTTTGATAACACCGATTATTTATTTATTTATACTTTTCTGCACAAATGAATAACAATGTACAAATGGCGGACTTAATGCCAAAAGCATTCTCTTCCAGTCAACCATAGATCAAACACAGAGAAGATGCAGGCGGTGTAAAAGAAGAAAGAGAAAAGTTATCAACGAAAGTATCAGTATCAAGATTATGTATCTCAATCCCGCGTAAGTGATCAAATTAGCACGACTAAAACTGCCCGTCGCTTTTTTGTAGTTTGGCAGAAATGTATTAAGAAGAAAAAAACCGCACTAATTTATAAATGGATCGGAGTATGAATAGGGGCCTAAGTTAAGTATGTTTGTAAGGATTAAGTAACTTGGTGTAGACATAGCCGCGGAACCACGGTGTCGACATGCCGTTAATGTTGTCTTGCTAATATTCAGACAATTTTCGAACGGGAATGTTTAATAATAGTTTTTGTGTTTGTCTGTCTGTATTTACTAGCTTGATTCTTTTACATTTTTTAATGTTTTTAATTCAATATGTATTTGCTATGATGACGTAACTATCCATGTATAAGTTGTTTTCACAGTTAGTGTTTGTATCACCACAAAGGAAGTCAGTAGTCCTCGTGAAATTATTTGGCGGATAATTTGACGAATATATTTCGTTTTTAGTCGTGAGAGAGGTAGTGGTAGAGCTACGTAAAAAATCATTGGTTTACTATCATTTTTTGCTTTATACACCTTCAACTAAGGCTATCTCTAGTATAGGCAGGATACTTACATAAAGTTCTTAGAGTCATAGGTAGGACTCGAAGATCGTGACGATAGCTAATTAGTACCATCATAGCTAAGATCAGTCTAGAATTCAGTCTACAACTCCAAGCCCTCAAAGTGATGTCACAGCCAACTTTTTATAAAAAAAATGACTTGCTGATTGGAGGCATTTATGTTATTGATAAGAAATATCGGTAGTTAAAACACAGTGCAATTCACAAGCAATCTGATATTTAATTGTAACAAATTAAAATACTTCGACGCTAACCTGACCAAGTGTTGAAAATTTTGCTTATATGCAAGCAAACCCGTTAAAGAAGTTCAGTGTAATATTTCGTAAGCACAGGATCTAAAGTGCAGCCTAATTGATTATTTTCTTGTGACACGAATATATTTCGGCTACGAATATAATTATCGTAAATATCATTATGTACGCAAAAACTTGTGAATCAATTAACATTTTACATAACTACTCGAGTGGAGATGAAATTCTCAAATCTAAATGTCACATGTAAGTTAGCTATAATTCTGTAATAACCACTGAAGAAGTTCCATCATACTTATTAACGTAGTTAATTTTTTTAGAACTATCTAATTCAAAATCATTTTATTGGAATTGTTGGCTTATTTCTTATATTCCAGCAATTTTTTTCCGATAAGCAAAAAAATGTGAATAAAGCATTATAATATGTAAGACGGCCTACATTTTTTTATTAATAATGACGGAAAAAACAGCGTCTGAAATTCAACAAATTTATTAATTTATGCACGAAATTCATATTTCGTGCATAAATTAATGAATAAGCTACTACGAGTAACCTGGACAATGTACTGAAAAATCCTTTGCTCTGTCAAAAATATTTGATGTGAAAAATCCTAATAATGTTTTGAAGTATCAAGTACAGAACAACAATTCTATGTTTTACCGGTAGTAAAACTAGCTTGTTTTAATATTTTATTAATACAGCTTCTGCTATAGGGTAAAACCGACTGCCTTCTGTCTACAAAATAACTTGATTCTATGAAAAACCAAAAAAAAGTTTTTTACCAGCCAAGGCTTTGATAATAATGGCAATTACGAGAATCATTGTTTTCTATTTTAGAATACCAAGCAAATATTACAAAATATACAAACCTATTGCTACAATGATCTACCAACATTCCTATTGCTGACATTTTTGTTCTCTCACTTATCATTTGAAAACATAATTTATGTTTCAAACAATAAGAACTACAATCGCAATGGTTTGTCTAGTCGGTTCATTTCATGTTTAAAACGATATTTCGAGTCGATAATGTAATCGATGGTGAAATTCTAACCCGAGTAGCTGATCAAGGATAAAGTTAATGGATTCGATTCGTCGCAACAGATCAGTCAGTACTGGCGTGGTAGTGTTTTGAAACGTATATAGAGCATAGGTTACGTAATAAAAAATAAAGTTAAAAAATTAAAAAAATGGGTCAAGTGCACACCGCACACGCACTTGCCCTATTTTTAAGGTTTCCATATTAGGTTCTGTAGTTTCCCGTTTCTCATAACAACCTATCAAAATCATATAAGTTATTTGTTAGTGCATGTAAATACAATGAGGGCACTTATGCATATTCTAAGATATAAACAATTACAAAAAAATGCTAATAGACGTAGCTATTCATAGAGATTTTATAAAATACTAGCAGGCAACTTCGTCTGCACAAATGCCAGATTTCACATACAAACTGTTATCTCCCATTTCACCTCCTAAATGTAAATTTTGTTATTCTGCTATTCTAGGAGAAGACGAATGCAAAAAAATATTTAAAAAAAACCGACTTCAAAACTGCCTACAGTGCTAATTAAAACTTTTTTTTTTTCAAATAAATTTAAACTAAAAAGTACAAAATAATATTTTAAATTACCTAACTGTTCTACGAAATTATACTAGAAACCTATTTCCAATTTATATTATATTATATTATTTAATACTTATATTATACCATTCACGTCAATGCGTAATACATCTCTTAATTTATTGTTATATAAATAACTCACATAAATTTGAACTGAAACTGCAAATAACCAGTACTAACACACTCAAGCACTCTTCTATAATCCTCTACAATTGTCTTGATCCTAAATTTTCATATAAACAAAACCTATATACCATCACCTTTAACATACGTTTCCATTACTCTGAATATGGGTGAATCACTACACACGTTACATGAATTGGACAATATAGAGATAGCGGATGCATTTGAGTACGATGGAACTGATCTTGACAGGCATATGCAAATTAGTAAAAAAGACTTTACCTTAATCTCACAAAATATTGTTAGCATTTACAAAAACTTTGATGACTTTACAGTATTACTTTCCACGTTGCCATTTGAAACCGACTTAATCGCTTTTACAGTGTGACCACTGTCCCATCCAGTAAAAGAATTATACAGCCGTGGATATCTCCTGGTATTTTACGCTGCATAAGAAACCGGAATAGACTTCAAAAAAAGTTACAGAAAGATCCTTATAATGAAACCCTTCGAATTACCTACAGAAGATACAGAAATTACTGTAATAGCCTAATCAAAAAAATAAAAATAAAATACGACCAGGATAATATTATTAAATCTTTAAATAACAACAAATTATTATGGAACAATATCAAGAACATTACCTACACTAAAAAATCACAAAATTCTAATTCTGAACTGCTCCATATAAAATCTTCCCCGACTGAATCTGCAAGCGTCCTTAATAATTACTTTGCGAGCATAGGAAAGCAATTGGCAGATAATATCAAGCAAGGCGCTATGTCATTGAGTACACCTTTTGATACCAGGCCGCCTTCTCCGCACTCTTTTGTTTTGCTGCCTACTGACATAAAAGAGGTTAAGAATATTATTTTTGATCTTAAACTTAATAGCGCTCCAGGTTGGGACAATATCCCCAACCAATTCTTAAAGCTGGCCGTGGATGACGTTGCTCCCATCATAGCCCACTTAGCCAATTTATGTTTTGAAAAAGGGGTATTTCCTACACCATTAAAACAGTCCATAATTACGCCTGTGTACAAGAGTGGGCATAGAGATGACATGAGTAACTATAGGCCAATCTCTGTTCTGCCTGCAATTTCAAAAGTATTAGAGAAACTTCTTAATATTAGACTACTTAATTACCTAAATACATGTAATATATTATCACTAACACAATTTGGCTTCAGACGGGGAAGATCGACAGAAGATGCTATCATAGAGTTGACTTCATTTGTAACTGCGCAACTTGATCAAGGCAATAAATGTCTGTCGGTCTTCCTTGATCTGAAAAAAACTTTTGATACTGTCTCTATACCAACTCTTGTGCAAAAGCTGGATTTGATAGGAGTAAGGGGAACTCAGTTAGCCTTTTCCGATAGCTATCTATCGGAAAGGAAACAAAAAGTAAAACTTCCTGGATGCACTAGTGAAGATGCGTGTGTGACGTACGGCGTGCCACAGGGTAGCGTTCTGGGACCTACCTTATTTTTTATTTACATCAATGACCTGTGCACTATGAATATACCAAACGCAAAAATTGTGTCGTACGCTGATGACACGGTCGTGATCTTTGCTGGTGCATCCTGGGAGGATGTCAAAAATAGAGCTGAATCTGGTCTGGTTTAGGTTGCTTTGTGGCTACAAAAAAAATTACTAACGTTTAATGTTTCAAAGACCAACTTTATTTGTTACAGCATATATAAAAACTCACAGCCACAAAGTGACTTTGGTCTGCAGATACATGAGTGTACAGAGGGTACTATCAAAGGATCTTGTGAATGCCCTTTTATCCAAAAAGTATGTCATACTAAATATCTAGGTATCATAGTGGACCGGGGACTATCATGGTACCAGCACCTGGAATATGTTATTAGTAGGGTACGAAAATTAATCTGGATCTTCAAAACCCTCAGACACATAATACCGGATACTGATCGGTCTAATTCTGCAAGATATCTTCTCAACCAAATTTATGTCTCTCTTGTACAATCGATTTTGATGTATTGCATCCCGGTCTGGGGTGGAGCTGCAAAGACAAAGTTCCTTCACCTGGAAAGAGCTCAACGATCCCTTATAAAGGTGATGTACTTCAAAAAAAGGCGCTTCTCCACTGAAGAATTGTATCGCACTAGTGGCCTCCTTTCTGTGAGAAAACTATACATGGTAATGACCACCCTCAAAACCCATAAATCACTAGCGTTCGAGCCTCGCATTGCAGGAAAACGACGGAAAGACAATGTAGCTAGGTCCATCAGAACCAAAACAGAGTTTGCTACTAGACAGTTTCAAACACGTTCTGCTTGCCTATATAATAAAATAAATAGTCAAATATATATTTATGACAAAACAGCCCATGAGATTAAAAATCTTTTACTCAAATGGTTTCAATCTAAAACTTACGTTGAAACCGAACTCTTACTGCATCGAATTTCATAGATATGAGTTATCGATATTTATATTTATATATTGTAATGTACACATATACAGACAAGACACCCACACATCCATATAAGATACACACACACATACACTCACTTTCACACTCACTCACTCTCTATCACACACACATACACACACAGAAAGTGAATAATTGCATAATTAATTAAGCTAGATTTTTTTTTAATTAAGATAGTTTTAAACAAATAGTTAAGTATCTGTAAACAAGTACAATTTTAGTTAAGGAAGAGCGGAGTCTTCAAACACTGGCTTCATGCTTAAATGGAGACTCCAATCAACCATGTATTTATATATAAGTTTTTATGGAAATAAATATTATTATTATTATATTTTTTGGAGTCCGTGCCAGCCAAGAGATGGTTCAATCCTGTCCTTACTTGCATAAAACATTAGAATTAGAATTTCTGGCATCAATATCGGTCTAGCCATTTACGACTTTGTTTTTTATATATTAGCGACTAGATTAGCGACGCTACTAGCGACCCACCCCCGCTACGCGGGTGCATTTATGAGTTTCGAAAATTCTAAAATTAAATAGTTTTCTTGAAATCTTTAAAACTATTACACCAGTAAAAAGTTATTAATTAAACTCTGAAACTAAGTGCAAAATTACAAACTTTACCTCTTTTTATAATAATATTAGTAAGTAGGTAAAGTTTTTAAAAACACAATTTCTGCGATCAATCAGGCCATGTATACCCTATCGTAATCCTTCCTAATATACAACTTATTAAAACCCTAAGCAACCACAAAGTGCATTTTCTATTTATTTGTGTTTGTACACAGCAATTTGGACTTTATGACGAAAGGTGTAGTAATCATTGCTGATTTACAGATCGCAATATAGTGTTTGTTGCAATGTAAAGGAGCTTACCTACTTATTATAATTTTTTAACCTTATAGACGAAAGTAAATGTAATTGGTTCGAGAATATCCATACTAATATTATAAATGCGAAAGTGTGTCTGTCTGTCTGTCTGTGACATCTTGACGCTTAAACCACTGAACCGATTGAGATAAAATTTCGTATGAAGACAGTTCGAGATCCTGGAAAGGACATAAATGCTACATTTTGTCGCGATATAAAAACATTAAGGGGTTGAAATGGGGGGTTTATATGGAAAATCCAACTCTTGCGGGCGAAGCCGCGGGGAACCACTAGTACTAAATAAATATCACACCAACGTCAAATTAACAAGTCGTGTAAAATACTTCGGTAAAGGACTTGTCCATTAATGGTTTTTTATTCGTCAATATTTCTAACCAGAATAAACTAAATATTATATGAAAGAGTTTACAAAAACTAGCCTTTCTGCATAATTAATATATTTTTTTAAGGCCTCCGATTTAGAGAAAAAAATTAATAATTTTTTCTCTTTGTCTGTACATAAACCGCACCTTCGCCTATATCAATTAACGCATGAAAAAAAATTGACAGCAAAATTATCATTCCATTGACAATAGTACCTATTATATAATCTGTGGTAGTATCTAGTAGTATTTATCCACAAGTGGAAAGGCTATGGTACATAGCCATACAGTCAAGAAATACAAGTAAGTGATCAATGGATGATGCCTGTTACAAAACATATTTTTTCTCAAAATTGGAGGCGTTTAAAATTCTGATTTCTATGGTTACGTGTTTCATATTTTTGTAGCTTAAAGATAAATATAGGTTATTGGTGGTTGGTGATATCTTGGAATAAAAAACCAGCCTCCATACAAAAAGAGGACAAGTCCTTTGCTCATTTCCTCCCGTAATGTGATTTGAATTTTGGAACAAGAATCTGTATATGAAACTCACAGTCATAATCTAGACAAAGATATAATTTATTAAAAAAACTAACTGGCCACAAAAAATATATGAAAAAACGCGTACGAGGGTCAAACTGAAAGTTCTTAGAACTGGCCACTTATAAACAATATAATAAAAAAAAAATTCTAAAATTTGAAAATAGAACTCTTTGCCAATATTACTGAGTATATATTTCATTCATTTGTCATTTGTTTTACGACTTGGCGGCAAATTGAAAATTGTCTGTGTCACGTCAAAATGAATTTAACACGAGAAAATTTTCGTGCAATGATTTTTTATGACTTTCGATGTCATTTAAGTCAACAAGAAAGTTATGATAGACTACGATTGGCCTTTCACGATGAAGCCCCATCTCGTGCGACTGTTTACAACTGGTTTAATGAGTTTAAACGTGGTCGCACTAATCTCACTGATGATGTACGTGAGGGACGGCCTTCTACGGCGACGACTGAAAATAACATCTGTGTTGTGCGGCGTATGATAGAGACTGACAAAAGAGTGACCTATCAGCAGATTCGGACAAGCTTAGGCATCGGTATGAGTCAAGTGCACAAAATCCTCCACGAACATTTAGCGGTCAGGAAGCTTTGCGCCCGGTGGATACCTCATAATTTGACTAAGGCTCAAAAACTCCATCGTGTGGATTGGTGCCGTAAAATGATTGAAAGATTTAACGGAGGTGACTCAAATGCTGTGTTCGACATACTAACAGGTGACGAAAGCTGGATTTACTGTTATGATCCTGAAACCAAAAGACAATCTGCTCAGTGGGTGTTTCCTTTCGAGGAGTTGCTAACTAAAGTGAAGAGAGATCGAAGTGCGGGAAAAAAAATGGTGGCCTCGTTCTTTGGAAGGATAGGTCATTTCGCAACAATTGTGTTAGAGGATCAAAAAACAGTTTCTGCAGAATGGTACACTACCAATTGTTTGCCACTTGTCTTGGAAAAAGTTCGAGAGAAACGACCTCGCAGTAGGATCCTCCTTCACCACGACAACGCCTCGTCGCACACCGCCAAGCGAACGATCGACTATTTGGCGACATCAAACGTTGAATTACTGGGTCACCCGCCGTATAGCCCCGACCTCGCGCCTTGTGATTTTTATTTATTTCCAAAAATTAAAGAAAAACTTAAAGGAAAGCGGTTTATGAATGCTGAAGAAGCGGTGGCTGCGTATCGCGATGCCATTGAAGAGACCCCTAAGGACGAGTGGGCAAAGTGCTTTTCCCAGTGGTTCCATCGCATGCAGCGGTGTATTGACGTCAATGGACAATATTTTGAAAAGATATAATAAAACTAATAACTGGCTAATGTAGTCAGTTTTTGATTTTCTAAGAACTTTCAGTTTGACCCTCGTAAACTAGACTGCCAGACATAGTTGTAATAGCTGTTAGACGTTCTATCTTCAAGATGTGGCTGGACACAAAAATTTCTTTGCCACAAAAAAACTAAACAAAACTAGGTATCATTGGTAACGTAACTGTTTTTTTCAGTAGTAGTATTATTTATCCACCGGGAGAAAGGCAATGGCAATACAGCCAAATCTTGAACAGTCACATTTCGAAGTAAACTGTACCTTGCAGTTGCGAACAAAAAGGCTAAATTTTCAAGTTTTACATAGATCTGCCACGGTGGATGACAAGTTGATATTTATTATTTATAACATAAATTCGTAAAATTAAATTCATAAAATTCATTTATTTCTGTACCTAGGCTCGCAAGGAGCACTTATACACGTCCCAACATAAAATATAACCCTACCACTGCTTCGGGATAATTGAGGGCTAGTGCTGAGAAGAAGCAGCAAAGAAACTCAGTACTATTGTCATAGCCTCTTTTCAAAGTTTAACAAGATTTGTGTTCCTTAAAACTATTCCATACATTTTTATTATTGTCATTTAAAAATTCATCTATTTTGTAATATCCTTTAGACATTAAAATACATTTAACAGTTGTTTTAAATTTATGTATAGGTAATTCAGCAATATGATCGGGTAGCTTATTGTAAAAAAATTATACATCTCCCCAAAAATGAATTACCAAATTTTGAATCCTATAGTTTGGAACGGCTAGTTTATTTTTATTTCTTGTATTATAGTTATGCGCGTCGCTCTTTTTTGAAAATAAATGCAAGTTTTTGCGGACATAAATCAGATTTTCATAAATATACTGGGAAGCTAGTGTTATATTTTAACTTCTTTAAATATTTCTCTTAGTGAATCCTGAGATTTGAGGTTGTAAATGGCTCGCACAGCTTGCTTTTGCAGTACAAATATTGTTTCTATATCTGCAGCAGATCCCCATAATAACAAACCGTAAGACATCAAACTGTGGAAATAACTAACCTACTTATCTTAAAATAGTATAGTAAAATTAATTATTTCAATAAAATTTACGTGCGATGAAAATTTAATAGAATAGTTAACTTTTTTGCAAACCATAGAAGAAATTTCATATACACATGTCATTTTTTTATTTTATTTGCATTATGTTTGCTCTAGACTCAGACGTGGCGTAGACACTTAGACAGACAGAGTAGACGGTGGATCGGTGGAGCAAGCTCGCCCAGAAGGTTCTGGCACTCCTACTCAGTGTGGGCTTAAAAGTCAAATATTATTTTTGGCTTATATTTAAAAAAGAGAATAGTCTTACGGATTTTCTAATATCTCTATATCTATTTATTTGGTGGGCAATGGTGTTTTAAACTTTATACTGCTAAGATATAGTTCAAAAAAAAATGAAACACTCATAAATACATCTTTCTGAGCCTTGTTTAGGGCTAGCCAATTAGGGCTAACCATTTATGCCACCGTGCCAACACTAAGCCAGTGTGAACGGTCCACAAAATGCATTCACAAATTGTGATTTCGTCAGTCAACCTTGCACCGAGCTTGCAACACCGGCTAGATCCCGCCGAGTTTTATAAGAGTTAGGCAATGCTGTGTAACTTTGGTAACTTACTGTGTACCACTTGGCTACGAATAGACGCGGTATCATAAGTATTTAGGAATTTGACAAATCTTTGCACAGGAAGATAGGTTTTTGGCGTATTCATATATGAAAATTTTTTCTTGTCCTGCGTGCCCGGATTCCTGCTCTCTAGAAGACCTTATGTGTGCAAACGACAAGGCAATCTGCGTCGCCAATTACTGCACAACAAATTAAAGTCGCTTTACTATCGACACGATAAGAAGAAGAAGAACAAAACAAAAATGCATTTCCATTGTTTTTCCTCTTTGTTTACTTAGAAAGGGAATAAATAAGAAGGGTCCAAAATTTTAGCACCAGCAAAGAAATGCAGAGGGCAAAGATAGACCAAACTTCAGGAGGATTTTTTATCTAACCAAATTTTTCCTATCGTGTTTCGAGTATTTATGTGATCCATAATTATCTAAACGACGTTCTAAAATCAATCAATCGTTAATTTCAAATAATGTTAATTGTAAATACATCAATAATGCATAGCAGATCTTAAAAATACCACCACCGTTGGCATGTCGCAGAGCCTGAGTTGTGAGTGGGCGCCGCCAGCCACCCGCGTGTCGTGGACACTGAGGCGCGAATGGACGCCACTAGCTTCACGCGTGCGGTGACTCCATACATAACGTATTAAAACAATGTAAACAGCTTGTTGCTGCCACCAGTGGCTGTGGTCGGTGGCCTATCTGCGCGGAGCCTTAAATCTTAGATACCCTACTGGTGAGGAAAGGCCACAAAAAGGCCGGTGACTGCCAAGAACCGACATAATTAATCACAAAGGCTTAAAATCGGCCCTTTTGGCCGAATTGGCCACACTATCACAATAGAAAGATTTGTTTTCAGAACAGTAGTGTGACTCAGCCGTATTTTTGAAATTAGAACCTACGGATGGGCGGAGCGCTAGGGTTGGTACACAACAAGTTTAAAAATATTATTTATCATATCAAATATAATAATAAGTTTACTGTCTATAAACAGCACAGTATAAAAATATTATTGCACTTGAAAAAATTACCGCCAGAGGCGGGAATCAAACCCGCAATCTTTCAAGTGCAATAATATATTTAGATTGCAAAGTGAATGCTTATCACTTAAAAACAATAATTTAACAGCACAGTATGTCAGACTACCCCAATTTGACCTTAAGACCACCTCTACGAGTATATCCTACGTAATAAAAGCTGTTTTCATAGTTCAAATATGTAATGTGAAAACCGTCTAACTATTGCGGGTCATGAGATACAGCCTGGTGACAGACAGATGGACAGTGGACTCCTAGGAAAATGGGCCCGTTTTTACATTGTCAGTGCGATGAGCCCAGGTACAATTTACGAGTTTGCTCCTACACATCATTGAGCCTTAAAAATAAATTTAAATCCTATGTGTATGAAAAATATCGACAGACCCTGCAGTTCCCGAAATCTTCGCAGGCATTGAAAATTTTGCGAAAATAATTTTTATTTTTTTAACACGCACACCAGTTGTCTAGGGTGAGTAGTTTCCGAGTTATGGCTGTTTCAACTTTGACAGCTGTCATCCGAAATAAGGATCTCGTCGAGCTTTACGATTTGTCCCTACTCACCCGTAGTCTTGGGTGGATAGTTTCCGAGATATTTCCGTTTCAATTTTGACAGCTGTCATCCAAAATGAAGATCTGTACGAGCCCTAAAATTTGTCTCTACACACCAGTAGTCTTGTGTGGATAGTTTCCGAGATATTGCGGTTTCAATTTTGACAGCTGTCATCCGAAATGAAGTTCTCGTCGAGCCCTACGATTTGGCCCTACACACCCATAGTCTTGGGTGGGTGGTTTCCGAGATATGGCCGTTTTAATTTTGACAGCTGTCATCCGAAATGAAGATGATTACATGTTTCGTAACCTACTTTGTTCAATGATATCTATCTGCATTTCGAAAGTCAGTCTTTGACAGCCAACCGGCTCGCGCCCCGCGTGTCACTTCGTGGGTTTGTCTGCCCAAGTTTGCTCAACGAGCCGTGTAACTGACGTGTATGCATGTGTGTCGATACGGGTGCTCTAGTATGAAGATAAAATACTGTATATCTATATACCGTGACACTGTTGACCAAAAATATATGGGACTTGAATTACTGACCTACTGGTTATTCGACTGATTTAACGACCGTCTTGGTGTAGTGGTTCGCGCCCCGGACTTCTAAACCAGGCGATTGCGGGTTCGAATCCCGCAAGGAAGGGGCAAATGTTTGTGTGATGAGCACGAGCATTTGTACCTAAGTCATGGATGTTTATAAATATATATAGCTAAGTATGTTTATCCGTTATCCTAGTCACCATATCACAAGCTGACGCTTAGTTTGGGACTAGGTAATTTTTGTGTTTGTTAAAAAGAATTTAAAAAATTTATTCATTTTGGGCATCACCTAATCAGCGCCCACTGGGTTGAAGCTGAAAAAAATTGCGCAAGCCCCCCACGTGGGCTTACTATAAAGGAGGCTGGTCACGTGTACCGCCCGCTGCCCACTGGGGTGGCTTAAAAATAGTCCAGGAGCTGAAAGTATTTTTCACCGACGTGCCACTTAAGTGATTCGAAACGCTTCGTATTATCAATTTTGTCAAATGGGTCACTGAAAGATAGACTTTATCATTGAAAGAAAGTCAGAAAGACTTTAACATCCGTAAGATGTTATGTTTCTTCATATTATTATCTTAATCTCAACATGTCACTGTCGGGAAACAGAAACTCAATTTAAAATCTGTATATGTAATTGGAAATTGCTCAAATTATTGTAACATAAAAGCAGTTATAGAAGTATTTTTTGTATTCAAAATTTTTTATTCATAAAAGACTGTTTTAATATTACATAAGTTAAGTTGACCAGAATAGTAGTCATATGTTTGTGCCATCTTTATTTTACTTGCATGGTAGTAAACTTTTTTTAATTAAACGCAACTATAAACCTATTACGTTTTCTTAAGTTATTTTATAACATCTAACAATATAATTATTTCCTATGTATAAATAAGTGTAGACTATCACATAAACACTGTCACAAAATACTCCTTATCTAAAGCTAAAACAGTAAATTCTTAACTTTTTAAAACTGCTTTAAAAGAAACATCAAATTTTAGGTCCAGGCCAGAAGGCTCCTGCACTATAAGGGTGGCTGGATACAAAATTATGAGATTTTTGCGCCTTTGTTTTAGCAATTGAATTGTTCCTTAATGTATTGTAAAGCTTGTTTAGTGGAGCCATTGCCTGGATCACTTAGGAGGCTGCACTGGTTAACAATTGTGGACTTGTTCTTTTGTGATTTTTGGTTTAACGTCAGACCTATTCAAGACTGAAACGTTATCTAAGACTAGACGTAAGGCCTTTATGATGTTCAAGTGTAAAAATATATAGTACCTATTCCTTGAGGGTCTGCTTACTTTTACTCTGAAAAATACCTTTATGCACTCGTAAGATTAAGGCTCTTACTTGACAGGCAGACGATCATAGGGACGGACAGAGAGACGGACAACAGAGTGATCTTATAAGGGTTCATATTTTTTGAGCGGAACTTTAAAAACACGCGAGCAGAGTCATAGGAAAGGCTTTGTATTTATACCAAATAGAAAATGCATAGCCACTTGTAACGTGCTAAACCTGTGCCACATAGGTAACCTAGTGCCGGCTAGCTACTGACGGTGGCGGAAAAACTACCGTTCCGAGCGGTGCACGGAATGCTGTCTTGTATCAAAAGAATTAATTAATTGAAAATACTTTAGTCTAAAGTTTAGTTGCACCCTTTACCGCCACGTGTATTTTTAGGTGCAATAAACATGGTGTAGTTTTAAGTCGCCATATCAACGGAGGTGTAATCACCATCAAACCAACGACCTTTATCGAAGCAAAAATTTTTTTGGTTTTGGCTAATTTCATAGGTAAATTGAACTTAGGCTAGAAAAAAGAACAAAGGTTCATTTTATTGTATCTCATACTAAGTGGAATTTTCTGTCCTAAATATAAAAATGACTTTGTGTCGTCAAATTAAAAATTTAATGGGATGAAATGAGGGGTGCGAGTTCAAATGCCATTTGATTGAAGCCACGGGAACCGATAATTGTTAATTAAATAGTTTATACACCAACAATTATTCACGCATAATGGCGGAAAAGCAAGTAATTCTTTGTTAATTTGCCAGAAATCGCAATTAGCCACACACGTGACTATTTATTTGTTATGCATTTACACCATACGATACACAGTCATCACTTTAAAAAAATATTAAAGCGTTTCTCAAGGTTGGAATTCTTATTTTAATACAAAAAGTGTTTGTGTCTGCACTCATGCAACCTCTGTTGGGACATCATGGTTTAAAAATCTGAAAATCATCACAGCAGTTGTACAACTTACATTAGTCATCATTGTTTTATAATTTAAGCAGTTTCTTATAGTACGTGCCAGATAAACGAGCATAAAAGCTTATGTCAGTCCATGATAAAGTAAAGTACACACTATTAGCGGAAGAATTCTTCAACGATCAACTGCAATCTACTGTAACCCACTATTTTAACACACGCGGTGCAACAGACCCAAAATTATACGTAAGCGTACACTGGAATACATGATTCCATACTTAATAAACCAAATCCCTACATATATAAGAACGCAAATTACACCAAATAATATAAAAAATAAACTAAAGAAATACTTAATTAAACAACCTGTATGCGCGCTCGGCGAAACCGGTCGCGCGTCCGAGTAGTGGTAACAGTGAGCGACGCGAGACGCATGCTTAGAAGGCGTGATAACATAATGTTTGTTTACTTGTATTGTACGAAACTTAATCTTGCCTTTCCTAGATTGTAATTATTGTTAAGTAGATATAACGGCGCCGGTATGCGGTAAAGCTGTAAAGCTTAAGTTCATATCGTTCAAAAAACATGTAACTTAGTGTTAAGATATATAACTGAATAAATAAACAAAAAAAAAAGGTCGTTCACCTTGACAGCTAAAACCTTGTGACACGTTTCATTTGTCTTTCTAACAAGCGATTATTACGACTTTTGATTTCTGGGTTCAAGGTCAACCCGTACCGAGGTTCATTTGATAGACAGATTCGTATCGGTACGGCTTATAGATAGGGTCGCCGCGCTTCGCATACTGGCGTGCAGTGGTACACTGGTGACGGTCTGCAGGGGTGACGGGTCAATGACTTTTTATGCACCGTTAAATGGCACGGACTATAGTAAAGGCCGCAGCAAGCACTACCAAATATTGGTCGAGTCACTGACGTCTTCTGTGCCTCAGGAGTGAGCTATCGCCGGTATAGTGAACACTATACTAGCTTCACTAATCTAGTGAGATTGGCCGATAAATTTTGTGCAATATTTCCTTTTAGATTATCACATCACATACTTTCATATTGTAGGAATATCGTTTATCCTCCCTCGAGTCTTTAAGAATTTTTTTACTATTTATGCACTAAACTTTGAAGATATATAGGGTGTCCGGGAATCGACTAACGATAATTAAGGGCCTTTTTTATGTTTGTGTGATGAGCACGAGCATTTGTACCTAAGTCATGGATGTTTATATGTATTTAAGTATTTCGATCCGTTATCCTAGTCACCATAGCACAAGCTCACGCTTAGTTTGGGGCTAGGTAATTGGTGTGTTTGTTGAAACAATTTATTTATTTATTTTTATTTTCATTTATCAAATTTTAAAGACATAATCCTAATGTTAAAGTATTGTTTTAAGTGATAAGCATTTACTATGCAATCTAAATATATTTTTGCACTTGAAAACTTTCCCGCCTCTGGTGGTCATTTTTTCAAGTGAAAAAAAACATTAGGATTATATATTTTTATATATAATCCTAATGTTTTTTTTCACACCACATTTTTGGGTTTAGTTTTATAGTTTTGTTAATAAAAGTAATATATAAACAACTTATGAATAAAAATTTACATAAATTATTTGTAATATGCTGGCAGCATTACCGCGCTGGATAGCGATGCTTATACGCTGAGGTAGCTTGAATTTTGAATTGATCTTTATGTCACTTGATAGGCCTTAGCGTTACCTTCCAAAAGAATCATTTTCATACCTTTTAGGACTCTTAGATCCATAAAAATAGCAATTCAAAAAAATAATTAAAATGGCTGCCATTTCAAGAGGGGCAGTTAGACCCCCTACATGGGGGTTTTGTCGATAGCATTTGATGATCTAAAAGCCCATTTTACGCCAGTCGAAACCCGGACACACAGCATAACCGTCTGTAAATCGTTTAATGTAAACGCTTTAACAAAGTCAGCTGTTTCAGAAACGTGAGCAAACGCCGATGAGAATGAGGTAATACCCGACTCGGCACACTTGATAAAACATTACCGAAATTTGAGAAACACGCGTCAACCGGTAGGCTATTATTCTTATTAATTATGACAATTCATTTGTTAACAATTCCATGAAAGTGACTTATAATAAGTAGTCAAACAACAAGCACCTTTTGATATCACATGACGCCCTTAATACTTTTAAAAAAGTATCAGATGTTTTAATGAGAAGAGTTTCAAAAGCCAAAAGCAAATCAATCATTCTTTACTTTATAAACATAACAAAATAAAATTAACATGTACAGTAGAGCGTCGATTATCCGAACTAGGTAATTAAGAGACGACGTGTGTGTTAGGAAAACCGGTATTTTCAGATAATCAATATACATCTCCGTGCTTCGGAAGGCACGTTAAGCAGTTGGTCCCAGCTAATATCTGTTGGTATTAGTCGTTAAGCCTAGTCAGAGGCCCTAGGGCGGCTTGAAAACATCTGACAGTAAGGTTTGTCACTTGCCTTACAGACACCCCTCCACCAATCCGCATAAGCCCGCGTGGTGGTAGTATGGCTCGTACCTCCTCATAGTTGAGGTAGAGGCCTTTTCCCAGCAGTGGGATCTATATAGGCTGACTTTACAATATACATATTTAATATTCCGAACAAAGTTCTCAATATGATAGGAGAGAGAGAACATATGGACTCCACTCTGCTCAGCCGGTTTCTTAAACTGCATGTTTTGCAAGCTGACTGAGTGGAGGGGACGTCAATAGTTTTGATTAAATTCATGTTTTATGGATCACGTTGTCTGAAATATATATTTTTTACCTACCCGTGTGCGAATTTTTGGTTTCTTATTTGAACTTATATAAATAAGAAAGAACACTGTGAGTGTTAAAGATATTAAAAACTATTGAATTGCGAAAGCGTCATCATTTAAGTTGAATTAATTCTGTAAAAAATAACTACTTGGCCCACTGCTGTTGTAATACAGCTCGGGTAGATGTCAATGACGTCACGCAATGACGTATTCAAAAGAGACCAAGAAATAATTTTTATTTATTATTTAAACAAACAATTACGATTCGTGATACATAAGATTCTAACAGTTCTGTTTGCTAGAACCAAACAGCAATGATTGAGAAAATTGTTTAAATGCCATTTTAGTAAAGTCTTTTCTAAATCTATTATCGACATTTTGACGCTAACTTTATCCAAGTAAATTTTCTCCAGCACTTGCAATGAGATATGAGGCGTGCTAAATAAAATTGTAGAAAGGGGGAGGACACGATGACCCTAGAATCAGGCCACATGTTCTACTATCGGGAAGGCGACCAACTGTCACAGGGTGGCGTAGGCTTTCTGGTCAACAAACTTCTTCGTGACAACGTGTTGGAGGTATCCAGTGTGTCGACCCGGGTAGCGTACCTCGTACTAAAACTGACCGAGAGATACACTCTCAAGGTCATACAGGTATATGCGCCGACATCGTCACACCCGGATAATGAGGTTGAGGCCATGTACGAGGATATCTCGAGGGCCCTACACACCACCACCAAAACCCACTTCACCGTTGTCATGGGAGACTTTAATGCCAAAATGGGAGTGCGAGAATGCGACGAAACGCGAATCGGGCCACACGGAATCGGACACAGAAACCTTAGGGGCCAAATGCTGGTCAAACTTCCTTGACATGCAGGGGCTGTTCTGCATGAACACGTTCTTTCAAAAGAAGCCCCATAGGAAGTGGACCTGGCGGAGCCCGGATGGTAAGACGAAGAACGAGATAGACTTCATCTTGACGGACAAAAGACGTATATTTAGGGATGTCTCTGTGATCAGCAGGTTTGACACCGGTAGCGATCACCAACTGGTAAGAGGCATCCTAAATATCAATTTTAAGGTCGAGAGAAGTCGGATGGTCAAATCCGTTCTTCGTCCGACTGTGCTCCAAACCGAAATTGGCACCGAAAAGTTCCAGCTGGAACTTCACAATCGCTTCGCAGAACTAGCAACCACGGAGAGCGTTGACCGGGACCTCGAAAGCGTGACTAGGGTGATCCACGAAGTGGGAAATAGGCACTTTAGGAGGAAGCGAGGTAGCCAGAAGTCTAAATTATCGGGGGAAACACTGGAATTGATGAAAATTCGACGTGAAATGCCGGAGGGAGCTTTGTCAGATACCCAGCGTCTCAGCAAAGACATCCGACAGTCGGTGAGACGCGACCTCCGATGCTACAATACGCAACTCATACGAGAAGCGATTGAGCAAAATCGGGGGTCAAAAGTCTTTACTAAAAGACTGGGCAAGAAAGAGCCATCTGACGAAACTCAAAACCTCGAACGGCGACGTAGTCACTTCAATTCCAGAGATTCTCGCCGAAGTTGAAGGCTTCTACGGCCGACTATATGCCTCGCATGTCTCGAAGCCTCCTCCCGGTGCGACTGACCCAAGAGCCACGCTGACACGCCAATACACTGAAGACCTCCCAAATGTGGACGAAGACGAAGTTGCGGGGGCTCTCAAACAGCTTAGCAATGGGAAGGCTCCCGGTGAAGACGGCATTACATCCGAGCTCCTGAAGGCAGGAGGACCTCCAGTCATCAAGGAGCTCGTGAGGATATTTAATGCCGTCATTGCAAATGGGACTACCCCAGAGGCGTGGAGTGGGAGCGTTGTAGCGCTGTTTTTCAAGAAAGGCGACAAGTCGCTCTTGAAAAACTACAGGCCAATCGCGCTCCTGAGCCACGTCTACAAGCTGTTCTCGAGAGTCCTCGCAAATCGCCTCGCCGCAAGATTGGACGCCGGAACAGGCCGGGTTTCGTAAAGGCTACAGTATCGTAGACCACATCCACACAGTCAGGCAGGTTATACAGAAGTCCGAAGAGTATAACCAGCCATTGTGTCTAGCTTTTGTGGACTACGAAAAAGCCTTCGACTCCGTCGAAACCTGGGCTGTTTTTGAATCCTTGCAGCGATGCGAAGTCGACTGGCGGTATGTGGAGGTGCTGAGAGGCCTGTATGATATGGCAACGATGTCCGTCCAAGTTCAAGGTCACAAGACAAGGCCCATCCAGCTGCTCAGAGGTGTGAGACAGGGGGACGTTATTTCCCCGAAACTGTTCTCAAGTGCACTGGAGGATGTCTTCAAGACTCTTGACTGGGAGGGATTGGGCATCAATGTCAACGGCGAATATCTTACGCACCTCCGCTTTGCCGACGACATAGTTCTAATGGCAGAATCGCCGCGGGATCTGCAAAAAATGCTGCACAGCCTAGACTCTGCCTCGCGATGCGTTGGTCTCCGGATGAACTTGGACAAGACTAAGGTCATGTTCAACGAACATATTGTCCTGGAACCGATAGCAGTCAGCGACGAGATGCATGAAGTTGTCCAGGAATACGTTTACCTCGGGCAAGTGTTGCAACTGGGTAAAGACAACTTCGACCGCGAAATCGCCAGAAGGGTGCAACTAGGTTGGGCAGCATTTGGGAAGTTGCGTCACATCTTCTCGTCGCCTCTACCGCAATGCCTGAAGAGCAGGGTATATAACCAGTGCGTCCTACCTGTCATGACCTACGGGGCCGAGACGTGGAACTTGACAGTCAAGCTGGCCCACCGACTGCTTGTCGCTCAGTGAGCTATGGAACGGTCTATGCTGGGGATATCGCTAAGGGATAGAATCCGGAACGAGATCACCCGCCAAAAGACAAAAGTCATAGATATCGTTCAGAGGTGCAGTAAGCTGAAGTGGCAGTGGGCTGGTCATGTCTGTCGTAGAACCGACGGGCGTTGGAGTAGGAAGGTTCTCGAATGGAGACCACGTCTCGGGAAACGTAGTGTTGGACGCCCCCCTGCTAGGTGGACCGATGACCTGAGGAAGGTGGCCGGTGGTGGCTGGATGCGAGAAGCGGAGGACCGTGAAAGTTGGCGCCGTCTTGGAGAGGCCTATGTCCAGCAGTGGACTGCAATAGGCTGATATGATAAATAAAATTATAGCAAGCAAATACTCAATGCACGCCCAAGTTAAAAAAAAGTAAATATTGTTTTTGTATGCTAGCCAACGACACTTGTCTCCAGCTTCTGGTGGCGCAAAAGTAATGTCACGTGAATTGGCTACATTTTTTTGGATATGACAACTTTGCTACTAAATGCCCTATCTAGAAGTGGTAATTTGACCGATATAAGTTTTTCAACCGACCGAAAGATGGACCGATGACCTGAGTGACGTGGCCGGTGGTGGCTGGATGCGAGAAGCGGAGGACCGTGAAGGATGGCGCCGTCTTGGAGAGGCTATGTCCAGCAGTGGACTGCAATAGGCTGATATGATGAAGTTTTTCAAACTTTAAAAAAGGTTTCTGTGAAAAAGGATAGCACTTTTTTATTTTTTTGCAAATTGGTAGCCAGATCACATTGTCACATTGCTTTTGCATCACCCTGTACATTCCGTACCTACCTACCACCAAACCGGTGAATCGGAGGCTTTTCACTTACGTCTGAAAAATAACTTTAAGGCATCAGTTTCATCTACATTTGACATAGACTGTAGGTAAAAGTAATAATGTCCTCCTAGCCGAATTTCGACTACGGCGGCCTACCTCAACAGAGATTAGCCAACTGCGCGGGACATATTATAGTGCACAAGAGTGTGCGCAATACACAGGTGCACTCTCCGTTCCTTCACTCTTATAATTTTGTGAGACGGCAGTCCGACATGACCGTAGAGAGATCAGGCGCAGGACCAACGGCTTAACGTGCTTTCCGAGGCACGGGGGTGTTAACACCACCAACTTCCTGACTCCGGAGCTGTGTCTGAGTATTTTAAGACAGAAAATCCCAAACACTCTCGGCACGACCCGGGATTCAAACCCGGGACCTCGTGGATAGTACCCAGCGTGCTGACCACTAGACCAACGAGACAGGTAGGTAAAACTAATGCTTTAAGGTAATTAAAATTTTCAGAATAAAACCTGAAACAAGACAACTACGTTATCTAAACGCAATGAACATGCATTGAGTAATTATCCGTGTAACATTCCACATTGTTTGCCACGTGATGTGATCACTTCATTACCTAGTTATTGTCGCCTATTAGTTGTCTAATCTAATGTCTAATCTTGTGTTTTGCTCAATCATTAATTTATGCACTTAGAAAGAAATCATAGTCCAATGAGCTTAGCTCAGAGAAATATCACTTCTATCAAAATTGTTTTAAAAGGTTCTTTGTTCGAAGCCTACGCATTCCCACAAAATGTTATTTATTATTTCCCACTTCCCATTCACGATGTTAAATTTTATAGTTATTCTGCTATTCGGGCAGTGTATGTATGCCTACTTTTTTGGCACGTTTCTACAGCCCAAACCGCTGGACAGTTTTTGACATATGAGGTGTCGTTGAATTCGGCAGAATTGTGGTAGTGACATTTATGCTAAATAAATTTTGAAAATGGCGTCTGCAAATGAAAGTGGGGGGTAGGCTGAGGTAAAACAGGGTAAGAATAACAATATGGGTATCATATGAAAGCTGGTGAAAATACCATTTTAAAAATATAATAAATTTAGCAGTCGGGTGTTTGCTTGTTGACAATCCATTGTTGTTGGTATCCATATCCATGAGGCCTCAGACACGTTGTCCCGATTATTCGTTTTACATAGCACACTGGCTCGTCACGTGTCATACGTCAGACGGGGCTCAACAGACTCAACGATAGTTGCGTAAGGCTCACGCGGCGTTCTCCTGAAGTAGAGTCCCCTTTACGACATTTTACATGTATTTATGTAAATACTTAAGAAGCAGTGCTTTGATACTACCAAAAGTCATGCAACCCACGGCGCGGTGGTCATTAGATGGGTGACCTTCACGACAAAGGGACGTCTATTACAAGCATCTCCGTGCTTCGGAAGGCAGGCACGTTAAGCGGTTGGTTCCGGCTAATATCGGTTGATATTCGTCGTTAGTAATAACAAAAAGTAATAATAAATAAATTGTTTCAACAAACACACCAGTTAACTAGCCCCAAACTAAGCGCAAGCTCGTGCTATAGTCACTAGAATAACGGATAGACATACTTATATATGTCGTAGCCGGTCATGAAAACGGACACTAAACGAAACGCAAGCGCGCCCCCTAGCGGCGTAGGCCACGCAACTACGGTTTGGCGCGCTTCGACAGAGTCGTGGCGATACCGGCGGACCCGACTGGACTCACTTTCGATCGAGCCGCCGAGGAGAGAAGACATCGCACGGAACTGTGCCACGTTTCGTATAGTGCCTAGATTTCCTAAAGTACTTAGTTTCAATTCTGTTTGCCTAGTAATTCAAATAAACTCTGTTCAAGTGAAATTTATCGTTCTCATTGCACGATCCCTATGTCTGCCCACACGATGTTGAAAGGCTCGAGCCCAACTCCTGACGCCAGCCCCGACATATACATTTATAAACATCCATGATTTAGGTACAAATGCTCGTGATCATCATACAACGCTTAGTCAGAGGTCATAGGGCGGCTTGAAAACATCTGACAGTAAGGTTGGTCACTTGTCTTACAGACACCCCTCCACCAATCCGCACTGAGCCCGCGTGGTGGACTATGGCTCAGACCGCCTAAAAGCTTCATTTAAAAAATGTGCTAAGCTTCAGCAGCTGTTTTTAAAGGTTTATCGTCATGATTTGCGGATCCCTAAAATTGTAGTTGATCTAAATGTCACACGCGAGTTGTTAGCACGGCTCACGTGCTCTTTGCGTCACGATTGAAATCGTTTCTTAGACACTTGACTTTTTACGGGTACATTTAGAAATAACATGCTGGAGACATTGTTTGTAAGAATGGCTGGGTCTTTTGAGGCTACTTGAAGCCTAAGGCTTGGCCAGAGTAAAAATAACTTGAAATACTGAAATCTCAAACATTTTAGTACAAACTAGATGAATCCCAACCAAGTCAACTACGAGTAGACGAATGTCAAACGACAAATGACGATGAATACAACCAAAATACCGGTTACAATATTAATTTAATACTTAAGTTTTTTTTCTCTTTATTTGGAACAACAAACAATTACTTACATTTTTAGCTCATTATAAAACTATACTAATTAAAATTACTTACAATGTAATCAGCACCGTTGTCCATAGATAGATTATTAAATATTATGAGTTACACAATACATACAAACGTTGGAGCGCACGAAATTTACAATTCATAACCAATTATTGGCACTTCAAGGTGCAAACGATCTCCTAAACTTTATCCTTAAAAATATTAGGCGAGCTAGCGAAAGGGTCGACGTACAGAGGAGATCGTTCGCCCGCGTGCGTTTTAAAGTCTTTGGGCGCAAACAAAGTAGGTTTAAGAGATTGACGAAGAGCGTAGGAGCGATATGACACGTGTATGTAGGTATATTTGATTGGTGAGCGCGTTAAAATCTAGGAGAATTCTTCTCATTTCGAGCCCAGGAATACAGTACTTTTGAAGAAAAGCATCGCAAGAAGACTTCGAACGGTTTTTATTTAACGGAAGTTTATTTAAACAACATTGCTTTTTAATTTCTTTTAGTACTTTAATTGTATTCGTCTAGTTGGGTTAGAACTGAGTTCATACCACTATTTATAAAAAATGCTGAACGGTCCAGAGCGTCGGTGGCTCAGTAGCTAGCCGGTTTGCCTCTCATGCGGGAGGTACCAGTTCGATCCCACGTGCTGCCATGTACCATGTAACGCTAGGTTGATGATGATGGCCTAGCCGTTCTTGAGATTTACTTAGCAGCAATCCCTGCTGAATTCTTTCCCCCCGCACCTCTTGCGAACGCAGGAGCTTGGTAGCCCGGTGGTGCACTCGCACGCGAGGGCCCAGGGTCCGCTGACCATGATCCAGGATGTGGCAGATCAGGTAATTACAGTGGAGCGATCTGCCATCTGACCTCCGTGACCCTGTTAATAGGGGAACCCAGTTTTGGATCATGGTTACACATTCAGTTGTCTGAATGTGCAGGTTTCCTTACGATGTTTTCCCTTACCGTAAGAGCATCGGTTAGTGAAACAACTAATGTACATAACTCTCCTTTTTGTAATATTTAGCAGTGAATTTTTCAGTTCACCTTGAACATATTGTGTTCGTAGTTCGTTACCTCACCATTACCAAGGACGAAATACAAAATTGCCTTCGCCGGCTGTCTCTACAAACGTGATGTACACTTACGTAAACGTAATCGGAGAGCTGAAGTCGGGCCACGAAACGAGCGAGTTGGTAAGCGGAGCGAGTAACGAGACACGCGCAGGAAGTTGAATGGGTTAGGGTTGTACCGTACCTTGTGCCTTAAACCGTTTCCGACTTCATTAATTATTCTTTAAAAACAAAGAGAAACCAATTTAATATCAATTTAATAAAATTAGATAATTTTATTTGAAGATATACCTACCAAAAGAGACAGAAGTCCATAAAACAACTTTATATTGTAAGTAAAGTCCGACAAATTCGTGCGCAACCTTCCTGCAGTCTCCAGAAGCGCGGGGAGCGAGACACGCGTAACGTCAGCCGGTGACGGTGACGGATAATGTTGCGGGGAATCCTCGGCGGTGCGTCCTCGCCCCCCGCACGTCTTGCAGTGTGCAAGAAGGGTCACGGAAGAACTGGTCAGACTATAGTGGGGAGCAAGTTTGACAATAAGTTCGTAGTTACATAATCACGTTTCAGTCCGATACCCACCCGCTTGTTTCGTGGCCACACGCTGAAACACGTGTTTAGTTACAGATGTCTTTTTCACGTGAAATCCTTCATTATGTATTAAGTCTAGTCTTTGTTATGTTTTGAGCATTCAAAAGGCTTTATCTGTGTACTTTGTTTTTAGTGATTGATTATGGGGATACTGAAAATGGCCTCACTTACTCATCAGTGTATACCCTAGATAGATACTATATAAACGATTGACTTTGATTACTTTTAGCAGAATTCATTGAAAACTACGAAGTTTACAGACTTCAAGTTTTCGTGTGATGAGCGCAAGCATTTCTAGCTACTCGTAAGTCATGGATTTAACCTTATCATGTAGGTATGTCTATCTGTTATCCTATACTCATAGTCATAGTACAAGCTTACGCTTAGTTTCGGGCTACGTAATTGGTACGATTGTTGGAATATTTTTTCTTGTTTGTTTTGTTGGAAAACTTGGTCTCCCCTCCCTCCTGTGCCAAGCAGACAGTGCCAAGCAAGAGACAAATGATAAAGGCTTATAAAAACCTTACTTTGACTTTGGCAATCAATTAAATCATTCGTGTTAATGCAACCAGGTAAAGTGTCAGCTAAATTGTCTTACCTTCCCAACTTCCGCGGCTGTGACTCGCATGCGGGCCGGGTAGAGTTTCCACATGCCCGGGATTGTCCCGGCATTTCGTGCTTTGTCCCGTGTCTGAGTCCGGGAATTAGATCAGACAAATAAATAAAGAAATTTTGGATAACATCATACATTGCTCAGATCACTAAGTAGCTAAAGTTCTTGTGTTATGGAAATCTTAAAACAACGGTGGTAAAACAACTCCTAGACCCCAGACAAAATTGGAAATATGAATTTCTATATTGTCCCGTCCGAGATCGAACCCGGGACTTCAGAGATGACACACATTAAAAACCGGTGCGCTAACCACTCGGCTACGGAGGGCGTCAGATTTCAAACAATTCCCGGAATCTAAACGAACCGTTTGTCACAAAATATGAGCTTCACTAAAAATTACTAATCAACACGTGCTCAAAATATATAGGTATACCTACACCGCGGCCTGTGTCCGTACGATACTTTTTAATTTAACTACCTGAAAATGAAAATGTAAACCCTTTATCTTTTTCCTAACTTCTCTCTTCTCAATACTCTAGTAGAATTGTCCCAAAAACGGCTAGCCCCCATTTGGTTACCCTAGCGCTGGTCCTTGCGCCCGCGCCTCAATGCTGAGATCAGAGGTTGATCGAGATTTATCCTCTTTTGTTGTCAAGACTGATATAAATGGTTGAAAATATTGATATAAGTAATATTACTTACTTCTTGTAATTCTTTTTATATTTTTATAACTTAAGCAATTATTTTGCAAGTTTTTGTAAGTGAAATTTGATTTAATTTCGTAAAACCTTGCAAAATAATTGCTTAAGTTATAAAAATATAAAAGGTTAAGCTGATTTCATCTTAACTGATGGTTAAATATTTGTAAAAATATTTCCATTGGATACATGCGGGTACATTCCCCAAGTATTGATGAAATCGAACGCCGGCTCACTGGCGTAGCAAGCACTTGCAAAAATTCGTCCACCGACTAACGTCCTCCGTAGCTTAGTTGGTAAGAGCACTCGCCCGGATAGCGAAGGGACGTGGGTTCGAGTCCCACTGGATGACACAGTCGATTAATTTTTGTAAGTGAAATTTGATTTAATTTCTTGTAATTCTTTTGAATTCGTCCCACTTACTTTTTGATACCTATTAATTGGACGTAATATTTAAAGTAGTATTACTACATAGTAATACTCGTTGCTGATTTTCGTGCTTCGATGTTTTTTACAATTTCATATTTACCCTGTATTTAATTAAGTTGTCTATACTTCTATACTAATATTATAAAGAGGAAAGATTTGTTTGTTTGTTTGTTTATTTGCATCGAATAGGCTCCGAAACTACTGGACCGAATCAAATGAAATTTGGCACAGAGATAGTTTGAGACACTGGGAAGGACATAGGCTACTTTTTGTCGCGATATTAAATCATCAGGGGGGTGAAATGGAGGATGAAAATTTGTATGGAAAATCCTACTATTGGCGCGGGCGAAGTCGCGGGGAACTGCTAGTATGGTATAATGGGTAAACCCTGTAATGTAAACCAGTTATGATGTCCCACTGCTGGGCACAGGCTTCACCTCAACTATATGGTGTGGAGTGAGCCATTGAAATATTTAAGGCGATTAAGATACAACCTAGGGCTGAATTACTTAGCAAAATTTTAATAGAATCGTAATTAATTAGCATGATTTCTTGTAACATTTGGCTTTTACTAGAACTGTCAAAAGCTTAGCAAACTTTTGATTTCAATTACGGTTCTGTTACCATTTCGCTTCTGTAATTTAGCAGACTTGAGCCCCTGCTTATCGGAATCTGACGTTTTACGAGTATAGCCAATCTTGGCTGTCATTAGGCTTAACGACCAATATCAAGTGATATTAGTATAGTGCAGACTATCAGCCCTCATACCATTTGAATCGCTAATTGTTGGTAACTATACTTAGTTTACAGATAATATGCATTGCAAAACACCTTTTTTGCATTCTATATCTGTATATCCGTGCATTTTGTTTCTTATGGTAAAACTTACATAAACGATACTATTACTACACAATCAGCATTTAGCCATGAAGCATTATCTTTATCCTCTTACCAATTGAGCTCTGATGTCACCCAGGGTTGTCACCTAACTTCCGATACTAAAAAGGGCGCGTGTGTGATAATACTTCTAAATTGTGAGGAAAAAGGATGGGTGACCTCACAGAAGGCAGCCTGGAGGTTAATTGTGGATTGCATGACGATAGGACGATTCCTCTTAGTGATAGAAAATCATCATTGGTCGACAGAAGGCAAGAAACTTGTTACCTATTTCATGTTGGATATGGTTTACTTTCTTTTTACTTTTTTTGTTTTTCTTTTATTCTGTCTTGTATGGTGTGTCAAATAAAAGTTTCGATTGTAGGTTCATAAAATATGACAGTTGCGATTGATCGTCTCGGGTTCCATTAAAAACAGGTAGTACTGCTTGAAACCGTAACCGGTCGTTTTAGAAAACCGAGGAGGAGACCTACGGTTACAATATCGATGATGATGATAATGATGACATCTCAAAAAAAATTTGCTTCGAAAATAATGAGAAAAAAAGCAATAGGCACACAGTCGACCCTAAGCCACTGTCTCAAGCTAATACAAAAGGTCGGCTACACTAATTAAAGATTATGACACATACATTCCGTAACCAAACACGTGTTTAATTTTAATCCAATTGATTTATTTGTGTGCCAACAAATCGCTTTATGTAACAGTAGATAGTACCAATGTTTTAACGGTAAGTAATGTCAGCAAACCCTTATCTTGGATCACTAACGCTGCAGAGCTGGATGATAGTAGCTAGATGTCAGCGGGGACGGGTGATTTTGCGAGGAAGGAGAAAGTCAGTTCACAATTTACGAACAAAGATTTTAGTAAACTGATATCTTTTTCTTCGTAATGGCAAGCAAACATAAGTTTACCACCTTGGGCTCGCTGTCCCGCCAATGTCACGTGTGCAGCATTGCTGGCCTAACTCATTTTCTGGTTGCAACAATCAAAGCTTTCAGAAAAGCAATTTTTATTTTATTTATAATCTAGATTAAATTATAAAGGAACGACACCCTATTGCATTCTCGTAATAGTTGCATCAACCGAAAACAGTAATACAAAATGTTTTGTCGTATTTTTGAAGTTGAAATGGAAAGATTTGTTTGTAACGAAAATACTACGAGACCGATTTCAAAAAACGCTACTTTTTAAACCTGAATGCACTTTATATTAAAGTTAAACTTTAACTACAACTCTTACTTACTTACAACACTGCTCTTATGCAACAACTCTTAATATAAGACCAACATCGAAATCTCAAAAAAATCGAGCATAAAGACTAACGACTGTTATATGGTTAATATAAAGAAGTATTATTCGCTGATTTTGTGTTTGAGGGTGCTTGTATGAGTACAAGTTCATAATTATGTTCATATTCCTTTCTGATAGCAAGTGGTGACTGAGTTATTCCGGCGTTTCTTCTCAGCACTTGCCAGATTTTTTGTGTCTTGTCTCGAAGCGCTAGTAGGGCCCAAAATATAAGGAGATTTGTTCTGGCCCCAAATGGGCCAATATTGCTTGATATTAATTATTGACGTTCACAAGTGGCATTTTGTGTCTTAAAGATTTTTTTTTGTCTTTGACTTTAACGAAGTGAACACGTGTCAATGTTGATTTTCATCCAATTAGTACTAAAACGTGTGCCAAGTATATAATAGTACAAATTATGCAACTCGCGCAGGCGCAGCTATCAGCGTAACATATTCAGCCGTGACATTGCCATTGAGCAGGGCTAGACAGTTCGAGGCAATACGGTTTGGTTCTTAGTTAAGGCAATTATGACACTTTTTAGAGTTTCTTACCTAAAAGGAACTCTTTTACACTTCAATTTCTTACAAGGTCGCTTGGTTGTCAGTCTATCAAGACCCGTAGACGCATGGAAGTGTCGCGTTAAAATTACAATAAATATTTATGACCGCTGCATTGAAAATATGAAAATCAAGCTTCCAAGTCAACGCAATTCAAAGAGAATTCATTTTCGCTTTGTTTTCTAACATTTTCCGGGGGGATCAAACCCTATTAGGTCTTTCCCATAGCCTTAGAATCATGAAATTTGGCCAGAAACAAACAAAGTCTTACAGCATCAGTAAAAGTAAAATTCCGAAAACCGCAAATTTGTAATTTCATCGTAAAAAACAATTTTTCTTCGGAATCCACAAACTGCGAGTCCGACTCGCACTGGCTAGGTGTTTTACAACCTTCTTCTGCAAACTTCACTTCTCATCCGTGAGGTCATGAGTTCGATCCCGGCCTGTACCACTGAGTTTTAATAAAAACTTAAGTACAGTCTTTTCCAAAGATATTGCTGCTTAACGGTGAAGGAAAACATCGTGAGGAAACCTGCACACTAGTTGGCTAGTGTGAAATGGAGAAGGTAATGGCAAACCACTCCATTAAAATTTGCCAAGAAAGTCGTTGTGTGTGTTTCATTCCACATAATGATCACGACCCTCAGTTATGAGGTATACGACTATGGAGGAGGACTGCCATCTAGTAAGGTATACAGCCGTCACCTAAAGTTCGAACTACTGACTGTATTCGGCCAGTTTCATAGAAGTTTATACCCAAGTCTGCTAAATTTCGCACTTGCAAAATAGTATGAGAATCGTAATTGAATAGCATTATTTTGACAGTTCTACTCGTATTGTCTCGAAATCATTCAATACCGATTATATTTCAATTTTTGCTAGTGTAATTAAGCAAACTTGAGCCCCAGGAAAGTAGAAACAATAGCATGATGTAAAATCATTAAAATACTAACAAATATAGTTATCATGGCATAAATGCATACAAGTGTATTCGCAACGTTACATACATTATTAATAGGTATGTACACGTAATGACTGTATTTTATTTTGATGATTGTTATATTATTAAGTGAGTCTATTTGCATTTTGTAAACATCTTAGGGTTGTCTCTGTTCTATTATAACTTCGCAAATTTTAATATTTTATTTATTATATATTACTAACACTTTTCAGTCACATCACAATTTAAATAATACTTATAGGTTTAGCCCGGTTGGCCAAAGAACGTGGGTTCAAATCCTACCTGTGTGCGAATTTTCGGTTTCTTATTTAAACTTATGTAAATAAGAAACACTGTGAGTGTTAAAAAATAATAAAAACTATGAAATCATACTTTGTATTACTCCTGAATATAATAGGTGAATTAATTACCTACTACTTACCTTTAAGTACCTATTTTCCTTTACAAGAATGACCTACAGCGTTTCTTCACAAGCAAGACAAAAATAGTGACTATAGATTGATATTTTTTCTCAGACCTTATATATCATAACGCATCTTAACAAACCGCTTTAAACTAGTTTGTAGATATTGAGATAGGACATGGTTGACACCTCAAGACTAATTAAACTATAATTTATAAAACCAAAGACAGTTAAAATCTCATATTATTTCATTTCAATGTCAAACAATAATAACGAAGCCTGAACTGTACGTGTAGGTAGTAATTTACCATTCAACGAACTTTTATTCAAAATAGGACTACTTGAGACATTCTTGAGACATTGTCGTCTAAACGACGAAAGGAGTTACAAGCAGGTTGACTTGTAGAAAATTTTACACAATCTGTATCCAATGTTTCCATGACGCTGCCGGAACAAGTACATAGGCGCATTATCAGGAGGACTGCATTATCAGGAGAAGATGCATCATCTTGAAACCTCGACAACCTTATTAAGAGGGAACGACTGAGAGCAAGACATTCACATGCGCAAAATAATATAATTGAAATAGGTAAGGATATTCCAAAAGGTATTAGTGATACGAACAAGTATCTCACTTGACGTCGGCTCAGTTTTTTATTAAATGAGACTATTGAAAAATAGAACCGAAAAAAATATCAGACAACATCACATACATTGCTCTGATCCCAAAGTTTAAGGACTCTTGTTACGAAAACAGAAGCCGATAATACCACATCACCCAAACCTGCGACAGAAATGTAAAGACACGTGGATTTATTTATTGACCGGACCGGGATCGAACCCAGAACCTCAGAGATGGCATCACAGCTTCAAAACCAGAGTACGAGCCCTAGACCACAGACGTCTTCATAAATGTTGAAATGTTGTTAAAGTACCCAAATGACAGAATATTTTATACCTTTTGGAAGCAGAATACACATGTGTCTTCCTCAAAATGACCAAAAGTCAAAATCATCCAAACGTTATTCCACACAAAACGATCCAAAAAGTTCACCGACAAAAATTATCAACGCGCAATCATCAACATACAACATCGGCACAAAAAACCGGCAGTTGCACAAAACTGCATTTAGCGCAAATATTATTTATTATTGTTTTGCGCGCCCTACGCGCACACGAGAAGCGCAACGTGCGTCGCCGCGTGCGCATTCACGGGCATACTCCCGTGCGCGCTTTATGTAACTGTGCAATTAGATAATCTCGGTCTGAGTGGCTGTTCCGTGTATGACAATTGTTCAGAAGCGCTTCGTGTCTAGATACTGAAAGTATTATTAAATAATTATAAAAAAAATTGTTTGAACAAACACACCAAACACCTAGCCCTCTACGCGCATTCCTAGCCCCAAACTCAGCGTGAGCTTGTGCTGGCTTGTGCTATGGCGTCTAGGATAACTCGTAGACATACTCTTACGTTAATAAACATCCATGACTAAGGTACAAATGCTCGTGATCATTACACAAATATTTGTCCCTTGCGGGATTTGAACTCGCACGGAATTTGAACACCAAGACACCAAGTCGTCTGTCTAATATGTTGATTCTTATTTTGTTTAGTTATGATCAACACTGCACTGCTTAAGCTTTAAATATCGCGCTGGATAGAGAATGCTTAACTACAGTTTTAAAATACAAAGCATTTTCACTGAAACACTTGTTTATGAACACTTTTTATTTTGATTTGCGAATGATGTTGTCAGATTTCAGTTAGTCGAAGTTATCAAAATAAACACGTCTCTTGCGCGAGTCAACTACAGATAGCGACATCTCTTAGTATAAACATTGAAATAACTAACTCATACTAATAGTATGTTTGGAAATCGATGAAGGAGGCTTTTGTTTATCAGTGGCCATCCTATTACAACTCTCTTGGCAATTTCAATGCAATATTTGCCGTGGGATAAGAAGTGTATTCTCTTCCAAATGACATTTCATTTGAATAATCTAATGCACGGGAAACGCAATGTCATGTATCAATTTGACGACCGTATTGGTCTAGTCGTTCGCGCACTGGACTTCTAAACCAGGCGGTTGCGGGTTCGAATCCCGCAAGGGGCAAATGTTTGTGTGATGAGCACGAGCATTTGTACCTAAGTCATGGATGTTTATATGTATTTAAGTCTTTCTATCCATTATCCTAGTCACCATAGCACAAGCTCACGCTTAGTTTGGGACTAGGTAATTGGTGTGTTTGAATAAAGAAAAAAAAATTAAAAAAAATTAGCTTTGTTCGTTTTAGGCTTCGCGCAAATAGGCCACCGACTACAGCCACTAGTGGCAAACGATTAGCTGTCTAGTTTTTTTTTTAATACGGATACGTAAAGCGAGTGGTGCCCACTCGCGGCCCAGTGTTCGCGACACGCCACCGGTAGCGGCCACTCGGCATTTTGACAAAACATCAGTGAAAAGATCTACGAGTAGCAGATGAGTGCCAATTGTCGCGGCCACCGGCCACCTTCGTTTGCGCGGGACCAAAGGGCGTGGCGCGCAACAGCCACCAGTGGCGATGATCGGTGGCCCATCTGCGCGGAGCCTTAGTTGAAGATCCTTGTAGTTAGTACTGAGAGCACTGCACTTTATGTAACCATACATGACCGACAGTCGACAGTTCCGTATGCGTCACAATTGTTGAGAATGCAATTTGTTTGTTTCAAGAGTGACAATAAAATAGGCTAGTGGCTTCGCAGCTATTTGCATAATCATGTCCAAGTTGGAATACTTGACAAATACGAAGTTATATACTCGTAATTCTGGAAAACCGAACCAGCAATCAGTCTTTTCATCAGTTCTTATCCTTTTGCAATAGGAGATTAATATGTCCTTGCGGAAAATGTTCACCGCCCTTTGAAATATCACCAGTCGATATGATATAAGGATAAATGGAAGTAGACGTAGGTCCTTTGAGGTTCATTGGGGCCTAGCCGCAAATTCTAGTTAAACAGGAGTTGCCATTGTAGTGGCGCAAGTCGGTACGTTTTTTTTTTTAATCAGCAGCGGATTATTTCCTTTTTGTATTTATATTAACACGTAGAAATATGTGGAAGATTGTACTGTGTAGCGGGCATATCTGGGACGACCAAATGGAAAACGCTTGGCCGCAATTCCAGGAAATCGCTGGAAATATAAAGTGAAGAAGGACCCGCGAACTCTAAATAGCCACGTACGAGGAAAAGATCCCCTTTGGGTCACTGAGCCCGCGAAATAAGTATCAACACAGAGCCATCATCATCCTCCTAGCGTTATCCCGGTGGTGCACTCGCACGCGAGGGCCCAGGGTCCGCTTTGAACCATGTTCCAGGATGTGGCAGGTCAGGTAATTACAGTGGAGCGACTACCATCTGACCTCCGAGACCCTGTTACCAAGGGAACCTGACCAGTTTGGATTATGGTTACACATGCAGTCGCCTGAATGTGCAGGTTTCCTCACGATGTTTTTCCTCACCGTAGGAGCATCGGTTAGTGAAACAGTTTGAGAAGTTATTGGTACATGGCGGCACGTGGGATTGAACCGGTACCTCCTGCATGAGAGGCAACCCGCTCGCCACTGCGCCATTGACGCTCTAAGTATCACGACAGAGTATATTCAATAATAGTACGTATCAACCTAATACAATTTGTATCTTATTATCGGGAACATCTAATCAAAGTTCATAATTGATTACTTAATACATGTGTGTTCTTGGCATGTCTATGTCTCTCTTTCTTATTTATTTATAGTACTCATTTAATAATACTACAGTTTTCTAATTGCGCTGTAATCATTGCCTTGGCACGAGCAATAACGCGCAATTTTTCTTAAAATAGATACTTCTGTCATCAAATGGTGTTTTGCAAGTTTCCATCGAGGGCCAAAATTTAGACAGATAAGCGCTTTTTTTATTATTCCATGGCCGCTTACTCGTTAGAACACACTAATTTTAGACTTAGTAGATAACTGCTGCAAAAAGATAAACCAAACGAGACTATAATTTAGGTGCACTTTTCTCGGAAGCGACGATGTTTTTGCAGTACAGGTTTATTTCTACGTTTAGAACTCACAATTTCCTAAACATAGCCACATCAGCTTTATAAATAAACTAGTAGTTCCCCGCGACTTCGCCCACGCAAGAGTTGGATTTGTATATAAACTTGCGTCCATCATTTCACCCCCTTAATGTTTTTATATCGCGACAAAATGTAGCCTATGTCCTTTCCAGGGTCTCGAACTGTCTCCATGCCAAATTTCATCTCAATCGGTTCTGTGGTTTAAGCGTTAAGAGGTAACAGACAGACAGACAGACACACTTTCGCATGTATAATATTAGTATGGATAGAATGGATATATGAAAATTAAAACTGACTTAATGACAATAATGACATATCAACGCACAGCACAAACCGCTGAGTTAAGAAACTTCAAAGGCACATACATAGGTTCATAATAAGGTCTAGGGGTGCACTAAGAAAGGATTTTAGAAAATTCACCCCCTAAGGGGGTAAAAAGGGGGGGTCTGTTTGAAACTCCGTCAGTTTTGAAGCTAAATCGATACAAATTGATACTTAGCTATTTGGATAGTAATAAGGAGTGACGTAGGTATTCAGGATTGTTGAAAATTCAACCTCTAAGAGGGTCAAAAGGAAAGTGGAAGTTTATATGGAAAATTCGACATTTGCGTGGACGAAGTCGCGAGCAACCGCTAGTATTAGTATAGCATAGTATAGCACCCTGAAGTGGCAGTGGGCTGGTCATGTCTGTCGCAGAACCGACGGACGTTGGAGTAGGAAGGTTCTCGAATGGAGACCACGTCTCGGGAAACGTAGTGTTGGACGCCCCCCTGCTAGATGGACCCATGTCCTGAGGAAGGTGGCCGATGGTGGCTGGATGCGAGAAGCGGAGGACTGTGAAAGTTGCCGCCGTCTTGAAGAGGCCTATGTCCAGCAGTGGACTGCAATAGGCTGATATGATGAGTATAGCACCCCTGTGAAGGAGAGTCGGTAGTCTACCTACACTAACAATATTATAAAGAGGAAAGATTTGATTGTTTGTATTGAATAGGCTCCGAAACTACTAGATCCGAAACTAGACATAGTTTAAGACCCTGGAAAGGACATAAGTTTACTTTTTTGCGATATTCAATCATTAAGGGGTGAAATGGGGGATGAAAGTTTGTATGGACAATCCGACTTTTTAACGAAGTCGCGGCGAACTGCTAGTATCATGATAAAGTAAACAATGTAAGTATGTGACGTTGTTCGTATGAAGTAATCCCTAATATTCGTAGCAACTAAGTACCTAATCCTATTACCGAATAGACATGGGTAGTTCCTGAATGAATGATACAATTGAACTACTTCACCTATCTAGTTCATATGTATCACTCACTCACTATAGTCCAAAGCAGTTCATTTAGTTCAGTAACTCAGTGATATGAGAGTAAAACGTACGGATATATTTGTTAATACTGCAAGAGTGAGACTGCAGTATTCTGCTACCACTGCAGTTTTCTATGTAAAATTTTCGGTATTAATTAATACGTTTTTAATACGTAACGTACGTACATAAATAACACTTTACATCCTTTGTTAATGCGTGTAACAATATCTTCGAAATTAATGTAAATGTTTTTAATTCGTAATTCTAGACTGCCTAATGCCTGTTATTTTTTAGTCATTAGAATTCTCTGTAGTACCACGATACATCTAACTGAATGAAGTAGTGAGTGAGATTTTGATAGTAGATCTGCTGAACTTAATGAACTAATTGAACTAGATGAGTAATACATATCTTTAGCTCCCACTGAACTATATCACTCATTTCACTTCAGTGAACGATTTTGCGCATGTCTATTACCGAACCGTACGGATTGGGCTTTCAGTTTCCCCATTGCTTATGTAAGTTATGATCCAACGAACAATACTATGACGTGCTAATTAAGGACGTCATCATTTTCCCTCTTTCCTCATTACGGTTAATTTATTGCTTCATTTTTATGCCTTATATATTTCCTAAAAACCGGTTTCTGTTGACGTAACTTCTTTGTTATGTAGTTTTTGTTTGCTTGACTTGAAAATCTAAAAAGACTAAGTAGAAAAAGTACGTTATTTTTGACGTCAATCGTCGTGCAATAATATATTTAAGTAGGTAGTCCTATATAACACTAATATTATGAAGAAGAAGGATTTTATTGTTTGTTTGTTTGTATTGAATAGGCTCCAAAACTACTGGACCGATTCAAATGATTTGGTACAGAGATAGTTTAAGACCCTGGAAAGGACATAGGCTTCTTTTTGTCGCGATAGAAAATCATCAAGGGGGTGAAATGGGGGATGAAAGTTTGTATGGAAAATCCGACTTTAAGCGCGGGCAAAGTCGCGGGGAACTACTAGTATATTATACTTTTATAAAATAAAAGCATTGAAATATAAACCAGGAAAAGTTGTGAATGTCACAACTGCAACCTTCCTCGCGATGTTTAGTTTAATTGAATTAACGACGTGCCGGCTAAACATATCAATGCCGGTTATGTAATAATGACTGTGATACATCAATAAAGCTGAATAAATAGGTTGAATTTGAGTGTATATACTAAATTTATATGGATATGGACGCAGTAGTGGGACGCTTATGTCGACTGTAACCAAAAAGAGGCATTGACGATTAGGTTTTTTCATTTTCTTGTTTTATTCGGAATCGTAAAAACATACAGAACACTCGCTTTAAAATTTCAAAGTACTCATGAACATATTGAAATTAATGTATTTAAATTAGACAAGCACAAACGACTATAAATAAATCGTCTTGTTTTCAACACGTGTTTTTCATATGATGTTTTTTTCCACTACACAATTATAATTAAAGAACGAATAACCTATATCACGTATTATATTACATAATATTATCGTGTAATACTATATTTAGTCTTTATTAAAAAAAACCGGCCGATATTTACTCGCAGTGAAAATTTGTTAGTTTCGCGATGACTTTTATAAAATACTAGTGGTTCCCCGCGACTTCGCCTGCAAGAGTTGAATTTTCCACATAAACTTTCATCTCCCATTTCCCCGCCTTAATGTTTTTATATCGCGACAAAAGGTAGCCTATGTCCATTCCAGGGTCTCGACCTGTCTCCATACCAAATTTCATCTCAATCGGTTCAGTGGTTTAAGCGTCAAGAGGTAACAGACAGACAGACAGACACACTTTCGCATTTATAATATTAATATGGATTTCTGTGCCATTTTATTTGGAATGGGTTTTCTCTTAACTCTAGACTAAACCAGACGTGGCGTAGACAGAGTTGACGGTGGAACGAGCTCACCCAGAACACAGAATGCTGCTTGGCGCCGAGCTCCAGTGAGTGGGTGGTAGCTACCAGGCGGCACCTAACGGAGCCTACCACCGCTAATAAGATCTTTAACCATGAAAATACTATTTGTGTTCAATTCGTACCTATTTCGCTTTCGCTACCGCTTGGAATAATTTTAGACCAGTTTTACCATATTCTACGCGAAAATTACCTCTAAGAGTACGAATTAAGATACAGAGTTGAAGATGCTTATACATTTAAAACAAGTGAAAAATTGGCAACATATAGCTACACAATAAGCTTCCGCAAAATGGTTGGATATTCTCTATATATTTTGGCTACTGCGGCCAATCCCAAAAGAGATCAACCAAGTCTATAGAAGAAATTATAGTGCACAAGTGTGTGGGAAATACACAGGTGCATTCTCTGTTTCTTTACTCTCATAGTTTGGTGAGACGGCAGTCTGACATGACCGGAGAGATCAGGCTCAGGACCAACGGCTTAACGTGTGAGGCACAGGGGTGTAACACCACTTATATCCTGACTTCGGAGCTGTTTCTGAGTGGTTTCAAGGCATCCCAGAAACTAATTGCATTCCGACTCGGGGAATCGAGTCCAGGGTCCCAATTCACGCGCCTTCGATATTATATCTCGTACGATATTAATTATCAAAAAAAACATGGCGGATATCACAAAATTGGGACGTTAAGTATTCTCGAAGTATGAAAATGTCGAATATTTATCACATTTTGTGATATCCGCCACGTTTTTTCGATAAATATCGTATGTGATACAATATCGAAGGCGCGAGAATTGGGCCCCAGGACTTCGTGAATAAACGACGACATCTATACTAACGAGGCAGTTTGCATAATGTTACTTATATTATGTAGATTGGGTGTTACGTGAAGTAGTTTGTCATACTTTCGCATACTAATCAGCTTTCATTGTTTTGGATTTACGTCAGAATAATTGTCTTAGCCGTCTGGCCTTCTGCTGAAAACGTGTTGTCTTTTGCATAACTACAAGATTTACTAACAAAATAATGTTTCCGTCGCGTCTGTCCGTTGTATTTCAGAAACTACTAAACGGATTTAGGTACTAACATGCGGTTTTCACTTATTGATAGACTGGGACCCAGATAAAGGTTCTAGTAATATTTTTTTAAGCTTTCATTAAAAACGCTGTGCGTTTGTGATATAAACAAAACAATGTTCAAATATGGTCAATTGTTTTTATAGATCTTCCAGGAATTCCGATGGCGTTAATTAAGGCATTTGTTGAGTCGTACAGATTTGATCACGCACGAGGAATTGAGAATATTGAGATACATAATCTAAGATAGTTTTTAATATATTTTAACACTCACAGTGTTTTTTCTTATTTATATAATTTTAAATAAGAAACCAAAAATTCGCATATCCTACCTGTGTGCGAATTTTTGGTTTCTTATTTATATAACTTATTTAAATAATCTAAGATGTCAAAAAAGAATTCCACATGTCACTGCGCTATCACGATCCAAATCCACACGTCTCTGAGACCAAAATCATTTTTTTTAAAAGCCGGTAAATCTCGAGATGCTTGTGGCGCAGTGGCGGCAGCGCTATGATAGTGATACCAAAAGTAGCAACCCACACGGCGCGGTCGTGATTCGATGGGTGACCATTACGACCATTTAAGTGACGTCCATGACAAGCATCTCCGTGCTTCGGAAGGCACGTTAAGCATTTGGTCCCGGCTAATATCTATTGGTATTAGTCGTTAAGCATTAGGTCCTGGCTAATATCTATTGGTATTAGTCGTTAAGTCAGAGGCCCTAGGGCGGCTTGATAACATCTGACAGTAAGGTTTGTCACTTGCCTTACAGACACCCCTCCACCAATCCGCACTGAGCCCGCGTGGTGGAGTATGGCTCGTACCTCCTCATAGTTGAGGTGAGGCCTTTTCCCAGCAGTGGGATCTAATAGGCTGACTTTGTTAAACCTCCATAGACGGTTATTTGACAGAATTCTAATACAAAATATGTCAAATAGTGCTAAACCAGCTGATTAAAATTTAAACATGTGTTGGTGAACTCCATGCTAAAAAGGCCCTAAGGAAGGGATCATGATTATTGGACTGCAATGGGAGTACGAGTCATTTTATATCATCGAGTCTACGCAGACGAAGTCACAGGCAACAGCTAGTTACAACATTTCAAACACTTAGCAATAAATACAGGAATACAGTAATTTCGGTGCAACTGACCCTAAATAAAAACACTAATAATTAATGATTATGAATATCAATGGAACGAAAGAAACTCAACAATGTTGTACGCCACACACAAATAGTTGTAGATCTTTTAATTTTAAGAGTTATTACATTGTGCGTATTATTACTTTATTATACGTATTATTAGAGCATCGCTGCATCGGTGGCGTAGTGTGATCCGGGTTCGAGCCCACGTGCCGCCATGTACCAATGACTTTATCTGAGGTATGTACATTACCTCGTTCGTTCAATAACCGATGCTCTTACAGTGAGAGAAAACATCGCGAGGAAACCTGCACCAGGTGACTGAATATGTAATTATGATCCAAACTGGTCAAGTTCCCCTGTCAACAGGGTCGCAGAGGTCAGAAGGCAGTCGCTCCACTGTAATTCCCTAATCTGCTACATCCTGGATCATGGTCCAAAGCGGACCATAGCCCTGGCGAGTGCACCGGGATAGCGCTAAAGCACTTATTACACCCTCTAATCGTAGCATCCTAACTAGGAAGGTACGAACCAATCGGATCTCGTATCGTAGCCTTATTAAGAGGAAACAGGGTCACGTGGAATTTGAAGAATAGGTATTTGAAAAAAATGTTGCCATCTCGATGCAATCTCTGGCGGCTGCCCAAGTAAGAAAGGGACAAATAAGCTCAGACGATAAATCGCTTTTTAAAATTGTCCAAAACAGCATTTTGTAGTCCCCTCTTTCCTCGTCCAAAATTTGAAAAATGATAATATTTTTTTCTGAAATAATTAATCAAAGGTTTGGACTATGCTCCTATGTTTTAGTTTTAGTGTTAATTAGCGTAGATTTTACTGGAGAGGGTCTGAAAGTTGAGGTTGAAATTTGGCAATTTTCTTCGTTTTTGAAGGCTCACATTTCCTTTGTTAATTCAAATACGAGAAAAAAACAAAAATAGGAGCAACTATGAATGGTAAATGTAGATTATATGGTAAAAAAAAGTTTTGCCTTTAGCCATTATCCAGGAAGAAAATCAGGGGACTACGTTTGTATGGAGAATTGGCGCCTGGTCTTTCCCCTTGAGATCCGATTGGGACTTATCTTCCTAGTTAAAATGCTACAATAGGATAGTGTAATAACTGCTTAAGATTACAGATACATTGTATTACATATACATTGTAAAAGTCACGTTTGTATTAAATGTCTCGTTCTCAGAACGTTATCATTTACCTACATAATAGAGAGATAATTCACGTAATAGTTATCAGGAAATAATGTGCGGACGGATTATCGTGTTTACATAATTAGATAATTTGCATATAGTTATCGAAGGCATGGCATCAACATCGATGTCATTTTGAATGACACGTAACAGGAGATAGCATTACATGGGATGTGTGGCCATATAGTATACAAGGTTTCCCAAAAAAAGCAGACTGAAGATAGGTATCCCAAAAATGTGTATCTACCCTGTGTTATCACTAAACATTCTGTCATTTTTATGTTTTTTCCTTATTTATAAACTTCACTTTGTTCACTCATAAAAAAATGTTTAATCAAATTTAAAATGTACTTTAGTTACTCGCTTGAGAAACGAAGATAGTAAGGCGTAGAACTTTTTCCCAATTAATTTAATGCGAATATTTACGGAAAATATTTTTAATACACTAAATAACGACCATAATGTGGGTTACTGAGGAAATGATAAACCAAAATTAAGTATTTTCGTTTTTGGAATATTTGTAATTGTAGCAACATAAATAAATCTATTATAATACGATGCTATGTACGAGTAACTATGCTTACTTTCAGTTGTCAAACAATTATTTTGTTTGTTTCATAATGAGATCGGCAGCCGAAAATCGGACGGCACAAAAAACACCGAACTAAAATTATACAAGAACATCATCTCAACAAAAGATAAATAAATCTTTGTAAATTGTTTGAAAAAAAAAACGAAGGTCTAAATCTGAAACCCAATGAACTTCGTCCAGCAATTAGTTTATTGGCAGCCTTTTGATTATAACTCGCTACTCAAACCCTTTGAATTTAGGAATCGCCAAATTTTTTGGGGAGCAAGTTTTACTATCCCTCCGGGTGCATAATTGATCATGCTACCATAAATGGATACTTCTTAACCTTCACGTATAGATTCCAGACACAATGGACAATGAATTGGAATCACCCTGCCCGCGGGTCTTGACAGGTTGATTATTGTTTTAAGTGATAAGCATTTACTTTGCAAATTTTGCAATCTAAAGACTAGATATTATTGCACTTAAAAAAATTACCACCAGAGGCGGGGGTTGCTTCTTTTGCTTGATAGTAGTCGTATGAGCAGTGTAATAGCATAGCCGTTTGTGTTCAATGTCAGTCAATATTCTAGTCACTGCACATCTTGTATACCTTTTGATTTCTACCAGTCCTTTACCAAACGTTTATAACCTACTTCAATTTTTACCCCAACATTGTAGCGAATTTAACCCCTACGATGTCTGATGACAACGTGAGCTACCTGTCAGCACCGCACGAGACCGCTTCACGTGTGGCACGTGGGCCTCTGCGCACACGCCACGACTGTCACTGCAACTGACAGACCGCCTTAGGGGGCTAGGTTAACTAAAATACCTGGCCTGGAAAAGTAAGTGCTACACTTTAAAATTAAAATATCTTGGAACATTTTTTGAAATAAAAAATAATTAAATAAAATTTTCATAACGATAGACTTCTTTAAAAAATCTCCGAAAAAAGATCGAAAATTTCAGCACCAGCACACAAAAAGAAAGACCAAACTTCAGGAGGATATTCTATTAAACCGAATTCCTGTAATCGTGTTTTCAGTTTCATTAAATTATCTGACCGAAGTTTTGAAGATTCTGGTAATTAATGCAGATTTAAAAGTTTTACTATTCATAAAAATGAACTTATTCAACGCGCTTCTACGTCACTGAGCTTCTTATGCATTTGCATAGACATTGAGCATATTTCAAATTGATTTGTTGTAGCTTCAATCTTTAAATTAGTACACTCTCTTAGATTCATAAGTTTTATGTTTAATTTTTGTTATTATTTTTGACAATTTATTTTTCTTTACTCTGTCTGGTGTGTTGTGCCAAATAAATGTTTTCTATTTTTTTTTAAATACGTCATGAAATTGACAATACTGCGAATAGATATAAGACTATACTTAATAAAGAAGTTGACATCACGATGATAGCATTTAGTATCGTCACCTTTATCAATAAGCCACGTCGATTAGATAAATAGATTAACCCAAAGCCACACTTACGTAGGTACGTGCTGGCATGACAAAACTACCCGCATTATGTCACGATTTTAGTGCAACGTGATAAGGTACTTATGTTACGACTCAAATGCCTATTCAGTGAATGTCACGCATTGACATTAAAGGGGTTAAATGAAGTTAACACCCACATTACCAATTCATTACGTATGACGCATTTAAATCATTTCTATTATAATCTTTTACGTACAAGTTTGGTATTACCTTATTATAAGTTGTGAAAATTTTTAGATGTTTCTACATTTTGCCGCTCCTAGGTAATGTACTTAGTGGCTTTTTGTGCCATATTCTTTGTCTTACTTTACATAAATAATGATTTCGAAAGCAGAGAAACGTTTTGTTGTCAATTATTTTTATGAAATTTTGTTTATGTTCCTTTTTGTAATAAAACTAATAACTGCAAAAATGCGTCGACTGACTAACGTCCTCCGTAGCTTAGTTGGTAAGAGCACTCGCCCGGATAGCGAAGGGACGTGGGTTCGAGTCCCACCGGATGACACAGTCGATTAATTTTTGTAAGTGAAATTTGATTTAATTTCGTAAAAACTTGCAAAATAATTGCTTAAGTTATAAAAATATAAAAGGTTAAGCTGATTTCATCTTAACTGATGGTTAAATATTTGTAAAAATATTTCCATTGGATACATGCGGGTACATTCCCCAAGTATTGATGAAATCGAACGCCGGCTCACTGGCGTAGCAAGCACTTGCAAAAATTCGTCGACTGACTAACGTCCTCCGTAGCTTAGTTGGTAAGAGCACTCGCCCGGATAGCGAAGGGACGTGGGTTCAAGTCCCACCGGATGACACAGTCGATTAATTTTTGTAAGTGAAATTTGATTTAATTTCGTAAAAACTAATAACTGTATTGTACTTTAATGTGCTAACATTATATTAAATTACATCCCTAGGTACCATTTGGCAACAAATATTTTATCTTTTTAAATAATTAAACTTATTTCTTCCACGAGAATAGGATTCGAGGCAAAAATTTAGTATTCAGAAAAACTAATTATTCTTACTTATTATATTGTTAAACATTCATAACTGAAAATTGTATAAGTAATCACGTTGGCCAGGTTATCCTTACGTAAGGCGTCACGTTTTCAGTACAAAACGTTGGGCTGTTTTATTCGAGACGGTATTCTTTAGAAGTCTCTCTTAACCCTTTAATGCCCGTAGGTGGCGGATCACGTTTTTAGAGGCCTAGTAATCGTAAGCTAGTGGCGTATCTCAATACTCGGCCCGTAGCCAAATGGCAATCTTTCTGGAGCGAACTTCGCTATCGCCAACGAAATGTCAAAATATGTATGCAAAAGTGATGTTTCGATGGCTTATGTCAGTTTCATACATTTTGTTAGCGATAACGAACTTCGCTTGAGAATGAATTGCCATATGGCTACGGGCCCTGTACTCAATATAGGCTTTGTTTTTGCAGCGAATCCTTTAACATTATTATAACTACATAGGTATTTTAGGTATAAAATATGATAGGTTTGTATCTATGTACGAATTATATTTAAAATAATGAAATTGTTGTCAATAACATTGCTTTTTTTTCGTTAATTTCTCAATGCACCCGTTTCCATCTTTCCGCATGACCTACAAATTTGACTTTTATTTGTGTAATAATGTTTATAAATAAATAAAAATAGTAATAATAGTGTGTATTCGGTTAATGAATTTTTATCATCATTTCACCCGATTTTTAGGGAAACGTAACTCAAAAGGAAAAAAAACTTGTAGGATATCACTTTGTCCATCCAGTCCATCTGTCTTTCAAGACCCTTTTGTTACATCGCAAAAAAAGTTTGTACAGAACCCTTAAAGCGAGAGGCCAACAGGCCACAGTTACCCGATTTTTATGCAATACAAAACTATTGCAAATGTAATACACATTGTAAAATAGTGGCATACCGCGGAAGAAAACGTGCGCGACGGTCAAGGCCGCGCGTGCGCTGGTCACGTGACTAATCTGCTGCACTAATTGTCGGGCTAGGCTTAGTTTAGTTTAACTTTAGTTTAAGCCCCACGAGACAGATGTTGGGGGGTTTGCCAGAACATTAATATTTTGGACTTAACTGACACAGCAGTTTATTTTTTCAGGACAATACAAAACCTCGGTTGAGTGGAATAACCTATAATGGTGTTCAAGGCAGCCATATTTTTAATGAGCTTTTTTTTTCATTTTCTGACGTTTGAGATTGAGCTTAATTACCGTATTTATTACCATTACCATAATTTGGACAAAATTTATTGTTTTTAATATATATTTTTTTTATTTTTCTCCGGTTTACTTGTTATCATTGCTCATGCAAACCCAGCGGTTAAAGTACCTATATTTAAAACACAAAAAATACATGATTAATAAAAATAGGTGCGTTTAAGTAGTCTCAATTAGGTTTAAATAAGAAATCAAAAGTTAACTCCCGCGGCGATTGATGCAAATTTTTGGTTTCTTATTTAAACTTAGATATATAAATAAAAAAGAACACTGTGATTGTTAAAAAATATTAAAAAACTATAGTCTTAATTAAATCAGTGTGTGTATTCTTTGAACTTGTACATAAGAACTTGCCATTATAGATAGTACCATCGGCCACACGGTACACTTAAAAGCCATGTCGATTTCAACATTGTAAATACTTACACAACACAAGTAAACTATTTCACGTGTTTTTTACACATGCGTACAAGAAACAACCTAAATACAACGTAACAATATGCAATGTGCTGTATACATGTTACAATGTATAAAAAATCCTCGCGACACGAGACGGTCACGTTTTACAATTAATGATTGGGTAATCACCAATGTACTGTACAACAAAGTTGTGTGGAACGCTTAATTATTTCATTAAAACAATTGCCATTCGTGGAATTCCTTTTGTTTCAATCCACATTCTAACCTTCTTCGGTTAGAGTTTATAATTTCTCATGGGTTTTAAGACATGGCTGAATCGGAGCAGCCATAGTTTGCGTTTAAATCAGTGTCCAATGCAATATCAAACTAGGAATGAGTATTAAAAATACAAATTTTATACTTTCGAGTGTCTCATTAAAGGAACCGAACTCAAAATCTGCGACAACTAGATAATGTAATTAAACTTCAAGTGTGCAGTAAGAGATCATGTTAAAATGCAACTAGAAAGTTAGATAAACCCTAAAAACTCTAAGAAGTCATTAAAAACTATCAAAGTGTGGGAAAATCTCCGTTCGAAAATTCCAGAATGTCTAAACTAATGTATGTCAAAAAACAATGTACCGTCACGTGTTACTCGTATTTGTAACAACACGAGTTGATATGCGCATAATATTGGCAAAAATAAGGCCACAGTCACAGTATCTACTTGAAAGATCAAGCGTCGTTATTGGCTTGGTCAACCTTACTAAATATTCATTATTTTCACTAACAACTTTAATACATAAATAATAATCATCTTAGTGGTTTCCCGGTTGCGCACTTGCGCACGAGGGCCCAGGGTCCACTTTGGAGTTTTTTTTTACAGTAGAGCGATGCTGTCCGTCCTCCACGACACTCTTAACAGGGGGCAGGTTCCCCTAGGCAAAATTCTAATGTTTGCATTGTGTAACCAATACAAGAAAAACAATCAATCGTGGTAAACAAATTATACTCATAAAGAAAACAAAAATATTCAAATTTTGTCCAATAAAACTTATGGGTGTGGTCTCACCTTAAGTATTTTATGGTGCTCAAGGCAGACACGTGAGTCCAAATTGTCAGTCATGCAGTCGTAGATAAATTTATGTGCATTTACCCTTTTTTGTACGTTATCAACACATTTGATCTATGCTATTTTTAATATTTTATGCGATTTTTATACAATGGCACAAAAATATATACAATATCATAATACAAAGAATGTGTTTCGTAACTTGACACAGGATATGTGTTATAGAATATCTTTCTTAATAGGTAGGTATGATCATCGATCAATAATATGAAAACTTCTCATCATACCAAACTGATATTATGCATACAAAAAATATTTACCATCACATTTTGGAGAAAACAATACAAGAATCTACTAGAATAGGTTCTAAAGCAGGCATCCGACAGATTAAAAATCAGCGCGTAAACTTTTATAAAAAAAGTTTTTCGTAACTACGCATCTTGTAAGAAACAATCGTAAATTAAAAAAAAAATCTCAGCTCCGAAAGATCTCCAGGCGCGTAAGGGTTAACAAAATCCTTTTCAAGACTTCAACTTTTGTTTTAAGACAATAAAAAAAACAAAATGCCGAGGTTGCGATTGTGTATCACGATTGAGCAACTAAGGACAACGTGACCAGTGGGCTATGGCCACGTGAGTGGTGGGGGTTACACAAAGGACAGCCAGCCAGTTGGGGGTTGAAAAAGAAGTTTGGCTTGAAAAGAACTGCTAGGATGGTTTTATTCAAGAGGTTGCCTCTTTGGTTTGCGAACCAGTCCAGCCAGCGTGCTGACCACTAGGGTCAGCACGCTGGCTGGACTGGTTCGAATCGAAAAAAAATATTCTGTGTCTGTCTTGACTTAGAAAACGCGTAGTCAGGAAGTTGGTGGTGTTGACACGTGCCTCGGAAAGCATGTTTAAACCGTTGGTCCTGCGCCTGATTTCTCTCCGGTCATGTCGGACTGTCATCTTTGCGAACTATGACAGTCATAGAGAGTGCGCCTACTAGAATAACTCCTGCGCAGTTAGACTAGGAGGACATTAATTAATTCTATTGGAGGAGGTCATAGTTGCAGGTATAGCCCGACTGTCTAACTGAGTACTTGCCTGCGGGGTACAGGGGTGCGGGGGCAGACGACAAAGGGGACAATAGGTGCGAGGTCTCAGTTAGGCAGTCTTTGAGTTTCTTGCGCTGCTTCCTCTCAGCACTAGCCCACAATTTGTCCCAAAGCCACTGCTTTGGGACAAATTGTGGGCTGTGGTAGAGCTCAAAAAAATTATGTTGAGACGTGTTAAGTGCCCCCTGTGCCTACATATTTAATAATTGACTTTTACGACTAGTCGGTTATTGCATTTTTATTTAAATAGCAATAAGGTATGTAATATAGGAGAAGCCATTTTACTTAATTAAAAATAATGTAAGAAAGTCTAAATATTTCTTCACCGTATCACGTTCTTTTACCTTTTTTACACAACGCCGTTTCACAAACCCTATTCAAATGTAGTACAAATGAGTACAAAGTACAAACTTTGGCCCGCCTTGTATTAATTGTCCAGAAGGCTTTCTCGTCTGACGTTTCAAAATATTTTAACAATGTCTGCCTTTCTTTGCGTACTTGTAAGAATTCGTAAACGTTTTATATACGAAACGTGACAGTTATATCATGGCAACATGGCGGTTAGCGCCATATTTTATATCTTAGCTTTTTTCATTACGTATTTAAGAATATATCGTCATTAGAGTTTCTTAAACGCAACTTGGGTTTTTTACCCGACTGCAGAAGGAAGAAGGGGTTACGTTTTTCGAAAGTATGTATGTATAACTGTTAGGCACGCCCTACAGCCCAAACGGCTGGACAGTTTTTGACATATGAGGTGTCGTTGAATTCGTCAAAATTGTGGTAGTGACATCGGCTGTATACATTTGAAAAATAGCGCCCGAATGTAAACAAAGGGCGGAGGGGGATTGATTTTTTCCTTACAATATGGATATAGCAATATGGGTATCAAATGAAAGCCAGTGAAAAGACTATTTTAAATATATAATATTTTTTGTTTTGTTTTTTAATATTTATTTGTGCTTGTTTTAATTGTTGTTCAGTATCGAAATATTTTCATCAGATTAAGTAAGTAAGCTACCTATTTTTTACATAAATTAAAATACATCACAATTAACAAGACCAGACCGTCTTAGTGTAATGGTTCGCGCTCCGGTCTACACAACCAGAGGTTGCGGGTTCAAGTCCTGCAAGGGGCAAATGTTTGTGTGATGAGCACGAGCATTTGTACCTAAGTCATGGTTATATAAACGGACTTATATGTATGTCTATCCGTTATCCTAGTCGCCAAAGCACAAACTCACACTTAGTTTAGGGCTAGGTAATTGGTGTGTTTGTTGAAAATATTTATATATTTATTTAATTAAACAACAATAGTCAGTATGTATGAACTGGGCAATTCGTCATTATTACATGAGATAAGAAGCAAAAACACTACATTAATGACAATCCGATGCTATTTTCGATACATTACATAACATAGTAAACACCTACTATGATCCACGTATGACTTATCTGTTTACTTAAATGACAGTGTCGCGGTACACTAAAGATGTTTATGAAAAATATGAGTCACGTTACAGAATATATTGCATATTCATAATACTATTCTTAATACCTAGGTACTTAATATAAGGTATATTTACCAAACTAATACTGCCTTCGTGCTCAGAACTTAACTGACGTATTTAGATTGTTACATAACCAAACAAAAATACAATCTATTTTACCTATAAACTTTTACCACTCAGGAACGGTGGCACCCTAAGATCATAGAAAGAAGAGTCAAAGAAATTAAGGTGTGACACGCGCCAATCCGATATCCGAACTATCTATCTTCGCGGCGGATAAATCATCTAAGGGTTTTATCACAGTCATTTGTGTGCATGCACTGCGCACCAATGAGCGTTGTAAACATTGAATTACTGTGTTCATTATGCTGACAAGAGTCTATTAGTTATTATTACATATCTCTTATTTCAATCATCTGAGGCAGGACCTATTTCATGATCATTAGTTTGATGGAATAGCAGAATACGAATAAAAGATAAAACAAATATAATAACCATTTTCTCCAATACATTTTGTTGAGATGGATCGCCAGAAAAAAACTTTATCTACACTAATATTATAAAGAGGACAGATTCGAGTGTTTTTTTTTATTGAAAAGGCTCCGAAACTACTAGACCGATTCAAATGAAATTTTGTACAGAGATAGGGCTAAATTCCAATGCACCCTGCTAAGATTAAATTTAGGTTCAGTCTCTCTCTTTCTCTGCCATACAAACGAAAAGAGACAGACTATATTCACTTAGAAACGTCAGACTAAACAGCTGTCTGGTGCTAAGGTAATTAGAGAATCCATAGACAATTTAGTAGCGAAATTAGACGAAAACACGCAAAAACTTGTAAAAATACGTAAGAAATCGCATCACCTCATTTGGCGTTTCTGAATGATTGTGGTCTGTCTCTTTTCATTTGTTTGACAGAGAAAGAGAGAGACTGAACCTAAATTTAATCCTAGACAGGGCGCATTGGAATTGAGCTCATAGTTTGAGTAATTGTGAAAGATAAAGGCTACTTTTTATCGCGATATAAAATCATTAGGGGGGTGAAATAGGGGATGAAAATTTTTATTGAAAATCCGACTTTTGGCGCGGGCGAAGTCGCGGGGAACTGCTAGTTGCAGATATTTGAAATCATCACGTCCAAAGAAAGCTTTCTCAAATATAGTCCGTCTGAAACATTACGCCATTACGTAAGAGTTACCTTCAAGGCTTTACTTAGTTGCGCAGGAGTGGAAAACTAATTCTGTTTTGAACCAAACATTGTTGTAGTGTTTATGATCACTGATCAGTTGCGTAACTCGGCCTTGCAGCCACGTGCGCGCGCACGTGCTCGCGATATGCTTGTCTGTCTGTTGCACGTATTGTTTTGATAGTTTAGTGGGTGATATTATGCGGCGGTTTTAGGCTTTTTTTGGTTCCTCAATAAGGAAAAAAGAACTCTTATACCCTAAAGTGATTCTTATTTTGTCCGTCTGTTCGTCTGCCCGTCTGTATTCTGCAGTCCCTTGAAGCTGTTAGAAAATCAAGCTTATAAGTCAACCAGTTCATATACGGGGAATTAAAGCTTATAAAGTGACTCCTCTGGACCTAGAATCATGAAATTTGGCGAGAAGAAAGGTCGTACGTAAAAATAAAAACGAAAAAGTGGTAGAATAAAATTTTGTACAATATTTTTTAGGGCAGCTTCTCTACATTTTTTCGTTATCTACCCCATCGTGTAGGGTACCGTTAATTTAGTCTTTTAAAATTACTTATGGGTTTCTAAAACAATTTTTCGATTTATTGCATCATTTACGAAATGTTTAACTTTGAAGTTGGTCCATAAAACGTCCCTTTTATAGCTTAGCTGCTGGCCTGAAAAAATCTGAAAAAAATCATGATGATAGTGCATTACATAAACTTTAAAGGCAAACTATAGCAATAAAAATAACTTTATTACTTTAGCAGTAATTTTCGTAGAACCGAATAATTTTGGACCAAATACAAAATCCTTGATTAAATTCTCTAAAGTGACTAAGATGAAGTAGTGGTGGTACGGAACCCTTCGTGCGCGAGTCTGACTTGCACTTGGCCGCTTTTTAATTAATAGGCAGACATTTGCAACGCAATGTAACAGAGGACAGCGATGGGGCGTTCGAGTATGGGCCTTAATACTAGGTATAGTAATAACCTAGTAAATACTCCTTGCATTAAGATTGCAAAAAAGGGGAATCATTTTCCAATGATATGGCGGAAGAATTTTTTTCTCAAAGTGGATGGTGCGGGCAAAAATAGTTGACAATGACGTCGTGTTACTTTTCCTGCAATCCAATCCATGAATATTTTTGTATGCGTATTATTTTGCTTATGCATGTTTCTATGTATGTATCCTAGTCTTCATCATCTTAGCGTTATCCCGGTTGTGCAAGCGCACGCGAGGGCCCAGGGTCCATGATCCAGGATACGGGATATGATCCAGGATACGGGATATATGTTTATATATTCATTTAACATGATATACTTATTTTTAATCTTTCTGTTTTCGGGAATTTAAGTTTATATTATTTTTAAACCTATCCCACAACTAAATAATTACAAGTCATTTGTAACAACAAATCATATCAATCAGTGCGATGGAGTTGTTGTCTATGTAAAAGAAGAGTGTAAGGTTGAGGTCAGCGAGATCATGCTATCGGATGCCTCATGTTTGCAGGTCACTTTAAATGGCCTTAGCATCTTTGCAATCTATCGCTCTCCATCAAATGTAAACGCAGTCAAATTCATTAACTCACTTGATAAAAGCATACACAATGCTAAACAATTTAAAACTATTATCTTAACTGGAGACATTAATATAAACATCATAAACAGCGACAAAACTGCAGCCAAGGGCGCAAAAAAATAAATGTAAGTATTTGAATATGCTGGCAACCCACGGGACAAAAACTGCCTTGACCATTTTAACTTAAAAATAGATAAAAACAATCATTCTGCTACTATATTCGTTTTAAACACATTAATAACAGATCATAACATGATTTTCCTAAAACTTTCTAACATAACACACGCAAACTACACCCCAAAGATGAAGACTACAGTTGACTTAGTAAAGGCTATTGAATCGTTTAAAAATCTAGATAACCATAATATTTTATTAACAACTAATCCAAATGACTTCACTGATGTTTTAATTGGTAATTTGATGCAATGCTTATCGGCAAATACAATTAACGTAGAAATCCCATGTAAGAATCGTATTTTAAAACCCTGGATTACATTAGGCATTCTCCGTTGTATTAGGACCCGAAATAACATGCAAAAAAAACTAAAATTAGACCCCAAAAATGAAATACTAAAAACTACATATAGACGCTATCGCAATTACTGTAACACCTTGATTAAAACTTTAAAACGTAACTACGAAAGAGATCAACTTAACAAAAATAAAAATAATACTAGGTTGCTCTGGAAGTCCATAAATAACATTACTCATCGTAAAGAAAAGAAATCAAGTAACTTAGAACTATTAAAGTCTCAATTTACCTCTAAGGAATCGGTGAATCATGTAAATAATTATTTTGCAAATATTGGTCGGTCCCTGGCAAATAGCATCTTGACCCGTCGCTCGGCTCGAAATACAGTCTCTGAAAACTCATCGACCTCACAACTTGTCTCTTCTTTCGTGCTCTTCGAAACTGATTTAGACGAAGTATTCGGAGTCCTGATGGGACTACAGTCTGAGAGTGCTGCGGGCTAGGATGGCATTACAACTAAATTTTTAAAACTGATAGGTAAAGAGATAACCCCACTGATTACTCACTTAATCAATCTTTGCATCCCTGAGTTTTGCGTCTTCCCGACAGCACTAAAACGAGCAATAGTTACCCCCATTTATAAGAGTGGAGACAAAAAGAACTCATCAATTTATATTATATAATCTATTTCAGTTTTTTTTTTTTAATTGAACCTCAAAGTAGTTGTGTATTAGTGGTATTTTTGCAGCCGCTATAACAAGAAATACTAAAAACAGAATAAAATACATGTTTAAGTCCTATAAAACTTACCTACGTATTTTTTTGCCGGTTTTCACTTGATACTAATAACGTCAACAGGTAGACGCATAGAATGATTAAAAGATAATGTTACGGAACCCTTCGTGGGGTAGTCCGACTCGCACTTGGCCGGGGTTTTTTATTATTGATTTCCCACGAGGCATCGACCTTTTTTTTTCAATAACTGTTAAACATAGAATATTTTAGTACTATATGGCATTACAAGTCCAGTTTTGAACTATATCTTGTTGTGCACAAATACCTACCTAAATATGTCGGTTCCAAATAGTAGCTAATTAAATTAATGATTATTAAGTATTTTGTTACCTTAACAATCAGAACTGTTTAATTAGTGTGATATATTTCGGAGTAAACAGGACAATATTTGTGGTATTATCCATTGCTACTAGGTAGTAGCACGTAGTAGTAGCATTTGATGATTTAAAAGATGTCTAAAACACAAATCTGTTTAGCTACAAGACTAGCAAGACTAACAACGACAAAGTACACAAAATAATACAAAAATCAATCTTATGAATACTTTGTTAGTCGCTGAGTATTGTCCTCAAAAATATAACGCCAGTGTCGCACGAAAAGAAGATAATGTTATAAAGTAGGTTTGTATTCCTAAACGTGGAGTTTACCAACATATGTTTAATCAAAATTCATCATTTTCTTGCCCTGTTCCCAGTTTGTTTGAGGTCAGCGCAGCATGTTTTTTACCCGACTGCGGAAAGAGGATTATGTTTTTCGAGAGTATGAATGTATGTATAATTGTTTGGCACGCCCTACAGCCCAAACGGTTTGACAGTTTTTGACATAGGAGGTGTCGTTGAATTTGTCAAAATTGTGAGAATGAAATAGGCTATATAAATTTTAAAATGGCGCCGGCAAATGGAATAAAGGGCGATTGATTTTTCCTTACCATAGCAGTACGGGTATCAAATAAAAGCCAGTAAAAAGACCATTTCAAAAATATTATAAATAATGCAATTGGGTGTTTTGTTTTATCAATAATCTCTTCCATACTAACCATATCATTCGTGACTGAATTACCACTCCTTTCACAATCTCTCTCTCTCCAGTCGGTCCCTCATTACGGACGATCGTGGTCACTCGAGCCTCTCAAACGGAAGATTTGCCTCCATCGATTGCGGTCTGCAGCAGCCATATGGTAGAATTTGGGTGGAGAGGAGGCCTCTTTTATTTGATCAGTCCAACGGTCGGTCCTTTCACTATCATATCTTGTTTTATACAATCCATCCATTTCTTCCTAGGTCTGCCCTTTTCTCTCCTTCCATCAACATGCATACACGCACTCATCACTCTTTTCGTCACATGATCCTCCTCTCTCCTCTCTTTATTTTTTGACATATTGTGTATGGAAGTTCTGTCAAACTAACCGTCAATCGATGTTTACTAGCTATTCAAAAGTTGGTGAACTCGGGTCTAAAAACCTATTCCAGAGATAGTTTAAAACATCAAGCTGTGAAATGGGGTATGAAAGTTTGTATGGATAAGTCGACTTTTGTCGCGGACGAAGTCCCGGGGAACTGCTAGTGCGATATACTCGTATTACGAAGTCCTTATATTGTGAATGTATATTTAAGCTAATTTATAACAACTTTTATTTATAAACCTACATCGAAACCATAAAAAATCGTGTTTTCTTAACTAAAACATGCTATACCTCTACGACTTTTGTATGAAAACACAAATGTTTTTAGGCTTTCTAAGTACGAGTATGTCTATTAATAGAAGTTGTTGTAAATTCGCTTTTAAATACGTTCTTAGAATATTATAAGTTCTTAACCTATCACATTGTATATTTTATTTTTTTAAACTTTATGCATCTGTGTGAAGGTTCGCTAGTTGTTGAATTTAATGATTGCGTAAGTAAGTAAAATTAGCCTGTATAGATCCCACTACTGGGCAAAGGCCTCACCTCAACTATGAAGAGGTACGAGCCATACTACCACCACACGGGCTCAGTGCGGATTGGTGGAGGGGTGTCTGTAAGGCAAGTGACCAACCTTACTGTCAGATGTTATCAAGCTGCCCTAGGGCCTCTGTCTAGGCTTAACGACTAATATCAACCCATATTAGCCGGGACTAACTGCTTAATGTGCCTTCCAAAGCACGGAGATGCTTGTCTTGGACGTCACTTTGTGGTCGGAATGGTCACCCATCCAATCACGACCGCGCCGTGGGTTGCTTAACTTTGGTATCACTACCAAAGCGCTGCCGCCACTTCACCACAAGCACCTATCCTGAATGATTGCTTACCGAATCGAAATATCTGTCAACATTTTCGTAGAGGTGACGAACTGGCATTACTAAGCATAATGGTTAGAGGTGATATAAAATAGACAAAAAGAATTCCACAAGGTGGCATGCAAACAAAACAAATGTTTACTAAATTATACTCTTTGTCTGTCTGTTCTATTCACCTATTGCTGTTGACCTAACAAACAACACAGTATCATTGTTGTAATCAGGGCTGGCACAAACATTCTGATCTAATTAAATTATATAACTGAGGAGAAGACACGTAATCAGAATTTGCTTAACAAATGTCCATTTGTAAACAAATGTATTTTTTCTTTCTTAAATTAAATTGCATTGACACCTTTTTTATTTGCTTACCACCAGTAATATAGTTTAAGTGCACTGTTACTAGAAAAATAGGGATATTTGTAATCTGATTTCATATAAACAAATTCACGTGATTTTGTAATTATGCATGGGTTTATATAATTTCCTGGAAATTGACGGTATCTGCAATTTTTATCAGCGATGACGCTACATTTGCCACTAATTTATTAGTCATTCTTAGTTCTCTTAATACACAGAAAAAATATAAAGCATGTAGAAAAATTTGACACTAGTGCACCAATACAAATACATTTTGTATAGACCTAGCATAAAACCACGAAATAACCACAAGTGTTTTTTTTTCGTTAGTTCAAAGTTTGGAGAAAAACCGAATTTTTTCTTAGTGGTTATAACATAAAAAACCGTTGCATTATAACGCAAACGTAAATATTATACCTAAATATTTATTAATAAAATTATCGCCAACCCTAAGACCATATTGCATTGTTATAACTACTACTAGGTCTTAGCCCTATTGTATAAGCCCTAGTACAGAGGGTTATTCAAGATATGTAACGATCTCGTCCATGTTTTGGCTCTCTAGTAAACTAGTACTTTACTATTGTACTAGTTAGTGAGTTGTAGGGATGCGTATTTTATAGGACATTTTCAGTTTGACATTCAGATAGATACATTTTGGGATGATGATTGAAATGGACCAATAAAACGTGACGATAATTAATTAATACTTAAACACAACAAACTGTGCTCGTGCTTATCACACAAATACTTGCCTTTTGAAAGATTTCAACCTGCAACTAGTATTAATTTGCCAATTAGAACGGTGCGTGGAACCACTAGTACCTAGGTACATACTAGTATGTACTTACCTAGAATTTAGGTTAAAAGAAAAAAAAAACTGAAACTAAAAAAACTGTTTTGGGTGTGTAGTAAGTATGTTGGACCTAGGATACTACTTTTTGTTGTGGAATGGCTCTGCTCTTGACACTAGACTAAGCCACCCAAAATGTTTATTTGACGAACATCGTGGTTGTATGGCTTGCACGCTGGTTTCCATGGTGTCACGCTCTGAGGACCCAGGTTCCATCCCCGCCCCGGTCGGGTCAGTTTTGAAAGCCATTTCTTTATTATCTCAGCTCTGGGTATTGCGGTACCACCGTTGTTATGTGTATGTGATGTTGGTCAATTTAAAAAACCCGCTTTTATGTTATTGTATTAGGGTTATCGGCTAGGGTCTACTAAAAAACCAGCGTCGGGGCCCCTAGCGGGTCACGACTTAAGCTGAGTGGGGGCCTTTTCATATAGACATCGCAGGCGCACAACTGCACAGTCCGACTGGTTTACCTCTATAAATTGTAATTTTACTGAGTTTTTTGTTTTATACCCATGCCCTCTCCGTTGTCTATTTTCGTGTGTTATGTGATGTCAGTTCATTAATAAATGTATTTTCTTTCTTTCTTTCTTTCTATTATCCTTCAACACCATGCTCCCGCTGAAACCATGCTTTTTGGCACACTGGACTCGCTTCCAATGTGCCAAATTTAAGTTCAGTCTCTCTCTTCCTCTGCTAAACAAACGAAAAGTGACAAACTTCAATAATTTAAAAACGTTAAATTAAGTGATGCGATTTTTTACGAATTTTCACAAGTTTTTGCATGTTTTCGTTTAAATTTAGTCGTCATCGAATGACATCCCTACTAAATTGTCTATGGATTCTCGCATTTCCTTAGCAGCTGTTTAGTCTGACGTTTCCAAATTAATAAAATATGTCTTTTTATTTGTTTGGCAGAGAAAGAGAGAGACCGAACTTAAAATTAATCTTAGGCAGGGCACATTGAAATCGAGGTCATATACCTTATTCCTCCAAAATGCAATAAACTTATTTAAGAGAAGTGAATAGATAGTCTTCAACTATAAATCGCTACTATATGTTTTCCTCTTAAAATCAAGTTTGACTCTACAAATGTACCCATGACCTTAAAGATGTTATTGGTTATGTAACCGAACAAAGATTTTATATTTAACACGTCGATTGCGTCACAAATACCGGTTTTTGTAAATCACGTGTCTAATAGTATAAGCATTAGATCATACACGTGTTTATATACATAAACATTAGGTACAGCATCTGTATTAATTGTTATTGAATAGGCCGAGATTATAGTTAGTTAATCATGTTTCATCTGTTCTACAAGCAAGATCCTAGCCGATTTCGACTACGGCGGCCTATCTCAACAGAGATTAGCCAACTGCGCAGGACATATTATAGTGCACAAGTGTGTGCGCAATACACAGGTGCACTCTCTGCTCCTTCACTCTCATAATTCGGTGAGACGGCAGTACGGCATGACCGTAGAGAGATCAGGCGCAGGAACAACGGTTTAACGTGCTTTCCGAGGCACGGGGGTGTTAACACCACCAACTTCCTGACTCCGGAGCTGTGCCTGGGTAATTTCAAGACAGAAAAACCCAAACACTCTCGGCCCGACCCGGGATTCGAACCCGGGACCTCGTGGATAGTACCCAGCGTGCTGACCACTAGACCAACGACTGCCACACAAGCAAGATACCGAGACTTTGTCTGCGCCCTAACTTAGACTTCCCACAACATTTTTTTATTCCCATTTCATCTTTAATTGTTCCGTTGTTTTATAAAAATCAAATCTAGTCCAATCGGTTTTGAGTAATAAACGACTTTGTATTACTTACATAAGTATCCAGTACTTAAGATTACATTGTTCAGTTTTATATGCCAGCACAGCTTGGCAGAATTTCGGCTTACTCAGCGCAAATGTAGTTTTTTCCATACACTCTATCTTTTTTTAACCTATTTTAAGCGTAACTCTGTCGCTTCGTCTGTCTGTTACGACTTTCTCCTTTTCACGACTAAACCGCTGAACCGATTCGTCCGGTTAGCCTGAAAGGATATAAGTAGGTAGGATAGTTTTTTTATCCTGGAAATCATCCCGTAAGAGGAAGGTAGGGGGGGTAAAATAATAATAATGTCCTCCTAGCCGAATTTCGACTACGGCGACCTATCTCAACAGAAATAAGCCAACTACGCGGGACATATTATAGTGCACAAGTGTATGTGTGCGCAATACACAGGTGCACTCTCTGTTCCTTCACCCTCAAAATTGGGGGGGGGGGGGGGGTCGTGGGAAACCACTAGTCCTACTAAAAAGTTTGTAAATTTGTAGAAAGTAATCTATGGAACTACTAAACCGAGTTTGAAAATTCTGTCACCAGTAGAATGCTACCTACGTTATTTGCAGTATACATCACATACATTGCTCTGACTAATCCCAAAGTAAGTAGCTGAAAACAAAATAACGCAAGTGCGTTATTTTTTCATGGAAATGAGAAACAAAGGTGTTATTGTGATACACTCCCGTTAAAGTGCCTAATGTGATAGAATATTTAATCATTAGGGTTCCGTACCTCAAAAAAAAAATATGAAGCCTTATACGACCACTTCGTTGTCCATCAGTCTGTCAAGACATTTTTCTCAGGAATCAAAAAAACATTTGTTAGTACTGAACCATCGGTGCGCGAGTTCGTCTCACATGGTCGGTTTTTTTAAATCAAATTTGCACCCATGCGAAGTCAGGTCATTGCGCTAGTATATAAAGTACTAACTTGTAACATGCTTAACACGTGGTAGGTATTAATTGACGAGATTGTATTATCATCTTACGTAACTTATAAAGCCATTAAATAAGTTGAAACGATAAACATAACCTGTTTTCCAAATTGAGTCTATTCTGATATTACAAATATCTTTATAAAAATATGGTGCTAATAAAATTACATTACTTTATTTTTTTATATAGCTAACACACTCTCCCAATCCCAACAACACTGAATTCATAACTTGTCATTCTAAATTTTTATTTTATTTTATATACTTGTCATTATATTCTTTATACTGTGATATTTGTGTGTTACTTTGTGAAAAGATATACCCACCGCTTTCTTGCTCGACTTGGCGAGTCAAATGTAAATAAAAAAAAGCTAGCATGGCATCAGCAATGCAACAAGTGCAAAAAGAGAAATGGTGAACACAACGATACTACATAACTGCAAAAGATTACAAGTAGTCTTATCAGTATTAAAATCGCTTATTTGCTTCTCCGTAGTCGGATAAACACAATTCAGATTTTCGTAGTGGGAATCTACGCGCACCGCGTGTACTGGCAACGCCATCTATTGACAGCGTTTGGAAACTCAGCTCGTAGCAATGGCTACGGCTGAAACTGAGTCGCTTTGTAATATTTGCGTAAGTTTGCCATTGCAATTTTAAATTGTATTTACTATGTTGCTTGTTGATATTGCATGTATGAACTTTAAATAATTAACCCCTAAGTTTCCCATAGTGATTCTTCATCTTAATAAATAGAGATTGATTGTATCTTACAGAGATCAACTTAAAAAGGCGATTTTAAATTATTTTTGTGACTAATTACCATAATAAGTATACATTTTTAATTATTCCAGCATAAACGCGCACACAACAAAAAGTCTATTATTTACATACTTTTCATAACATTTGTATAAAAGTAAAAGTTTTTTTCCAAACCGCGCATTTTAAATTATAATAGAAACAGAGCACCCACGTATGTTAAGACTATGTTTTTAAACTAGGAAATGTAAGTGGGTTTTTTTTAATTTGTTTACTTAATATTCAAATAAAAAACGTGCTATCTTGTTTGGCTAGGATACCATCAAATAAAATCGAACGCAAATTAAGTATTTTGTATTAATATAAAAAAAAGGTTTTTATACAGCCATTTTCCAGGGGATATACCTAATATTGTAGATAAAATGATTGGGTAATGATTTTAATGTAAATCTCTCTATCGGAATTTAAAACTCAGGAGTTCTCAGATCTTTTCGAAACCATAAAATTGAATAAATAACTACAACATTATAAATAAATAAATAAATTGTTTCAACAAACACCAATTACCTAGCCCCAAACTAAGCGTGAGCTTGTGCTATGGTGACTAGAATAACGGATAGACATACTTATATACATTTATAAACATCCAAGGCTGAGGTACAAATGCTCGTGCTCATGACACAAACATTTGCCCCTTGCGGGATTCGAACCCGCAACCGCCTGGTTTAGAAGTCCGTGAGGCGAACCACTACACCAAGACGGTCGTCAAAATTATTTTTTGAAATTAAAGAAAACCCACTTTAAAGTTCAAAGGTTAGTTTTAGTTATTACCCATTTGCCTTACTCCGTAACATATTTGTAATTCGTAAATCATTTCTTGTTAGAACTAAATGACTTATTAACAAATTAATGTACAACAAAATTAATACTCGCCAAGTAACCTTTGCCCAGACAGAAACCACAACGCCACAGATAATGAACATATACATTATAAACTGGACTGTCATTGAACCGCCGGCCCTGTTAGTCAGAGTTCGTCTTACGTTGGCACTGTATACCTCGAGATGAATTTGTCTGTACCGTGTCTTTTACTCCGAATCAAAAATGACTCATCGATTAAAACTTTTTTACATAACATTACATTAGTTCCGAGTTTATCGATAATTTTATGGTTTATTTTCATGTGAGTCATTCTGATATCATTTTGTTGCTGTATCATATCCGGTATTTCCGCTTTTATGGATGTAAAGACCGTAATAAGGGAATTCACCTGTAACATTACCAATATAATATTAAAGATTCCATGGAATATTATTAATGTGGAATTTAGACTAATACGAGTATTACCTATAGTTGTTTATAAGGAAACACTGTTATCGGATTAACGAATTTATTTTATTACCTACTTATTGGTAAGTATTATTACATTATTACTTAGTTTTCAGACCATTTATGTATCTTAAAGTGACTATGAAAACAAGTTTATCTAAAAACGACAAGAGAGGATTGCTTTTACTATAATTTCTGTAATAAAACTATGGAAATGGATAGTACGATATTATTAAACAAAGTGTTCTACCAGTTCACTTTAATTACTAGAGTTTAACATCTGTTAAAATGGATGGATAAATAGGTAACAAATTATGGATAGGTTACAATGATGTATGATACTAATAATAATTATAACGTTAGTAAGATTTAAATCAATAAAAATCGAGTTACGTACTCTTCAAGGTAAAGAAAACTGATTCAAAGTACGATTCTGCCTGTACCGTTGGCAATAAAAAAATTGCAACAGTATTCAGCAATTAATAGCTCAATAATGCAACTATCTTGCGCTGGTGCATATTGAACTTATTACGGTACAATGCGCAACACTGGCGCTAGATCTAATTCGCTAAATTCACGCAAGTTTAAACTTTAAGACCACATGACAACCTTGAAAGTATACACAAAAGTAAATATTACAAAGACGAATTTTCTAAATCTGACATTAAAGTTTATTGTGTTTATCGTAAAAAAGACAATTGCTAAAGAAAATCTTAGTTTTGGTAAATGTGGTGAAGCTCAAAGCTTATTATAAACATAGCTAAAACACTATTTAAAAAATCGAATGCTACGTCATGTAACATTACAGCAAGTGTTATATTTCAAGGAGTGATTAAACTTTTATAAAAAAGTTTTTGGTAACTACGTATCTTGTAAAAAACAATATAATATATATAAGTATTATGTTTTTTTTTCAGGAGATTTGACAGATTAAAATAGGTAAGTATAAGCTGATTATTACCTACTTACAATATCGAAATCTTATACTTTCAAAGGATTAGAAAAAAATGTCGGCGATGCCTGGGAAAAGGGGGCGTTGCCCTCTATGCAATCGAATTGTAGTCGGACCTATACTCGCACGTCTGCCAAAGACGGGTTACTGAACCCAGATCCTAAAATTCTTACATCGTGGTCACTGGCATTGCTCTATGAACCCCTAAAACAATTTGTCAGTCTATGATTCAAAATTTGCAAAGCTTTAGAACAGTCGCGACTTTAAAATTTCATCATAAAACAAAAACATAAACAAGCTAAATTAAATAATTACGCCATCGAAATTTTTTTTTATCAATCATTATCATTACGGGGAACACAAAACGACAAACATATGACTCAATTGCGAATCAGCTAAAAAACGGACACTATCACAGAGTTAATATAGCGCCGGTTGTGATTACACGAACTGTGGGCAAGTTACGTAAATACGTTACTCACACCAACGTGAACACGCACACAGCAGTCGCCACTCACACAGCGGCAACGGTTGCGAGTGTGTGTGTATTGCAGCGATCCGCGACTCGACCGACCCCACTACAAAATTCAGTCACAAGCTAGTCTTAGCACTGTGCAGACGTGTCCAAACAACTAAATACGCAACGCCATTCGCATTGGATATTTCGTCATAACATTATTGTGATAGTGAAACATTTCAGGACGTGATAAGTGGGAGTGAAAATTTTTATATTATTCGAACTATTGTGAACCACAACCTGGAACAGCGATTGTGAATTTCTTATTATTGTGATTATGACATTGTACCCACTATTTGGATAATTCCGGATAAGGAGTGCATAAATACCGCAAATATTTTCGTAAGTATTTTTTTATTTTCATCAAACTGTTTTTTGTAATCTTGAAATTTTTTTTAAAAATAAATTAAGAATGTGGAAACAAAACAAACGGTTGCAAAAACAAACAGCTAAAATGAAATTAAATGAAAAAAAGTAAAATGGATCTTCAATTTAAAAAATTTTACTCAATTCCGCGACTGGATAAGGCATGGTAAAAATTTTATTTAAAATTTTAACTTCCAAATTGGAATAGCAAATTCGAAATTTCTTTTTAAAATTCAAAAGTTCAGATTAGAGTCACCGCGCCTGATATAAATTTTAATGAGCAACAAATTAGTTGAATCAGACGACCTATCGTGAACCATCTTTGTGCAGTTCAAAGAATTGTTTTTTCGCTCGCACATGTCATTGACTTCTTTCGTCAAATTGTGTTTACTCATGTCTTCGGTGTTCGTGCCAAATATTCGTGCTATCATCATTATATTTGTTGAACTCCTTCAGAACGTTCACGTTTCGTCTGGAAAATGTTCCTTGTTTCCCTTTTGCGTTTTGTTTATTCAAAATGTTTTTTGTGAATGGATTTTAATTTTTTGATTACGATAAAAAAATGATGTCAATTAAAAGTCCCTCTTTCTGATTAGATACGGATGTTGGCTTATTATTTTTTTCACACAATGGTAATCCGGTGACGTTCAGGATATCAGATAAATCAACAGCTACTTTTTTTTATCGCGCTAGTTATGTCACGGCAATGATTACATTTTTATTTTCAGCCAGACAGTCATTAAGCGATAAAGGGGATTTTCGAAATTTTAAAATTGGAATTCTGAACGTCCGGTCGGATGCTTCGCAATTTGAATTTGAAATATTGATTCGGTTTAATTGGTGTAGTGTGTCGTAAGTGAAGCCTGGTAACTGGTACGGTACGAGTGGGTCTGTCGCAAACAATCGCTTGCAAAACTCCCAAGTGGTTCAAGGTTCGATGCCGGCGTGCATTCGCCCGCGGATGTGCGGAAACTACGCTATTGCTAGAACTCGAGTTTGTTCAGCTGCCGAAGATTTACAGAGAGGTTAAATTTAATTCTCATTTCCAAAGAATCAATTTCAAATTATTTTAAAGACAAAAGAGAAGCTGTTAGAGGAAAACCTAATGAGCGACAATTATAAAAAGTCAAAGTCCATGTTTTGTTTAGCGCGTTTGAAATTCTAAGACACAACTTAAAAGTAAAATCTTCCCAAAAAATTCAAAAAATAAATAAATTTGTTATTCTTAAATTTAAAATCAAGATTGGACTTAAGCTTACGAGTAGATATAATTTATAAATAGTTTTTTTACACTTCCGAAAGATAAAAAGATCAGCAGTTATCTGCACAAAAGGTTATCTTACCCCACACGTATTCACGAAATCGCGAATGACACAATTTTATACCTCATACCAATATCTTTGCACTGTTACATTATTATTATATATAACAAGTTTGAAACGCAGACAATAAATATAACGGCTGTAAAATAATTTTTTGGCTATTTTGCTTAAAAAAATCCCTTTTGTTACTTTAGTACCAAGGGATTTTCCATCAACTGTATTTATTGCAACTCTCTTTACTCCGGTAAAAATAATAGAAATCTCTGGTAAATAAAATTCTATGGTAGTTATTGATTGAATTGATAAATAACTACCATATAATTTTTAACTTATATACTGCAAAGAAAATCCCAAGCAACGTTCTTTCAAAATCTTTACCTACAAATACAAATACAGCTTGCAATATTCAACCGTACTTTAAACCACAGTACAATATTGATCTACATAATACCGTAGTTCAAAACAAATGCCAAGCGGGCGTGCAGTAAAATCGATCGCCCTGCAAAGGTCAGTCAGCCTATGTCAACGTATGACGCAACCGTCGTTGCGCAATAAGCTGCAACTACACACCCACATTACTCTAGGACAGTTATCAAACCGATTGCCAAGGTCAGACTTCCGCATAAAATTCAACAAAGCGCAAGAAATGCATAGAATGATGTAATGCAGGAACCGAATGGCAAGGCTGTCCGGAAGGCGGCAGAGGCCGCGTGAATTTCGAATCGTGTATGGGAACTGAATTCTCTGTACACGATCTTAATACCCCTGATTCGGATGCACGCGAACTTGGTCACGAAGATAAAGACTGCATTTTTGCACACCTGTTTAACGAAATAACTGTGTCGATGACCAAAAGACTGCATCATTGTGTCTCCGACAAAGAAATTTCCTCATTAGTATCGCTTGTAGGTAGGTATTATATCCTTTGTAACGCACACATGTCTGAGTTACGTAAGTTTTTTACGCGCAATACGATTTCATCGAGGACAAGCAAAGATAACTTGACCCATTTTTTTATCTCGCTCGCGTTACTGTAACCTACTTACAGAGTATGTGCTCAACCAATTGCGTTGAAGTGGGCCAGCGTGCATTGTGTGTTTTAAGGCCCTAACTGTGTGATAGATAAAGAGTAAAGACCCAATTTGGGATGACGCAATATAAGAAACTCCAATACCGGTCGTCGGCATCGATCGCATTATCATGGTAAGGTTATTACACTACACCATTGATAATTTTAACATAAACTGACAGATATCTGGAGAACATTAATTAAATTTGTTCATAACGATAACATTAACAACAACAAGGCAATCCCAATGAGTCATACATTTATTTTGCTGAAAAATAAGGCGCAGAATGTACGAAAACAAACAACGGTAATTCAACGTAGATCCTGCTCACAAAGACTTCCTAGAACCAATATAATTTACGTAACAAGCTAAATTGAAACTAGAACAACAAAATGGGTTAAGTGTTTCTTAATAATGTTGTAATTAGCAGGTATGGAGCAAGGTCGGTTTTAAGTGGGGCCGTCATTGTTGGAGATTACACATGTTTATCAGTTTACTGCGGAGGGAACCTTAGAGAAAGAGGAAGGCCCTTGACACGATTCCGATCCACCCGGAGTTACGACACGAGGCCTTGACACCAAAGCATTATCGCTCCGACCGAGAGAGGCCGCCCCAAAATAAACAGATCCCATCTAATTAGGTCTTACGCTCAATGCAAACGAAAAATCGGTCAAGTATATGAAATTCCTGGCAAAAACGCTTGAAACACTTCCAGAAGTGTTGACCTTATCAAACCTAACCTTCCGAGACAAAATATTACACAAGGAAGGAACGAGTCGACGGCTCTAAGACAAAACATTTGCCGGTGTGACCAAGTTTTCAAAACATTCACATCTTTACATAATCCATAGACAATGGCCATTTGGCGCCAACCTACAACTGTCAGGTGAGGAGTGACGAAGCGGCAAACGTGTTATGGCGATCAACTGGATGTTGCGAATGTTATTAATAAGATCAATGGGTAAACCGCTTGTTTTACTTTGAAACCATTGGTGGCAAAATGTCAAATCAAAGATGGCGACCGGCCTACTTTTCCCGCGAATAACAGGCGGCTGTGCGCGTGGAAAGTTACCGCTGTACTACTTTCTCTACTTTTTCCAATATGGCCTTCAGCTTATCTATCTACTACTATTTGTAGAAAGGTCAAGAGCGATGCAATACTGCATCGGCATTAACTTATTATTACAGCAATGCTCTGCTATCGTGGGATTGTAGATTCAACACACGCAAATTTATTGCCTTGGTTAAACGAACGTAGAATATTCAAAACATTTCCGCTTAATACCACAAACGTCCGAGGAACGACCGAAAAACATTTATTTATAGAGTATGAAGCAAACCTATGACCTAATCTGACCGTTTCGTTTAAATCATTTATATTCCAAGCACATTCCGAAAAATTAATCAGCTGCTTCACTATCTTAGTTGTTTAGCACAAAGACCTCGTTTTCGTATAGCAAAGTTTCTTTACAATCATTGTTCATCATCTATCATTGCCATCAGATAGGATAGACATGTACCATTGGATTTTTATTTGTGGGCCCAAATCTTGACATATCATGGCGTTAAAAATAGACAACAGCAACGATAGGTCAAGGGCACACTGATTACCGTTGATTTATCAATTAAATTTCACGTTCGCGATCACGTTGTGCTTATATAAAGGGGGCGGGGGGAGTGAACGTGCTCGCGTGTTACGCAAGTCAACGTGATGGGGGCACGTGTGGGTCGCCGCGTGACGATAGCACGTGGATGGCAGGACGAGACGAAGGTCACGGACTCACGGTCTAGGGTTCTGCTACTGCTCGTAGGTCAGCACCGGGTGAGAGCTGGTTGATGATGAAGAGACGGTGATTGCAAACATCAAATTTGTACTAGGAACCTTTTCAAATTTGAAATGTATTTGTTTAAAACAATATCTGTAACAGCAGCAGAAAGAATAAGCGAAGAGGCAGACTTCTAAATAACAGCGTGTCATTTTTTTTTAGATGATTTTCTGCAGAATTTCAACGAATGTAAAAATTGGATTTTATCGGAAATTATTATTAATAAAGATTTATTGATAAAACGGATCCGGTTTGCCGAAATGGATGATTGGTAGGAGCGTTTTAATAACAATTTATAACATTTGAAATATGCGCTCTTCAAACGGCTTTATCAGTAAAAACGAATGAGTCAGTAAACAACTCGATAACAGGTGAACGTAATAATACACATTTTATGAACACAACTTAATTAGAATGAAATTACATTTCAATTTAATAACTTATCAACTCTATTCTTAGTAATATTAATATAGCGTTACCCAACGCTAAAAGCGTACCCAAAATTCGTAACAATGTTGAAATTTCTGCTAATTTGGATATTTGTATAGCTTCTGCCGCCGTCGTAACGACACGACACGTGTGTCCTGAAATTGTGAAAAACTTCTTATTATATTGCGGGTCGCAAGGATTCAACACGTGACCTGTACACTCGACCTGTCACGTGTGGATTACACATTAATGCACATAAATACATCGCAACATGTGCGAACAACACTTGCTATTCGCCATACATTTGTTATTGATTTGTTACATAGAAATCGCGAATGTTGCAATGCAATCGAAATCTAGTTTCGAGCTAAATTTAGGAATCGATTATGTAGCAACACTTGCGTTACAGATTTTAACGTTGCATTCTTAGCTATTAAGAAACATTGGCGTCTCGCAAGGCGCAGTATCAGGTCCAATCTTCTAATTGATTTTGACTTTTAGGTGTATTATTTTTTTACGTTTCGCCTATCAAAGCGTCACTGTGCACATTGCACAAATTAATGTGCATTAGAACATTACTAAAAAAACGATCAATTGGAAAGCAAACAGAGTTTAAAAACCAGTTAATCCATTACAAAGATTACACATTCTCAACCTTGAATCAAGCAAATAGCTAACCGCTAAAACGGTGACGAAACATTAATAGCTGTTTCGTAACAGTATTACGGGTTTTGGACGCAAGTGATGAGCGTAAAAAACGGTTTTTGGATACCGTACGGTCCCAGATTTCGGGTAACGGTAGGCGAGAGTACCTACGATGATTAGTGATAACTGTTGATTGTCAGAGCTGTGATTGTGCAACCGTTATTATCGAGTCGACATTGGCCGTTTGGTCTTGTAGGTCAAGTTAGCTTCGAGTATTCTTTGAAATATCCGCTTCTAATTCCTCAATAGGTACACATAATATTTTCAGACTAACAATAGCGTCTTAAGAATCATATACAGATTTCATTGTTGCAAGAATTAAACACAGTTAATGATTGTTTATGGTTAGCACTAATGGTAACCGTTCGATTTAACCGGTGCTCAACTGTCTGCTCCGCGAAGCGTCACTCCGTAACGGACTGGAGATCTTTTAATCAACTGCAAATATGGCAACCATACCATTTTTTGTTAGCATCAAAACTATTCATCGAAAGCTTAATAAATTGTTTTTGATTTTCTAAGTAATTAGACTAAGATTGAAGCGATTCATTTCTAAACAGTTTCTTTGTTAATTTTATTTTAACAAATATGGCACAAAAATATATTTGAAGATTCGTAAATAAGTACATAACTGTAAATCATGGCATTTCATCGTAACGGACTTATAAGCTTACAACTGTTACGCACTGACTCATTTTATTAACACGGTGTATTTCATTCAGCTCTTGTGTAGGGAAATTATTTAAACCTATTTTCATTTTCGATATCACCTCTTATTTTATTGAACTTGTGTTAGGTATAATTTCATATTTCAATCATCACATTCACCACGGTAACCTTATTCCTTCAACTCACACCGTCTTAGCAACTACATATCTATTCTTCAGGAGCAAAAAGCCGTTATGATGACCTTTAGTATAGTAACAATGTCACTACAGGAACATTCCCAATCACCTCGCCTTCCCTAGAATTCGCTTGTTACCACGTTGCGGTACCCGATCTTGCATCGGTGTCAGTGGGCCGATGCCGGCGCCCGTTACGCTAACTGTTGAGCCGCTTAATTGCGCACGCAAAATGTCAGTGGGGCTTCAATTCAATGCTTAGAGGCCACGGATCCGCCAGGTTCCAAGTTTGAAAATGAACCATAGAGAATGCGAAAGTGACAAATTGTTTTTTTGTAGAAAGTGACAATGGATTTAGGAATCATTTGCGTCAGAATTGTAATAAATTATCACAAATATATATACAAAGCAAGTAAATATATTGAATACAAACTTTTTTAAATCATCACAGGACGCTTAAGTGTCTCTTTCGAATTTCGAATGAATGAATTTTTGAATAATCACGTATAATTTGAGCGGTCACGTTTGTCCTGCCGCGGCTTAACGACGAAAAACAAATGCAAATCGGATCGGAAAAGCATTAAATTCGAATTTAGAAAGAACTCTCACGTTGCGAACATGCGCACCGCGTGTAGGAGAACGTGATCGGTTCATACTTTTTTTTCTATGCACTAGTCGCTGGCCATTGCTGACATTGTTTAAAAGAAAATTAAGAAAAAGGCACTTGAATCGGTTATCGCTGCAACAATAGCCACTTTATTGGTGATTCTTCCATTGTTTTTTCGCGGATAACGAGGTTTCGATGCATTTCCAACTTCCTGCCGTTGTTCGATACAACCTGTAATTGCGATCTGCATTAATCATAACTGTTTACATAAGTCGTCTTCGCCAATTAACGATGACAACTTACATAACTAAGGTTATCGACACATATTAGCTGTTGGTAACCGAAATAAAATTTGCTAACGTCAGTCCGATGTTTTAGCACATCAAAACCCACGTTAGGCTCCACGTGAGCACGTTGCAAAATGCCATTATCGTTCAGAAACTATGCGGATTGTTAACTAGTACTATTGTTTAATATTTACAAATGCTAGCGCCAATACTCGAAATAGCGAACTTATTACACAATAAAAATTCTAAAGTACATCCTTCGATTGGAAATTATTTAAGCAGGCAATCGAGCGCGAACTTAACTAATACCCAGGAAGTTACTTTTGTAACGAAAGAAATCCGGTGTAACCTTAAAATTGGATTTGTGTAACTAAAGGTTAGGAAATTATACTTATTAATGAGTTTAGCAAACATGAAGGGAGTAAAAAGCGTTAAATGTGGCAATATGGTTTCACAAAGATCCACGTGCAAGTGGAGTTGCAGCGGGATGTTGCGCCAGAGTTTTTGCAACCGTCGCGTTTTGTAACCGCGACATCATTTAGACAGCTGCAACGGTTGCGTTTTTTTTCTGTAACGCTATAACGTTACGTTTCTTTGTTACAGAACCACGGTGAGGAACTGTGCGGACCGGGAGTCGTCCGCCGCAATATGGTCGCCGAGTTCATCTTGAGCCAGCAGCAGCTGCTGGGTGCCGGGGGTGCCCCCCTGGGCCCTGCCCCCGCCCCTTCTAGGGCTCCACCACCCCCACGTGGACGCCTCTCCGTCTCACCCCATTTTCCAATGGACCAACAACCCATGAACGGCCCCAACGACCCGGACTACAACTTCGACTTCTCTAAGCAACGCAAGGACTTCTTCGGCCAACGCAAGCAGCGCGAGTTCATCCCCGACAGCAAAAAGGACGACGGCTACTGGGACCGCCGTCGGCGCAACAACGAGGCCGCCAAGCGCTCTCGCGAAAAACGCCGCTTCAACGACATGGTCCTGGAACAGCGCGTCGTCGAACTCTCTAAGGAGAACCACGTCCTCAAAGCCCAGCTCGACGCCATCAAAGAGAAGTACGGAATATGCGGCGAGACCCTAATCAGCATCGATCAAGTGCTGGCCACTTTGCCCACGTGCGACCAAGTTCTCTGCGTCACAAAGAGGAGTAAACTCTCGAGTAACGCCGTATTCTCGCCAGCGCTGCCCCCGCCGCCTCCCCCACCGGCGTCTCCCCCTTCACCGCCACCACAGCGGGCACCGGAACCGTACCAAGAAAGGCTGCCCGCGCCCGAGTCGTACTACCCTCACCCGGCACATTACGAGCCTCCGGGCTCAGTCCTCAACCTGTCTCGCTCGCGGCGCGCGCCCTCCCCCTACGAGCTGTCCTCCCTCTCCGGCTCCGGTGACGAGATCGCCGAGCAGTACGCACCCGAGAACAACGGGCTGCCCCTCAAACTGCGCCATAAATCCCACCTCGGCGACAAGGACGTCGCGAGCGCGCTCCTCTCGCTCCAACACATCAAGCAGGAGCCGGGCCCACGGTCGTCTCCGTCCTGGGATGGCGAAGGGTCTAGCGACGAGCGGGACTCTGGCATTTCCCTGGGCACCGACTACAGGCCGCAGCGGCCGGACGACAGGATGGTGGAAGAAGACGATGCGCATCTCAAAGCGGAGTTGGCGCGGCTCGCGACCGAAGTGGCGACGCTGAAGAACATGATGCATCAGAACAAGGCGCGCGCGCACGAGCACTGAGCGGCTCTAGTGCCAGAGCCCGGGTGACCCCCGCATCGACCGCGCCCTGCGGACGTGCCGATCTTGTTCGTACAAACTGTCTCCTACCCCTCCCAGTAGAAGTTACCACGTTGTAAAGAGATATATTGTATCATATTGTGCAGCTGTAAGCGGCTGAGCCGCACGCCTATAACCTTCCTAGTAGTTGTATGTGGTCAATGTTAGGGTAGAAGATGGCGGACGAACCCTGTTTAAAATGAGACTAATTTCGTTCGGTTAAAGACTTTTCGAGCAGATAAAACTTGTCTACTCAGTGATAGATTAAAAAAATGCATTTTTAGTGATGAGCTATGTATGTATATGTATAAGTAAGTGCAGTAGATCTGTTTCATCTATTCGAAGACTCGTTAGTGAAAATCGATGGCTAAAGACTACGTTCTTATAAGTTAGACTGTAAGCTTGATGTAAGTAAACTTAAGTCCAACATAGATTATTTATAAAAAATATGTGTATAGTATTTCTCGATCAGATTGCCCAATTAAGTTCCAAACCAAAAAAAGTAAGGATAGGTCCTCTTAACTTGGAATCGCATAGTCGCAGATTTTATTAATCAGAATAAGATACCAGTGCCTTTGACAATACATACCTACCTATAAATAGCTAATGGAATATTTTTGTACATTTATTATTAAAGATAGCGATTTCATTGAATGAATACCATGTAAATAAGTCAGTTGGTGCGCTGTTGGTCCCACTGTGCTGTCAGCTATAAGTTCAGCGCTTAGCGCGGTCACTGTGAGTGAGGCTAGGGCACAGTGGGTCGGCCAACTCGCTGCCGAATGTATAAATGTATCGAATCCTAAGAAAGGCTAGTTCGGAAGTATTTAAGTTACTCCTTGAAACCCCTAAAGGGCATGTGATAGGACTGAAGGGAGTTAAACTAAGTATTTATTTATTATTCGGACCGATAATGAGGATTTTACAATTTATTATCTTTGTATAAGAACACTATACGATATGAATAAATTGTGTACATTACAATTAAAACTGAATTTTATTTCCCGACTCCTTTATGCTAATTTAACTTTTTAAAAGATATCAAACTGAACTGAAAGTTAATTTAGTACAAAAACACACATTCTGAAGATAGAAGAAACCTATATTCTGAGAATAACAGGAGCCTAAATGCAATTATATACCTATTATATTCGTAGTTCCAGAAAATTTGCAAAGTTGCTGCACTCAAAATGAATCTCAGTAAATGGTCAGAAACGTGTTTCTTTGGCGAAGAAAAGCATTGGACGTGATGTGTAAGTATAAAAGATCTAAATCGATACGAATCGAATATGGCTTAAAGTTTAAATAGAACAAAGATAAGTTTAGTTTTCTTCTGAGTACCTAGGCTGTTCTGGGATATTCATCTTAACCTCCACCCTCTTATTACAAGAAACTAAATTAGTACCATGTTTAAACTAGTATTATGTAGCCGCCGAAAGCGTTTCTCTCTTAGGTGATGTCACGAATATGCATATCTTTTCTAATTTGTTGACGATAATTTGTTCAGGTGTTCCTTATCCTAGTAATACATAACGGAGTTTTTATATTCTAGGATCGTATTTAGAAGCGAATTTACAACAACTTTTATTAGTGTTGTAAATGCGTACTTTGAAATCCTGAAAAAAAAACATGTTTTCACACTAGAATTGGTAGAAATTATTTATCACTTATATTTTCCCGCCCTATTTTTCCATTTGGGCGCCCACAAGATGGTTGGATGACCTGCTGGTCTACCGCCTAACTCCATCGCTTTCAAATTGCAATCATTATAGTTTACAGGGAATCAATAATAACAAAAACGTAAATTGAAAAATGAAAATTGATTAGGAATTGCAATCGTGATTGTGATAGCTTTCAAGTTAGGTGGTAGTCTTGCTAGTAGAGGTCGCAGGATCGCATCAGGCTGGTGGCAACCACGGTGGAAATCTCCGAGGGACGAGAATATTGCAGCAGCACTCAGCAGTAAAAGTAAAGGCATAAAGTCATTTTATTATGCATGTAAGCCCACAGGAGGCAGTTATACACGTCCCAACAAACATAGTGGACGTCCTACTACGGTATAACTATGATGGAAATGATGATGATAACGAACTCTGTAGTCGAGCCTCGCACACCGGTTTTCAAGGTGTTGCAATCTCTAAGGTCTCAGATTCGATCCCCGGTCGGGTCCATATAGAAATTTACAGTTTCCATATTGTCTCGCGTCTGTGTGTTGTGAAAATTTCACGAGTGCATATTATGCTACTTACTTTGGAATGTAAGCAATGTATGTAAGATGTTGTCCAACATTTATTGCTTTTATAATGACGCATCATCTAATAACTACCAACAACCCCGTTCAAATCGATCAGCATTCATAATCAATGATGTTAACTTTACCATACCAATTTGTAATTTTGGTCCGCGATTTATCGCTTTAATAAGAAAACTTGTAATTTTATGCCCTTTTGTGTGCCATAACAAAAATAAAACCACCTAATCGTTATCACACACGTGCATGCACATTAAATGCCTTAAGCTATTATTACTGATTGAGCCATATTTCAGACAATACAAGTAGGAAACTACTTGTTATTCAGATAAGTAGATGATGATCATTGTGTATGATGTACTTACGTGATTCATTCATCTTATGACTTATCCATACTCTTGAAAATTGTATAAGCTTGACCCATCTTTATTTTTGTATTTGATTCATATTAAATTAATGTTCTTAAATTAGTAACAATAACTGCCGTACTCACAGACGTCAATTAAAGTTCCTTCATTAAGTTTCATGCCGTCCTTTTTTATTTCGTCGTCAAAGAAAGTGACAGAACGAGACATTATTAAATATTAAAAATTATCGTCTCTGAGTACAGCAGTAAGAGCCATAAGCCCTTCAAGGGTTGGACTGGCAATAAAGTGAAAGTGACGTTCGCCTGCCAAGCCACAACCTGCGCTGCCCTCCTTGCCCTGGGGCTTGGAAGGCAGGATGGGCAGCTAAGTCAGCGTACGTCCCAGCTCTTGCAGCTATAATTCGTTCATACAATTACAGGATAGTGGCAACTGCCTCGTTGGTCTAGTAGTCAGCACGTTGGGTACTATCCACGAGGTCCTGAATCGAGCCGAGAGAGTTGGGTTTTTCTGTCTTTAAAAGACTCGGACAAAGCTCCGGAGTCAGGAAGTTGGTGGTGGGTCCTGCACCTCATCTCTCTACGGTCATGTCGGACTGCCGTCTCACTGACATATGAGAGTGATAAAACAGAGAGTGCACCTGTGTATTGCGCAAACATTTGTGCACTATAATTATCTCCCGCGTAGTAATCGAAATTCGGCTAGGATAATATTATATTATTAGTGGCGACTGAGTGTGTTTTGGCGTTTCTTCTCAGCATTTGCCAGATTGTCTGTGTCTGCTTGTCTCCAAGCGCTAGCCGAGCGCAATTAAGGAGACATGTTTTTGCCCCATATAGTTCAATTTTTATTGTTTGTTATTGACGTTCATAAGTAGCATTGTCTGTCCTAAAAATGTACGAAGTTACCTATAGGTAAGAGAATGTTCGATCACAGTTATGCGACCATTTCAATATATAGAATTTATTTTCTAGGGCCTATTTTTATCAGACCATGAGGCGCTAACGTCGTCTAATCTAAGACTATGCTGAATCCTACTTCAATCAAGTCATCATTCGTGTAAGCTTCGAACAACGCTACGATAAATTAAGTTTTAAGTCTAGTTTACTCTTTCTAAATTCGTTTGAGTCTGTCTAGTTCGGGTAACGGTTAAAATGAAAGTGCCTGCAAGTTTTACAACACACAATTCTCATGAAGTCTGATGTCTGTGTTACTTTTACCAACAGCAGCCACAGAGACTTGATTAACAAAAATGCGATCGTGAAAAATGCAAATAAACCGCCCTTAAAACTGGGCCAGGCCCTTCTGTTCTATTCCCTGGACCCCGTGGAGCCCAGCAGGCCTACCGCTTAAATCAATTGCTTATAAATTGCGATAGGTATAGCAGATATATATAGAGAGATACAGAAGAAGATAGATACAGAAAATATAGTACACAAGTGTGTGCAATACACAGGTGCACTATCTGTTCCTTCACTCTTATAATCCGGTCTGCGACGGGAATTCTACATGACCGGAGAATGATTAGGCGCAGGACCAAACGCTTTGTGTGCTTTCTGAGGCACGAAAGTGTTAGCACCACCAACTTCCTGACTCCGAGACGTTTCCTAAGATATTTAAAGACAAAACACCTTTCGCCTCGACCCGGGATTCGAACTCGGGACCTCGTGGATAGAAACAAGCTTTCCAACCAGGTATAACAACTGAATCGAAGCTGATCTTCTCCAAAATTTGTGTCACAATGCAGTAAAAAAATGTGCAGGTAAACGCATAAGCGTATTTCTGTCGTGACCTGGTTAAAATGTATTCGTCACTTGGCTATTTTTGATGAGGAATCCGCAAAATGGCACTATTTGAGTAAAAAAAAAAACGTTTTGATAAGCTATATAAGGTGCGCGAGCAAGATCTCGATCCTGAAGAGTTACAGACTGTTACAAAAATACGATAAAAAATTCTAAATATAACGACATGAAATACATACATTGCTCTGATCCCAAAGCACTGTGTCATGGAAATTAGAAACTGCCGTAGAACCACAACACCCAGACATGAGACAAGATAGAAAATATGGTTTTCTATATTGACCCGACTGGGGAATCGAACCCGGGACTTGAATAGATTAGATATGGCGACAACATGAAAACCGGGATGTGAGCCAATCGATCATGGAGGTAGTCAAACTTAACTCTACCACAGATATTATAATACTAGTCCCTACTTTTTTCTTCTTCCTTGTCCTCATCATCCTCCAAGCGTTATCCCGATTGTGCACTCGCACGCGAGGGCCCAGGGTCCGCTGACTATGATCCAGGATGTGGCAGATCAGGTAATTACTCGTACAGTGGAGCGACTGCCATCTGACCTCCGTGACACTGTTAACAGGGGAACCTGACCAGTTGTAGATCATGGTTACACATGCAGTCGCCTGAATGTGCAGGTTTCCTCACGAATGTGTTCCCTCACCGTAAGAGCAACGGTTAGTGAAATAATAATGTACATAACTCAGAAAAAGTCATTGGTACATGACGACATGTGGGATCAAACCTGAGGCCCTACTCCTGTTGACGATGTCCGTATTTTCGAATGTAGCCGTCCCTTTCACTCACGACAGAATGACGACGCGAACGAGCGTGATGGCCTGACTCGAAAATACGGACATCGTCAACAGGAGTAGGGCCTCTGCGCACTGCCGCATGAGAAGCAACCCGCTAGCCACTGCGCCACCGACGCTCCTTGTAATCGTTCAAAAACTTAAAAGAAGAGAGAAGAGGAACTTGTGGATGATATGATATTGTAGGTGCTATCACAAAGATCAACACTGTCTAGGGATATACAAAACATAGTATTATTATAAATGCAAAATATCCCTAGACAGTTCTGATTAGTATATATTAGACGGTTACATACTTTTGCTTGACAATAATTATATTGACATCTGACGTGTTATAAAAACTGGAACATCCCGCCTCAGAACAACTCCAAAAATTTTTATTATAGTTTATCCCGATCACCCAATTTCAAATTATTTCCTACGGGCTATTAAAAAGCTCTGACCCTAATGGGAATTCTTAAAAGTGCTCAAATACAACTACAATTATTTCTATTTCAAACAACCATTGATATCACAAAAATAAAAAACCACAAATACCATCTTAATGTAAAATAATGCTTAGAAATTCAAAAACAATTCAGATAAGCTTACAAATATAAAATTAAGTTAATTAAATCAAGTGCACAAAATTAAAAGTCCCGTTGACTTGTTTAAACTTTATTTAAATAATTAAATACAATGTTACACATTAATAAATTATATACAATATTCGTCATACGCATCATACATATTTTTTACATTTTTTTGTCACACTAAAATACCTAAATAACAATGACTCATTGAGATAATAATTTAAAATTAGTCATAGCAAATCATTGTCGAATTCTTACCACGATGATGAGACTGTAGTGCAATATTTTATGTGCCAAAAATCTTTGGCGTTACATATTTTGTGAGTCAGGTTGGACTGTGCTCATTCCGGGAAGTTTTAGAACAGATTATATAGTAAGAAGTAGAATTAGGCTGAATTCCCTCTAATGATATGTGTGTAACTATGCTAATTGCAAAATTTTCCTGTCAACGCGAAGATCTGATCAAAAAGAGCCAAGAAAAGAGCCTATGATTCTTATTCATAAACGTCCAACATGATTGTTATAGCGGATTTGACAATAAAGTTCATATGTCTTTGTTTGTCATTATGTGATATTTGTTTTGTCAGAAAGGGACATCTAACCACTTATAAGTTAGAGGACTGATAAGTTTAATGAATAAAGGGATATAAGTATAAGCAGGCAAACGAAAGAATATTAGAAAAAGTCACACTCAGTCAACCAAGATACTCCAGTTATTATTCATTCCAACTATTGGGCTTCCCGAATTTAAGTCTGGAGAACATTTTATGGTACCTATATACCATATATTTTGTTATTTACATGTAATAGCGAGATATACAATACATACTTAATTAACCATGGACGTATCATAATTTGCCCATGATATAACTTAAAAATTGTTACATTAATTTTAAAACAATAAAGATTAGTATTTTTGCCAACACATCAAATGTAAGCTTCAAGTTGAAATTGGCATAACATTTAATTTTGTATTGAAAATACTACCCTCATTTAAAATAAATACCTAAACTTAAGTAATATAAAAAACAATTTCGAATAAAGGAAGCTGAGATTATATCGAATGAGTAAAATAAAACAATATTATAAAATGTATGTATGTATGTAACAATATAATATAACTAAAGTCCAATGAGATCATTTTAAAAATCACCTTTTATATAAAAACAAGAAATACCTATAAAATAAATAACAAGTTTAAGGTTCACTAAGATCATCATTAGTATAGGCACATTGGAATAATATTCATGTTATTTCAATTACATTTAAAAATAACATGGCCGTAATATGTTTAGGGCGAGAAAGATATGGAAAAATATAAACTTACACATAATATAACATACCTACTAAGATAATGTTTTTAAATCTGCAGTTATCTGTACCGACATCAAATCTTTTAGGTACTTCATATAATAAATAGGAACCCATTAAATTGGGTACGGACCCATCTATCCATCTTATCAAAGCCTTTATCTATCATGTGCTTATATTTTTGTACTTAAGTAGCTAGTTAATTATGTGATACATTGTACTTTGAGCTTGAAAAGCAACAGTGCTGTAATAAATCACATTCAATCTTACTTTTGTATATACGTAGCTTTGATGTCGATACATTTTACAGCACGTCTGTCTGCGACTACGTTTGAAAACCAACTAACAAAAATCTCACTGCCCGAGCATGGACAACCTCCTTCTATCTCACCCGCTCTCTTGCAAGTTGGACACTCGAGAGCGAGAACGCAGATCGCTGGGGCAGTGAGGGTAGCTTCACTCGGTCACTAAGTTGGGCATGACCTCACCGCAGCTGAGGGGGTGTGATTGAAGAGTGGGGAGAGGGGCATTTGTTGCTCGAAGCTTAGCTGAACTGAGCTCATTGCTCTGCACCCAGAGTTCCAGCTGGAATGAGAATAGAATAAAGAATAATATAATAAATTGTTCCATCAAACTCACCAATTACCTAGCCCCAAACAAGCGCGAGCTTGTACTATTGTGTTACTAGAATAACGAATAAACATAATTATACATATGCGTTTAAAACATCCATATAAATTCATGGAGTCCTAAGTACGTACGTGCTCATCACACCAACATTGCCCCTTGAGGGATTCAAACGAGGAACCTCTTGTCTTGCAGCGCGGACCAATACACAAAGATGGTCGTCAAGAATGACTAATATCGATTGATTTATAAAACTTGTCTTTAAAAGGCAGATTTAAAGGGCGGAAATTATCCTCTAAGCTACTCAGAAGACTGCCGCGATGCTGCGAATGAAAGCGTTCCTTAATATCGTCTTTTCAGGTAACTCCTAGCTTGGTATAATGAAAGCTAGCTACTGTTATGCTAGTTTCGCTATCGAAGCGAGGTATAGAACCCCTTTATCTAATACACAACCTTGCCCCTGAACTGCGTAGGGACAAAGCAACGTGTCACGTGGCGACGGGTGAGTAAGCTAGTATTAATTAATAAATTAATTAATAAATTGTTTCAACAAACACACCAATTACCTAGCCCCGAACTAAGCGTGAGCTTGTGCTATGGTGACTAGGATAACGGATAGAAATACTTAAATACATATAAACATCCATGACTTAGGTACAAATGCTCGTGCTCATCACACAAACCTTTGCCCCTTGCGGAATTCGAATCCGCAACCTCCTGGTTTAGTGGTAATTGCCGAAACCAGCAAGCCCACTAACTAAAACAATGGCTTTTAAAAAGGCTTTCGAACTGACGTCTATCTTGACACTTGAACTGCAGAGTGAGACAGAATAAGAATGCCAGCTACTAACGCTCACCACAGGCGGCATCTTCCCCAGCGCCATGTGCTGACGGGCGAGTGAGTTAGTATTAATCACCGAGACCAGCAAGCCCACTACTTAATCGATAGCTTTATAAACTTTCGAAATGACGTCTTATTGCTTGACTAATGTAAGATGGGAAAATTAAAATACAATTATTTTGCTTTAAATTTCCGCTAAGAGACGCTAGCGCAGGCACCAAAACCACACCAACCGCAACCGCGTTGAGTACCAGTTCAGGCAAATGTATGCTGTCGTCCGGACGACTGTCGGCCGTGCTCAGCCGAGGCGACAACATCTCCTGAGGATGCCGCGTGGAGTGGCGAAACGCGTCGAGGTTTTCTGCACGTTGGTGTTGGTAACTAACAACTGCATTAGCTGTAGTGCATGCGTATTGAGGGAGGGAGGGCGGTGCATTTTGCATTTGCCTGAACTGGTACTCAACGCGGTTGCGGTTGGTGTGGTTTTGGTGCCTGCGCTAGCGTCTCTTAGCGGAAATTTAAAGCAAAATAATTGTATTTTAATTTTTCATCTAATAATGGATTTCCGCAAAGTAACGCCTGATTCTATTAATTATGACTAATGTAAGCTTAAAAGCCAGAATTAGGTGGGGTAGGCCTGCTCAAATAATAGCCTCTCTAAATTCGTCCGAACCTTCAATCACGTACTTGTATGTACCTTGAACTGCAGAGTACGGCGTACGGCAGGCTTGGTACAATTAAAGCCAGCTACTGTCACTCACCTCGGGCGGTATCTTCCCCAGCGCCGGCTTATATGCGCTGGCACTGTGCAGCTGCAGCAGGAGCCCTGCTATCGTAGCGAGTTATCGAGCCCTTTGTCTAACACGCAACCTAACCCCTCAACTGCGTAAGGACAAAGCAACATGCCATGTAGCGACGGGCGAGTGAATTAGTATTAATCTCGCCGCACCAGCAAGCCCACTGCCTAAATCGATGGCTTGTCAAAAGGCTTTTGAACGTACAATAGATATGCATTCCGTGAAAACTAAAGAGATGTATACCTATATTGATAGTTGATCGCTCACTTTACACAGCCGGCGAGAACTTCTCTTTACTAGTTTGTCACTGAGCAACAGAGCTATTAAAGATAATCCTCGCTTGGAGGCGCTCGCTTGGCAATCAAGTCAAATTCAAATGCCGGCCTCCTAAGTGTTATAGCCCACGACAACTCGCTAATTCTTTTCTGGTTTCTAGCTCTCCTCGCTTTTTGCTCATCGTTGCCGATCGGATAGTCGGCCAGGCCTGGTACAATGAAAGCCAGCTGCAGTCGCTCACCTCTGGCGGCATCTTCCCCGGCGCCGGCTTGCACGCGCCGGCGCAGTGCAGCTGCAGCAGCAGCTCCGCTATCGCAGCCGCCGACGTGTCGATCACGCGCTGCCGGCACACGGCCACTGCGTGCACGAACCCGCCGGGGCCTATGAACTCGTGCTCCATGAACACTGTCTTGTCGTCCCAGTATATTGCCTGGAAGGAAGAAAGCAAGAACGTTGATTTGGAAAATTTTGATGCGAATTAAACAACGTATTTCTTTAAATATACCATGTCTTAAGGCATTTGATATCCTGCTTAATTGCAACAACTTTTTCTTTAGGACTAATATCTTGGTGGAGTCAGCTAGTTCTTTTTTCCGTGTGCTACGTGCAAGTTGCGCCACATGGCAGAGCTTACTTCTGCAAATTTTTACCCACCTACCGGTATCTCAAAAGGAAAAAGAAACCCTTATAAGATCACTTTCTCCTTCTGTCCTCTCCATCTATCTGTCCGTCTATCAAGACCCATTTTCTTAGGAACGCGTGGATGTACAACAAAGTCAACGTAGTCCAAAGGTACAGTAATTTTTGCCTTATTTTAAATAATTTCGCAGATAAATCTAAATCTGTTATATCGTATATGGTAATCGGGAATATTTCCGTAGACCTAGAATCGTGAAATGAGGCAAGAAGATAAAGTAAGTCTCACAGCACAAATATTGAAAACCGCTAACTTGTGGTTATGTCATAGAAAAAAATCCTTTGTACGGAACCCTCAGGCCTGAGTTCGACTCGCACTTGCCAGGTTTAAAAAGAGGTTTTCTCCTCTGCAGCTAACTGCATCTCCATCACCATGCCGGTGGGTCCAAGTAAACCGCCCAAGATAGCAAGCCCTTACTTTAAAAACACGCAAAGAACTCACCTTGGAAGTGATGGTGAACCTAGTGAACGGCTTCAAATACCGCCTGTATCTGATGGTGGCCGCAGCCTGCACCACCGCGCCGCCGGCCGCTTTGATGTTGGCGTACAGCCCCGTCCGTTCGTAGAAGTCTGCCCGGGCGAAGTCCAACTCGCGCAGGTACCGAGCGTTGTTCATGTGGTAGAGCAGCGTGTCGATGTCGTTGAGAAGACACCAGCCTGAAAGGTTGGTTTTAGATGTTCATTTGATTGGATTGATGGCGTCTATATCTGGTGGAAACGCAGTCTTACCCTTAGTTTTCACTAACACGAAGCTGGGCAAAGTAGAAAGGACTTGAGAGGAGCGGACCGTGAATTTGCCGATTACAGTACTAAAAATCTTTACTCCACGCTGCCTATCTTCACTGGAAACACTTGTCAGCGCTCTTCTTTGCTCTACTCCGCCCAGCTCTGCGTCAGTAGAAATGCATCAGCATCCAAAGCGTGCTTTCCAACCGATCCAGGTCCCCTTTAGAATGCGTTTCCACTGATGATCGGAGTGGAGCAGAGCGGACCGATAATTGGCCAATCGCAGTGCTCGAATATGTAGCTCGAGCCCAAGTCAAGCCAAGAAAGCCAAGATGGTACTTGAGGGGTGACAAAGTTCAGAAGCTTATAAATATAATGAGTATGAAAAGGTAATTTCCCTTGTTGTTTGTTAAAATAAGTCCTAGTTGGTTGGCGCACTTTCATCGGATCCGGTTTACTGCCTTGATGGCTTATAATAGGTTGATCCTGAAGTATATTTATTGTTACTTATTGCTACAAATATACCTGTAGTAATTAATCGTACCGTAACTGACTTAATGCAGTTTTATTTAGGCCAGTAACGATGAGTAAAGTTACTATTTACCTAACAACAAACAGGTTAACGACTGGCCTAATTGAAGATCATTGTTGTCTGTGTCAAGGCTGTGTGTGATATGGATTAGTGATTAAGCAAACGTGACTCAAAATGACGTGTACCTATTAATTATTAAAATTGGTGGCATGTTTACCACTACAGATACGCTAGTTACTTCTTTAGTAAATTGAAGCTACCCAAAATGTGCGTACTAAGAGTTTTAGCGTGTAATTGTCACCATATTTGACTAGTGCTAAAACAAAATTCATAATTCTTGAAAACATTTTTTTAAATACCTATTTTTTTAGAAATAGTCCACATGAATTATAAATTTTGTTTGACTTACCTAGGTAGGTAAGTCTCGTAACGCCTTCTAAGTAACGAACTAAAATAATAATCGATGGAGGATTACACATTGAACACGTAACTTTGACACTGGTTCCAGTGATTACCGTTGTCATTTCAATGGATACGCGAACAGCTGGGAATTGGGATTGAATATGCATCTTGCAATCTTGGGTTACGAATTGGTTATAAATACGTAAATGACAACAGAACAAAATCCACCAATACTCACAGTTAACCTCAGTAGTGTCCAGTATACAGGCCTTCTTCTTGAAGTACCTGGCCTTGGCCACAGTGTACATCATCCGAGCGAAGTAGGCAACGTCCAGAGTCCCGTACAGGATCAGGGCTCCTGCGGCCACCGCAGCACTCCAACCGGGGACGCATACCGTCCACATTCTAGAAAAGACAAAGTTAAAATGTCTTTGGTCAACCAGCAGGTATTAACATGTACCTACTTATGTAGGTAATTGGCAAACGCGAAACAAAGTAAGGATTAAAATCGTGGCTAGTTGCTAAATCGATTGTAAGGCTAAGTATTCGGTGTGGGCTGCGATGAGTGCAAAGAGTTTGGCAACCTGCATATAATATGAAATGAAGAGGGTAGCAACTGGCAACATCTATTTAGATTAGATTATTACTGAAAAAGTATTGCAGTGTATTTTTGTCATAAAGATTGCATGTTTTGCGCAAATTAACGTATTGCTTAACCTAAAATCCGTAAATTTTGAAGAAAATAATATCATCGAGAAGGCGATAATTTTTGTGATGGATGATGGTAAAAATAAGGAGTCCATGTTAAGTTTATGTAATAATAATAATAATGTCCTCCTAGCCGAATTTCGACTACGGCGGCCTATCTCAACAGATATTAGCCAACTGCGCGGGACATATTATAGTGCACAAGTCTGAGCGCAATACACAGGTGCACTCTTTGTTCCTTCACTCTCATAATTCGGTAGGTAGGTAAATACTCATGAGATCTCGACTTAGACAAAGCTACAGAATATTGAAACCAGGCATAGTCTCAAAACACGTGCGCTTTTTTTTTCTTCTTGTTGTGTCGAAAGCAACTCTGGGCATCTTTCTGGAGCGAACTTCGCTGTCGCCAGCGAAACGTCAAAATATGTATGCAAAAGTCACGTGATGTTTCTATGGCTTATGTCAGTTTCATACATTTTGTTAGCGATAGCGATAACTTCGCTTGAGAATAAATTGCCACTTGGCCACGGGCCCTGGCGTTATATTTTTGAGGACCAATACTCAGCGACTAACAGAGTATATCAGTAGCGTTATAAAGGTCCTCACATGCTTGAGCTTTGCAATCAGTATATTTCCTGCAGGGTAGGGCCGGAAGGCCGTTTTCCCGTCTTGAAATAACTCAGACACAGCTCTGGAGTCAAGAAGTTGGTGGTGTTAACACCCCGTGCCTGGAAAAGCACGTTAAGCCGTTGGTCCTGCGCCTGATCTCTACGGTCATGTCGGACTGCTGTCTCACCGAATTACGAGAGTGCACTGTGTACTGCGCACACACTTGTGCACTATAATATCTCCTGCGCAGTTGGCTAAACTCTGTTGAGATTGGCCGCTGTAGTCGAAATTCGGCTAGGAGGACATTATTATTTTCAACTCAACGATGAACTTTGTTTAATTTATAAAAGGAAACATCAACAATGTGACCACAGCATGTGGTAGAAAATAGGCTAGCCTAAAGCGTAGACTTTGGACTTGGTTTTACCATTCATAACGTCAGCCAATTGGACTTCAGAGTCGACGTCACGTTAGTCACAGGATTTTTAGTTACAATGTTTGTGGCGTTCAAAGTACACTTTGATAACGTTACCTAGGTACGTGGCGAAGTGGGAACCTGGGAATTGTGTTAAGTTTTCCTATATTTATTTATTTCAACTTAATTGCACCAAAAAAGAAAGTACTATTGGCGGGCTTAATGCCATAAGGCATTCTCTACCAGTCAACAGCATGGGAATGCAGAGAATTATAAGTTATATGTATGTATGCCTATTTCTTTGGCACGTCCTACAGCCCAAACGGCTGGACGGATTTTGCATATGAGGTATCGTTGAATTTTTCAGGATTGTGGTAGTGACATAGGCTATATAAATTTTGATAATGGCGCACGCAAATGAAAAAACCGGCCAAGTGCGTGTCGGGCTCGCGCACGAAGGGTTCCGTATTCCCTAGGGTGACTACAATGACTTCAAAACGCTTTTACATTTAGGCGACTTTAGCAGCGCGACTTTGGCGTATACAGTCGCGCTGTCGAAGCTTTTTAAAAGTGTCTCAAAAACAGTTATTATTGTCCTATAATAAAATAACACTAGCTCAGCGCCTTGATGAATGCAGAGAGCGCATGCGAATGTCGCGCAGCTATACCGCGCGGATGTTGCGCTCCGTTTATAGTATGAAATTATCAGCAAAGTCGTCTAATAGTAGATTATTCACCAAGGGGCTAAGGTGATGTCTTACGTCACGGGCGTCATCTTGAATCTTGAGCGTAACGAAAGATTCGAGAGTTAATGTAGTTTAGTGTATACTCCCGAGCATAGCGAGGGAGTTAAAAGTAGAATCCTAAGTGGAGCGAGGGATTTAAGCTCGCCCACGACGAAGACATCTTTATCCCCGAGGAGGATACTCTGCTTTTCACACTTCCTACGAGGCAATAAAAAATGTATGTATACCTTATTTTATCTATAAGTATATATCCTTTGACTTTTCTGGCAGTAAATGATTATTATTAACAATACCAGCAGCTTTACATCTAATGGACTCCGGTGTTACTCGTATAAACTTCGTCACTCGACAGTTTTACGAGAACATTGTTTGTAATTTTTTAAAATACATAAGTTTTTTTTCTTTATTTTGTATTTCTTTTTTTAGAAGCGCGCGCTTTTTTTTTCATTCCATTCGTGCTAAAGTTCTTGGCGGCCAGGTTCAAATTTCAAATATGTTCTCTTTGGTGCGGGACGGGCTAGTGTGATCATGCCTACGAACTCTTCTTCTAAATTCAAATCACTTTGCCTCCCTAGGGGCGTAATGAAATTTCATACAACATTACGTCCCTAGGGATGCAATGACTCACTTTGAGTCAGGTTTCAATAATGTGTAATTGAACATTGCCGAGTAGGTAGTGTGAAAATTATTTTTAATGGATAACCATGCCCTTATTAATGAATTATGAAGTAGGTATGTAGGTGACAATAACACTTATTACAAAGACAATAATTAATCTCTAAAAGAGGCTTTAACTTTGCCATTAAATAACTATTGTTGTTACATACAATTGGCGCCATCTCTCGGATAACTGTTATACTGCTATAAAAACTAACTACTGCGCTTTGCGCAATGCATATCGAACACAAATTGAACGTTTCTCATGTACCATAGCTCAAGAGCTATTATGGTACATGAGAAACGTACAATAGATAGCGTAAAACAACAAAAAGAAGTACATGCGTTGTTCTTTCGAAATTGTTTAACGCACATTAAGTGTGCTAATTTCGTCACAGTACTTAAGTATGTCTAGGCGCAGTGCGAAAGACGTTATTAATAATGCTGAATTTTAGAAGACGAGCGTTCGAATCTTAAAGGGTGATTTTTTTGTATTTATTCAAGTTCATAGCTTTTTCTTTTTTAAACAAGAATTGTTATGAGCATCAAAATTAGTGTAACAGATTTTAAATCCTACACACACAGAATAAAATTGCAAAAAAAAATGCAATTCGCTGACTAAAACTAAGGCCAATTTCGGATAAATTTGACGTGCAATTAATATAGGTATTCGATGAGGAAATCAAATTTCTGTAGGTACATTGATTAAACAACTTTTTAGTAGCTCTTTTTTGAGAAAAAAATTATGCACATTTTCAAATTTATTGTTTACCTGCAGTTCCCCGCGACTTCGCCCGCACCAAAAGTCGGATTTTCCATACAAATTTTCATCCCCCATTTCACCCCCCTGATGATTTTATATCGCGACAAAAAAAGTAGCCTATGTCCTTCCCAGTGTCTCAAACTATCTCTGTGCTAAATTTCATTTGATTCGGTCCAGTAGTTTCGGAGCCTATTCGATTCAAATAAACAAACAAACAAATCTTTTCTCTTTATAATATTAGTATAGATAGTACTAATTTTGTTAATCAATATTTATATTTGCAGTGCAATAATTTATTTTAAGTTAAAATAGTATAATTGAAATTTGATAGATGCTTTATTATGTCTTTGCTGTGCATTTAAATATACCTAGAAAAAAAAGCGTACATTTCAAAAACATCAGTATTTTATCCCTGGGATCGATACCATATTCTTACGATCAAACCCATGATGTTAACCACTGGGCCAAGCGTGTTTAAGGATTTTCAACGAAAAGTAATAACAAGTACGTACTCCAAGAAAAAACTCATTTTAGCGCGAACTTGAAATGCAACAATACCAAATGACGCCATCTAGTGACGAATGTCAAAACTAACTTATATTAATATTCGTTTATTTGCATACACCGTGCGCCCAGCACGTGTATTAATATAAGTTCATAGACATTCATCACTAGATGGCGATAGAGAGTTGTTGCAACGAGGTGCACTAGAAATTTTTAAAATTATTGGTAAATCATAAAATGTTTCTGTAAAACCATATCAATATTTAATAGGAATTAAGATGTTTCGTGGTCTATTTTTAAGTCTACCTAAACATAATTATGGAACAGTATAATAAGCATAGCGCTAGCGCTTCATCTACTTTTTTTTTTGACCAACATTTTGTCCTCGCGATGACGATCGAAAAAGCTCTTTTTGTATTTGATTTAACAACAATTAACGATTTTCGGACTTTTTCCTTAACTTATGCTGTAAGACCTTCCTTCTTGCCAAATTTTATGGTTCTAGGTCTATGGGAAGTACCCTATAGGTTTTGATTCCCCTGAGAAATGGGGAAAAATGATAGAAAATTGGACAAAATTGGCCGTATCTTTTTTCAGCGTTAACTTAAAAGCTTGATTTTTTCACTTCATTAAGGGACCATAGACATAAGAATTTGATGTTAATTTTAACTTTATACCTCCACGCGTTCCTGAGTAAAAGGGTCTTGACAGACAGACGGACAGACGGACAGACGGACAACAAAGTGATCCTATAAGGGTTCCTTTTTTCCTTTTGAGGTACGGAACCCTAAAAAAGGGGGAGAGGGGTGGTTATCACACAAAAGCCAGTGAAAAGACCATTTCAATCTGTGCTTATATCTAATTTCTACTAGGAGAAATAACTTACTCTGTCTGGATTTTTTCAGCTCAGATTAACTCCAAGTTAATAAATAATAATTCATAAACACAGGTAAGTAGGTAATACCTCATTAGGATTACCCTCACTGTCATTGCCTCATGGATCTATGAATCAACTAGAACTAGTCAATAAAAGGAATAAAATCACAGCAGATCCTTCGCACAACGATTCGTCATGGAATACTACTAAAGCGCGTAACGTAATCTATCGCTAGATGACGTCAAAGACATGAGAAGAAACGGATGATATAAGCTCGACATTCATGCCTTAACAGACGATTACTTACCTATTTGCAGTCAAGGGAAGGTAAATCCAATCGATTCTAATTGGTCCTTAAAGGCATATCATATTAGGTTGCGTACATAATCTGTGATATTACGAGTACATTAATCATACGTTACAATAACGACACTCAAACAGATTTTTCTCAAAATATTTACAGATAATTCAATCAAGTAAATTATTGCACACAAAAATCGATGGACCGTGTCGTTCAGTGAGACATGAACCCATGACCCTTCGTTATTCGGGCGAGTGCTCTTCCAACTGAGCTAAGGACGATAAACGTAAGAAATCGCATCCCAAAATTTGACGTTATTAAATTATTGTAGTCTGTCTCTTTTCGTTTTGTACAGAAAGAAATAGACTGAACTTAAAATTAGTCTAAGATACAGGGCACATTAGTAAAATAGAGTCAACTGTCAACTAAAATAGACCACAGAGGCTATTATATAATCTGTGACAGAGGCAACAAAGGCACTTGCGATCATGCACAGAGGCACTTGCAATATCAATCGCAAAGTTACATGCGGGAAAACTTTGCCTACTATATTTGATAAGGCGTTAAAATTACATGTTTTTGCTTGGCTAACTTGCGAATTAATAAGTAAAAAGATTTGGCTACCAAGAACAACTACAATAATAAACATTTTTGTTTTAAAATGTGCCCTTGAAAAGTTAAAATAGAAATAGCACCTGTGATGGAAATGAGCTTAATTGATTACCTATTTCTGGTCTAGCTAATAACTTCAGACTTTAAACTTGCATTCTTGTTTGGCTATTTAACTTGTAAAAAATCAACGAATGCCACTTGAAACAGTTTTAGCTATGATATTCAGTTATAGATTACCTGCAGTCTTTAAGCCGGCACTTCTTCTGGTAGGGACTACAACACCATGCCTATGGCACCTTTCAAGAAATTACCATAACGGATTAAAGTATAACAAAGACTATTAAAACAATAAATAAATAGGTAGATGTAGAACCGAATATCACAAAATTTGCTAAAATGTAACCTCGAATCGAGTGTCAATGTAAATTTTTCACTCTCAAAACAGATGACAGGAAACCTTGCGCGCGCATCGTGCGTGATCAATAGAAAATGTAAGGGTAGGTGTTCATGCTCATTACTTGTAGGCTTAGACAAGTTCATCCAAGCTTGTAGGTTATATTCTGTAGCTCAAAAAAAACTGATATTGTAGGTTTTTGCAGGGCAATAAGTTGAAAAGTGCCTATTCAGACTATTTCTGGCTGGCCCACAGAAATGCTCCACTGCTGGGCGCAGCGCATTTGTGTTGTGGCATTAATGGGGTGGTACTGCCATCCACATGATTACGTATGTTCAGTTCTACATAATACTTTCAACCTCTTTGGTAGTACCTATAGGATCTGTGGTATAGACATAGGCATATTCGTAATAATCATCACTTAGGTAGGATAGGGTAGGACCTACTATCTAACAGCAAGGAAATGATTGATTAGTAATAATGGCCGTATATCGACTCTCAGTTTAGATAGTTTTTTTTTTTGTTTTGTTTCAGCTACTGATTACTGAAACTGCAGTGCTAATGGGTTACACTGCAGTAACAGACGGTGAGTGGGTTTAGAAAATATTTTGGTTTCTTATTTGTTAAAGTTTTATATTCATTTATTATATAATTTATTAAATTGTGAAAAGTATTTAGTCGTCTCTTTCGTGACGACTTTCAGGAGGTTGTCAGGGTTTATGTTATAAAAGTTTGATGAAATTAGGTGGTCGTTTCGCCTGGTAGCAAAACGAGGACAGTTTTGAATAAGGTGTTCGAAGGATTGTACTGACATGTCATCGCAGGGACATGTGTCCACTGCGGAGATTTTGAAGCGGTGCAGGTACTGTCTATTGTATCCGTGACCAGTTAAGAACTGTGTCACAGCGAATGTGGGTGTTACAACTTTTAAGTAATTTTGAATTTCCGGGAACGCTCGAACGTTGGGAGTAGCATTTTGGTGTATGAGCATTTGGTAGGTTCCATATACAGGTTTTGGCAGGTTCTTCCAGGCATTTTTTCTTGTTGTATTGTTTTATGTGGCTAATGGGGATTCAGTTAAAGTCAGGGGCTTTATGAAGATTGGCGGCAGATTTGGCAGCCTCGTCAGCCGCTTCATTTCCATCGAGCCCGACGTGAGCTTTGACCCACGCAAAGTCGACGACAATGCCTGTTCTTCGGGCTTGAATGAGTGATTTTTGTATGTCTACTGCGAATCTATTGCGGCTGTATGAGTTTTTTAATTCCATCAGACCAGATTGGGAATCGGATAATATGACCGCTTTTTGGATTCTTTTGCAAGTTATATACTCGCACGCCTCTCGAATTGCAAGCATTTCAGCCTGAAAGACCGAGCAGCAGTCATGAAGTTTCAGCTTCTTGACTGCCGCTCGGACCCCATCCGGCCTAAATACCACAAAGGCTGCGCCAACCCTGTCGTCATGCCTGCTGCCATCAGTGTATATTCGCCAGGTGTTATTGGTTTCCAACCGAGAAAGATCTTCAGCAGAGGCTATTTCAGTGAAGTCGATGCCACCTCTCTCGAATGGGTGCAGAAGTTCAGATGGCGAACAGAACGTTTCTATTAGAACATCACTAGGCAAGAAGGAAGACCTTCCCGTAAGTTTTGTCATTTCTATGTCTGCAACGGAACGGACTTTATCGGGTAGTGGAATTAGTTGTGCAAGCGTGATGGAAGCAACCGTACTAACAGTACGGAAGCCTTGGATGATTTTTATGGCGAATAACCGTTGAAGCGAGAGTAATTTGCCCTGAATATATTTATTTTCGAGAGCCGGTGCCCAAATTCCAGCACCGTAGCAGACTATAGGTTCAATTACGTGTTCATAGATGGTGCGAACGTTTTTAGCTCTTACGCCCCAAGTAGGGCGAGTAAACATAGTCAGTTTATTATAAAGTGATTTCACTTTTTCGATTACGTAGTCAACGTGTTTGACAAATCTTAGTTTATTGTCGATAATGATACCCAGGTACTTAAGGCTATTGATAAACTGTAAACATTGGCTGTTCATTCTAATTTTGCACTTATGTGCACGATGAGTAAAGGCTATTATTTGTGTTTTATTTGGACCAAACTCTAGCTTTACTCCTGATCCCCAGACAGAGATACGATCCAGTACTTCGTTGACATTTGTCTCGAGTATGGCTACGTTATTAGAGTGAGCTATCAGCAGCACATCGTCTGCATATGCCTGAAGGTGGCAGCCTTCGGGCATAGGCATCAGTAACAGTTGATCTAAAATTAAATTTCAAAGTGTAGTCACTGATCCCTGAACACAGCCACAGGACATGAATTTCGATCTGCAAATTGAATTAAAATCTCGCGGTCTTCGACATAATTAAGGAGGAGTTTGTACAGGTTACTTGGACAATCGGTATCCCGCAGCCGTTGAAAAATGGCCGGCCACCACGCGCGGTCAAATGCTGCCTTAATATCCAAGGAAACTCCGATGACTTGTTCCTTTTTCATTTTTGCGGTTTTTATGGTATTCAGTGCTTTGTTAATAGCCGTCACTGTGGATTTTTGTGTTCTGAAGCCATACTGATTTCGGCAGAGATTGTTGGTGGTCTCTCAATAATGAGTAAGACGATTAGTAATCAGTCGCTCCAGTAATTTGCCGAATACGTTCAACAGCCCAATCGGGCGATAGCTGGACAGGTTGGAGTAATCAGCTTTGCCGGGCTTCGGAATTATCTTCGCGGTAGCGATTTTCCAAGGCTTTGGGAAATATTTAAGTCTTAGGCAGGCATTCATAAGTCCACAGATCTCATAGGGAAACCATTGTGCTACCTTGAGGCATATATCCGCGGTAAGATTGTCAAGGCCAGGAGCCCTCTTATGATTCATTCCCTTCAGCCCTTCCAGTATTTCATTGATCGTGAATGATGGTTCATCTGGTGTATTAATCGGGAGACTCATGTTGGTTCGAGTACGAGTTTGTGCGGGGCTAGTGTCTGGCGTGTCGTCAGGATAGAACTAATGGAGGAGCGCCCAGGCCGTGTCCGCTGAGTCAGTAGTGTGAGAGCAATCTTCGAGCCGCAGAGTGGCAGGTGGTTGTGCCATAGGACGAGTTTTGATTAGTCTGTTCGTAACAGACCACACGTCCTCTTTTTGCTGCCTGTTGCAAAACTCCCGAAAATGTTTTGATGAGGATTAGAGTATTGACGTCTTACTCTATCACGCTCAGCAATGATATCATCGAGAGGTAAGTTGCGGCGTACTGCTTTACTGAGTTTATGGTGTATGTTGATTACAGAGCGCTTTAAGATGGCGAGTTCTTCATTCCACCACGGTGCACGCCGTGGTGGTCCTGCGGCCTTTTGTAAATGTCTGTCGCAAGCCCTCTGAATAGCTTTGGTAAAGGTATTTGTATATTCATTAATAAGGTCACAAGTAAGTTCGTTAAAGTCGGTGTCGTTAGGTATATTATTTCGGATTTCGGCAGCAAAAGATTCCTGGATATCATCCCATTTAGTATGTGTAGTATTGTATTGTATTTGAAGGTGCTTAGCTTCTGGTTTCGTGTAAGTTGTGATCCGAAGACGGGCAAATGGTGGTGTCAACGTGCCAGTCTGAGACGGTAATATTATTTGTATCACTGACAAGAGTGATGTCCACTATTGATTGACGCATTTGACCTTGCATTACAGCAGCAAATGTAGGGGTATATGTCCTGCGTTGCATACAGTAAGATTATTTGCAAGGATGAAATCAAAAACCAGATTTCCCCGGTGGTTGTTGTCCGGGGAACCCCATGAATGATGATGTCCATTAAAATCCCCGCAGATGAGTCTCTTTGATTGTTTTCTTTAGGTTGAAGCTTTCCTTTGATAGTGGTTAGAAGCATAAGAATTTCTGTTAGAGTGGGGTTGTCCAAGGGATCAATCGAGGGTACTTCTCTGAGTACAGATGGGGTGGGGGTCCCGTAGATGGGAGATTGTATATTAAAATCGTCCTCTGATGGACAAAAGGTTGGTGGAGCTGCCTCGCAGCTGGGGTTGGTCGTGAATTTGGATTTTAAATGTGCCATGACTAAAAAAGAGTTTAGTTCACCTTCTGCGCTCTCCACCCTCCACGGAGCCCGAAAATGGGGAGTCTATTTACAGACCCAGAGATACGCAGATGGTATAGCGCCGAGAGCAGAAAGAAGAAGAAGGAAAGACAGAAGACAGAAGAAAAGAAAAAGCGATGGAGCAACAGGACGCGACGGACCCTCTTCTCCGGCATTACGGGTCTCCACGCACGGCACAAACACGTGGGTGGCCTTGTCCAGGAGTTGCGGGTAAGATCACAAACCCCCCTTCCTTGTCTGAAGTGGATATCCCGCTACTTCTTCGGTCGCCAGAGCCTCGTCAGTAGCAGCAGGGTGCACCACGTGCAGGTGAGGTTGGCATTTGAGGGATCAGGATAGATAGTGTCCTCCCTTACACCCCAAAAGTTTAGATAGATTAATCAACTCTCAGTCACAGTGATAGCCCAACATCATTTGGGAACAAGGTACAATTCTAATAAAACCTAAGATTTTTTTGTAGAAAATGCATTTTCTTACTATTTGAGATTTCAGAGTATTGCCGCATACTTAACTCGTTATTATATATAGTTATTAATAGAATCACCCCCTAAGAGGCCTGGGTTAATTCTGTTGATCCTGTTATTTTTATTACCTATATAACAAGCAACTCGGAACAGAATCTATCTTAACATAAGCAGTAAGCACAATAGACAGATTTGTTTAAGTAGGCAGTCTTAGCTCAGGGTTCGAAACCGAAACACGTTGTTATGAACCTTCTTTGGGAAAATCGTTTTACTTAATGTGAATAGCAAGATTCCTAGTTTTATTGCGTTCAGAAATATAGTAGGCGCAACTAAAGAAACAAAATGCAAGCAGTTTAGAAATCTGTCTAGGTGGTGTTATTATTCTAAGGTAGGTGCTTGCTTTGACAGTCCCAGAGGAAGTCAACCACGTTTTAATACTATACACGTGATACGTGGTACTATTGAGATAAAAAAAAATAGAGTTTTCTGTATGTATAAATGTTAAAATTGACAACAGCAACAAACCTAAACAAAAAACCATCCATCTTTGTCAAGTTTCCTCCCTCAGAGGATCAACCACCAACAAGTTGCTAAGTAGGTAGGTAAGTATACAACCTCACTCACGATCCGAATTTAGTTCTTTGGACGCTTTTGGACGATTAAACGGTTGATTATACCTAGTTACCATGCTAGTTACTGCATCCAACCGCCAAATTTGGCTGGCCTCTCGCATCTATAAAAATTATATGAACGATAAACGAAGAGGGGAGACCAAGCTACATTGGAAACACGATTCACGATCCGCACGGCACCCGACACGCTAAAATGTCGGTGACCTCGGACACGATACTATTTCTCTGTCACTCGTATACGAACAGAGCGAGAGAACATTATCTTATCCGATCCGACATGACGCCAAGCGTCAGTGACGTGTCTGTTCGGAGAGTGTAAACAGTGTATAAAATTATTATTATTTTCAAATAAACAAAGCCAGTTTTAAAGATGAAGGAGTTCAAATACGACGTAAAAATACTTATCCAAGGTGTTAAAGACCGTCCATGCTTGTGGAATAGAAGTTTGGATGTGTATAAAGATCGTTTTGAAAGGCGGAATGCGTGGGAAGAAATATTCAATCTGCTCGACGAAAGATACGAGACGATGCCAGCGGAGGAGAAACGGCTGACAGGTAAAATGAAAACAGTTCGTCGTGAATGCATGATCGTAGAAAAATGACGTCAATAAAGTACCTAGGTATATCACTCCTACTAGGTACTTTATACTTTTTATCAAATACATTGTGATATGTATGTTATTACAAAGTTTTACTCGTAATATTCTAGGAAGGTACATTTAATTATTTAACAACTTTTGATAATGGACCTACCATGACCTACTCAAGTAACTTTAAAATTTATTATTGTGGTTATGCAGAGAATTTCCGACAAAAAGAGGTATTTTAGGTACTTTTCAAAAATCCTGAAATGCGTTTCTCACAATTTTGAACTTAGCAAATTTTCATTGATTTAGCTTCAAAATTGACGAAGTTTTATGCAAAGTGCAAACTTACCCCATTCGTCTTCATAAATATTTATCCTCTATTTAACCCCTATAATGTAATGTTTCTCGATGTTTTTATTGTTATTTGCTATTCGGCGATACTTAAAGATAATGAAAATCGGTCCAGCCATTCTCAAGTTATTATAAGTATGTATAGAATTGGATGTTAGTTGTTGTTTTACAATATCTCGTGTCCATTACCGGGACGGCATGCATGTCGACTCGGATCGAGATGAAAATACTTATATAGAAAAATTAGAGCCCTATATCCCAAGAATGTATGCCCTAAAAATAAAATCAGTGCCCATTAAGGAGTACTTAATTGAGAAAATAAGATGCCGCTAGAAAAATTGCTGCCATGTATTCATAGTTAACTAATGACCCCTGGCGTTATTATTACTGTCTTGATTACATTTTTGCAGGAGAACACATAGTAAACAAATGGACGAACATTCGCGATACATTCGTGAAAACACTCAGAACAAAGATGGGCAAAGCGAAGCGTCAGTATCTCTACCACGACCTCCTCAAGTTCCTCATAGGCGAAATCAGAGCAGATTATGAAATCAGAGGAGAGGACAATGAACAATACACGGAGGATTCCAACGTAGCTTATATGAAAGAGGAGCACGCCAGCGAAGAAGAGGTTCAACCACAAAAGAGGTCTAAGAGGCTGGAAAAGAGTGATGATTCTTACAAAGAGATAAGCTTCAAAAATACTAGTCATGGTACAAGAAAGAGGTCGAAAAAGAAGATTACAGTTGAAGCTGAGGAGCCTTCAAGCGCGTATGAAGCTAGTACTAATAATGCGATAGACTTTGTAGAAGTAGAAGAAAGTGATTCTCGGCTGATGAATGAAGATGAGGCATTCTTCGCGTCTCTTCTACCAACCGTTGTGAAGTATAATGAAGACGAAAGGCTCGAGTTTAGGATAGAGGTTCTGAATGTTATGAAAAAGATAAAAGACAACAAGAGATGGAGTAACGGCGACTCTTAAGAAAACGAGTGACGATTTAAGCACTGATAAAGGGTGCGTTTCCACCACAAATCCGCAAGGATGTGTACGCAGAGCTTTTTGTTAACAACCAACAAAATAACTTTGTCTATGTAGTAGCTGTTACTTACTTAAAATGAAGCTATTTTTTGGTTCTTAATAAACACATCACACGCTCGTACGTCTCTAGTGGAAATGCAGGCTAAAAGAGATTTAATTGGATTGAAGGAACAATAAATCTAAAACAATGCGATCTTTTATATTCTTGTATCATTTATTATCCAGAACATCACGTGTTTCTCATACAATTTTTAAATTCAATATTTAAACTACAAGTGTGTTTATTTACAAGAATATTATATCTACCCGCAAAAACCAACAAGACAAACATGGCGCCGAACTTTGAAGCTCGGCAACGCAATGGAAAGTAATAAAAGCGTGAATATGTAAAAAGAAAACATTAGACTCTTTAATAGATACATTTTAATGATCATTTCGTCTGCAGCAGTTTTAAAAATTATGTTTACACAATCACAAAAAACAGTTAAATCGATAAAAGAAACGATGACTTCCTAAACATTAATTAGTTTTTTTTTACAGCTAATAAATTTTTACTTCTAGTGAAAAAAAATAACAAAACGGCTTCGCAAATACTGTATGTTTGATATCAATATCGGAGGTACATTTACCTACAATGTTTGGAACAGTAACAACATCATACTGGATTATATAAAAAATTGGAATCTTACGTTTAGAGATGGCAGAAAATTACTATCCAAAATGAAACGGTGTACATCGAGTTGTCGAAAAACTGTTAGATAAAATACATTTACTGTTATAATGGATCGATTAGAGCCTTTTATCTCAAAATTGGAGCTGGAAGAGCCGGCACGCATCCCATTATTTAACTAATACTTCTATCTTACACCTACATGAATTTCTGAACTATTGTTTAACTCGCCAACCGATTGAGTGTGAATTTCAGTTACAATTTTCACTATAATACGCCCTCACTAAATTCACTAATTTTAAACACCCCTTTTTCAGTATTTACAATTCGGAATGAGTCTCGCTTTTGAATGGCGAATATATATTTTTTATCCGCTGTTAAAATCGTTGCGGCGTGGTTATTTAAGGGCTTTTTATATACATAAGCGATAGAATACTGCGTGAAATGATTTGTATGCGGCTCAGAGCCACAACTGTAAGCCAGGGTTGTATGCCATTGGGCATATCGAGGGAATAAACGCTATATCATATCGGTACTATAGTGACTAGACTCCCCTCACAAGCATCGGGGACGAAGTTATATTTACACGGATATCAAAATCACACTAGCTTAACACATCGCTACTATAAAATGTTTAATAATTTATATAATAATACAGCGACAACGCCCTTTGGAACAAGCGCCGAGAACAACCGCGACAAACTCACATTGGCACGGACATTACCATCATAATGTTTACCAAAAAGGAATTCTCAACAATAATTTGCATGATGCCTAAAAATGTCTTTAACTTTCGTTTTGTGCATTTCTCGTGGAAGTTGCTTAACAACTAAGCGTCAGAACAGTACCCGGAACGAAACAAATATAAAACGTAGAGTCGGACGCATGGCAACGCAGGGTCAACATCAGTCTAGCATCTTTAATATGAAGGGCTTTGATTCCAACTAAATACATTATCACTATACCGCTAAGAGACGATTAAATTCACATTTGAGTATGGCCTGTATCACTAACGGAAACGCTTACTTCTAAAATGGAGGTAACCTATAGAAATACACTATAATACAATTACATATTATCGATACAATATGTATATGGATATATTACAAGAAGTAAAGTTTAACAATCATTTAAAAAACTTAGTCCGATTTCGCAAACAAATTTGAACTTATAGGTGACACGTCAGTTAAAACTTAGCGAAAAATAACACCATAAAAGGAACTACTAAACTCGAAAGTAAACATAACAAAATACATCGCTGAAGAATCCGACGCGTACTTAGCTACCAGTAGTTACGTCTAAAATTATATACAAAACAATTTCAACAATTTTTATTACCTAAAGAAGTGTAACCTCGTCAGTAAAGAGATCGCATTTCAGTCTAAGGGGCGGTGCGCCCGAGGTACAAATAGTGATGTGTCAACTCGATTCACTAACTCGAGTTGAATTATATCTAACTCAAATTTGAATTGGCGCTGTAAATTAAAGAAATCAAACCGAGTACGCGAATCAAGCTCTGTCGTTCTTACGTAAGCGAGACGATCCGTTATCCGTCGGACGAAATTACACCCACTTTAATCAATTACTATTGTCCCAATACATATTTATTACGAATTTGAGTCTTTAAATTGGTAACAACAAAAAATAATTACTCTTATTTTTATCTAGATAACTTCAGTTCAATTCGAGTAACATACATTTTAACTCGAGTTAAATCAAGCTGAGTTTATCCAGAGTTGACACATCTATAAGTACAAATGATCACATAAGTCTTAATTCGTAAAGTCCATAGTCGGTTTCCTCTGTCGTGATTTCTTGGGGCGTGGCGGGGCGGGGGATCCGTTGCAGCAGTGGCACCCTCTCTTGACCACGCCCCTTCCGGACGCCCGACGTCTGACTTCGAGGCTATCCGGAGATCTCTCGCCCGCTCGGGTCTTTCCGGAGAGGCTTCGTTCTTCTCCGTCGAGACGATACGTCCGTTTGGGAGGGTAAGTCCGCAGAGGCGGGTGGGTATCGTCTGCCGACGACCCATCGGCGCTCGCACTGCGTTCTATTCCTCTAGCGTCTTTTATTACAGAGTCTAATCTCATGTGAGTGCCTAAGCCGCTAGAATCGGTGGAATTGGTCTCGTCGTATGACGGACTCTTGCAGCATTTCTCGCTGTCGCTACTAAAATCTCGCGGTCGACGGCCTTCGGATCGCTCGGACGCCGAATTCGACTCCCAAAACAGTTCCGCGTGACGCTCAGGCGAGGATCTATCGTCGTCTACGTCCGCCATCGATTCCAGCGTCGCATCGCGTGAGCTGTCTTCGGCTATCATCTTCGCGTCGTCCCCAGCTATTAGAGCGTCCGGTTCGTCCATTAAAAACCTGTTATCTCTCTTATCGTCATCGTAACATACCCGTCTGATGACTTGAGTGGCGTTGCCCGCCGAGTGTACGATAGCCGACGCCGTGTTAGACAGATGCAGTTCTCTCGAGTCATTCAGGATGCTGTCGAATCTAGTTAGCCCGTCGTCTTTGACGAGAACTGAGGATAGGTTGATGTTGTTTCCGTTGGACGAAGGTAGGGAGTTGATCATGTTGTCTAGGTCGTACTTGACGGCGGTGTGGCCACTGCCGTCTGCTGTGGCTTGCGAGATGACGGTGGTCTGCGGGGCCGTCATAAGCACCGTGGCGGGCGCTCTGTTTGAGTGGAAGATTGTAGACGTGATGTGGCGACCTTTTAGGCCGGCTATCGTGAATGGTTGTACCTGAAGACAAGTCAATGGTCACTCTTAATTTAAAAGTACCTAACCGTAGAGTTTTAAAGTAAGAGTAAAGTTAGAGTTTGGGTGATATGATTAGATCAGTGCCTTAATTTACAAAAAAATAATGAATTTCGGATCTTTCTTAAAGTAAGAAAATAGCAAGCAAATCAATCTTTTTAAGTGTTCAATTTGACTTTAAATCTTGATATCATAACATTCTGTCTCTTAATACTAAATAAGGGTCAATCTCCAAAACGGACGCACTCTTGTGATCGCTCTGGCGCCTCTTAGACACCAATACCTAACTTGAATTATGTTATGTTATTTAAAAGATAGATGTTCAAATAGTGTACATCACTCCTTTAAATGAAATACGCAATTACAACCAAACACCAATTTTCGAAAAGCGCCAGAGCGATCACACGTACACGCCCGTTTTGGAGATTGACCCATAAACGTTATACCTACCTGTATCTCAAGCTAGAAAGAGCTTACTACATACTGTAATTTTACTCGGGTAAAACACGTTTTTACCCGACTGCGAGAGGAGGATATATAAGCGATATGTAACCTGCCGCTTCATGGACAGTTTCGTTAGTAACTATTACTACGCAAGATGCAAGCAACCGTCAAACAACGATACCGTGCGTATGATGTGTGATTTAGGGTCACAGCACACTTATCAACTCGTAAACGGAACTTAACCGTATCAACTCGAGCCGTTCAGTATTCTATGTATGAAACTCCGTACTGCAATGCACACTGATCGGAATCGTAACGTAATCGCCTCGCCACGGGACCAACTACCGAACAGCCTTGCGGGTCGGTCAACTAGTGGTCCCCGCGCTTACGGTTCGTCGTCCATGCGGTTACGTCTCTCCGTACCCGAGCTTACGTCTTTTCATCCACCCTTGCCCTTCTCACCCCTCTCGCCGTAAGTGCGGCGCTAGCCGTAGCCGAGTCGACGTACCGGAGCTGCTGATCCGCTTTGGTTACGTGCTTACGTCAGGTTGACGTTCCCTTTCCGAGTTAATAAGTGTGCTATGACCCTTACGTGGAAATTAATCCTACCTCGCCATCGTCAGTAGGCTCGCTATGGAAGGTAGTATTGGGGTGTGCTCTAGCGAACTCCTCTGCGTCTAGAGCCGCTGGCAGCCCGGCCACGCCCACCATGCCCACGCCCACGCCCAGCCCCAGCTGCAGGTCTTGCTGCTCGTCCGGTATCTCCCGCGAGAGGAGTTGGTCAGTCGCGATCTGATCGTCCATGTCCGGTTGGGGTATGCCGCTTTGGTTCAGCATCGGTTGGGCTGGAAGAGAAATGTAATTTTAGGCAGGTTACCACTGCAGTGTTTGTAAACAGTTCTATCGTTTAAGGGGGTGAATATAATCTTCAATAACTACAACTTTTACTTAAGCCTTTCAGCGATTGCCCTTGTATGCTCTATAAACAAATAATGCCGAAGTATAAAAAAAAACAACCGACTTCTTACCCTGTTTTACCTTACCCTCTCCCCCATTTTTTCATTTGCGGACGTTATTTTTAAAATGTTTGTAGTCTATGTCACCACAGTTCTGAAAAATTTAACGATACCGTCAAAATCTGTCCAGCCATTTGGGCTGTAGGGTATGCCAAAGAAATGGTCATAGATACATACACTCGAACAAACATTACCCTCCTTCTGTCTCAGTCGCGTAAATATACCCAAGTACAAACCAAGTGCATTACTATTGCAGGATATAGGTCGTTCGTATAGACCGGACTGAGGAGCAACATTGGTGTAGCTGGCTTAAGATAGACATGTAGCCGACGACTTTGAACTACTATAACCAGCTCCCTGAGGGTCCAGCATCACGTGCCCACTCGCCACTTACGTATCCACATCTGTCCTAAAAGCATCACGCTCTCGCTATAGACAGACAGAGTCTAGCTCAGAGTAGAGACTCTACCCGGCCGGTTAAGACAAGCTAGAGGTGAGTCGGAGCACTCGGATTAAAGACTGACCCTGTAGTATCGCGCTACTCACACACAGCTCGCCACAAAGCTGCCCTGCGGGGTTTATTACTATTAACGTTCTGGGGAGTTGTAAACATGGGTACTTATGCGTGCACTATTATATCTAATACGTACGTAATCTGTTGGGACTGGTTTCCGCAGCCGGAATTCCGTCAAAATATTATTATTATATATTAATATTAGAAGGAAAGAAAGAAGAAGAAAGAACTATAGCCCCTCACGTGTGTGCGAGTGGTGCGGCTGATCCTGCGCGTGGTCGTGCGCCGGCGACGTCGCGAACAGCAGCTCCGCCTCGGGGAACAGTTCTGATGCCGATGGCGAATCCACGCCGAGGTCCTCGCACTCTTCTGATAGGGATTTCTGCAAGAGATGTTATTATACAAGTGATACTATTAAGGATGCGTCCTTAAAAGCCTTCCGATATCTTATTAAATAAATAAATGTTGGACAACATCACATACGTTGCTCAGATCCCAAAGTAAGTAGATTAAGCACTTGTGTTATGGAAATCTGAAACAACGGTAGTGGTAACACCCAGATCCGAGACAATATAGAAAATGTGAATGTCTATATTGACCCCACCGGGGAACGAACCCGGGACCTTAGAGATGGCGACACGTTAAAAACCGGTGAGCAAGGAACTTGACTAATGAGGTCGTCGTAAATATGAAGACTTTTAATATTAATTAAGAAATAAATTATCTATTTAAATTTTATTGCACCAAAAAAGAAAACACAATTGGCGGACTTAAAATACTTACGAGTATAATACAAACATTCATAAATCAATCAGTAGTCAGAAGCAGTTTGAAAGCCGACGATGTCCGTATTCTCGACTTAGGATGACTTCGATATATTCGTAGTGATTTTCAGTTTAGATACGATATTGTTAATATTTTACAAGTACGTCGACCTAAGGCTCAACAAACGTCATCCAGATAACAGTTTTTAACAACTCACATTTGATGCCGAGTGCACTAGAATTACAAAACATAATTTTAGTAATTTGTGGTTTAGTAAAATAGACAACAATTACCTGCAGCCTAAGTTCGTGTTCGAGTATCGCGTACTTGTGCCTCAACGCGGCGGCGGACACGTGCGTGAGTCGGTGCTGCCGGTGGCCGTCCTTCTTCTGCACGACCTGAGCACGGATAGAACCATCAGTCCTTCATGACGAGATAGAATAGGCGACGGCACTTGTATCGGGTGAAGGAATGACATTTATATGGAAGTCAGAATTTTTGTTTATGGTCAATTCCCTAGAAATACTATGTTTTAATAGACATTTGATGATGATGATGTCCTCCTAGCCGAATTTTGACTACAGTGGCCAATTTCAACAGAGATTAGCCAACTGCGCGGGAAATATTATAGTGCACAAGTGTGTGCGCAATATACTAGATATTTATATTAGTACTAATCGAAATTGATGTTGATGTATAAGGCTTTGTTTCCACCAAATGTGCGAGAATGTGTAGCGTTAGATAGAATTTTTAAGAAACCAATACAATTGCTTTATTTACTTAGCTTCGCTTCGCTAAGTCGTCGCCCACAGGAACTGCGCTAAGCGAGGCTATGTAAATGAAGTGATTCTATTGATTCTTAACAAACACATCCTTGCTCCGCATCCGTGCAAATCTTTGGTGGAAACGCAGCCTTATTCTCGCCACACACACTTGGTTGATTCGGCTTTGTAGAAGATAGTCTCTGTCACTCTTATAGCTAGTTTGATATTGACTCTACAAAGCTGAAATAACAGGAGACTAGAGAGTACCTTATAACAAAATTGCAAAAAGATTTTTGTCTACGGGGACTCGAAACTGATACAAGTGTGGACATACTTATAATAACGACTAAACTGAATACGAAAACAACGAGATTAATAGTAATTACAATTATTTTGGTAAATAATTTATTACACATCGATTGAATGGCAAGCATGAAGCCATCATGAGTTTTTGATGTAAGACTAAAATGACGATGTAACAGCGAACTGTGACCAATACTGCAAAGCGGTACTTCTTATCTTGATAATACACGTTTAGTATTGTTAATAGAAAAATATAAGAACACCAACTAATGAAGATTACTATTCAATAACAATGAGATTCTGATAGAAGAGTCATGCACGCTAAATGCAGGAGTATACTTGACAATGACGGGGGAAGATCCTTCATGCACAATTTATAAATTCAAATCTAATCTATACAATGATTAGAAAGAAAACGCTCCCTAGAAAACTGGAAGTGATGTGAAATCATAAATGAAAAGACTCAAAATGAGGGGAGGCAAGAATTAATATAAGACCCAAGAAAGTCCGTGGTTCGTTCGTGAGGGATACCAGTGCAATTTAGAAGCGACATTGATTAATCACGCAATTATAAACTAACTTCAGAGTTAAAATAAGACCTGTGAACTATAGTAGGGCATACATAGGCTTATTTTTTACGCAAAGCGCGATTGCTTATTGCAATATGAAAAGCAGGAAGCGTGAATAACTTCGCTATTTTAAAGCATTTTATTTAGAGGTCTAGTAACTTTGACAAACAAGGTAATAGTTTCAAAATTTTATCTTTTTGAAAATATTAAACAGAAGGAAATTCTACGACTAAATGGTGTAATAATTATAATGCTCAATTAGATGTTTTTTATGTCTAAATATTTGTCTTAAACCAAAAATGTTTGCAAATCTATGGTTACAATGTCGCGTCTACATTGCGTGAACTGAATGCACACCGGCACAGAACGATGGCCTATTTCAAAATTATCACACTATGATACTTTCAACTTTATCACAGTAAATTAAGAGTCAATTCACTGCAACAAAGAGGGTACATACCATTTTGCGACTTTTAGGGCTGTAGCACACTGACACCGGGACAGCGAAGACTAAGAGCTAGCATCTCTTGGCACCACCAAAATGGCAGGTCAAAGATGACTTTAGTTTCGCTGGCGGTATAAGTGTGCTGCAACCTTTATGAAGCGGGCCACAGCGGACAAATAAAAATCGAGGCGTGCACGTTCTACTAAATAGGCATACTAATTTCTGAACGGCGATCGCCACTACGACATGGTCACCTGGTGATATGGTTTATCGTCGCAATCTGACGCGTCAATGTCATAAACACAACGCGGCGAATCGCCCAGGTAAGACTTTTTCGACTCAACGTCGAACATCTTATCAAATATCCTTTGCGCCTCCATATCGGGACTGTATCGATCTGGGATCGGGTCCTGAAGTGTCAAAATGTGTCAGAACCACGTTATATGCATGTTGGAACCATCAAAACATAAAAAAAAAAACATTCTAAATTATTCAACAATAGATTTAGTTGCAGAGTCAAGAACGGGATTAATAATGACGTTTATTCTCGTCACTTCTATTTCATTAGCAAATAAGAGGTGACGCAAATCACGTCATTGCAATCTATTTAGCCGTAGATAAAATAGTTAACTTTAAAATTGATGGTTCCACAGTACAATTTACAAAAAATATCAATGCAAAACACTTACAAGCACAGTCCGGTCCAGGTTGTCGGCGCGAGCGGGTTCTTCATAAGTGTAGTCGTGGGGGTCACCAGACGACGGCAGGTTCCAAGGCTCAGACCCCTCGGGGCTCGACCCTCGCTCCGGCTTCACGTCTTGGCCATCCCTGTCCGTCCACGGTGAACTGGTCGCTCTAGTGTCCACCAACTCGGGAGGAGTCTGCGCTGGGGCCGGCGAAGCAGTACTATCAGGTGGCTGGACCGTCGTCGCGGTAGCCAAGTTGAAAGCTTGAAGATTATGCAGCGCTGCGGTCGGCAACCGCACGTGACGGACTCCTGGTCTAGCCAAAACCGGTTTTAACCCAGCTGGGCCGATCAGCCGCTGCAGTAACAACGCATTAGTAGCTCCACCTTCTCCTCCGCCAACTGTCAACAGCTTCGGCCCTCGGTTCGTGACAATCGCGATCTGTTGCCCTCCTTTGACCATTGATACAGGTAGAATATAATTTGCTGGCATTAGAACAGCTGTCGCAGGCTTCCCAGCTGTACCTCGTGCTACCGTGATCGTTTGGCCGTCGGCGACGATGACGTTTCTCTGTGGCTGCGGTCGCGGCTGCGGTGGAGGCGTCTCAGGCTCAAACGTCAGTTTCCGAACGACTTTTCGCGGACTGTCTTGAGGAGAATGACTTTCCAAGCAGCTCTCGTTGCAGTCCCCTTGAGAAGTGCCGCAGCTGCTGTCTTCGGAACCCATAGTTCGACACGTGTCTTCGCCGTGTATAGGACTAATGTCGCGGCCGTGTCTCCGCGATCCGCTTGAACTCTTCTTGCGTTTCGATGATCCAGGGTTTGAAGGTGGATTCGATCTTCTTCGTGGCGCTGGCTTGTCTTTGTCAGGAGAATTTTCGACTTGCTCTTTATACTCGGCCAAAATATACAGTATCCTCTGTGTAGTTTGCTCATCTTCTAATGGTTTTTGAGCGGAAGTCTTCGGTGGAACTGTGTTAATTTTCAATGTACTTGGCGGGTTGGAGGATGCTTTTGGGCGCGATTTAGATTTTGAGCTCACTTTCGGTTTCGGTTGAGATGACGACTCGCTGTGAGAAGAAGACTCTGTGGTGACTGTGTGCGGTATTTGACCGTGAGTCGACGAGGTGGGAGAGTCGACAATCCCAGATGAGTCCGGTGATCTTACAAACGTGGATGTGGTTGGAGTCGTCACTGTTGCTTTTCGGTTTACGTAGGCAACATTTAGAGGTTGATGACTGTTGCCGATAGAGTAAAAAACTTGTTGAGTCGTTTCTGTTGATGTGGAACTAGCAGACGATCCATCTGTTGTGTCCGAAGATGAAGTGTGGAGCTTTGAAAACGAACTACTTGAGTTTGAGTTAGGAGGAACGCTGCTTCTTTCTTTGACTTGTTCAAGAACCATGTCGAACTCTCTTAACTGTTCTAAAGTAGATGAACTCATTTGAGATTCTGCTGAGGATTGGTTTTCGTTTGGCACTTTGATTTGTCTGCTTGTTTGTGTTTGCGGCAGTCTAATAGTTTGTTGTCCAAGGGGTGGAGCCGCGGTCAAGACCAGCTGCTGGTAAACAGGTTGATTTGCGCCCCCTATTACGTTCCGCTGGATCTGAAAGAAGGATGGTCGTACAACTCTTGCTCCTGACACCATTTGTGGCGTTTTACTCAACATTGGGAGCTTTATGCGCATTTGCGTTAGAACCGGCTGAGGCTGCGGATTCTGATTAGTTTCATTTTGCACGTTCATTTGCGCATTGCCATCGTCGGAGGATATTTCACTGTTAGAAGTTGTTTGATTTTGGGGTACAATCTTTATAATTGACGGCTCCATTTCATTCTGTGTGCCAACTGGTTGTTGTTTTTGGCCAGATTCATCAACCAATTCGGTACTTGGTACAGTTATTAGATTTATAGTCTGTCCGCCGCCAATATTGACAGGGATTTGTCTGGTGTATATGACTCCCCCATGCATTGTTTGTATGTTCATCGGAGTTATCGTCTGTTTTATTTGCTGAACTATATTGGCCTGAGACTGCGTTGTTTGTGCAGGCGATTTCCTTAGCAATAACGGCGGACTGCTGATCTGTCCAATATGATCCAGATTTATAGCATTATCTGATGATTGACATTCACCACCTTCCGAATTGGTGTTCACAGATAAATGAGAATTGTTCGAATTCATATCGTTCTGTTTTTGGCTGCCATCTTGAAATACTGGTTTTCCAAAGGCCTGGTTGAATTTCGGCAAACTTGTAGATTTTTCAGGAATCGTAGTCTTAGTAGAAGAGTTCTGAATGAATTTGGCATAATTTTCTTCGTAGACAGACCGAGATTTGATTTCTTGTTGATTGGCTGCATTATCTTTTCCTCCAAGCGAGTTTGCGGAATTCGAAGTAGGGCTCAGGTCCTGATTTTCGGTAGTTTTGGGTGTTGTTTGTACATTAGGTGTTTCAATTGGTTGCAGTCTGAGCACCATACTTCGTTGATGAGGAGCGTTCAATTGGATAGCTTTACCATCAGCTGATTTACATACGAACTGCACCATTTTCTGTTCATTCGAACCTTGAACATTTGCGAGATTAGTCAAAAGATTTACCCTCTTCAAAAGTTGCCCAGTTGCATTGTTGTTCTTCTGGTTTCCAGTGTTTACGATATGGAGAAGTTGGTTGCCTCCTTGTTGTAAGCCAGCGTCTACAAGAGATAGGCCGCCAAAAGAGTTAGTCTGTTGCGTAGCAGCACAATTAGGATTAGCAACAGTTGTTCCAGATTTATTTTGGACGATATGCAACACCGGAGTAGGACCATTAGGACCATTGATGACAGACTGCTGGGAATTATCAACCAAAGTAATTTGACTACCAGAGGCGTTTTTGCCTTGCACGATGTGGAGAACTTGCGGAGTATTTTGGTTCTGTTGGTTGTTCTCAGATGAAGTGGTCTGGTTTAACGGAGGTGGCAGAATCTGCGCTAAAGCCTGTTGTAATGACATAGCGTTTATAGACGTCGTTTTAGTGTAATTATTAGTCGTGGATTGAGACACTGCAACAGATCCTTGACGAAGTTTTTGGGATAGGATATTGACTAAGGCCTGAGCCCTTGTAGTGTTCGTCATAGTTTCTGATATGGTAGTAATGCCAGCTGCATTCATAGCGTGCGCGATTTGATCTGTCTTCTCTGGCGTGCCATTTTGTTGCTTGGGCTGCTGTTGTTGCTGCTGCTGTTGTTCTTGCTGCTGTTGTTGTTGTTGCTGTTGTTGTTGTTGCTGCTGCTGTTGTTGTTGTTGCTGCTGTTGGTGTTGGTGATGTTGTTGTGGTGGTGTCGCGTATGAGTCTGTTATGTTCTGTTTTTCAGTAGAATTGTATAATGCTTGAAAGTCCTGCTCTGAATCCACGATAGGAGTAGCAGTGGGGGCATTAGTTTCGAACGGATAATCCACGCTGTTGACATATCTATTTTCAATAGGAGAGTCGTTTCTTTCATAAGTTTCTCGCTGCTCTTCTTTAACTTCTACTTCCTCCATTAATTCTATTTTGACAACAGATTTCATTTCCGTTTCAATAGGGATATTTTCGTCAGTCATGGACATGTTATGTTCCCGAGACTCCATCGGTAAGGTTTGGTGCTGCTGAGCGTACTCTTGCACCATCGGTAAATTACTCAAATCAGCTGTTGTCAATTCTGTATACTCAGTTTTAATGGTTGGCTGAGAGTCGTCTTGAGGGCTGTTGTCAATAGAGTACTGGGAAGGACTGGCATTGGATACTTGAGTGACTCGCGGGTCGCAAGTCACTGGGTTCTGAGCTGCAGCACTGACTGGTAACTGACCCACTTGGACGACTTGTACGAAAACCTCAGCTTGTGGCAGTTCCATGAATTCCGTCGCATTGTATAGATCAAACGGGAAACTAGTCAATTCTCTGTCATCACTTGTCGCCGCAGATTTCGTTTTCCGTTGATTCTTCATCCAATCGTATTTCAGTTCCACTGATGTCTTTTTGAAGAACGATCGCACTTTATCTCTCATTTGAATGTAAGTGATACAACGTCGTAACTGCTCTATTTGGTATTCTCTCGTGGTCTCGCTTGTATCTTCTTGATTATATTTATAATCTTCGGACAGTAAAAACGGCTGAGTTTGTTTTACGTCCGACAGAGTCGCAGCCGAAAATTTTGAATCGTCACCTACATCTTCCAAATTTTGTATGACTCTGTCGGACCCCTCACCAAAACCCATATTGAAATTGGTTTCAATGGCATCACCAGACGGCACATCCGATTCTTCTTCGTGTTCTGCTGTTAATTCTTCGGCCAGTGATAATTCCATGGGGTCAAATGTAATGTATTGTTGAATATCCAAATCACTGAACAAAAGGTCGTCACTATCAATGTCATCTGTGAAATCTACAGAATATTCCTTTTGAATAGGCCAGTCTTTTAAGATTTCCTCAACATCTATACACTCTTTATGGAAGGGTTGTGTATATGAGAATTTCAAAGAGCTACAGTAATCAAACACTTGCTTATACTCTTTGCTGTAAGCCAAATTCGCCGATGTTTTGAATTTCGGGTAGTCAATATTCCTACCTTTCTTGTACCTTTTTCCTGTTACTATTATATCAGTCATATCAATTTTTCGCTTAAGTGACCGCTTAGTATTTCTCCTGTAGCGAGTATTATATTTAGAATAAGTGATTTTCGGTATGTTAAATTCTAAGTAAGGTTCTTCAATCGCAATTTCTTTGGTTTCCAATGTCACACGGTCCACTGTGCCATCTTCACTGATTTCTTGGATCACTTGAATGATTTCTTCCGTGCTCTCATTGAAGATGTCACTATCAGTTTCGCATTCTGCAGGACTTTCAGCTATCGGGAAGACGTAGCAAGTGCCAATGACTGGATCTTCGTACTCAATTCCGTTCAAAACAACCTCTTTATTACTTTTTTCAGACTTAACAGGACTTGATTCAGAAGATCCTGAGGCATTCATATCAATGACTGCTTTACATTCGTCAAAACAAGAAATCTTGAAAGCGTAGCCGTGATCTAATATTTGTGAACTATGTGTTTTATAGCATAAACATTCAAATTCGCAATCTTGCTTGCTCTCAGTACTTGAATCTAGATTTTCGTCAACTTCTGATTTATTGTAAATGCTCATAATTTTTTCTATCTTGATGGAATCTTGAATAACAGGGCTTGTTCCTCCTTTCGTGTAAACACTGGCAATCTCAACTTCTTTTGCAATATTCATGCTGTCTAAATTATCTGAATATTTTTTATCAGAACTGGCATTCGTCTCGACTTCCTGATCTGTGAAGCCACCGTTCGAATCTTCAGATTCATGTTCAACTTCAATCTGGTATTCAAAGTTCATGTGACATTGTGTGACGGGTGAAGTTTTCTCGATAGGCGTTTCACTCACTATTATTACTTCACTACAAGTTTCATTTTCGTTTTCGATGTTAGTATTGTTCTTAGTATCGTCAGTACAATCAGGTTTTTCTTCTGTTTTTATTCCACGATTATTATTTTCTATGACAGTTTCATTTTGCTTGCTTGTGTCTATACTTGCAGTTTCGTCATTAGTCTTTGATTCCATGTTGTTGCTATCCTCTTGTTGCACTGTTACTTCTTCATTAGCAATTCCTTGTACTTCAGTTTTTGTTAGATCTGTATAACTGTTATTTTCTGTGATAGTTTCAATTTGCTTGCTTGTGTCTATACATGTAGTTTCATGATTAGTCTGTAATTCCATCGAAGCACATTCCATGTTGTTGCAATCCTCTAGTTGCACTGTTACTTCTTCATTAGCAATTTCTTGTACTTCAGTTTTTGTTAGATCTGTATGACTGTTATTTTCTGTGATAGTTTCAATTTGCTTGCTTGTATCTATACTTGCAGTTTCATCATTAGTCTTTAATTCCGGAGAAGCACAGTCCGTGTTGTTGCTATCTTCTTGTTGCACTGTTACTTCTTCATTTACAATTTCTTGGACAACTTCAGTTTTCATAAGATCTTTATTACCGTCGAAGGTTTCTTGCTCTACTTTATCTTGAGAATGTTTTTCAATCGAGCTCACACCATCTGCGGCAACAGTTTCAGAGTTCAATATCGAATTGTTTTTGGAGCTTTCTGGCAAATCATGAGATAAATCTTTATTACTATGTATGTCACATAAAGACTGCTTATCTTCCGATTCTTGGTGTTGGTTAAAATCTGCTTGCTGGGTGTCATTTTTCGTCTTCGAATGTTCTACTATTTTATCTGCAATATGTTGCAGTTTATGCTTAATTTCTACCGGATCTACAGACTGATCTTCAGCTTCACTTTCTAAATAAATATTTTCTTTGGCCTCTGAAACAACTTGTGATTCGGAACGAACATTACTTTGTATCTGAACTGCTTTGTCATGTTTAATTTGGATATTTTCAGTAGAAACAACTATTTCTTCGTTTGGTCTTTCAAAGTTTTCTTGTTCCTTCATTACAGGATTTAGGGTAACTTCATTTTCTTTGGAATGCAAAAGCTCAATACCTGTAACTAAGTCTCCATAGTTGATCTCAGAAGTTTTTGCAGTCTCGAGATGGCTATGTATTTGACTTTTGTCATTTGACAATAATTGATCATTTTTACCATATTTTAGATCTGTTTTAGAAGCAACAACATATTCAGATTGCGAAATCGTTGATGCTACAAAGTGACTCGGTATCATATCTGATTCTCCGGAAGGTAAACCTTCGCAATTCAAATCTACATTTTGTTCGCAATCTAGTGTCGCGTCGTTCATTTTGGGATCGAATGTTTTTATAATTTCTTCTGGCTTTTCCTCAATATGACTTTGCATGTCAACAGTTTCATTAGAAATAACTTGCTGATCTTCTTCAACTAGTGGAGACGAAATTTCAGATATCTCAGCGTTGTTATGTGTTGTAGTTTTCTCGGGATTTACATCATGAATTTCACAGCCAGTTTCGGTAGCAACATTTTGAAGGGATGTCCCGAATGAAATTGGTGTTTGTGCAGTTTCATTGATATATTGTTGATTATCAACATTGCTTTTTTCCGAAACAGCATTCTCTTCAGACATTCTATCTTCTTCTTCCCGGATAATATATTTTGTTATTTCTTCTACTGCAATGCTTGCCGAGACATTTAAATGATTTTCCAGCATTTGACTATCATTTGAACAACGATCTTGTTGGTTTGTTATTCTAATTTCTTTTGGGCAAGGCTCAAGTAAGATTGAGTGATTTTGTTTTGAACATTCCGCATCTTTAGACTTTTCATTTTCATCTTTGCCATAAGGCGGCCTATTCTGTACAATATTTGTATCAATATTCTTACTTACACCAGTATGGGTAATATCCTTAACAACTTTAAGCATTTTACTGGCTGCACCTTTATCGCCATTGCGTAATTTTCTCTTTAGTTTGTGAGAAGGACTTTGGTTTTCTCCTTTTTTAGAAAGTATTGTATAAGGTCTGAGTCGGCTAAGAATTTCATCACTATTAAAGAGTTCCACTGTCAATGCTTTCAATGTAGGGACCGCCTTGTAACTATCTTCTTGAGAATGTTGATCATCGGAAGTTGTTACTTCTGGCTCAATAAATGGTTTGTGAGTGTCTATAATATCTGTTGCAATGTTTAGATCAAGTAGAGTAAAAACAGCTTTTTCTGATTTAGCCACATCACGTTTGCTTTGATGCCATTCACAGCAACATATATTTTCCTCTAAGATGTTTTCTTTAGAGGTTTTCTCGAGCTTTTGACAAGCTGCAATCGTTTCAAAAGCCTCCATTACAGGGGACGATCTGCCAAGGTCAAAAATGTCAGATATTGTTTCATCCAGTACAGCTGAATTGGAACTTTCTATATTTACTTTAGACTGTTTCTGCAAATCAGCGATGGCATCGAATACCTCCATAACAGGTGAACTTCTTCCACACACAGAAGATGTCTCAAGTTCGTTGTCAAAGTAGACTGGAATTTCATTCAGCAAGGAGAATGATCCAGATCGTAATCTTTTTGGTTCTAAATCCAGAATAATATCAGTATCTACCGCTTCCAAATCAATGAAATCGTCTGAAGTTTCAAGTTCATTTTCAGAATCATACGATTGGACAATATTTTTTATCATATCGTCGCATCGAACGAGGTTGACAACGTACTTTTGCTTCATAATCCTCTTCTTTAAATACTCTTCAGCCAAAGCGTCGCAGTTTACAAGTCTCACGAAGCTGTCTTTCGTTTTTATCGGCGGTGGCACCACTTTAATATGATCTTCAATCACAATAATATCATCATCCGACTCAGATAAGATTGTACTTTCTACGGCGTTAGCTTCCACGCCGAGATCTTCCAGGAGCATCTTCTTCAACTCATCTATATCATTGTCTAAGTTATTGATAATTTCAGTCGGTTTTTCTATTGGCTTTTTAAATAAATCAGCAACTTTTTTAAGTAACACATCTGCAATGTCTCCCCTAGTTCCAACGAGAGCCACACTATCATTGGAAGACTCGTCAATTTCGATGACATCTGGTAGTTCTATAAGTTTAGGTTTGGGCGTCGAAGTATCTTTAGCATCAATTACTTCTTCAACAAGACTATCCGTATCTTTATCAGTTTGGTTAATTAACTCTGTAAGATGATCTTTGTCATCGACGTCATCTAATAAAATTGGTTTATCCACAACTTGATTAGGACAGCTTACATCTTTATTTATCTTGGTGTTAAATTCATCTTTATGAACATCGTCTAATATAATTAGTTCATCCACAACTTGATTAGGACAGCTTACATCCTCATTTATCTTCGTGATTAATTCATATTTATCATCGACGTCGTCTAGTATAAATGGTTCATCCACAACTTGACTAAGACAGCTTACATCTTCATTTATCTTGGTGTTTAATTCATCTTTACCATCGACGTCGTCTAGTATAACTGGTTCATCCACAACTTGACTAGGACAGCTTACATCTTCATTTATCTTGGTGATTAATTCATCTTTATCATCGACGTCATCTAGTATAATAGGTTCATCCACAACTTGACTAGGACAGCTTACATCTTCATTTATCTTGGTGTTTAATTCATCTTTATTAGCGTCGTCTAATATAACTGGTTCATCCACAACTTGATTAGGACAGCTTACATCTTCATTTATCTTGGTGTTTAATTCATCTTTATTAGCGTCGTCTAATATAACTGGTTCATCCACAACTTGATTAGGACAGCTTACATCTTCATTTATCTTGTTGTTTGATTCGTCCTTATCATCGACGTTGTCTAATATAATTGGTTCATCCACAACTTGAGGACAGCTTACATCTTCGTTTATTTTAGTAATTAATTCCTTTGAAATGTTATTACGCTCATTGTCGTCGACAGTACAAGTATTTTCTTTTTCAGTTGCACAACTTACATTTGTGGTAAGATTATTTTTAGATTTATATTTTGCAGTCAAGCTGTCTTCATTTATAGTTTCACTATTTAATGGCAATATGACATCATCTTTGTCTTTTGTTATGAGATCTACTTTATCACCAACGTCACCTACAGCAACAGGACTAGCGGTATCGTTGTTGATTTGATTAGTTAATGTTGTTTCTAGATTATCTGCAACTTCTTTAGGTACGACAGAACTGCTTGCATTATTTTCAGCTTCATTATTAACCTTTGAAGGATAGGTTTTACTAACGTAACTTTCAACAGTCGAACTCACAATTTCGGTCAATTGATTTATTTTAGTTGCAACATCATCAATAACTTTGTCTTCTTTCAATGTGCTTACATGCGTGTCAGTTTGGTTAATTAATGTCGTCGTAAGATCGTTTTTAGTATGGTCAACCAACACAATAGGACACTCTGTATCGTTTTCAATTGGGGTTTCTAATGTTGTTGTATGATTATCTTTTTTATCAACACTGCCTGATACAACGGGATTACTGATATCCATCTCGATTTTATTACTTGGCTCTGTACTCAGACTATCTTTAGCGTAAACAACGGGAAAAATCGTTTTGATTTCAGTATCAGTACGTGAAGTCTTTACTAGATTAATTTCACTACTTTCAGTAGAACTACTAGCTTTTTCTTTAGCTTGATTATTAGAATTGTCTTGATTCTGGGCGCTTTTTTCAACGGAAACACTCGCGTTATTTAACGTCACGATTGGCTTACCTACATTATCAACGTCATCCAATAAAATGGGATAGCTTGCATCACTAATTTGGTTGTTGATTGTCGATGAAAGATTATTGTCTCTCACTATCACAATTGGAGAGCTAGGTCTTTTATCAATCTGATCACTCGATTCCAGTGTTAAAACTTTGCCACCCTCATGTATCACAGAAGGATCCGTATTTTTATCAGTTGTTGGAAGGATCGTCGGTGGAAGATTTTTGTTTTTATCGTCAATAATCACAATAGGAGAGTTAGATCTTTTATCAGTCTGATCACTCGATTCTGGTGTTAGATAGTTGCCATACTCATGTATTATAACAGGACCAGTATTTTTATCAGTTGTTTGAAGGATTTTCGATGGCGGATTTTTGTTTTTATCGTCAACTATTACAATAGGAGAGCCAGATGTTTTATCAGTCTGATCACATGATTCTAGTGTTAGATCTTTGTTATCATCATGTATAACAGAGCCCGTACTTTTATTAGCTGGTGAAAAGATTGTCGATGGATGATTTTTGTTTTTATCTTCAAATATTACAACAGGAGAGCCAGGTCTTTTATCAGTCTGATTACTCGATATCGGTGTTAGTTCTTTGTCATCATCATTTATTATAACAGGACCCGTATCTGCCATTTTAGGATCGTCTTTAGTATCATCATCGATCGCAATAGGATCACATGCAACAGTAGTAATTTGGCTGTTAAATGTCACTGCTGGTAAGTCGTCTAACTCTAAAGCAGCTATCTCCTTATCTACAGCTACCATGGCTTTTTTAATCCTATCCAATACCTTCCTGTTCTCAATTTCGAAGTTTTTGCTGTCGCATGCAAGTTTCCCAGCAGAACTTGAATCACTCTGTATCATTTTAATTAGTTTCACAAAGCATTTTTCTTGCAATTTCTTCTGATGGTTTTGGAAATCTTTATCGTTCATTTGTACGCTCTTGTATTCTCCAAATTCTGTTTTAAAAGTCTGTATGCTGCTATTAGTTTCTTCTTCATCATCGCTAAGTAAATTAACAACTTCCATCGGCGGTGGTTCTACCCTAGGCTCGATGTTGAGTTCTTCAATGCGGGCGTCAACTATCTTTTTAGGGTCATTCTTAGCTGATGTCGAAACTTGTTTTATATTCACAGTATACCGCTTAGTATCGTGTAGGTTGCTTAGCAATATAGATTTGAGTCCTGGATCTTGGAATAAAGTTTCGAAACTGACATGCATCTTCCCGTGTATGGTAGCTTTGAACGTTTTTCCGTTTGGTAGCTTGATGCGAACACATTTTTTCAAGGGTTCGTTCGGGACTGGCGGCAGCTCTTCTATTACGATCTTATGTTTTAGATCCTGGAATGGGTCGTTGACTGTATCTTTGGTTGTGGTTTTAGTTTCAGCCATTTTTCCTTGGAATTCTTTGAGCACCATATTTTGCTGACATGTAACAATCGGCGTTTGCAAAATTGTCGTATTTGATTTCAAGGTAGCGCTTATCTTGTTTACTTGCGGCAAAGTGCTATTAGAGGTTAGAGTTGACTTTGGAGTCAAGTCTGGCTGTGCCAATATGACGTCATTAATCGTTTTCGAAGATCCAATTTGATTCACAACAATGTCATTATCGTTCGATTTAGACAACCTGGTTTGTATGCGATTCTCAGAAATGTCACTGTCATTAACTTTGTGTATAGGTAAGTCATGAGATTTGTTAGATTTTACAACATCAACTTTTTTGCACACTTCATCAGAACTTACCGGATCATTCTTTACTTCATCAGGTTGTGGATGTAAAGTTTTCGTTATCACTGGATTAACTTTGTTTATGCTTTTGGCTCTCGTACAGCGTTTCGCTATTTCTGATTTTGATTTAATATCGATAGTTTTATCAATTTCTGACACAGATTCCTTGACAACCTTACTACAGTTAGTTGTTATGAGTGCGTTGTCTGTACTCTTGTTCAGTTCTGATATTTCTGGAACCTGATTATTAGTATTTATCGCTGTGCTTTGTTTTGTCTCGGGTTTTGTTTTGATGCCAAATCTAGTCTTTCCCCTTTTCTTTCTTATTATCGATATGGTAATATTATTCGGTTTCTGATTACTTGAATCATCATTCTCTTGGTCAGCTGTTTCATTAACATATTTAAGAGGAATCCTCTTTACCCTTACAGGCCTTGGACGATCTTCATCTTCGTGTATTTCAGCTTCATTACTAATTGTGTCTTCTTCGGTGTCTTCGTCAGGTTGTAAATCTGTTTTCTTTACCTTTAGTATTTTAGACCCTAATAAGGCATCTTCTATATCAATTAGCCCTAACTCCACGTCATTTGTTATGTTTTGAATGGGTGGTTCAATGACTGCAGATCCCATATCTATTACTGATTTTTCTTTGGGATCTGTCGCTTTATTTGCTGGAACATCGATATTTTGTAGAGGTAACTGCTCGATAGCGCTTTTAGCCACATCATTTGCAATAGAAACCTGTATTGTATCTTTCTCATTATTTTTTATTGATTGGCTTGAAGCTTGTTCAGATGTATCTTCTTCATTATTTGTCTTTTTAAGAGAATTTCTTTTTTTATCAAGTATTCTTTTTGATGTGCGTTTTGATGAATCTGTGTCTTCTTTGGCCATTTTCTCACTTGTAGACATTTTATTAAATATGTCGCTGTTTTTATTTGTTTTTTGTTTAGGTATCACCTTGTCATTTGTTGACATTTTGTTTTCTACGCCCTTCTCTTTGTTTTTCGTGTCTGGTTTAAGTCGGACCTTAGTTTTGCGGCCGACTTTTGTATTTCGCTGATCTTGAAGATTCGCTGTTAAGGTCGTCGTTTTCAAGTCATTAGATGAACGTAAAAGAATCCTACGACATGGTGTGGTTTTGCTGACGTTTTCTTTGCTATTTTCACCACTAAGGATATCTTGTTTAGGCGTAACTTTGTTATTAAGTACATTGTCTAAAGTAGTAGTATTACCTATGGGAGTTTCATAGAAGGTTCGTGTATGACTTGATGCAAGAATGGTCTGCTCTGTGACTGTTGCGGCTATAAGTGGTTTATATTCGAGTGGTATAGCGGGTGTGCTTGATATATGAAGTATAGTCCTATCAAGAATAGCCAAACGCTTCGTCATTATTCTTTCAAGAGCGTCTTTATTCTGTTCTACTGAAATATTTGGCTGCTTTTGGGTTTCAATTTCAATTTGAGGCATTACTTCCCGATCTTTCACAACTTCCTTTTTTAAATCACTTTCAAGCGAAGGTTTTTGGTTCTTTACAACTTTGGTGTCTACTTTTTCAGGAATAATTACCGTTTGCTTGTCTTGTACCTCAGACAAGACTTTTCTTTCGCTGTTTTTGTTACAATTAATATCTAAATTAGTCTTGGTTTCTACCTCTGCTTTCACCACTGGCTGTGGAGTAAGTTCGTGAGGGATAGAGCATTGTTGTTTGTCTTTAGTATTGTTTGTCATGTCGGCATTGCTACTATCATGGTTCAAGTTTTCTAGGCTCACTCTACCGCATGTTTGCGTCGTCTCGAGTAGTTTTGGGGTATCAATTAGACTATGAGACATATCTTGAGACTGCTGATAAGACAGGGTTATTGTTTCAGGCACCTTTTTTGATGTTGGCACGGTCATAGCGTTACCAATAATAACGGGATTGACTAAAGGCGCTGCAAATTGAGTGGTTTGATAAACTGTTATATTTCGCGTCGTATTCAACGCTACGAACGGTGTTTGATTGATATGGCACAAGCCGGAAGCTATTGGAGCTATTGGTGTTATTGGCGTTGGAACAGCTGTTACTGCAAACGGGTCGTAAATGACTTCTGATCCAATTACGACCACTTTCGGTGCGACTGCATTCGATTGGACAACTGGTGTTGCTGTAAGCAACATATTCCTCGCGTCTACCAAGTTTATTTGGTTTCTATTGACATTTTGTTCGACATTACAAGTCTTTTTCTCACTACTCTGTGGATGAGCAACAGACGCTTGACAAACTTTTATTTTGGAAGAAAGTTTCACATTTTCAAGAATTTTCGGTTTATTGTCTGCCTCGCGTGGTTTCGCGATGGCAACCTTTGGTTCATTCGTTTTATTTTTAGGCGCTTCGTAAGTTTTTATTACAGCTCGAGTGTTCTGTATGATAGTTTCGCGGACATTCTTTGCGGCACCGGAAGAGCCAGATCGCGATGCAGACGCTTGCGCAACTTGGTGTGGCGCTTGTTTGATTACATTAGTACACTTCGAACTGGGGGCTGATTTGATAACCTTTGTAGTAACAACTGCCGGCGCTCGATAAGTCTCTTCATCTGACGATAACTCGCCGATTTCTTTCCTTAGTTCATCGTCCATCAATTCTTCTAATAGATCATAGTCTGAATTGGGTATGCCAGATATAAATGGATCTTTTTCTTTCAAAGTTTGACAGGGCCCTGGCTTTTGAACGTCGACAGGCCGTTTATGTGGTTCTATTCGAATTGTTTGCTTTTCGTCTGTTTGTGTTGGTTTCTTTATACTTAAGTCGGTCACAACTGACTGCTCTTTGTTTACACTGGTATTATGAACTGGAGTTGCTGTACTGTGCTGTGTAGAATGAGGTTGTTGGTGTGCTTTGTTTTCGTAGACTTTTTGTTCTTTGTTCCTAACGATTCTTTGATTCCGCAAAGCGGTTTTTGCAAAGCTATCTTTTTTCAACGCAACATCGAGGGCGTTGGGGCCTAGACTTGGTGTTTTGTGTGACAAAAGGGCATCCATCACAAGCTCCCAGTCTTGTGGCTGCACTTGAGGTGGAATACCATCATGTGGTTTTACTGTACTCAAATTAATATTAGGTTGCTTGATTTCACAAGCAGCGTTTGGAACTGTGGTCAGAGTAATGTGAGGTTTATTTGATGTGTCAGTCTTAGTTTCTTTTTTGATGATATTTGGGATTTTCAAGTCTGCACTCTGTTTGATATTATCCAGTGATCCGTATGTTTGACTTAAGCTTATGTTTGGTTGTTGACTGCCACTAGAGGCGGAATTTTGAACCTTACTAAGCGTAACATTGAATTTGTTATTACTGCTAGTTGTCGCCTTACTGATTTTCTTAGATTTACAGTCCGTAGGTTTGGTAAGAGCGTCTGGTAAGGAATCGCACTGCACGGTTCTAATTTTATAGCCTTCATACTTTTGAATATTATTGCTGTTTTTAAATTCTGTCGGCCTGATGACTGTTTTGCTGACGCACGTTACTTGATTACGATTTAGGTGAGTTGTAGTGCTGTCTCCAGCATTTTTCACATACTGAGCGTTCATGTTTTTATTTGCATCGGTGTTTATATGGGACGGTGGAGCGTTAAGTTTACTTTGCTGCCATAATAGATGTAGGAGATCATTTTGGTCTTTCTCTGACAGTGCCGTGTTTTTAGTCATTGGTTTTTCTGATTGACAAGGAACAGTTCCAACCTGAGTCTCGTTCCTGGGTTGTTGTTTTGGCATAGCACTGTAGTTCGTATGCAGTATGTTCGTTAGCACAGGATGCTCTGAAGCTACTGTAGTTGGCTTCCGTGTTACTTGTAACTCGTCCTTCAGCAAAAAATGTGGATTTTTACCGACTCTCAATATGGATAAGTCACCCTTAGCCTGCAAGTACTTCAGTTTCGCCGACTTATGTTCTTCAATACGAGCGAAAAGTTTCTGTTCGTCTTGAATACTCGCTTCCGTAGCTTGCTTGTTGAATTTTACATCGCTTTGTTTATTTTTATGCATGTAGCTGAGCCGGGAAAACGTGTTCAGCTGATTGTGAACTTTCTTGGTCGATTGTATAGTCGGTTTGGCACATTGAGACGAAGTTCCCGGTTCCACCTTGGGAAAGTTGGGGATGACAGGCGGGACCCTGCTGACTGGTTTTACTTCCTTCTTAGCTGGTATAGTTTTGGGTGTTTTCACCTTTTTCTTAGCACCTGTACCGGCGTTTATTGACTGCTGTAAATCCCTAAGAAAATCTTGAAAAGTTTTCTGAATTTCTTTATCCGGATCGTCTGGTGAGCTGTGGATAACGCTGACACCGGATCTTTTCTGACTAGTTTCAATTTTTTGTTGCTGTGCAAAATTCTGCTGCCTCTGCTGTAGATATTGCTGAAATGACGCTTCCCCGGTTTGTGTCGGAGGTTTGTGAGCATAATTAATTACTGGGTTATTTGAGTATTTAGAGTTCAGTAACGCGTCGACTTCCTGTTTGAACTCTTTGAGAGACTCGATCTGTTTCTTATCTATGTACACTTTAGGTATTTCTGGTACTTCGACAGCTTTAGGACTAAATACCGACGGTTCGGGGAACTCTTGTCTTATTATCGCGCTGGGAGATTTAATTAATGGAGCACTAGCAGCACTAGGAGCACTGTTCGAACTCACGCTCGGACTAGATTTTGGCGTAGCACTTCTGTCGCTGCAAGACGAGGCTGGACTTGATGCTAAGGACTTGAGCATATTTTTCTCTTCCAACAGCGACTTTTGACGTCTGAACTCGATTAACTTGGAGATACTCCTCTTCAGTTCCTCTTTAATCTCATTCGGACTCGCTGTCTGATTTGTCGTTTTATGTGAATTAATTTGACTGTATTGCGTCTTGTATCTGTAATCGTCTTTTCTTTGTAAGGATGTAGTATTAGTGTTGATGGCGACTCTACCGTTAGCGACGCTGAGTTCGCTACTTGTGTACGTGTTATCAGCCAACGGGTCACCCTTCGGTGGTGACTTGTAGTCATCCATATTGTACAATCCGTCGAAAAGAACATCGGGGTCGTTTCCTTCAGAGTTGAGCGACGCCAATGAGGATTTGCCCTGACTATCATAGTCGCTATCAGTGATACAGGGCGCGGTGACCGTTTCCACGTTCCTTTTGTACTTGCCTTCGGGTATTTTGACTTTAGCCACTTTAAGGCCAATGAGGCTGGATAAAGACCCAGGTTTGTGATCAACTATAACCACTTCTTCTTTCAGCTTCTTCTTGCGAGGTTTCTTTGGCTTCTTTTCTTTAGAATCACCTTCTTTTAACCTCTCCCGGCTGGTTTCTTTTTTCTCTGACCCATCTTTAGGCTTAGATTTTTTCTTTTCTTTTCGTTCCTTACTTCTTTCTTTGCTGTGAGGTCGTTCTTTCTTTTTCTCGGCGCGTTTAGCTTCAGCGACTTGACTAAGCGGGTCAGAGTCTTCCTCTGAAGATATAACCGGTGGTTTCTTCTTCTTTTTCTTCCTTCTGGACATGACGGGGACAATGTCGGAAGTATACGAACTTGCAGTTTCCGTTTTTTCAGGGTCGGATTCAGCGTCTTGCCATATTTCTTCTTGCTCTTGAACCTCGACTAGATGTTCGTAACCTGTGTTGAAGTAATCAAGGATGAAAAATAAATCCCACTTTGTTGCACCTTAATTAATGGCCTACTCATTAGAAAAAGTTTCAGTTTCACTTGAAATTTCAGTCACATTAGATAATATGCCCCCTTAAAAATAATTTACATTTAATCTACCTCCGTTGCCAGTGTCAAAATACATGTTCAATGAAAGCGGGAACAATCAAATTTGGATATTTTAAAAAATCAAATACTGCAGAGTTAGTTAATAACATATCAATGAACGTGTGTTCAAACAATTGCTGCTATTTTAAAGAAAGAGGGTTTTGGGATTATTTATGGATAGTGTCAAGTACCCAATTGACTTAAATATTGTATCTGGGATTGGTTATTATAGTCTAAATAATTTAATGGGTTCCATCTGACAGTTGTAATATATGATCAGGTGTTTCCGAATCAGTAAGTAGAATAACGGATTTAGATAACGGTTCGATTCACCAAACAATGTTAATAATTTCAAAATACAATTTTACGGATTACTTCGCGATTTATTTACATTTTATTTTAAACCTGACGTGTTCGAAACGTCAGGTTTGAAATAAAATGTCGTAAATCGCGAAGTAATCCGTAAAATTGTGTTTCAATGAGTTCAACAATTCGCGTAAACGTAAGAAACAAATAATTTCAAAATATTTTAAGCTTTACTGGGGCTATTCAATAAATGAGAATGATTAAGAATTACATCCTATGAACGACAAATAAAATTATGTCTTCAAGCTTAAACACGAGCAAGTCATACCTTTCTCGATGCCATAGAAGGCGTCGTTCTCAAAGTCGTCTTCCTCGGGTAGGTGCTGGTAGGAGCGAGGGTCCAGGTTCAGGAACTTGAGCTCGGTGGTGAGCGCGCGGGTGCCGCCATGCGTCCGTTCCATATACGCCCTGCAGTTCTCAAGGAGTAGCTCCCTAAAAATTATATAATTGTAGGAGTTTGAAAATATAGGGTATTCGACGACTGTGCCACATGGAGGGAAACTATCTCAAATATTGCAGATAAACAATTTTACTTAAAGGAGACTTCATTTTGATTTAAAAACATTTTTCACTGTATCGAAGATCCTACCTGTTTGCACCGAGAATCGCACCCACCAATCTTTCTTTTTTCTTTTTTACCGTTTGGCGATTTTACGATGTCGATCAGAAGAGTCAATCGGATATTTTTTATCAGACAAACAAACATCATGGAATTTTACGTTTACGTTTTATTAGTGAAAATAAATAATTTTGAAAAATTTTGACGTCCAATTTGTTGACATGTCGTCATTGATGTGTATTGCGTTTGTTTATTTCAAAATATAATACATAGTTTCAAATCCAAGAAAATTCCATTTTAATAATTTTATTTGTTAGATTAACCAATTATTATGGAATTTTGTGGAATAGTTATGGATTTTTACAATTCATATTTTGACTATGCACGTATCATTAGTAACAATTACTGATAGACCCCCGTTTATTTCCAGCACTCACCTATCCATATCCCATGAGAGCGTCTTCACCCTAGGCCCGGAAAGCAACACCGCAAGGTCCTGACACAGCTCCGGGCTGAGCCCTAGGGCTTCGCCCTCCGCCAGCGTGGCCGTCGACAGCACGTTCGCCTGGTGCTGCGTTCCCTGCTTGATGTTGAGCGTCTCGGAAGTCTTGACCAGGTTAGTTTGCGTCCGGCTGTCGGTCGCCCAGCTGCCGAACTCTGATGTCGTCTCTTCTTTCACGTCTTGCACCTGAATTGAGAGGAAATAGGTGGGTTAAGAAGTAGCAAATGTCGACGAAACCTTCTAGAATGAAGGCCTATCGCTAACAAGCGAGCTTTCGCCGAAGAAGTTTTTCTACGGCGAAATTTTACGGCGTTGTCTGTTTTAAAATAACTCAGACGCAGCTTCGGAATCGGGAAGTATTCAGAAAATCGGGAAGTGTGTAAGCCCATAACCTAGAAAAGCACGTAAAGCCGTTGGTCCTACGCTCAAGTCACGATCTCTCTCCGTTCACGTCGGATTACTGTCTTACCGAACTAAAAAAATGAAGGAACACACACGATAATATCTCCCGCGCAGTTGGCTAGTCTCTGTTGAGTTTGGCCGCTGTAGACTTTTGTAGGCATCCAACTTACTCCACCTAGGTCTAGGTCTACCGCATAGCTTCTCGGTGCATGGGAGGACATTATAGTTACTACTGACCTTGGCGCGCACGGGTGGCGGTGGTGGCGCGTGGCTCACGCACGCGTACAACGCTGGCGCCGGGTGTACACTGAACGCGGTGAGTGCGCACTCGCAGCGGAGACGAGGACTGGCGGACAGCAAACTACCGAGTTCCGAGAACCAGCCGGCCAGCATCTGCGAGTGCTGGCGCGCTTCCGCTTCCTGGGACACGAGATATACGGATTTGGGTACTTGACACTATCCACAAATAATTTTAACCTATTTTTAAAATAAACAATTTTTTCACAGTTTAGGTTTATTGATCATTTTTAAATCTGTAACTGTTTTTTTTTCTGTCGACCATCTGTCAGATGGTAGGACGAGATCAAACTGACAGCAGGTCCAAACTGAAGAATAGTTGTAAGAGATAAGACAAGACTCAATGGAAGGCTTTATAGGAGGCCTATGCCAAGGGGCACACAGAAATCAGGTATCCATACTAATATAGGCCTATGCCAAGGGGCACACAGAAATCAGGTATCCATACTAATATTATAAATGCGAAAGTGTGTCTTGTCTGTTACCTCTTGACGCTTAAACCACTGAACCATTGAGATGAAATTTAGTATGGAGACAGTTTGAGACCCTGGAAAGGACATAGGCAACATTTTGTCGCGATATAAAAATATTAAGGGGGTGAAATGGGGGATGAAAGTTTATATGGAAAATAAAACTCCAACTCTTGCGGGCGAAGTCGCGGGAAACCACTAGTATTCTATAAGTCAGAAAAAATACAGACTGTAGTAATGTACCTAATTCCTTGTTTTCAGAATAAAGGCTTATTATTATTATATTTGAACCGGCCGGCCGGGACTATATCCGGCTCGAATATGTACAGGCCGGGAAGAAGTCCCGGCTGTCAGTCTATAAGGTCAGGAAGGAAACTAACTCCCTAGTGAGCGTAGAGTCCCTTTACCCCAAGACACTAAGTCCCTAGAGCCCTAGCCCCGCCTAACAATAGATACTTAGATATAATAAGGATGTTGATGATAGGATAACTGCACCCAGGTCGCCCAGGGTAGCAGCGTTAGGACGGTAGGTAGGTGGCGTGGACCCGCTGCCAATCTGGCAGACTCACCAGACTGATCATAGTGACGGCTAAGGGTGTCTTGGCCGCAGCGGAGGGAAATGAGAACCAACACGGACGGTTGATATCTGATTTATTAATTGTTCTGCACATGTATTTATAATAAACTTATTGCTAGTAAACATATAAACGTATGAAGATGTGTGCCGTCGGTGTACAGTGCCGACGGTGCTGCTTGAGGGTTCATCGGTCAGCCGCTTCAATGTAGGTCGCTGACGCCATGGTTGATGTAATATACGATGCTAGCTCGTACATATTGGCATCTCCAAAAGAGGAAGAAGACGATGCCGCTCCAACCTCCAGCTTCGTGTGACGAGATCCAATGTACGAGTTTGCTCGTACATATTGGCGACTCGAAAAGATGTTGTTCTTGATGTGGTGTGGTTGCTGCTGCTGTGGATGTTGCGCTGGCTGACCCGATGAATTGATGATTGATGATATAACGAACTGATGCCGAAGAGACGACCCTGACTCGCCCACGGTCCTAGTGTGTGAACGAGCCTGCTTTCTCCCTCCGGGAAGATTATGCTGGTGTACCAGCCTCCTGGCTGATACGGGGTTAACACGAGTGTACAAGCCTCCTGGCCTGTACTTCGGAAGATGCTGATGAGTACATCTAAATGATGATGGATCGTCCCGGTTCTTGCTTGAATTGTTCTTCTTGTAGAGTTGATGCTTGATTGCTGGTATACTGAACAGCGTGGTTAGTTTTCAGTTACTGGCGAGACCCTCCTGAGTAACTGAACCGCCGCTGTCAGTAGCTTGATGTTTTCTTGTTAGATGACGATGATTGAAGGCTGCTTGTATACTGAACAGCGTGGTGACATTCCAGTTACTGGTGAGACCCGCTTCTGGGAGGCCAGTAACCGGACCACCGCTGTCAGTTGCTTGATCTTGTCCTTCTCTTCTGATGTTTATTTGTTTTGTGTTGTGCCTTGTTTGGTGTTTTGTTGCCTCCAGTCCCGAGACACCCTCCGTCGGTTGATTTTCAGGATCAGGATAGTGAATTAGGATAAGGACAAGGGTGTGTAAATTTATTAATGATTAATTTGTTTATAAGCCCTACTAAGTCCTAGTCCAGTCATGTCAATGTTAATGATAAATAATGATAATAAGGCGAGATGCAGGTGGTTGTAAGGCACCGCTCCCTTGATTGATATGTTGATATAACCTGAGAACTTCTTGATATAAGCCCCAGGTAAATGATAATATTAAATCTTGGTTATCTCCTTGTTAAGTCCCAAGAAATAATGTTTGATAAGTTTATACTTGAGCTCCTTGTTGAGTTTCAAGTAAAATGATTTGCAATGTTTTAACTTGAGCTCCTTGATCGAGTCTCAAGTAATGTCAATGTTGTCATGATAGTTTTGATAAGGCGGGATGCAGGTGGTTGTAAGGCACCGCTCCCTGTTATGATTTAAAGCAAGTGATATATATATATACATACATACATTTTTCTTGCATGCATTCCAGTGGTTAATTCATCCAAGGGAGATGCAAACGTTGTGTGCCCTATTTATTTAAATCACCGATGTACTTTGACTGAAATATTATGGCCGTTTTTGAAAAACCGATAACGCTAAATTATCAAAATATCTTACTCTTTTTATGTCACCTAACACTTGATTTAGCATTTTACACAACTTTTTTCTGATTAATTTTATCACTAGAACACTTTTTAAGACTTAAAATACTTTTGAGATCATTACGGAATACCATACTAATGTCAATGGTTACGGTCATTGACCCCAAATCAAGCTATCTACTCCGATCTCTGGTAATAAGTATGTATGGTCATTTTACCTTCTCACTGTTAAGTTTTAGCCTTTCCAGTTCGTTCATGCCGGCTGTGAGGGCGCGCACGTACAGTTCGCACACGAACGGGGTCATCTCCGTGCCGCGCTGTAACAAACGATGCATTATTTATTAACAGTGTAATAACATGAAAATTTACCTTTTTTCATTTGAAGTGAAGAATTTCACCAATTTAATTTAACACATCTCTATACAGAAGTTAGAGGGTTTGGTCACTTTTAAGTACTTTGCAGGAGTTTGGGCAGCAAAAAAATATACATGTCCATTATTTTTAAACTACTTTTCTATTTAATTAATTAATTTAATGATTTAAACTATTTTATTTGTAATTTAGTTAGTTGGTCCCGGCTAATATCTGTGGTATTATTCTCGGCCCGGCGAACCTTGATCCCTATGACAGTTCATGTTAGTGATGGGTCGTGTCGATGTAACTTAACTTTTTTATAACTTAAATGATTATAATAAAATAATAAATAAATTGTTCCAACAAACACACCAATTACCTAGCCTCATACTAAGCGTGAGCTTGTGCTATGGTGACTAGGATAACGGATAGACATACTTATACTTTTATAAACAAACATGACTTAGGTACAAATGCTCATCACACAAGCATTTGCCCCTTGCGGGATCCGAAGCCGCAACCGCCTGTTTTAGAAGTCAACGGTCGATTATAAATAATGTACACTCGTTTCTATTTTCGACATTTGTTTATCGATATATTTCCGCATTAGTCGATATCTTCCAAACAAAGTAAACGTAAACGTAAAGTCTGATTGGGATAATTTCTTGTAAATGTTAAGAATTGTTATAATTCCGACGGAATAACATTGTAATAACATGTATCTACCGAAATTAAATTAATGACATTTTTAGAAGCCTCCAATTCGATTCTAATGTACCGGTGACGCCACTACAATGTTGTGTCGTAGGAATAACTGTCAATGTCATAGGGATCAAGGTTCGCCGGGCCGAGTTTAGTCGTTAAGCCTAGTCAGAGGCCCTAGGGCGACTTGATAACTTCTGACAGTAAGGTTTGTCACTTGCCTTACATACACCTCTCCACCAATCCGCACTGAGCCCGCGTGGTGGAGTATGGCTCGTACCTCCTCATAGTTGAGGTGAGGCCTTTTCCTAGCAGTGGGATCTAATAGACTGACTTTATTACTAACTTAGTGTCTTAACTAACCTCAATTTTCTCTTACTAACAACAATTTGTAATATGATCTGTGATTGGTCGAAATAAAGAGAATTTAATTTAATTTTCCAACAAACATAAAAATAAGCCAAATCGGGGCCGGTCAGTTGGGTACCATGTCTTGCGAGTTACGTGGCGGCTTGTCGGGACTAGGGCTAGCGCCTGTGTCTACCGCCCGGACTAGCTGTATAGGTACTAGCCCTAGCCAAGTCACCTCTCTAAGCCGAATCTCCTCTGTGAGCGTCCTATACTTAGCTAGCGGTAGCCGCGTCCAGTAAAGCCACCTCTCCTTTTAGAGCGTCGACTGTGTCTGCCGTGAAGCGAGTCCGTCGCGACGTCACCTAGCTGCGACTGCTGCATGCTGTAAAGCGTCGTGTACCTGTGCGCGCGTGGCCGCCTATCTTATACTTTAGCTCTAGCCAAGTCACTTCTCTTAGCCGTATCCAGTATAGCCGCGTCCCTCTTAGAGCGTCGACTGTGTCTGCCGAGAAGCGAATCCACCGCGACTTCACCTAGCTGCGTCTGCTGCACGCTGTAAAGCGTCGTGTAGCTGAGCGCTATCTTATACATAGCTAGCCCTAGCTGCTTCCAGTAAAGCCTCGTCTCCTCTTATAGCGTCAACTGTGTCTACGTAAAGCGCGTTCGTCCTATCTTAAACTTAGCTAGCGCTAGCCAAGTTTCCTCTTAGCCGCATCCAGTAAAGTCGCGTCTCCTCTCAGACCGTCGGTTGTATTACACCGAGCTAACTTCACCTAGCTATTGTAAAGCTGTGTGTAGCTGTGCGCGAATGGCCGCCTATGCTAGCTCTAGCCACGTCTTAGACCGTCGGTTGTATTGCACCGAACTGGAGGAGCCGCACTAGCGGCGCGTGCCTCACACACACACACACACACACACGTGTACCTGTGCGCGCGTGGCCTGCGCGAGCGTGTGCAGGTGCCGCGCGGTGGCGGCGGGCTGCAGGCGGCGCGGGGGGAGGAGCCGCACTAGCGGCGCGTGCCTAACACACACACACACACACACGTGTACCTGTGCGCGCGTGGCCTGCGCGAGCGTGTGCAGGTGCCGCGCGGTGGCGGCGGGCGCGGCGAGCGCGGCGGCGGCGGGCTGCAGGCGGCGCGGGGGGAGGAGCCGCACTAGCGGCGCGTGCCTCACACACACACACACACACAAACGTGTACCTGTGCGCGCGTGGCCTGCGCGAGCGTGTGCAGGTGCCGCGCGGTGGCGGCGGGCGCGGCGAGCGCGGCGGCGGCGGGCTGCAGGCGGCGCGGGGGGAGGAGCCGCACCAGCGCGCGCGCGCAGCAGTACAGCGCTTGCCGCGCGCCTCCCGCGCAGAGGGGCGTCACCATGCACCGCGCTATCACCACCTGGGGGCGATGTTGAGAATTGAGATGTCACTCCCTCTCATGCCTAGACTGAGGCTACGTTCAGACGGCAATGTTTTTCCCAAAGACCGTTTTCAGGGTTACGTACCCAAAATTAAAAACGGAACCCTATTACTATGCCTTCCCTGTCTTTCTGTCTCATAAACCGTGATAGCTAGATAGTTTAAATTTTCACAGATGATATATTTGACATACTAAAAACGGAATAAAATATCTTATCTATACACTCCAAGGCTACATTCAGACGGAAATGTTTTCTCCATATACCGAAAGACCATTTTGAGCGTCGGTGGCGCAGTGGCTAGCGGGTTGCCTCTCATGCGGGAGGTACCGATTCGATCCTACGTGCTGCCATGTATCAATAGAAGATTGTTATACAAGGGTCAAAAGTGACCATTCCACTCGAGAAGTTTCTGGCGCTCGAACGAAGTGAGAGCGCCAATAGCTCGAGAGTGGAATGTGTGCTTCGACCCGAGTTCAACATACTATTTTTCATTTCGACTGTGAGGAAACAAATAGTGCATTTCTTTTTTTATGTGTGGTGCAAACGAAGGTGCTTTCCATTTAAAGTCATAAAAGTCATTTATTTATGCATGTAGACCCACTGGGGGCACTTATACACGTCCCAACATATATTTTTTACCTACCACTGCTTCGGGACAAATTCTGGGCTAGTGCTGAGAAGAAGCAGCGCAAGAAACTCAGTCACTTTTGTCAAAGCCTCTTTTAAAAATAATATTTTGATACAGAAATTAAAATTTTACTGGTGCGAGCTGGTCCACACGTTGACATCATTCAAATAATCGTCTACCTTATAATAAGCCTTTGTCATTAAAGTATCCTTAATTAATGATTTAAATTTATTAATTGGTAATTCTACAATATGTTGTGGTAATTTGTTAAAGAAATTGATACATTTCCCCATAAAAGACTGACCAACCTTTTGAAGCCTGAATTGTGGAACAGCAAGTTTATTTTTATTTCTAGTGTTAAAACAATGTGTATCACTTTTCTTTGTAAATAAATGCAGGTTTTTGCGCACATATATAATATTTTCATAAATATATTGAGAGGCTACCGTTAATATCCTTATCTCTTTAAAAAAATCTTTTAATGAATCTCGAGGTTTGAGGTTATAAATAGCACGTACGGCCCTTTTTTGTAGTACAAAAACTGATTCGATATCAGCAGCTGAGCCCCACAGTAAAATACCGTACGACATCAAGCTGTGGAAATAACTAAAATATACTAGTCTGGCCGTTTCAATATCAGTCAAGCACCGTATCTTTTTTACAGCAAAAGCAGCTGAACTAAGTCTTCCTGACAAGGCCACGATATGAGGACCCCATTGTAGTTTTGAATCTAAAGTTATGCCTAAAAATGTTGTTGAATCTATAGTATTTAGCAATTTGTCTTTTATCAAAACATGTGTTGAGGCCTGTCTGACATTTGGCATAGTAAACTTAACACATTTAGTTTTATTCCCGTTAAGTAATAGGTTGTTAACGGTAAACCAATGTAATACTTGTGAAAGAGTATTATTCACATCGTCAAAAGTATCTTTCCCCCTTGGAATTTTGAATATAAGTGAAGTATTATTAGCAAATAATACTATATCACAAATATCTTCCACAAAGTGTGGAAGGTCATTTATATAAATCAAAAACAACAAAGGTCCCAATATCGATCCCTGGGGCACACCCATTGTCAGAGGTGCTCCAGAAGTCTCAATTCCATTGATGCAAACTTTTTGCGTTCTACTTGTTAGGTAGTGTACCATAGTGTCGTATTTTTTTCAATAAAGTTTTATATTCCACACAATCAAAAGCCTTTGAAAGATCACAGAAGATACATTTCATATCCGCGAAGCGCCTGAACGGTACATTTCGGCGTTTCACTTACGGCCGAATACTGAAAGGCTACTCAAATATTTGACGGCTTCTTAAACAATTAAGCAGCTCGTAAACTCAGAATTCGCATACTCAAAGCCAAAATTTAAGCATCTGTTAAACTTAAGACCACCTCAAATAAAGTCGTGCTCAAACGCCACTCAGGTGAAAAATGGTATACTTAAACACAACTCAACGCTATTTAGCTGTCAAATAACTGTCATACCGATTTGAGTAGCCATTAAATCTGAGAGTGGTCTTGAGGTCCCATAAATCAGTTGATAGTGATATTATGGTATAAAAATAATGTCTATAAAATACTTATTTTCTCTGTGGATACACATGTTGCTCTTTTTAACCCTACTTTTAAATACTAGAACACAATCAGGACTCAGATATGCACTAGAAATCTCATAGGGAGGCTTTTTGTTGTCTTACAAAGGTGTTTTCTTTGCCTACAACGAAAATTACAATTGAAATTAAAATTCCTTCTAATTATAGTATGCGTATTTTGCACATCGTTGCACTCTCAAAAAATAGCCTAATTATGGATGAGAAATCCTTATTAAGGAATCAGGAGGAGGAGATTGTTGAGGAAGAGCCAATAGTTCAGCCTATCGGTCTTAAAACTAATCAAAACTTTGTTGTCAGCACTATGCTAATAAATATGTACACATTTTTTACAGTAGTCATCATATAATCACAATTACATAAAACATAAGTATAAAAATAAGTAGAAAGTCGACATAAGCGAGTCGTATTTGATGTGTTCTTTTTCTTCTTCAGCATGTATCTGCCCACTGCAGGGCATACTCGGCCTCTCCAAACTTTTCCACAACGCTCTGTCGCCGGTAATTTTAGACCAAGTTCGTCTCGGCAGGATCTTTTAGGTTATCGGCATCCGACAATCTGGCTATTACCAATGTAGAACATATAGGGCATACCGGGCATACCAATTTGTTTTGTCTTCATTCAAAAATTTGGATGACTATTATATACTTGTTCATTTCCAGTTTATTTTTGTTAATTGAATAGTTATTAAATACTGCACTGCACTTCAACTTTGTATAAAATTATTTTAATAATGTGAATTGAAATTAATTTGATTAGAACCGCGCTGTGACAAATGTCAAAAAGTTTGGCAAATTTTTTTTTCGTTTTCACTCAACGTTTCATTTCACAACAATGGCGTCGTAAAAGTTTCTATCCCAAAAAAAAACAAAGAATCTATACAAACAATGCTGCGTAAAACGAATACGCTCCTTAAGAATATGAAAATTGTAAACGAGAACATACTTTTAAAAATGAATGTTGCCATTATGTAAACATTTAACGACTGCTCAGCTAATCATGGTTACAAATTGCCTGAGTAGCGTTTGTGTATACCATTTAAATGTGAGAGACACTCAATTTTAGGAGGACTTCAAGTGAGTGATGGATTTGAGTAGCGTTTCAGTATTCGGCCGTTAGCTCCAGAATATGGTGACGTTTTAATCGTCTTGCATATTTGTCTATGGTGAGCTGGCGAGCAAGTTCGTTAGGATGATGTGTTAAACGTTCTTTGTGTTTAGCTGCCAAGCTCCGAATTTCCGAGTTCATGAGATACAGTCTGGTGACAGACAGACAGAGGATTCTTATTAATAGTATCCCGTTTTTACCCTTCGGGTACAGAACCCTAAAAAAAAACACAAAATATAATTACACAAAGTAAAATATAATATATGCAAATTTATTTTTTTATGATAAAGATAATTCAAAAGTGTTTCTGACTTGTTTGAATATTGTACGTAATTTTTAGTTTTTAGTGCAATTTCGAAAAACAGATTCAGTGTTACATTGTATTACAACATTGTCTTGGTCGAATAGAATAATAATAAAGGTCGTTGCGTTAAATCTTTTTATCAATTAAAAAAGGCTTCTCAGGAGTACTCCTAAAGAATATACCGTATGTTGAATAAAACCTATATTGAATAAGACTAGACACAATTCATTAAAACTTAATAATTATTGTCTTACCTGGGCAATCAGAGTTGCAACCTCTTTGGCATTCTTCCACAGCTTTTTCTCGCTCGGCGAAGCCTCCAGTCGGCCTTGCAACCTGTCCACTAGGTGATAGCAGATGCGAAGAGGCGTCTGCTTGGCCTGTCGTACAAAAAAACAGTTTTCTTCCTAATATCTATCCAACGAATAGTGTGTACATTTGTCCTCTTTTTGTATGGAGGCTGGTTTTTTATTCCAAGATATTAACCAACCACCAATAACCTATATTTATCTTTAAGCTACAAACATATGAAACACGTAACCATAGAAATCTGAATTTTAAACGCCTCCATTTTTGAGAAAAAATATGTTTTGTAATGAGGCATAGATTTAAGTGAAATTTGGTACATAGATAGTTTGAGACCCAGTGAAGGCACAGGCTACTTTTGTCGCGATATTAAATCATCAGGGGGTGAAATGTAGGATGAAAGTTTGTACGGAAAGAAACTAAACAATTGAAATGTGCATCCTATTTATAAGATTGTCCTAAACATAAAGTTAATATAGCGGAATAGAGGAACAAAGGGCTGAGCGAGCGAGATGTCTCTAGCAGCAACACTGTATGATAAAAAGAGATGTGTGATTAAACGTAACAGAACCGTTTTTGGAAACGTCAAACAGTTCGTCGGCACATATCGGCACGCTGAGAATTTCAGCTATTTGAATTTTCCAAATATTATTACATGAAATCGTGGATATTTTTTTGAAATATTTCTTGGTGAAACGTGACTTGTTTAGTAACTGATTGCTGTACGACACAGCGAAATAACCCCGATAAATGTTCATTTCACAGGTAAATTGTTCCAAATCGACACCACCTATTTTAGGTTTATTTTTGCCAATGCGTTTCGAATTTTAAGTGCTTAGTATGATAATTATCTTCTTTAAACATTTATTAATGTAAGAAGCAAAGATCCAATACACATAATTTACGAATATTTTGTGTAAAGAAATAATTTTAGTTTTACACTAGGGCTGTTTATCAAGTTATCGATATTTCGTTTCCACTGTCTATCACGCAATAAACGAATAATGTGTATTACTGTTGTTAAAGTACCTATATGACGTTTAGATATGAATCAGCTGGGAATGTTATTACTATTTAACACACTTAGCCGATCCATGCAGTTTTTGACTGTTAGAATAGTTACTAACATTCGTAATAAATGTATCTTTCAGATTTCCGACTAACTTGGAAAAAAATACATGGGTTAAATTAATAAATCGTCTAAATTGGGTTCCAGACAAAAAATCAAGTATTTGTAGTGAGCACTTCGAACAAAAATATTTCAAGACGCAAAGAGCAAAACGAAATTTAAAGCAATCTGCAATTCCAACTAATTTTGTTCCGGTTAGCTTAAATAAATAAAAAAATGTACTATTCTTCTGCTGATGTTTCACTGGATACTAATGTCTACTTATGGTTGTGTCTATGTATTATATAGTTTGCTTAGTTTGGGCACAGATTATATAATAGTTACTGTTTGAGACTAGATCATTTATGTTCTATATTTCTTTTTCACAGGTTAAGATAAAGCCTAGACGCACAGAGTCGTCCTATGTTTACAGAGTTATTGTACCAGAGGCATTCACATGAATCAAAATGGTTTGTCAAATCAATATGACGAATGATATCTAGAACCGAATAAATTTTTATCAAAATTAGTTTGTCATTTTTCTCTAAAATAGATTTCATACTTTGTCAATTTTCCTTCGCACTGACAATATAGTCGTAGTAATAGACTAAATGGTCATGTAATAGATAAGAAACAATTTGGAGTGTTCCTACTTTCTTATTTCAGTGCCTAAAAATAAGACGAGAACTACTGCTGACAAACCGCTATGCAGTCTGACCGATGTAAGGGTCATGTAATCTTTATAAGTTTTTTTAAAATAATCGATTTAAACAACAACATTTTTCATTTAACTAATTATTTTTGGAACAACCGTATCTTCTGAGTTTTTCTTAAATGTTTCTACTTCACTCCAGAAGCATATTTTCAGCCATAAAGAATCCCATCCCATCCTATTTTAGTTTTATTAATACGTACTATTAATGGTACTAATTAATTTTATCGATATCGATACTAATGTAACAAGCGACATTACAAACATCACTGACACACATTCATGAACAATTTTACACACACAAATGTCATCTAATTTCGGTTTCGTTTGACAGCTCGTGTTTATTCCTCTATTCTGTTAGGAATATTAACTTTATGGTCCTAAATAACTCTATGTGTTACATGTTTTCTAGTAATTAATTATAATTATTAATACTATAGTATTTTCCTAACAAAATATATAGTTGTAAAAGCATCACTCACCAACTCTATACATTTCGATCGGCTGTCTCCTTTATGTAGCAGCACAAACTCAATGTCGGTGACCAGCTCCCAAACGTCTGTCGTGAAGCCAGCCTCTTTCGTCAGCATGTCTGCAAACGACGGCTTGTCCGTAGGCGGTTCGGGTTCGTCTGGTGGATGGAAAGAGGGGTTAGGGCCTGCGCATACACACACTTTTTGTTAACACGGCACAGCATTACGAGAAACCGAGTTGTTGTGTTCGGTTTGTTAATAAGTAGACATGACGGGTCTAAACACGAATTTAAATTAGAAGTATGACATGTCTAATACTTGTGTAATGAAACACGATAGTTTCGAACACTTTGTAACCGACACGGCATACCATTACAGGAATCGGTTGCTGTATCAGAGGCTAGCATTAAAAACATATACCTTTATAACAACATGGTGCAATAAAGAACTTTGAACTTTGAACAACCTCCAAATCACGCTCTTCTGTGGCTTATCGATAGTCCACTATAGACTAAGTAGACGAATAATCTTAGTGAGTATTTTTATACAAACACAATCAAAAATTGTTCACAAAAACTTACGTTGCAATTTTCTTAATTTTTTAAGGATTCTAAAGCCATGACATCAAAACGAAAAACATCAATAATATAATTAAAGGAACTTTATGATTTTGTAATAAAATCAGATAATGCATGTTTTTTAGCAATCCTAAAATTACTGTACTGAAACTATCGATAACTAGATGAACTTCTTATCGAACTGATACTTCTATAGCCTCGTGGCGCCCAGAAATTTTTTGACTCTTCTTTGAAGATGGCCCGACTGTCCTTCTCATAGGACATAATTGTTGTAGTCTTAAACGCCCAAGGTTTGGAGTTGTAAATTGTATGTGTTAGAGTTACCAGATTGAAGTGAAACTTTCAGGGTATAGTAATGATTATATCAACATATTTTTCAATTTCAATTATTTATCTATCTTTTGTACTATACAAAGACCATTGGGCCACAGTTACTAGACTAAAGAGGAATAAGTAATGCCCGGTTCCTATATTCGTAAAACGAATCGTTTTAGTTACGAACAGTTATCTAATCTACCAGGCGTAAGCTAAAACAGTTCCTATAAAAAAACTACTCGTTAATAAAATACTGACGGCTTGTACTAACGGATGGAAGTGCTACCAATGACGATTCGTAAGTGTATTGTATAGGGATGACCGTTTTAAGTGTTCCTATAACTTTTGGTAAACGTCAGAGAACTGTCAGAGTTACTGAGCATAGTTGATTTGTTTACTAGCCGATTTCGGGAGTTTATGTAGTGTTTTGATCGAAAAGTGATAATAAATATTTGTGATGGCAAATAATACGAATTTGTATAGTGATCTTGAAATGTTATATTATAATTTTTATAATATGTCATGTTTTTTTAACTGTCCCACTTTAATTTCAACTGCTCTTTCTGTCTGGGGATTGAACCACACTTGGCATTAAAAGCAGCAGTCAGAGAGGCCCAGGCTTCATCTTTTTGTTTATCGGTGGTGGCGTTGGTCTCTTTGCTGGTAATGATCGGATTGCTTTGGATCAGGTCAATTAGACTGGGTACCTCATCCTTGGACATGGCCCTTTTACTTTTCTGTAAACAACAAAAGCTAAAGTTGTGAACAAATCAATTTAATTCCAACAATAAATAATTTTGTATTTCATCTTACCGGTATAATATTATCCATTGCTCCTTATTTGCTTTTTTAAATCAATTTTTTCATAAATAAACGGCTAACAAATTGGCAATAATTGTCGTGGTAATTATTTGACAACAATATTTTTCTAACGTCACTCGAGACGAGACTCGACCAGTCACTGCGTTTTGTTCACAGCGACGCTGAAAACTTATCATCATAATTATTACAGGATTATATAGTTTATTCCTTACAAACTCATTAAAAAGTAGTTTTATTACTAAATTATTATATTTTTCTAATAAAAAGTCATGTATTACGAACTTACGCATTGACTTACTGTAGGTGATGTGGAATTAATAAGAACTCCTTCCAGTTGATGACGATGAGATTTATTGAAGTAATGCGTTGCGTGCGTACGTACAGTAAAAAAGTAATGTTTTTTTTAAAAAAAATAGTGTTGAGCACTAGTGACACAGATAATATAATATTTACTCTAGTGAGGCGAAAGCGGCGTAGGGTTGCTAGCTTCAAACGCGTAGACATGCCCCCCGTCTTGGAGTAGGTGGCTCCAACAGATGTGAAGAAGGAAACAGGCTTGAATAAACAGCTGTGGTCATTTGTCATTCTTCTTGTAGTAGAGGACACAACTTTGGATAGCTTCTTCGTATGATTCCATTGTTAGTTCTGATGTCTGCTACTCGTGATATTTCATCGGATTCCGGGAATGTGCGCACGACTCGACCCAGGCGCCATTTCAGTGGTGGCAGGTTATCTTCTTTTATAAGTACCAATGTGTCTGGTTTTAAAGTTTCTTTGTCAGCCTGCCACTTGGTCCTGATCTGTAACTCCCCGATGTACTCTTTAGTCCAGCGTCGCCAGAAGTTCTGCCGCATTTGTTCGACGCGCTCATAGCGATTCAAGTGCGTTGTTGATGCAGTCGTAATATCATCGTAGACAGGTGCAACGAGCGGCCGGCCAATCAGAAAATGGGCTGGAGTCAATGGAAGTAAGTCATTGGGATCAGCGGACATGGGATACATAGGTCTGGAGTTCAAAATCGCCTCGATCTGTGCCAATAATGTGTAATATTCCTCATACGTGAGGTTCGCGGTCCCAATTCTGCGCAAATGGGTCTTGCACGACTTAACCCCCGCCTCCCACAAACCCCCAAAATGAGGTGAATAAGTAGGTATGAAGCTAAATTTAATGTGTTCATTAGCAGTGAAATTTAAAATATCCGTTTCATTATCTATCAAACTTTTGGAAAATTCCTTCAAAGCGCCAACAAAGGTTTTTCCGTTGTCGGAAAATATTTGCGCGGGTTTTCCGCGTCGTGAAAGAAACCTTTTTAAAGCAAGTAAATATGCCTCAGAGCTAAGACTCGAAACTAGTTCTAAGTGAACCGCGCGTGTGGTAAAGCATATAAATAGACATATATAACACTTATCCAGTTTGGCTCCCCTTCCCTTTCTGTTCAACACATATACAGGCCCTGCATAATCAACACCGCATCGTTGGAATGGATAGCCTGGCTCTAATCGTTCACGAGGTAAGTTACCCATCTTTACAGACAATGCCTTACCCCTCTGACGTGTACACGAAACGCACTTATGCACTGTTTGTTTTGCCAGATCGCGACCTCTGAGCACCCACCAATTGTCTCTAATGGTAGCAAGAAGCAGTTGGGGTCCAGCGTGAAGCAAACGAATATGTTCGAACCGAAATAGAAGTTGAGAAAATATATGTTTTGAAGATAACAAGATTGGATGTTTTTTATTATAAGAAAAATCATTGGAATTTTCCAATCTACCTCCTACCCGTATAATACCACTTTTATCTAGGAATACATCCAGACAAGATATGCTTTTAGATTTTATAGGTAATTTATTTGTTAAAGCATGGTAAATTTCCGATAATGAACTTTGCTGTGATAATTTTACTAAAATTAATTCAGATTTATTAAGTTCATCAGGTAAAAGCGGACCACGGTTGCGATGTGAGTTATTTTTAATGCGTAAATTACTTAGAAATCGCAATACATAGCCCATGGAACGTCTCATCCGATTCCAACTCGAAAAACGTTCAAACAGAAAGACACAATCATTTATTTCACACAGTAACGAAGTTGAATTTAATTTCAATTCAGGTAAGTCATCAAGATTATTGTTATTTTCACTACTATGTTGATGAAAATCATGTCGTTCACGTAAAAAAGATGGTCCGTGCCACCATATATCTGAATGTTGAAGTGCATCGAGAGCTAACCCACGTGACAACAAATCGGCAGGGTTGTCTTTGCCCGCGACGTGCAACCAAGGTAACTCGCCTGTTAATTCATTTATTTGTACGACACGATTCTGAACAAATGATTTCAACAAAATTGGTGATATCTTCACCCAACTAATCACGATCATGGAGTCAGACCACAGGTATACGTTATCAAAGGTCAGTCTTAATGATTCGACAATTTTGTGATACAATTTAGCACCGATTAGTGCACCGCAAAGTTCGAGCCGCGGCATAGTTATTGGTTTGATTGGAGCGACTTTGCTTTTTGCACACAATAACCTGACTAGCGCTGGCGAATCATTACTATAGGTAACAACATACGCACAAGCTCCGTAGGCATCCTGTGACGCGTCCGTAAAAATGTGTAAATCTGTACGATTGGGTTGAGAACCCCTTACGTGTCGAGGTATGCGAATATTTTGTAAGTACTGAAACGTACTAATAAAATCGTGCCAACGAATACGAATTTCATTAGGTACTGGTTCATCCCAGCCCAACTTGCACAGCCAGAGTTTTTGTAAAATAATCTTGGCCACAATTATTACTGGTGACAATAAACCCAACGGGTCATAAATCTGTGAAATAATTGACAAAATAGTGCGTTTAGTAACGTTGGTAATATTTGTGTCAATCTCCGTAGTAAAGTGTAATAAATCTTCGGAGTGACACCATCCTAACCCGAGTGTTTTAGTTAAACATTTATCACCCAACGACAAATCCTTTTTAATGGGATTTGTAGACGGTTCCAAATTAAACATCCATTTACGCAACGGGAAACAAGCCGTTTTTAAAACCTCAGAAACTTTATTACAAATGTCCAATAAAATGTCTTTTTTGTCATGACCCGTAACTAAATCGTCCACGAAAAAATCCTCGTCTATTATGCGCTTGATGACGTCATCCTCGCATTCCGATGCCAGCTGTTTGATGCACCGAATACTGAGATAAGGCGCGGACGCCGTACCGTACGTCACGGTATTAAGTTGGTATACACCGAGTTCTTCCGAATTGTTTTCACGCCAAATAATCATTTGAAGATTTCTCTGACCAGATTGAATATTGATCTGTCTATACATTTTTTCAATGTCTGCACATGCGACATATTGATGTTGACGAAAACGTAGCAGTATAGAAAAAACATCATTTTGTAAACTCGGACCTATTAACTGCATGTCGTTAAGCGACTTACCAGACGTTGTTTTTGCACTACCATCAAACACTACACGAAGTTTAGTCGTGGTACTGTGTTCTTTTAAAACCCCATGATGAGGTAAAAAGTAATTTTTTGATGGACATTCATTAATTCGAGTCATATGACCTAAATCCAAATATTCTGTCATAAATTCGGAATACAATTTCTTATACTCGGGTGAGGATCGGTCTAATTTGCGTTCTAGTGCAAAAAATCTATTTTTTGCTAACAAATAAGAATCTCCTAGTGTGTCACTGGACTCTGCTAATGGCATACGAACGCAAAAACGACCCGTATTGTCACGATATGTAGTCTCCTTGAATAAATTTTCACATTTCAATTCGTCTTTTGTGAAATTATGTACTGGAGTGATTTCTTCCAACTCCCAAAACTTCCTAAGTTGTGTATCTAATGATTGTGAATAATTACAATGAACTCGATTATTGTGTGATGTTTTGTTACCTAAAATAGGACCAGATATAATCCATCCCAACTTCGTATTTTGTAAATATGGGCCACAATTTAAGCGAATTAACCCTTCATTCAATAAGTCCCAAAACTTATCTGCACCTATTAATAGCTCGATCTCAGAATGAGACTGAAATTCGGGATCAGCTAACTTTACATTTTTAGGAATATTTATATGTGTATTTGCATTTAGGCCAGGTAACTGAGCAGTAATTTGAGACAATACTAAACAATTTAAGTGTGTGTTATATCCTGTAATTTTTGAACGTAATTTAATGTCACACGATTTTGATGAATGTGTCACAGAGTTGCCTACTCCAGTGACCTGAACAGTGGACTGTAACAACGGAATGTTTAATTTTTCACATAAAGATTGAGCAATAAAGCAGTGCTGGCTGCCGTTATCTAGCAAAGCGCGTGCTGTATGATACACATTATTCACATCTGCTATTTCAACTAAAGCTGTTGACAGCAATACAGTCTCTAATAATGAATGAGATGTATTGTTTTTAAGCGTGTTTGATGTATGAACTGTGGAGTGCAATGCTGACGTATTTGTAGAAAGCAAATCAGATGAATTTTGTGATTGTTCCGGCAAAATCTGAACAACAGCTGATGTTGTCAAACCAGTTTCATTACCATGATCATTATGAAGTAAGCTGTTGTGTTTTTGATTACACAATTTACACGGACCAAACCAACACTCTGACAAGGAATGACCAGCGCGTAAACAGTTGAAGCAAAGCTTATTATCTTTTAAAAAAATATATTTATCCTTTATGGATAGATTGAGAAAAGAATTGCATGCATACAGTGGATGATTAGCATTACACATACTGCATTGACGAGAACGTTTAGGATTTGTTGTGTTTGATTGTTTATTTTGTGTGGATGCTAAACTATGTGACTTATTTTGAACATTCACTCGATTTTTCGAGTTGCTATCGGATGAGTTTCCTTTACTATGTGACATATTAATTGTTTCCAAGACATCGGCCCTATTTTTAAGAAAATCAAGTAAATCATTTAATTTTAAATGTGAGCTGGACTGATTTTGATAGTTAATTGTGCTTTTATAATTTTCCCATTCACGTTCGGTGCAAGAATCCAATTTTGAAGTTATTAAATAAATTATCAATGTGTCCCAAGACTCGGTTGGTTCACCCAACGTGTTAAGGGCACGAATATTTTTTAAAACATTATCAATCAATTTACGAATTTGGACAGGCGACTCCTTATTTATAGATGAAACATTGAATAAGGCTTTTACATGATTTTGAACCAGTAGTCGACTGTTATTATATCTATTTTCTAATAAATCCCATGCAATAATATAATTTTCTGATGAAAACTCTAATGACTTAATCACCATTAAGGCATTGCCTGTAAGAGATGAGCGCAGGTAATGGAATTTTTGCACATTATCAATTTCCTTAGAATTATGAATTAGAGACAGGTAAGTATCACGGTACTCCAACCAATGGTCATAGGAGCCATCAAAGGTAGGTAACGAGATCGTAGGTAATTTAATTGCACTGGACGAGGAACCTTTAGAACACTTATTATTTTGCACTTCGGTTGTATGAGTTTTAATTATACACTTGCACTTAGCTACATAGGCATAAAACTTGTTCTCAAAAGCCTCTCTTTCGGTTAACTCTTTTTCAATTTGACTTTCATCTACACTACACTCTATTTCATCCTGAATTTCAGAAAAACTAGTCAATAAAGTATCAGCCTTATCTAGACGCGTTTGTAACTCGGTTCGAATAGCATCAGTTATGTCGATAGACTGCACAGAATCTACAAACTTAGTAAACAACGTAAGCTTACCGCGTATTGTGCTTCTTTTCTTAACTAATGGTAATACCGTTTGTACCAAATTATCTGCATTTTCGGCACTAGTTAAAGATTGCCTCTTTTTAGTCATTTTGAAGGTTGTAGGATGCGGAAATAAACGTTACTAGCCTATTCTCACTTGTAATAACCTATACGAATTTGTATAAAATGAACACGTGTCGGGCTCGGTCGGCCGTCCGTGACCTTGGGCCCTTGTATTACACTTGTACCGGTTTACTACAAAAATACGCACAATATTGGCACAAAAACGCTGCAATACAATAATGGAAAGGAGGTGAAATAGATGGATGATTGACCTGACCGTTTTATGCTGGTTCTGATGATGATGCCTTTTGCTGGTTGGATGGGCTCGCGTGTCCGATTTATGCTGTTGATCACGACGATCCAAAATATGTAGGTGATGTGGAATTAATAAGAACTCCTTCCAGTTGATGACGATGAGATTTATTGAAGTAATGCGTTGCGTGCGTACGTACAGTAAAAAAGTAATGTTTTTTTAAAAAAAAAATAGTGTTGAGCACTAGTGACACAGATAATATAATATTTACTCTAGTGAGGCGAAAGCGGCGTAGGGTTGCTAGCTTCAAACGCGTAGACACTTACTAACCGTATCGTTCCAATATTTTGCGCACTAACGAAACGCACTGAGCACCGGAGGGGTTCATTGGTAAGACAAAAACTAACGGACGCTCGCCGTAGGTAGGCGGCCTAAATACATTGTGGAACACCAAGCTACGCATAGTTGTTGGTAGTTGTAAAACGAATGGTAGCTATCATACAATGACGGTTCGTAGAATCAAGGAACCGGGCATAAGTGATGTAAATGCCAAATTTGTGAGATTTATGTGTTTATTTTAATTATTTTTTTAATTAAATGACATCCATTAATTTATTTCTCTTACAGGATTTTTTCTAATAAGTCTCCTATTACAAGTTTTAGGTTTTACTCTTATAGTAATGAAATATTAAATTTTTACTATCGCATATATTTTCTTTTTTCATAATAATTAATTCTTATCGCCAAAAATATTTATTAATATTCTTAATCAAAAATCTAGAATGATACTCTGAATCAGGCTTAAAATACTGAGTTAGAACAGTGCTAGATAAGTTTTCAAATAGCTAGTAGTGTAAACTATATTCAATTATTCTTCAAAGGTAAGTAGCGTTATTTAAGTAGGTTATATTCCAAATATTTCAAAAATCACACACAAAGTGATAAGCAAAACAATTATCAAAGATTTTTTTATAATAACTTCAACCCAAAGGACTTCACAAAGGTCATATTATTTCAATCCTAGAGTTAGCAGAATTTCGTCTTTTAAAATGCGAAATCATAGACTCCACCTAAGTGATACCCATTAAAGACCAACTTTTTGCATAAAAATATACTTCCAACTTTTTGCATAAAAATATACTTGATAGTCACGGATTATAATAAAAAAATGCGATTTAGTTACCACGTCTTGGTGAGGCAGCCGTACCGCCGTCCATTTTATTAAAAAGGACGTCTGTCGACTGTCATGGCCAATGGTAGCATACCGGAAACTGTGCTCTAATATTTCGTTGATAAATTAAACAAAAATATTTCTTTAACCCGCGATAATCCAAAAATTTATACAAAGATTTATAATATGGACTTCTAAAAGGCGCGTGGGCGGTAATTGAAAGTATTTTGAAAAAAGTTCTGGGCTGGAGTCGCCATGTTTATTTTGGGTTATCAAAAGGCGCGTGGGCGCCACGAGGATAGAACAACACTACCATTATCTCTCCTCTCACTCACTCATCATAGTGTCAGTGTAAAATGTAAATGTCATAATGACAGCTTGCTTGAATGTATGGTTATTTTTTTTTTTACGTAAGGCTAGACAACTAGGCAAAGGCATGTACCCTTATAATGCCAGTATCATAGTCCCTACCTTTATTTTTTTTTAAATATCTCTAAAATTATAGCATATATAAATATTAAAATAACTTTAGAGTACTAAGCATCTACAAATCTCTAAATCAATTATTGCCAATTTTAAAATGGTAAAAATAGTTAAACAACTACCTCAAAATTAATAGTTATTTTAATTTTAAGAACACAAAAACGGGGATTAACGCGACTGATAGTAGGTAAAACATTATTTACCTTTAATTTTGCCTAAAAGGAAGTCCGTAGTAGTAGCGCTGTAAAGGTAACAAAACTGGTGGCTGTACACAACAGTACACAGTACCTCCAACGGGGTCGCTTGGCGCTAGGGCGGAGGCGCGCACGCGGTCCATGACAGCGGTGGCCAGCAGCGCGGCCAAGTCGCCGCACTTCGACGTCGCTAGCTGCCGGAGCCGCGTCTCGAACGTCACTTACTTGTGTTGCTTATCGATAAGCCACTACCAATCCTACCTATCGCTATAGTAAAGGCAAAACGAATAATATCGGTATATTCTGCCGATATTAAGTGTCAATAGAATAGAAACTATCGCCATGAAATTTCCACCAACGATCTTTTCATGGCAAAACTTGTCAGTTTTACGTCTAAAGTGTCGGTTGATCGTACTGCAGAATCTATCAGGAATAATTAGACTATCGATAGTTTTATTATATCAGTTACTAGTGCTAACTATCATTTAGTACGAAACTATCGATACTATCGACTTGTTTTAGGTAATAATTTTACGACCGTAGACGTAATTATAGCCTTTATCAATATGATTGCATGAAATGGTACTATCGATACTATTCGACATGGCAATTATCGATAGCAGTACTCGATATCCTACATATCTTTTGAGGTAAACTATCTATAATGAAACTATCGATCGCTCCAAGTAACACTATAATGCCGCGCTCCTTTTCGAGTCGATCTAGAACTGAGCTTCAGTTGAGCTTTACTCGACATTAGCGGAGAGCAACTCACTCGTCGTCCGTAGTTGTAGCGCTGTAAAAGAAACAAAACTGGTGGCTGTACACAACAGTACACAGTACCTCCAACGTGGTCGCTGGGCGCTGGGGCGGAGGCGCGCACGCGGTCCATGACAGCGGTGGCCAGCAGCGCGGCCAGGTCGCCGCACTTCGACGTCGCTAGCTGCCGGAGCCGCGTCTCGAACATCACGCCACGCTCCTCTTTCAGCCATTCTAGAACTGAAGGTGGACTGGTGTTAGTGACTTATTACACCATGCTATTTATGTAGCATCCTACTTAGGAAATAGGAAGATGTAATCGCAGCTCACTACTTAGGTTCCTACCTTCCTAATTAGGATCCTAGGTAGAACACGATTCACACATCACATAATCGAATCGAAATTCAAACAGTAATAACTCGATTCGAATGAGTTTTCAAATGTAGATTGGGATTATCGTTTGATTTGAATTTGTCGAGTTGAATCGAATTCGCAAGCTGATTCGAATGATTTTCTTTGATTTGAGTACGCAAGCTGATTCGTTTTTCTGAGTGAATCGTGAATCTAAGATCCTAGTTAGGACGCTACAAAAAGGATGGTGTAATAAGCTTATGATGAACCGACCACAGTCACCAGTGGCTAGCGACACGCTGTTTACATTATTTTTATACGTCGCCGCACACGCGAAGCGGCGACTTGTTCGCGACACGCCAACATAAAATAAATTCATAAAAAATATTTATATCTGTACTTAGGCGAGCTTATACAAGTCCCAACATAAAATAGAACCCTACCACTGCTTCGGGACAATTGTGGGCTAGTGCTGAGAAGAAGAAGCAAAGAAACTCAGTCACTATTGTCATAGCCTCTTTTCAAAGTTTTACAAGATTTGTGTTCCTTCTATTCCATACATTTTGTCACCGGTGGCGGCCACTCGCTATTTTAACGGAACATTTGTCAAAGTATCTATCAGATGAGTGTCAATTGTAGCGGCCACCGACCACCTTCGTTTTACGCAGGAGCTAAGAGCGTGGCGCACGACAGCCACCGGTGGCGGTGATTGGTGGCCTATCTGCGCGGAGCCTTAATTTCAATGGGGATAGCAAGACGTAGAGAATTATTGGCGGCACTATAGGTATGTCCTATCCTATGTCAGATGGCAAACCTATGCCACACGAAATACAACTCTTGCCAAAAAGTATAGGTAGACTTATTGACAATTTCTTTGCTTGATATGAACTCCTAAATCAATATTATCGTTATTATTGACCTGGCCTTACCAGGTTTCTGTTGTATCTAAAGGTTCATCAATCTATTTAGCATGGTCAGGCCTGTGTAACTCCCCGCTCCCCGCGTAGGTAACAAAAACATACGTATTTATAATATTTAGGCAGTCTAGAATTACGAATTAAAAACATTTTCATTAATTTGGAAGATATTGTTACACGCATTTCACACATATCGTTAACAAAGGATGTAGTGTTTTTATGTACGTAATGTACGTTACGTAAAAACGTAATTAATACCGAAAATTTTACATATAAAAATGCAGTGCAGTAGCAGAATACTGCAGTCTCGCTCTTGCGCTATTAACAAATATATCCGTACGTTTTACTCTCATATCACTGAGTTACTGAACTAAATGAACTGCTTTGGACTATAGTGAGTGAGTGATACATATGAACTAGATAGGTGAAGTAGTTTAATTGTATCATTCATTCAGGAACTACACGTCTACAATTAAGTTGGGACTTGCGAGCGAGCAGTGACACGTGCGCGCGTTTTATTCACCGGCGGCTCGCGTCACTACATCGCTGGCTGGACGAGCATGAATGAAGTGCTAAAAACGTGCGCTAGATGGCGGTAAGTAGCTTCTTCGTTACATCAATCTAACGACTTTTAACCGTTTAAACAAAATGGAATATACCTATGGTGGCGAAATGCCATGCTTACGTTCAGGTGGAACAAATTTCGGCCCCAAAGACAGCTAATCCACCGGTGTAATACTGTACAATTGTACACTACAGTAGCTGTTGTCTCGTCTTCCTATGATACTATGTACAGCAAAACGTAAAATATCCATCAATACAATAACCGACTTGACGCTTATCTGGATAGAGATAGCTATCAATTGTCTCAACTGCCTGCCCAATAACTAATTACTCTACAACCAGAAGGTCTCACTTACTCTGTTCGTCCGTGGGCTGTTCTCCCTTAGGGTCGAGTAGCATCCGAAGTACTGGGTGACCCCAAGGGTTGGCCAGCCACTGCTTGAACCATGTCCCGCGCTGCAGTAACTGTGACTCCCAAGGCGGGCTGACGCCATCTGAAAAGGATGATGAATTAGAACTGTTTGACAGTGTGAGCGAATTACTTCAGGAATTTTTAGGCCAGGGCTACACTTGACGGAAACTTGCAGTGAACCAGGCCTGCTAATATCCAATGCTGCACTATAAGCCTATAGTTACACGAAACTCCGTCGTGGAATCTATGGCCTTTTAGAAGGCCTGGTTCACTCTGCAATGTAGGTATGATGCTACAAGTACATGCACGGGTCCGACCGCTTCGTAGGGCTGTCTTACGCCAGTCGGATCGCACGTATGATCGACGATTCACTCGCGCGTTCGGCGTCGCGTCGGTGACCCTACGCGGTCGGGTGAAAAAGGGTTACGCGACAGAACGAAAGGCAAATATCTCAGTGTTATATCGGTAGGTGACGTTCCGTGATCTGAATTTGCACTTTATTGCGTTGCGTCATTAAAAAGTTATAAAAGTAGATAGATAGATACTCTTTATTGCACACCACACACAGTATCAATTTACATAAATGTTCATAGAGAATGGTACAATTTAGGCGGTCTTATTGGTGAAAGCAATTTCTTCCAGACAACCTTCGGGTAGAGGACAGTCCAAGATTACATTGGGTCGGCGGTGAAAACTAACAGAATAACGGGAAATGGGTAAAGAATAAAAAAAAGAAAAAGACACGATATAAGCTTACATATACATAAATTACTAAGGCTATTAAATGTTAATAATACTAATAAATATTCTGAGTTACATAAACATACAATAATAATTATGCATACAAATTATAATGATACTATATACATACATAAAATATACATACTATATACTAAACATAACAGAAGTTATATATAAAGATGTGCGCGACTTGACCAACATTTAAAGGAGAAGGTATGAATTTAAAGAAAACTAGAGGCGTGAGAGGAAGTTAGTTTTTAATTTGCGTTTAAAGATGGGAAGAGATTCAGACTGCCTGATAGACAGTGGCAGAGAGTTCCATAAGCGGATGGATTGGACAGTAAATGATCGGGTGTAGGAACAGGAAGCGTGAGGGGGAGATATGAGGCCGAGTTTTTTGGAAAACCGCATATCGTGACCCAGGGGTGGCGGCATAAATTGAAAACGCTCTTTTAAATACGGAGGAGACTTAGGGTTAAAAAGTACGGAAAATAAAAGGGATAGAATATGTGAGTCACGGCGAAGACTGATAGGCAACCATTTCAGCTGAGCGCGGTACTCTGAGATGTGGTCATACTTTCGCAATCCGAAGATGATACGAATGCAGAAATGCTGAAGGCGCTCAACCTTACTTAGGAGATTCTCATTAAGATCTAAGTAGCAGCAATCCACATTATCTAAAATAGGAGTAAGGCCTGAACAAGCTCAATCTTAGTGGGTATCGGAAGAAAATTACGTAGTCGGTTCAATGACGCAGCAGCACCAAACATTTTCCTGCTTACCTCAGCAAGCAGGATAGTCCATGCAAGTGTACCGTCAATATGAATGCCAAGGTTTTTTACAGTTTCACTGAATGGTATTTGGACGCCGTCAAATGTGATGGGAGGCAAAGAACTCCAGTTAATTCTCGAAATCTGCCATGTGCTTCCCAAAAGTATAACCTGCGTTTTTGCCGGGTTTACCTTGAGCCCAAATGATCTACTCCATTCCAGAACTTGATTTATGTCAGTGTTAATCACCTCCACAACGCTATTTAGAGCATCAAACTCCCCCGGGCAGGCATATATTTGGAGATCGTCTGCATACAGGTGGAAAGAAGAGGAGACAAGACGCCGCCTTGAGGAACACCGGCACTGACGTCGCACCACGCCGAGAAACAGTCCTCAGCACGAATACGTTGCCGGCGCCCATGCAGGTAACTATGAAACCAGTCGAGCACCGTTGGAGATATGTTAAGAGAACGCAACATTGCCAAGCAGTATGTCAAAATCGACAGTGTGAAATGTATTACTAAAATCTAGTAACGATAGTATTGTGAGTTGCTTATCGTTTATACCTAGACGGATGTCATCTGTGATTCTGACCAAACAGTGACTGTACTATGTCCAGGCCGGAATCCGGATTGGAATGGATTCAGGAGTTGGTTTGTGACAGGAAGTTGCTAAGCTGATTATGAACAACACGCTCCATAACTTTGGACAGGAATGGAAGGATAGCTATAGGACGGTAATCAAAATATGACAGAGGATTCGACTTTTTAGGAAGAGGAGTGATTTGAGCATCTTTCCATATTGCAGGAAAGACACTTTTGGAGAGGGAATGATTGAGGATGTGTGATATGATAGGAGTGAGGATGTCAATAAGAGGAACATTCATATTCCGGCTGACACAGTCGCTACCCACTGCATTGGAAGCTATGGGCAAAATGCTTCTCTCGACATCACAATCACATACTGGACGAAAACAAAAGGTTTTGTGGTCAGAAATTTGAAGCGCTGAAAGATGTCTGAGTGTTTCATTTTTTGTTACGCTATCAAGAGCAGTAGAATAGGAGAAAAGTAATTTATTTATGCATAAATTATGTACCCACAGGGCGCAGAGGGTATCTTATATATGTAACGTAAAGACTCGCTATTTATTTACATAATTTAGCACAGTCATCCTTCTGTACTTGTACTATGATTCTATGCTATTAGCTTAATTAATAAAAAAAATGTCTACCTTTGCAGGCGCGCCCTGTCTTAGTCTCTTCAATGAAAGCATCTATCGCCTCCTCGAGGCTATCTTGCTCTTCTTTACTCCATTTTGTCTGTGTGAATAGAAAACAATATGTGTCAAACAGGTATGTAGAAAGAAATGTATACTATAGGCAAAGCAAAATTTTTATCAAGTGTTGCTAAAAAAAGGCTAAGTAAAGTCTCCCATCTTTTAAGTACTAACTGAATAATAAAGTGGCAAGAAATCCAATGGCCTTTTGGTGTCCTTTGTGCCAAAAGCTCAAAGTATCTAGTATGCCAAAAAGGAACTCTGTGAGCTAAGAACTGCAGTTTCTTTTTACAGATTTTAAAGATACACAGATACAGCACAGTCCTAGCCGTGTGCCGCTGCAGCCACGTCAACAGATGCGGGTGTGTGGCCGGCGCGGAGTGCAGACACAGGGTGTGCACGCGCCGCCACGCCTCGCACACGTGGCCGGTGCACTCTGCTAGTCTATGGTACACTCACATGTAGCACAGTCCTGGCCGTGTGCCGCTGCAGCCACGTCAACAGATGCTGGTGTTTGGCCGATGCGCTCTGCTGGTCTATGGTATACTCACATGTAGCACAGTCCTGGTCGTGTGCCGCTGCAGCCACGTCAACAGATGCGGGTGTGTGACCGGCGCGGAGTGCAGACACAGGGTGTGCAAGCGCCGCCACGCCTCGCACACGTGGCCGGTGCACTCTGTTAGTCTTTGGTACACTCACATGTAGCACAGTCCTAGCCGTGTGCCGCTGCAGCCACGTCAACAGATGCGGGTGTGTGGCCGGCGCGGAGTGCAGACACAGGGTGTGCACGCGCCGCCACGCCTCGCACACGTGGCCGGTGCGCTCTGCTAGCTCGCAGTCGGCGCTCAGCCGCGCATCTAGGGACTGCGGACAGAGATATATGATAGTTCTTAATATTATTTAACACTCACAGTGTTCTTTCTTATTTAAACTAAAGATATATAAATTAATAAACTGTTACAAAAATCACATCACATAATCCTTCCAAAGTAAACGTGAGCTTGTGATAAGGCGATTAGGAGAACAGATAGACATACCTACTTATTGTTTAAACAAACATTTCATAAACATGACTTATATGTTTATGTACCTATAATAGAATTCTAAGACATTGAGAATATTGTTGCCACTATAACAAACTTAAATTGCATGAGTTAAGATCCTAAACCAATATTCTTTATAAACTATAATGTAATTAAAGTAGGTATGTAATAATGAGGGTGTTTGTCAATGAAATGAAATCCCTGAAGATTATCACTTGTTAATGCATAAGTCATAACCTAACCAATAAATGAAATTTGTCTGGCCCAAGACTCATTTTTTTAAATAAAATATAAATAAATCATGAAGTAATCCCCAAAATTTGTGTTTCAATGAATTTTAAGATACAATATCTGCAAGTTGGTTATAATTAATTAATTCTTCCACAATATGAGTATTAGAATTGGTAGCTATTCTGTGTCTGATTATCAAGCTATTGGGTACAAAAAAGGAAGGTGAAAGTAATGTTAATTGATTCCATAAGAATAAAAGCTTTGAGCTATATGAGGAATGAAAAATAAAAAAATAAATAAAAAAAATTGTTTCAACAAACACACTAATTACCTAGCCCCAAACTAAGCGTGAGCTTGTGCTATGGTGACTAGGATAACGAATAGACATACTTATATACATTTATAAACATCCAGGGACTCAGGTACAAAATGCTCATGCTCATCACACAAACATTTGCCCCTTGTGGGATTCGAACCAGCAACCGCCTGGTTTAGAAGTCCGGGGCGCGAAACACTATACCAAGACGGTCATCAAGGAATAAGTTGCATTTAAATGATTTAAAAGTTATGTTGGCGCACTTTGTCACTAGATGGCGCTACCTGCTACTTGACTCCCGCTATGCTTTTGTTTATTCATTGTGTCTTATACTTTGAAATGTATTATTTCGTTAGTTCTTTAGTACAGTGTAAATCCTTCATAAAGTGATTTTATTTATCGGTGCTTTTACGGGACCAAAGTGGTCCTTCGAATCGGATAGGAAGTGCGGATTAAGTGTGACAGTGCAGGAAATAGTGAACTTAGTATTGTTGTGACTAGTGCCCATTTTTACGGATTTCAGTGATTAAGGATTGGAACTTGGTAACCGTGAGTACGGTGGCAGGGACTTAGAAAATTTCGCGAGTGCTACAAACACTTAGAATTATGAAGTGAATTTGTATGGAACTTTGGACTTGAAAATTTTCAAGTAATTTAGTATGAACTTTGGACTTAGAATAATTTCAAGTGATTTAGTATGAACACTGGACTTATAAAATTTCGCTAGTGATATAAACACTTAGAAAAAAAATAATAGTTTCTTGTGTATGAACATAGACTTTTAAAGTGAATTGGACCTAAACTGTTTTTCATTATTATTTTGTGAGCTTGGACTTTAATTAAGAGAAAAAATTAATAAAACGATTACCCTGCAAAATAAAAGATTTGATGAACTTAAAAAAGCTCAAATAAACTACGGAAAGTGTGCAAAAACCAAGATTACTTTAAGTTATTTACAAACACGCTTAGAAATCTTGGAAACCAAATGGAATTCATTTAAAACTACACACGAATATCTTGTTGAAGAAACACCGGAAGATGATATAAACACTTTAAAATATTTTACTGATGATATTTATGATTCCTGTGAAGAGATTTACATAAATTACAAAAGCGATTTAAGAAACAAGCTACTTAAATTACCGTCTGCCGCGCCTTCAACTGCCTTACCTGAAAACAAAAAAACAACTCCCGAGATAAAGTTACCGACTATAAATATACCGCAATTCTCTGGAAAGTATACTGAGTGGCCGTCTTTTCACGATTTATTTAATTCTATCATACATACCAATGAATCTATAGAAGACGTTCAAAAACTACACTACCTTAAATCAAGCCTTACTGGTGAAGCAGAACAGCTGTTGAAAACCATAACAGTTACAAGTAAAAACTATAAACAAGCCTGGGATATTTTGAAAAATAGATATAACACCAAGAGATATATATCAAACAGCATTTTCAAGAAACTTTTTGGCATAATAAATATAAGTACAGAATCAGCCCATCAGATTAAATATTTATTGGATACCACTGTAGAATGCTTGAACTCCTTGAATAATATAGGATTGCCTACCAACCAGTGGGATGCCATTATTGTTTACATGTCCGTTTCTAAATTAGACACACTAGTTTGTGGGAGCAGCACATAGCTTCAGAAAAAGATTCGTTTCCATCCTTTGACACTCTGAAATAATTTTTAGAAACCAGATTCAGGTCTTTAGAAATGATCGATCACACCACTAAGTTAACAAAAAGCAAAATATTTCATACCTCTATAGAAGCTGCAAATACCTCATGTGCATTCTGTAAAGAAAACCATTACATTTACCAGTGTAAACAATTCGCTAAACTTTTATACAAAGAAAGGCATGAGTTTGTACAAATTAATATCATTGGCCAAGGTTCACAAACCTCGTTCGTCACGGAAGATCTCGTTCAGACACTGAGTTTGAAAAAGATAAGAATCAACGGCCTGGTTTCAGGACTGAGTGAAAGCACACAACTTCAAACAAAATATATGGTAGAAGTACAAATACAGTCAAGATTTCTAACTGGCCTGAGCTGGAAGAGATTACTTTAGCGGATCCGAAGTATAACACACCAAATAAGGTTCACTTGTTACTAGGTGCTGAAGTCTATAGTAAAATCATAGAAGTTGGATTACTGAAGAGTCCTGCTGGAATTATTGCTCAGAAAACACAGCTAGGATGGATTCTTTCTGGTGATACTAGCAAGAAGCAATCTGTAAAACAAAACAAAATTATTAGCATGCATGTTTGTGAATGTGAAAATAACATACTAAGAAAATTTTGGGAAGTAGAAAATGAAGTACTTACCAGTAGCGCGTTTATTTGACCCGTTTGGGTGGTTGTCTCCTGTTATTGTCAAGGCAAAAATACTCATACAAAAACTATGGCTATGTAATTCAGGGTGGGATGAAGAAATACCCTCTGAACTTTTAGAACAATGGCTAGTTTTCAGAAAACAACTTATCACATTATAGAATATACAAATAAACAGATGGATACATATACAACCTAACAATAAACGCATTGAACTCATTGGATTTGCAGATGCATCAACTGCAGCATACGCAGCAGTTCTTTACATAAGAGTAATAGAAGGAAATGAAGTTCACGTCACAATATTAGAAAGTAAAACTAAAATTTCTCCATTGAAACAAATCTCTATTGCACGATTAGAATTATGCGCCGCTGTATTATTGGCCAAATTACTTGCTGAAAAGGCAGAAACATTAAAAATAGCAAAAAGTCAAGTGTACGCTTATACAGATTTAACCATTGTCTTGGCATGGATACAATCACAACCCATAAGATGGCAAACATTTGTAGCTAACTGGATAACAGAAATACAAACTAGATTAGATTATGATAGATGGAACCATGTCATTTCAGCAGAAAACCCAGCAGATATTGCATCTCGTGGAATAGAGCCCGCAGAATTACAAGACAGTGAACTGTGGTGGCACGGACCGCATTGGATGAAAAATCCTGTTATTCACACAAACAAGATGTTAGTTCCAGAAACAAAATTAGAAGAACGAAAACAAAATAATAAAGTATTCCATAATACAGAAGAAGAATCACTGATAGATAGATTTTCAAATCTCAGGAAAATGATATGAGTACTTACCTACTGTCGACGGTTTCTAAATCTGAAACAGTTTAAAGAAAATAAAAATAAAGTACCTACATACCTTACAGCTGAAGAAATGAATATCACTTTAGAATCGTGTATTAAATGTGTGCAGCAAACCGAGTTCTCTGAAGAACTGGAAGACCTGAAAGAAAAGGGAAAGATTAAAAGTAGAAGTAAGTCAATAACACTTACACCATTCTTAAATGAAAAAGGTTTATTACGAGTGGGAGGCAGACTACAATCAGCCAATATATCTGAAAATTATAAACATCCGATTATTATACCAAAAAATACTCACTTAGGCGATTTGTTGATTAGAGACGCACATGAAAGGAGGCGATTTGTTGATTAGAGACGCACATGAAAGGGTGATGCACGGAGGGGCAGCACTAACCATGAATTATATAAAAAGCAAATTTTGGATCATAGGTTTGAAACAATCTGTAAAAAAACACATTCGCAAATGCGTGACATGCATCCGTCACAACGGTAGAACCCAACAACCAATCATGGGCGAACTTCCCAGCATCAGAGTAAATCCTGGAAGAGCTTTTGAGACTTGTGGAATCGATATTGCCGGACCTATTCAAATGAGACTGTCAAAAGGAAGAGGACAAAAATCATTTAAAGGATACATCGCTTTATTTGTATGTATGAAAACAAAGGCTGTACATCTGGAAGCTGTTAGTGACCTCTGGATTTATTGCAGCTTTTTGCCGATTTGTGTCACGTAAGGGTCACTGTGCAGAGATGTGGAGTGACAACGGTCTGAACTTTGTGGGTGCTGCAAATGAACTAACAAAAATGTTGAATCAAAGCATGAACAATGTAGTAAGAGAGATAGCAGAAATGCTTGAAAATGATGGGACCACATGGCACTTTATACCGCCTAAATCCCCTAATTTCGGAGGCTTGTGGGAATCAGGGGTGAAGTCAGTCAAAACACACCTTACAAAGACAATTGGCAATTCAACACTCACTTTCGAAGAAATGACAACGGTACTCTGTCATATTGAGGCTGTTCTAAACTCACGGCCAATCGGTGGTCTTAATGATAATCCAGATGATATGTCTTCATTAACTCCAGATCACTTTTTGGTTGGAGAACCTTTAATAATTATACCAGAACCTAATCAAATCGAAGATGCAATTAGTCCGCTGCAACCCTGGCAACTTACGCAACGAATGGTTAAAATCTTTTGGAAGAGATGGTCAACCGAATATTTAAACACTTTGCAGCAGAGATACAAGTGGCATACCAGAATACCTGCTCCAAAGATAGGCGATTTGGTCATAATAAAAGAAAACGATCTTCCTCCATCAAAATGGTTATTGGGACGTATAACCCAGTTACATATAGGACCCGATGATCAAGTCAGAGTAGTAAGCCTGAAATGCAAGGAATCAATTCTCAAGCGGCCTATATCAAAGCTGATCCTGTTGCCATGAAGAAGAACGAAGTCCTTGGTGGGCGGGATGTTGGCGCACTTTGTCACTAGATGGCGCTACCTGCTACTTGACTCGCGCTATGCTTTTGTTTATTCATTGTGTCTTATACTTTGAAATGTATTATTTCGTTAGTTCTTTAGTACAGTGTAAATCCTTCATAAAGTGATTTTATTTATCGGTGCTTTTACGGGACCAAGTTACAAACTGGGAATGTCTGTTTATTCCATTATGAGTTTGCTAAGGTGGCAGTAGGCAAGTCACACTAACTTCTTGGCTGTTCAGCTAATTTTATTAAACAATGATGTTTTATATGTAAGTGGTTTCTAGGTATTTCAATATGAATCATACAATTGTAAATAACAGCAACTCATTTTTAGCCAGAACTGCCAGTTTGGACTCAATTATAATCCCAACCAACAGACTAGTTCTTCCAGGAAATACAAATTAAATTAAGTAATTTTAAAACAGCCATGGCAAACATATACAAGAAAGAAAAGGTAAGCTACAAAGACTACAATAGCAAGATGCAGACTGTAATCAGTTGTTTCAAGTGCCTGTCTTCCTAAAATTATTATAATAAATAAATAGTTTGAGATCTTGGTACCAACATTTGTATAGTTTTTAATGAGATTGTCAACAAGTACATAGTTACAAATGGTAATATGAAAACGGCTTTTATTGCATAGTGAATAGAGGTGTCTCAAAGTCTGTGTACTTGCATTCTTATGTGAGTGACCATTAAAGTTACAACCAAACCATTATTTGGTAATGGTTAAACCACTATACTGTAATATGCTCAAAACATAATTGTGTAGAAAATATTAATTAAAGTATTACATTACTTATTAAGGACCACAACATGTTAAAGTAAACACTGGCATCTTATGCAGTTGTAATAGAAGTGATTTTCTAACAAAAATGGGCAGTGTGATGTCTTGGCCACTGTACATTAACTTTTAGTTAGGGCAAGGAAAGAAAGAAAACCAGGAACCTGATTGTCAACATTTTTGTGACTTGATAACATGTTATAGCTAATAAAGCTAATAAAAAGTTTACAAAACAAATCTGTTATTATGGAAACAACAAATCAAACATAACCTAATCTTACTTATGACATGCTGGCATTTTAATTTTTTAATCCTCTATCCATAGCTTTAATTTTTGTAAGAATACAAATAATGGTATTAATTAATATTCAATATTTATTTGGGTTATGGTTTATAAAGTAAATGTACTTTGAAGGATTTCAGATACACTTCATTTCATTCAAGTTGACTTTCCAAACTTGAAAAATATCTTTGGCCTTTCAGTAAATACTTATAGTTACAACACAAGGTATTTCACATTTTTTTTGAATCCATACTAATATTATAAATGTGAAAGTGTGTCTGTCTATCTTTCTGTTACCTCTTGACGCTTAAATCACTGAACAGATTGAGATGAAATTTGGTATGGATACAGTTTGAGACCCTGGAAAGAACATAGGCTACATTTTGTTGCCATATAAAAACATTAAGGGGGTGGAATGGGGTATGAAATATGAAAAATCCAACTCTTGCAGGCAAAGTCGCGGGGAACCACTAGTAGTTCCATAATTTTGAAATAAAAAGTTGTACCATAAATTTAAAAAAAACTTTCTGAATTTCTGAATCAGAAATAATTTCCTAATCATTCCTGCAGCTACTCGAGCTTAGTAGGTAGGTACCCATAATAAAAGATAAGCACAGTCCATTTAACAATCAAACATATAGTCATGTGGTAGGTACTGAAGTAATGTGTAGGTAAATAAGACAGTGTACGTGACTCCAGAGATCTAAAGTATGGCTGTCATTCATACCAACTTCACACATGGTGACTTCACTGAACAAACACCTATACAAAACACAAGCAGCGTCCTATTTTCCACTAATGCTAGAAATTACGCATATACTCTATCAAATCAAAGAAAAACCTTATCATTTAAGAATAATCGCATGAAAATTCAGAGAAAACCGATGACCAAAAAGTTGTAACATTGCACATCTGTTTCGGCCCGTATCACTGGGGAAAATGAAATTAAAGCCGAACTATCATTTTTGTCGGTATTATCACAAAATATTTCATACAATTACCAGAGAAATAAACCTAAATACACGAAAACAAGAGGTGTAGAAGACAAATATGGCGGCCATAGTGAACATCTAGAGTACAACGGCGTCTCAACAAAAACGACGTATTTGGGAGTAATATTCAGATAACTTACCTTGTAAAGTTCAATATAATATGATTTGCCTTTTTGGCCACTCGTTTGATTACTTTTCACGTCTTTTCCATCATTTGTAGAAGTCATTTCTCAAGAAAATATCGCGGGGAGACATTTATGCGCTTGTGTTTTCGTAATGGTGCTGTCAAAGTCAGTGTTGCAACCTAAATTAATGATAAATTGGGAAGTGAATTAGCAAGCAAAATGCAAAAAACTTATATAAAGTAAAAAGTAATCATATCGTTATTTTTTAAGCCGGGACTTTTACGAAATCTTAACCTATTGTTTTCCTTTTTGGCCGGAAATCTACACCAAAAGTATATGAAAGATAACTTATTTGATAGATTCCGCACCTATTTCAAAAGAAAAAACAGTTTGCCGTCTGTTCATGTATTTCTTTCATAAAAGTGATGCATTCACGGAACGATACAGACGAATATAGGTTGTAGCGAAATCGTCAAAGCCGTTTCCAAGATAGCAAATATATACAGGGTGTGGCGTAAATAGTGGTCCAAAGCTAAGGTGTGGATACACTGTACAAGGAAGCACCACATACCAGTATTTAAAAAAAAGTTATGTACAGGGTTTTCAAAAAAAAAATTTTTTAATTTTTTTTAAAATCGTTACCTTGCCTTACAAATTTGGTTATAATTTCCAAAAATTACGGTATTTTTTTATGCAGTTTTTTTATTATTATTGCTGATCACATGTACTTAGTATTCCATTTGTTTTTTTTTTACAAACTGAATTTAATTAAAAAAAAATTAAGTTACTTTCAAAATTCAATACTCACTGCTAGCAAATCGTTTGACTTTAAATGCTTTTGGTGCAAAAAAAAATGTACCACAATGTTAGTGCCCATTATTTTACAAAAATGTCCATCTTTTGCAGATTCTAAAATGGTGGAACAATAAGTGTTACGACTTACAGGAAAAAAGTTATTGCTTTTCGAAACAAAAAGGAGCCCAATTCAGAAAAACAATTTATTTGAAGTTCAAGGGTTTACAAGGGTTGTAATTTTTTTCTAACCAATCATTTAGTTTTTCTTTAATTTTGGTTATTCAAACGGCGTTTAAAATTTTTAGAACGTGGATCCATAAAAATGTTCTAAGCATTTTCAAAATTACCACGACGACTTGTGTCAGGTTATGAAATTTTTGTGGTAATTTGTCGTCGCGTGGTAATTTTTCCTTTCATTTAAAGTAAAAGGAATGCGACGGGACCTTACAGTTCAATTCAAGGTCGAGTTTAAAAAGGAAAGAGACAGCAACTCAAACAATAAAAGCAGTACCGTCGTCTCAGTCGGGTTAGGGTCATAAATTCATAGCGAGTGTTTCTGTCTCGCTTCCGCTTATTGCTCTTGTTCCGTGAGTCTTCACATTGATGAGTCATGTTGATAGAAAACGACTGCTGACATGCGAGCGCGTGAAGCAGTTATTTTACTATCCGAGTGTACCACCGGATGATTGATTGGTGCGCCGGCGCTGCTTACACCCCCTCCCTCTCCTTAATTTTTGACCACGTCTCTATGATAGATGACAGAGTCAGTGCGATTTCGTACGTCGCATGCGCTTATCATTTGTGTTTCCTGTGGTTTCTATCTCTGCCGTTAAATTGCTGTTTTTGGACTTTGTTTTGCTTCTTGAATTGGACTTGTTGATTTGGTGATCTCTACGACTTTTGCTTTTGCACTTTTGCTTATGGAATGGGATCATTGGTGGGCAAATAATTGGCCCATTCGAGTTACCTGAAACTCTAAATGGCTAAAGGTACCTAAACTTTTTACAGAACGAACTTCCGGAATTGCTCGGAGGGATCGATCCGGAGGTGAGGGAAGTGATGTGGCTGCAAAATGACGGCTGTCCGGCCCATTACGCTGTTATCGTAAGAGAATTTTTAAATGCGACATTTCCTCAAAGATGGATTGGCCGACTAGGGCCTATAACATGGCCACCTCGGTCCCCTGATTTGAACCCCCTCGACTTTTTCTACTGGGGGTGCCTTAAAGAAAAGGTATATCATGAAGAAATCACTTCAGTAAATCAACTGAGACAAAGAATCGGAAGAGCGGCCGAAGAAATAAATACTAGCGGGTATGCACGCAGAATCAAACGTTCTTTTATTAGACGGTGCAGAGCTTGCATCGCCGCTAACGGTGGTCATTTTGAACATTTAGTATAGGGCCTAAACTAAATGTTCAAAATGACTCCCTTACTGGTATGGTACACCTTATGGTTTACTGTAAGTTTAATTTGTTAGTTTAAGTTTAAGGTTTAAGTTAAGACTTTTGTTTTTTAATAAAGATGATTTCAGTACACCGTTTTTTTTTGTCACTAGAGTAACCTAAAATTTAAGAAAGAACTGAATAATTGGTACAAAAAAAGCAACACTTGTAATGTAACTAACTTAAAAAAAATTATTTTTCTTAACTAGGCTCTTTTTTGTTTCGAAAAGTAATAACTTTATTTCTGTAAGTAGTAACACTTATTGTTGCACCATTTTAGAATCTGCAAAAGATGGGCATTTTTTTTAAACAATGGGCACTGACAGTGTGGTACATTTTTTTTGCACCAAAAGCATTGAAAGTCAAACGATTTGCTAGCAGTGAGTATTGAATTTTGAAAGAAACTTAATTTTTTTTATTAAATTCAGTTTGTAAAAAAAAAAAAACGAATGGAGTACTAAGTACAAGTGATCAGCAATAATAATAAAAAAAAGGATAAAAAAAAACCGTCATTTTTGGAAATTATAACCAAATTTGTAAGGCAAGGTAACGATTTCTAAAAAAATTAAAATTTTTTTTTTTTTGAAAACCCTGTACATAATTTTTTTTTAAATACTGGTATGTGGTGCTTCAGTGTCCAGTGTATCCACACCTTTGCTTTGGACCACTATTTACGCCACACCCTGTATGTATAGCCTGTCCAGAAATATATGGGACCTCGCTATATTGCGGAAAACAACAGGAACTAATTTCTTTTACTGGCAACAGAAACTACAAATCATCATTGTCATGTCATATTTTGTCATAATGATTCGTGTCAAAGAGGAAGCGTAATCTTATTTTCGAGTATGTGTTAAAAACGCCGAAAACTATTCGCTAGCATAAAAGAAAAGTGGTTTAACATGTGTTGTAGTAACTTTCAACAAGGAAATCCGTGTAGTCAACATAATTTATGAACATGAATTACGATTTAGTTGTCATATCACAATTATTGGTACATCATATAGTGCGAAATGTGAGAATTGGCCATTGATGGTAACGGAAAATATTTTAATAACGATTTTGAAAAATAACAATTATATAAACTTGTTTTGAAAGTTTTATTTTCATTTTACTTCAACCCTGCTTAGCTGCTTAGCTACTGAAATAGTTCAGAAAAATTACATATACAAAATTTTAATAATCTTTTAACATAATAAATAATGTCATGTACAAGAACAACAGGTATTTTACTTCTACGCGACTGTGGTTTAACAAAAAGAATTCCAATTTGGTCCAAATTTCAAGGCTTATATTACATAGAGCCAATAAATTTAATAAGTATTTAATTTGCAATAACAAGACAGAACACTGTCTTGTTCTTGTATCGTAGAATCTCTAATCAGACTTGGAAATGTAACCTAAATGATAACATATTAAATGTATATTTTTTAAATGTCCGGTTACCAATCTACGCTGGTATGATTATATCAAGTGTTGTCATATAAAGAGGATTCGTAGCGCCCTTAATTCAGGTCCCATATATTTCTGGTCAGGCTATAAGTAAATGAATATACAAGAATTGCTCATTTAAAGGTATAAGATTGAAAACACATACTACAGTTCTGCACCACCATTCATTCATGATCAATTAATAGAAATAACGATCCTGGTAATGTTGTTTAAAAGAATTTATAATAAATCATTATCATTAGGTCTCACGCACTGTCATGTTATACATGGTGACCCAAAAAGTATGGTAAAGCGGAAGTCTAGAATAGAAATTGAGCACCTCTTGGGGTACCCGAATCACCCTGATGTATGTTTTGCGATTTTTCATAGTTTTCGAGTGACTTTTTTTTAAAGTTGAAGGTTTTTTTAGATTGTGAATTATTTACATGAATTGCATATTTTAACACAATTGCTTTTAAATTTCCATCGGCGTTTTCGTTGTATTCATCGTCAAAAGTAGTTTGAATTTGGTCTAGTTGACTTAGTACATGTGGGTGATTCGGATACCCCAAATGGTGCTTTATCTCTGGACTTCCACTTAACTATATTTTTGATCTAATTAAAATTTTTGCTGTTGTTGCCCATATTTCTGTTTATGAGTAAGTAATGAAAATACACTAAGCAGTTAATCTCTTTTATTTTATATCACCTTGTTTTGCAAAGAATACTTTCCGAATTTCGCTTCATCCCTTCTTTGGCACGTTGTGAACATTTTTACAAAAATTACTTTGGTTGACCTAAAAATCCTAGCAATGTCTAGCAAATCAAAATTTTTGTTGCAAAAGAGAAAAAAAAACAAGAAGACTACTTATTGGAACTTTTTGTTGTTCTGTTTTTACTTATTTTCTTGTATTTAATAAAAAATGCATAGCAAAAATGCGGTTTCTTTTAATTTCTCTCAAATACCTTACAGAATTGGGGTAGCCCAATACATAATAATTAGACTGATATTTCCCGTAACATCACCATGATTATCCTCTTATATTCAGATTAGAATTGTAAATTACACATCTTTATTATACTTTTCAATAAATAAGCAGTAGTATTGTGCTAAATACACAAACAACATTCTAGATACTACTTTACTAAAGTACCTACCTATTTATAAAAATAAACACAAGATTTGACTAAATCAGTATTTATACTTATATCCTTAAATGCCTACAATGTGCTGCAGTATACCTACATCAAAAAAATCTATTGGTTTTTGTATGAAAGGGCAACAAAGTTGAAACAACCATAATATTAATAGCACAGGATTAGTGCACTCAGTCAGTTACTAAGCTAAAGAATTTGTTAGCTATGTCCCGTCCCTACAAAGTTTTATTAACGTCAAAACTTTTGTAGTGTGCTGTACATGTGCTTCCTCGTCCCCCACTAAAAGTGGCGAAAATTTTTGCATCGGGATTTTGACACATGCTCTCTCTGTTCTAACTACTCAATGATCTCCACTGATCATTAATTTTATCTCTAGCGTCCAGTACCTGTCACCCTGTATTTCGTGGTCAAAATTGAGCTTAATGCCTGTGCTGTGAAAATAGCCTTACTTTAACGTTCGGATACAGGGCCAAAACACACGAGCATAAACGTTTTGTCGGTGGTTTTATGGCATTTTATTTTCTTATGTTGGCTGCTTTGATTTCAGTACAAAGCAAAAGCGACTTGTGTCAAGAATTATTGCTTTTTCTTCGTAAAATAATCTCATCAGTGTAACAAAATGTAAAATAAAAACCAATAAAACAATGCTCAATATCTAGGTGGATAAATAGGTGTTTGTATTTCTTAGCATTTGTGGAAATATCCTGTCTAGTACGCTATATTGATATGGTGTGTCAAAGTATCGGGGTCTCGAAGAGACAATAAATTATTGCCTTTTAATCCATATTTGATAGTGTGTTCTGTCTTATCCTTATCATATTTTTGTCGTACCTGATTCAAAAAATGTATTTTAAATTTGAATTGGGCCAGGTAAGGTGTGGCATCGCCTGGTTGTCGGCACATCTGGCGATGGATACTTGCCCTATCACACATACTTCAATCAAGTAACATGCTAACAGTTACATGCTTTCCCTGAATATTACGACATTCCAACTTGTTTTACAGTTCAGTTAATATTGGGAGCGATCGAAATTTTTGGAATGTTTCATGTATGGTTCACTAGATTCAGGATATTCTCAGGATTTGCTTAATAAATGATCTTTCGTGCGTGTCGTAGTGTCTTCGTAGTGAACATTTTTGTGTTGTGATGAGTTTTTCAAGTGATTTTGCGTTTTTTCCTAATTGCACACCATCAAAGTGATTGGTTTTGATAGAAAATGGCCAAAAAGTCGGAAAATACTGGCGGGAAGCTGGTCACTGTTTCTGTTGTTGGACTTTCTGGTAAGAATTCCGAATATATAATAAATAGCACTAATAGTCATTTACGTAGTAATCTAGTAATCAAATGCTGCTTACCCAATTTGTACCCATTATCCCAATCCCAATAGATATTAGATCAGGTTCCATTGCTAGGTAACTAATTATTGTTAGAACGAAAATGAAAAAGATAAATGTTTAACAACTCACTTCAAGTTTTTGTAGGAATTCAGTCATTTATAACATATATAAGTAATTTGCAGCCTTATGTAAGGGTATAGGAGTCCTTAAATCTGGGCAGAGACTAAGCTGTAAACATTCAACAGTCTTTTCAATATAAAAATGTAAGAGGAAAGAAATTACAAAACATAAAAGCTAATTTATTTCAATGTGCAATACAAGGTAGGCTACTAGATGTTTCTTTTGTCAATTTGTTTGTCGGAAAAACTGGTTGTTGGTGAAGGTGTTTTAAGACTCGGAAACAATTTTTTAACTAGCATAATCTTCAGGTATTGAAGGAAAAGGATTTGTTTACCGATTCTGACACTCAAGGAAAAAACAGACTTAAAATACTGAATTAAGTAAATTTTAGTTGCCTGAGCTGACAGACTGTTAGCTTGTCTTCGTCTAGTAACTGCCTTCATCCAACTCTTCGGGGTATTCTTCCTTTTCCGATTCTAATACTTTTCTATTCAACCTGGTATTACAATTAGAATCTATACTAATTCAATGTTGTGATTCAGACATCATTGATTTAGTGATTATACAGTATGTGTCTGTTTTTGCATTTTTATGTTATGTAAATATATGAAGATATTCTGCAAACAATCCTAAGCCTAAGATTAACCTTTTCTTGCCATGAACATATTCAAACCAAACATCTGTACAACATGTTTATCTTGTTAAATCATTTAGCGGTTGAGTCACAATGACACTATAAATAGCAGGAACACTAGAGTGAACTTTACTGACTTGTTAACCTCGTAAGGCCCAATAACCTCATATGATGACATAGACTAGATTTTATTTACAGCCCAAACAATCCACATGCTTTCAATTTTCGCCCAGTGTCCTCATCTGATCACATATAAAATTTTCTCGCTTATGTGTATTTGGTATGAATTAATCACTTTTTCATATATATTTATTTATTTTTTCATATATATTTTTTTTAGATTTAGTATTTATTGATATTTATTTATATAATATATACACATATATATATATATATACATACCTTATAATGAAATTTATTTATATTAAGTTCACATAATTATATTTATTTTATTTCTTTACTCTTATTATTGTAACCTAAGTTTTTGATCTGGGTCGTAGCTATTAAAAATAATATGTCATCATGTGAGCACATTGGGCAATAATTTATGAGATGTTATTTAATGTGTTGGGCCTTACGAAGTTAAAATTATTATTGTTTATACTATATTATTGTTTCTTTGCGACCTCACCAGCAAGAGTTAGATTTTCCATATAAATTTTCATCCTCTATATAACCCCCTTAATATTTTTATATCGCGACAAAACATAGCCTATGTCCTTTCCAAGGTCACGAACTGTCTCTATACCAAATTTAATCTCAATCAGTTCAGTAGTTTAAAAACAAGAGGTAACAGACAGACACACTTTCGCATTTATAATATATGTATGGATAAGATGTAATGCAAAGATAGGTACAGCAAGTAATTTAAGTTAAAAAATCAATGTCTGCAATATTCCATTCTTAGGTTTAGTTTTAAGTACTAAATAGGATAGTTCTTCTACTACATGAAATCTGTGAAAACTAGAATCAAACATTTTTAGTGAAGATCCACTTGATTGATACAAACAAAAATGAAATCCAAAAATATTCAATATATTATACATACACACATTATATTTTTATTACTACCTATGGGGCTTGGCTATACAATATTTCCCTTCCTCATACTGGTAGAATTAATGTATACTTGGCAGATCATATTACATAATCATACTCAAAACCCAGTGGCACAATTCCACAGCTTTCTAAATGTCACAATTGAATGAATTCTCACTAATTGAATCCAAGGAAGCTAGCCCCAATTGGTCCCTGACAGCTATTGTGAATGAACTCCACACTATTGTTATGTTCCACTGTTATCAGTTTTATTTCCTGTTATCTAAGAGTGGGTGTTTAATATTTGTGTTTACATGCAGAGAAAGTAGATAAACTATTGGGATAGATAGACTGTTACACTTGTTTATTTTGTGCATTGGGAGATAACAAGCTGTGGTAGTTATTAATTATCCTTCAACTGATGACCAGATATTGGGTCACTATAGCAGTGGTTTTTTGGCTTTATTGTTATGAGTTTAATATTATGACTAAATGTACATACTTTTACCTACTTATTTAATAACAATTGCCTGCGACTTCGTCAAAAGTTGGATTTTCGATACAAACTTTCATCCTCCGTTTCACCCCCCTGATGGTTTAATAACGCGACAAAAAGTAGCCCATGTCCTTCCCAGGGTCTGAAACTCTACATGAACCAAATTTCATTTGAATTGATCCAGTAGTTTCGGAGCCTATTCAATACAAACAACAAATCAAATCTTTCCTCTTCATAATATTAGTGTAGATATATTTTATGATACCTGAATCTTCTCATTATAATACAAACATGTATTTTTTCCCTAAAACTTCAAATAATTGTTACAAGATTGAGATTAAATTAACTAAAGTAGATTGCTGCTGTAATATCTCCTGCATAGTTAGCTAATCTGGGTTAAATTTGACCCCAGCTGGAAAATAAATTAACATAATAATTTTGGCCTTGTTTTCAGGCACAGAGAAGGACAAAGGGCAGCTAGGTGTGGGCAAGTCCTGCCTGTGCAACAGATTTGTCCGGACGCATGCAGATGATTACAATGTGGACCACATCTCTGTGTTGAGTCAGGTAAGTTACGTTTAGTAAATAGTGATAATTGTTTCAATAAACACACCAATTACTTAGCCCCAAACTAGGCGTGAGCTTTTGCTAAGATATAAAAAAAATAGAACTTCTATAAAAATTGATTCAGATACGAAACATGTTTTGGTACTGTGAGGAGCAGTGCTTTTTTCTGGCGTCTTAGCAGAATCCCCGATTCTGCTATGCTGATTACATTTTGCCTTTTATTTATTCATATACATACTAGTGGTTCCCCGTGACTTCGCCCGCAAGAGTTGGATTTTCCATATAAACTTTCATCCCCCATTTCATCCATTAATGTTTTGATATCGCGATAAAATGTAGCCTATGTCCTTTCCAGGGTCTCGAACTGTCTCCACACCAAATTTCATCTTAATCGGTTCAGTGGTTTAGGCGTCAAAACGTAACAGACAGACACCCTTTCGCATTTATAATATTAGTATGGATGTATGTACATTCGGCAGCACGTCAGGCTACCCATTTGAACTACGAATACAGCTTTTATTCCATAGGTAATAGAGGCAGTCTCAAGGTCATAGTGGTGCAGTCTACTGTGCGGCCGTGTTTACTTGCACATAGGGAACACATTGCTTATATCTTTAAACAGTAGTTTATTGAATGAATAATACATGTTTTCAACAAGTTTTTGCATCAGTTACAGTTGTTTACTATACTCACATTACCTGTGTCATGTGAACATGTGATCATTCTTTACAATAGCATTATATCATATTAACCTCAGGTATTAGTAGATTATATGATAAGTGAGTAAATAATTAGTTGCGAGTGCCTAGATGAATGCCTTAGAATGAATACAGGTGCATGCTTAGTTTAGGAATTTGATACGATATGCCTGTTATAAAATAATAAGTGTTACTTATTATTTTATAACACTGCTGTTACTGTGTATTTATTTTAAAACTAGCTGTTTCCCGCGACTACGTCCGCGTGGACTTGATGATACAAAATGTTTTACTCCCGTCGCCATCTAGCTATCATGATTTGTTAGTCTATTATGTCGTAAGGAGAAGAGAGGAATGAAAAATCAGTCTAAAGTAATTTAGCTGACCTGCTACTGTTCCATATCAGTTTCTTCAGATCTTCAATTTGTGTAAGTCTGTAAAAAAATCTTATTATGCTGAACAATGTTTCCTAAGGCGCTCTATAAATATCTCTTATAGTTGAGCTGAGCTGCTAGGGTATCATATCAGTTGCTCCAGACCTTAAATTTGTGTAAGTCAATAAAAACGCTCATCACACTGAACAATATTCCCTAAGGTGTTTTATTCATATCTCTTATAGTTTAGCTGGATTGTTAGGATTCCATATCAGTTGCTCCAGATCTTCAAATTGTGTACGTCAATAGAAAATGCTCATTTCGCTGAATAACCTTTCTAAAAGCGCTATTTTGATATCTCTCTTAGTTTAAGTGTACTGCTAAGGTTCCACGTCAGGTACTTCAAAATAAATTATAGCCTAGTATTTGCCCAGACTCAATAACTACACAATAAAAAAAAGTTCATTCATATCCGTTCAGTAGTTCCGGACATTAGCGTGTACAAACAGATAAACAGACAAAAAAAATAAAAGTTGTAGATTCCTATTCTGTTACTATTTTAACATCACCCTCAATTAGTTTTTCGTAAAAATACTCAATGTACAAACACATTGGTTTTACAGTTTTATTATATGTATAAAAGAGGTAGACCTGTCATCTCGTACTGCGTGGCGATTCGAATTTGATGCTCCGAGCACACGTTCTTTTACGTGTCAAATGTCATATTTGAATGCAAAATTGAGCTAATTACACAATTGGAGAAAATCAATTTGCGAGTGCTAATGAACCTAATCTACCTCTTTTTAAATGCACTATCATTGATAAATACTCAATTTTGGGGTTATGAAGGGGGCTTTTGAGAGCGTCGGTGGCGTAGCGGCTAGCGGGTTGCCTCTTATGCGGGAGGTTCGATCTCAAATGCGGCCATGTACCAATGACTTTTTCTGATTTCTGTTTTACCAACCGACGCGCGTTCGAAGAGGGAAAACAGTACATAATCTCACAGGCAACTTATCGCCAGCTGTCTCATCAGCCAGTCTGTAGCGTACTTCTGATATTTAGATACGATACATCTTCTGGAGATCGCTTCGTCTAGACTAGACAGACATTTTGTTTCTTACCTTTACGCGAATATTCGAACTCATTAAAACACAATTTACGGATTACTTCGTGGTCTCCCTGTGACCACAAACGCTGTAGTGTTCGAAACGTCAGGTTTTAAATATATAAATCGCGAAGTAATCCGTAAAATTGTGTATTAATGACTAGATAGACGAGTCGTAAACCCTACAAATACAGATCTGTTGTGTTTACGACTTACATACTCGCAATAACTTGACTTACTTCCCACTGCAAGTATCTTCAAATTCACAAAGTGTGTCTCTTCTAGTCTGACTTCAGCGGTCGTGTAGTCAACAATGACCACTTTCTCTACTGGGGCAGCGTTCACAAGGAGAACGATGACCAGGAGTACCGCTTCGAGATTGTGGAGCAGACGGAGTTTGTGGACGACGCCTGCTTTCAGCCGTTTAAAGGTATAAATATAAATAAATAATGCCGGTGCGTGGGTCGTATACCTTTTGATTTAAGGGTCGATTATTGAGCTGTTTGCCCTATAAAAATATTGGTCGATTAATGGCGATGTTGCTCTATATAGTGTGGTGTTTACCCTAACTGAGTTATCATGCAATGTGGATGATTGGGGTACTTACTGCCACTCCTAAAGAATGGATATTAATTATTGTCATTTTACTCTTTAAAGCCGTTACCCGCGACTTCGCTTGAGCAAACGTCAATTCTGTGTCATACCTCTCACATGCTTAATAGCACGAGGGTAGAAGTAAGATTTTATCAGCTCATACCGGTGGCTTTTTTATCGTTAGTAGGCACCAGTTTTGCTAGTGCGATAATATAGACATAATAAAAAGTATTTTGTGCCACTATCATGCTACTAAGAATGTTTATCTGTATACTTTAAATGCTGGATAGAAAGGTCTAAACTTCTTTGTCATTGTCATCTCAGAAAACCAACAACTTCTCTCGTTTTAGCTGTCGGAAAAACGGAGACGTACGTCAAAAGATGCGTGGCCACGAAACTCCAGTCGGCTGAAAAACTGATGTACGTTTGCAAAAACCAGCTGGGCATTGAGAAGGAGTATGAGCAGAAGCTGATGCCGGATGGAAAGCTTAGTGTTGACGGGTTCCTGTGTGTCTATGACGTCAGTCTGGTGCCGGGACGGAGCTGGGAGAAACAGGTAAGTGGCCTAGATTTGTAGATGAGTGATTAAGGAGTTTGCTGTACAAAAACCAGCATATTACTCACTCAAGTTATAATGTGTGGTAGGTATAAGTGTAATTGTGAGGTCTCATTTTCCTTAACATGACACGATTTTAAAGATTGAGGTGTAAGTGAACTCATATCATAATCAGATGATCTGGTTACTAATTCTCCACATGTCAAATTGCCTTCTTTTCGTGTCATGTGCGTCATTCAACTCTGATGGAAAACTTCATTATTAGCCATAGGTGTCTGAAAAAGGATCTGGATTGTCCTTATGTTAGGCTAGATAGATATAATAACTCTTTGTTGTACATAAATAACAAAGCAATTTTCACAGAAAGATGTACAATGTTTGACGTCTCATTGCTAATCGTTTTTAGTAAAAATCTCAGATCCAGATAACCCATTTAGAGGATCTTATGTGGAAGACCAAAAGCCACCTGCTCCGAGATGATTATGCACTCTATGGCCGCCTGCCGCATTTCGAAAACAAAAGCTATCTCTTCAAATACAATCTTATCTTCCAGAACGAGGTCCTAGCAGCGATCCTGCAAAACATCGTCAAGCTGAAGAAACCCGTTGTCCTCGTAACGTCCAAGAACGACGAAGCGTGCGAGCAAGGGGTCCGTGAGGCGGAGCGGTTGGTCCAGCGCAAGGAGTTCAAGGGCGCCATCCCCATCGTGGAGACGTCCAGCCACGACAGCGTCAACGTGGACCAGGCGTTTGTACTCCTGGCGCAGATGGTAGACAAGTCCAAGGCTAGGATCAAGGTTAGTTCCTTACATAGAGATGAGAGCTTCTTCCAAATTGATCCCTAACTTGATACCCTTACAAAGAGATGTAGCTTCTCCCAATTGATCCAGAATTTGACACGGCAACTTCTAGAACGCATCACAAGGAGAACTGAAAATTAGAAGCCTCCTTTGGGAATATCTACTGGTTCCTTGATATTACAGTTTAGTAACTTAAGTCCAAGGCTTGGATCAAGGTAAGTTTCTTATATAGAGACATAGCTTCTTCCAAATTGATCCCTAATTTGATACCCTTACATAAAGGTGTAGCTAAAGATGTGCAGAATTTGAGACAGCAACTTCCAGAACGTATCACGAAGAGGAACTGAAAATCAAATTTCAGGTTAGGGAATACCTACTGGTTCCTTAATATCACAGTTTAGTAACTAAGATCTAGTTTTCCTGAACAGTGGATGGTGTGAAGCAAGCTGATGAATAAATAAGGCATAACCGTGTCAGCAAGTCAATGGATCAAAAAGTTATTTTTTTAAGCGCAGTGAAGAGTTTAATCAGAATCAGTTATCAGACCCTCTCAATTGATCAGTTACGAGATATGAGGAAGGTTCGTCTGCCCGTAGTACGTTGTCGTGCCGTTTAGGGCGGTGAAGTATCTACCTTTTAGTGTCCCAACGCCGGGCAACCATGGCGGCTGAACGATCCTAACAGCGGTGGAAGGCTCCCTTAGGTGCCGCCTGGTAGCTACCTCCCTCCCACCGGACCCCGGCGCCAAGTAGTTTGCTTTGTTCTGTCTGTGAAATACATTACGTTATCCCTGTACTTGGGGTCACAATAGTAATGATCCTTGACTAAATAAATAATATAAATGTTTTTGTTAACAGGTAGCTAACTATGCAGAAGCGCTCAGGATAAGGAGAGAAAACCTGGACTTCGTCACGGAGGCTTTCACGCAGCTCATACGGATACACGTCCAAGACCATAAGTAAGGAAAACATTTTTTTTCTGTAAGTTGTAATAATATTTAAGTCCTTACACAGGATATAAGGAAGAGCTGTAAGCGTCGTTTCAGGGCAGTAAGGTGACATTATGAAATGTGCTTTAGGCATAAATAACGCAGTATAGATTTTTTTTATTTAAGATTACAAATTTTTAATTTTATTATTCGTCGTACCGTGTGGGAATGCAGGAAGATAATCAATGGTGGGACATTCAGTTAAAATGACATTTTCTACTCTTTTTTGTAGCACTGTACACCCTGTATTGAAAAAAAGGTGTTCCTTTTTTTCTTCGGGTTTTTGGGCTATATCTACATTTAGCTATCTTTTTTTGCAGAGAGATGTGGTCTGCAGCTAGTAAGAGACTGTGTCACTACGCAGAATGGGTGAAATTCGTACAGCAGTTTGGCAACGACGGCACACAGGTATTTTAATTTTAACTATAAAAATTAGGAGTATCTTTATATTCTCTGTTTGAGAGTTTAGGCAGTGGATTACACGTGGAGGGCGACAATGATAGGTGGAAAATTAGTCAGGTCTGAGCACTTATAGCTAGGTACTTGCCACATCAGCTTTCAGGGGTTCAGGTATCACTTCACAGGCCACAATCACTCGAAATGTCTGTAAGGAGCTTCACAGGATACACACGCGGCGAAGCACTCTGGTCTGTCTAGTACATGTGTCATAGGGAACGTCTCGATGTCGACTCGATCACCGGGGTTCTCACGGTACGTTTTAAACAAATAAAAATAAGGCAGGTATACGTGTGAGTGTGCGCGGCGTAGTATCAATAGTGTACACAAACAAATCAAAATATTGTAGTAAACATATCGCCCGCCCTAAACACGTCAAGTGTTTACGAGAAGGTTAGGAAGCTAAGGGAAAGGAAGTTCACTGGACAGGAAGACGAACTAATTTCGTCAAAGATCTCTTTACGCTACCGGTAGGAGTTTTAACATCTACCACACGAACAACTTGGTCTTGGCCAGGGTATAAATTAATAATGCGTCCACGACGCCACTGTAAAGGGGGAAGGTTGACATCTTTTATGAGTACTAGCTCACCCACTTTAGGAGGATCACAAGGAGAGGTCCATTTATTTCTAATTTATAATGTATTTAGGTATTCTAAATGCCAGCGAGACCAAAAGTGCTGGGTAATTTGTTGGATAGCTGAAACCGTGTAAGGCGATGCAATTTTACGTCTTTATAAGGGTACTCCGGAAGTGCAGTTAAGGGTTGTCCAATTAAGAAATGGCCGGGAGTTAACACTTCGACATTATTAGGGTCCGGAGAAAGTGGGCACAATGGGCGTGAATTTAAAACTGCTTCAATTTTAGCAAAAACAGTGGTGAGCTCTTCAAATGTAAGGGGGGTATCGCCTACTACTCGTTTTAGGTGCGATTTCGCCGATTTAACTGCAGCTTCAAAAAGACCTCCCCAATGAGGGCAAACAGGAGGATCGAAAACCCAGGATATGTTCCGCTTTGAAAGCTTAGAACCAATAGCCGCCTGGTTTTGAGACAGGAAACGCTCTAACTCCTTCAGGTAATTGTTAGCACCGATGTAATTTCGACCGCAATCAGATCGGATTAGGCGAGGTACACCACGACGCGACACGAATCGGGAAAAGGCCGCAATGAAGGCTTCAGTAGTTAGGTCTGACACAACCTCAAGGTGAACGGCTTTAGTCGAAAGGCAGACAAATACACACAGGTAACTTTTCACTAACCTTTTGTTCCTATAGGCCTGGACTTTGGTAAAAAAGGGTCCTGCAAAATCGGTACCTACACCGTCAAACGGTCTAGCAGCCGTGACGCGGTCTTTAGGTAGGTCACCTATGAAGGGTTGAGATACAGCCGCCTTGAGACGATAACAGGGAAGGCATTTAAAAATCACATGCTGAATAGCTCTGCGTGCCGACAAGATCCAAAACTCTCTATTTAACATGGCAAAAATTGCATTAACACCTGCATGAGCATTCTCGCGATGGTAATGTGAAATAAGGATGTTCACGAAATTACCATTCTTAGGCAGAAGAAGGGGATGGCGCGCATCAAAGGATAGATCGGAGTTTCGTAATCGGCCTCCAACTCGAATTAGGTCTCCGTCATCCAGAAATAAATTAAAAGACAGGGGTTCATTTAAAGGATCATCCCAGGATAAGCCTGACATCCATAAGCGTTGGATAAATTCCTTAGCCTTAAATACGACGGGAGATATCCAGCCACAAGGGTAATACATACGGGCAGTCAAAGATAAAAATTTGCGTTTTGTAATAACTGTATCACGGGTATCACAGGTATAATTGTAGGTAAATGAGTCACTCACAGGATTGTATTGCACACCTAAAATAGCGACAGTCTGAGGATTATCTGGGTCTGAGAATGAATGAGGAAGTTGCAAATGATCCGGGGGCATATCATCTAGGAGCTCGGGCCTGTTACTAATCCACTTACGTAGTTTAAACCCCTAGAGGCCATTATTCCTATAAGCTCAGTTTTCAAAGCCCGGGCAGACGCAATAGTATCAGCACAAGTAAGACAATCGTCGACATAAATATCTCTCTCAAGGACTTCAGCAGCTCGAGGGAAGGTAAGTCTCTCTTTTGTTCAGCGAGCTCAAGAAGGGCACGAATTGCAATGAATGGACTGGAATGAAGACCATAGGTATTGGTATTAAGTTCATAGGCAAGAAGTGGCTGAGAGGGATCCTCACGCCAAAGCACAAGTTGGTACCTTCTATCATCAGGATGTACCCAAGTCATACGAAACATCATACGAATATCTGTTACAAACACTACCTCGTGCCTGCGGAAATTTAGGAGGATGTGAGAAATATCTCGCTGAAGCTTAGGGCCTGTATGTAAACATTGATTCAGGGACACTTTAGAGGACGTAGGACTACTACCATCGAACACAACACGTATTTTGTCACTAACGGACTTAAAAATTCCATGATGAGGGATAAAATAATGTTCCCGGGTCGAGTCATATGAAGAAAGGGACATATGGTTTAGGTCAAGGTACTCGCGCATAAAGGAAATATATTTCTTTTAAAAAATTAGTATTGGCTTGCAAACGCTTCTTAAGATTGTGGAATCGTCGTAAGGTATTGGTTTTAGAATCACCGAGAGGTGGACGATCATGAAGAAAAGGGAGTCTAACCATAAATCTACCATCGCTTCCACGAGTGGTAGTTGCTTTAAAAAAGGTTTCACACTCTATAATTGTCTGTTGGGCTAAGATGCACAACATCGTTAAATTGTCGTTAGACATAAGAAAATTTGTCATCGTGTCTTATTTTATCATTTTTCCTAACATGGCAACCACTTACGATAGAAATACTTCCCACGAGAAGCCTTTATCCACACGACCACAGATTATATACAACATTTCGTTGATATTCAATCATTCGTTCAATTTTACTACCGATTTGGCTTAAACACTTAATCCCAAGCACGACTATCGATTTAAAACTAAATTACTTACATCTGTTTTTGACATGACATTGATAGTTTTGACAGCCGAGTCCCTACTCTAGTTGACGATGTCCGATAGCCATCTCGCTCGGTAGCGATGTCATTCTGGCGTGAGTGACAGGGACGGCTAAAGTCGACAATACGGACAACGTCAATCGGAGTAGGGCCTCTGTTTTATAAATCAAAGTCAAAGGCGTACCCATTAATATTTTCCAACAAATTGTGTTATTAAACTAACAAATGGAAAATAAACTAATATGATCATTTACTTTTAAAACTGTGATGTAATATAGGTACAGATTACTTATCATACATGAAAGCGCACCTGGGTTTTGCTACCTTCCTGACTCCTCAAGGAGCTGCTAAGGTGGAGCAACCAGTAGGATTACCTTAGGCCTATATTGGTTGGACGAACTGGGTCCATATCGCTCAGTAGAGCAGTGAAAAACAGTAAGTATTGAAGCATTTAAGCAGACATGCAACATTTTGTCATAGTGTTTTCTTTGGTATTTGAAAATTTGGTAGTAACTAAACCAACTATACCTACATACTTAGACGTTTAAGTATGCACAAAAAGAAAATACATATTAGTTTATTAAATAATAATATGTGTTTACATTGTATTTCAGGATTTAATTTTGGAAGGTACGCTGGAACAGAACAAAATTGGATTCAAATGTAAGGAAAAGTTTATTTCACAGAATACTTGTAGTAGTACCAACATGCATCACTTTGATAGTAATTGTGAATAATTTTTGATCCCTTCAAGCTTGTGATATGTTAGTAAATATGCAGGTTCTATTGACATGTTCATTTGATTGTTCATAATTATTATGATTTAATTGCTTTCAACATTTTCCACCTTTAATAGATACCTTGAGTCACCTGTAACAAAATCAAAAGATATCATGAAAAACATAGTATTAAAGAGTATGTATTATTTTTCAGAAAATGTCATCGCAGTCAACGTTGACTTGTAAGAAGCAGTGGAGACTATGGTGATAAGACTTATCGTATTAAAATTTTAAGAAAAGGTTTATCGTTTGTAATACCTTATTATTATTCTATAAAATTACATATTATTGTTTATTTGACTAATGATTTTTCTACTTCAATTAATTTTACTTTTATCCACCTTTATATATAATAAGGTATATAAGTAAATGGTACGTAGGTAAAAGTAGGCTCCCCATAAGTTATTTAAAAGTAAGTTAGGCGCAGATATTGACTGGAATACTTTTTAGTGCACAAAGCTACATTAAGGAAGTTTACATATCTAAGATATTTTAGTGTGCAAGTTTTCACAATTTATTTCACCGATTTACATACACTTAATATATGCTTCCTACTACTGGTCCTAGACTGTAGACACTGCTTACAGTAGTTTGGGCTTAGCACAGAGAGCGGTGTTGTCCAATTTGCTGTTGTTTTCATGGGTCAAAAGGAGGCAACATAGGTAGACCCTAAGAAACAAAAATAATGATTACCTAACCTATCCTACCTATGTAAAATAACATACATTATAAAAGGTTAGGTTCTGTTTTCAATACAGTATTTTGTAAGTTTATAATACACAACAATAACAGCTATTCTTTGCTTTTGTATAGGTGAAAGAGCTCTTTGTGATAAATGATTTCCGTAAGTGTTTATATTGGAGATCTCACCTTCAAATAGGCTTGATTCTATAAGCCTTCTAGCCGCTAGAAGGCTTATAGACTAGTTGGGGCCAAGCTAAGCCTGTCAATGATGTGAAATATCAGTATCCATGGGCTTAAATATTCGCCAAAGTGACTGAAATACACTCTCAAAAATCGACTTGATCGCAAATATCACCGATGCGTTTCTGTCGTATTTCTTACACTGGTCGTTCGTCATATGCGTTTAACACAAAATATATAATGGTATTATGGTACGGACATATTTTTCGCCTTTTACACAGTTTTTTACCGACTTTAATCAAGTTTTTTCCTTTGTCGTTAGCACCAAGTGACCACGATAATATGTCATGCGAAAATGTCAAAAATAGATTAAAATAGACAAATAAAAGAGACTCATGTTAGAGTGTGTAGACAATTTTATCGTTTTCTATCGTATTTCGTATTTTGACAGTTAGACATGACATAAATGGCATGACATGTTAGCAGCGGTAGACTAATGATATAACGCTGTCAAAATACGATAAACGGCCGCGATAATGATATGTTGTTTAACTCATGCTAGGGCCACTGAGCACTTATAGCTAGGTACTTGCCACATCAGCTTTCAGGGGTTCAGGTATCACTTCACAGGCCACAATCACTCGAAATGTGTGTAAGGAGCTTCACAGGATACACACGCGGCGAAGCACTCTGGTCTGTCTAGTACATGTGTCATAGGGAACGTTTCGATGTCAACTCGATCTCCGGGGTTCTCACGGTACGTTTTAAACAAATAAAAATAAGGCAGGTATACGTGTGAGTGTGCGCGGCGTAGTATCAATAGGGTAAACAAACAAATCAAAATATTGTAGTAAACATTCTCTTTTCGGCGAAAATCATTAATGGTCCATCTGGGGTAGATCTCCAGGCTAGCGATGGGTGTTTGTTCGAAAAAAAATAATCAAATGAATCGATAATCGAACATTCGAGCTATCGAATGTCGATTTAGTAATTCGTAAAAAAATTATCGAATAATAATCGACAATCGAATGATAATCTAGCCTATTCAAATTGCCTAACCTCTCGGCCACCCTGGCGTTGGCAGAGCCTGTCGAAATTTTCAAGTGCTTCTTAACGCTGTAATGCCGCGTTGCTTTCATCAATGTTATTGGGATTACACCCTCAACACTCGAAAGAAATACTATTGCAAGTATTTAACAATCGAAAGATGAAGCTTACAAATACGATAAATTATTGTTTTTAAGTGATAAGCATTCACTATGCAATTTTAATATATTATTGCACTTGAAAAAATGACCGCCAGAGGCGGGAATCGAACCCGCGTTCCTCGCATGCATTTTCGACAGGCTCTGCCAACGCCAGGGTGGCCGAGAGGTTAGGCAATCGCCCGGCATGCGAGGAACGCGGGTTCGATTCCCGCCTCTGGCGGTCATTTTTTCAAGTGCAATAATATATTATGATATGTACTCGTAGTAGTAGCATTTATAGTGTAGTTCGTTACGTATAAGTGCTACTCCTAGTAATTATTTTTATAACTTAAGACTTAAGTTGTAAAAATAATTATAAGCTAAGCTGATTTCATCTTAACTGGTGGCCAAATATTTGTTAAAATATTTCCATCGGATACATGATATAATTTTATCAATACTTGGGGAATGTACCCGACATTCCCCAAGTATTGTTGAAATAGACTCACTGGCGGCTCACTGGCGTAGCAAGCACTTACAAAAATTCGTCAACTGTCTAACGTCCTCCGTAGCTCAGTTGGTAAGAGTATTCGCCCGGATAGCGAAGGGGCGTGGGTTTGAGTCCCACCGGATGACACAGTCGATTAATTTTTGTGAGCGAAATTGAATTTAATTTTGCTACTCCTAGTTTAGTAGTACTCAAAATACGCACGTATACATTATATATATTTTAGTTTTCTTATTAATATGCAGACATGTGACCGCAATCTTGCCTGACGGTATGCGATATGTGACCGAGGATGGGTCATGTCTGTCTAGAATCAGCTTATTTATATTTAGTGCTTTGATTTAATTGTTTTACCAATCTGTGCCAGGTGGTGTACCGTCGTCACATCAGAAGACTGAAGGAAGAACGCTCAGCCAAGAAGCTTCGTAAACAGTTGGCCAAGCTACCTCAAGTATTATCGCGGTTGCAGCTACCCACCGAAGAATTGCAAGAGAAGTGAGTTTAACTTGAAATATATATAGAAAGGTTTATGTACCTAAAACTCTACTCTGATTGCCTCTGTTCCCTACGTAATAAAAGCTGTTATGTAGTTCACATGGGTAATCGACGTGCTGCCGACTGTACAACACACAAGACAGAAATAATAACACAAAGATATTGTTGCCTACACAACACACAAGACAGAAATAATAACACAAAGATATTGTTGCCTACAACGGTGGAGGAAAACATAGTGAGGAAACCTGCCACCAACCATTGCCTTGGAGAAGGCAATGGCAAACCACTTCATTAAAAATTGCCAAGAAATTCGCTGTGTGTTATTTTCACATAATGATCACGACCCTCAGTGATGAGTTAAAGTAATTCAATTTAATGTTATTGATATGATTTTTATTGAATTTTATTTTGTTAACATGTTAATTTTATTTTTATTCCTTATAGTATTTATTTCGCATAGACATTCAAATTGTACTATTACGTATGCCCTTCGTGGCGCATCATGGAGGCACTATATTACATTACCCTGTCTGTCAATTTTGTTACCACCTGTGATGACGAATAAATGTATTTGTATTTGAGATACGACTATGAAGAAGAATAATTACACCAACACTTGTATACTGTAGCTTCGATGTTCGGTTCTGCGTTCGATCTCATCCATTTTAGGGTTCCGTACCCAAAGCGTAAAAACGGGACCCTTTTACTAAGCCTCCGCTGTCTGTCTGTCACCAGGCTGTATCTCATGAACTGTGATAGCTAGACAGTTGAAATTTTCACAGATGATGTTTTTCTATTGCCGCTATAACAGCAGATACAGAATAAAATACATATTTAAGGGGGGCTCCTATACAACAAACGAGATTTTTTTACCTATACTGTTTACTGTTGTAAGTTAATGGTACGAAACCCTTCGTGCGCGAGTCCGACTCGCACTTGGCCGGTTTTTTATCTAATATTTTGTTTCAGCGACTGGCCAATGGTGGTCCGTCAGCTGCGTTCCCACCGCGACTTCTCGGTGTACTTCAGCGAAGGGCGAGCACCAGACTCGGGCTCCGAGACCGGCTCGGACGTCGAGAGTCCGCTCGGTACTGACACCACGCTGAGGGTGGGCGAGAGGGCCACTAGGTATCAGGTGAGTGATATCACTCTAAGTTGTAATAAGTAGTAGTAGTAAGTATAAGTAATAAACTCAGCGGCAGAGAAATTGGGCCATCGAGTAATTTTCATACAAACAAACATATACTTCACAGATTCACTATACTCGGCCCGGCGAACCTTGATCCCTATGACATTGACAGTTATTCCTACGACACAACATTGTACTGGCGTCGCCGTTACATTAGAATTGAATTGGAGGCTTCTATAAATGCCATTTATTAAATTTCGGTAAATATATGCCATTACAATGATATTCCGTCGGAATTATAACAATTCTTAACATTTACAAGAAATTATCTCAATCAGACTTTACGTTTACGTCCTGCAAAAGTTACTTCGTTCGGAAGATATCGACTAGTGCGGAAAAATATCGATAAACAAATGTCGATAATGGAAACGAGTGAACATGGTTTAGAATCATTTAAGTTATAGATGCTGAATGTTGAACAGTTGCATGAAATTGTTTTTATTTCACTCAAATTTATTAAATATTTCTGGGGACACCAGGTTTTGTTTTATTTAAGATTAGATTTCATTAGTATCAGTCTTCATGTGTGGCATAATTAAGTGATAAATTATGAGTGTCATTACTTTTTCATACTTAAGTACATTCTCTATTGAATAGAACGGAGCGCGGCATACATGCACTCATGATTGTATACCCAAGAGAATTAAAAAAATAACTGTAGGACAAAACCATATAAAACAAAAGCTGTTCAGCGATCATTTATTTATATATTTTAATCTGAATCTGATAATGACATTAGGGTTTGTGTCACGAACTTGGAATCTGAACTGCAGCTGCTGTCGCCTACGTTTATCAAAAACGGTTTATCTACAATGCTGTCGTATCGCACGTCTCGATCCCAATCATCAAAACAAAGTTTTAAAGCATTATATTGGCAGTGGTAGGGCGGTAGCCAAATCACATTAAGTTACATCGACACGACCCATCACTAACATGAACTGTCATAGGGCTCAAGGTTCGCCGGGCCGGGTATAATGGAAAAGTTCTTATCTTACGGTAATAATGTTTAAGTCAATCGATTGGATAAATGTTCATCTTTCCACAACGTTTTTAATCGCCTGCAAAAAATACTCTATTACCTTTAAAACAATATAGAGTAACTCTGTCTGCGCGTTCCATATAACGTTATATGAAAGGTAGAAAGTGAGTTATTCCATTGCATTTTTGAAGACATGCATAAGGTTTTGCCTCCAACATGATTTCAGTTGTACAAGTACATTTATAATTTGTGACCCTGAGTAAGTATGTTTGTATGAAAACTACCATACCAATTTTTGTGCCGCTAAGTGTATTTACAGCTAAGTTAATAGAAAGAAAATACGCAGCTTAGCAACAGACTGACATTTATTGGGCTAGTAACCTACACCTTCCACTTGCGCCTACAGACGGCGCTACTAGTCGTACCATTAACATGTTTAGGGTTATTGTTATTGACATCCATAGCCTGATAAGAATGTATGGGACCTAAAATAATTAAAGGCGCTTCGAATCCTATTTATGTGTTAACACTAGGTATAATCATTCCAGTGTAGATTGGCAACTGAACATAAAAAGTATATTTTACATGTTTATCGCATTGAGGATCATAAGACCGCCGGCGGTCGCATATTTCTATTGTGTCTGGAAACTTGATCTCTGGATGGTTACATTTGTGTTAAATTTTTAAGCCTGATACAAATTCTGGTATACTAAAAAAAATATAGAAATCTCGCAAATTGAGTAACTTATCAAAGTCAATAGCTCTTTGTTATATTGGCCTTGAAATTTGAAATAAATTGTAATTATTTTTGCTAACCGCAGTTGAGTAAAAGTAAAACCCATGGTTTTCTAAATAATGTTACTTAATAGTGGGCTATTAAATGACGTGACTGTCATATGTTTGCAAGCCACCCTTTGAAAATATTATTTCGATAGTATATTTTAAAATCCATATATATATCATAGTTTACGTTATCTAATGAAGCATTTGTTCTGCAGACACTGGGCCAGTCTCAGAAGATACCCTATGATATATTGGAAACCAACGAAGCGGCATCTGTCTTCAAGTCATACTTGCACGAGGCACAGGAGGAACAACGAAATTACGAGTAAGTTGCAGTTTGAGTAGTACATATTTGGCGCAACTGGGTTAGGAAGGCAAAGGGAAGCGCTTCCTACCGACCGGTTGTTATGGTCGGGGACCAAGGTCCAATGGTCACCGTCTTGGTTTATCTATATGTAGTCAAGCTCGTGCTAAATCTTACATATCGCGGTTTGTGTTGTATGGAGCGGGCTATCAGCGCCATCTAGCCTGTAGGAGCCGAGTCAGGGCGTCGCGTCTTGAAGTTGCTTGCTAGTGTTAGCGACAGTGGTAAGATGTCGCTACACATATTTTAATAAGTTTAAACATAGTTATATTTCTTTTTTTTAATAACAAAAACATGATTCTATACAGGATGTTTTGCTTAATGTCACCGTTCTCGTCTACCTCCTCACTCTTACACCGCGCAGGCGAGAACTCAGTTAGGCGGTTGCACTATGATGCGACAAGCGAGAGGGCAGAGTTACTCCTTTACGGTTATATGACTAACATTACAAAATCGGCATTAACTTTTTCTTATTAAAAAAAACCTGTATTCTACATCACCAAAGATCGAAGTAGGTGGATTGATTAAGGACCAATGACTGCAAACATTGATATTAATATGGACATGCCTCAAATTCCGGAGTCTCAAAAGTCTTGAAATCTAGTCGTTAAATAAAAAGAACAAAGTTTTGTAAAGTGCTCAGCCAAATAATGCGTAAAATATTATGATCTAACCGTTACCTAATTTCGGTTTTCAAAAAAAAACCATATCCATATTATTCTCGCACTGTCAAAGTATATAAAATCAATAACCAATCTCTGTATATGAGCCATGTAAAATGTTAACACCATGTATACTGCAGCCTCTACGAAGAAACCAAAATACATATATTTTTTTACACAGGTGGTGTCAACAATTCAAGCGTCTGCTAGAAGAAACAGGCTACGTCACTCCCGGCAAGCAACTCTCCGAAGTGAGGGTACTCCTTATGGGGCGGGAGTGCTATGAGGCACTCACGGAGGAACAACAGCAGAGGGTCTACGACCAGCACCAGCGGCAGATACAGAGGAGGGCGAAACACAACCTTCAGGTGACGAGATAAGGACTATATTCTAGTGTGTTTTTAGAGAAGTAGCTGGAAACGTAACCTTCGGGTAGGTAACCTAACTAAACAGTAAGGGCTGATTTTTCAATAAGTAAGAAGTAACCATCGAATAAAATACAACACGCCGATTTTAAAATGGCATTACTTTATTTGTGGACAGTTATATTGAAAGTCATTTTAAAATAGTCACAACCTAATACTTTATAGGCCAGTTATTTTTTTATCTGACAGTGGAAAAATTGGACCTTAATTAAAGAACTCCATCCTCCAAAAAAAATGGATTATTATGTTTAGTCGGGACAGCTTATTATCACCAACACTTGGCTGCCACATTTTTAAAATGCAGTCTAATCTCTAAAATGTTGATGCCATCTACAATTAAGACCTTATTTTATTTATTTATTACAAAATAAAAGCATGTCTTGATTCCGAGGTCTGTCTAAGACTAAATTAAGTTTATTCTCTCTCTTTTTCTGGTAGAGTAACTAAAAAGCGAAAGACTACATTAATTAATTAGAAACGTTTGTAATTTAGAAAGAGAGAGAATAAAACCTCATTGTTGAAGAAATTAAGCGTCATCTTAACGAATTGACATGTAATGTTTTTTTTGACAGGAATTGCTACTAGAACACGCTGACTTGTTCTACCACTTCAAGAGTATATCCCCGACGGGCACGATCACTCAGGAGGATATAAAAGAGATAACTGATGTGCTGCAGGACGATTCCAGGTATGATTAATCTTTTGCAAATTCAGAATTTATCACAAAAAGGTTTTTTCTATTGCTAGTATCGATGTCTTAATAGAATTCTATTATGTCATAGCACTGATACATAATCAAAATAAATACGATTTGTACTGAGAAATCTAACATCTAAAATAACTAAGAGTTTCAAAAACACATTAGGGGCCTGTTTCACCATATCTGGGTAAGAAATTCTGAGTAGCTTACTTGAAAGATAAATTGACATATTTTCCATATGAAATTTGTCAAACAATCTATCTAGTATGATGCTCGGAACTTACTTAAAGGTGATGCAACAGGCTTTTGGTTTTTTTATTTTATTTATGATTTGGAAAACAAACAGATTTTACCAATAGAATGTAGATTATAAATCATTTTAACATTCTGCCTACTTTTTCCGCGATAGTAACCTTTCGTTTGTATTATTCACATTATACTTCAGATCATGTTTCCAGACACAGTTGAAAAATCAATTGTTATGAGACCGCCGGCGGTCTTCCGATCCTCAAGGGGTTTATAATAAAAACATAATCTATAGAGTCCCAAGGTCCTTCCATCAGGATAACTGACACAACCTCTTCCAGATACAAAATGCTGGACCGGATGGAGCAAGACAGGAAGTTAATGCTGTTCCAACACCTAGGGTTCGTGCACTGTCCCATGCGCGAGCACTGTCCCGCCGGCGCCAACTGCCTCGACGTGACGTTGCCCGTCATACTCAACACTAGGGTCGGGTGAGTGTCCCGGTTCAGATACAGAAGTAACTAAACTAAAATAAGGTATTTTTTACACGACTGTCCAAAAAACGGAGTGTAATGATTTCAGGGTTCATTAATGTCTGTACGTTTCTTAATTTCACCATAACAACTAAGAGCCAGGATGTCTACTACGAAAAACGAAATCCGACAAAACGATAATCGTTTTTCGTTTTGCTTACTACGAAACGCTTCGCATCCGCTATCGGAGACGAAATTCGTTGTTTGACGTTTTGTATCGAAAATGCTACCACGAAACAACATCTGACAGACGATAGATCGTTTTTTGACGTAATGTGTTTCGGAAATTAACCTCAAATTATACGATAGCCCTCCACGTATCGTTTTAGGTTTATGTTGCCTATTTCTTTCTAACTGACGGGAAAATATAAAAGAAATGATGGAGAGAAGGAGATGTCTGGGGCTCCTTCGTCAGAATTTCATACGAAATATTCCAGGCGATAAAGATTTTAAATAAAAACATGATAATTACAAATCCATATAATTTATTTATTTTATCACACGGTCTCCAGAAGAGCTAACGTTGAATATTTTACTATGTTACAACAGGAGATTCGGGATGTCCTCTTGGAGAATAATGATGATCCTAGTAGATCTTACAAAGCTTCAGCAGACTTAGGGCGTCCCAATTTGATTATGGCCCATGGTTAATAAGGTAATGGTCATGATAACCTGTAATAAAAAGCAATAACTTTTATAAAAAACTATTACTTTTAACCCAATAAATAACATTTTCCATTTGACGAAATATTTTAAAAATATCAATAGTTGTATGATACACTAAAAACCAAATATTTACCTAGTTTACCGATAAGTACTAATTATTAGACGCAGTAAACAAATTAGGTAGGTACCAAGTAATGTTTAAGCTTAATTTGTTAACTTATAAAGGCAAGATTTTTAATAATGTTTTTCTTTTGATTTTAAATCAATAAACAAACATCACTGTGAGACAGATGACAGACAATAGTCTACCACCAATTTATTTTTAAAATTGGTTTTAGGTTTTGACAACAGGTTTTTCAGCCATCAAAGTCATTCTCAATGAAAAAGCTTTCTTTTAAATATTGATTAAGTTTAAATAATAGTTGTCATCACACTTAAAGATAAAGATAAAACGCTCGTTTTAATTATTTAAACAAGAAAATACACATTTATTGTACATTTTATTATTATTTACGGTTTTCCGAGAAAAGAGCGGTAAATAACATCCATATCATTCATTCACGAAAGTCATCCGAAATAATGTCTATGGATCCGATTGAAGCAACAAAATCCGAAACCGTTTCATAGTAAGTCTATCGCTTACGTATTTCGTTTTTCGTAGTAGACATCCTGAGCTGATTTTGATATGTAAGGTATCATTAGAATCCTTTCGTCATCCCGGGTGAGGGTGACAAAGGATACCTGAACGGTTAATATTTCTATAACAACAATGGAAAAATGACAATTATTTATGTCAAAAAGAAAAAAAATATCTTCTAATTATTACAATATGGATATCATTTCAAAAGTATGATGTGAGCATCTCAAATATAGTAGCATTAATAAGCGGGTTTACCTGTAAAACGTAATTATTTTACTTTTTTCGTGTCATGTTTTTAATTTTTTTATTATTTAAAATTGTTATTGAGACCCTGTGGTAGGTCTCTATATCGCAAAGGATCAAAGCGTTCTCTACTCGTTAACCAAAAATAGTTAAAAGTTTATAGTTGATGTATATAACCAGTTCATCTAATATATATATACTAGTCAAAACAATATAAGGGCCACTTATTTATTTCGACATCTGGACCGATTTTAATAATTTCTAACTGATGTTAAGTATCTACCTTTTTTGTGGTGTTACCTTAAGTGTTAACGAACATCGTGAGAGTTTACAACTTGCATATTTTTTGAAGTGGGTGACAGTTTGAAATTTTTTTTGTAACCACTTGAATTTACCCAACTTTTCAAACGAAGTTTTAGATCATTCCAACTGTGAATTCGTGCGCGAGCAGTTAAATTTTGCTAAGTTTGAGTGTGAATAAACATTTTCAAAGAGCAATGCCGAGAAATCGTAGACATATGGACGTGCAAACCGCAACTAGAGCCATAACATTGATACAAGAAGGGCATTCGCAGCGTTCTGTAGCTCTGCAGCTGGGATTTTCACGAAGAGCCATCCAGAATGCTTGGAATCGATTCCAAGAGACTGGAAGTGTAACCATAAGACGGGGATCTGGAAGAATTCGAGCAACCACAACACAAGAAGATCGCTACATACGCTTACCTGCGCGCATAGAGCGATTCGTCACCGCTCGCTCTATACAAAATCGCTTGCGCCAGGCGACGGGTACTCGTGTTAGCGACCAAACGATTAGGAATCGGTTACACGAAGACCAACAATTCTCTAGGAGACGTGTAGTGCGAATTCCGTTGACAAGTGCGCATCGTGCGAACCGTTTATCTTTCGCAAGACAACACCAGGAGGGTCACAAATGATTGGAGCACAGTATTTTTCACTGATGAGTGCAAAGTAAAAATTTTTAGTGACGATCGTCGCATTAGAGTTTGGAGACGAGAGGGTGAGCAATTTTCGGATGCCTGCATCCATGAAAGTGACAGATTTGGGGGTCCCAATGTAATGGTGTGGGGCGGAATCTCGATGTCCGGTCGAACCGAGCTCGCAGTTCTCAATGAAGGTACGGTAACGGCTCAACGATACATTGAACAGGTCATAAGACCCCATGTGGACATGTGGTGCCATTTGCACAAAGAATTGGTGCAGTATTGAAATTAATGCACGACAATGCTCGCGCTCATACAGCAAGAGCCACCCGAGAAGCTCTAGAGGAAGCTGGTATACAGGTTTTACCGTGGCCCGCCAACAGTCCGGACCTTAACCCAATCGAGCACATGTGGGATTTTTTAAAACGAAGAGTCCGGAACACAAACCAACCTGTGCATAACGAAAGACAGCTCATTAATGTGCTGAAAACAAGCTGGGAACAAATTGCACAAGAAACAGTTCGACACTTGGTAGAGAGTATGCCCTCTAGGCTTCGAGAATGCATTCACAAAAGAGGAGGGCATACACGGTACTAAAAAAGTGAAAAAATGAGAAAAAAATAAGATTGTTTCAAATTTTAAATTTTTTTTTCACGTAGTGTATTTTAAGCCAAAATTCCTTTATTTTCACAAAAACCTAACATTTAAAATTTTCAAATTTGTCTTCGTTAATTTTAATGTTAAAACATTAAAAAAATTATCAATAAATTAAGTTCAATAATTTATCAACCCCTGAATATAATACATTTATTGGAAAACTAAAAAAAACGTGGTGGCCCCTATTTTGTTTTGACTAGTATATATCAGTCCTTATCTTCTTCACACTAGGATCTTTTACAGATATTTCGAAGTTTTAATAAATTTGACTTGAATCGTTCATTCAGTCATTCACCTGAAGATGCTCCAGGTGAGACAATCAGGTAGTGAAGACATCCGATAGGTGATTTAAATAAAACATGAAGAATGATATAAACTGGATATAGACTGGTTTGACGTGCACAGACAGACTGTTAGTTTCTTCTTTTTAAATTTTTAAGTTTTCTACTTGGTTTAATTTAAGCTTAATTCCATTCGGATCCAAAAAAATCGACTGTATTTTTTATGATTTGTTGTTTATCTTTTGAACAAGCCATAGCTATCCATATGTGTGAATAACCATTTACGTGTGTAAATGGTTATTATTTTTGTAGTTAGCAATTAATTAAGCTTTTGATACTTTAGTGTTTTCTTATAAAAAATATATAAACAAAATAAGGAGTTTTAGAATGTGAGGTTATTATTTTGATATTATAAATACAATCAAGTCAAAATATGAGCATGTTTCAGATCGCTAACGTCAACTGGCGAATCACAATGTCACGCTGGCCCGCCGGCCGCGCCGTGGGCGTTGACTACCGATACCAATCAGATAAACGTTATCATACTAGGGGTGAGTACCTTTTAAGATTGCATTATGATATTTGAATGGAGTTTCGTTACACCATGTATAACACAAAAAAGGCTTGACCAATTTTCATGATCTTTAGTTTATTAGATTTGCCTCTTCCCTGAATAACAGAATAACTAGACAAACACCAAAAATAATTACATTCTTTTAATGTGATTAGTTTCGATTTTTTTATTTATTATTCATTATATTCGATTATTGGGGAAAATAGATTGTATTAATATCTGGTATTTTTGCAGACGAAGTTGCTATTTTGACATAAGTGTAGACAAAAAAAAATCTTACTTTAACAAAGTCGGTCTCTTCGTCTGTCGGGATCATCAAATTAATTTCTTAATCGTTGCATAGATTTATCTATTGGCTATTGTATTTATCATTTGTTTTTTTTAGATCTACATCAAATGCTCCGGATTTCATGCATATTTATCAAATCACACTTTCTTTAAATATGAAATGCATAAGTCATAATGTTTTTCTTTCAATTGAGCCATTAATTTGCCAGGTGGAAGGCATAGCGGGCGAGTTCGGCAAGCGGCTTCTCGCTGGCTGCGACTCAGAACGTCGCGTGAACGTCCAGGGCCAGGCGTGGCGCGTAGAACAACGCGTGCGCACTGACGACTTCACGGCCGACACCACAGCTATTGACGAGTTCGCGCCCAACGGTACGTATTGTACCCAAATAAGCCTATTCAACATCATCACCATTAGATTAGCGGTAGGACGTCTACTGCTAAGCATAGGACTATTATTATTATTGCAGTTTGAGCCGTTTACAGTGGCCTGTACTAAACATTTAAATTCATTTGTTCGTCATCACAGATGGTAATAAAGTTGACAGACAAGATTATTTGTTTAATATAGTGCCTCCATGATGCGCCTCGAAGGGCATCATCCAATTTAAGAGCTTAGCTCTTGTCGGTGGAGTTTTTTTCATCTCTTTCTGCTATTCATCAGATTGTATATTTATTTGTATTCAATAGACAGACTTGACTTGAGACAGACAAACTGTTCTCAAGTGCACTGGAGGATGTCTTCAAGAGTCTTGACTGGGAGGGATTGGGCATCAATGTCAACGGCGAATATCTCACGCACCTCCGCTTAGCCGACGACATAGTGCTAATGGTAGATTCGCCGCGGGATCTGCAAAAAATGCTGCACATTCTAGACTCTGCCTCGCGATGCGTTGGTCTCCGGATGAACTTGAACAAGACTAAGGTCATGTTCAACGAACATATTATTGTCCCGGAACCAATAGCAGTCAGTGGCAAGACGCTCGAAGTTGTCCAGGAATACGTCTACCTCGGGCAAGTGTTGCAACTGGGTAATGACAACTTCGACCGCGAAATCGCCAGAAGGATGCAGCTAGGTTGGGCAACGTTTGGGAAGTTGCGCCACATCTTCTCGTCGCCACTACCGCAATGCCTGGAGAGCAGGGTATATAACCAGTGCGTCCTACCTAGTAGTGTCATGACCTACGGGGCCGAGACGTGGAACTTGACAGTCAAGCTGGCTCACCGACTGCATGTCGCTCAGGGAGCTATGGAACGGTCTATGCTGGGGATCTCGCTAAGGGAATCCGGAACGAGATCATCCGCCAAAAGACGAAGGTCATAGATATCGTTCAGAGGTGCAGTAAGCTGAAGTGGCAGTGGGCTGGTCATGTCTGTCGCAGAACCGACGGGCGTTGAAGTAGGAAGGTTCTCGAACGGAGACCACGTCTCGGGAAACGTAGTGTTGGACGCCCCCCTGCTAGGTAGACCGATGACCTGAGGAAGGTGGCCGGTGGTGGCTGGATGCGAGAAGCGGACGACCGTAAAAGTTGGCGCAGTCTTGGGGAGTCCTATGTCCAGCAGTGGACTGCAATAGGCTGATATGGTGGTGATGAGACAGACGTGACTGCAATGATACCTGATGGTAAGCGACGATGCGGCCGAGGATGGCTGACTAACGGCCCATTCACAAGTTTCCAGATCAGAGACTTTAGATAACACTCCAGCTGGCAGAGTATTACACTCTCTAAAAATTGGAATTTTAGATTCAAATCAGGGAGTTCTATTAATTAAATTTTTGTTCCAAAATCACCCATATTACAAAAGTGTTTACTTTGATGTGCTTGCGTCCGAACACACATCATTAAGACCAGAGTTCACAATTTTTTAAACAGCCGTTGAACCTTATTCGACGCTTTATTTGACAGAAATTCCCATACAAAATATAGGAAAGAATTCTTAACCGGCTTATTAACAATTTAACATGTGTCTGTGAACTCAACGCAAAATTTTATGAAATGGAATTCTCATGTTTAGTACCAAATATGTAAATAAGTACCAAATACGGTACAGCTAATATCTGTACTGAAATCTTAATTCTGGTGTATCACTTTGCTCAACCATTCTTCATTCACGAAACAATGTTTGAACATGCCGTTTTATTCCAGGCTACTTCTGCGTGTATCAAGACCAAGAATCCTTTGAGTACATCCGAGGGTGTGCTGAAAAGACTTTACTATCCAGCTTGGAGCAGGAGGACAAACTTCCTTTTCAAGTATGTTAACAATTTACAACCATTTTATAACATAATTAATTTATTTTCAAGTAAAAATGTACTTGTAAAGCAAACACCGAATCACTGACGCAGCAAGAACTTACTCGTCGTGTGGCTAACGTCCTCGGTAGCTCAGTTGAGAGCATGCGCCCGGACAGCGAAGGGTCGTGAGTTCGAGCTCCACTAGAAGATCTATGATTTTTTGAGTGCAATATCAACCTATAACAATATTTTGAACACCAATTAATATTATATCTTATGTAAGTTTTAAATAAGAAACCAAAAATTCGCACACAGATAGGATTTGAACCCACGTCCTTTGGCTCACCGGTCCGACGCTTTTACCAACTGAGCTACCGTGCAGTCCATCGGTGGATGGCCCGAAATTCTTGGTCTGTTTTGAATACGTCATTGCGTGACGTCATCATAGTGTATAAATATACAAATGGAAAATATGGTCAAAATAAACAACTGTTTGTATGTTACAGGGCTTACCTTTAGTAGTGATGTTTGTTCAAGACGAGGGTATGGATAAGAAGGAATTGGCCAGATTACAAGAAGAGGGGCAGAATCTTGCCGACAAGTAAGTTTCAAACACAACTATATTCTGACAGATGCCATTGATTTTTTCATAGGTAAATAAATATTGGACTCGATTCCAATGTGTTCATAAGTAAGTTCATTCTGTGTCTTTCTCTGCCAAGCAAACGAAAAGAGACAGACTACAATCATTTAAAATGTCAAATGAAGTGATGCGATTTCTTGCGTATTTTTACCAGTTTTCCCGTGTTTTCGTCTAAACTTAGTCGGCATCGTTTGATGTCTACTAAATTGACTGTGGATTCTGTAATTTCTTTAGAAACTGACAGCTGTTTAAGTTTGACGTTTTTAAATTTGGTATTCAGTCTCTTTTCGAACGAAACCTAATTATCTTAAACTGAAACTTAGTCTTAGTCAGGACACATTGCAATCGAGCCCTTTAGACAGAATCCCGTACATTGCTTTGAAGGCTGATTATGTAACTCTGTTGCTAACAATTCTGGTTTGAAATTGTTTGAAAATGTCCCATTTGACAACTTCAGTTTCTCTGCTAAGCTTGCCATTCACGGTCAGTTAAAATGATGCTCACTAACCCCACTCACTAACTTTTAAAAAATCTTAACTCACTTTCATTCAGTGCTGCCAAAACGTGGGCAATTGCCCACGAAAAAGGGACGTTTAGTTTCTTTAATTTAGTGGCCAAAAAGTGCGGGAAGGTCTTGGAACCGGTAACATATGGGCAATTTTGGAAAAATATGATGACGTTAAGTTACTTATTTAGTACTTATGCCTGCGGTCTAGATTTTAATTACCGATATTCAAACTTTAAATTTTGGACGTACCTCAAACTGATTAATTAGTTTAACTGGCCATGAACGGCCAGCGTTAGCAACAAAACATTGATTGAAATAATTTCATTCAAAGTTACATAATCAGGGGTCTGAACACAAAATAAGTTGCGAAAGCACTTGTGTTATGTAAATCAGAAACTAATATAACTTGTATTATATGCAACTCTATTTTATTTCAGTCTCCACTGCTCGTACATGGAGGCGTCGGTGACCGAGCTGGGAACCGAAGCACTTACCTCGGACGCGATACAAGAACTGATCCGTGCGAACAGGGAGAAAGCCAGCTACGCGCATCTGTATAGGGACCTCATTGTGTGCTTCGATTCCGATATACGGTGAGATGTTTTATATTATTGACTGAACTTTATTTTAAAGGTCTGCGCCACTGATCTCTATAATACAAGTACGCTAGACTAAACATTCTCTAAGACATGTCACATAATTTTTGTGCCGAATCAAAGCGCCCCTACCGAGTGTACAGGGAACTAAAATAGAGCAACTTTTATATGTTTGTGTCAATTCTCATTAGTTCCGTGGACGGTCACCACACGCTCACTACAGCCGTCAGCGCCAAAATGGCGATAATCAAATGGCTTCATTGTTAGGTTGACAGTATGCAGTCGAGCGTACTTGTACTACATAGGTCAGTCGCCTGCGCCCATTACACCGACCATACAGTATACGTACATGCCTTTACGTTTAAAAATGTATACCCTTAGCATTTGCACGACTAACATCAAAGTAATCGTATTCTAAAATTAATATAAGCTGATTATCTAATGAGCAGTTTTCCTGTAGGTATTGTCAAAGCGTTTGTAAGCTAGGGTGAACAGATGTAGCGACATCTATAAAAAAGCAGTTCTTTTGTTTTAAGGGGGTTCCGTAGTCCTGTCAAGGAACCCTTACCCCGTTATTACAAAAACTTAGTACCAGGTTTAAGACAGGACTAAGCTATTAGCTAGCCAATTAGAAAAGCGTTTCTTTATTAAGTTATGTTACGTGTGTGTCATGTGTCATTTATTCTTCTGTTGTCGGCTAATATTTAGACCTAGTTTGAACCGGGTCTATTTTTTTTTGTAATAACACTGTTATAGTTTCGTCATGTCCGTCTGTCTGTCCGAGGTTTTGCTAAGAGACCCCATTTCATAAACTTAGATATATGTAAAGTGGGCGGTCTTACCACTAAGAGCGATCTACTTATATTCTCTACCTACCTAAAAATGCTAATTAAAACTTTACCATTTGTGACAGGATAATGGTGTGCATGTTCTGTGATGACCCGTACTCACCAGAACGCGTTCTCAGTCCACTGCTGATGCATAAGGCTTGTTTCCTGACAGGCGACAGGTCCATCGTCATAGAAACATTCTTGGGTGACTCCAAGAGGAAAGTTGAGGTTAGTTTTGATTAGATATTTTTGCACTTGATAAACTGACCACCAGAGATTCGAACCCGCGTTCCTCGCATACCGTGCGATTGCCTAACTTCTCGGCCACCCTGGCGTTGTGTCGGAATTTTCAAGTGCTTCTTAACGCTGTAATGCCGCGTAAAAAAATATCTAATTTGATTGCAAAGTGAATGGTTATCACTTAAAAACAATAATTTATCATTAAATAATAATAATTCAGTATTAAAGATAGTTAGATACACCCACTAAGATAGTGTTACCTAATTACAATTAGTAGGCTTGTAAGTTCAATTTGTGGTGGATCAGATTTATTAGCTTGCATATTTATTTCAGGTTATAATATCAAGTTTTCACGGCGCCACACAGTTCAGAGAAGAGCTAATACATGGATTTATCCTCATCTATTCGGCCAAGCGGAAGGCCAGCTTAGCTACACTAAAGTAAGTGCCTTAATTATTTGTCTATCTTGATATAGTCCTAGATATAGTTCAGGTGCTTGTGGCGCAGTGGTGGCAGCGCTTTGGTAGTGATACCAAAGCTAAGCATCGCATGGCGCGGTCATGATTGGATGGGTGACCATACCGACCATTTAAGTGACGCTCATGACAAGCATCTTCATCATCGTACTTTGGAAGGCACGTTAAGCAGTTGGTCCCGGCTAATATCTGTTGATATTAGTCGCTAAGCCTAGTCAGAGGCCCTAGGGCGGCTTGATAACATCTCACAGCAAGGTCACTTGCCTTACAGACACCCCTTCACCAATTCGCACTGAGCCCGCGTGGTTGAGAATTACTCGTACTTCCTCATAGTTGAGCCTTTGCCCAGCTATAGGATCTATATAGGCTAACTTCACACAAGGTCTTGTGCGAACCCCCTGTGTTCGCCAGAGGTGCAGGGACGAGGCATGCTAAACGTCAGTGGAGATGGGTGGTGGTACACTCTGCAAGATGTGTGATTCGCGCTTTCTAGCCCCCTGTACATCTTGCAGAGTGTAATGAGGGTCGCACATGAATTTGTCTGACGGTAGTTTATTTATTGGGGTTACGTACGTTAAAAGGAAAAACGGAACCATTATAGGATCTTTTTGTTGTTCGGCCGTCTTTCTGTCAGTCAAGTTTTTTCAAAGAACGCTTGGAGGTATCAAGTAAAAAATAACATTAAAAACATGGGCATTTGTTCAGGATAAAATCTATAAACCGCAAATCGGTGGTAATATCATTGAAAAAAAAAAACTATTAGTGCAATCAGACTGTAAATGACGTCTCTATGATCTCATAAATCGCTAATTCCTAATATTTTTCACAGCGCATTCTCCATGAATATACCAAACCTTCCAATCCAAATGGTGGCGGTCACCGACGGGGGTGGATCGGCGGCGTCCACCTTCTTCGGGACGGATCTTGGACACGCTCTCATCACGGAGGGGAATGCCACCGCCGACCGGCTCGCCGCTCACTTCACTACGTACACTACCAGCGGGGAGGGGAAGTGTGAGTACATTTACTTACTTATTTATTATTTAGAAAGTATGGATTTTTTTAATCAGACGTCATCACAAAATTTAATACAAAATGACATTAATACATTATGTACACATTACCTACACAATTTAATGATAAGATAATAAGTATGCGTGAATCTAAACATAAACATTTCAACATATTAAACGCTACAACCAGCCTTTTTCTTAAATAAAAATCTACCTAACTTAGATTGGTCGACGCCATCTAGCGGATTTTTATGTACTGATTTTTGACATTAGGAAAATCCCTCATCGGTGCATAATTATTAGTTCGGAACATTAATTTCATAATGACATATATTATTTTTTACTGCAGCGGCATTCTACACACCGTTCTTCAAGGAGGTGTGGGAGCGTAAGGGCGAGATAGAACGCGCGTTCCGCATGGAACAGCCCCAGAAGCACGCGCACAACTTGCCTGACGTGGCCGCCGCCCGACCCGCACCGCCGCCACGGAACCACTCCTACCATACCGACCACAAGTACGAATTATAATAATAATAATGTCCTCCTAGCCGAATTTCGATTATAGCGGCCAAAATCAACCGAGATTAGCCAACTGCGTGGAAAAAATTATAGTGCACAAGTGTGTGCGCAATACACAAGTGCACTCTCTGTTCCCTCACTCTCATAATTGGGCGAGACGGCAGACCGACATGACCGTAGAGAGATCAGGCGCAGGACTGAAGTCTTAACGTGCTTTCCGAGGCACGGGGGTGTTACCACCACCAAATTCCTGAATCTGAAGCTGTGCCTGAGTCATTTAAAGACCGAGAAACTCAACCGACCAGTCCGACCCGAGATTCGAACCCGGGACCTCGTGAATAGCACCCAGCGTTCTGACCACTAGACCAACGAGGCAGTCAACAAGTACGTATAGTACAGGGCCAACCGGTCGATTGCGATCGACTGGTGGTGAATCGCGAGTATTAGTCCAATCGATCGTGCCAAAGCAAGAAATATAAATACGTAGTACAGACTGCGCAACCTACCTAATCAAGTAAATTGGTAGATCGCACAAGATGTCGTTAGTGAACAGTAGATCTTGGGTCGATAAGTAGTTTCTTTTTTATCTTAAACTATTGCTGTCGGTGAAGACCTATACGCGGTTTAATTATTTCTTACATTGTGTCATATCATCCATATGTAAACGCTGGTTTTCTGTAATTAAATAAATTAATAACCAAGTTAGATTATTTACGGAAAACCCCTATACTTGCCACAACCTTGAACCGATGTGGCCTGTGAACTTCGTTTGACATTCTTCCCCTATCTCTCCTACGCATTATTAATCTTATCTGATGGTGGGGTCTGCATTCTTAAGTTTTCTTCTTTACTTTACCCTATCGCACGTATCGTTGATGGGAACACTGCATTATCGTCACTAAATATTATGTCAGCTAGTTTTCTTTCATGTTTTATGATTTCAAAATTATTGATGATAATTATGACATATTAGAGTAAAGGTAGAGAGAGAGCTAGAAAGATATTATAGTGACAAGTTTGTACACAGAAGTGTAATCTCTGTTCCTTCACTCTTACTCATAGTTCGGAAACTGATACTTCAGTAGTGACAAAAAGCTTATTCGTACGTATTGTTCTCAGGATGGAGCACAAACTAACCAACTCACTGGACTTACTGATTGGCCCCGACTCCCGCGCAGACATCGACTCCGAATACTCCGATACGATGAACAACAAAAATAGAGGATTTTTGAAAGGTAAAAAATTGACATTTTGATAATGATAGTGCCAAAAGTTAGCCCTTCCCATTTCTAACGCCTTATTATTCATGCTTCTTCTGATACGCACTATAAAAAAAATAACGATATTATTACAAAAAATGAGACTTTATTTTGTAGGAAATTAAACAGCTTTATCAAGGTTTTTAATATAGGTTAAAATTCGTATAGTTTTTACAGATTTACAGTGATTAAGCCAAAGCATTGGTTGACATTACATGATGAATACATTGGATTTTATCAAAAATTCATCTATTTAGGATTTTTCGTCTTATAAGGCTAAAACACTTCTGAAGTTTTTTTTTGTAACGACATCACTAGATTTTGAAACAAGCATGATGTAATACTCTTATACGTAAACTTCCAACAAGGCTGTTAGGCCCGGTTTCCACCAAAGCGGAGAGGAGAGGAGACGGGAGGAGATGTGTTTGAATAAACCAATCAGATTTCGTTATTTTCACATCTCTGCTCCGCTTAGCTTCGGTGGAAATGGATCAAGCGGAGAGGAGAGGAGATGTCTTATTTTTCTATATAATTTTGTGCGGCGAGCGGGCTAGCGGCAGAGCGGAGAAGTGTCAGCCGGGCGGCCCGACCCCGCTGCCGTCTCTCCGCTCCTTGCACACGAAAGCGTCATTCGAGTGACTGAATTTGTGACACTTTATATGGTTTCTTATCCAGAATCTATGTTGCCGTCGGTAATTAACATATTGAAGAATTAATTGTGCTTCTTCAACCTCTAATTCCTCTTCCACAAGCAAATTAAGATATAACTTTTGTAACGACATGATGTCTTCCTTTCGTAGACAGAGCTTGACTGGTTTCGGTCTCTCACTGCTCACATCTCTGCTACACAAAGCTCCTCCCATCTCCTCTCCTCTCCGCTTTGGTGGAAATAACCTGCCAGCTATGCAGCACATCTCCTCCCATCTCCTCTCCTCGCCGCTTTAGTGGAATCCGGGCCTTATAGCGATTTTGACTCTAAAGTTCGTACGTCTTTGTTTGTCATATTTGACATTTGGTTCGTCCGAAAGGGACGACTGACCACATATAGGTTAGAGGTCTGATAAGTTTTGTAAATAAAGGGGTAAATGTTTTCTTGTCTACATTGTCTAGGATTCAGTGTATACCCTCCGCCCAGCACGCCACCAGAACCAGCGCCTCCAGACCATAGAATGCACGCTGACCTATCACGTAAGTAAATAAACTTATAACATTGGCCCTGAAAACTTTTTCATTTACAATAAATTTAAAAAGCATATCTCGCTCTATTTGTCCCTGATTGCCTTCTCGAATTCGCGACTAACAGCGATTCTGTACAGAGATGAAATTATCGATTAACTCTACTTTATTTTAATTTTAATGTGCTTGTATCGTTTGTGTAATGTGTCAAATAAAATATTTTTCTTTCTTTCTTTATCCCCAGTAACAACAATATTATATAGCAAAGATTCAATCACAGACAGATATGGCGAAATACAGCATACGATAAAAAAATTGTTTTAGAATCATTATGTAAGTAAGACAGATTTCCAACCGCGACTCGCTGTGCTAAAGACCTATGTCAAAAATTAGACCAACGTAACGTTACATATCCATTTAGTCGATTTTTAAGAATTTTTTTTTTAAATGTGGACTAATAGTTTTAGTAGAAGTCTTAATTGTCAGACATTGTAAAGAAAATCCTACCAAAAGAGAATAATTTTGGTACTCAAATAAACATTTTTGTGTTTTGGGACCAACATCAAAAACTAAAAAAAAAGCAAAATTGGAATCACGTTTTTTAGATTAGGATTGGAATTCCATACAAAACATACTAAGCACCAGAATCACTCCCTCTACTACTTAGCTATACTAAATTCTATACTGAAGTTTTGATACAGACATCTTGTAATAAATCATCCAACCATGTATACGAATAAATCATGTTATATTGTATTTTTCATGTGTATTTATTATCTCTGTAAAATATTTCGTAAAATAAACCCAACGTTTTGCGCAAACGCAGCGGATCTCAACTGTTCGGAAGACTCACTCAGCACACACGAGTCAGGTGACTGCATGAAGCGAATACGTACCTTATTTTAATACGGAGAGGGTTCAGTTTTGTGTGTAGATTTTGTGTCTTGCAATAGACTTTTTTTAAACATTGGGAACAAAAAGTAATATCATTCTATTGGGAGACACATGACTTTTCCTCAAAATATTTTTGCAATGAAAGTGAATGAAGTTTGTGTTTTGCATGAGAATTAAGAGTAGATAGATTTTTGTATTAATTATTGTATTTTTCATGTAATGGTAGAGGAACTAGCACTTAGTCAAAAAATATTATAGCACTGTTATTTTATTGGCGTCTTAAGAATAGATCCTGCATGTTTATTATACCTATTTAAGTTTGTTTTATCGTTTTTGTACAATAAATATTTTGCTTATATTTTTTAAGTAGGTTGGAATTTCAAGTCTGTTTGAAAATTAGATAAAGTCGAGTTTATAAGCATTCGAAATTATTGTAGATGTCATATTGTATATTGTAGTGTATTGTTTTCATTGGCAATACGCATATACGATTTTTCTACTATGTGAAAAACATGCACAAATGCCATCCCTTTCCCATGGAATTTCATCCCCCTGTGGTCGACGGGCTTTCCGCCTCAGTCCAAGTTGGCTTACAATTCCAAATTGGATATTCAGGGCGGTTCCACAGCACTTCAGAAGCTCAAATACCCAATCTTAAACTCTCTATGACCTCTCAACTGTGTACTGTGTAACTCTTATTGGGCTCAATTCCAATTCACCTAAGCTGTCCTACCTGTCTAAGATTAAATTAGGTTCAGTCTCTCTCTTGGTCTACCAAACAAACAAATGAGACAGACTATATTAATTTAGAAACTTCAGACTAAACAACTGGCCGCTGTAAGGAAATTACAGAATCCACCATCCAGAGTTGTACCACCCAATTTAGTAGGGATGACATTCGATGACGACTATAGTTAGACCAAAACACGCAGAAACTATACTCGGCCCGGCGAACCTTGATCCCTATCATATTGCCAGTTATTCCTACGACACAACATTGTAGTGGCGTCACCGGTTAATTAAAATCGAATTGGAGGCTTCTAAAATTATCATTAATTTAATTTCGGTAGATACATGTTATTACAATGATATTCCGTCGGAATTATTCTTAACATTTACAAGAAATTATCTCAATCAGACTTTACGTTTACGTCCTGCAAAAGTTACTTCGTTTGGAAGATATCGACTAGTTCGGAAAAATATCGATAAACAAATGGAAACGAGTGTACATGATTTATAATCGACCGTTGACGACCGTCTTGGTGTAGTGGTTCGCGCCACGGACTTCTAAACCAGGGGGTTCGGGGTCGAATCCCGCAAGGGGCAAATGTTTGTGTGATGAGCACGAGCATTTGTACCTAAGTCATGGATGTTTATAAAAGTATTTAAGAAAGTCTATCCGTTATTCTTGTCACCATAGCACAATCTCATCAATCAAGGCTAGGTAATTGGTGTGTTTGTTGGAACAATTTATTTATTATAATCATTTAAGTTAAAAAGTTAAGTTACATCGACACGACCCATCACTAACATGAACTGTCATAGGGATCAAGGTTCGCCGGACCGAGAATAGTAAAAATACGTAAGAAATCGCATCACTTAATTTGACGTTTCTAAATTATTGTAGTCTGATTCTTTTCGTCTGCTTAGCAGAGAAAGAGAGAGACTGAACTTAAATTTAATCATAGACAGGGCACATTGGAATTGAATCCATTGTCTACTCCAATGTACGAAATAAAGTGGGTCCACAAACTCCTATTAAATACAGATGCACGAATGTTGTACTCTCAGTCTGCTTATAAACGTGTTGTAAGTAAACCTGCGTCTGATTTCTCATCAGGCAATACCATTAGAACATAAGACTATCTAACGAGGATTCTGTATGTATAGATGGCGGCGGTCTCTGGCAGCCGGCCAGCTATGGTCACCGCGCGTTCACGACGGGTCGAACACGGCCCCACCCTCCCCCGCCGCGGACCAGGCACTCGCAAACGCTCAAAGTGCACGTAAGTATTGCTGAGGCTATGCTTCGGATGACTTTGCCCGTAATTTCGACTGTAGCCGTCCTCTCAAAAATACGAACATTGTCATTCAGAGTAAGGATATATTTTAATTTTAATTTATTTAAAAGCGCACATTTTGTTGTTTACTTTATTCATAACGTCCAGACATATGGAACTGAAATATTACAAACTCAGTATCAGAGTCTAAAAAGTAAGTAATAAGTTTTGAAAGGAACATTTTTATACAACAATAATAAATATGCAAACTTGAACTACATGAATAAGAACTCCAAAATACTCCACCCCAATCCAAGGATGGAGTATTTTGGAATAAGTCGATTTATTTTCTTCATCTGGCTGTCTGTATGTAGATAGTTCGCTATGATTTTGAAAACTGCTGATCGGATTTTCGTGTGGTTTCCATTTATCTCTCATAATAATAATATAAATACATTGTTATATTTTAAATTAAACATTTGTTGTAGCAACCAGGCAAGTTAGATATGAACAACTACACAATGGTGAGCGACGCTCTCCAACACATCACTATTGGGCCACCCCACAGGGAAAGAAAGGTAAGAAATAAACAATACACATTTGTTGTCAATCTATACTGTTACCAATCGCGGTGTCAGCAGAGGTGCCGAGGCGCGGGCGGAACCGTCCTGGGCCGGGCAGAGCTGGCTGAGACTCCTTATGTGGAAGACGTGTGTGTGATACCCATGTAAATCGTGCTATTGGTGGATCAATTACACAAAGTATGGACGAATTCTAGTTTCATTTATCATCGATTTCCATTATCGATAACAATACAAATCATTAGCAATCAGTAAAATGTAAACGAATTGTCAATAGTGCCTTCGAACTAGTTAAATTTAAAATTTGATCGCTATTCGGTGATCCATTTTACTTACTTAAAATCCAAGCCTATTTGCTTGGCTGTACCTACTATATATCCGACTAGGTATGGTTTGATACTGGTCGCTACGTTTTTGCCAGTAAATGAGGGCAGACTAGATGAACCGACTGCAATAGATACAGGGTGTCCCGTAATTTAAGGATAATCTTTATTTACGGGACACCCTTATAAATAAATAAAATCAAGCTGTAGTGTAAACAGGTTCATGGTCTAACTAGGTATGTATGTTCAGTCGCAGCGCTCCGGCTGGTCGCACTCGAGCAGCCAGCAGAGCGGCCACCACCATCACCCGTCCGGCGTCAGCTCCGAGACTGAGCTGGACGCGCAGTATGCACAAGTAAGAGTACGAGTATAATCCTGACCTTTATACAGAATGACTTTTGTATCGAGGCTCTACTAATAATAATAGAAGAGTCTAGCCATCACGGTCGTTCGCGTTGTCATTGTGCCGCGAGTGAAAGAGGGACGGCTACATTATGAAATACGGACATTGTAAACGGGAGTAAGCCCTCTCTCTAAGCCTTATTCACCGGCGATGCGCGGCACTAGGTTGCTGGTTGAACGAGCATGAATAAAGTCCTAGAAAGATGCGCTAGATGGCGTAAGTAGCTTCTTGTGGTAGTCAACCCTGTCGCGTTGTGTGATAGTACGTCACTGAATAGGATTAGTGTATTATGAATCATATTCCAGAGTTATAAGAATTACACCATATCGTTGACAACATTGAGTAGATATTTCTTTGAATTTCATTGCAAAGTCATACTTCTGTACGGAGTACTAGTACTTATTCTGTGCCTGAGTTGAATTGATTGCGGCGCGTAGGCATTGGCGTGGGTTTACTATTATTGTTGACTGCTGCTGTTGCTACTAAATTATTTTCTCTCTCTAACCAGTAATGGGTAACTGTCTTTTGATGTTTCAATTGAAAGTTGTGTCGTGTGTATGTTTTGATGGTGTATGGGGTAATATATTTTATAAGGTTACATTTTAGTTACGAATGAAACTTAGAGTCCAAAGGCATCCACATTAGTAAATTAAGTAAACAGTGTTGAGTGATTACTCTCTTGCTTATGTTTGGTACACAAGTTGGGTGTATCAGGAAATCAAAATGAGAGAGGCGGGGCAAAAACGTAGTTTTTAAGACTAAAGTTAAGTGTGGTCTTATATATTTTTTTGTTAGAAAAAATAAATAATTGACAGTTTTTTTGGAAAATAATGTTCAAGTCCTATTTCTGTGATATGGTAAAATATTACCTTGTAATCAAGTATTTAATGCTAATATTCCTATCTTAACCGCAATGGTATGGTAACAGATAATAATGTATCTTTTTGTTCACAGATAAAGGAACCGAACGAATATATGGAAGCGCCGTCAATGATGAGACTAAGAAGGCATCGGAGGCATGAGAAGACGCCATTACATCAACCTTGTGAGTGGAATAATACGATTACCCTTATTAATCGTTGAGAGCTAGCAAAACTTTGCCTTACACAATATTTTCTGTTTCCCCTGTAAATCGATATTTTCTCTCGTAGTTTCTTTATAATCCGAGAAAACTCTTGAAAAGCAACTGCCTATCCGTTTGCGTTTGGTTAGTGCCCTTTCATCGCATATCTGTATGATATCGTTTATTAAAAACACTATTACAATGGAGTTAGCACTATTATATTTTTCTAAAGTAACATTAAATTTATTCATTTAAAAACTATTTTTAAATTAGTTCTAGGGTGATATATGTAATGTATGTGTAATTTACACAGACATCTCTTATATCCTAACTTTTTGAACACGGTTGATCATAAATTTGTTGATTGTGCTAAGATGTGTATATGTAGCTTGATTTCATTGATGAACATGCATGTGGGACTGAGATTCAAAGCCTCTACTTTAGTGATAACTTGCAAGGATATGCATTAATCCTGATATAATATTTTTATCGTGTAATGTTATTGCAGCTTTTTCTGAGACGGACAGCTCGGGGTCTAGCGAGGCATCGGGCGGCGCGGGCCAAGCGAGGCTTCACGCGCGACGACGCCACAACGCACATCACGCGCCCAGGCATTATAAGAAACGGTACGAGAGATTGTTTCAACAAACACACTAATTACTTAGCTCCAAACTAAGCCTGAGCTTATACTATGGCGACAAGGATAATGGATAGACATATTTATATATGTTTATAAACAAAGTAGTAAAATAATAATAATAATGTCCTGTAAATGTAAATAGGTGAATTTCGACTTCAGTGGTCAATCTTAACAGGGTTTAGCCAACTGTGCGGGCGATATTATAGTGCTCAAGTGTGTGCACAATACACAGGTGCACTCTCTGTTCCTTCACTCTCACACACTTGCTCACTTTCTTTCTTCAATTGGGTGAGACGGTAGTGACATGACCGTAGAGAGATCAGGCGCAGGACTAACGGCCTAACACAACACCACCAACTTCCTGACTCCCATCACTGCCCGTCCCGGGATTCGAACCTGGAACTTTCTGACTGCCTCGTTGTTGTTTTGGTCTAGAGGTCAGCACGCTGGGTACTATCCACGAATAAATTATAGTACTAGCCCACAATTTGTCCCCAAGCAGTGGTAGGGCTTTAAATATGTTAGGTTGTGTATAAGTGCCCCCTGTGGGTCTATATGCATAAATAAATCACTTTTTTATTACTCTCAAATAGGTCGTACTACAGACATTGTGTAAATGTGTGCACATAAGTGGCATTTTCTGTCCTAAATTAAATAAATTATTATTGACTTTAACTTTGAGCGTCGGTGGCGCAGTGGCTAGCGGGTTGCCTCTCATGCAGGAGGTACGGTTTCTATCCCACGTGCCACCATGTACCAATGAACTTTCTAAGTTATGTACATAAGTTGCTTCACTAACCGATGCTCTTACGGTGAGGGAAAACATCGTGAGGAAACCTGCACATTCAGGCGATTGCATGTGTAACCATGATCCGAAACCAGTCAGGTTCCCTTGGTAAAAGGGTCACGGAGGTCAGATGGCAGTCGCTCCACTGTATTTACCTGATCTGCCACATACTGAATCATGGTCCGAAGCGGACCCTGGGCGCTCGCGTGTGAGTGCACAACCGGGATAACGCTAGGAGGATGATGATTTTTTACTTTAACTTTGACACACATGACCACCCACTTTTGGTAGGGGAGGCCAAGAGGGGATTTGGGGATTTACTAAAGCGCGGCAGATTAACATACAGGGAGGAACCTAGTACCCTATTAAATACCTCCACCAAGTATTAGCCCCGTGTATGTGGCCGCGCGTCAAGGATAAAGGATCAGATTAGTGAAAAAAAACTGATCATCTAAAATTCTCGAGCGCGTCAGATTAAGGTGGGGTAAGTTAGTTATATGCTAAAAAGTGTATATTCCACTAATCTGACAATTTTCGATTGACGATAAGAAGTAGGTGGGTTACATACAAACTTGTAAAAAAAAACGTCATCTCGACTTTCTCGAGCGTGCCAATTTTTTTATTTATTTTGAAGGTAATAATTCAACGTTCACAAATAATATATAATCTGACGATTTCCGTAAGCCGAAGTAAGGAAAAATAATCAATAAAGTTTAATGCATGCAGCGTGATGCCGGTATTCCCATTCTCGCGTTTCTATTCCTCTCTCACTCTTTCTCTATCCATGACTCTCTTACTCCGTCCCCACTTTGGGTTCTGTTGCCATGACGCCATGACAGCTGATTGCGCAGATGGTTTTGTTTACAACGTATTTGTAACGCCTGAAATTATTTTGTGATTTTGATGTTTATTCGCCAGAAGAGGAAGATGATTCTACCGACGAATATGATGATTAAAATAAAAATTCTCAAAAAAAAATATTTTTTATACTTATTTTCTCATAAATAAAAGTTTTGTGCTTCAAAGAATATATACTGTTTTATTTGCATGCTATTTTTTCAGCTCTTTAATTTGTTAAGTTAAAGGATTTGAAATAATACAAAAAAAAAACTTTCCATTGTCAGGTTAGGCGAATCCCTTCTGATCATCGTCAGATTATGAGACGTTTAGGGTATATAAATGAACCATATATATCCTAATCTGACGCGCTCGAGTATTTAAAAATGGCGATTTTTTTTTGCACATTCTAATAATGGCCGCGAGTTTAGGTCACATCCAAATCCTCAGATTATTACATAAGAGCCTTCTTTTAGGTTCACTTAACATCCCCTTTGAAAATCTGACGCGCTCGATATTTTTTTTTCCGTTTTCAACCCTTACGCGCGACGACCCCCATCATGGAAACAATCAGATTAACATACGTATGTTTTCAAAAAAACGTAGGACATGGATGCTATTAATATCTGACGCGCTCGAGTATGTCCATGCAACTGTTTTTTTTTACATTTTTGAAAATTTATAGCCCCGCTCCCCACCGATGAAAGTGTATTGTACTATATGACATTTTTTTCTTCTTATCATCTAAGCTTCGCAATCCAATAGGTCTCTTCGACGCTCGAGTAAATCCCGATTTAGCAACCTGGGCTCCCCTACTATTTGCAGCTCCCGAGCGTGTGTAAGAGCTTGGTATAACACTTGGCTACTTTATCCACAGGTCTTTAGGGAACCTAGTAGCGGTACAAAGTCCAAGGGTGCCCAAGCTGGGCATGTTCGTCGGTCCTCCGGAGCTGCCTACAGGTTTCAGGGCAAGAGCGCAGGAAGACAAAGGTATAGTTATTCTACCGCTGCAATACTATTTGATACCTTAACTTTTGTTTTTACTAAATACATTTCTGCCGATTTGCTGCTTAGCCATTTGTGACCAAGTGACTTAAATAATATTATTAGACATTTTAAAGGTATTTCATAATGTGCCTATCCAAGTAAAATTTGGCTAGAACCCAAGACCAAGAGTGTAACTTGTAAAGCTTTTCATTTATTTTACAAAACAATTTATTATAAATAGCTCTAAATTGCTACAGCGCAGTTAGTTGGTAAAAAATACGCACTCTTTATTTTTGAACAAACTATCATACGTGCAATTATTTTTACCTAAATAGGTTAATAGGCTGACTTTACTTTTTTTTTTAAAGTAAATAATATTAAATCAATGATAGCAATACGTAATGTTATTGGTTTTTCTTATTTTATGGACTTCAATAAGCAGCATATAGATTTTTTAAAGTTTTAATTTAAAGGCTTGTAATGTCGACGGGTTAAGTAATTTAAATTCTATAGTATTAAATATTGTATGTATTAGTTACAGTTAGTAGTTTAGTATCTGCGTGTTATTTTACTATAGGAAATAATTAAATTCGTGATAATATACGTCTTGATATGTTTTTTCCCTAAAGAGACAACCACTAGGCACCTTAGAATAGCTAGCTATTTCACAGTCATTTGTCTCAATTTCACAAAAGTCTGTGTAGTGCGGGAGTCCTTATATTCCCACTTGCCCTGCTTTTAGTCTGTAAAGATTGTATTCTGTCAATTTATTATTGAACGGTTTCCCAGCAGCCAGCGAGTCTAGCGAAGGCAGCTCGGACGGGGAGACGAGAAGGCCAAGGCCTTTGCCTGTACCGCCCCACCACGAACCCACGCATAAGGTATGTACAGTATATACATGGTGTCCCGTAAGTCAAGGTCAAGGCGAAGTGGGTAATGAGCCGTGGATTGCCAGTTATAAATCTCATACTCTAAAAAGGAAGAAATGTTAATAAAATGCTAAAAAACTGACACCCACTGGTGCTATTTTGAGCATTACGATTACAAACCTTTACTTCTCATATTTTTATTTCGTGTTGCAATCCTAAATAATGGTTCTTTAACTTGTTATCACTTTTTACATTTTCACTTTTTGGTTTTTATTTTAATTCGTAGGTATTTATTTAATATTTCATTTTAATTTGGTAATTCGACTTAGGTCAACTTTAAAACACCGTATTGAAAAAAATATACCGTACTATCCGGCAAGTCACCATTAGAATGTTACATTATTCCAGAGTGCATAACCTATATATTTCTGTTTAAATTGCACCTGTTTGTTTGTTTGTTGCTAGTATTAAATAAGGATAAAAAATATATTATTCAAAACCCGAATATCAACAGATGTTGGGAGGTGATTACCCATCGTCCGCGCAAGACAACTCTTCGTCGTCCGCGGCCGACTCGCGGCGCCGACACCCCTTCTCCAAGCACGACCGGAGGCACAAGGTAAGATACCCATTGCACATTTTGCAACCACTCGGTTAGATCTTTTACACCTTAACGTTCTATTGTTTGACAACGTGCATAAGGACACGGAGCTCGGGTTTAGCAGCTTTTCTGAAAAAAAAATATATTTATTTTAAACATATGCACGCCAGCGGATTTAATGGACGGCAGTCGATCCGAAATACAACTGGCTGAATTCTGGGCTGCTACGATGTAATATTCTCGTGTTCCATCGACACGTTAAGAAGAAGAAGAACATATTATTAGGTCCAATTTCCTTGCAAATTTTGAAATTTTTCTCTATAAAAATTTAAGACTAGGACTTAAACTAAATATTAAAAGAAATGTCCAGCCGCTTTCGAGTTATGCGCTTAGCAACACTTTTATTGGTTCATTTTTGTTTTCATATAAAATTCGTGTGCTAGTGCTAAAATTCAACAAAGGAAACGATGTTTGCCTTTGTTGAATTTTATTTCTTGTATTTCTTAGAAATATATAAAAAGGTTTTAATTTACCTGTTTCTCATCAAAACTTATCTCCTTGTTTCAGGAATTCTCAAAAAGCAAAGACTCGAAAAAGAACTCGTCAGCGTTAGCGAATGCGCAGTCGCAGCAGAATTGGGGCCCTCAGGTATATTAAGTCCATACTAATGTCATGTTTCCTTATTTTTTAACCGCTGGACAACACTAATGCCATTTTCCCCATAACGCCCGATATTAATAACCAGTTCGTAATCCAAGTTTTAAATCAGGGCCAGGGCCAATTTGGGGACCTGGCTTAAGCTGAGTGAGGCCCCCTTGATTTGGACATCACAGACACACAAAGGCACTGTCTGGCTAGCGCTGACAGTTACTGATTTGTTTGTGTAGTTATGTATTTGATTTTGTATTGTTTTTATTTTCTTCGTTATCTTTGTAATTTTGTACGATGTTTGTTTGTGATGTCCCAAATTAATAAATGCTTCTTTCTTTCTCTTAAATGCATCTCAGCTACTCGCGTATCCACAGAATAATCCACAGTGGCCACGGCTAGCTGCCAGTGTCAAAATATGTATTCGATGGATACGGAAACAACCGAGATCGACTTAAGTCTTCGATCTCTGGGGCCCAAATTCTCACGCATTCGATTTTATGTCACATACGAAAAAACATCATCAACAGGATGACAAAATTTTATAAATATCCGACATATTGATACTTAGTAAATAAGGAACATTTACATTGTGTGTTACCCGCCATGTGTTTCGATAAATATCGTATGCGACATAATATCAACGGCTTGAGAATTGGTCACCCGATCGGTTAATAATTTCGGGCGAAAATGTTCAAGCATGTGTCTATAGTTTTAGGCTACGCCATTTGACATCGGCTATGTTCTCTTTGGCCTGCCATTCGGAGTCTAAAACCTTTTATTATCTACTCAGGGTCCCCACGGAGTGCCTCTATTCGTGGAGAAGTGTGTGGAGTTCATCGAACGAGAGGGCCTCGCGTCGGAGGGTCTTTACAGAGTGCCCGGCAACAGGGCGCATGTAGATATGCTGTTCAATAAGTTTTATGAAGGTAAACTGTCACTTTATTTATAACGACGCCACAATTATCTGACCAACTCATTGTAAAGCCTTGCCCTGACTTTGGATTATATGTTTTGACAACCTTACTTCACCTGATAAGCTACGGAGGACGTTAGTCAGTCGACGAATTTTTGTAAGTGCTTGCTACGCCAGTGACCCGGCGTTCGATCAAGTATAAGTATTGAGGAAATCGAAAGCCGGCAGTGAGCCCACTGGCGTAGTAAGCACTTACAAAAATTCGTCGACTGACTAACGTCCTCCGTAGCTTAGTTGGTAAGAGCATTCGCCCGGATAGCGAAGGGACGTAGGTTCGAGTCCCACCGGATGACACAGTCGATTAATTTGTGTCAGCGAAATTCAATTTGATTTAACCTGATAAGTTTGAAAACCGCAGAGCATTAAACATATGATGTATGATTTAAATGAACAGTTGCTTGAAATTAACTGGTGTTAATTTCAAGCTTGTATAAAAATACTTAGTCGAGCACCACATAAATGTGTACATGCTAAAGTTTTGCTAAAATTCTTAAAATTGAGACCCGCTTAACGATTCACAACGTTTAAGCGCCACAATGCGATAGGAATCTTCGTCATTTAATGCGGTCTTCTAAACATATAATAATGACAGTAAATGACTGACATATCAACGCACAAACTACTGGGATTAGAAACTTGAAACTTCCTTTTATAGTGTAGGTGAGCATTAAGAAAGCATTTTTAAATATTCTCATTTTAAGTGGGTAAAAGAGAGAGAAAATTTTCTATAAAACTTGGTCAGTTTTAAAAACTAAATCGTAAAAAATTGGTGTTTGGCTATTTGGTTAAAAATTTTAAAAAAAAGTATTAAAGTATTTCAGATTTTTTGAAAATTCAACCTCTAAGTGAATGTAAAGAGGTGTTGCAGTTTGTATGGGAGATTCGATATTTAGCGGACGAAGTCGCGGGCAACATAAAGAAAGAAAATTGGTGATATTGGTGATTGATCAAAATAAAACCCTTACACATTAAAAAGTAATAATAAATAAAAAGAAACAAGATGATCCCCCGAATCCATCCGCTCAGCATAATTCGTGGCAGCTACGAACATACTTACGAAACTGGTTTTCAGCGGATGCCTTGGGATAACCAATTACTAATAACGTGTACACATGAAATTAGCACTAACAAATATCATGATTATTGCATTACATTGAATAAAAAATAGGGCAGAGTCCCAACATAAAACTAATCAATGAAAACACTTCAGATCCAAACGTGGATCTAGACTCGTTGGACATCCCCGTGAACGCGGTGGCGACGGCGCTCAAAGACTTCTTCTCGAAGAAACTGCCGCCGCTACTGGATGAGGCGAGCATGACGCAGCTGGAAGACATTGCGGGTGAGTTGCGTGCCTTTAATTTTATAATTAATTGTACCAGAAGTGGTATTATATTATTAACATTTAAAAAACAATAAAAAATTCTTGTAGGACGTAAATTACTATGTTGATGGCTGATTTTCCAATTGCCATGCATGTAGAAAGTGAATTCCCAAAAAATATTGAACTACGAGAGCGTTCTAAAGGTCCTGTGGACTTGCTCACGCACGCGGTATTGAGATTCATATTTGTGACGCGTAGCACTCATTTTAACACGTTCTTTGAAATAACAGATTATTAGCTTCATTACATAAATCTTTAGATACTGGCACTTTATCGCTAATGAAATCATTAAAATTATGATTTCATTTGTTTGTTGAATCAAACTGCTTTAGGTATTAACTTGCTCCTTTTAACTAATCAAATGAGAGCATAAAACTTAGCTACGGTATTTAAAAATCCAACAACTTCTTATTTTTTTCACGTAGGAATCAATGATTCTACATCTTACAAACTTCACATCCACATTTCACATTATAAATAAATTCAATGTTAATTTGCCGTCTTGTTATACGGGTCATCATGTGTATAGGTTTTAATTTAAAACCTATACACAGGATGACCCGTCTTTAGTTAGTTTAAAACTAACTAAAGACTAAATACATGTATCATTATTGAATGTCCCGCCACTGATTATCCTTCTGCATTCCCACGTGGTTGACTGGTACAGAATGCCTCAAGGCATTAAGTCCGCCAATTGAACTTTTTTTTGGTGCAATAAAGTTTAAATAAATTGTAGGGCGAGTCCTGGGAGATGAATAATACGTCCGAATTATGATATATGCCTTTATTGAAATAAGATTAGTATGAAACATGATTGATTACATAGAAGTAGATAGTAATAGAAGTAGATGAAACATGATTGATTACATAAGTATACACACTACACCATCCATCCAAAAAAAAAAAATTGAAAAAAAGATACATTTTTTATTTAAGCTAAAATAACACATGAAATTGAATACAAAAAAAATATAGGTAAGTAATAAAGCATACAGAGTACAAAATTACAGAGTACATTTATTTTATAACAATTACTGAATATATAATTTTGTGCGATTTTTGTGCACTAAATCATTTTTCCCGTTTCTAATAATTTCTACGTTTGGTGGCTTATCTTTCACTACTCTATATGGACCTGAATACAAAGAACTAAGCTTTTTTCCAGTTTCAATTTTCACTAATACTAAATCATTTACATTGTATGTTATAGGGTTTGTATATTTATCATAAATGGTTTTCCTACTCTCTTTTGAATTTAATAAGTTATTTCTTGCCTCTTTTTGAGACATTTTTAACCGATATTTAAGTTCACATGGGTAATGTTCATAGTTATAAAGTGGCTCTAGATCTGTGATGAAATTACTTGGTAGTGAACATTTTTTACCAAATTGGTTTCAGTATGAACGTATTGAATGCGAATGACCAAAATGGAAGCCAGCTGCTCCATGTTTCTGGATGATTATCCGTTTGTATACGAAGAAAGGAGTTTAAATTTTTATGTGATACTTCTAGCGCACCCAGAGACTGATGGTGATAAGCAGTAGAGTTTAATTGTTTTATTTGTAGTAATTTACATACCTCTTGAAAAGTCGCTGCAATGAACTCTTTCCCTCTGTCTGTAGTAATTTCTCGTGGCACTCCATATCTGAGAATAAAATTGGTGACGAAACTTTTTGCTACTTCCTCTGCTTTTTTAGAAATTAAGGGATAAGCTTTAACATATTTGGTAAGTTCACATTGTAAAGTTACAACGTAAGAGTAGTTATCATTATCAACTTCAAATGGACCCACTAGATCTAAATATATTTTTTCAAACGCTGTACTAGCAGTTGTTGTAATATTCACTGGTTCTTTTATTGGCAAAGAATGTTTTTGACGCTGACATTTATCACATCGCCTAACATAATCTCTAACATCATTATCAAGACCTGGTCAATAATAATACTTTTTAATATTATTGACCATCCTTCTCATGCCTGCATGGCCACTGCTAGGCAGGAGGTGGAAGTCATTCAAAATAACTTTTCTATCGTCTTTATCATATACAATTTTTACATTATTTAAAATACACACGCGCGGACCGGTCCATTTTTTTATAGATTGAATTTCCTCAACTAATTTCTTAATAAATTCTTTATTATCATCTTTTTTTATTATGCATACTTCATTGACATTTATAGATTTACAGAAAATGTTAAGTTCTCTCACGAATTCGCGTCGCGGCATTCGTGACTCAGAGCTTAAATATTTTATAAAAATTATCTTTTCATCATAACAAAACGTTTTATTTTCTCTGCTTATATTTCCTAGTTTCTTAATTTTATTTAAATTATCATTATTTACCATACATAGTTCCACTGATTCTGCTGGTTTGACATGAGTACTTACGACTTTTGGTTGATCAGGCCTCAAGTCTGTAGGTATCACGCCCAACGAAGAAAAATCGGGATTGTTAATCTTTTTAGATTGTGCCCTCGTCATAACATTCATAATATTATTATTCATTTCTTTTAATTCAGTTGAAGACAAAGTGATTCGAGATAAAGCATCTGCAGCTGTATTATCTGAACCCTTGACATATTCTACATCAAAGTTATACTCTTCTAATACCAATCTAAATTTCATTAGCCTGCTTGAAGGGTCTTTCATACCAAACAGGTACACTAAAGGTTTATGGTCTGTCCTAATTTTAAAATATTGACCATATAAGTAAGGTCGGAAATGTTTAACCGCCCAAACAATTGCTAACAACTCTTTCTCTATGACAGGATAATTTGATTCAGCTTTTTTAAGTGTTCTACTAGTAAAAGCAACTGGTCATTTTTATTCGACAAAATGCCAATCGCCTTATTAGACGCGTCAGTTTGCAATATAAAATGGTTTTGTTTTGAAAAATCTGGATAATCTAAGATTGGAGGTGAAATTATGCATTTTTTAAGAGTTTCAAAAGATTCTTGACTCTTTGCGTTCCAGTTGAAATCTGTGTTTTTTCTACAAAGTTGATTTAATGGGTAAGCAATTTCAGCAAATTGAGGTATAAATTTCCTGTAATAATTTGTAAATGCGACAAATCTTTTGACTTTGTCTGCATTTTGTGGACAGGGATAATTTTTAAAAGTATTTACCTTATCGGGATCTGGCAATATTCCTTGATTAGATATAATATAATGGCCTAAATATAATATTTCTTTTTTAAGAAATGTACATTTTGCAGGATTTAATTTCAAATTAACCTTTTTGCAATCTCTCGAAAACGTCATGTAAATTTTTGTTATGACAATATAAATTACGTCCGAAAACGATCAAATCGTCAAGGTATATTAGGCATTTTTCATTATTTAAGCCTGACATTGCTAAATTCATCATTCTTAAAAATGAACTGGGACTCGTTTTTAAGCCCATAGGCATTCGAGTCATTTGGTACTGACCAGAATTGAAAGCTGTTAATTTTCGACTATTTTCATCTATATTCACATTATAGTAACCTTGGTGCAAATCTAAATGTGTAAAATAGACGCTTCCTGCCAATGATTCTAATATTTCTGTTATATCTGGAAGAGGATATTTGTCATCTTCCATGCAATTATTTAATTTTCGGTAATCGACTACTAAGCGCCATTTTTTCTGACCTATATATACATTACCCATGTGAACTTAAAAGTTGATTCAACGAATCAACTTTCTTTGGTACTATACCCAACCCGGCGAACCTTGATCCCTATGACAGTTCATGTTAGTGATGGGTCGTGTCGATGTAACTTTATTTGATTTGGCTACCGCCCTACCACTGCCAATATAATGCTTTAAAAGTTTGTTTTGATTATTGGGATCGGGACGTGCGATACGACAGCATTTTAGATGAGCCGTTTTTGATAAACGTAGGCAACAGCAGCTGAAGTTAGATTCCGAGTTCGTGACACAAACCCTAATGTCATTATCAGATTCAGATTAAAATATATAAATAAATGATCGCTGAACAGCTTTTGGTTTATATGGTTTTGTCCTACATTTAATTTTTTAATTCTCTTGGGTATCCAATCGTGGAGTGCATGTATGCCGCGCTCCGTTCTATTCAATAGAGAATGTACTAATACTTAAGTATGAAAAAGTAATGATTCTCATAATTTATCACTTTATTATGCCACACATGAAAACTGATACTAATAAAGTCTAATCTTAAATAAAACAAACCTGGTGTCCCCAGAAATATTTTATAAATTTGAGTGAAATAAAAACAATTTCAAGCAACTTTTTAACATTCAGCACCTATAACTTAAATGATTATAAATCATGTACACTCGTTTCCATTATCGACATTTGTTTATCGATATTTTTCCGCACTAGTCGATATCTTCCGAACGAAGTAACTTTTGCAGGACGTAAGCGTAAAGTCTGATTGAGATAATTTCTTGTAAATGTTAAGAATTGTTATATTTCCGACGGAATATCATTGTAATGGCATATATCTACCGAAATTTAATAAATGGCATTTATAGAAGCCTCCAATTCGATTCTAATGTAACGGTGACGCCACTACTATGTTGTGTCGTAGGAATAACTGTCAATGACATAGGGATCAAGGTTCGCCGGGCCGAGTATCTCAGTATAGGACTCGACCAGTCGCTTTTGCTTGGTTCTATAATTCCTTCTTTAAGCATGTTAGTAATTTGAAGTTTAATTTCTTCTTTTTTACTAATGGGTAATCTATAGGGTTTTGAAAAAAATGGAGTTACATTTGGTTTTAAAGAAATATTATGGGTGTAAATGTTCGTAGTCTTTAATTTATCGCCTGGTAAATAAAAAATATTTGCATATTTAGCACAAATATTTTTAATACTTTCCATTTCTTCCGTATTTAAATTATTTAACTGTAATAGAGAAAACAAATTTTTCACTCGGTCCGAGTTATTCTCATTATTTTCAAAAGTACAAATATTATATTCATTAGGTTAATGTATCAAAGGATTAACATTCGATAATGTAAATGCTTTTTCTGTAACGTTCAAAATTTTAATCGGTATCCTTCCATTTATTGGAGTCGCTATTTAGCTTGCTAAATAAATACCATCATGTAATTCTTCCGAGCAAATAACGCAATCGCTCTTTAATTCGGTTTGAATATAATGTATCGATTCACTGCGTGGCGGAATTTCCAAAACTTGTACACTATGATTACTTGTAATTATTGGCAAAGAAATATTTTGATTAGTTCCTATTTTTAACGTAATAATGTTTTTTCCAAAATCTAAACATACTCCAAATCTATTTAAGAAATCACGACCTAAAATTCTATTCGATAAAATAGGCAATGAATTAAACACAAAGAATTTGTGACTAACTATGTGTCCATCGAAAGTCAGTGGAATGTAAACATATCCAATAGTTTGAACTTTGCCACCTAGTCCATTTATAGTTACACTCTCGTTATGGAATGGCATGTTCAATTCGATCACATGTTTGTATGTTATATGTTATAGCGGACAATGACGCACCCGAATCGCCCAAGAATGTATAAGTTTTATTATGTGGTGATATTAATAGCTTAATAAAACAATTGGTATTACCGGCTAAGATTGAATGATTTTGTTTATTCACGAAAAAACTCGTCTAGCTTTGGTTCTTCCGGTGTAACATCGGAATTTTGGTTAATGACGTTAACTGTGTTGTTTCTCATCCCTCGATTTCCGCGATATCTATTAAACGTACCTCGATTGTAATGTCCTCGCTGTCCTCGTCCTTGTCCTCGTTGCCCTTGGCCTCGCGAGTTTGACTGATTCCATGTACTTGTACGTTGCGAGTTTACTTGAAACGCATTGTGTTGTCCCCGATACGAACACATGTGTCTATTACGTCCTCTGCGTGGGTACCTAGAATTTTTATGAAAACTTCTAGAAGAATAAAAATTTCTTTTGTACATACCCACCTGCGGTGGATGTGGAAGTATCCTCATCCTGAGCCACCTGTATCGCGTCTTTCAGGGAGCTATAGTTCCTAGCGGAAATTATGGTACTGAGCCTACGATTTCGTAAGCCATCTGAAAACTGCTTGATTGCTTGTTTTTCATTAATAGGTTTTAAGATATTATAGCATTCCGTGTTTCCATTGGCTTGCGATATCGCAAGGTCCACAAAAGTTCTGTTATTTCCTTTCCGAACTCAGAAATTGTCATTTCATTTTGTCTTATTTTTTGCAATTTATTTTTAATTGCAGTTGCGCCTTTTTTTGGCAATAATTCTTTATTCATGTCACTTATCAGCTCTGTGACGCTAGAGTAATCGTCTTTTAGACGTAATTTTGCAGTTTGTGATAGTCTGCTTTTTAAGACAAATTCTACAAAATTCTTTTTGCACTCGGGCTTTGTAAGCAAAGAATCGTAATAATGAATATTATCTATTAATTGCTTTGTACTGATTTCGTCATCTGACATAACAGGCAACAAAGTTAAAGCCGTCTTTAAATCAAAAGTATCCATTTTTGTAGGTGATTCGCTTTCAATACTTTCTGGCTGACACAATTGTAAAATACTTGTATAAAGTGATTCAAAGTTCTTACAATAGTTTTCATAAAATTGAATATCGTTACTATCAATTTTACCTTGATTTACTTTGTCTCTAAATTGTACTAACCAATTAGAATAGCAACTAAATAACTCTTTTGATTCATTAAGTTTTACTTGTAATATATTTCCTTCACGTCGGCTTGGGCCGATCTTAATTAAATATGTTCTTACTTTTTTTAATTCTTCATACAATAGTTGTAATTCTAAAGTCATAACTTACCACCAAGACGTAGTTTAAAAGATTGAATACTCACGTAAATATTTTGCGCACATTTGAAAATACTATAATTGAGATTAAATACTGTACTGTAATATACGCACTTTTACTACTTAAAGTTCATTACTTAAAATAAAGTCTAATTCTTGTCATAAACGATGATTATACGACACTGCACGATTTACGCTTTATATATACACGTAAACGACACTTATTACTTTAAAACGCATTCTTCCCTTCACCGATTTTACACTTTAAACATATAAGCCTGTGGTTGACTCGCCTCGTCTGTAGATGCTGGGAGCTGCCGTTGTCGAGAAAAGGACCTCCGCAAATTATTCCTGGATATCTCCGATGTAATCCATTTAGTATGACATCGCTTGTACACCCGGTACACACAGTACAGGAAACCCAAACAGATCCGCAACACGATGATTGATAGCAAGATATTTGTCGTGGTGAGGTGGAAACGAAATTGTTCAATTCCAGCTTCATTACTGCCGGCTGCATTTTGCACAATCACGGTCTCCTTTGATAGAGATTTGCCCATTTTGTCCTAAAATATAGAGCAGATTTAATTTATTAAGTTTACGCACTTGATGATGCGACCGAAGATAGAAATCCATTGTTCAATTTCATTCGCACTTCATTAACTGCACAAAAGTTCCACACCAAATATGGGAGGTCTCATATTCGCGAAGCACATTCCGCGGGCAGGGTCGCCATGTAGGGCGAGTACTGGGAGATGAATAATACGTCCGAATTATGATATAAGACTGCCTTTATTGAAATAAGATTAGTATATATATCAAGCATGATTGATTACATAAGTATACACACTCATCATTCGCTTGCCCTGTTCCCATTATATTTGGGGTCGGCGCATTATATTATACATAAGTATACACACTACAAAATAAATAAATATGTTATCTGCATCCTATGAATAATAATGTCTTCTTAGCCGAATTTCGACTATGGCGGTCTATCTCATCAGAGATTAGCCAACTGCGTGGGACATATTATAGTGCACGAGTGTGTGCCAATACACAGGTGCATTCTCTATTCGTTCACTCTCATAATTCGGTGATACGGCAGTCCGACATGACCGTAGAGAGATCAGGCGCAGGACCAACGGAATAACGTGCTTCCCGGGGCACGGTGTATTGACACCACCAACTTCCTGACTCTGGAGCTGTGTCTGAGTTTTTTCAAGACAGAAAAACCCAACACTCTCGGCCCGACCTGGGATTTGAACCGTGGACCTCGTGGATAGTACCCAGCGTGCTGACCACTAGACTAACGAGGCAGTCAAATCCTATAAATAGCTTGTCTTGGTTAAGCGTAATAACTGTTGACTGTGCCTGTTAGCAGCGATGCGCGGGTGCATAGCCGGCGGCGTGGAACTGAAGGACCGGAGCTGGCGGTTGCTGGCGCTCCGGACGTTGCTCAACACGCAGCTCACGCCGCTCGCGCGCGCCACGCTCGACTACGTGCTTGACCATTTCGCCAGGTTAGCGTATTCATCATCATCCTAGCGTTATCCCGGTTGTGCACACTCACGCGAGGGCCCAGCGTCCGCTGACCGTGATCCAGGATGTGGCAGATCAGGTAATTACAGTGGAGCGACTGCCACCTGACCTCCGTGACCCTGTTACCAGGGAAACCTGACCAGTTTTTCAGTTGTTTCGCCAGGTTCATCATCATCATCGGAGCGTAATAATACATTAGTATTATTACCCTATAAAAATGCTGGTTTGACGTCGTAGCGGATGACTTGCGTGCTAATGGGGTCACCATTCAGGGATGCAGTAGAGTCGTAAGAGTAGAAAAGCGGACCCCTGGCTTCAAAAGTAAGCGACCAGGACCGCGCTCCGATGATGATGATGAATGCATCACCCCATAATAATAATGATAATGTTCTTCTAGCTGTAATTTGACTACGGTGGCCAAAATCAACAGTGATTAGCCAGCTGCGGAACAGATATTTTTGTATATTATAGTTCACAAGTAATGTGTGCACACAGGGACGATTTGTTCCTTCACTCTCGAAGTTCGGTTCTCGACCGGGGATTGAACTCGGGACCTCCGAGATAGCGACACCTTAAAAATAGGTGGGCGAACCACTCGACTCCGAAGGTGGTCTCTCATGGATACTTCTGGAACGAAGCTGGCTAGTGCAAAACTATGTGCTTGACCACTTTGCCAGGTTATCCTCCTAGATGGAATCTGACTACATGTGAACACACAGAAGCTTTGTTCCTTCATACCCAAAGACTACGTGCTTGACCACTTCTTCGCTAGTTCTTAGTCGTGGTCGAATGCCACTTGCACGTCAGCAATAAGGTTTCAGACGAGAATATTTTCTGTTTTATACTTTTACAACTAGTTACAGTATGTGTTCTGGTTGAAATTCAACACGATAATTTTATCAAAACCATAATCTAATAAAGAAGAAACATTTTTTTGAAGAAAGCATTTTTTGAGCAATAGAGTAGTCAAAGCATGGAATGGGCTTCCAGAAGATGTGATCTCTGCCCAAAATATCAATCAATTCAAAAACCGACTTTACACTCATCTAAACTTGCTTAACCTAATGGGAAGAACTGGATACAGGCGGCTATCAGTTGTCTCAACTGCCTGCCTGATAACTAATAATAATAAGAAAGCAGAACAAAATAAAAAAGTTCAACGTCATGTATGAGAAGGTAAAAAAGGGCAAAAACAGAGAAAGCTAGAAAAAAGATGTTTAAATACTTCAATGCAAAAGGTGCAATATCAACTTTGACAGAGTGACTCAGACTCCACAAAGTTTCGCAGACTCCTACGTAAGCTAGCACTTGGAAAATCGAGTAACTAGGTCTACCTCCGTAGTTCAGTTAGTAGAACAATCGCTAAAGCTGATTGCGAAAGATGTGGGTTCAAGTCAAATTTTTCGTTTAAGTAATTATTTACTGTTGTTTTGTAACTCACCAATGCTGTGTACGCCTATAAAAGGTTTACATATAAGATGTAAAACACTGTCAATTTTGTATTAAGTTAATTGTGTGTGTATATGTAAACTGTTGGTGTGCCTGTTTAAATAAATAAGTCCCGCCGTAAGGTTCTTCAGTCGCTTAGGCAGCGTTTCCACCAAATATATGCGTATACGTAGCGTAGTGTTTGTTAAGGACCCATAGAATTCCTTCATTTCATCTCTTGTGGCTTAGCGGCTAATTCGGAGCAAGGCTAGCCTCGGTTCCTTACATGATGTAAATGAAGTTATTTTATTGGATCTTAACAAACATCCCTCGCTACATATCCTCACACATCTCTTGTAGAAACGCAGCAGTTCAACTGCAATAATTATCGTTTTCCTATGTACATATTTCTATTCTAGGGTGGCCGACAACTCCAAGCTAAACTCCATGGACAGCAAGAACCTGGCGATATGCTGGTGGCCCACCCTCCTGCCGGTCCACTTCTCTGATATGGGTCGCTTCGAGATGACGCGGCCTTACCTCGAGGACATAGTGCAGACGATGATCGATCAGCACCCGTTCCTGTTTCGCGGGAAGGAAGCGTTCGTTATGGTGTGAGGCCAGCGGGTGAGTTGGGGAAATGTCGGCGATCAGTCGTGTGTGATTTATGTCGTAGTAGCGGGGGATCCAAGCAAATGTCGTATTTCCTATATGGACTCATATTTCTTCCCAATTTCACACCCTCGAAGGATTTCACATCGCGACAAAAAGTAGCCTCTGGTGGTATTTTTTTCAAGTGTAATAATATCTAATATTTGTATTGCAAAGTGAATGCTTATCATTTGAAAACAATAATTTAGTCTAGTGACCCCTAGAGGGTCTTAAACTATTTCATAACCATCTAAATTGAAATAGGTGAAGTCATACTCGTAATATCATTAGTGTTGATATCACTTTGCGTGTCGCATAATATGCGATATCGCAGTCTTTGTGACATATGTATTGTTAAATGCGATTAACTTGAGTCATACGGGACTCTAAAACTCTGTGATCATCTTCGCTTGATAAGTATTTTAATAATTCGTTAATTAGACGTTTTCTTACTATAAAATAGGCACTCAACGTATCCACAATGGGTGAAACCGGTACTTAGTCTAGTCTTGTTCGCAATCAAAAGATAGGACCACAATGGATGTACTGGATAAATGTAAATAATAATAATAATAAATAAATTGTTTCAACAAACACACCAATTACCTAGCCCCAAATTAAGCGTGAACTTGTGCTATGGTGACTAGTGCTAGGATAACGGATAGAAATACATAAATACATATAAACATCCACGATTTAGGTACAGTCGAGCAAATTGAATCATGACCCACTTTGCCGATTATTCCTTTGCATTCATAAATGTAGTAAGGTTTTCTTCGCTGTCATGCATGTTGCACATAGTATGTTTTAAATATGAATAAAAATGCGTCATAACGGGTCAGAGATCAATGCAAGTTTAACCTTTATTATCACTGCACTAGACATGTTTTAGATAAACCAGTCTTAATATGAATTTAAAATAAGTCCATAATCCAAACTCTTTTCACTACGAAGAAAAATGTATTATAATTTAAAAAATAAAAAACGTCGTGTCAAATGTCAAGTATACCTAGTAAGTCTGAAATTGTATAAAAACCTAAGTCAATATCTACAGACAAATCGTATAATGGCCAATTTGGCAGAACAAACAGCTAAGAATAAGTCGGAACACAGTCAGAACATGGATCAGCCGGCATGCTAAAGAGGGTACCCTCGAAGACAGACGACGACATAATCATGGCGTTCGTCGAATTAAGAACATAATTTTCTAAGATAAGAATATTATTTTCTTTAACTAAGTATACTGTTTTATTTCATCATGGCAAACACAAGTTCCAGTGGAACTTTTATAAAAGAAACTGGTTCCCAATACAGACTTGGCGCCCGGCTGTGCCGAATCCTGAATATCTACCTACCTACTTGTGTGTTGCATTGCAACCCTTACCCACATGAAATGAAATTCTCGCCGATTTTTATACAAACTTATTCGTACAGATAGCGACCATTGCCTTGTCAGTGACTGTCAGTGTCTAATAAAATGATAACACGTTCGTTTCTAGGAAATGTATGTTCAAGCGAATTTCAACTTACTTGTATAGAATGACAGTAGAAAAATGACCATAAGGTGGGTCATGATTCAATTTGGTCGACTGTACAAATGCTCGTGCTCATCACACAAACATTTGCCCCTTGCGGGATTCGAACCCGCAACCGCCTGGTTTAGAAGTCCGGTGCGCGAACGACTACACTAAGACGGTCGTCATACTAATGTTTTGGCATTTCAGATTGCAATATCATAATTTTTTTTTACCCTTATTCCGTTGTACTCCAGGAACCCACAATGCATGTTGCATTCGTGATGGACGACGTCTGACGTCAACAGAACGTCATCAGTGAACGCAAAATGGCCGCCCCAAGCTCAGTGAGTTAGCGATTACCGGCCCTACGGCCCCGAAATACGGACGCGTTTGCAGTGTCAGACTCTCGTCTCGGTTGTTGTAGTGTATCGTATACGGCTCGAACGAAATCGTGCTAAATGGAGTGTTATGTTATCAATAGAGATTGGATGATCGGATACTACTTGTCTTTTTTACAACGAATCATCGAGTAGGCGTGGCCAGAGAAGCGCGGGAACAATTGTGTTTGGCGCGGACTCGAAATACTGAAGTTTAGCTAAATATGCGTCCGAATATCCAATCTCTAGTTATCAAGCTATTGTTAGTAGTGTATTCGGCGGTAGTGTGTTTATTTCGAAACTCGTTCTCATATCATAAACGCTTAGTGTTACCGCAAAAGAATGAAAACTGCTTGCATTTTTGACATTTGTTTAAAACAGCCTCTTTGTAACGCCGACTATTTACAGTATTTTAAAGACTAGGTGTAATTGTAACTGCATCATGATAGCGTAAGGGATTCGTGCACAAAAGTATTTATCGGGTTATAAAAAAATGTTTTTTAAATAAGTATTATCGGTAACGTAACGTTTATATTTGTATAATCAATGGCAACACCACGTAAGGACATTCCGTTCAGTCGAAAAGTAATTATGAATTAAATTGTTAATTATGGATATTATAGTGATATTCGCGTAATTTTGTAAGCCGGTGAAGCTTTTGTACATTTTTTGTTGTTATGGTTTTGTGTGCGAGGGAGATAGGATTCAACTATGGCAATAGCACTAAATATTATACAAGTAAATAACACCAATGAACATATTTTATGGAGTCATGGCTATGCTTGAATTAAAACCACGAGTTGCTTATAATAAAATATAATATGGTTTAATGCACAAAAAATAAACGAGCCATGCTTACTTGTCTACAAAAATCATATGAAAGCTCGAGTGTTGTTTACGACATAAGACCTTTTTTTTTGACCTTATTGGTCTATCTTTCTCGCACTTGCTCTTGACGTTATTGCTTAAAAAGGGATGGCTACATAACTGCGTCTCGTGTGACCATTATTATTTGGGCCACGTAATACCTTTTATTCGGTTGGGCATAGTGTTCATCACATCACAATTTAATATCACGCGAATTGCTTTTTACGCATTTATTTATTAATGTTAGATAGTAATATTTAAATAAAATTCCAATTGTAATGGATTCCATGCTATGATCTTCATATTTTATAGGAAAAGATTTATTTTTACATTTTCATTCGTTATAATAGGTTGAAGTTATTATTTTTCTTGGTAAATTAACCAAAGATGTTTTTCTCTCTCATTTTAAAAAGGCAGCTTATGATTTAATTCTAGACTGATCGCACCTTCGCGGAATTTTAAAAACTTGCCCAATCTTAAATAGCTATTGTTTCTTTGTCTGTGGAATATTATGTGGTAGAGCGTTGTTCTTAAAACATAGACATGACGAAAAAAAAAACAAATAAAAAATACATTTGACAGTCAAATTTTTTTTGTTATAAAAATGCCGACGCCTGAAAAATTAAAAAAGTTACTCAATTTTTTTTTATTAGTCACATAATACTCCCAGTGCATAGGAACTAAGATTTCCAATAATTTCCTGTGTAAATGAGTAAATGGCCTATTCGTATAAGCATAGATAGACTGATATACCTAGAGTATTTTTATTTTCTATCAATCATAAGATTGAAAGCTATTTATTATTAAATTCTCTGTACTTATTTATACCTCGTTTCTATATCTGAGGAACGGGTCTGTTTTCATATATCTCAAGAACAAAAGATTTTCAACCATGCTGCACTGTTGTTGTAAAGGTCAAAATTCCAATAAAGGTGCCCACTGGTGGGAATTTGCACCCTATTCCTTAGCGACAAGGTTTAGAATTGATCGCGTCAGTAAAGATACATTTGACAGTTGAAATGCATTACGATTCGATCTTTTTTATAGTGAAACACAGGTCTAGTGATCGGAATCAAAATAGGGTACTTTAAAGACCTTATAAAATTTCACCTTTTTGCCAAGTTTCACCTTTAAAAAATCTGATAGCTTACCTGACGAATAGCTAATAATGCAAATATTAGGAACTAATCCACAAGTGGTGTAACAAGTTCGTAACGAAAAAAATGTCCTTGCACCTCAATTTCTTTTGCAATGTAATGCAATTTTGTATACTAGTAAACTATGAATGAAGTCTCATAATAATATTATAAAATCAGTATAGAGAAGGTAATATGTAGTCCCGGCATATTGCCTGTAGTATTCTAAGTCTAGATTTCTTATTTACGGTATTTTGCAACGCACTTGTGGTTTTGATTTTTCTAACAAATAAACACAATACATACTATTTGTTCGCAATTTTGTCCTTAGTCTTAGTTTTTCGTTTTACAAATGCGTTTTATTTTTTTATTTTCTTAATACGAATCTTACTCATTTGAAGTGCAATTTTTAAATATTGTATGAATGTATTGCGTGGCTTTCCGGTTGCAAATCACAATTTTGATTTGTGTTAGTTCAACCCAAAAATTGAAGTATTTATAAGTATATTTAATATATATTAGATGTCTCCATTAAGCATAGTTAAGGTGTATTTACGTAAGTTTTTATCGATATAATAACGTCATTATATCACTGTCTCCTTCACTCACACACACCCAAATATAAGGCATGACGTGTGTGAGCGAGCGAGACAGATAGTATCATGTGCATTAGGGGAATGATGTGAGGGAATTTTTTATATTTTACTATGAATCGAAAAAGACATAGAGTCAACCTGTGTTAAAATTTTATTTTTCTAGAAAATTATCGCTTTTCTTAGATCTCAAGTGGAGTGTTTATTATTTTACAAGACTTCCCCTAATGATTTTTAAAATGCAATTTATATAAATATTCGATGTAAATATTGTACATTCATTCATTTATTTTTGCATAATTTATTTATTGAGATTTTTTTATTAATAAAAGAGTTTTAAAGCCATATGATTGTTACTTTACGCGATATGTTGTGTTCTTTTTGTTTTCATTTTTTCACAATTTCAAAGCACATTTCTTTTGTCTAAAGTTACGTGCCATGTGTATAAGAACGTATGGTGATTCCTGAAAATTGTGTTGTTCGGAGTTTTGTTCGTCCGAAATTTTTGTAGGTTCTCGAATGTTCTAAAGTAGAATCAATGTACGCTTGGCCGGGTGGCGCGTCTCGCCTGCCGCGCGATTGTGACCCTAACGTCGCTAGATTACGTGGGAAGTCGGTATAAGTCGCTTGTATAGGTTAAGGGAGATGTTGGGGTGGTTGTAAGCAGATGGTGTTGGCCTTTCTTGAAAGTTTGCCTTGGTCGTTAGTGATACGATACATGGAAGGTTGTAGTACTATTTGAAGCAATGTTTTGTGTAAGGATCAAGATAAAAGTGGCGAAAAACATAAATAATAAAGCACTCAATAAGTCAATGGCTAGTAGAGCAGACTGTACAATATAGCCCCTATTACAACTGCATAACCACACTGTTTAATTTGACGTGATATAGTCTACATCAAAACAATGATATCGTTTGTTTTTCAGCTAAGAATCAGGCGGTTGCAAAATGTATTCAACCAAAAATAGAGACTCAATAAAGCATATAATTGTCATATTCAAATACGAGTAAGTAATTTAGTTGCTTTATAGCCGTATTGTGAGCAGACCAAATAAAAATCTATGACTTTTTGTAAAAACTTCTAGTTGGAGATGTAAGCTGAGTAAATCTTATCTTCACACAAAACTAGCGATTATTTTCCTATTTGTAATGTAGAGTGTGATCAATGTTGTGATATATTCGGTCGGCCCGCGCGGGCGAGCGTACGCCCGGCAGATAAATTTTGCTATGTGCGTCTCAATTACTGTAAAACCCAGTTCAAAGGAATGTGTCATATTTTATAATAAATAACCATCTATGTAATGACTTTGTGTTTTATTCTTTCACTAGTGGTTCCCCGCGACTTCGCCCTTAAGAGTTCGATTTTTCATATAAACTTTCTTCCCCCATTTCACCGCCTTATTGTTTTTATATCGCGAGTAAATGTAGGCTATGTCCTTTCCAGGGTCTCGAACTGTCTCCACACCAAATTTCATCTCAATCGGTTTAGTGGTTTAAGCGTCAAGAGGTAACAGACAGACAGACACACTTTTGCATTTATAATATTATTATGGATTTGGCATGTATAGTCCGACAAGTTCGTGCGCGACCTTCGTGCACTCGCAGAGGTGCGGGGGGCGAGGCACGGTAGACGTCAGCGGGTGACGGGACATTGCGGGGAATGGATTTGCTTTAACCCGTAGATCGATCGGCCTCACGGTGAGCAAAAGCGCTGCGCGATCGCGCTGTTTCCAAGGTTAAGTTTTTTTAGGACCATATAGTTTAAAAACAAAGAACAAAGAACTTATTTCCCGAGGTACTTATCATATGGATGATATATACACGGTGTCGGGTTTCATGTGGTTCAAACGAAAACCATCGGTACCCCTCGTCCAGGGGCTACTCTAAGGACCCCCATGCATGTTCCGCGAAAATTTATAGTTTTCGAGAAAACAGCATTTTTCTAATTTTTTTCTTAGTACCCAAAATGACGCATTTTTTAAATGATTTCTCCTAAAGTATTATTACTAGAGTCCGCCAAATGAAAGATGACCAAGAGAAACGGCGGCAAATTCAAAAAATCCGCAGCTGACAATACTGACTATAGACTGAATAAACGGACTTGATACTTGGTTTTTCTTTTTTACACGCACGGTGCACGCCTCAATACTCGATAAAATAATTTTATTTCTTAAACTGTATTTTCCTTTCAGCAACCAGCAGCTTATTTTCTTCTTTTACGCGCCTCACATCCGTACATTAAAATGGGTCTAATTTCGGTCTTGTAGATCCTCATGCTTTCGCACATATTTGAAATAAAAGAAATGAGTATGTCGCAGGCAAATTGTATAATTCCGCCTTTAACATAATATGGCGTCGTCAGTTTATAAACGCTCGCAGTTATGCAAAATACCGTAGGCAAATTGTCAACTCATTCAATGCCTTTGGCATTTTGCAAAACTGCGAGCGTTTAGAAACTGACGACGCCATATGTTAACGGCGGAAATATACGATTTGCCTGCGACAAGTACGGACGACAGCACGTCAAGCTAAACACTGCGGTATCTTATGCTGTTGGAATAAGGGTTACATTTCAACAAAAATGTATAGTCAAATGTGCTGGCGGCTGTACATTAAAGTTGGTGGAAACCTTTTGCTATATGATAAAATTAACGTTGAAATTTATCGATTGCATTTGCCGCGATAAACGCTATCAACGCATGCAGCATCTTTTCCTACAGTACTATATTTGTCTCCGGGGAAGGTTAAATTTAATGAAAAGCTTTTACAATTACATTTATTCAGACACAGAATAAACAAACAAAATAATATGTGAATACACTGTATCTTTTTTATTATATACCTACATAAAACTAAGAGTCGTAATCAAAATCTGATTCTAAGTATTCTATACCTGATAATAATAAGTCAGAATCACTGCTGCTACTGCCAACGTTAATAATAAATTTTTGTAGCTCATTTTCAAGAATGCCATCCCTTACTTTGTACTGATTTTCTACATTTATAACATGATCAATATATTTCTTCCAGTCAGTAGCAGTTACAGATTGAAAACATTATTTTATTAAATTTTGCATTTCAGACCCTGGTCTTCCTATGTTTTTGCTTGCTACTTTTCTTTTGGCCTGACTCCATACAAGCTCAATTGGATTAAGGTCGCAATGATATGGTGGTAACATTAAAATTTCGTGATTAAGAATTAGACTGTATTTTTTTAGAATTTCTTCAGCTTCGGTAACAGGTGCAGGTTTGTTGTCCCTCACTAAACACATTAATTCATCTTTAGTGTGGTATTCTTCAAAATGAATATTATTATCACGGAGCCAAGTGCGGATATTATCTTTAGTATTAGACATAATAGGGGGTTTGTTCACTTGTTTTACATGGTAACTAGCATTATCCATCACAAGTACACTGGGTTTAGTTAAATTAGGTATTAGCATTTCTTCGAGCCATTTTATAAAGTTGGTTGAATTCATATCATCGTGGTAGTCAGCCGATTTTGATTTTGTACTAAAGGTTAACATTGCATTTGGCACAAACCCTTCTTCCGATCCTGCATGCACAATAATATGTCTTTTTCCAGATGAAATGTTACTGGTGACACCACTAGTTGAGGGCCCTTGCCATGATTTTTTTATTTTATAATTTTGATGTACATATGTTTCATCAATGTAAATAATCTGTTTACCCTCTTGTCTCTTCTTATGTATTGTTCTCAAGTACCTGTGTCTCCATGCTGCAATTTCATATTTTTCTACAAGTAAAGTGCGTTCATTTTTATTAGTTTTAAACTCAAATCCATTGTTCTGCAAAATTTTTCTTAGAGTTTCACAGCATCCCCTAAATCCTATTGATTTGATCAGCTCATTGTGCAGGGTTCTCAATGTTGGGACTTGTTTTTTCACACAGTAAAATTCATTAATTTTGTTTCTTATTGCTGCAATATCAAAATCATCCAAGTTGGATACTGTTGCTGCATGTGGTCGCTTTTTTCCTGGAGTATTCCATGTACCCTGATTGACCAAACCTTCCTTTTTAATTCTTCTTAGAGTCTTGATACTTATTTCTGAAAATTACAAATAGTACAAGAAACTATTAAATAATAATAATAGATAAATAGTTAACTTGTATCAATCCAATTAAAGGCATTCAATATATGACTTGTAGACCCATAAATACGAATATTTGAGGTAATGAGAATACCTACCTGTCATTGAAGATATCTTTTCTAAATATTGTGTTTCACATGTCAACATTTATTTCTCTTCAAGAGTTTTTAATGTCTCTACTGTTTCTATTAGTTTGAGTTTAATCTCCTCATCGTCGATACTTGCTGAAAAAAATAAAACACGAAATTCAATCAATACACTGTAAAAACTATTGCAAAATTGTTGAAAAGTATCAAGATGTTTTCGAGTTTTATCGAAAAACTAACCTATTAGTGAGTTGATTATATCCAACTGTCGTAATTTTTCGGCATACTTCTCATTGTAATCACTTTGCACATCTTTGAATTTGTCAATCATAGTAAATAGTAGCTTTCTTGTCGAACTTTTTAGTGTTTTCGGCAATATTTTAAACAAATTCAACGAAAATATTTCGCTATTGCTTTCGAAAACGAAGATAGTATGCAAATGTCAATCTGACAATTTTGACAGTTTTGAAATGTTGCCATGCGTAAGTATCGTCAAAAATTCGTGGTCAGCTTTCATTAGGCGGACTCTAGAACCTTTTTTTTTTGTGAATGTGAAAAATTAATAGGCCTTTCATTACACCACTACAGTTGGTGTAATGAAAGGCCTATTAATTTTTCACATTCACAAAAAAAAAAAAACTCGGGCTAATTATTTTCTGCAAAAAAAAACAGTGATCTTTTTATTTGGATGATTTTTTACTTCTTTCTTTAAGATAATCAAAAACTATAAATTTTCGCGTAACATACATGGGGGTCCTTAGAGTCGCCCCTGGACCCCTCTATCGATGGTTTTCGTTTGGACCACATGAAACCCGACACCGTGTATATTTAGAAAGAGGAATAAACAGGCTACACAACAAAAATATTGTTAGCTAGATTTCGGCTTTCTATAATAAGAAATATATGTTTTTCTTTAAAACTGTAAAAATCTGCGTTACGCACACTTGGTGTGCGCAGGACGCTCGAGGCCATTTTGAGTTACGCACACATGGTGTGCCTAGGGGTGGTATTCTCTACAGAGTTATCGATGACAGATGTCGTCGCAAACGCTGTTATACAACTTTTGGTAGGTAGTTTCTACACCGAATTTTGACATGAAAAAGTTGTGTGACTTGACGTCAATATGTCAAGTTTGCGATTTTCGGTAGTTTCTACAAACACATTTTGACAGTACTATTCGCTAACTTGACATAAAAAATCGTTACCTATTGATTAAATCGTTAACCATTATCGAGGATATTTGGAAGCTCGATAAGCTAAGCGGCAATGATAAAATTCACAAATAATATTCGTGAACGTTGGCAATTTGTTTAAAATAATAATAATTGAATTGTCATCGATTTTTTACACAAACGAAGACTATGATAGCTAATACGGCGAATTTTGGAAGTAGGTACAGCAGTGCCTCTATGGGATTCTGTTAGAACTAATGCATAAGAGTGATTTGTTTACTTGATCTCAAAATGCATTTTAAAAGATATTGGTTTTGGCTGCATGTTCAGCTTCTAGTGGATACCCTGATAATAACAACTCTACATTACATACATAGAGTAATGAACATAATACAAACATATTTTAAAATTGATTTATTATAAAAGAAATAACACTTTGCACATAATATACTGTTTACTCATTCTTCCAAACTTTAAAGTAATTATTAGTTAAGTAGGTCGATAATCGATATTTTGTAGGTATTTATAGCTGTTTAATTGGTTCTTGGTGGAAGCTAGTTGTTGCATCTGTAATCAAAAAGATTTAGTTTATTGATGTTCTCAATTTCAGTTGTACACCTATATTCTTACGATTAATCAATAAACTAAATTACACATTGCGTTTTATTAATAAAAATCGTTTTTACCACGGCTTCACTCTTATGTGAATAGACCTAAGTATATGTTCATTGTAAAGCATGCAAAATATGCAAAAGTAACTTCTTGACGTGTTAATATTAATCGCTATAGGAAAATGATGCTTTAAAATGATTTAAGGGCTAAATTCTTATTAAATATGATGAAAAATATACACGAGACGACACAAATTACAATTGTAAAGAAGTCTTGTGTGTGTGTGTGTGTGTGTGTGTGTGTGTGTGTGTGTGTATGTGTGTGTGTGTGTACTTACTTTATATGGAAGGGCAAATTTACATTTACCTACGAGGGTCAAACTGAAAGTTCTTAGAACTGGCCACTTATAAACAATATAATAAAAAAAATATTCTAAAATTTGAAAATAGAACTCTTTGCCAATATTACTGAGTATATATTTCATTCATTTGTCATTTGTTTTACGACTTGGCGGCAAATTGAAAATTGTCTGTGTCACGTCAAAATGAATTTAACACGAGAAAATTTTCGTGCAATGATTTTTTATGACTTTCGATGTCATTTAAGTCAACAAGAAAGTTATGATAGACTACGATTGGCCTTTCACGATGAAGCCCCATCTCGTGCGACTGTTTACAACTGGTTTAATGAGTTTAAACGTGGTCGCACTAATCTCACTGATGATGTACGTGAGGGACGGCCTTCTACGGCGACGACTGAAAATAACATCTGTGTTGTGCGGCGTATGATAGAGACTGACAAAAGAGTGACCTATCAGCAGATTCGGACAAGCTTAGGCATCGGTATGAGTCAAGTGCACAAAATCCTCCACGAACATTTAGCGGTCAGGAAGCTTTGCGCCCGGTGGATACCTCATAATTTGACTAAGGCTCAAAAACTCCATCGTGTGGATTGGTGCCGTAAAATGATTGAAAGATTTAACGGAGGTGACTCAAATGCTGTGTTCGACATACTAACAGGTGACGAAAGCTGGATTTACTGTTATGATCCTGAAACCAAAAGACAATCTGCTCAGTGGGTGTTTCCTTTCGAGGAGTTGCCAACTAAAGTGAAGAGAGATCGAAGTGCGGGAAAAAAAATGGTGGCCTCGTTCTTTGGAAGGATAGGTCATTTCGCAACAATTGTGTTAGAGGATCAAAAAACAGTTTCTGCAGAATGGTACACTACCAATTGTTTGCCACTTGTCTTGGAAAAAGTTCGAGAGAAACGACCTCGCAGTAGGATCCTCCTTCACCACGACAACGCCTCGTCGCACACCGCCAAGCGAACGATCGACTATTTGGCGACATCAAACGTTGAATTACTGGGTCACCCGCCGTATAGCCCCGACCTCGCGCCTTGTGATTTTTATTTATTTCCAAAAATTAAAGAAAAACTTAAAGGAAAGCGGTTTATGAATGCTGAAGAAGCGGTGGCTGCGTATCGCGATGCCATTGAAGAGACCCCTAAGGACGAGTGGGCAAAGTGCTTTTCCCAGTGGTTCCATCGCATGCAGCGGTGTATTGACGTCAATGGACAATATTTTGAAAAGATATAATAAAACTAATAACTGGTTAATGTAATCAGTTTTTGATTTTCTAAGAACTTTCAGTTTGACCCTCGTATATATTGTTCCATGTGAATATTATTATTTATAAACGCATTTGTATGATAAATTATCAGCAATTTTATAGTTTTTCTTTCAACAAAATAGCACAGTGAGAGGATGATTTGACATTTAGTTTGAGTGTTGCAAGAACACAATTTTCATTGTCCAATAATAATAAAGTGCATTTTATGAGTTTATTCTTATAAAACTGTATAATTAAGCGTTTACAGTTAGTTTAATTTGAAGTTGTTAAAATATTTTCGTTTCGTATCACTATACTTGGACTCTTTATAATGAAATAATTAATAAAGTATAAATCGTTCCTGAAAATAAAACTAAAACTATGGGAAATTTGTAAACTGGTATTAAATCTTAACAAGAGGATTTCCTTATGAATATAGGTTTTTTTCGAGTTATCGGCATTGTAAAAACTACCGTTTTAAGCAAAATTCGATACCGCAACGTTACTTTCCAAATGTCATGATACTTATCGTTCGGTTCTGTCATGATGAAGGGTTTCTTAGAAAATTATCAATGAATTACTTATGCTCCATGAGCAGTGCTTACGGACCATACTTGTGATCAGTTGTTGTAACTATATATCTATAATATCCATACAATTATTATACCTATCTACTAACGATCCGCCCCCCGGCTTCACCCATGCGATGCGCTATGTCCCTGTATTTTAAGTCTGTGATACCTATCTTCGAAAATTATTTAAATTACATGCTTTAAGGGCCATATTCATCTATATTTAATGCAAGAAATATATTATTAGTATATTTACGGTACTAAATTGGATAAATAATTATGCTGTATTGCTTCAAATCGTAAATAAGGTGTACAAACTGTACTACATTATTTTGATCTATCTCGTAGTGTTTCTCTATCATAATATGCATGTTTGATACATATAAACCTTCCTCTTGAAACACTTTATCTATCATAAAAACCGCATCACAATTCGTTACGTAGGTAGTTTTAAAGATCTAAGCATACATAGGGAAACGTAAATCATTATACTATTTTTATATGTAAAGTTTCTACTGTTTCAAAGTCCTGCGGCATATAAATCGTATAACAAGTTCGCGAGTTCAACCACAAAAGTAAGTACGTATATACCTATATACTATGTATGTAATTAACTATGTAAAAATCTTTTTATGTAGTTAAATTGTTTTTAAAATCCAAATGAAGACTTATTTCAGTAAAATTGAACATCTGCAATATTTAATATACTTTCCCTCCATGTGGCAAAGCCTGTATAACGGAACGCGGCACCAAAAAGGTTTACGTAGGTACGTATTTTATGGAAAAAGTATTTTCTAACAATGAAAGGTTTGACACCTTATTATGACATCTTGAAAATAGCTTAAATCTAAAAATAGTTAATAGATCACAATACAAACATTGTAGAAGTATTATATTATTGCATTTTGGTGGTAGCACAGCGCATCCCGTCGACCAAAACAGTGTTTGCCAGATAAAATCTGCTTGCCAAGTTGGTTTTACTTCAAGGCTAGGTTTACTAAGCTGGAACGAGGAATTTTAGGAGAAATACTTGTTTATGCTACCTACGCATGCAGTTTTCAGAATTGCCGCAAAGTTCTGGATCTGACAAATATGCCTCCCTTTTGCAAGAAGGCTGAAAAGTGGACTCCGGCCTTAGTATATGCGAGGTTCGCGAGATACAATCCTTCGACGGGAGAAAATGTCTACGATGCTGTTATCTGGCGCCTCCTCGCTTCCCGCACGTCTTGCGGGGTGCAAAGAGAGTCGCGCAATAACTTATCGGACTATAATTGCGATGTTTAAACAACATCTCCTATTCCTGGTTGCATATGTAATTCACACAGGTAATTTGTTAAAAAAAAATATTTTAAAATTACGTAATATTAGATACCGGATATTTGTACAACTTACACGCTAGCGGACCGTGTGGGTGTGGCTACAAACGCGCGGGAGCAATTGATCGGTGTAAGTGGCGGTCTGCGTGCCCGGATACAGTATGCGGCATACAGTAGCTATATTTTAAACTTTCGCGTTGCATTGAAACAAGTATTAGACATGGCTAGGGTTGCCATAAGTCAGGATTCGTCCTGTCATGTCAGGGTTTTTTTAGTCCCAAGCACAATCGTGCTTGTGCCCAAGCACAGCTTAGCCGCTGCGCCGATTGGCTTAGTTCGTCGGTCTAGTCGTAGGTATGTGGGTTCTGACAAATATGCCTCCCTTTTGCAAGAAGGCTGAAAAGTGGACTCCGGCCTTAGTATATGCGAGGTTCGCGAGATACAATCCTTCGACGGGAGAAAATGTCTACGATGCTGTTATCTGTCTTATGATTGTGCCATTGCCACAAAGATGTAACTAGTTACTTAAATAAAAGTTGAAAAAGTTAAAGTCGTTGGTTTTTTACTAGTTTATAACATATTTATATATACAATGTTATTTACCTACATGTACAATATTATTTTATATTTTAAAAAGATTGCATTCGTGTTTCTTATTTTCAATCACTTTCTTAGATCGTGTCAATCGCTGTTATTAGAATATGTCCATACCATCAAGTTCTCACTTTACTTCTATATTTTGTATACTGTGGAAGTCCCTCATGTAATTGTTAAATAGGATAGCATTTAGTCCATAAGAAACCGGGCCGGGGGCCTGTAGACCACATCACCATTCAAATTTCGGCCGCAAGCAGGCGTCTTGCTGATGTTTCTTAGGCGGCCATGAATCTGCTTTTTAGCAATGATTTTAAAATATGAGTTGGAAAACCATACCAAACAAAATATTCGGTGTATTTACCAAATAATTAACCTCGAATATAATAATATTTCTGACGTTTCTGACAAAATCAAAAGGATTGACATGACACTTCGTGCCGGTATTGCAAAGATCGTGAAGTCTCTTCCTTAAACAATTCAAAATTAACAGTGATCTTGTTTTTTTTTATTAGGTCCTTTAGGTTTTAAATAACAATAATTTATTTAATTTACATCTAATATTACACATTGAACACTATTACTTTTGCGTTATGTTTTGTGCTCTTTTACTATAAAAAACAGAGTAATAATAGTCGTCATTTAAATAAAATTCTGTCTATCTTACAAATGATTTTGTGAAATTATGAGAGAATTTTTATATGGTATTACTATTGCAAAATCGCAATAATGAGGATTTGGTTATGAATACGACATACTTAGCGAATTTCCACGTTGTCGCAACATGATGTTTTATCGGCCTAACGATTCCACGCTAACTTGTAGAGAATACGACCCTAGGACACTGGAAGGGTTAACAATCCGTGTGGTTGGCGCCTCCTCGCTTCCCGCACGTCTTGCGGGGTGCAAAGAGAGTCGCGCAATAACTTATCGGACTATAATTGCGATGTTTAAACAACATCTCCTATTCCTGGTTGCATATGTAATTCACACAGGTAATTTGTTAAAAAAAAATATTTTAAAATTACGTAATATTAGATACCGGATATTTGTACAACTTACACGCTAGCGGACCGTGTGGGTGTGGCTACAAACGCGCGGGAGCAATTGATCGGTGTAAGTGGCGGTCTGCGTGCCCGGATACAGTATGCGGCATACAGTAGCTATATTTTAAACTTTCGCGTTGCATTGAAACAAGTATTAGACATGGCTAGGGTTGCCATAAGTCAGGATTCGTCCTGTCATGTCAGGGTTTTTTTAGTCCCAAGCACAATCGTGCTTGTGCCCAAGCACAGCTTAGCCGCTGCGCCGATTGGCTTAGTTCGTCGGTCTAGTCGTAGGTATGTGGGTTCGATCTTTGGCTCGTTACTGACGATGTTTTCGAAATTTTCACAAAACGGAAAGGATGCCACATTAGTTGGAGGCTTTTGCCGGGTGCCATATCCGTACTGTGAGGTACAACTAACCGCAGGGACGACGAAGTGCATGCTAATAGCGATCCTTCGTCGTCCCGCTAAGCGGACTGAGGAACCATGCGGAGGTTTTAGTGGGTATACTTGGCCATTTACCAAGGAGTCCCACATAACCCGCTGCCATCCCAAAGGCACCAGGTATGCGTAACGTATTTCCTCCGCCATTAAAAGGGTTTTAGTCAGGATTTTTGGATTATAGAGTAAAAGAAAACGTTGAAAAGTTTTTTTTCGTTGAAAAATCGGTAGGTACAGTCAGCATCAGAAGTTGATAAGCAACTCTGCTGTTCATATAGTGCTACACATTCAAAGTGACCATAATCATCTATACAACACAAGTTTTCAGATTGATGAAAGCATCCAATGTTTTCAAAAAAAGTGAACACACAAATTGTCAAATATTCCGTAGCAAACTGAAAGTCATAGGTATATAAACAGACAGACTGTCAATGGTATCTAAGCAATCTAGGTGTACAAGTAGAATAAATCCTATTCTCATGTACTTAGGCTTATTATTGATTTGTATATAATATGTAACTAACCAAAAAAATACGAATTGCTAAGTTTATCATAATACAAGTTATTTCGTTTACTGAAATATCATTTTCGCTTAAAGCAGTAATAAACATTGGTAATTTTGAAGTAACATTCAGTTCGGAAGTTATCGGTCTCGAGAACTTTGCCGATCTGACCCACTTCGTGAAAATGTTGTAAAATATATTACAATACAATGCAGTAAGGTTGAAAATTTCATTGTTATGTGTTGATGTATCAGTGTCAAATGGGTTAATGTCAGTTGGCAAAATTTTAAGAACATTGAAGATTTTGTTCACAGTTCCGTAAGGGTGCGTATACTTACACGAACGTGTTTGTCTTATGCCTATGTGGCCGCCCGGAATTAACTTATGTCTCTTAAAATTAAACTCCTTATGTGGAGGTTAAGGAAGTTTTAATTAGAAGCATTACCTTTAGTAACCGATTTTTTTGTTTTCACATCGTATACGCCCAGTTACTGAAATGTCACCGCGCACTCTCAGTTTAACGATCGCTATAATATTTTCAAAATATACTTTTTATAATTAGCATAACATCCAATCTTACATTTAGCTACTGCGACGTAAAAAAACATGTTAGTGAACGAGCCCTAACACCCGTTTAATTTCTTTGACGTAAATAATCAGTTACCTAGTTACTGATTACGATGCACCGTAGCCATAGCAACAAACATGCGCGAGGTATCAGTTTTTGTTGTACGATATTCGCCTTTAGGTGGGTTGCATAATAAACTCCTTTGATATTACTGATATTACTTCAAACCCGTCTTCAAACAATTCCCCACTCTTCATGTAATATTAGTGTACAAATTAGAAACGCTACTTGAAATTCACCATTAAATACAGTGACTGATACTGAACCCGCTATAGCAAACTCGCATATACAGTGTGTCCCGTCACCGATGTCGGAGCCTTTATGGGGTGATAGATGAGTTCACCTGCAACCTTTTTCCTATTACATGAACCTCGAAAACAGACAAAAAAAACACCTTTCTATACAAATTTACAAAATTGATTTGCTAATTAGTATGGGAAAGTAAAAAAGAATTTGTGATTTCAAAGTTGATCCTATTTATGAAAGTGGTTACAATTATTATTATTATTAGCTATTATAAAGTGTCCGTCTGTCTGTCACCACCACCAGTCTGTATCTCATGCATGAACCGTGATAGCATAAAAATTAAAAAAAATAGTTTCATTCGCTAGACATCGGTAGGATTTTCAGGTTAACCAAAGTAATTCTGGATGAAAACAGTGAACGTGCCAACGAAAGGTTAAAGCAAATTTCGCAAAGTATATAGGTATTATAAAATAAATTAGGTAAGTGGTTATAGACCGAAAAGTTCAAGCGCGACCCTCCTGCGGTCACCAGAGGTGCGGGAGGCGAGGCATGCTAGATGACAAATATAGGTTCAATTATAACCAAAAATGACCTACTGTAGGTGCAAATCCGCCACGACTCAGTACCAGTCACCCTGTATATTTATGTAAATTTTTTGTTACAAGTTTGCTATTATATAAAACTATCTACTATGAACTATACATGCTCAACTTTGTTATTTGATTTGACGAACACGCTTAAAATATTTTTTTGCCCCAGATATAATAAAAAAACATATTAATAAATGTTATTGTTGACGTGTTTTTGAACACTTTGGTTGCCGATGTTGGTTGCTTAGTTACATTTGATTACCTCGGTTGACAAGATAATTTAGAAAATTTGTTGTGTAAATATATTTGAAAAAAGAGTGTTTAGATGATATTGACGCGTAGGATGCTTACAATAATTTGAATACTATTGTTGTGTAGATGTTTTTGGTTGTTTAAGTTGTGTACTATTTTTTGAATTTGATGGCATCCTCCTATATTTCTGATGGTGACTGTACCTACTTGTTTTTGTCATACCACCGTAGGGCGCATTTAGCATAATGTCAGGACTATTTACTAGAAATCAGGCTTTTGATCAGGATTTTATAGGTATGCCAGTTGGCAACCCTAGACATGGCGGGTATACAAACAAATTTCGTCCACGTTCCACGAACGGTCCGCTCGTGACCACGGTCGCTGCAATTCAGCCGGAAAATCGAGCAGTGAGTATCAACAATACTCATATTTTTTCATTCGTGTTTAGACCCGGAGAAGAACACAAAAACCTGTGTATGTGTTCTTTGGATGTAGGTAATTGAATGTTGTGCACAGTAGTGATGTTACATAATTACTAACACATTAACTATAAGTGGAAACTTGTAAATGGCCTTATTCTTCTACTGTATTAAATATTCAATTCCTAGCTGTAAGATTCCCGAAAACTGTTAAATAAAATAATATTTATTTTCAAAAAGTTAAACTATTTAAATAAGCTGTTGTCAAAGGTGTAGTTCAATTGTTTATAACCGTTTTCTGGTATTTCAAAAATAAATCAAACGACTATTTACCATAGAATAACTTGTATTTATAATCATTCAACAGTCATAAACATTTCACTACCTACACGCATACAGAATCACAGATTTCCGTTATTTACAAATTATGTACATAAAATCAAGCATACATAAACAATACAATAGGTAAAAAATATTTGGCTGTAGTTGATAAAATTTTTCTTATTCCTAATTCCGCTACATTTTTCAGCTATAAATTATCAAAATTTTTACATAAGTCCAGGTTGTAATAAAAGTTTAGATGTAATATTTCCCAATAGTTACTTTGAAAAATAGTCGTTTTGTTTTAATTTTTTTTTTTTAGATTTAAATTGTGATGAAAATTGCATGTGATTCTTTCAAGATGCAAAATCCATGTTGTGAATAGTGGTGAGTACTAACTATCACACATTATATCTTTTACATTACCATAGTATTTTGTACGATTAAACGTTACATTATCTATACTAGAGTTACAAAATATTTATTTACACGATGATATGCTAATTATAAAACTACTTATAATAAGAACATTCGTAAAGGTTACTTTTATAAATGCTAAATTGCTATTATGTTAACTTAAAAATTTCGCACTAAAATATTGAAATTAGATCACAGAAAACAAGTAATAATTTTGAAGACTAGAAATCGTAATAATAGTCATTTTCTCAAATAAAAAATTTGGGCGGTCTAGTTGCTTGCAAAATACGTTTTGTAAACTCCTAACATAAACTTGTTGATTTTGTTGCTAAAGCATTCTCTTTTACTCTTTTCTTCGCTCTTTCCCATAACTAGCAAAACAGGAAGTTTTCCTTTTTTTATGAAAACGAAGTTAAAGTCAAATACACAATATGAAACAAAATGTAAGCATTTATTTAGAATTCCAAAGGTTATTTTGAAACTGAACATTGATTGAACTAAGAGTTTTATGACTGTCTTACCAGTATAGTTGTGCTAGTGCATCACCAAATAATTATTAAGGTCTATCTAAATAATAACTGTAAAATTCACTAAGGCGTGATTTTCCATAGTCAAGCAAAATAACCGTCGAAAAATATACAACGCAGCTGATTTAAAAATCACTTTATTTGTCGACAGTCATATTGAACGACATTTTTAAATATAATTTAACAAGTTCGTGCACGACCCTCTTTGCACCTTTTTGCCTATGTGGGGGGCGAGGAAGCGCCAATCACGCGATTGGTTCAATGTAAATCCTCTCCCCGCACGCAACAGCACCCGTCACCCGCTGACGTCTAGCGTCTCTCTCCCTGCACCTCTGTTGACCGATGGAAGGTCGCGCAAGAACTTGCCAAACTTTAGTCACTGTATTCTTTCAGATCATCAGCAAATTATTTTTTATTAGACAGTGGAAAATTTGTCCTAAAGGCTGATTTACACTGCTATAAGTACAAGCGAGTTAACTTACGGACTTGGCGAGTTAAGATCTTATCATCGTTTGGACAAGGATTTACTTAGTACTTACTGCATCTGTCTGATTTCTAAACTACTGTGCTTATGGAAGTGTAAATCAGCCTTAAAAAGCAGTTCTAGTACTACCCGACCAAGCCAAATGTCAAACGACTTTCGACTACGAATACAACAAAAATACCGATGAAAATTAATAATCAATGGTGTTAAAATAAACTTAGGCAATTCATTTAAATTGTAACAATATTGCTTTTTAATTGCCTTTGGTGATTTCGTTGTATTCGTCGTCGTAAGTCGTTTGGCATTTGTCTAGTTGGCTTGGTCGGTTAGTACTTCAATTGTTCTTTAGACCATAGAGGTTCAGACGCAGCCAGCGACCTAGCACCCGCACCAAGGAATGCATCTGTCATTTGGCGGGGCGGACAGCTTCCTATATGTGAATGTATAGCCCCATCTCGCTCTTTCATCTTGTAAACATCCTTGTGTACGTTCATGTACGAAATCTAGCCATCTTAAAGTTGGGTAGTTTTCTGATTGGCAATTTAAAGGATAGTTATTTTGCTGATAGTACGGGCCCTTAGCTCGACAAGACCGTAAGTTAACTTGTTACTGTACATATGGGAGTGTTTTTAAAAATTTAATAGGCAGACATTTGACCGCAATCTCACCTGATGGCAAGCGACTATGTGGACGAGGATGTGACATGTCTGTCTCTCACTCTTTTAGTAAAAGTGTAAATCATCCTTCAGAAGCAGTTCTAAAATTCCAATTATTTTTTTAACCATAGAGTTTCAGACGCAGCCAGCACCCCAGCAGCCGCACCAAGGTATAGACCCGTCATTGGGCGGGGCGGACAGCTTTCTCGACTTGTGCGTGCACGCAGATGCCAACGAGTTGACTGAGGAGCACATGCTGTTGGTTCTCTCGTGCTCGGAGTGGGATGTCGTCATCTCCTGAAAATAAGGTAAGGGGATTGGACTTTCTGATTTGATTCTGTGTAAGGATTGATTGCATACGGGTCCATGACCTTAGATGCAATTTATTCTTTACTCCGTTATCGCCAACGAAATGTCACATGACAGTTTCCTACATTTTGTTAGCGATAGCGAACTTCGCTGTAGTAGTATAATAATATTAATGATTGCATCTGGTCTAGGGGCCAATAAATAATTTTTGGATGGAAGCATTTGGAGTTCGATACGGTGGACCTAAAGCATATTGATGTTGATACCGTCCGACAACTTTGCTCAACGGGGTCAGGCGTCAGCTGATGAGGCGCCATGGGAGTTTGATTCAGCTTGTCAGATTAAGCTATAAGAAACTTCCATGGCGACTGAACTGACTCGCCGCGGATTGACGTGCTCTCCACAACACGGAATCATTACAGTACCTACCTTCCTAACTATATCATTCTTATTTATCTTTATACCTCGTGTTGGACATAGGCCTCGCAAATCACTAAGTGCATTCGATGGCATGACAGCCGTCTGCCTGCTTTGGAACTTTTGACATAATAGCCAGCCATCAGAAATACATAGAAACATAGAAGTAGTAATTTATAAAAATTGTCTCACCGTAATAATATTCTTGAACCTCACCTGATAGCTATCCCGCTTGTACCGCGGGCCTGAGCTAGAAGATGACATAGTATTCCTCGGCCTGTGTCGCGTGCAATGTTTCGGCTTCTCATGAACCTCCTCTATCAACCTTTCGTTCTCAGTTTCCGCATGTATTGCTGCACCGTTCTTTGCTACTCCGTTCTTTGCATCTTTCTTCTTTTCTCTTCTTTTTCTCTCCCGTTTTTTAAACGTCAGCGAAAACCGTTTCCGCTTCTTCGCTTTTGGAGTCTCTGGCCTTTGAGGAACGGTTGATTTTTCCCGTTCAGATCGACTCGTGTCGTCATCTGGAGGTGGAACCTGCGATTCAGAGTCGGTTTTCAAAGTCAACTCTGTTCTCGTCGACGAATCTGGTTCGGCAGTTTTGTAAGCCACCTCTTTTTCTAAATTCGCCAATTCCATTCTTCTTAACCGTTTTGGTAGTTTGTTCACTGTAGCGTATATTGGCTCTTCGTTATCTCCTACGGGGGCGGAGCGAGATCTGAAGAAGAAATCGAACTTTCTGGGCTTAACAGGAATTCTTCTTTCAACGAAGACTACAGTGCTCGCGACTTCTGTTGTCGTCGTCAACTCTTCTCCAGATTTCGGACTGGGGCTGCTCGCTACAGGCGTCGATTTTGGATAGTCATACGTCAGTTCTATATTCTTCTCTGTGACATATGATTTGGGTGGTGGTATAGCATCTCCGTTCGGTTGAGGTGGCGGGATTGGTTCAGGTTTCTGGCAGCAGCATTGTCTTTGCATCACTCGTTTCGTATTGCACATAAACACGGAGTTTTGTTGGATGAATGTCGTTTGGATGGTCGGGCTTGATTGGACCTCCCCTAGTAAATCTTCGACGTTACCGCCCGTGAGGAAGCGTGGGGGTTGGTACGGGGCTACGACGAAACCGGGGGGCGGTGAAGAGGCGACGTGGTAAGGCGGTGACGTCACAGATTCGAAGAACCTGGGCATATCAGTGGGGGCATCGTGCACAAGGACATCTACAGTTCTTTCGTGGGTTTTGTCCGCCTTTTTTGGCGACACGTACGTATTGTTCGCGTCCATTTGGCGTACGATGTCTATCTTCTTGGATGGGCTATTGTGCTCAGTCTCATGACACTCATCACAAGTGCACGGGGACTCGACGCCACTCTGAAAGGAATAATTTGGTTTAGCGATATTATTAGAATTGTTTCACAGCTCATTTGGAATGCTGTGAATCATTTTACTAATATTTGAGGTATGAGTGGGATTTTTGTAAACAAAATCATATTTCACACATCAGTAACTAAAAATGTAACTACCCAGAATTAATTACAGGCAATAGGGTTTCGTAATATTCTGTTTTTGTAAGAAAAACTTCTCAATGATTCCTGTTAAGATTAACAGTCCCAATTTACGCTGGGCCCTTTTGTTTTTATTACTCCTCGGTCTTTACAACTTTCGAGGCAAGTCGGTTAACCTCGACGTGTGGTTTGCGGCACATCCGACCATCTGGTGCTTCAGAAATATACTCCACGTCATCAAGCAGTTCTGTCACGTAGTTAACGCGTTATGAGCTATTAAAACTAGCGACAGGATTTGAAAATTTGCATACATATATTGGTGTTTCCGAGAAGCGTTTCGAATATGGTGTCGATGGGTTTAGTGTAACCTATTGAATTATAAACATGTGCTACGGAAGGTATTAGACATACATGGTTAAGAGGATAGTTTTAGGATGTTGAAGTGAAATTATATTTGTAGTCATTGCATCTAACTTTTAATGAAAATGAAATGAAAATTGTTGTGTTCATCGTAGACGGTCAAAAGTTCAAAGACAAATACAAAAACGTCTTGGGAAGAAATATTAACAAAACAAATTGGTTATCAAAATAATACCAAAAATCTTTTAAGTAATCTTTTTTAGTAGCTGAAATCAAAATTATGCTCATTAAAATATATTTACAACACATTATCATAAACACAGATGACTAGCTGAAAGCGTTTTTGATTTATTTTCACTGCGTCCTTGTCTTGAAGTAAACTGTTTTAAAATAACACTGACACTTTTAAATACCCGTTATTTATATTAATTTCATAAAACTACTATGTACTAGGTGTGTACCTTGAGGTATAAACTGGTAAATAAAACAAAAAATGTCACTCAAATAACACTGAATCTAAAAAGTCTCGTCGGAGTCATCGCGACGACACGCGAGTTGAGTTGCGTTGCGACTGAGTATATTTATACTCACGGACATTAGGTGTAACAATATTTTCTAGCACAGCCGGTATGCCCGCCCTTGACTTATATCCTCAAGAATTAATTTTATTTTTTGACTATCTTTTTGGATGGAAAGGGTCCATTAAAAATCATTGCCTTATTCAGCCTTTGCGAGCGTTAGCTTCCCCAGGTAAGGTATTTTTATTTGGACGTAAATCATACAGTAACGTTGGTATCGTATTTTCGCCTATTTGTCGGTATAAGTATTGGTACTTTCTTTTTTATGTAATTGTGATTTAATAATCACTATTCAAATCAATATTCATCTATCCAATGAAGACTTGGGTTGGGTCACTATTACAATTACGTTCCCCATCATTAGGTATTTCATTCACCAATAAACGAGCGATCGTGATAAAATCAGATGATGAAGAGTTGTAAAAAAAGTTGACGGGACAGCAAAAAAAAGCTTTCACTAGATTTAAACAATTTTTGTTATCTTTTCTTCGCTGGCAATGTACAAATTCGACTGGCCATTCTATTTCGGGTTTTCGATAGCACGTCAAACATCCATCAGTTAGAGAGCTCAAAAATAAACGCGTTCGACTCCACGGAAAACAAGAGCTTGTTTCATTGAGCAAGATGAAAGGGATTCGCGAGGTAACGCGATGTTTCAATGGGCGAGATACGTTTTTATTGACTGTTTAGATTTCGTTTTGTAGTCGTTTAGTCTTAATTAATAGGCAAATTTGCTAATGTGTGAAATCTGACTAAAATAATAAACGCTTACTAAGTAAACGTCTGTGATTATAAGCCTTTATTTTTCCAAAATAAAAAATATATATCAGAAAATCTCAAAACATCAAAAAAAAAGTTATCGTTAAAAGAAAACCTCGTGATATTTGGATAGTTTTGAAATTCTGCTCAGTTTTCTCTTTATTTGGTAAACTTCGCAACATTGGTTTTTGTCGGGTGTGATAGGGTTAGATTTTGTGAACTGCCATCAGCGTCTGTCAATGTAAGTATAATATGAAAACATGTTTCCTACTATTATACTAGTATTTCATATATGTTCACTATTCTTAGTTGATGAAATAAACAATTTTAACATAAACATTTTTATTTTTTTGGAAAAACATGGAGGATAATCTAATTCTTATAATATCTGGAAAGCCTTTATATTTATACTAGTGTAATATTTCGGAAGTCAGACTTGTGACCTGAAAACTTAGGTTTCATTCAAAGAGACATACTAGGCCCGCTAGCTTATATTGTACTTCTTATATGTTCTGTACCAACCTTTCACTGGCAATTGGTTTTGAACCGTGTCGTAACGGCATAATGTTTAAATTGTAGTTAAAAAGGTTGGGCTATGAGATTCCATACCTTATTAGCTTCCAGTTCAGCCTCTTCAGGAACCACGCTGAGGTCATGAAACGCAACACGCGTGGAGCCGTCTGCGCTCGCGCATTCTGGGCAAGCGCTGCACACGGACGCGCTGTCCTGCCAAATGATACTAGTACTTATTCACTGTGGGTTACGGTGCACTTTAGGATGGGAACAGTGTTGAATTTGGAGACATCCATAGAGATCGATCGAACGATACGAGTACTTATTCACTGCGGGTTACGGTGCACTTTAGAATAGGAAAAGTGCTAATTATTAATTTAATGATACAGTAAATAAATAGTGAATTTTTACTTTTTACTAACTATGGAAATTGTGCACTATTGAATGGGAAAGTCAGTGGTTTTTGTAAGGAATCGGTGACTTAAGATAGAGATAGCTGATGGTGCAATTTTCGAATATCTATGAAATCAATTTTGGGGTTTCCCCAAGTTTATATCTTCAACCAAACCTCCTTCTACCCATGTAGATACATTAGGGTACCCCAGGGCTCTGGTTTAAGCCCTAAATTATTATGTAAGTAAGCACCACTACTACTTTGTTGGTAATTTCTGCTATGGTCAGTTTCTTCTTTTTCAGCTTTCAGCATAATAGCCACGCATGTATTTCTAAGATTACTGAAAAACGGTAATACCACATGGCTCTTGTATTAGCCCTAAATTATATCTAAGTACATAGTAAGGGACGTGGTGACTTTGCCCATAGCCATCATGTATGCGTAATACGCCTGTATTATATGTTATATGATCGTCAAAAAATCGTCAATGTTAGTAGGTACATTAGGCAGCATGTCAGGTTACCCATTTGAACTACAAAAACAGCTTTTATTACGTAGGGAATAGAGATGATCTCAAGGTAAGTGTGGGGTAGTTTATCGTGTGGCTGTGTGTACTTCAAAATAAGAAGAGGTAAATTTTTATAAATGTTACGTACGTCCGAATGCTCGGGGGAAGACCTCCGTTCCCTCAGCATGCTGTCCAGGCGATCGTACTCGTATCTGAGAGCTAATATTTCCCTTTTCAGCTGCTCGTTCTCTCGTTTCAGCTTCTTTATGTCCGATTGGCCTAAACAGATTAATAATAATAAATTGTTTCAACAAACACACCAATTACCTAGCCCCAAACTAAGCGTGAGCTTGTTCTATGGTGACTAGGATAACGGATAGACATGCTTATATACGTTTATATACATCCTTGTCTTAGGTACAAATGCTCGTGCTCATCACACAAACATTTGGCCCTTGCGGGATTCGATTAATAGCACATTTACTTTTATCTGGATTTTAGTGTTCCATAGTCAATATGGAACTTTTAGTTTCGCTTTGTTTGTCGTCTATTTGTACGTGGCCTAGTGCATATATTCTTAGTAGTAAGTACTAGAAAGCCATTAGCCAATAAAATCTTCAAAAAATATATTTTATTTCGTAATTTCGGCAACAGGTAAAGTAGGGATAAGTTATTTTCAATATCTACCCCAGCGTATGGGGTATCTTCAAACAGGTATCTTAAAAGTGATTGTTGTGAAAGTGACAGTTTGATTGAACGGATCTTGTTTAGGAAATATGAAGCTTTAAGGTGTAAAATTTTGCTAAGAGTCCCCATCCCCAAACAGACAAACGGCTACCGTTGGGTGCTTGAAAAGAAAACACGAGAATAGCACATAATAATAAGATAAGATTTATAAGCGAAGCTATCACAGCCAAGTAGTCGACGGACTTAAAAAATGTATGCATGTAATTGCTTCATAAGAAACGGATTGTATCAATAACTTTGTGAGTTAGTTATGTATCAAGCTACCCACCTCTCTCAACCTCAGCGTTAATGTTGATCGTGCGCAGACGCAGCTCTTCGTTCTCGTAGAGCATGCCCCGCGACGACTTGCGGTCCAACCTGCCAAGCAAGCTTTTGAAGTATCGAAGAAATCAAGTATTTTGCTCGATTTTGGACATTTGCAATCGTTGATAAACAAATTGTATGTACGAAGAAGGTGTTAGTACTTGAGTAGATTTTATTACGCTTGAAATTACTTTTAATAAAAGAATTTGCAAGCAAGTTATTTCTGCGGTTTTCAGTTCGTTATTACCTTTATAAACGACTGCAAAAGTACAAAATTAGATGTTATTCTTAAAATAATTCAACGCTGTGCCCAACCAGTTTTTAATAAAAATATATTGTTTCTTTTAAATAAAAATTTCTACAACTACTCATTAATTTATAATCTACTCATTAGTTACAAATTAATGATACATTTAATTCAATAATATGATGTTAATATTTCAAAATTGTTATGTTTGATGACTTGTAAAGACAGTACAAAAAATATTGAAACATTTTTTAAAAATAACGATTTTGCGTTCTTAAAAATCATTTCTATATGTGTGCAAACATATTATTAATATGACTATGTTCAAACTGAAATCATGAATGTAAATACTCAAGACAGTTTTAGTCTGATAACTAGTGTTCATGACATAGTTATGTATGAAATGGCTGTGTGAATCTATGAATGAGACACCCTATTAGCGCCGCCTGGCGGTATTTACTTGCGATTGGGCTTGACGTTGACATCTTTGCGGCGTGCGCGCAACATACTCGCTCCCGTCATCCCGGACATGTCGGCGAATGGGCGCCATGCGCCAGACACCTGGGGAAGAGAAAAAATGTATTTAATATTACGCATTAAGACTAGCGTTGGGTTTACTCCCCGGAATATTTCCAACTGTTGGGTTTATTCCCAAATTCGGGGAAAGTATGCGGAATATTTCCAATTCGGCGGGAAAATAGGGAAAATACTCAAAAGTGGACTAAAATGAATAAAATACGAGAATTTAGCTACTGAAACAATGGTTTTACGCCTGTAGCGCACCCTTACATAAAACCATAACAGCGGGAACACGATAGTTTTGCCTGTTTGTCAGTTTTATTACACCAAACGTAAACTGCATGTTCTAATGCTTAGATTTATCTGAATCTTTTTTTCTTTGAGATTCGACGATCCTGTAGTATACTTCCTACTACTGTGTCCACGATGTCGCGAATTGGTGCAGAAATGTAGACGTTTGATAAGGATTGAAGAATCTCGACATAAACAAACCGGGTCATAGTAAAATCTCTACATTAGAAACGGCAGTTTGGCTTCTGTTAAGTTTGAATATTTGAGGCAAGTGATAATAAAGTTAAATCTTCGTTAAAACGTGTAGGTTTGTTTTCTTCGAGGTGTCTAGGTGAACATACTTTTAAAGTCCCGAGTGTGATAAGTGAGCTATCAACGGAATAGTACCTGTTCTACAGGTCAACCAGGCCACCCTCGTAGTTCTTTACAATTCAATTTCTTATGTAATGACCAATGAATATATAGGACAAGTGAAGGCCGAGACTAAAGTAAAACATTATACTAGTGCTAAATTAAAAACTACGAGTTACAAAACGAGTAACTTTGTAGAGTGAAGTAAAGTGAAGTTAAGGTGAAATGTATCATTACGTGTTGTTTGAGTATATTGTGTGTGAGTGTGTGTTTGTGTGTGTGTGTGAAAGAGAGAGTGCATGTCTTGCCGGGAGAGCCGTGTGTATGAGAACGAAGCCAGAAAATAGTGATGTGATGTTAGGTTAAAAATTTTAACTTCACAAGTATCGACAGCAAAGTGGAACTGACTTACAACATCATTCCAAGGGGCATACAATCTGTTCGGTTTCGTCATAGTTCAAAGACTTCAGGTAGTTGGTGACAACTTTCTTACATTTAGAGGGTACATAGCAAAATGTTCGTTTAATTTATTATAAAGGTAAGGACCTAGGAAACAGAAAAAATTGTGCGAGAAAGAAGTTCGCAGAGTGATTTTTTGCCTCTCATCAGCTCAGGGTGATATTTTAATTGAGTGCTTTTTCAAGACAGCCCTGAGGAAGAAAGTTTGCCTGGCAGTAAGCACATCCCAGTCCTTGTGCAGGTTCCACAGTGGGGTAAAGAAAGGGAAGCCCAGCTGCGACCTTGAGTAGAGCTCGTTGCGCCCTTTCCACAGTTAAGAGGTGCGTCTTATCTGCACCACCCCAAATAGAAATACAATATTCTAGTAGAGAGTGACTCAGAGCGAAATAAAACGTCTTAATTACCCTACGATTAGCGACATTCTTAAGGGATTTAAACACAAAGATGAGTTTGCGCATTCTGACTGCAAGTAACTCAATGTGGGGTTTAAAGCTAAGTGTGTTATCTATTAACACTCCCAGGTATTTAGTGCATTCAGACCGTTGCAACTCTGGGCAAAGACACTCGTTTGGAAGGGATTGACCACAATTATGGGCTATAACACCATAAGTCGAGGATGGTAGATAATTTGACCTCATGGCAAATGGAACATATTTCGTCTTAGCAACGTATACATTATGCCTTAACTAATTAGCAACCCTATTGAAGCCCTCCTGAGCGTTGGTCAAAGCTTCGTCTCAGGAGTCCCCAAAGAACAACAACGACGTGTCGTCAGCAAAGGTATACATAGAGCCCTAATAAAGCTGGATCTGGATTATCATCGACCAGTACAAATTGGTGCCCATGGTTAACTCGGAATGGTCTGACAATTCCATCAATAGCAACTGCTTTATACATGCCTGCTGTCATGAAGCCTCGATACGGGATCAAAGGTGTTCCAGCTCCAATCATAATACCACCCTCAAAAGGACACCGATTTCCCGCCTTGCTGAACTGTTCCTGTGGCAGTTCTTTGCCTTTCACAGTCTCCTGGTCTTCTCGAGACATGGACACGTCGGTTATCTGGATGACTACTGATTCGCGATTCGTCAACGAAAAGACAGTTTTGCTAAATGTTTTCTTCTTCATCTTCTTCATTCTGCCGAAGCCTAGCCTACTCCAATCTCTGTCGTTGACGTTGAGAGGCGCTCGCCAAGACCTCTGTGCTCGTAATCCAGCCTGGTGCAAGCAACTCAGAATGTTCTAAGTGCTAACTTCAAGCCCAGATGCGGCCCGAACTTCTGCTTTTACTTTAGTAGCGTTGATTGTTGGGCACAACATCATCGACATCGTGGGCACAGTAATAGGAATTATACTACAGGATCGTCGAATCTCAAAGAAAAAAAGACTCAGATAAATCTAAGCATTACAACATGCAGTTTACGTTTGGTGTAATAAAACTGACAAACAGGCAAAACTAGCGTGGTCCCGCTGTTATGGTTTTATGTAAGGGTGTGCTACAGGCATAAAACCATTGTTACAGTAGCTAAATTCTCGCATTTTATTAATTTAAGTCCACTTTTGAGTATTTTCCCGCCGAATTAAAATATTTCCGAATCTTTCCGTTTTTTCCCATACTTTCCCGTATTTTTCTTTTCCATCCCATTTTTTTCTTTCCCTTGCCCATCGCTAATTAAGACTAATAATACTAGCTGAATTTCGGATACGATGGCCACTCTCAACAAATAAGCAGGCGATATAGGTACCAGGGGTAAGTATGGCACAAGGTATAAAAAGTAAAACTAAGTACATAGGTACGTGTGTGTAATTGACTTCTGTACTATCTGTGTCTTGTGGCGAGAGTGATGCTGTTCCTCTAACTAATACAATAACTTTTAAAACATCCAAACGATTCACGTGCCAAATAAATGCAGGTCATTTCATTTCATTTCAACTTTTACATGCTAAATTATCAGTATTCCAATGTTCTATAAGAGATGTTGCAATTGATGCGTTTAAAAGAACCATACACCTTTTTATTCTAGAGATCTAGAACACTTTTAAGCTGTTAGTCTTTATGCAAAAAACATCAGTTTTTTGACATTTCAATGTTGGTTGCATTTTGAAAGTTGTTGTGTAAGAATAGCAGAATTCCCCCTGAAAGGAATACAGCTAATAAATGTTAGACCATATAGTTACCTAAATACACGAGTGTGGGCAATCTACTTTGTTTCTTCTTTCCTTCACTCTCATAGTTTGGCGATGATTGTTTTAAACATCGTTAAAACACACAAACAGACAAAGTTACCTATCTTAATTACGAGTATTTTTATACATGAATTCAAAGATGGCACAATTGTCACTTGTTGTAAATAATTTCCAAATGGCTGCACCAAAAAGTAATTGTGCCACCATACCTTTGCCTGCGCTAATACTGAGTAGTGATGTTCCATAGATCATTACCTATACTATTGTTGTATACTTGTTAACATAGTAAACACGAACACGCGGTGTTCTAATTTGCAATGGTTAGCAACAATCAGAATATTCCACTGTACAGTTAGTTTACGTGTAGTTTGCATTGTACTGCTCCGAGAGTCTAAAGAAAAGATTCTTAGATCTTTGGTAGATTTTCTAAATATATATAAAAATGTTACTGACTGATTGAGTGACTGACATATCCATACACAGCCCAAACTTTTAGGATTAGAAACTTGCAATTTTGCACCATACTTCCTTTTATAGCGTAGGTGACCACTAAGGAGGATTTTTGGAATTTCACCCCATTAAGGAGTAACTAAGTTAGCATTAACCTTAGTTAGTTTTGAAGCTAAATCGATTAAAATTGGTATTCAGCTATTTAGTCAGAAATTAAGGATGACATGTTTCAGGATTTTTGAAAATTCAACCGCTACGGGGTTGAAAAAGGGGGTGGAAGTTTGTATGGGAAACGCGCATGAGCATATTTCGCCTTAACGTTTCGGTTGAGATAGTGACGAGTATAGTTGCAAAACGACCGTTTAAAACTATAAACAACGTCTTAAAAACTCAAAACAACGTTTTCAATCCGACTTTACATCTATAGTGACGAGTTAAGTACATGAACGGTCTACCCCACCTACCCTTCAAAGTATTAACTCTTAAGAAGGTATCGTAAATCAACGTTGTCGTGTCTTATCGCGGTTAGCTATCTATTGGAAATCTATTAAATATTAAAACTGGAGAGAAAAGTGGCTACTTAGAATTTTTGCGTAGGCAGCTGATTACGCATCGTTAATAAAGATATCGTTACTTTAATCCAATTATGAATGTAGGTCGCTAACACCTTCGCGAAAATTACAGTTACATCAGAGCAAGTAAGTAGGTACCAAAGTACGTACCTACGTATCTGTTTTTAACTAAAACTTTTTAAAAACAAAAATAATAATAAATGGTTTCAACAAACACACCAATTACCTAGCCCCAAACTAAGCGTGAGTTTGTGCTATGGTGACTAGGATAACGGATAGAAATACTTAAATACATATAAACATCCATGACTTAGGTACAAATGCTCGTGCTCATCACACAAACATTTGCCCCTTGCGGGATTCGAACCCGCAACCGCCTGGTTTAGAAGTCCGGTGCGCGAACGACTACTAAAATAATGGGTTTATTTATTTTAAATTTTTGCAACCAATCCCTTGTAGCTAATGGCGGTCATTCTCGATCAGTTGTCAGTAGATTAATTTAGATAAGATTTATTTTAAATTAGGGTCCACTTTTACTAAACTCGTTAAATACGATTAACGCTAAACATGTTTAAAATTATCATCCCGTTTTTGTCAATGTCGAATGACTGACAAAGACAGATTGATGTTTAAAATACGTTTAGTGCTAAATGTTTCTTATAAGTGGACTTAGGATTTATAAAACATAAAAAAACATAAGTATTTTTTACTGCTGAAATACCTACTACTCTCGTAACTTATTTTACTTATTTCATTAGGACAAAACGCGCCCAAAAACGTTCGCTCACAATAACGCCAATGTAACAACACGAACTCTACAACTACAATGTAAACTTCGAATAAATTGTATCTCACACTTTTTAAGGTACTAGGTAATTTCTAAATATAACATATTTACTGTAAATACTAACTAGTACTAGGTTAACATTATAAAATGTAACTTACCAGCGCCTGCCTTACGGATAATCCTGAGACGCGCTATCCGTAACACGTTGCTAATTAGATTGAGTCAGGCGCTGACGCTCTCAAAACCACTCCAGTTAATTCATGCGCAGTGTGCGCTGGGCACAAGAGCTATGATGAACAGCCACCAGCACGTCATACTATACATTTCTCGCAAAATCGCCCCTGTCACAACTGGATAAGATGCTTTAACTTTAAGGAGCTGTAATGTACAGGTCTGCAGAACGTCAGGTTACCCATTTACACTTCGAAAACAGTTTTTAATGCGTAGGGAATAGAAGCGGTCTCGACTGTGTAGGTACTTGAACGTATGTAATTATGCGAAGCATGATACCGAATTTTTATGAGGTTTTTTGTGGCTCAATTCAGAGATTTTGTTGCGATTAAGTACCTACAGGTATCTTTATCTCGTTATAAGAGGCAATAGGTGTTAATAAAATAAGCTGGAAGTTTGTAAAACTAATTTTAAAAGTAACGCCAAACTGCTTTGATGTACTTAGGTATACGAGTACATTTCAACAGTTTCCAACTCAAAAAGTTTTAGGTACTTACACCTAATCAAGGTTTTACCAAAACATGTTTAATTTTTTAACAGCCTTTATAATATTATTTAACATATTTTGTATCGAAATTGTGTCAAATAAACCATCAATTTACGTTTACTTACCGGCTGTTTAAAAAAAATGGTAAACTCTGGTCTAACTACGCGCATGTTGCAAATATTCCCTGTTGCAGATAAGGTTCAGTCGTAGGTAGGTACTGCAGGTAGGTACTATCCTTATCTTTGTCACGGGATAAGATGAAGATCAAAAGTTAGCCTATTAGGTACTTATTAAAAAAAGGTCGCTTTAGTAGTAGACACGCTGGCGTCTATCCACGAGGCGAGCTCCCTGGTTCGAATCCCGGGTCGGGCCTACGGACTACGAAAGCTCTGTTGCTTCTACGAGACACGGTATTTTGTGTCTCAGATCATAGAAAGAATATGAAATGGGGGCATGACCCGCGTGAAAGTGACATGGGCAAAATGAACTATCGATCTCCGCTGCGGATTGGCTACATTTTCACAGTCATTTGTGTGCGTGCACTGCCCGCTAATGAGCGTTGTGAACTGAGTCACTGCGTTCCATATGCTTGCAATAATGATCTAGTGTGTGTAAGTATATCCTCGTAAGGCCTGTTATCCTCATAATTATAATGACATAAACTTGATTTCATTTACAGCCCAAACTTTTATTCACGTGTTTTCAATTATCGCCCAGTGACCTCATTTGATCACATTCGCTTAAACGACATACCTTATGTGTTTCTTATGTATTTGCTATGAAATATTTTTTGTATTATATAAATAAATGTATACTGGTAATTATTTTTAAAACTTAAGCTATTATTTTGCAAGTTTTTTTCGAAGTCCCACCGGACGATGGTGATGACACAGTCGATTAATTTTTGTGAGCGAAATTCAATTTGATTTTGTATACTGGTATTTATTTATATTTAAGTCATATAGTTATATTTAGTTCATTTCTTTACTCTTTAAAATTGTATTCTAAGCTTTTGATCGGGGCGGTATCCGCGGCAGCTATTAAAAGGAATATATCATCACGTAAGCACACTGGGCAATAATTTACTAGATGTGATTTTAAATTTGTCCTTGTATAATGCACACGTAAATTTTAACGACACCCTGGTGCGCGAAGGTTATTGAGTTATTTATTACATAAAAGTAAAAAATTAAAGTTAGCCTATATAGATCCCACAGCTGGGCAAAGGCCTCACCTCAACTATGTGGAGGTATGTACGAGCCATACTCCACCACACAGGCTCAGTGCGGATTAGTGGAGGGGATGTCTGTAAGGCAAGTGACCAACCTTAATGTCAGATGTTATGAAGCCGCCCTACGGCCTCTGACTAGGCTTAACGACTAATACCAACAGGTATTAGCCGGGTCCAACTGCTTAACGTACTTTCCGAATCACGGAGATGTTTGTCTTGGACGTCACTTATATGGTCGGAATGGTCACCCATTTAATCACGACCGCGCCGTGGGTTGCTTAACTTTGATATCACTACCAATGCGCTGCCGCCGCTGAGTCACAAGCATCTTTATTACATATCTCTTATTTATTAATGACCTGAGCGCGTTAAACAGTTATAGGTATTATGCAGTAGGTGAGCTATTTGTGTAGTGTATTTTGCCCTATCAGGACACCTTGTTCACTTAATGCAATTAAAAAGACTAGGGAGATCATGATTTTAAGTTTTGCAAACTGTTCAGTTGACGGGAAAACCTTTGATGATTTCCACTGTAAATAGACAGTATATTTTATAATGTGTGATTTTTTACAAAGTTTTAAAAGTCGAATTTGTAACAACTTTAATTAACTTCGCATTTTTATATTAGTGCGCAATGTCGCAAGTATAAAAACGCTTTTTTTAGGATTTCGACCAGTAAGAAACAAAATTGTTTAAAAAGTTTTATTTTAATTTTTTGAAATCAATGTACAGAATTTGACTATTTTTTACAATAGATGGGTCGCTGGATGGCTGAACGATAACGGCATACGATATTTGTAAAGGTCAAGAATAGTGGAAAAGAAATACTTTAATTGTTTTATTATTTTAAGGTCAGTCCTTTCTTTCTTTTTTTTGCTTTCTTCTCAAATTGCCACCCTACAGTAGGTGCATCGCTTACCTGCGTCAAAAGTGCAAGGTGGCGCTTAACCCAATCCCACTTTGCTGACGTTTTATGTGTAATGTACCACTACGCGATCGGTTTAGTGCTGGATCGTGCTGGTAATAGTGACTTAAGTGGCTTTGTATTTTAACCGCCACTTTGTATTTAGTCCCACTTGCGCGAGTGTGGATTAACGAATCTGGACTTATTCAAGGCCTATTATGTGAGCTGTAAGCCCATTTGCGCATGTCTGGATTAGCTAATCCGGACTTGCGCAAATGGGCTTTCAATTCAGATCATAGGCCTTGCGCTAATTGCGCAAGTGGACCTTTCGGATTAGCTTATACCCTGCCACTTGAACGAACGATAAGTATATAATTATAAGTAAACTAGTAAGTGTCATTCATTCCTCTGTTGTCGGCTAATTTAAATCCGGTCATTTAAACCCATTTTAAATCCGGTCTAATTTTTTTTGTAATAACACCGTTAGTCCAATGTCCAATTTATTGTTTTTTTCTGTAACGGTATTAAAAACAGATGAAATTTTAATGTCAAAGGTCGTTTTCTCAATTTACGTCATACAGCCGAAAATAATCATAAAAAATATCATAATAAGAGCTGTCAGTATTAAACAAAACTATTGCATTTCTTAGAGCTCGTTCAGACGAGAACGATTCGTGATTTTTGACGACTCGTTCTTTTTTGACGGCGGCAATGTTTTTTGAATGCCCGTGTTCACACAGATCACGAATCGTGAAAAATGACGATTCGTCTTAAATCTAGTATCATGTTTTAAACAATCACGAATCGTCAAAATACACGAATCGTGAAATTATTGTGACGGATCCGCTGATGCCACCAATTCGGATATTTTGACGAATCGTGAAAAAACACGATTCTGTATGCAGTGTCAAAATGTGAACATCCTCATGGCGTATCGTGTATTTTCACGAATCTTCAATGACGGATCCCGTGTGAATGAGCCCTTAAAAGTCATAACGCGCTAAACACCCAGCACTAACCTCATTTCGCCTACTAAACGGGATAGAAGCACTAAAACTGCAAGTTAACGCTCTATAAAACATCTATGGAAGGCGTATAAAACATGCTGAATAGGGTGGCTACATCTGCATCGCTATTTATTATACCATTCTTATGAACACCCTAAGTGAACACCCATCAATGACATGAAACAAACGCAAATATTTCGCCAGAGAAGTACTGTCTACCATTTTGGACTGGAGTTATGACTATACCTCAGATCGTCCTGATCTGAGGTTGCTCCGCACTTTGTAAGTGACGAATCAATTTTATTATCCTTTGTTTGTAATGTGACATCTGACTAATATTAAGTTTTTATTTGGTTCTCATACCTTAACAAGACAAGCACGAAAAGTTGCTTTGTCGTGGGCTAGAAAGAAATCGATCCCGGAACTTCGCTTAATTTTTATCATCGCTTTGAAACCTTGAAGATTATAGGCTGACTTTTTAGAACCTTATCACATAAAAAATATGCGTAACTTTTTTTTATTAATTTGATTTTCAATTAATTTGTTTTGTTAAAAAAGAGATATTGGTTACCCTTCTCCTAATAGATTCTCTGAATGACTATCAAGCGGCGTTCTTCGGCTCATAAAACCACTATAAAACACATAGTTTCATGTTCAAAAGTGGATTAGAAACACGAAAACCACTAGTCTTTTTTCATGCATAAGTCTCCCCCTAACACAAACGCTAAAATCTACCGAAAAAAAATTGATACCTACTTGAAAAGTAAAACTTTAACTGCCGTACTAATATTTATACCGATAAATATGAAGGGCTAATTTTAAATGTTTGTCTCCATTATGTCATATCACCTCTTTGTCATATGAGGTGCTTGTGGCGCAGTGGCGGCAGCGCTTTGGTAGTGATACCAAAAGTTAAGCAACCCAAGGCGTGGTCGTGATTGGATGGGTGACCATTCCGACCATTTAAGTGACGTCCATGACAAGCACCTCCGTGCTTCGGAAGGCACGTTAAACAGTTGGTCCCGGCTAATACCTGTTGGTATTAGTCGTTAAGCCTAGTCAGAGGCCCTAGGGCGGCTTGATATTATCTGATAGTAGGGTTTGTCACTTGCCTTACAGACACTCCTCCACCAATCCGCACTGAGCCCGCGTGGTGAAGTATGGCTCGTAGCTCCTCATAGTTGAGGTGAGGCCTTTTCCCAGCAGTGGGATCTATATAGGCTGACTTTACCTCTTTGTAATTAATTCCAAATTAGCCGTGTCATGTATATTCAAGTGTTTAACAGTGGAAAGTGATATAATTAGCTATACTTCATAATTATTAAACCTTCACGTATCATGTTCCCACCCAGACACAATATAAAATTAATGAGGGTTTTCTGACAACTCAAAATTCTAGTTTTATTGTATGTTGATAGATAGGTTACGATACGATACGATACGAGGTGCTACTCAGCCAGGATCAAAGCCTGATCCGGTAAAACCGGCACACCGAGTAGCACAATTTTTGGAGAAAGACACGCTCTGGGACGGGAAAGGAAGACCAACTAGCCGAAGCCCGTCGGCCACAACCAACTAGATATGCATCTTAAAAGCTTGGTATAGGAATATAGGTAAAGACGGGTATCAGTATTAGGAATGAGCGTTGGTGAGATGGGCGTCTGGCATTAGGTGTTTAGTGTAGGAGCTTTCCGGGCTTCTTTTTTAGTCTTGTATGTTTCGGACCGGGCTGGATCATTTCTTTGTTTATGACGTGGCGCTGAAATCAGATTCGCTGTATCTGCTAATACGGTATCTGCTAAGTCAAATATTTCTTGTGCTGCTTTTCTTGGTTCTGTTTTTTTTTTGCTGCTACAATCCACTCTTCGCTAGTCTTGTTGTAGTAATTGAGGTCTTGCGCTAAGGAATCTTGCCATATTGGTCTACCAACTTTCAATCGCCATGCCTTAAATTTTCTTGCAGTTTTTGTTTTTTGGTGGATTTTTACCGTGGCTCAGCATGTTTTTGAGTATGACTCTTTCGTATTGTCTGAGCATGGATCTATTTGCTTTTGTTATTGCGGCTGCCTTTAGTATGCCGTATCTCATTGTAGGCTCTATTATCATTTTGTTAAGTAGTCTGGCTAGCTGCCACTGCATTCCTGTCTTCTTTACAAACGGAATAGGTATTTTGGAATTTTTGACACCCTGCTTGTATCTAGTTTTTACTGTGTCTTTTCTGTTGTAATGTAAGTGCCGAGGTACTTGATTTCATTTACTGCTTTGATGTTTATACAAATTGCTACTGTTAAGAACTGGGCTTGTCTTGATTCAATCGATGGTTCACGAACAGGAATTTTCGTTTTGGTTTTGTTAATTTTGAGCCCTACTGTTGACATAAGTTCTTTCATCCGTAATAAAATAGTTTTCAATTGGTTAAACTGAGTTCCTATGATGATTAACTCATCGGCGAATGATAGACATAGTGGCAGGGTTATTGAGATGAAAAAACGAGGTTTATTCTGCCAGTGTTTTCCTCGGATAGCGGACCTCCTTGTTTTACGCCTTTATCTTTGGTAATAAAGTTGGTTTGCTGACCGTACTACCTGATGCGTGTCGATTCATTCATATACGCTTTGATATTCCTATTGGTAAATATCTTACTGGTTATTGTAACTAAAATGTCTTTAAGCGCGTTTAGGTCCACATTGTCGAAAGCTTTTTTTATGTCAATTGCTATTACAAACGTTTTTGTACCTTCTCTCCAATTTTTGTCAAGAACTCTCCTCAGTGTGAAAATAAGGTTTTCAGTGGACCTATTTTGAAGAAAGGCTGCTTGGTAGTTGGTAGTTGCCTAGACCACCGATTATATAATAGTTACTCATGGACTATCTGTTTTAGTGTCCAGGCGTGAAAGAAAGAAGTTCACATAAATTCTGTACCCAGTACGGCATATTGAAATGCGCCTATAATCGTTTATGCATACGGGTTTTTTTTCTTTGGTATTAGAACTTGAATTGTTTGTGTCCATGTATTGGGTATTATAATATTTTCCCATGCTTTCCGAATATGTTCAATAGTTTCCGCGAAGATTCTATAAGGCACTCCTTTGAATAGTTCGGCTACCACTTGGTCTACTCGTGGAGCCAAGCTATTACGCATGCTGTTTATAATTGTTTTATATTTTTTCAATAGTAGGTGCGGCGCCTAGCTCTTCTAGGTTTTCATTCTTGTTTAGTTCAATTGCCGGTCCCTCTGATAATTCCAATTCTTTTCCCATTTGTGGTATATACTTATTTTTTCTTCTGTATTTTTCCGCCATTTTATATCTCCTGTAGTAGTGGTATGTAATCCTCACTCACTGAGATAGATGCTGGCTGTTGAGGTCCTTAAAAAGAGCCTGGTTTCCTTGTCTTCATTTTCTTTTTCCAGTGTGTGTAACCTGTTACGACATTTTTTGAGGTTAGCCTGTGTTGAGGAGTGAAGAGAAAATAGGTGATTAAATTTTTGCAAGTCCTCTAGGACAAGTCTGTGATTTCGCGATAAATTTTTTTCTAGTTTTAGTACGGCGGTTGCTGATGTTTTTAAGGTTTCCATGATGTTATCCTATGTTATAGGCCTATTAAGATGATTAGCACTATTTATTATTTCGTTTTGATAACTTTCTGGTTGTGTCGTTCTGTAATAGCTCATAGCTTAGCTGCCTATAGTTGAACAGATGTTTGGCTTGATTCTTTTTGGATTCAAACTTGCTAGTTGGACTTTTACTGTTATTGGTTATATTGTATGTAAGCTCCGCTATGATTAGTTTATGGTCGGATGTTTGATTGTTTAACTTCTCCTTTGATGTACTCGTAGTTAAATATGTTATTGTCATAAACTTTTGTCAAAATATAATCTATTAGTAATATTTTGGTTCTGGATTTCCAGGTTTTTTTGACAGCTCGGTCTGCCGAATGAAGTGTCAAGCCGAAGCCTCTCTCCGAGTATTATATCGGTAACGATTATGCCCGTGGTATTAGATTCCTTGTTTTATAAGTTTTTACCAACTTGATTTAACTTTTTGAGGTCCTCTACATTCTTGTACCCTATGTGAGTGTTAAAATCGCCCAAAATAAACAGTGTAGCGTCAGTAGATTTTGCTCGCGAAATCCGAAGGAGCTTTGATATTAAGCCTTTGACTGCCACGAAACTAGACACAATAGAAATATATTGTTTGGAGGTCACCGGTGACCACCATGGCGCTCAATGTGTTAACTACTACGAACTTAATGCGGTCCGGTAGGCGTAAGAACTCGCGGGTGTATTAGGAGAAAACGCTTGTGGTACTTTGCCATTTTTACGAGAACACCCTTTTATATTACACTATTTGCACCTTACACCAAACACTTTTTGACAAGAAAAACAAAGCACGCTCTGGTTTGATTTGATCACTTTTTGGAATTTAATTAATTCTTATTTTACACCGATAACGCGAGTATAAAATATAATAATATAAAAGAGTTTTGCTATTTGACTACGTTCTTTTATTTGCCATTTTATTTTGATTATGAGGTTATTTTGTTTAATTTTTACTCAAAATTGCAAGTTATTTACGGGGTTTGCGGAGAAATTCACAGTAAAGTTGCCTTTGCACGCACGTGTTAGGCTTAGAGACAATAGATCTTATTGGGGTGCGGCCGGTTGCAGAACACGTGTTGGACACGACCACTCGCTACGGCTGCCCAAAAAGAAGTTTTATTGTATGTTGATAGATAGCACTATTTATCTAAGTTATAACAAATATTGCGTCGAAATCATTGAGCATAAAACAAAAACAATTTATTGTATTATTATGTGTTTTTGACATTAGTGATATTACTTACGTTAAAAATTAGCGACTTAACATGCAGATAAAAATTAAATTTTATGAAAAAAAACGTCTTGATGATCACTAAACTGTTAAAAAAATTCCTGTCAGTACGCGTGAATCTAAAACATACTAAACATATAATCGCTAAAACCAGACTTTTTCTTAAATAAAAATCTAGCTGACTTAGATGGGTCAACGCCATCTAGCGGATTTTTAAGTACTGACTTTTGACACTAGGAAAATCACTCATTGTTATCGGCCTGCCCGCGCGTCTTATGGAATTTGACAGATAATAAGTCGGTTATTTTTATATTTAAGATTCGCACTTACATTAATTAACTACAGTGATAATACTTATAATCGTTAGATTTCGTCGTTATTCAAAGTGGTCTGAATCATAGTAATCTGAATCTAATATTCGGAATTCCTGCTTTTATGCTGCCCTGCTGCTGTATTTCATGTTAGGTAACCAGTAGTGTTTTGAATTTTAAAGTGGTGTTTTTGTATGATGACACGAGTGACGAGTGATGATATTGAACCTGGAACCATGCTGATCTCCGGGGCGCTACTCCTGACAAGAAACAGGGGATTCGATCTACTCAGTGGCCTTACTAACTTTACAGAAATTGTTTTCATCATGTTCTATGCCTAAGGTTAATCTGTGCCTAAGATGCCTTGGAAACAAAGGAAATTTGATAAGCTTCTCACCCATAAGCCTATGGTGGCACTAGAAATATGTAAAAGGTTTGATAAGCACCTCACTGACATTAAATGTCGGATTAGTGCCACGGCCGACGGTTAATAAAGTTGGTGGTTTAGTTTGGGCGTGTTTACGGTTCGACTCCCGGGCTGAGTCAACTTTGTCCCGGCTGCAAAATTACCATGGTGATATACAGTAGGTTATTCATTAATTAATTCATTAATGAAGTAGTGTTAATCATTTTTCATTTTCAATACGACATTTTTCGGCGTTTCATTTTCTCCGGTTTTAATCGCTAACGCGTGTTTAATTGCGCTACGAACTACGAATAAATTACGTCTACGAAAGTTTCAGTACCAATCAATTTTCTACTATTGCCGATAAACCTAACGTTCAGAAGTTTATACTGCAGTTAATTATAAATAAAATCTTTTTAAAATTACGTCGAAGTGTAAACTCTAACGTGATCAACAAAAAAAATCTTTGTGTTTTAAGAGCGGTGTATTTCTGCACTTTCGCGCTACAAAAGCAATCCGTCAAGCGTTACGCTTAATCGCTGCCACCATTGTTGCTACCCAACCCGCCATCGGCATAGCCACGCCCCAAACGTCCATCGCTCATCAATAATTTTACCAACCATCGACGTTTTAGAACTGAACTTCAAAAGTAATCTCATTGAAAACCGTCGACGGTGACCGCCCGATCGAAATAGCGGATTACAAGCGCGGAGAGGGGAGCGGTGCGATGAGCGAAGAGGACGGCTATCGCAGCGCGAGCGAGAGCGGTAGCGACTCGCGGGGAACGCATACACCAGTCGCTACGCGTTCCTCGCTCAACCCGCTTGCCGCTCGCGCTCGCAATGAAAACCAAAGTGAAGGGAATGCGTTCCAAAAATATGGACAAGTTGATCGCTGCCGTACAAGCGAGGGAGTGTCTTTGGGATAAAAGTTATAGAGGACACAGGAACAGGTTCAAATTGGAGAGGTATTGGAACGAGGTAGCGGCTGAAGTGGGCACGACGAGTGAGTATAATCTTTTGTTTTTGTAAGCGGCCGCCATGTTGCGCGGCGTGAGCGTTTCCGCTCCTAATTAAATGTATTGTTGTATGTCTGTATTTTCGAATCTAGCCGTCCCTTTTACTCATGACAGAATGACAACGCGAACGAGTATGATGGATAGACTCGAAAATACGAACATCGTCAACAGGAGTAGGGCCTCTGGTTAGCTCGATAGCGGAGCGGAGCGTATGCTTGTGAGCTGTCATGACATGAGTTGTGTTGAGTCGAGTGGTTGTTTTGTTTGCATGAGACGCAGTGATAAAACGTGAATGATGATGAGGACGAGATAGCGGTAGCGAATTTTATAAACATATAAAAGCAATTATGTTTTTTAAGATACATTCAGTAACTTTTGAAGTAGAGTTAAGTAGAGCCGAAGCCGGTTGAATCATAATTTTCTTACAAGTTGTGCCAACTTGTTTAAAAGTAAATTTAAACAAGTGCTATGTTACCTAATTTTATTACGCCTATACATGTACATGTATAGGTAACACAATACAAATATAAATATTACTCACAATTTACACAACATTTAAGTACCTACTTAAAGCCAAGGCATTTCAGTTGGACCTGTTTTTAAGGCTAATCCAGAAAAAATATATGTTGGTATTCATGAACTGTTCTTATTTATTTCTAGGCTCAAAACACGATAATTACGACCAATACCCCAATTGTTTCGACTATCGCTTCACTTTACATAACAATTTGACGACCGTCTTGGTGTAGTGGTTCGCGCTCCGGATTGCAAAACCAAAGCTTGCGAGTTCATATCCCGCAAGGGCCAAAAGTTTGTGTGATGAGCACGAGCATTTGTACCTAAGTCATGGATGTTTATAAACGTATATAAGTATGTCTATCCGTTATCCTAGTCGCCATAGCACAAGCTCACGCATCGTTTGGGCCAGGTAATTGGTGTGTTTGTTGAAAACAATTATAAATAGATAGATAACTCTTTATGGCACACCATAACAAAAAAATACAGTAAGTACAGCGATTTACACAGAAAAATGTACAATGTAGGCGGCCTTATCGCTATAAGTGATCTCTTCATTATTTATTTAATCACTAGTTATTATCACTAACTTGAGCTATGGTGACTGTATAAGATATCGGATAGACATACCTTTTATAAACATCCATGACTAAAATCTCAAGTATTAATGCTCGTACTTATCACATCATCACACAAACGTTTACCCCATGCCTTTGCGGGATTCGAACTTGCAACCGCTGGCATGAAAGTCCGGAGCGTGGACAACTACACTTAGACATGAGTTCACCAATCCTTGAACAGCCGGTAAACGTTAATTGACGGTTAATTTGACAGAAAATATGTCAAATAATTCTAAACTGGTTGGTTAAAGAATAAACATGTGTCAATGAACTTTAGGCAAAGGATCTCGTCAAAACTAATACTGTGTAAGTTTACATTTCTAATCCAAGTAACGATTCTATCCCAAACTTTCAGGCCTCAACTGTCGAAAGCGATGGAAGAACCTCAAAGACCAATGTCGGAAAGAGATGAAGAAAAACCCGAACGAGTCAGAATGGCCTCACTTCCAAAAACTGAAGTTCATCCACAACCAGTTTCTGATGGAGGATGAAGAGGGAGACGAAGATACTGATGAAGTCTTCAACGCTTTGGACGAGTCTATAAAGACCCCAAAATTGGGATACACTTTGAGAAAGAAACTACTCATGAACAAAAGGCGAACGATAGAAGTGGATTCAACGAAATTAATAGAGCTGGTCAAAGTAAGGGATATAATTTGGAATAGACAGCTGAAGGGTCACCACAATTGGTATAAGCTGGATGAGAGCTGGCAGGAGATCGCTCAAGAGTTAGGGGTTACGCGTAAGTGTGCATTTTGAATCATAATTTAAATACCTACTGACTGCTAATAGTGTAGTAGTAATTTAACACAGATTATCCATCTTTCTCTTTTTTTAATTATTATTAGCATCAGGCGAATTGCTATTATACTTGTATCTAGATGGTGTTAACTTACTCCCGTGCCTCTTAAAGCACGTTATGCTTTTAGTTAGTCCTGCGCCTGATATCTCTCCGGTCATATCGTATTACAGTCCCACTGGACTTTGAGAGTGAAGAGACAGAAAGTTTACTTGTGTATAATGATGATAATGATGGTACCCTCCTGGCCGAATTTCGACTACGGTGGCCTATCTCAACAGAGATCAGCCAACTGCGCGGGACATATTATAGTGCACAAGTGTGTGCGCAGTACACAGGTGCACTCTCTGTTCCTTCACTCTCAAAATCGTACCTGTATAGCGCACATACTTGCGCGCTATAATATCTTCCGCGCAGTTTGCTAATCCTTCTATAAGTATAGGATGACATAAAAGTCAAAATGTGTTCTCGAAATTGAACGTAGGTTGCCGTAATTTTGATGAAATTCTTATAAGCACAGCTAATACTCGTACTTTGTATTCAGTGGATTACCTTATTGCTAAAGAAGCTAAGTTAATTTTTAATGCTTTCCTTATTCCAGGCGACGAAGCGAGACTAAAATGGAAGTACATCCGCGACCAAGCGCGCAAAGAGGTCAGAAAACAAGACTCCGAATGGGAGTTCCTCCCGAAACTACAGTTCCTCACCAACCAGTTCAATGATTACGAAGGAAACGAGGTCCAAGACGATGGATACCCCGAACCAGACTTCGATGTCGATCAGAGCAACAGCTACTACAACATTGATCCACCGATGCCAGACCCTGAACCGCCAGAACCTACTCCAGAACCAGTAAGAGATGAAGAGTTCGATGAGTTTGATACAAAACCGATAATTCTAGAGACTGATTTCAATGATGATGATGACGAGGTACAGAGAAGCGCCGATGTGCCGGAGACAAGCGGCGATACGTCGAGTAAAGATGAGGATGTTGGATTCTTTAGCAGTCTGTTGCCACATGTCAAGAAGCTGGGGCCAGCCAAAAAGCTGATGTTGAGGATGAAGATCCAAGAGTTGGTTTATAACACGGTGTATAGTGAGACGTAGCTATTCTGCTTAAAAGGGTTTTGGTGAAACTCCTAATGTTTGTTTACTTTAACATAATTATGCTTTACTTGTCGATACTCGATGCGTATTGAAGTAATTGACTGACTAAGTTTAAAGGTGACACGATGGTCGTCTGTTTGTATATTTGATTCGAATCAATTGTTTTCAATTTATTAAATACTTTAACCTTTAGAGAAATGTATAAAGGGTCATATTATCACTTACTTTTTAACCAATAGAGTAATGTATAAAAAGAGTAATTTTACTTCTAATATTTGTGTACACTTATGTATATTTGAGATTTGATTTGTGTTATTAATTTATCTATAAAGGTCATAAGATGTGTGAGATTTGAACATAGACGAATACTATTGGAGACTGATTGAAGATGACTTTCTAAGTTGACTTTTAAAATCCCTACTAGGTAGGTAAATAAATTCTTGTCTAACATCTTAGCGGAGAAAAATACCATTCTCACTTTTAAAATTATCTGTATTGATTCAGTACAGAACAACTTAAAAATAAATTTTCGCTTTTAAATAAATATTTACGCAACTCAAGTGAGTGGATTCCGAAAGGTTAAAATTAAACTGGCGTTGAACGAATTTGCGAATTGTAAAATGCAATGTCGTTAATCTGCACCCTGATTCACAAACACTCGCCCCGTTATTCGAAAAACTTAGTACCGGGTTCAAGCCAGGACTAAGCTATTAGCTAGCCAATTCGAAAAGCGCTTCTCTATTAGGTTATGTCACGAATGTGTCCTTCATTCCTCCGTTGTCGGCTAATATTTAGACCTATTTTAAACCTGGTCAAATTTTTTGTAATAACACCGGAGTTTCCGTGTCGGTTTAGTAGTTTCCGTCGTTTGTGAATAAGAGTACTGGTATTGGACAAGATTTATAAACAACACGCATATTGGGACACTTTTAGATATTGTACCTACAGACAGCCCCCAATCCATCGGACAATGCTCTTTGTTGAAAATTATTCTCGTTACAAGAATGTAAATGTTGCAGTGTTAACCTTTTAGCGCAATCGTCTGGTCAGTGTTGATCAATGTCCAGAAAAAGTTTTAATATGTATTGTCAAATTATATGTTTTTAAATATTGCTTTAGTAGGTACTTTTTGTATCAATCATTCCAACTTTTGAAAGTAGGTATGATTTGATTTTTTTATTATGATTTACCTGTACGTACAACACCTGTAGCATTTAAAGAAGAATAATTTTTTTTCTAGTATCTATGTATTATTTGGTATTACGTAGCTTATATTTATTCCACATATGACAATTCTCCTAAAAGTATATAGCAGTTCATACTGCTCGAGTCAGAAAATATAAACTAAACGATGTCGGATAACATGTGCTTTTACTGTAAACAAAGATTAGATTAACATGAAAAAATGACCGTGGGAGGCAAGAATTGAACCTGCGTTCCTCGCAAACCGGAGTGTGGCTCTATGGGTGACCGACTGGTTAAGCTCGCTCGGTGAACGCAAGTTCAATCCCGTCTAGACATTTTTTCAAGAGCAATATCTAGTTTTTAGATTGCAAAGTGAATGCTTAACACCTAAAAACAATAATTTACAGTAACTCTATTAGTCTCAACGTCCCAAGTAGGGTTTCCCTCGAAATTCACCTACAGTATCGATAGATTCATAGGGTAAATACAATGGAAACACAGCAATACTATCGATAGTATTGCAGTATTAAAATCACTATCGATAGTATCGATCTTTTTAGACCTTTTATTCAATAGTAACTATTGTGAATGAATATTATTTTATGTGTCGTTAACAGCATAACATAATATTACATAACAGTAAAATAAAAATTAAGGCGGATTCATTCTGCAAAGGTATCAATAAAATTTTTAGGCTATTTGTCTGATAATAGTAGTGGTAAGTATACAACGAGGTTAACATTGGTCGGGTTGGCATTCATATGGTACAAAAAACATTGATAATAATAATAAATGAAGTAGGTACACAACCAATACTATTGAAACGGTCACTATTGATAGGACGAAACTATCGATAGTGTCGATTGTTTTTGTAATAGTATCGATGCTATCGATACTTTTTTTTAATTCGAAATGAGTTTGCTCTTGATTCTAGACTGAGCCAGACGTGGTGCAGACAGAGTCGACGGTGGAGCGAGCTCACCCAGAAGAAGCCTGTTCACTCTTGAGTTTAAAGGTCTTTGGGTTGTAATCCGTTGAAAACACTAAAGCGGGTAGCGAGTTCCACGACTTATATAGCTGTGCGCATTATAAATATCGATGAGAAGCGCTTAATTCGTTGGAATATCAACGCGATATGTGTGGTATGCCGCGGTGCGTCTAAGGGCGATGATAGAAAGGAGCCGGTGGAATGAGTTCATGGAGTTCTTGAGCACACTCTCCAAAATAGCCTGTAAAAGACCGACAAGCAGGTTTTTAGGGTTCCGTAGTCCAACAAAGAACCCTTATAAGATCGTTTAGCGCGTCCGTCCTAGTCTGTCACAGCAGAATATCTTCTACGTTTATAGACTGATTTGCATGTAACTTGGTTCGAAGATACTTCACATACAGATCTCATTTTTAAAAATACAAAAAAATAAAATTACCCCTTTTTAGGGGTACCTCCCCATATATGTAAAGAGGGGGGTGAATTTTTTTTTGAGTGCACCCCCTTGTGTAGGGTATCGTTGAAAAGGACTATGAAAATAAGGTAGGATTTCAATACAATACTTTTTTATCAGCTTTATGATTTGCGAGATATTGCCCGCCAAAGTCGTTTACACGGTGTACTTTCTAAAGTCTTGGACCTATAAACTTTAAATCACTCACGTAAAGAAACAGCCGCGGAAACTCTTATTTAAAACTGTTTCGGGTATCCTGTGATGAATACTTTTGAAATTATAAATAAAATAAAAATATATACTTTTTTTGCCTGTACTGTCTAATGTTTTAAGTTAATGGTACGGAACCCTTCGCGCGCGAGTCCGATCTGCACTTGGCTGGATTTTGTAGGTAACTTTTAGGCAGGATACTATTGCTTTTGCTATCGAGACTATTTGCTATTTGACTATCGAACGGCAAAGCTAGTCCCAAGGATTATTGAAACTAAGTAATTCAGTTTAACTCTTCTTGTACGAACTTGCCCAAAACCTCTTCCATTGAAAACTGTTTCAAACTAACTCGCGATCATGACTCGGCTTAAATACAGACGTTTTTGGCTTGTTACATCATTATTGACTGTTTTGACTTGACCCGTAAGCGCGTGTTATTGTTTACTAACCCGGTCTCAAAATACACTAGTTCACTCAGAATTAGTTTATAATACAACGGTTTCCTGAAACCACAGTGACTTATGTAGAGCTTGGAGTAGTTGAAATAATATTAGATTTCCTGGATTTTTGGATAAACTAGGGACAGGACAAGACAATTATAAGATTGCCTAAGAGGTTTTTTTTTATAGAATCACCTTTTAACAAGTATGTACTAAGTAGTAGTAGGTACTTATTGCATTATAAAATGTATATTTCTTAAGGTCTCAAAGATTACTCCTACTAACAATAAGTTGTCAATTTTTAAATATTTATCTCTTTTTGCCTAAACCTTTCTGCAGTTTTCTGATAACTACTAAAACTTGACTGTTAGGTACAACGTAGGTAATGTATCTTACACAGTAATTAAAATTTTCTTTTCGAAAGTAAGCATTCAAGCTACTGCTTATACTACACTAGCTAAAGATCATTTACATACAGGGTTACATTGCAAATCAGTAACTTAATCGAAATATGTTACGCTAACAAACAAAATTGTTTTTTATGTACACTCAATTATTCTTATTCGCTGTTAAAAACCGCGTACGTGGGGATAATATAGCTCATTCATAGCAAAATACGTACGCACGGTAGGATACGGGTAAATTGGGTAACGATCAATTGAAAAGTGCAATTTCATTAATAGTCATTATGGTACAAAAGTGGCAAAAGTAGCGTTATCTCTATATTTACTTTATTTTTGGATATTTTGGAGTAAATGTTTTTAAGAAAAATACTTTTTTTTTTAAATTTTTACGGCTCTGGGCTGAGACCCCGTTTAAGTCAAAAAAATACATTAATTAAAAATAATTTCCATAAACTCGTGTTTGTATATTGTTCTTTTGGCACCTCTTTGCTATGTTACCCCGTATCATGCATGATGGACTCCACACTGGCTACATATCAAACTTCTTTGAGAATAACAATCGAGGTTTACGTGCATTTACGTGCAAATAAATCAATGTTTTAGTTCGCAAAATGCTTTCAAACAGATTCGCAAAACACCGGATGCACACTTCAACATTTTATGAAGCTCTAACCACCATTGTAAACAATTTAAAAGCTAGTAATTATAGACGGGCTTTGTTCATTCTTTAGAGAGGTAGATAAAACAAGGTTAGTATTGCAACTTTATAAACATAAATTAAATATATAAGTCAGCCTATTAGATCCCACTGCTGGGAAAAGGCCTCACCTCAACTATGAGGAGGAACGAGCCATACTTCACCACGCGGGCTCAGTGCGGATTGGTGGAGGGGTGTATGTAAGGCAAGTGACAAACCTTACTGTCAGAAGTTATCAAGCCGCCCTAGGGCCTCTGACTAGGCTTAACGACTAATACCACAGATATTAGCCGGGACCAACTGCTTAACGTGCCTTCCGAAGCACGGAGATGCTTGTCATGGACGTCACTTAAATGGTCGGAATGGTCACCCATCCAATCACGACCGCGCCGTGGGTTGCTTAACTTTTGGTATCCCTACCAAAGCGCTGCCGCCACTGCGCCACAAGCACCAAATTAAATATACCATAATCAAATTGAATTTCGCTCACAAAAATTAATCGACTGTGTCATCCGGTGGATAATCTTCAGAAACTTATCGGAACTTTTTAAATTGATTTGGCCTAAAAAGGACTTGTCCTCTTTTTGTATGGAGGCTGGTTTTTTATTCCAAGGTATCACCAACCACCAATAAACCTATATTTATCTTTAAGCTACTAAAATATGAAATACGAAACCATAGAAATCAGATTTTTAAACGCCTCCATTTTTGAGAAAAAATATGTTTTGTAATGCGGCATCATCCATTGATCATTACTTGTATTTCCTGGCTGTATGGCTATGTACCATTGCCTTTCCAATGGTGGAAAAATACTACTAGGTACTACCACAGATTATATAATAGGTACTACTGTCAATGGAATGTCAAATTTGCTAATTTATTTTTTCATGCCTTAATTGGCATAGGCGAAGGTGCGGTTTATGTACGGACAAAGAGAAAAATTAATTTAAATTTTTCTCTAAATCAGAGGCCTTAAAAATATATTAATTATGCAGAAAAGCTAGTTTTTGTGAACTCTTTCATACAATATTTAGTTTATTCTGGTTAGAAATATTGACGAATAAAAAACCATTAATGGACAAGTCCTTTGTATGAATGTGATGTGTTTTACTCTAAGGTGTTTAATTAAATAATACAACGTGCTCTTTTTGTTTTCCAGGAAATTAAGGATATAAATCAGACTATAAATAAAGGTCATGTGTGAAGATTTTGCTAAAATTCGCATTTTCGCATTTTTTTCTAGTATTCAGGTATGCGGGCAGTTTCTAAATTTTTACAAGCTCAGCCACTTTGATCTCAACCACTAATTCATTTTAAGTGGTGAATTTAAGGTTACTTGCTTGAGGCTATCAATTTTCATAAGATTAAGGTAAAAGTAGGTATTGCTGTCCATGTTCAATTCCTCTAATGTAAAGACTTTTTAAACTTACTCCCTGTATACATTATTGATTATTCAATAGTTTAGCGAATTTGATCCATCAAACCTATTACCGTGTGGAGTGTAACTTCCTGCGCGAAACGTGCGGTCGGCGCCTACGCATGTTTTCGTATTGTGTTTGCGCTAACCGATTTACCGCGGTTCTTGGAATATAGCACTTAGGTACTCTATCAATTTAAATATTATAAAACCGTCATGATATTTCTTTTTTAGACGACTGCCCAAAAATGAGAGTAATGTTTTCAGGGTTAATGTATGGACGTACGATTCTTTATTCCACAATAACTTCTAAACGCTCGAGTCGATTTATAATATATTTTGCCGACCGTCTTGGTGTAGTGGTTCGCGCCCCAGACTTCTAAACCAGGTTGCGGGTTCGAATCCCGCAAGGGGCAAATGTTTGTGTGATGAGCACAAACATTTTGTACCTAAGTCATGGATGTATAAACGTATACAAGTATGTCTATCCGTTATCCTAGTCGCCATAGCACGCACAAGCTCACGCTTAGTTTGGGGCTAGGTAATTGGTGGGTTTGTTGAAACTAGTGATGGGATTCTACCCGGTATTTACCCAAAATGTGTAAAAACGCGGGTAAATACCCGGTAAATACCAAAATGAAGGGTAAATATAAATTTTGCCATTAATTCAATATTTTCCAGTCTACAACCAAGTCAATAACTATTACGCAATTGTATTAGGGCCGAACTTACAACAAAAATGAATTACATACATTATATACAGATTTAAACACAATAAATGTTAAATTAACATTTACGTAAACAAAAGGTTGTTGTAAACAAAGACATCAGGGTTAACAGATACCCGTTTTGAGAATTTATAGGCCTCTTGCACTATTTGTACTTGCGCGCGCTATTCACCTACAAGCCGCGGTACCGTTCACGGTAGAAATTCAGTGTGGTTGCCGGCAAAGACGGCAAAGACGCACGCGCGAACCTGGTTTAGAGTCAAGAAAGAATGATGTACCTAGTAATTTATGTGCAGTTAATGGTTGTAAATCATAAAAAATTAAGAAGTCAGTATGCCACAAGAAATCAACTTTTTTTCTTCCTATCTACATGTCAATGAAGAAAGTTGAGTAGGATATTACCTTTCGACAAAATAGTTTTATGAAATGGGTATGTAAATATTACTTTTTTTATGTTGTATTTCACTTTCTTAGTGTTTAATTGTCATATCGCGGCATTCGGTAAAATTCAATGTAATCTTTATGTGAAACGAATTAGGCTAAAAAAACGGTTTTTAGTTTCTTTACAGTCAGCAGCACGTCAAGTTACCGTTGTAAACTACGACAAAAGCTTTTATTACGTAGAAATAGAGGCTGCATCAAGGTCAAAGTGAGGTAGTCTGACATGCGGCCTTATGTACTTTCACACCGCAAGTTAGACTACACGTGTTAACCTTGAGACCGCTTCTATTTTCTCATAATTAAAGGTGTTCTGTAGTTCAAATGTAGCTATACCTTGACATACTTCCGACTGTACATAACTAGGTTACCTGATTAACAAGTATTTCCAAACATTACACTACCTCTATAAAAATAACTGTAGCCAAAATAAAGACTAAGAAAGTGTTTAATAACTACTAATTTCGGCTGGAATTCTTGTCTTACAACCCGAGTGCTACCAATAAAAACCTTGTATTTAAAGAGGCAACCCTGACTTTATTAGTTTTACTCCAAGGTCGCGTGGTCGCAGGGGAATAATAACGTAATGTTCGAAATTTAAGGTACATTTTCGTGTGTAGCGGTCTGCGACAGAAAACTGTAGGCTATTATAAATGTTTGGTACGTACTTTTTCGTATGAGTGATTTATCTGTTACCTGTTGAGACCGCTTCTATTTCCTACGTAATTAAAGGTAATTTTGTAGTTCAAATGTAGCTATACCTTCACATACTTTCGACTGTACATAACTAGGTTACCTGATTAACCGACTAGATATCTTCGTAATGAAACGAAGTATTTTTAAAACATTACACCGTCTCTATAAAAATAACTGTAGCTAAAATAAAGACTAAGAAAGTGTTTAATAACTACTAATTTCGGCTGGAATTCTTGTCTTTCAAACCGAGGGCTATCAATAAAAACCTTGTATTTAAAGAGGCAACCCTGACTTTGTTAGTTTTACTCCAAGGTCGCGTGGCCGCAGAGGAATAATAACGTAATGTTTGAAATTCAAGGTACATCGTATGTAGCGGTCTGCGACAGAAAACTGTAGGCTATTATAAAAGTTTGGTATGTACTTTTTTGTATGAGTGATTTATCTATTACGTAAAGTCAGCCTATCAGATCCCACTGCTGGGAAAAGGCCTCACCTCAACCATGTGGAGGTACGAGCCATACTCCACCACGCGGGCTCAGTGCGGATTGGTGGAGGGGTGTATGTAAGGCAAGTGACAAACCTTACTGTCAGAAGTATTAAGCCGCCCTAGAGCCTCTGACTAGGCTTAACGACTAATACCACAGATGTTAGCCGGGACCAACTGCTTAACGTGCCTTCCGAAGCACGGAAAAGATTCTCATGGACGTCACTTAAATGGTTGGAATGGTCACCCATCCAATCACGACCGCGCAGTGGGTTGGTGGCACCTCCTCCTACGTAGTTCCTCTGTTACGTAGTAACTATTATATGATCTGTGGTATTTGGTTTGAATGGAGCATTACGCGATTATTATCTGTCTTACGAATTTTTTCCTCCGTACTGTGCGCACATGCTAATTCTTCCAACACTTTTGACAACCTAGATATTTATCTTATGGACTTCGAGTGCTTTGTGATTTAATCGTGATACCCTTTTGACTGACGACTATTACTGCTGCTACACCCACGGACTTTGATGATATTTTACATACTTTACTTATTGTATGCATGATCAACATAATACATCAATTTGAAAAACTATTATGAATTGTACCATTAAAAACCGTACCTTTTCTCTTAGATATGTTTAATAAGACCTTTGTTTTTTCATATTACAAAGTTGTTTCCTGGGTAAGAGATTGTTTACGCGCCCCTTCAATCTTTTTATTTGTTTTCCAAGAAATCCGCAAACTGAGACTGTCTTATCATCTCTTTTGTCAGTGCGCTTAAACAATAGCAAGCTGCAGCTTTTGATGATATTGTTACATGCCACTTATTGATATCTACTTTAACTAGTTAGTTACTCAAACATTGTATTTTCCAAGTGCGGTTTATGTTACATGATTTAAGGCATTACGTAAACTTAATGTTTTCATCACAATCTAACCTTTAGATTCTACCTAAACTAACTAGAAATACCAAATCCCGGTCTGTCATCACCCCATATAAACAAATAATCGTTTTTACCCATGCTTTGGGTATTTTCCCGGGTGAAAACCCTATATTTACCAAAAATGGGTATTTACCCGGTATTTACCCAATGGGTATTTTCCCACCGCCCATCTCTAGTTAAAACTAAATCATTTATTTATTTATAATGTGTGTGGCATGGCTAGCGATGGGCAAGGGAAAGAAAAAAATGGGATGGAAAAGAAAAATACGGGAAAGTATGGGAAAAAACGGAAAGATTCGGAAATATTCCGATTCGGCGGGAAAATACTCAAAAGTGGACTTAAATTAATAAAATGCGAGAATTTAGCTACAGTAACAATGGTTTTATGCCTGTAGCACACCCTTACATCAAACCATAACAGCGGGACCACGCTAGTTTTGCCTGTTTGTCAGTTTTATTACACCAAACGTAAACTGCATGTTGTAATGCTTAGATTTATCTGAGTCTTTTTTTCTTTGAGATTCGACGATCCTGTAGTATAATTCCTATTACTGTGCCCACGATGTCGATGATGTTGTGCCCAACAATCAACGCTACTAAAGTAAAAGCAGAAGTTCGGGCCGCCTCTGGGCTTGAAGTTAGCACTTAGAACATTCTGAGTAGCTTGCACCAGGCTGGATTACGAGCACAGAGGTCTTGGCGAGCGCCTCTCAACGTCAACGACAGAGATTGGAGTAGGTTAGGCTTCGGCAGAATGAAGAAGATAAAGAAGAAAACATTTAGCAAAACTGTCTTTTCGTTGACGAATCGCGAATCAGTAGTCATCCAGATAACCGACGTGTCCATGTCTCGAAAAGACCAGGAGACTGTGAAAGGCAAAGAACTGCCACAGGAACAGTTCAGCAAGGCGGGAAATCGGTGTCCTTTTGAGGGTGGTATTATGATTGGAGCTGGAACACCTTTGATCCCGTATCAAGGCTTCATGACAGCAGGCATGTATAAAGCAGTTGCTATTGATGGAATTGTTAGACCATTCCGAGTTAACCATGGGCACCAATTTGTACTGGTCGATGATAATCCAGATCCAGCTTTATTAGGGCTCTATGTATACCTTTGCTGACGACACGTCGTTGTTGTTCTTTGGGGACTCCTGAGACGAAGCTTTCACCAACGCTCAGGAGGGCTTCAATAGGGTTGCTAATTGGTTAAGGCATAATGTATTAACCCTCAACGTTGCTAAGACGAAATATGTTCCATTTGCCATGAGGTCAAATTATCTACCATCCTCGACTTATGGTGTTATAGCCCATAATTGTGGTCAATCCCTTCCAAACGAGTGTCTTTGCCCAGAGTTGCAACGGTCTGAATGCACTAAATACCTGGGAGTGTTAATAGATAACACACTTAGCGTTAAACCCCACATTGAGTTACTTGCAGTCAAAATGCGCAAACTCATCTTTGTGTTTAAATCCCTTAAGAATGTCGCTAATCGTAGGGTAATTAAGACGGTTTATTTCGCTCTGAGTCACTCTCTACTAGAATATTGTATTTCTGTTTGGGGTGGTGCAGATAAGACGCACCTCTTAACTGTGGAAAGGGCGCAACGAGCTCTACTCAAGGTCGCAGCTGGGCTTCCCTTTCTTTACCCCACTGTGGAACCTGCACAAGGACTGGGATGTGCTTACTGCAAGGCAAACTTTCTTCCTCAGGGCTGTCTTGAAAAAGCACTCAATTAAAATATCACCCTGAGCCGATGAGAGGCAAAAGGCGAACTGGCTCAGTTTGCCCAAAAATCACTCTGCGAACTTCTTTCTCGCACAATTTTTTCTGTTTCCTAGGTCCTTACCTTTATAATAAATTAAACGAACATTTTGCTATGTACCCTCTAAATGTAAGAAAGTTGTCACCAACTACCTGAAGTCTTTGAACTATGACGAAACCGAACAGATTTTATGCCCCTTGGAATGATGTTGTAGGTCAGTTCCACTTTGCTGTCGATACTTGTGAAGTTAAATTTTTTAACCTAACATCACATCACTATTTTCTGGCTTCGTTCTCATACACACGGCTCTCCCGGCAGGACATGCACTCTCTCTCTCACACACACACACAAACACACACTCACACACACTATACTCAAACAACACGTAACGATACATTTCACCTTAACTTCACTTTACTTCACTCTACAAAGTTACTCGTTTTGTGACTCGTAGTTTTTAATTTAGCACTAGTATAATGTTTTACTTTAGCCTCGGCCTTCATTTGTCCTTGTCTTCATTACATAAGAAATTGAATTGTAAAGAACTGCGAGGGTGGCCTGGTTGACCTGTAGAACAGGTACTATTCCGTTGATAGCTCACTTATCACACTCGGGACTTTAAAAGTATGTTCACCTAGACACCTCGAAGAAAACAAACCTACACGTTTTATTTTCTGAATTTCTTGTTTTTAATAACGAAGATTTAACTTTATTATCACTTGCCTCAAATATTCAAACTTAACAGAAGCCAAACTGCCGTTTCTAATGTAGAGATTTTACTATGACCCGGTTTGTTTATGTCGAGATTTCTCCAATCCTTATCAAACGTCTACATTTCTGCACCAATTCGCGACATCGTGGACACAGTAGTAGGAAGTATACTACAGGATCGTCGATTCTCAAAGAAAAAAAGATTCAGATAAATCTAAGCATTAGAACATGCAGTTTACGTTTGGTGTAATAAAACTGACAAACAGGCAAAACTAGCGTGTTCCCGCTGTTATGGTTTTATGTAAGGGTGCGCTACAGGCGTAAAACCATTGTTTCAGTAGCTAAATTCTCTTATTTTATTAATTTTAGTCCACTTTTGAGTATTTTCCCTATTTTCCCGCCGAATTGGAAATATTCCGCATACTTTCCCCGAATTTGGGAATAAACCCAACAGTTGGAAATATTCCGGGGAGTAAACCCAACGCTAGGTATGGTCAGTATGGTTAGAATCCTTTCACCATTTCGGGCCTAACATAGGATATTAACTTATCAGCAATGGCAAAATGTCATTTATGTCAAAAATAAAGAGCCGGCCAAGTGCGAGACGGGCTCGCGCACGATGGGTTCCGTACCATTATCTATACAACATTAGACACTATAATATTATAACTTAAAAGAAAACAAGTTTGTATGGGAGTCCCCCTTTTTTAAAAAATAATTATTTATTTTTCAAGTGAATAGACAATTTAATATTCTGTGGATATTTCAAGCGTCTGCCCTTTGCCATTATTAATATCAAGCAAAAAACAGCGAAATAATCACGTCGAGACGTGTTGTTTTCACTGTATTTTTAATATTAAATATTTAGCTATCATGGTTCATGAGATGGAGGACAGCCTGGTGACAGATAGACAGACAGACAGCGATAACATAGTAATAGGGTCCCGTTTTTACCCTTTGGGTACGGAACCCTACAAAGAGTCTTGAAATTATTTATTAGGTATCACTTAATAATGTAATTAGCAACTTATTAGTACTAGAAAGATAAATAACGTATACTTAATTAACGTACTTTTAAGTATTAACTTTGCTTCAAATCCACTGTAACGCCTTGTTAAAATCAGTGTCAAGATTTAACCACACAAAACGGAAAATCAAACCTAGGTACTCAAAGTTAATACCACTTTTACCACTCCCTTGTCACCCCAGTCCATTAACAAATAAGTGGGGTATTCTTAGAAACCAATTCCCTCTCAACCATTATGCGGTTTTGCGAACGATCGATGCATTTATTATATTTATTCCCGGTCGTTCACCTTGCTCCATACATAGACGCGTTTTGCATACGAACAGATGCGGCATTAAAATGTTTTAACTCTTGCAGCAGGGCGTCGGTAGCGCAGTGGCTAGCGGGTTGCTAGTCCACGTGCCGCCATGTACCAATGACTTTTTCTGAGTTATGTACATTAGTTCTTTCACTAACCGATGCTCTTACGGTGAGGAAACCTGCACATTCAGGCGACTGCATGTGTAACCATGATCCAAACTGGTCAGGTTTCCCTGGCAACAGGGTCACGGAGATCTGCCACAACCTGGATCATGGTCAGCGGACCCTGGGCCCTCGCGTGCGAGCACAACCGGGATAACGCTAGGATTTGGATGATGATGAGCAGCGCTAAATATCCTATCAAACTGAAAAATCTTTAATTAAAGCGTAATTTGGTACCCTTAAAAGTTCATGACGTTGCATTTGTGTTATGAGAACTATCCGGTATTAGTGGTTGCCCGCGATTTCGTCTGCGTGGACTTGATGATACGAATTGTTGTTCATTCGCAGACAGTTGTTGGGCTGTCATACTCCTATCGCCGTCCATGTCCGTAATCGTGGTCTCATTTGAACACAGTTGTTGGACCGTACCGACCGTCGCTTTCCATCAGATGTGATTGCTTGCGGCTAAATGTCTGCCTATAAATACTTTTAAAAACAATTATGCGTACTACTACAACCCTGCTAGACCGTATAAACTCTACTCGATAAACGGACATGCCAAAACTATAAAGTTTTCTTGTTGACCACGGAACCCTAAAAAGTTCATTCATAGGTAATTATTTACTCGTAGGAATGATATGAATGGATAATATTTATACAATCGGGGGGTAGCCATGGAAATTAATTAATTAACTAAAAAAAACAAGTACTTACAGGAAGATCGACTCCCGGTCTAGTTGACATCATTGGTGATGGTGACCCAAAAGCTGGCAGCTTTTGGGTTGCGCATTACCGCATTACCGCTTAGCAGCATTACCGCGCTGGATAGCAATGCTTATACAAGCATCGCTATTCAGCGCGGTAATGCTGCCAGCATCCTGGGTACCTTACCATAATGACCCATTTTATAATTTTTGTTTTTCTATTGTATTAAATAATTTATCTTATTTTTTTATAAGTTGTGTAAATAATAATTAATTTGTTATTTTAAATATATTAATTAATTTTAAATCACATAGTAAATATGATACAATCTGTACGTAACTACGTGGGCAGATAATGCACTGCACCTGTATTCTCAATTCTGCATTCCGAAAGCATCTGAAAGCTAAACACAATTCTATTTGTTATTATTTATCGGTTCCACGATCGTTAGCCCATTGAGTCCTGATTGTTTTACGTTTGTTGGCGGCGGTTCAACGGGTGAGTTATTGGACATTTTAGGGGTACGTGGCGAGCGAAAAGTTTAGCCTGTTGGGATAAGCAACACCTTTTGAATATAGTATCTATACCAAAAATTCAAATACGAAAAATGATCCCGAAACCAACTTACCTTACTTACTTTACTTACCTGTCAAACCTATAAAATGGCTCGAAAAGTAAGTAAAAAATGGCGTAAAGCCCACTTAACGGTTTGTCAAGAACTTCATGTAGTGACAATATGTAGATGTACGAGTATACACGAGTACCTACGTTTAACGCACTTGTCCACTGTAATATGTCCTGCACGCACAGTTGGCTAATCTCTGTTGAGATAGGCCGCCGTAGTCAAAATCGGCTAGGAGGACATTACTATCATTATGTTGTGTCTTTTCCTATCTCGGGACCATGGGGTCCCGGACCTTTGGAAGGCGTACATGGGGCCGAAGCCTACACGCAGAGGCCCGTTTGACAATATTAATCTAAACCTTTGTGACACCATTATTATTATACGTTTAATATTTACGATGCCTCTTCATCTCATAATGGTTTTCTTGATGAGCCATTATGTGTCGACTCGTCTTCTTATTTTATATCCGTAATGTTTTTACTATTTCCTTGATGTCGTTATGTTTGTCGTTTTTAAGACACCTAAAACCTCTTGCAAAATCTGACATAGTTATTTAAATAATCAAAAAGCAGCTTATTGTTGTTATTACGGTCTTTGAGGTTTCTTTGTTAGGTTTACCATAGATTTGAATACCTCTAACCTTACCTATGTATTAGGGGAAATTAGCTAGGGTACATCGCACAGTGTTTTTTTAGCCCAAAAAAGTGACATCAACTTTTTATTACAGACATCTACGTATTACTTTATTACAAACGGAAGACTAGAATTCCCAGGCGTTTAATGTTAATAGATTATTTTTTTTAAAATCCCAAAGTTTTCGTAACCTTGAATATAAAATAAGTGAAAATAAATCGTATAAAAAAAACTATACATAATTGAGTTCTATTTGTAATAAAAGCTTATGACGCATTTGTAGGCTTATATTATTGTGTTTAATGTTTTAACTCTTGCAGCAGGGCGTCGGTAGCGCAGTGGCTAGCGGGTTGCTAGTCCACGTGCCGCCATGTACCAATGACTTTTTCTGAGTTATGTACATTAGTTCTTTCACTAACCGATGCTCTTACGGTGAGGAAACCTGCACATTCAGGCGACTGCATGTGTAACCATGATCCAAACTGGTCAGGTTTCCCTGGCAACAGGGTCACGGAGATCTGCCACAACCTGGATCATGGTCAGCGGACCCTGGGCCCTCGCGTGCGAGCACAACCGGGATAACGCTAGGATTTGGATGATGATGAGCAGCGCTAAATATCCTATCAAACTGAAAAATCTTTAATTAAAGCGTAATTTGGTACCCTTAAAAGTTCATGACGTTGCATTTGTGTTATGAGAACTATCCGGTATTAGTGGTTGCCCGCGATTTCGTCTGCGTGGACTTGATGATACGAATTGTTGTTCATTCGCAGACAGTTGTTGGGCTGTCATACTCCTATCGCCGTCCATGTCCGTAATCGTGGTCTCATTTGAACACAGTTGTTGGACCGTACCGACCGTCGCTTTCCATCAGATGTGATTGCTTGCGGCTAAATGTCTGCCTATAAATACTTTTAAAAACAATTATGCGTACTACTACAACCCTGCTAGACCGTATAAACTCTACTCGATAAACGGACATGCCAAAACTATAAAGTTTTCTTGTTGACCACGGAACCCTAAAAAGTTCATTCATAGGTAATTATTTACTCGTAGGAATGATATGAATGGATAATATTTATACAATCGGGGGGTAGCCATGGAAATTAATTAATTAACTAAAAAAAACAAGTACTTACAGGAAGATCGACTCCCGGTCTAGTTGACATCATTGGTGATGGTGACCCAAAAGCTGGCAGCTTTTGGGTTGCGCATTACCGCATTACCGCTTAGCAGCATTACCGCGCTGGATAGCAATGCTTATACAAGCATCGCTATTCAGCGCGGTAATGCTGCCAGCATCCTGGGTACCTTACCATAATGACCCATTTTATAATTTTTGTTTTTCTATTGTATTAAATAATTTATCTTATTTTTTTATAAGTTGTGTAAATAATAATTAATTTGTTATTTTAAATATATTAATTAATTTTAAATCACATAGTAAATATGATACAATCTGTACGTAACTACGTGGGCAGATAATGCACTGCACCTGTATTCTCAATTCTGCATTCCGAAAGCATCTGAAAGCTAAACACAATTCTATTTGTTATTATTTATCGGTTCCACGATCGTTAGCCCATTGAGTCCTGATTGTTTTACGTTTGTTGGCGGCGGTTCAACGGGTGAGTTATTGGACATTTTAGGGGTACGTGGCGAGCGAAAAGTTTAGCCTGTTGGGATAAGCAACACCTTTTGAATATAGTATCTATACCAAAAATTCAAATACGAAAAATGATCCCGAAACCAACTTACCTTACTTACTTTACTTACCTGTCAAACCTATAAAATGGCTCGAAAAGTAAGTAAAAAATGGCGTAAAGCCCACTTAACGGTTTGTCAAGAACTTCATGTAGTGACAATATGTAGATGTACGAGTATACACGAGTACCTACGTTTAACGCACTTGTCCACTGTAATATGTCCTGCACGCACAGTTGGCTAATCTCTGTTGAGATAGGCCGCCGTAGTCAAAATCGGCTAGGAGGACATTACTATCATTATGTTGTGTCTTTTCCTATCTCGGGACCATGGGGTCCCGGACCTTTGGAAGGCGTACATGGGGCCGAAGCCTACACGCAGAGGCCCGTTTGACAATATTAATCTAAACCTTTGTGACACCATTATTATTATACGTTTAATATTTACGATGCCTCTTCATCTCATAATGGTTTTCTTGATGAGCCATTATGTGTCGACTCGTCTTCTTATTTTATATCCGTAATGTTTTTACTATTTCCTTGATGTCGTTATGTTTGTCGTTTTTAAGACACCTAAAACCTCTTGCAAAATCTGACATAGTTATTTAAATAATCAAAAAGCAGCTTATTGTTGTTATTACGGTCTTTGAGGTTTCTTTGTTAGGTTTACCATAGATTTGAATACCTCTAACCTTACCTATGTATTAGGGGAAATTAGCTAGGGTACATCGCACAGTGTTTTTTTAGCCCAAAAAAGTGACATCAACTTTTTATTACAGACATCTACGTATTACTTTATTACAAACGGAAGACTAGAATTCCCAGGCGTTTAATGTTAATAGATTATTTTTTTTAAAATCCCAAAGTTTTCGTAACCTTGAATATAAAATAAGTGAAAATAAATCGTATAAAAAAAACTATACATAATTGAGTTCTATTTGTAATAAAAGCTTATGACGCATTTGTAGGCTTATATTATTGTGTTTATAATATGCAATAAAAGTTCATAGAAAGAAACTCAGCAAATATTTTTTTTCATGAAATTTATATTTATTTTTAAAAAAAAACTAGCTGGAAGTAGAACCTGTGTCTAGTACTAATAGATTCTTCATACTAATGTTATTCACCTACATAAATTTTACGTTCAACTCTGGAACAGATTTTGAGAAAACGAATTTTGTGTACCAAGGTCAAAATTGTAATTTTAGGGTTATCACAATAAGGTCAATTAGCTGCTCTAGTAGAACAATTTTTTATGCGCAGTTGAGCTTCACTATTATTGTCTACTGACTATTAACACACTAATATATTATTATTCAAACAAATTTGATTCATTAATTAAGATTATTGAATCAATATTTGATTCTTCAGTATTGTCGTCATGCGTCTGTTCTTCTTCCACGTTTTTTTCCATAACAGCTTCTTGTTCAACAGCCTTCAGCAGATATCGCACAGCAGGTGGCAAAGGAAGACTCTTCAAAAATTTTTGTCGACGATGGAGGCCAAGCAGCGTTATTGCCGGATCTGATGATTCTAGTGCACGATGGAAAAGATCGATCATGGTTTTCTTCCTATCCATTTTCCGGCAATGATGCTCTCTATCTCTTCGCCAAAATTTGTTTCGGGATTCGGCTGCTTGTTCAGAGAGCATCCCTACGGGAAGGGAATCAGACTCCATGATTTCTTGACCGTGCACTAGAATTTTGTGTAACGTCATCGTCATCGGATGCCAGCCATACGCCGAAACATATTTTTCAGCAATTTCCCTGCAATACATTCCAAACTTGACGGAGTCTATTGGCAACTCACAGTTGATTGTAACCAATACCGTATGTAGGTCATCCAGGAGCCAAGAGTGAAGTCCTAAAATTTCGGCAAACACGTGCCGATACTTATCGGACAATGCGGTTCGGGCAGTATTGCCGTCGTTGGTGGTGCCTGCATTTGGTATCACTATGTCGACTAACAATCCCATCTTCATCCTTATTTCGGCCTGGATATGCTCTTTTCGTTGTGCGACAATACGGCTCTCCTCTGTGTTTTGACTGATATGCCATTTTCGCACCGCTGGATCATTCTTATACCCGAGATGTAGCAAAAACTCGAAAATGCGTATCCAAGCATGTAGAGGATTTAAGCCATACTTTAAATTTTCTTTTATAGATGGTTTAGAATAAGACAGCTCCAAATTATTAACATTTTTCGCTGTTAATTTGCAAAATGGGCATCGCAATTGTGATGAGGTTCCTGTGATTACATTTAAGACCTTTCAATCAATAACACTTAAAGTCAACTCACAAGTAAATATTATTGCATGTCCTTTAGTTGTGTTTATAGATATTGATGTTAAATCTTTAATCTGATTTTCTATAACAGTCTTTTCCGTGAGAATAAGGTGTGTCGTTTCCTTTTTGTACTGGATGTGTATAGGGCGGCAGAAGCGGTACGACTGGGGTGTCGGATTGATCCAGATAACATTATTATCGGATTGTATACGTAAAGGTATAAAAGTCGTTGCAAACAGGCTGTTTTCATTGCTTAAAGGTTCCTCAGTAGGCTGGTCAAAGCTCTGTTTATAAAATGACTGACCACTGCTTCCATCAAATCCCCAGGATCCCTCTAATGAACAAAACAATTCTGTTGTTCCTTTACGTTCACAAAAATCGATAAAGCTCTTATCACTACTTTGTACTATTCTTTGCAAAGTATGTGTGAGCAAACTTTTCAAAGAAACTGATGCTTCAACATCCGACACGCTTATCTCTTCTGCAGGATAACAACTTTTTGTTGCCAACAGCACTTGTGCATATGGAGGATAAACAGAGTACCCTCGACTTTTAAGGTCTTGCTGTCTATCTTTGTAGGTTTCGACACTAAATTTTCTGTTTTTTATTTTCTGTTAACAGTCAAAGCTTCTTCTGCAGTATAGGGCTGTGGTTCGGTAGCTAGATTTTGCTTTATTTTGAAAGCCTGTGTAGGAGATGCCAGACATGATTGAATAACTGCTTCTAGATCTTTTGCAGCTTTAGCAGTCATTTCATTTTGGGCCGATAAAGTTGAAGTAAGACTTTTAATAATCTGTGCTGGTGGTTCATTTTCAAATGATTCCCGTAGTCGTTTACTGATTCTATGTTCCTGTCTGTAACTCAAACCTTTTTTTGGACTTTTTGACAGTTTGGTCTCTAAAGGAAGAGGAGACTGTCCTTTACCAGAACCAGATCCACTTGGTTCATTAATCGTGTTAATGTCAGAATCGTGGAGAATAGATATTATGTTGGTCGGGTGATCATAATGAACACGAATTTTTAAGTCGTCAGGTAAATCGTCGAGAAAAGGCCTTTCTAAGTACATCTTGTGTTTTTTCATAAAAAGACGTTTATTGCTTGTACAATTCCTGAATTTCTTCATTGTTATTGTGAGGAAGTTGCAGATACTGATCTTAAGCCGCTTCTTATCATCAGATGAAAGTGGTTTTAAGTTATAACCAATTTCCCTGAGAACTATGTCGAGTAAAACCGATTTGGGTAAATCTTCAGGACATTCATTTGTCTTAATTTTCTTGCTTTCTTGGGAGAAGCATTCATATAAATGTATCCGACTATGTCCTCCTTGCCTATTTTCGGACACCCCCGGAGGTCGTGAGGTACCGGCTATGGCACAATCCATAGCATCGCTTGCCGCTCGTGTACCAACATGAGGGTTGGCGCCCCTTGCAAAGGTTGGGTAAGCCCCTGCTGAGGCAAAGTGGCGCCATGGGTCTGTGACGGCTCCATGGTGCCTCGCCCCCGTTCCTCCAGATCACGTGTATTAGCGCGGGGTTTTAGCATCAGCTTAACGAGGGTGGACCGCTTCCCGCGCCACATATAATCTTTCATCGGAAATATGTAATAGTAATACTACGAGGGTCAAACTGAAAGTTCTTAGAACTGGCCACTTATAAACAATATAATAAAAAAAATATTCTAAAATTTGAAAATAGAACTCTTTGCCAATATTACTGAGTATATATTTCATTCATTTGTCATTTGTTTTACGACTTGGCGGCAAATTGAAAATTGTCTGTGTCACGTCAAAATGAATTTAACACGAGAAAATTTTCGTGCAATGATTTTTTATGACTTTCGATGTCATTTAAGTCAACAAGAAAGTTATGATAGACTACGATTGGCCTTTCACGATGAAGCCCCATCTCGTGCGACTGTTTACAACTGGTTTAATGAGTTTAAACGTGGTCGCACTAATCTCACTGATGATGTACGTGAGGGACGGCCTTCTACGGCGACGACTGAAAATAACATCTGTGTTGTGCGGCGTATGATAGAGACTGACAAAAGAGTGACCTATCAGCAGATTCGGACAAGCTTAGGCATCGGTATGAGTCAAGTGCACAAAATCCTCCACGAACATTTAGCGGTCAGGAAGCTTTGCGCCCGGTGGATACCTCATAATTTGACTAAGGCTCAAAAACTCCATCGTGTGGATTGGTGCCGTAAAATGATTGAAAGATTTAACGGAGGTGACTCAAATGCTGTGTTCGACATACTAACAGGTGACGAAAGCTGGATTTACTGTTATGATCCTGAAACCAAAAGACAATCTGCTCAGTGGGTGTTTCCTTTCGAGGAGTTGCCAACTAAAGTGAAGAGAGATCGAAGTGCGGGAAAAAAATGGTGGCCTCGTTCTTTGGAAGGATAGGTCATTTCGCAACAATTGTGTTAGAGGATCAAAAAACAGTTTCTGCAGAATGGTACACTACCAATTGTTTGCCACTTGTCTTGGAAAAAGTTCGAGAGAAACGACCTCGCAGTAGGATCCTCCTTCACCACGACAACGCCTCGTCGCACACCGCCAAGCGAACGATCGACTATTTGGCGACATCAAACGTTGAATTACTGGGTCACCCGCCGTATAGCCCCGACCTCGCGCCTTGTGATTTTTATTTATTTCCAAAAATTAAAGAAAAACTTAAAGGAAAGCGGTTTATGAATGCTGAAGAAGCGGTGGCTGCGTATCGCGATGCCATTGAAGAGACCCCTAAGGACGAGTGGGCAAAGTGCTTTTCCCAGTGGTTCCATCGCATGCAGCGGTGTATTGACGTCAATGGACAATATTTTGAAAAGATATAATAAAACTAATAACTGGCTAATGTAATCAGTTTTTGATTTTCTAAGAACTTTCAGTTTGACCCTCGTATTATAGTATTATTGTTAGATACTGCCTGTAATAGGCAGGTACTCATCAACGTTTGTGTCAATTTGAAGTTAAATATGATTTTTAGTATTATTTATTGGTATTATACCAACGTTAATTGATATTATGTAAGGCATTGCTTATTACTAAGCACTATGTGACCAAAAAAACAAATTAAAGCTGTATGTCCCAAAGGGTCAAAATAGTGACAACCCTAACACATATTTTTGATAATCGTTTTCTCAAAATCTATTCCAGAGTGGAACGTAATTTTCATGTGGGTGAATAACATTAATATAAGTGATTGATTAGTACCTGTCACAGGTTCTACTTCGAGCTAGATTTTTTTTTAAAAAATAAATATTAATTTTGGGAAAAAAAAGTTTTCTCAGTTTCTATACACTTTTATTGCATAATAAAAACGCAATACTATACGCATATAAATGCGCCATAAGCCTACATAACAAACATGACTCAATTATATATGTTTTTTTTGTACGTATTATTTTCAGTATTTTGACCTTCGAACTAAACTAAAATAAACTATTTACAGTTGATGTCCGGGAGTTTTAGTTTTAGTCTAGCGTTTCTAATGAAACGGTGCCTTGATGTCTATAATAATTAGCGAATGTCACTTTTTTAAGGCCAAAAAAAACACTGTGCATCGTACCCAGAAAAGTAAATAAACGGGTTCCATTTGCTTATGAGATACGCCCTGTTTTATTCATGGGATTTTTCTTTTTGCTTAAAATGTCTGTATTACCATGGGAAGACCCAGAATCCGTAACTGATCTGAATTTATGATTAGGTTTCTGTCATATTTCTTGTTCCTGGAGTTTAAAGGAAGGATTTTAATTTCACTTTTCTTACATTACGGAGGCTATAATTACATCTGATAAAAACATAAATTTAAAAAAAAGTCTAAAAAGTTCACCAATTTTTTAACAGCGGGTAAACCTGGATTCACGTACAATACAAAACATATGTCAAACAATATTATAACGGCTGTTTAAAAATAAAACGTAAGTAAAGACTCTAAGGAAGAAAAAAGAGTTTAGTATGAAACAGTATATTAAAATTCTTATTTATGTAGGTCTAAAGAAGTATGTGGGTATGAATTTCCTATTTTCTATAAGGTTATGGCCTGTATCATTACATAAAAATATTTTGTCAAATTAAGGCACTTTTACCTAGCTAGCCTATCAACGTAGTATGTACTACTAAACTTGTACTTGTATTTATATACAGGATGTAATAAAGTACGGACCAAATGTAAAGGTGGAGGTTAAGAATCGAGGCTAGAATAAAGGAAAAAAAACATTTTTTTATTGCAAACAAATTTTGTTAGCTTTTAGTTGCTATACAAAAAAGTTTACTGTGTTCATCCTTAAAGTAATTAGTTTAGAAATAATTCAGAGAAACTGCATCGATACCATCATCAAAAATTGCAGCCCTACGTTAGATGACTAGGTGGGGTTAGACTAGGGTTGTACCAAATATTGATTTGCATTCTGAACTTTCGTTTTTCCAGAACATTTTGATACTTTTACAAGAGGTGCTTGTGGCGCAGTGGCGGCAGCGCTTTGGTAGTGAAACCAAAAGTTAAGCAACCCACGGCGCGGTCGTGATTGGATGGGTGACCATTCCGACCATTTAAGTGACGTCCATGACAAGCATCTCCGTGCTTCGGAAGGCACGTTAAGCAGTTGGTCCCGGCTAATATCTGTGGTATTAGTCGTTAAGCCTAGTCAGAGGCCCTAGGGCGGCTTGATAACTTCTGACAGTAAGGTTTGTCACTTGCCTTACATACACCCCTCCACCAATCCGCACTGAGCCCGCGTGGTGAAGTATGGCTCGTTCCTCCTCATAGTTGAGGTGAGGCCTTTTCCCAGCAGTGGGATCTAATAGGCTGACTTATTACAAGTTTATTTCATTCTATACTTACCAAGTAGTTATAGTTATGCTTTTGTGAATTATTGTAGCGATTATTTTACAAAACTAGTGGTTCCCCGCGACTTCGCCCGCAAGAGTTGGATTTTCTATAAAACTTTCATCCCCCATTTCACCCCCTTTATGTTTTTATATCGCGACGAAATGCCAATAGCCTATATCCTTTCCAGGGTCTCGAACTGTCTCCATACCAAATTTCATCTCATTCGGTTCAGTGGTTTAAGCGTCAAGAGGTAACAGACAGACAGACACACTTTCGCATTTATAATATTAGTATGGATTAGTACACCTCCTATGTTAGTGCCAAATAAACATCCTACTATTTTTTTATATCCTACTTCAACAAATAATACACGATTCTTCAAACTTGACCGGTCAAGTAGGGCAGTGTCAGTGTGGACGCTGCCGATCCAAGATGGCGGCGGTAAACAGGGCCGGCCTTGCGCGCCATACGATGCTCATAACCCGGATCTGTTTACAGAGTAGGGATGGCGGAGGAAAGTTAGGTAGCACTGTTTTTATTTTGAATAAGAACTTATGACCGCTTTGAACATCTATAAGATAGAGCACAAAAGTATTCGAATTATATAAAAACTATTTTTGTTTAGTTAGACACTTGATTTGAAGACTAATTTCATAAATTAATTTTTGTATACTCTATGTGTAATATCTCAGCAAAATTATGTGCGTATAAATAATTTTAAAACTGTAAACAGAGAAACGGCCAGAAATCTAAAATAGGTAAATAAACCATGAAAAATGTTTACGTTTCCTACGTCAGTTTTAAAGTACGGGTTTACTTTGATTTATGAAGTTGTGATATAAAGAATGTGGGAAAGATGAAAAATATAGGAACATTCGGAGTTAATATGAGACGATTTGATTTTGTTAAACTCAGTTATCTTTATTTGAGCTTCCATGGTGTGCTCTGGGTTCGTCGTTTCAAGTGACTATCACAGCAATAACTTCAAGCTATGAAGGCCTTGTTAAACTGCCGGACTGGTAAAACTGACTGTACGAAGGTAGTTTCAGTGGCTAAGGCCCTGTTCCCACTACGCCGGATCCGGTACTTTTACCGGACCGGGACAACTGACTGGGAGGTAGTTTTAGTGGCTGAAACGAACGGACGGCAAACGGACTATATAAAACCAAGCAAAAAGGTTGCAAATCTAAATGAAATGAAAAAAAAATCTACAAATTATTATAGCACCCTATGGAGCAGTAAAATTTTCGCCAGATCCGGCAAATCTGCCGGATCCGGTATAGTGGGAACAGGGCCAAACGAACAGACAGCAAACGTACTGTATGAAACCAATTGAAAAACTTAGTCAACCTGAATGAAATGACGAATTAACATACCTAAAACAACATAGCACGATGAAGCTGTGAAAATTCCGCCACATGACGCTAAACTGGCGGGTCCGAGCGTGAACAGAGCCTAAGCCTGGAGTTCACTAACACATGTTTAATTTTTAATCTGCCGGTTTACATTTTTTGACATATTTTGTATAAGAATTCTGTAAAATTAACCGTCAATCCATGTTTACCGGCTGTTTAATAATTGGTGAACTTGGGGCTTAGTGACACGGTGGAAACGGCATTGAAACTCCCTGAATAATGAAGCATTTTTTTTAGTTCTAGCGACCTACCCTGACTTTGCGAGCGCAATGGCCTGGGCGAGGTTTTTCAAGTGCTGCAAAGGTCTTTCGAATAATACGATGTCCGTATTTTCGAATGTAGCCGTCCCTTTCGAGATGGCCAGACTCGAAAATACGGACATCGTCAACAGGAGTAGGGCCTCTGATTCGAATTTAAGCTACTGGTAAAGAGGTTCTAGTAACAATACGCTAAAAACCATAAGTACCTAGCGGTTAGTTTGCGATTTCTAGTGTAGTTCCTATTAAGTCGTACGTTAAAACGACACAACAACCAAGTTTTTGGCCAGTCATAGTGAATCATTTTCTCATACCAAAAGAAAACTAATGGCCTTGTAAACATCTTCTAAATGTCATTCATTTTTAAAAAATCCGAAATAACCAAATAAAATTGGCAGTAAATAAAATTCGGAGTGCTTGGCGATGTTACAAGCAATAAAGAAGTGCTGTTGACACTAAAAAAAAATAGATTAACTATAGTCGGAGAAGCTATATTCTAAAACAGCTCGAGATAGCGTCTATTCGACAGTCATATAGACTTTTCGATAGATTTTGAAGTGTGTAAATAAAGCAATGAATGAATCATGAAAGATTCTAAAAATAAGATTTAGAAATTCAGTCCAAGGAAAAGTTCGGTATCGTGTCGTATCGGGAGGTCTAGGAGATGACATGGAATATAAAAGTATTTAGAAGACTCCACCGATAAAGGCATACCTAGCTCTTGAATTTTTAGATATATCTATCAACATACCTATTTATAAATTGATTCGTAAATCTCTGAACAAATTATACATTCAAAGTTTCAATTTAAACACCCATTACCCTTTAAAAATTTGTAAGCATGTCAATCGATTTTACACTCAAAAAGTTAGCCCTACTTTTGTCGCCAAAAAGATAATACTTTCTACTAAAGAATTTTATCATCTACTTAAACCAATTCAAAATCTTTGGAGTTCGAACGCAGCTTCATTTTCATTCACAAGTTTTATCTGTTATTTTCCTATCCATCTGATATCTGCTGTTATCGGAATATCCCCGAGACTATTCGTGTCTGTGCCGCAAATAGCTGAAACATATACTAGGTAGGAGGTATCTGGGCAGATGTCACAGTTTTACTTTGCGTGATATTTTTGCTGTCACATCTCTATCTCAATGAGCATCTTTCTCACTAGGAGGCTGTGGCTACGTCTCCACCGGTTTAGGTACTGTCATCCTCATGTATCCAGGTAAGAATATTTAAGTATTCCTTATACACTTGGGAGCAAATAAATGCATCTTCATAAATGTATCTTCATGATTGTTTTTGGTGCTACGTATTGTATTAACACATTTGGTACACTATTGGACTGGCTAAAATACGTAAACTACGTAATAAAATAAGGTTCCTGTCTGTACTAGTGGGTAAAGCAAGTCTTTTAAGAGTTATATATGTTGTTTATTTTCAAGTCTGACATGAAAATGATATTTTTAACATTTTCATATTATGACTTGATAATATATAAGCATGTAATTCTTAAAAACTACAATGTAAATCAGTTCTGTTATCCAAATAGGGACCCCCAAAAAAGTATGGTCAATTAGAGTTCTCAAAAAAAACAGGGGTCTTGATTTTTTTCATAAAGATACCAGAGTTGCCAAGAAGAAATTGGCGACGTCACCATGCACTCCTAGTGAGCCAGGTCTTGTCACCTCTCAATCTTAACTACGTGGGAGGGAACATGTGTTCTGATGATATATTGAGCCGCGATCTTTAACGAGTTGGCAAATTACTGTAGGCAACAACAAAACAATACGCGGGAAAAATTAAAACAAAAATATGGGAGTATGAATCATCTAGTAAGAAAGAACGGTATTTTTGTGAAATTTTATTTATTTATTTAAGCTTTATTGCGCGTCTTAAATTTTGTACCAAAGGCGGCAAATATAACATGTACAATTTTGGCTTTCAAATCAAAGGGTAGCTAAAAGCTGAAGTTTGTTGGCTTTGTCGATGTTTATAAAACACAAACACTTATCGCTTGGTAAATTAAAACACATTGACTTACAAAGAAAAGCAAGTACAAAACTGCATAAAGATTCAGTCACACGACTCTAGAAATGCTTCCCCAAAGAAGCCCGTGTCACATTTTTTGTATTTTGTACATAGCGAAATAAATAATTTGTCTAAATATAAATAGTGTATATAAAGATAACGCTATAGGCCCAGCTTTTTGGCAGCTACCACTGACTGTGAAAAGCTGTAAATCATTCGTCAGCTGATCTCTACGATAGCCAGAATATAGTACATATCAGTAAGTCCATTCTGATTGAACTCGTGTGTCATTTGGTAGAATGACAAGCATCATTGAACATTACTTATGCTACTTATTACTCTAAACTCAACCACCTGGTCTGTCAACATAAGTCCTGGGTTAAAGGTGCCCTATAAAGGACTTATTTTGAGTTCATCGTGTCTCTGTCTTTGCTAAACAAATGAATACAATTTAGAAATGACGAAATAGGTAATGCGATTTTCCCTGGACCCTTTTCATTTGTTTTGCAAAAATGAAACAGAATGAACTTAATTAGTCTTAGAGAAAGAACTACGGAACCAAGCCAGACCTTACTGTAGATTTGTTTATTGGTAGCAAGTTTTTAAATTAGAGACCTAAAACTGTGTTTTCACTGTATTTTTGTAAAGTGTGTAAGACGCGATAATACACAGTGCATACCTACGAGTATGTATTTTCTGTTCGCAGATTTTATTTTAGTTTTATTATCATTTCGACACTAAAACGTTTAATGAGATAATAGTTGGAGAATGTATTGTGATTTATTGGTTTGTTGGTTGAAAATTTATTACATGAACAACACAATAGTACCACAGTTCAGTACATATTTTACGTTAAGTAGCAAAACGAGGAGGGTGTGTTGAAAACAGAAATTGAAACAAAGGTATTAAACGTATTGTTGTATGCTTTACTACATTGACCTGTTCGAGGATCGAATCCAGGACCTCAGAGATGGCGTCACCATGAAAACACATCTTGTGGCATAAAGTGCGTCGGATAAATATTACACATTGGATTGAAATGCCTTTGCTAATTATGGACATTGAATTTTCAATGACCATTTGCTTGTTTTATTCCCGACTTGTTCGGGAGATGTCGTATGTTTTTTTACCCCTTTAACTATTGTATATGTTGTACGAATAAATTTTCGCTACACTCAATGGCACATTTTCATGGCTTCCCAAATAAAGGCGCACCTATAATTTGTGCCTACGTGCCCCTACACCTGCACACGTGAGGACTTGTAATTATAATGTCCTCCTAGCCGAATTTCGACAACGGCGGCTGTGGCAAACCGAACTCTTTCTGTTTTTATACTTTTTTTTTAATGTTTCAATTTCCCTCTCTTTTTGACGTTTTTACTATTTTACCAGTTGTTTCTTTTACTTCATACAAATTACATCGATTTATTATAAATATTACCCAAAGTTTATAATTTTTCCTCCGAAATACCCCACATCGCGCACAGCGGCCTATCACAACAGAGTAAGCCAACTGCGCGGGACATATTATTATAGTGCACTAGTGTGTGCGCAATACACAGGTACACTCTCTGGTCCTTCACTCTCATAATTCGATGAGACGGCAGTCCGACATGACCGTAGAGAGATCAGGCGCAGGACCAACGGCTTAACGTGCTCATCGAGGCACGGGGGTGTTAACACCACCAACTTCCTGACTCCGGAGCTGTGTCTGAGTAATTTCAAGGCAGAAAAACCCAAACACTTTCGGCTCGATCCGGACCTCGTGGATAGTACCCAGCGTGCTGACCACTAGACCAACGAGGACCTGTTGCTGTAGCTCGACGACGTTGCATTTTTGCATCGTGAACAGTTACGTGACTAAATCCGGCAGTCGTCACCCACCGCACTTCTCGACACTATTTGGTGCACCAGTAAATTATTTATCCCCAATATGAAGACTTCTCATTCACCATCACAGCACAGGTGAGCCAACATACTTAAGCCTCAACATAAGTATGTCTATCCGTTATCCTTATCGCCATAGGACAAGCTCACGCTTAGTTTAGCGCTTTGGTTTGGGTGTGTTTGTTGAAACAATTTACATTTATTTATTTACATTCTATACAAGAATAAAACACATAATATACTATAAAACACAAAATAAATATAGTACAAAAAATCTAATTTAGGAATGTGCCCAAAAGGCTGGCCACATTACCTCGCTGGATGGCCAATAATCCGGCCTGGTAATCTCCAAAAGCTGCTTAGTCGACTCTCGAAACAGCTTGTGAGCACTTGATCTCCACAGTTCTAGCATTATTATTAGCGCCATTTATTTATTCATTATTTAATCCGAGCAGTTTGACAATTGCACATTTAACTATGATGCCAGCACGTGTGTACAATAAGAAGTATCCACGATTGCGCAATGTCGAAATACACATGATAGCGCGGGGTCACCGGCGTGCATCTATTCCTGCCGCGGAAGCCACGATGGTATGCAGCCGTGATTATTGTTGAAAGCCAGGAGATAGTATACATTTCCACCGAATATAAGGGACACCTTTTGAATCTACGTTTTTCCTGCGTACGGCTAGAGAGTGGTATTCGTTGCCGGCTAAAATCTTCCTTAAACACTACGATCTGGATACCTTAAAGAAAAGAGTGAATAGGTATAGGCTACAACCATCCATCCTCGGCGGCATTGTCATTTACCATGAGGTGAAATTGCGTTCAAATGTCTGCCTATTAATAATTAAAAAAAGTCGAAACGAGCTTTTTACTGTTACAAAAACATTAGCATCACCGGGGTCTAGTGGTGTGTTTGGAAATTAAACTCTGCTCCAAAAAGCGTTATATAAACTTAACTTAATAACTTATTCAAATCGTCTTATGTTGAAGTAAGTGTAAGTAATTTTCTTTGAATTTACTTCAATTGATCTTCATCTTAGCCCTAAATCAAAGTTAAAATTCTACTTGCGTATCCACACAACCTTAGTTGTTCAATCCTATCTCTAAGACTACGTGGGCTATTTCCCGAGGCAATTCCTGGGACCGCCGACCGGATATACCCTGGTTGAAGTCGAGTAAATGGCAAGATTTACGGCTTTGGAGTAAAATTAAGTCAAAATCAAATTACTTAGCTAAAAAATTTCCTTGTTGTTTAACTAGATATACCTACTATGACCGTGTATACAAGATTAGGGCATCAGCGGATCCTATCAAACTAAAATATATTTTTGAACTGTCATCGATTTCTGCTCTTACAAAAGTAACCAACTATTTTGGATTTGATCACAAAATCTAGATAATGAAGACGAGTAGGTGCCTAATGAATAGCCCACGGCTTGTCTATGTATACTTAATAATGTTGATACTATTTATCTATGCAAGATCAGATCAAATCTTTTTTTTATTTATTTTTATTCTATCTTTATTAAGGAAACAAACAACTGTCTTTTAATACATCTAAAAACAATTTTTCTGATAACTTTAACCGTTGTAACTGCATGATGATTATTTTTGAGTACTTATCACTGCCATAATTACACTTGAATAAGACGTCTAATCCATACTAATATTATAAATGCGAAAGTGTGTCTGTCTGTCTGTCTGTCTGTCTGTTACCTCTTGACGCTTAAACCACTGAACCGATTGAGATGAAATTTGGTATGGAGACAGTTCGAGACCCTGGAAAGGACATAGGCTACATTTCGTCGCCATATAAAAAAATAAGGGGGTGAAATGGGGGATGAAAGTTTATATGGAAAATCCATCTCTTGCGGGCGAAGTTGCGGGGAACCACTAGTATGAAAATAAATGTTTGTCTACATTATGTCATGTTACTCTGTCATTAATTTCAAATTAGCCGCTTCTTATTTACTTATAGCAAGAACTATACTTAGCAAGTATTAAAGCAGTGGCGAATTCATTTTTAGTAAGGGGTAATTTTGTATTTTACAGTTACTGGAAAAAACACCGTGAAAAAATTGTCGTCTGAAATGACTCATACAGCTTCACTTCAGCACAAAGGGTGCGACAACCTGAAGTGATAGCCCGTCATAGTAATTTCATTCAACTTTGCACCTTACTAACAAGGAAATAAAGTCCAATTCCGGCATAATATGTTTCAGAGGAACTATGAGTACAGTCAGGCGATAAAAGCGACAGCATTTTATGTCGATTCAAAGGAGGATGGGCCAAGTGGTCTATCACCGCAATTATAATGAAACATATGTCATATAAAGCTTAATAAATTGACGTATTTTTACCTATGTGGACAAAATCTGTAGGTTTTTTAAAATGATTCAAAATTCAAAAATATTTATTAATAAAAACACACATATGACAAAATGTTAAACAGCAGTCCCCGTACTAGGCTTTAATGCCTGTATCACGGGCGGCCTTTAAAAGTTAGCAATTCCCAAGTTCAATATATATAGAGCTAGCGGGCGGGACACAATGTAACAAAATGATAATAACAAAAAGAAAACAATGACAATGAACTATAAGACAACAGTGATAATTTTCATAAATTCAAAAATTACAGTACAAAAAAAATGACATCAAGGGTTATATGCGTGCGAGTATGTCTGTGTGTGTGTGTGTGTGTGTGTGTGTGTGTGTGTGTGTGTGTGTGTGTGTGTGTGTGTGTGTGTGAGTATGTATGTGTGTAAGAGTGTATGAGTGTGTGTTTGTTTGTTCGTATATTGTGTGCATTTCATGATTACTAGTAAAGCTTCTGTACTATCGTAGTCCTGCGACAGAAGCCAAGCTGACACTTTTGATATTAATTCACATCGTGACAGATCATAAATATGACAATATTTATGGACAAGTTTGTATATGTGGGGAAAGGAGAAGTCGCTGAACCTATGAGCAAACACGGTCTTATGCAGTATCTTGTGGTAAGTCATTGAGACTCTTAGTATGTACAGTTGCCTAACAGTGAGCAACTGGGCCTCTTCGTACAGAGAGTCGGTAGGAAAGGTGAAAGGTTTCCGGAGCATAACTTTTAAGACTGAACGTTGAGCTCTTTCTACAGACAACATATCAGTCTTAAAGCTCCACCCCACGCTGTAATGCAGTACAAGATTAGCGATTGACAAAGGGCTTTATAGACAAGTGTAAACACATTCCTATTTACTCCACTTCGCAAAAGTTTCAACACATGAATGAACCTTCGTAATCTAGCGGAGAGCGAAGATATATGCTCCACAAAATTGAGTTTCTCGTCGATTATCACCCCTAGGTATCCTATGCTAGCCGCTCTTTCCATATCACTGCAGGAACACAGAGACCTACCTATGGGGCTGTTTTCACCGCAGGTGTGAATTTTTACAGTGTTGGCTGTTAAGCCTGCAGGGCTAGAAGCAGCAGTTTTATGAAAGCAAAGATACTTGGTCTTATCCGTACTTAGAGTCAACAAGTGTGCGTTAAGCCATTGCGCAACATCTTCCATTCCTCTCTCCACCCTCCCCAGCACCCCATTCCAGTTTTTATCGCGAAAGAGTACTACAGTGTCATCCGCATAGCACTGTACATCAATACTAGAAGAAAAATTGAATAGTTTAGTAAGATCATTGAGGTAAACAATAAATAAGCTCGGACCAAGAATACTCCCCTGGGGAACGCCAAAAGACACAGTAGCGCTGGTACTTATGTGAGAGCCAATCCGTAAGCATTGTTTCCTCCCAGAAAGGTAACTATTGAACCAGTCGGGGGCAACTCCTCGTATTTCAATGAGCTCCAGTTTTTTGAGCAGGATTGGATGAGAGACCGTGTCGAACGCTTTTCTTAAATCAAGAAAAACACCGACACATGCCTCGCCCCTGTCTAGAGCACTCACAATCCTGCTCAACAGAGCGTTACTGCTTCATCTGTTGACCTACCCTGCCGAAATCCGAACTGTGCCTCAGATAAAATTCCGTTTGCACTTTGCATTCAGATATCGCATAAAGCGTGTATTTACAAGTTTTTCTAAAATTTTTGAAAAAATGCTTAGTAGTTCTGTGGAAGAGCCGCTCTTGAAAATAGGAGTAACAGCTGCCATCTTCCAACATTCGGGAAATTCACCCGTTTCCAAACTTAAGTTAAAGACATGTGTAAGTGGTTCCATGATAACCGGTGCAATACGTTTGAGTAAGGAGTTATTGATATTATCCAAGCCTGGGGCACTATCCACCCTAAGGGCATTTATTATTGCATGCACTTCATATGGGTCTGTGGCCGTCAAGAAAAAAGAATTCGAGAACCCCATATCTGTATGAATGGCCCTGGCTAAATCCTCTTCAGACTTGCCCACCTTTTGGAGTATGACACGTGCCAACTCTTCACCCACAGTCGCAAAATAATTGTTACATGAGGCCATGGAAGAACTTGTCGAAGCTTGCGTCGAGAGTAGATCGACCGAGCAATTACATTTGGGTTTGATTTCCCAAATATTTTTAATAACGTTCCATAGTTTTTTAGGGGAATCTTTGCTTGCTTGTAACTGTGCACTTTCATACTGAGATTTTAGCTTCCTCAATAATTGATTATAAAAATTTCTGTATCGCTTGTAGGATAATTGCAGAATTTGATTGCTGGCTTATAGCCGTGTTCAGACATAAGACAAAGCAACTCATCAGATTTCTCAGGAAGTTGCAAATTTATGTTTATGTCACCAGCAATAGCTGATAAGAGAGCTTTTTGTTGTTTTTTAAGGAAATCATCCAGTGAGTCAATGAACTTAGTACAGTCTGAAAAGGCCGGGGAACGGTATATGGCAAGAATAGATACAGTGTTGCCAAGCTTGACGTGTAGACTGTCACAGTCCAAGAGCCCAGGTTCATAAGCACTAGCATTCCAGTCTGACCTAACATAAACCACAATGCCACCCGCCTGATTTATAATTTTCGTTGTGTAGAAAGACTGGTAGCCATCTATTCTGCGAATTAATGAGCACTTACCAAGATTCAGTTAGTATGATAACGTCAAAATTGGCGCGGGTACGAGTCAAGGATATAGAGAAGGAGTCGAAATTCTTTTGAAGGCTTCTTATGTTAAAACTAAGAATTTTAAAGTTAAGGTCGGGACTTAGCACACTCAAGCAGTCTTCCGGATTATCAATAGTATGACAGGGAACTAAAAGAGAATCATCAAGATCATTCTGAACGCTTACGTTGGCCATTCGGTTAGTTGTTGATGGAAAGGAATAAAGAAGATGAAGCCAAGACGACACCCTGTCCAATCAAATAGAGAAGAATGTGAATTACTTATATCGAACAATAATTGTGTAGTGAAAGTGAAGTGAGTGTAAAGTGTTACATTCGAAAACGTCAGAGCCAACAGAAAATTCACAACATTTACGATTTCCTTTTTAGTCCTGTAGCGGTGAAGGCGAAGAGCTTGAGTCGACCCCCAGTTTCTCTGCGAGCTCTTCTTGTGATCGCAGTTTGATTGCATGGCTTCCTTCTCTTTGACGAATGAGCACAGCACCGTTTTGGGTCCAACAGTATTTAAAACCTGCAGCTTTTGATCGGTTTCGTGCATCACGAAATAACTGCCGATTTTTACGGGTCAGTCTCTCATTGAGGTAGATTTTTGACGTTTTGTTGTCCAATTCGAGGTCGAAAGACTTTACGAAAGTAAAGAGGTTTTTTCTAGCCTTGCCAGCCTTCATTAGGTTTAGCTCTTCGTGTAAACCTCACCACCAGGTGATCATGACATGATCAAGGCATATTATCGAATTTTTTTGCTTTTGTTGTCGGCTGTACCTACTACGACTTGTATGAGCTTGCTACTCATTATGCGTATATTTTTCATGTTTTATGACAATGACGTGTCTGAAGTGTTTACCTTATTATATATTGTTTATTTTAGAAATCCTAAGATTTAAATAACTTTCAGGATTTCAGGAACACCTACCTACATATATTTAAGACTTCATATAGAATTAATAATAATACGATGGGGCAGTCTTCTCCGCCCATTTTTGAAAACTTATGTTCACTACTAAACTATGTTTTTTTTAAGTGACAAACATTCACATTGATGTTGTTTTTTTTTTAAATAAGTCAAATATGTAGTCACAAAGTATAGGTACTTAATTACTATACTTTGAGACACATGAGACGTAAAGATTATAGTTTAACCGAGATTCAATGTACCTTCCAAACATTTTTCCTTATTTCGTGACATGTTTTACGTAAGAAAATACCATCACATCCCTTTTGTTTTAGGTGTTGGAAATCTACGATACTAATGTGCTCATAAAACTTCAAAAATTTTCCATCCATCCCACGTCAAAAGCTGGAATCGCGTAAAAAATTAAATAAACATAACATTCGTATCATAAAATATCTGTAATCAAGCGCGGCCTCATCGCATCGCTATAACGCAAATATATAAATTATTTGTCTGTTTACAATTTTACATCTGGCGCGCGGTTTTAAACTTCTGAATTCTTTTTAACCTTGGAAGCTTCTCTGATGTTTTTACCGTTTTTATAAGCAATCCTTTTGCAGTTTTATAGTTATTTAACGAATTACCTAAAATTGCCGGAAAAGTCTGCACCTGAAAAAATATAATTATACTATTATATTTATACTATTTGCAAAAGTGGAGTGGAGTGGAGGATTTTGCAGTATGTTCAAAAGGTAAGAGAAGTTTGTAGTTTAAATGTTTTTGCATTTGAACTTAAATAACATGTGCAGTGCAATGATTTAGCTGCGTACCTTATAAATACATTAAAATAATTATTCTTAGCGTGAGCCGAAAGTAGTTTTAGGTTTAATTCCCTAAACAGAAACCGAAAATTGGCCCTTAGTTTAAAGTAAGTATTTAAGTATTCTATTAAGTATTCTGAGATACCTACGTTTTCCACCTACGTGTTGTCAAAACCTTTGTTATTGTTATCTTAATTAAAAGCTTCGTAACCTGGTCACTTGAAAGTTCAATCGAACAATTGAATCACATGCTCGCTATGACTCAGTGTGCCCCCTCAATGAACTTCAAACTGTACATTTTTGTTGCAAACTCGCTCCTATGCAAACAACATAAAATACAATATCTAGATTGGTGTACTGGCTGCACATTGCCTCAATGAACTTCAGCTACTGGCATCGTGATGATTCATCTGCAAGCCGTTTTACGCACCTCCTACACTACAAGGGAAACAGCTTTTCTTTAAGATTGTTTTTCGTAAAAATTAACAAAGTAATCGATGAAGATTTCAAGCTATTTCAGGGTACGCTAGAATTGTTACCATACTGCCTGAAATGAGGAATACACAATGGTAACAATACTGGGGCTATGTAGTATTAAATCAGCAAATAGTTTTTTTTTTTTTTAATTTAATAGGCAGACATTTGGCCGCAATCTCACCTGATGGTAAGCGACGATGCGGCCGATGATGGGACATGTCTGTCTAGAAGCAGCCTATTCACTATTTTCTTAAAGGAATCCAAATCGTAGTGTTTAGGAAACACTTCAGTTGGCAACGAATTCCACTCCCTAGCGAGAGAGACTCTCTAGCGAGAGATAGAAGCACTTTTGATGAATCATTTAAAATTATAATCAGTCAGCGCCACACTCCAATCTACGAGCAATTATATTGTTTTTCTATTGAGCCTGTAAGAATTCTTACCCAGGATGCCAATAATTGAGTCGGCTCTGAACTCTCTTCCCTAACTACGTACCTACATACTAGTAATATTTTAAATTCTTCGTTAATAAATAAATTTCTGCGTAAATAAACGAATATGATATAAAAATAGAATGTCCTCCTAGCCGAATTTCGGACCGTAGAGAGATGAGGCTTATTAAGGCTTTCCGAGGCAGGGGAGTGTTAACACCACCAACTTCCTGACTCCGGAGCTGTGTTTGAGTTATTTCAAGACAGAAAAACCCAAACTCTCTCGGCCCGACCTGGAATTCGAACCCGGGACCTCGTGGATGGTACCCAGCGTGCTGACCACTAGACCAACGAGGCAGTCAAGATTGAAATATGTCTGACGTAAACCATGTTTTTTTATTTATGAAAGACTAGTAGTTACCCGCGACTTCGCCCGCAAGACTTGGATTTTCCATATTAAGGTGTGTTCCCCTTAATGTTTTTATATCGCGATAAAATATAGCCTATGTCCTTTCCAGGGTCTCGAACTGTCTCCATACCAAATTTCATCTCAATCGGTTCAGTGGTTTTAGCGTCAAGAGGTAACAGACAGACAGACACACTTTCGCATTTATAATATTAGTATGGATTCTAAAAATATCATTGCTTTTAGTGTGCTACAGCCCTTCAGCAAACGAACATCTTTCATCTGGAAATGAGATTAGGCACACATCATCACAAATATCATAATGAACCAGTTGTTTGTTGAACTGTTCGTCTATTTTGGCGGCCATTGTTCTTTAGGTCAGGTTAGCGTGAAAACTGAGTAAATTAGTGAACCAGTGAAAACGTTTTACGTAATTTTATTAGCAGAACGGTAATGGTGGATGCAAGTATTATTCAATACGATGAAGTTAGGCGTTACGTTACGTTATGCAAAAAAGTTCGAATAGTTATTTACAGGATTGCTACCATGTACCTTTTTATTTGTGAGTTTCCGATTCCGACGTTAGTGACCGTTAAAGTTTAAAACAATACTTTATTCAAAAAATGGTTTTGTATAATTATTGAATGCATGACAAAACAACAAAGTTTTCTTCGTCGACGACCGTCTTGGTGTAGTGGTTCGCGCCCCGGACTTCTAAACCAGGCGGTTGCGGGTTCGAATCCCGCAAGGGGCAAATGTTTGTGTGATGAGCACGAGCATTTGTACTTAAGACTTGGATGTTTATAAATGTATATAAGTATGTCTTCCGTTATCCTAGTCACCATAGCACAAGCTCGCGCTTAGTTTGGGGCTAGGTAATTGGTGTCTTTGTTAAAACAATTTATTTATTTACTATTTAATAAAAATAAAAAATATTTTCTTGCAAGCGATGTAATGGTTTTCTTACTAAAAATCTAAACTTCTCATTCTTGATCTTTTCACTTACTGCTTTTTGGCCTAATGTTCACAAAGTAATATTGGGAGTCTATGGCTATGAGTGAGGCAGCACTAGAATTTGAATCTTCTGCTTTTTGTACGTACGTGATAATAAAACTTGGTTTCTTTACGTTTGAAGTAGACCAACCCACAGACAATACCAACACACAAAACGCTATGATGGCTTTTACGTCATTCATTAATGACGGAATGACGTTACGTCGTTCCGCACAACCAAAGTCATAAAATGAGAATAAAATAGAATCGATTGGAACAGACAAGAATTCATCCTTGTTACGATTTGGGTTTTATAACAAACCAAATAGCTGGCTATGAATTTTGATAATGAAAGAGCTTAACACAAAGTTTTGAGGTTTATTTTTAAATTCACCTAAAGAAACACTTATATGACCAGTAATAACTTTAAAGATTTAAAAATACCAAAGAAACTAATCTGTCGTTTTTACACCTCCATGAAGTAAATTATTTTGATGATTTTATGCTTACTCTCCGGGGCATACAAATAAAAAAACTATGTCATGGAATTCGGTCTCGCTTTTCTAGTGATATAATTGTTGTCAGCGTTACTGCACTTACATTTATATTTAAAATTTAAATTTACTAGTTAGTATTAATAATAATAAAATAATCAAATAAACATTTACCAAGTAATTTTACCTACTTATTTACATGCTAGGTTCAATCGTTGCGAGATTGTGGCGAGACGCGAACTTCAACTTGAGATAAGAAAATGGCGTGGCTGTTCGTGATATTTATGTTATCAATTAGACCACTGAATACCTACCTGAAAAAAAAAAACAATGACAAATTCACGAAGAACAATGCTTTCTGCCAACGTTTTGCCGAGTTTAAATTCTTCATCGCACTTCCACTAAATAAGATATGAAAGCTTGCTACGGAATTCTTTTTCCAAAAAATGCAGCATCATTTTTGTATTTTTCGAATTTCCACCTTGCTGCTTAAAGGATAAGAGCGAGCGCGACAAGTGTAGGTGCTTCTTGAGGTAAGAGGCAAGAGGTTCGTGACCTAAAATAAATCATGCGCGTAATAGCGACAGGGAAACCTCTTTGGTTGACTTTTAGTTGAAGATTTTTGACCTCAAAATAAAAGGAAAAGAAAAATAAAGGAAGAAAACCTGCCATAGGGCACTACACCCATACTAAGATACCAATGAACCATAAAAACATAAAACTTTAGATCAATCGATAAGTGTCATAAAATGTTTTTATTTTGACATGTTTAATAACTTTCAGTTACAAATCAGTTAACAAATGCAATATAATTTTTTGACTTTGTTGCATTTTTGTCACTTTAGTTTGCCTACATAACATACTTACGGGTGCTTACGGCATGTTTTTGCATACAGACAATGGTATATCTTCTTAATTGATATAAAAATGAAAACTGACTTAATAACTGACTGACATATCTAGGCACAGCCCAAACACTACTGGGATCAGAAAATTGAAATTTTGCACCATGCTGTCTTTTGCATTTTAGAAAATTCATCCCTTAAGGGGGATACAAAATGGGAGGCAAGTTTGTATGAAACTTTGTCAGTTTTGAAGCTGGAATGGATAAAATTTAATAATAATAAAGCTTTATTTAATTCCGTACAAGTTACAAGATAAAGTTTTGAAAAAGTTAAGTTGAAATATAAATTATGTGATTTGTGCCATTTTTCTTTGTTCTGAGCTACTGTTAGCCAATCACGACTCGCCGTCTCCACTACTTCGTCCACCCATCTCGCGCTAGACAAATGGTCCGGGCCAAGAGGCACTAGAAATAGAGGATAAAATTTAGTATTAAGCTATTTGGTTAGAAGTTAAGAATGATGTATTTCAAGATTTAAAAAAATATTATTTTAATAGGGTCCAAAGGAGGGTGAAAGTTTGTATGGAAATTTCGACATTTGTGCGGACGAAGTCGCGGGCAACCGCTAGTACATATACAGAAAATTAAAATCACATAATTTTGTAATGAAATATAACATTTTCCGTTTGCTTATTGCATCAGTTTTTTCTAAGATTGGATATTGAAAATGTTACCTTATCGTTAAGCTGAGTGAACAATGCGTTGATAAAGCTATCAGTAATTTTGCGCGTTTGCATAACCGCCGAAATAGCTCAGTTGGGAGAGCGTTAGACTGAAGATCTAAAGGTCCCTGGTTCAATCCCGGGTTTCGGCAATAGGTTTTTAGTATTTTTTGGATTAGACCTAGACCGACTGCATTTGATTTGATTTACTGTTTTTACTGCAAACTTTTTTACACGAGTGCCCAAAAAAACAAGTGTATTGTTTTCAAGTAGGTAGTATTTTTTGCAATACATAGTAAGTTTTGACTTTTTATTCTGTGGTTTTGATAGACAATAGCAATAGCTAATCGATAGTTGGGCTACTGTGTGACAAGTTTAGCCTCTATTTTGTGGTTTTGTCTTCGGTACTTATTATGTTCTTCGGTCGGGAACGGGAAAACTTCTTTTGTCTTAAGCCATTATTTATTTTTCATCACACTTGCTCGTAAAATGAGCCTTATTACATCGTTCTTAGGACCATAAACCGAACTATAACCCACGCGTGCATAATAATATTACGCACTAGTGCGTAGAATTATCCCTAAAATCCATTTACATTTTTGAAATAAATAATTGTGTCCCTAATAAGAAAAAACATTTATTATTATCAAATTTATTGCAATTCGCAATAATTAGTAACAAAATATTTGCATTTTATCACCTAAGTTATAATTTTGTAGTACCTAAGCTTTATGTAGCTGTAGTTGGCTTTATGTAATCAACCATCATACATTTGGCCCGTGAAAAACTTGGGCGCCATTTGCCATGGTTTCCATATTTTGATTGTATCGTATTTGTTGCTGTGTGATATATAAATGAAAAATGACAAGTTTTAGTACAGAAGATGAACAATTAATAGATTTAACTCCGCCAGAAATGCTGAATGCAGCACAATATGCAAACAAAAGCCTAATCTAGTAAAACCAGCAATCCAATATCGTTTTAAAAATTGTACATCCACTAAGTGTTTTAATATTTAAACGATTTATACAATTCTTGTTTGTTTTTTCCTTGAAAGTGTGTTGAAAAAGTTCGTATGAAACTCGTGAGCAACTTGCTCAATAGACACTCGGCTGATTTATGCCCTCGCCTACGGCTCGGGCTGCATCCCACAGCCTCGTGTATAATGAGCAACTTTATTCACTTGTTTCATAATATACTATTTCAGCACACTTGCTCCTATAATGAGTCCTATAACATCATTCTTAGGGCCATAAACCGAACTATAACCCACGCGTGCATAATAATATTACACACTAGTGCGTAATAGAATTATCCCAAAGCACCTTTCTAGAAACCTAAGCGATTATTTTATACTAGTGGTTCCCCGCGACTTCGTCCGCAAGAGGTAGATTTTCCATATAAACTTTCTTCCCCATTTCACCTCCTTAATGTTTTTATATCGCGGCAAAATGTAGCCTATGTCCTTTCCAGGGTCTGAAACTGTCTCCATACCAAATTTCATCTTAATCGGTTCAGTGGTCAAGAGGTAACAGACAGACACACTTTCGCTTTTATAATATTAGTATGGATTGAAATAAAAATTTAAAAAAACTATAAGGTTCAACTAATGTAATTTATTGCTGTTTTGAAAACTAAACCTTATAATATAGTGTCAAACGTTACATAGATAATGTTACGGAACCCTTCGTGCGAGTAGGACTCTACTCGCACTTGGCCGGTTTCCTTTTTTTTTTTTTTTGGTCTAGTTGTTGGTTGTGGTGCCGACATTATGTCTACTTAATCAACTTTGGGTTTATGATTAAGAAATATAATAATATAAAAAGTTAGAGGACTTTAACCCTAGATTGCATCGCTCGCTAGACAGCAGCCGCATCTATTCGTAGCGCCCTTGACTCGCTTGCGACACATCCAAGAGCCCAGGATAGACAGACAGACAGTAGTGTAAATAGAAGAAAAAAAACACGCTAAAAGACTATTAAGTCGCTATTAGTATGTGTCAATCGAATAAGACACAAGCTTAAAGTTTAAACTGAAGAGCTAACAAAGTCTACATCAGACAGAGGTGATATTTTAATGTAAGTACTGAATTACATTTATGTAGGTAGTAAGTAAATTATTATTTAGGTAGGCTATTTTTGATTTTGCATTAGCTGCTTAGGTACTTTGGGATAAGAACAATGTTGTGATTTTGTCTAAATTTAACTCTTAACCAACATACATCAACTCCTTCAAAGAAGGAATAAATATTATTTTTACCTATCCGTCAAAGTAATACAAAGTAATGTAATTAAACATTACATACTCCCTGACGCCGTGCGGTTAGAGTAATGTTTTTTAGGAACAAGCTTTTTAGTGGTGAAATATTTTTCACAATCTATATAGTAGTTTTAGAAATTACTCTCTAAAAACATACTCACAAACCCAGAAACTTTTTTAGGGTTCCGTACCCAAAGGGTTAAAACGGGTCTCTATTATCACAGCTAGATGTTACTAAGACTCCGATCCCCCTACAACAAACGTTTTTTTTTGTTTTTTATACTAAATTAAAATGTTAAAACAAAGTGTCTAATGCGCGAGTCCGACTCGCAATTAGCCGGATTTTATATCTATTAATAAGTATTAAACTAACTTTTACTATTAAACTATCTTAACCTCTTTAGAATAGTATAGATTACAAATGAATAGGCGGGCAAAGGCAGAAAAAAGCTCTCGCCATATTTGCCCAATAATATACGAGGCAAGTTTTACCTACTTGTGACAATCGTGATAAATGTGGTTAGGAATCAATTATTCTAAAGATTCTCTTGAGTTGTTTCATACTTATAGTTTGATAAATGTCCAAATGATGGCCGAGTTTCAGATATTTTTTATTAGTAAGTCTTTCTTAGGAGGACAACACGTCTAGACTATATTGTTTGACGAAACTTTCTCATATCTATTGCGCAAACTTCTGTTGCCGGGTAGAATGTAACATGCCGAGACAGGGTATTTTCTTTTCAACAGTTGTTGTGTTTTGTAGTAAGTTAGTTAGTAAGTACTAAGCAATTTTTTTGATCAACTAATATTTGCAACATAAGAGCTACCCGTATTGTAAAAAAATACGGTTTTCTCGTAGAAATAGATGTTAGAAGAAGTCAACTGAATAGGCAGTTACGTGCTCCTCGAAAAACTTCTGAAAAGGAAATCTCAGAAAAGCCCCATTTCAGCCCTTTGGCCAACTTTTGCCATTTACTTTATAAAACTTTGTAGTAGGACCTTGTTACCACACACTAACTTTGAGTGAAATAAATGGAAGAATCAAAAATAAAGCATAAAAAATTGAGCCTTTTTTAGGGTTCCGTACCCGAAGAGTATAAACAGGACCCTATTACTAAACCTCTGCTCTCTGTCTGTCTGTCACCAGGCTGTATCTCATGAACCGTGATAGCTAGACGATTGAAATTTTTACAGATGATATATTTCTGGTACCGCTATAACAACAAATACTTAAAACAGAATAAAATAAATATTTAAAGGGGGCTCCCATACAGTAAACGTGATTTTTTATTGTTTTTTGCTCGCTATTAATAATGGCAACACGTCTAGACTATATTGTTTGACGAAACTTTCTCATATCTATTGCGCAAACTTCTGTTGCCGGGTAGAGTGTAACATGCCGAGACAGGGTATTTTCTTTTCAACAATTGTTGTGTTTTGTAGTAAGTTAGTTAGTAAGTACTAAGCAATTTTTTTGATCAACTAATATTTGCAACATAAGAACTACCCGCATTGTAAAAAAATACAGTTTTCTCGTAGAAATAGATGTTAGAAGAAGTCAACTGAATAGGCAGTTACGTGCTCCTCAAAAAACTTCTGAAAAGGAAATCTCAGAAAAGCCCCATTTCAGCCCTTTGGCCAACTTTTGCCATTTACTTTATAAAACTTTGTAGTAGGACCTTGTTACCACACACTAACTTTGAGTAAAATAAATGGAAGAATCAAATATAAAGCATAAAAAAATTGAGCCTTTTTTAGGGTTCCGTACCCGAAGGGTATAAACAGGACCCTATTACTAAACCTCTGCTCTCTGTCTGTCTGTCACCAGGCTGTATCTCATGAACCGTGATAGCTAGACGATTGAAATTTTTACAGATGATATATTTCTGTTGCCGCTATAACAACAAATACTTAAAACAGAATAAAATAAATATTTAAAGGGGGCTCCCATACAGTAAACGTGATTTTTTATTGTTTTTTGCTCGCTATTAATAATGGCAACAGTTAGACGTTTGAAATAATCACAGAATATTAAATTGTATATTCACTTTAAAAATAAATAATTAAATTACAATAATAATAATATTAGGGGGGCTCGCATACAAACGTGTTTTTTGCCTATACTGTTTAAAGTTCTGCATAAAATCATAGGTTGTCTGGAAGAAATCGCTGGACTCGCTAAATAAGACGTTTCAAATTGTAAAAAAGGCTCGTCAAAATTTACAACAAGCGGTGCCCCTCGACGAAAAGTAATGTTGTTATTGTTTAAATAATGGAATACCTAAGTTTATTTTAACCGCATTTCTTTTTATTTGCCACCATTTGTATTTTCGTTGTATTCGCCGTCGTTTGTGGTTTGACATTCGTCTAGCTAATTGGCTTGGTCGGGTTGTATCTGTTTTATCAAAGAAGATGTTTTATTTTGTATGGGGAAAATGCCAACACCTTGTAAGTGATACTGAAAGATATAATATTGTGAAGGCTCAATCTTTTGCGAAATGATTTTCGTCAAATGGGTGAGCGGTTATCATGAAAACATTATTCAAAATAATAAAATATATAAGTAGCAATATGATAAATCAGATAAATCTGTCAATTGCTGTCGGGGTATCAGCTGCTTTTCCTGATTGGTTATTTCATTTCAAATATCAAGTGCGGACAGAAAAATGACATTTGACAGTGACAGATTTACTTTTAATTGCACGTTTTCCGGACTGGGACACTTGATTTTGGAGCTAGAAAAGACAGTTCGAGTTGTAAGGCTATAAGGTACATATTTTAGTGTTAAAATTACTCAAAAATACGAATCACATTAAGATTTTACATGTAGCGTCACATTAAATATATATTTTTAAAATTTTTTGAGACCATGTACAAGTTCTTGGCATAAATTAAACATCTCCTTTCATCTAAATCGGTTCAGCGGTAAGAGGTAACAGACAGACAGACAGACAATTTATAGTATTGTAGGAAAAAGTATGTAGCATGCAATAAAGATTCTTCATTTGTCTATTACTCTTGGAAGACCTGTTTTTTTTGTTGTAAAAAAATGCATCTTTAGATTTTTGATTTCTAAAAAAAAATTGCCAAAAATGTTAACCAGTTTCTTTTAAAATCTTTTATCTTCGTTTCGTTTGCGTGAAGCTGAAAACATTAAAGGGTGAACCGTTAATTTGATTAACGATCGCCTCAATTGTTGTGGTTACGGTCTAAAACCGTTTTATTTCCTTCACTTGTACAGTCGAACTCAAAACATCTTTATTTAATCGACTGCATGAAATGTGTGTCCTTTCGAAGTAAGAGAGCGCGTCATGGTAAACACTCTGGCATCTTATGCACTTGTAATAGGAGTTATATTGCGACATATCAGTCACGGTATGGCCCAAATATGTGTAGCTATATTTTATTTTTATTTATTTATCTAAACACAACCAACAAAGCATACACTTCACAAACATACAATACAAGGAATGACCATATAGTTATAATGTGTAATAAACATTAAAATCAGAAACAAACTGCAGTAACCTACACTACAGAAGTGTAATTACAAATTAAATTAATATTTACTTTAAGCTTTATAACAAGTTAAATAAAATCTACTATCTACTTAACTTTGGCAAATAACTTCGTAACAGTCGATTTAAATTTACGTAGTGAGTATGACATGTCAATCTCTGTGAAATTTAAGCGAGTTTACTGTAATGAGTCTAAATCTTGTTTATAGTTGAAAAATGACCTAATTTTAAACGATGTATCCCATTTTGTTATTCTACTATACTCGGCCCGGCGAACCTTGATCCCTATGACATTGACATTTATTCCTATGACACAACATTGTAGTGGCGTCACCGGTACATTAGAATCGAAACGGAGGCTTCTAAAAATGTCATTAATTTAATTTCGGTAGACACATGTTATTATAATGATATTCCGTCCGAATTAAACCAATTCTTAACATTTACAAGAAATTATCTCAATCAGACTTTACGTTTACGTCCTGCAAAAGTTACATCGTTTGGAAGATATCAACTAGTGCGGAAAAATGTCGATGATGAAAATGAGTGTACATGATTTATAATCGACCGTTGACGACCATGTTGGTGTAGTGGTTCGCGCCACGGACTTCTAAACAGACGGTTGCGGGTTCAAATCCAGCAAGGGGCAAATGTTTGTGTGATGAGCACGAGCTTTTGTACCTAAGTCATGGATGTTTATAAAAGTATTTAAGTATGTCTATCCGTTACCATAGCACAAGCTCACGCTTAGTATGAGGCTAGGTAATTGGTGTGTTTGTTGGAACAATTTATTTATTATTTTATTATAATCATTTAAGTTGTAAAAAACTTAAGTTACATCGACACGACCCATCACTAACATGAACTGTCAAAGGGATCGCCGGGCCGAGAATAGTAGGTACCACTATTTTTTGTCATGCTGTATTTAATTTTACCTGATGGTGAATGTCAACAATAAAACACAAATCTAGTTCGAAATATACAGGTACTGGCACGTATACGGCCGCACGTCAGACTACCCCAATTTGACCTTGAAGTCGCTTCTATTCCCTACGTAATAAAAGCTGTTTTCGTAGTTCAAATGGGTAACCTGACGTGCAAACAAAAACCGACTGAACAAAAATTTATAGTCACCATTTTTGTACAGTAAATAAGAGAAGATTTCCAAATAAAAACATGCAAAGTTAGACGAAATTTTTCTTAACTGGTTTTAAAAGTAGAAGATTCTTTTCTATTTCTGCACACGACTGTGCCTAAACTGAAGTAGCGTGAATGCATCATTGTAAAGAAAAGTGTAATTGTGAAAGAAAAGTTGAAAGCTTTCAAAATGATAAGGTAATGGTTGATTGGGCTTGAGAACTGCTTGGGTAAGTTTTACTAGTTTTAAACCTTTAAGTGATGATGGATCTTCTTCGAAATTGTACCTGTGGACCATCAACTGTCGCCAGGGAACGGAATCGCTTAATCTTAAAGGGGTTTTGATTGGGTATTTTTGAAACTTATTTCTCAAACCCTATCTACTCGGTAAGCGAATCGTCACCTTACCCTAACGAAAGGCTGACCAAATTAAAACAATTCGCTTAAATGGTTACCAAATCCTAAAACCCTTTAGAGGCTTACCCTATAAATGTGTTTTGAAAATCGATCAAGCAATTTAAAACTCTACGCTTATTACATATAACTTATTATTTCATTACCTTTTCCTTGTCAGGACTACGGAACCTTAAAAAGGGGTTTTCCGGTCCGTGACTTACATACAAGACATATTTTGAAGTAAGTAATAACTATGCAACTTTTTGTATACAAAAACAGAACAGAACAATTTCCTAAGGTCCTAAAAACCCAAGATTAATAAAAGTCTAAGCGGACTGACCATACTTATCAGTGAAAACTCCCTCATTTTGTACCACAGCCCTCCGAAAATCTTAATTTTTGAGCTTCAGATCTGTATTTTCTTCTCTTAACATCTACTTGAGCTTATCATTATCACTTCAAACGTACCTCGTATCACGAAAATCCCCGTCACAGTATCCAACACACACACACAGAGAAAACACAAAAAAAAAAACAATTGAAATCAGAACTACACTACACGTTTTCAGCAAAACACGAGGCTACTGGCTTTTTCAGCGCGGCGCGTTTTTTTCATAAAAATAACTCGAAAACATCGGTATTGTAAACAGAACGGATTATGGCACAGGTGGCGCCGGCGTCGTGAGTCTGACTGGCTAAAATTACGACGGTGCAAGATTCGGATGCGCGTGAGTCGATCGAGGGGATTGGAAGATAACGTTGTGCAGATGTTGTTGGGGTTTCGTTGGTTTTTGTGAATGGGAAATGAACACCTTTGAGAATCATTGCAGATTGAGCAATTGAAAATATAGACATTCAAGATGATTACATGTGCTTTGCAGTATTTTTTGGCTTGCGAATGTTGTCATTACAACAAGTGCTCGAATCATTCATTAATTTTTTCATCTCACCTGTTCGGAAAGTTGAACTTTCATGTGTAGATAGCCGGGTGGGAAATAGCTTTTCCCTCCTATTTTATACTCGTACTATTGAATAAAAGGCCACTATCGAGAGTATCGATAGTTGTTGCAATAGTCAGAGCTGTATCAGCTATCGATAGTGATTTTAATATTGAACTTTGATACTATCGATCGATACTATTGCTTTTGCCTAGGCTATCGATAGCTTATAGATACTGTCGTTATTTTATAGATACTATCGATATTTAATCGATACTATTGCTTTTGCCTCAACTATCGATAGTCTATCGATACTATCGATATTCAATCGATACTATTGCTTTTGTATCAAAACTTCTCGAGTAGAATGGTCACTTTCGTCCCTTGTATAACAATCTACTATTGTTGCTTTGGTTTGCGGAATGAGGAATTTATTATTACCTACAAGTAAAGATTGGAACTACGTAATATCGCTTTGTAGGGCATTCTTTTGTTTTATCATTGTACAATGAGAGGAAGATCTTTTAAGATTACCTGCGTCTTTATTTAAAGACATTAAGCGCCTGCCAGTTGAAAGTAAACAAAGATATCCCCTTTCTAGGAATTTATCAGCACTCAGACACCGACAAAAGACGACCTATTTTCTAACTCTAGATAAACTAACACCCTTTGTGAAAACGCTCCGCTTTGACAGCGATGCAACACGATATTCTGCTGACACTGACTTATTAAAGCTTACTTATTTTAAACCCAGGTATATTTTTCTATAAAGTATTGTATTAAAATTTAAGCAATATCTTGGCAAATTTTTAACGAAAGTAATTTTTCTGCACAAAATTTTTTATCGATCGTGTCGTTCAAGGGGACCTACTACGTACTTATTCCATAGTTTATTTCAAAATGGGCAAAATATAGGCCAAAATAAAATTATTTAAGTCTATATTTACGCCAGTTTGAAATAAACTATAGATTAAGTAGAAATGAAAGCATGTCTGCGGACTTAATGCAAGTTTTTTTACGAGCTCAAAAATATTGTCCACGTTACAGTCCGTGTACCGTAATCCGTGTTTTTTACTCCCTATCTATCTATCTATAATTTAAGAGCTACGCTTTTGTCGGTGGAGACTTCTCCATTCCTTTCTATTCAGTGGCATTTTTTGACTTCTTGGTACGACACGACACCCAACTTTTCCTTTATTTGATCCATGTAGGACGTTCTTGGCTTTTCTCTTTTTCTTTTTCTCTTCTACTTTTCCCTCTATAATTACTCTGATAAGGTCATCGTGTCATAGCAAGTGTCCCAGCATCTTTCCCCCCTATTCTCGATGGTTTTCCCAGCATATGATGTATTATTTGTAGGCTCGGGAGTTGACATAGCCCTAGATCTTGAAAAGGTACGGAATTCTAATTTACGTGAACAACCTGTAACGCTTTCTTTTCTGAACGCGGAACGCAAGCTGTAAGCATCTGTAAGTAGGTCGCTCAATCATTAGCCTTGTAGCCGATTAATGAGCTGCCCAGATATGTTTGTTATAAATAAAGGCTATTTTAAGCTATACGAGTAGCTGTTATGGCACCGGCGAAGTTTTCGAAGGAAAACAAGTCTTGAAAGCTAAAGAAAATTTGTGCTTTTTAGGTGAAACTAAGTCTGATTTTGAGCACATCGGTAAGAGACCTAAGTATCTTTTTTGGAAATTACAAAGTAAATAACCCCTTGATCGGAAGACCGCCGGCGGTCTCATGATAGTTGTAAGAAAGTTAATAAATAAAAAATAATAGATTTTCTATTGTGTCTGTAAACATGACCTCTGAGGTAAAAAGATCAATAGAAATAAAAATAATAAAATAAGGGCCTGATTCCCTTACCTAGAAACAACAAAATTTTCAATTGTGTCTCATTAACCCGTAAATGCGAAAGTGTGTCTGTCTGTCTGTCAGCTCTTTATACAAATCTCTGAACCCATTTAGATAAATTGGGTATGGAGATAGTTTAAGACCCTGGAAGGGACATAGTCAATTTTTTGTAATACAACAAACAAAAATGATATAAAGGGGCTGGAATTTTGTAAAGTAAATTAAACACCGAAGGCGCGGAAAAACGCTTGTCAATTATATTCTGAACTTAAAAATCAGAAAAAATATTATAAAAGAATAACTAGTCTTAACTTTAAAATTATAATAATACGGGAATTCATGCAACGTACCATCTAAGTATTTTGTTCTTACTCCCGACGTTTAAGCCCAATTGCATGGACCGTGGTCACGGGCCTGTGCATGAATTCCCGTATAATTATAATCTTACGAGGGTCAAACTGAAAGTTCTTAGAAAATCAAAAACTGATTACATTAGCCAGTTATTAGTTTTATTATATCTTTTCAAAATATTGTCCATTGACGTCAATACACCGCTGCATGCGATGGAACCACTGGGAAAAGCACTTTGCCCACTCGTCCTTAGGGGTCTCTTCAATGGCATCGCGATACGCAGCCATCGCTTCTTCAGCATTCATAAACCGCTTTCCTTTAAGTTTTTCTTTAATTTTTGGAAATAAATAAAAATCACAAGGCGCGAGGTCGGGGCTATACGGCGGGTGACCCAGTAATTCAACGTTTGATGTCGCCAAATAGTCGATCGTTCGCTTGGCGGTGTGCGACGAGGCGTTGTCGTGGTGAAGGAGGATCCTACTGCGAGGTCGTTTCTCTCGAACTTTTTCCAAGACAAGTGGCAAACAATTGGTAGTGTACCATTCTGCAGAAACTGTTTTTTGATCCTCTAACACAATTGTTGCGAAATGACCTATCCTTCCAAAGAACGAGGCCACCATTTTTTTTCCCGCACTTCGATCTCTCTTCACTTTAGTTGGCAACTCCTCGAAAGGAAACACCCACTGAGCAGATTGTCTTTTGGTTTCAGGATCATAACAGTAAATCCAGCTTTCGTCACCTGTTAGTATGTCGAACACAGCATTTGAGTCACCTCCGTTAAATCTTTCAATCATTTTACGGCACCAATCCACACGATGGAGTTTTTGAGCCTTAGTCAAATTATGAGGTATCCACCGGGCGCAAAGCTTCCTGACCGCTAAATGTTCGTGGAGGATTTTGTGCACTTGACTCATACCGATGCCTAAGCTTGTCCGAATCTGCTGATAGGTCACTCTTTTGTCAGTCTCTATCATACGCCGCACAACACAGATGTTATTTTCAGTCGTCGCCGTAGAAGGCCGTCCCTCACGTACATCATCAGTGAGATTAGTGCGACCACGTTTAAACTCATTAAACCAGTTGTAAACAGTCGCACGAGATGGGGCTTCATCGTGAAAGGCCAATCGTAGTCTATCATAACTTTCTTGTTGACTTAAATGACATCGAAAGTCATAAAAAATCATTGCACGAAAATTTTCTCGTGTTAAATTCATTTTGACGTGACACAGACAATTTTCAATTTGCCGCCAAGTCGTAAAACAAATGACAAATGAATGAAATATATACTCAGTAATATTGGCAAAGAGTTCTATTTTCAAATTTTAGAATATTTTTTTTATTATATTGTTTATAAGTGGCCAGTTCTAAGAACTTTCAGTTTGACCCTCGTAGTAATAAAAAATGCAACAAGCAAGTTTAAACAGTTATAGTCTTCCCTTTGTTAGCACGTTTCCGTACAGCCCAGAACTGTTTGATCCCATGTCACTCGAGCTCAAGAAACCCTGTGGTTCCCGGCGCCCTACTCCGTAGGACTGTGTCTGTATTTTTTTCTTCTTACATCCTGTACCGTTACCATGATGTTTAGGGCGGTTTTACTCGCTAGCGACGACGTAAAAAAAGTGTTTGGAAAATTGCACAGCGCCTCTAGCGGTTACTTGGAGAACTATAATTTCCATACACTTTTTTGCGTCGTCACTAGCAAGTAAAACCACCGTAAACTCATGGTTACGATACTGCTCACTCAATCCCTAATCCCAGCATGAGCGAGAAAGACGCCTGGGTCGAAAATACGGAATTAAAATGCTAATGCTCCATTTTTTTTAATTCCGGAACGTGGATCCACGCAAGAAATTAATTATCATACATTTGTGTCTGTGAATGGCGGCACACGAGCGATTTACATGTTAATAATGGCATTAAGCAGATGTTGACAGCATTTGGCACCCGAATGCTGGTCAAAAAATCTTAGTTAAACATTAAAAGAGAAGGAAACGAGGAAGACCTGGAACAAACTATGTGCAGTAAATAGAAAAAAAGTTCCGGACTTAAAAGAATAGAGGAAAGCAGAAAAAACTAAATAAATAATATATGAAAGAAATTGTAAAACAATTTAAACAGAAAAATGAAGAATGGAGTGTTGTCTATACATTTATTAGGAGCATGGAAAAATGAAAATACACCAAAACCACACTAATATTATAAATACGAAAGTTTGTGAGTGTGTGAGTGTGTATGTTTGTTACTTCTTCACGCAAAAACTACTGAAAGGATATGGATGAAATTTGGCACAGAGATAGATTATAGTCTGGAATAACATATAGGCTACTTTTTATCCCGAAAAAAAAACACAGTTCCTGTAGGATACAGAAATAGTAGTTTACGCGGGCAAAGTCGCGGGCAACAGCTAGTAATTAATAAATGAAAAAAATAAAAAATATAATAAATATTAATTCAATTGATATAAAACAGCAGCAAAAATATGCCACCAAGAAATAGATTTTCAGCGGGCACCTTCTTGGGATCACAGCGCACACATCTGTATTAATAAAGCAAATCTGGGAATGTTAAAGCAAGTAGAATTTTCAGAGTAGGCCTCTAGCTTCAGGCGTGCCTCTTTGCTGTAGACATCTTAACACGATCCTTCCCTCAGACACTCGTCATAAAGCTCGGTACTTTCATCAAGCACAAATACTCGGGAGGGTAAAGTGTTGCGGGAATCAATTGTTCTGACTACCTCAGTATCTATATAAGGTGACAGAATTAATTTAAAATATTTTAATGGCGAATACTACAGTAAAAATGAATTATTTTTTTCAAGTATCATTTTTAATTTAAGTTGCTAGTTTTCGAGAAAAACGCCAAAAAAACATTTTGATTTCTAAGTAAAATAAAACACCCTGTTCGTTGTAGGCATTTACTCCTACTCGCTTGCGTACGTTTTGTAAAGGATGTCAATATCTTCCCTCTCACTTCCAGCTTACACGCGCCAACTCGCCATTCATTCATCTCGACCGCGCATAGTCAAAGGTTTACGGCGCGTTTGTCGGTTTCTTTGACAAGCGCACCGCGAAGCTTTTATTATGCCGCCAAAGCCCGCCGATACACGTGCCGTACTGCCCCGCCCACTTTTACGCGCCCGCGGCGCGGGCCGCGGGAGTTTGTTTAGTTCGCTTACAACTTTTCACCTGTTAGTTTGTGCGCAACTCGCGCGCTCCGCGTTGCAAAATGCCGTACCGCTACTCATCGCAAGAGTATTTTAATATGGCTCTGTGCTACAGAGATGCAGGTGAAGTCATGTTGCGCGCTCAAGAACTTTATGAAGAACGACATGGTCGCGTCGTGAGTTTACGCACCATCCTCGGGGCTGTGCAGCGGCTTCGCGAGAGCGGAAGTTCGACTCGACCCAGGGAGATCCTCACCACACCGAGCGCAGATAGAACAAGACGTGCTGGACTTTTTCCAGCGGCACCCAGTGGCGAGCACGAGAGACGATGCCCGTATGTTTGGCGCAAGCCAATTTTACGTGTGGCGGCTTCTGCGCAGCAAAAGGCTCCATCTGTACCACTACACCCGGGTTCAGAAGTTACTGCCGGGAGACTACGCGCCGAGGGTAGAGTTCTGCAGGACCTCGTTTATGGGAACGACAGCCATACAATTCGCACAGTGGAGGAACTACGTGCGCGTATCACAAGTGCTTTTGATGTGATGTCCAGTGAACCAGAAGTGCTCAGTGAGGTCCGACGGCATTGCATCGACCGTGCTAGACAATGTGTGCGTGTACAAGGGCGTCACGTCCAACATTTAATGTAAATACCTATCGTGTGTACTGTTTATTATTGCAAATAAAATGAATTAAAGTTGAAAACGAGTTTAATTTATTTACAATACCGACATACATTAGGGTGCATTTCCACTGAAAAGAAGCGAAGTAGTAATTATTACTGTTTTTTTTTTGTTGCATTTTTTAGTCTTACATTGTAGATTGTTTATTATAGTAGCTTACACTGCACCGCTTACGATTCTTTAGAAATATCTCCTGCAATTAAACTTAGTGAATACCTACCTAATGCTGCATCAAAAATGCAGTATTTCGTCACAGAAATTTCCCTATTAACAAGTTTCGTAATGACATAGTGGCACTAACTACTTATGTTGTGATAGCATTGCGTAGCGTAGCTTGTGGCGGAGTCTATTCTTTTGTTTCACTGAGCTAGTGCTGTTCATAATTTGAAACAATTTATGAATGAAATGCAGGAAGAGGGGTTGGTTTAGTGAAGTGAGAGATAGGTTTAGTTAGTGAGAGAGATATAGGCGATAAGACTTTCTATGTACAGCATGCGCCTAAAAATATTACATTTACATTGTTAGGAAAAACAAAAACTAGCGGTGAAATAAAAAATTTTACTTGAAAAAAAGACTTTATTTTTGCTCTAGTATTCGCTATTAAAATATTTTAAATTGATTATAAGTCACCTTATATATTATAATATCTGTGGTTCTGAGGTTTTATCGATCTCCTAAAAGGTACTTGAAATGAAACTGTGATGCAATACTTATTGAGACTGATGATTGCGATAGATTTACGAACTTAATTACGATGTGACGCTATCCTATATCGTATATTATATCGTAAATAATTTTCATTTGTAGTTTACATATCATAACATTCATGCAGGCATTATGGCTTTGAATTTTTTTTTTATTGTGACCTATTGTAGCAATTATGGTTTAAAACCATTTTGCGGTATACTACCTATGAAATTACTTTCAGACTTTCTATTTGAGTTTGACTAAACTTTGAGAAGAGTCTCAATGGTCTCAATTTCTATGTATCTAATCTGTCAAGTAAAATACCTATCATACCACAATGACACCCTTTCTAATAGAAATATAAGCACAATCCCGAATCTATTAACTTCGCGGCTCCGGTACAGTCAACAACACATCAGACTCTACATTTTCATTGCAAAGTCGTCCCTATCACGATTGCTCAAGATACAGGATTCAGCACTGATAACCTCATACAGTGGTTTCCCGTGTATAATCATAGGAACGGATATTATAAGGAGACCACAAACTTTCAAATGAAATGACAGGAATCAACAAACCATGATTGATGCCATTTTAGGACAGTGAGAGAGAAAAGTGTTAACGAATTTCTAACTAAGAAATCAGCGCGCACCACAGGCCTTTCGCCTAAATTGATAGCTATTGCAGTTATCAAAAAATGGGAAAATATTTATTTCTTTAACAATAAAGGATTACACAAATATTGGTTTTATGAGAGCTTTTAAGCATTTCAATGCATGTGTCAGAGAGTCTTTATTTAAATATAAGATTGTTTCGCCCCACCCAACCATCCCAACACACCCAATTACCTAGCCCCAAGCTAAACGTAAACTTGTGCTAACTATTTTATAATCTGTGGCTATAGTGACTAGGATAACAGATAGACATATACATTTATGACTTGGGTACTTATGTCTGTGCTCATTACACAATCATTTGCCCTTTGCAGGATTAGAACCCGCAACCGTTGGTTTTGCAGTCCGGGGCGCGAACCACGACACCAAGACGGTCGTCGATTATGATAGAGCCCATTTAGCAGTGTCATAGAAATTGTAATTTTTACATTAATTGGGAGCCATCACGGAGCATTTCCTCCATAGTCTGCCCATGTCCCCTGGAGTCATTGACCATGTGTGGGGCTTCTTCTCTAGAGTTAGACAGCCGTGCCTACATTAATTTAAAATATGTTTTATCTTGAGTCAGTCTGAGAAGCCGGCCTGTGGAACATTTATAGCAAAAAAAATACGATAAGACGAGATTAACCTTTACGTTCAGATTTCAATAGTAAAAAATAAATCAGAAAGATTTCATAAAAAAGTTCAGACTATTTTTTTTAAATATATTAGTCAGGGTGGAATTCGTTACATATTTTAGAAAAAAAACCCACATAATCTGAAGTTGCAAGCGGAAAGAGGCAGCAGTGGACTTGAATGTAAAGTTCTGGGTTCAAACTTAGAATAAATACTAGTACTAAGTTTAGTACTGCCAGCTGCGCAGACAAAATAGTAAAAATACCAAATGGAATTGTTACCAAGTTTAGACAGAATATTTCAGGTGTGAATCGATTGGATTGCTGAAGCAGGGACATGATATTTCCGTGTTTCAGAGAGCCCGATTGGGCCATGTATAGCATCTCAAGAAGTCTAAAACCAGAGATGTCCTACCTTTATGAAGAGCTTACACAAAAATATAGGAAGGTGAATACAAATTCGCATGGAACTGTGTTGCACGCTAAAGAAAAAACCCCAATGTTATTAACTATTTATATTAATGTTTAAAAAGTAAAACAAATAAACCTCGAGACAGGGATATTAAAAATGAAATTGATCCCGTTTCAGCGTCCGCGAATCGTGTCCATTGTTCGAACGGTGCCAATTATAATGTTTGCCGAATTGGCCGACGCCGCGTCTGACATTTCCCGACATCTTTCTGCATTATCGATTGTATTTGTGGACGCGACCACCCTAACTTGGACCCTCAGACGCTAAACAACCCTCAACATACCCTCTTTCTAAAGCCTCCACAGAGAGGGGGAGCAGGCCAGCGTAATTTGCCAAGGTGAACGCGAATCACACACACAAGGACGAAATGGCGCATGCGCGTACATCCACCCCACCCGCACTTGTCCCAACCGGCAAATACTCCTACACCCTAGGACTATTCAAACGCAACAACTTGTTCGAATTACAAATAACATTTATTCATCATACGCCAATGCCTGTGTCTCGCTTCAGCTTTAAATTTGTGTTATTAGTGTAAAGATACGCGTGTAGACGTGGCTTAGCTTTTTTGAGAGGTTTTTAGAGTAACGAAATGTTGGTGAGGACCTATACGCTGTCGTGAGTGCAAAGACACAAGATCGATAATGTCCGGACTGTTTTAACGTGAGGTATTTCTACGCTGGTTAGTTTCGGAGATTGCTGTTCATGTCAGAAAAAGAAGAGGAGTAGGCTCGCGTCCGCGGAAGACATGACGACGGAGTCTGCCTCGCCGAACCAGGTAAGTCCAAATTTACAGTCTTTGCCGCATCGGGCAGGCGCGTGGTGTCAAGGCCAGTGCCCTTTCGGATTTTAGAGTTATATAACTGGACGTCTGGACTGAGGTCTTGAATATTTAAGTGATTACATGTACAAGTAGCGTAAACAGCCGGCCGATTAAAAAAAATCGATCTACCTACACGCGATGCACAGTTATGCAGAGGGGTAGCTATAGCAGTATGTTGATGAGCAAAATGTCTATAAGCTATGCTTTAGCTCATGAACATACTCATGTGTCATAACAATAAATACTGACATCATGTTTATTTGACTAACCGTATTTCCAATTCGGATCTTTCCCGATCAATCGCGTTTGACTCCTCCTATGGGTATCTATTCTCAGTTCTGAGAATAGTTCCGACAAGTCGGTTATTTGGGGGTTGATTCTAGGTCAGCGACTTATTAATTAAGCTCATTTGTCTTAGTTATAAATATAGACTTGTTTCGTAATAGTTTGTTAAGGTCTAACGGATTTAAACTGTAGAGACTACCGTCGAATTTTTAAGGGTGAAATGCTTGATCATAGACTAAGTAGCTGTCATTCCGTGGAATGTCTAATAGAATATAGTTGAGCCCGTCACGTACCTAAATGAAAGGTGTGTAACTCATCGTGTACATACCTGATGCCAATGTAACTAGTTCATTAAATAACTCAGTCACTGGCGTAGCAAGCACTTGCAGAAATTCGTCGGCTGACTAACGTCCTCCGTAGCTTAGTTGGTAAGAGCACTCGCCCGGATAGCGAAGGGACGTGGGTTCGAGTCCCACCGGATGACACAGTCGATTAATTTTTGTGAGCGAAATTCGATTTGATTTCGTAAAAACTTGCAAAATAATTGCTTAAGTTATAAAAATAATTATAAGATACTAGCTGTTGCCCGCGACTTCGTACGCGTGGACTCGATGATGTGTAAAGAAAATTTTTTTACCTTTTAGTTTACTTTATTGAAGGCAGTTTTATTCGTTTGTAAAAAAAGGTAACTTTAGTTTTAGTGTTCAGAAAAAAGTCAAACTCAAACCTCCCTATATACCACAATAGATAAATGCGGTTTAGCATTTATTTATTGTGTCCCTAGCCTATTCAAAGGTCGGTTTGTAAGTTACTACTCTTGTAAAGTTATTATTGTTATTAGGAGCCTGTCGAGTCCCACTGCAGGGCAAAGGCCTCCCTACTCTTTCCTTAGTGATAAGTAGTAAAAAAAATTAGTGCCAATTGACTTTGATCTTTCACTAAAAATACAGTAATTCAACAAAATTTCGACAAACTGTCTGTGGTGAAAGTATCCACGAACTACTTAGCGTTAAGGTCGGCACCATGAAATTATGACTCATGAATGTAAACGCTTAAATACCTAAATTAATGCTGTAGCATATATGGTATACATGCCTATAAAATCTGAAGGATTCTCTCGATTTCTCCAGGTTTCCGTCACCAGATCGTAACTTGGAGACAGTAAGATTACCTTGGGATTTTGAAAATCAGTCTAAAGTAATTTAGCATATCAATTGCTCCAGACCTTCAATTTGTGTAAGTCAATAGAAAATGCTCATCATGCTGAACAATGTTCCCTACGGCGCTCTATTCATATCTCTTATAGTTGAGCTGAGCTGCTAGGGTTCTATATCAGTTACTCCAGACCTTCAATTTGTGTACGTCAATAGAAAGTGCTCATCACGCTGAACAATGTTCCTTAAGGCGCTCTATTCATATCTCTTATAGTTAAGCTGAGCTGCTAGGGTTCCATATCAGTTGCTCCAGACCTTCAATTTGTGTACGTCAATAGAAAATGCTCATCACGCTAACTAACTTTACTTAAGGCGCTGCTTTCATATCATTCTCAGTTTAAGTGTACTGCTAAGGTTCCACGTCAGGTACTCCAATTTTCAAAATAAGTTATAGCCTAGTATTTGCCCAGACTCCATAGCTAAACAATAAAAAAAGTTTCATTCAAATCCGTTTAGTAGTTCCGGAGATTAGCGTGTACAAACAGACAAACAGACAAACGGACAAACAGACAAACAGACAAAAAAATTAAAAGTTGTAGATACCTATTCTGTTACTATTTTTACATCACCCTCAATTCGTTTTTGGTAAAAATACTCAATGTACAGACGCATCGGTTTTACAGTTTTATTATATGTAAAGATAATATTATTTCACCGACAGCAACCTTTGTAAGTGTAGTTTGATATAATATATTCCGACGCTTTCAGGCTACAAGCATAAGACATGCAAGAGATGCCTCACTTTGATCAGTGTCTGCTACTTTTCCTATTGATCATCTGCAGGAAATAAAAACTGACGCATTGCTGGCTGTCGAAAAACACTCAATTCAACTTGTGTTTATAAACTCTTTAAGAAACACTTGTACTTTTTGTCAGAACATAAACAAAAGAAAATGCCTGCTATTCCTGCCAAATATGCGCTCATATAGAGCAAATTTCCGTTTTGTGTTGCAGTTGTTTATGTTATAGTGCACATCATATTTTTAACGACCACAGCTCAACTCTTATAATGAATTAAATAAGCTTTTATCAAATACTAAATAAAGTACTTTCTTTCGAGAATAACCATATGATACGGACCAACGATTTATCCTATGTCATTTATTGGTTAATACCTACAACACAAAACGCTACCACGAAAAGAATGTACAAATAATCCAACATTTAACCCAAAAGGACCTACATCTCTTAACGTGACACAGATATTCGCAAACTATCCAATTACGTCACTATTCCCTAAGAACGGTAATTCCCTTACGCTCTAGTTAAATTTGCCGGGAATATTTCCGTCTTCGTCACTCCAATTTGCCGATAATCGAATCAATTAGCCAGGAAAGCCTCCAACCGATCTAATAACTTTTCAGACCTGATTTTCCTGGTAATAGCGGAGATTTTGATTAAAAAATTATTCGTGATCAAGTTAAAAGGAATTTTTATTACCTAGGAAGCTTAATGAAGATGTGTAAATGAATGTGGAAAATTATAATTTTTAGCAAAAAATTTAAGGAAAAGAAGTTACAAATAAAATCACGCTATTTATCTAGACAGAGCGATAGAGAAAACGCACAGATCAAATAACGTAATCAACTTATTTTCTTTTTAAGAAGATTTTAGTCCTTGTGTGATTACGAAAAAAGCTAAAAATAAGCATCACACACCAACCAGGGCTAGGAAATTCATCAAAATCGAAAACCATGTCATCACCTACACAGTTGCCCCCTTCCTATGTAGCAACAATGTATTCTTTTGTTGACGATAAACCCAATGAACCCTGAAGGTCGTAACTCAACCCCAGCAGTGGGGTCTATCAGGTTAATAAGCTAATACGATTACCCCGAGATTGCTGCAAGGCGCTCCACAGACCTTGACATATGATGTATGGCTTCATACAATAGTTTCATCGTGTGGAGCAATGTTAATCCTTATTGCTATTGTCATAAGGGCGAAGATAAATATCGATTAACGATAAAACAAGGGATTTATCGAAAATAAAGATGTGAGGTCATACTATATCTATTTAGTAAATTAATACTGTCTTGTGGGACTAGTGGTCAAAACGCTAGCTTTTTATCAAGAGGTCCTGGGTTCAATTCCTGGATTGGGCTGGAAGTTTATGCGTTTATGCGGACCTGACAGTTGTTTAAGGCCTTTTTAGAGTCGTGCGGACTTAGACACGCACGCGAGATTGAGATGCATAATCTGTGATGCGTAGCAGTTGAAACAGCGCGACGTAACATCAAAATATTTTTTGGAATCACAGATTATGAATTTCAATCCCGCGTGTGTGAGTAAATACGTACGAATCTAACCTGATAATGAGGCTACCATACTCTAGTCTACCAAATCGTTAGGTAGTCTCCTGGTAGACTACGGTAAGATACGTAGGAATCAGTAGATTACCTATTTAAAGAAATTTTAAGAAAGTCACTATTAAATAGTAATAAAGAGAAAAATAATAAATGGATTTAACATTATAATAACGATTATTATTTATGTGCACTAAAACAATAGGATACAAACAGAACATAAAAAAGACATTTTAATATCAACTTTCTGATACACAATGTCAAAACCAATTAAAATTAACTTTTTTGCAAACTTAATTGAAACTTTGTCCTGACATATGTCGGTATGCCAGGACCGACGGCATTTTTTTTTCACAATCGCTGCGCACGATGAAAGTGATTTTGTATTGATAAAGAAGGATGCGAGGGTCATAACTAGCGCGATATTCGAACGTAAAGATCGACATAATTTATTGGAAACCTACGTTATCTACCGCAGCGAAAGGTAGTCTACCATAATCTAACGTAGTCTACTGGTAGGCTACCCAACGTCTTGGTAGGCTACGGTCGATATGTCGCAGGGATTTTATAATTTCACTAGTGACATTATAATTACACTGATTTATTGTCAATCGTCTGCATTACTTACAATTTAACTGGCTAGTTTCAGTGTCATTATAATTTCACTAGACCGATACAGTGACATTGTAAGGCAGTGATATTTTAACAATAACACTGGTTTAAGAAAGCCGTTGGATTATCAAAGCGATCGCTGATTGGTCTATTTTCTTTACCAACTGAACTACAAGTATTGAACACTTCCAAATACTCACCATCACTCATTTTGAAGATATTGACTAGAATGATCAACTAAATACCTAATAAAAACCAAAAATATGTAATGAACTGATATTTAAAAAGGCACGATTCAATGTTTATAAATGTGTATTGCGACTGATTAACTCAATTGACCAATCAGAACACGCGGGGCTCCCACCACAAACTCAACTCATGATAAACCTAGATTTATTATAATATCACTATTGCAGCCCAGTGAAATAACAATATCACTGAAAAGAGCCCGTTTAATTATACGAACCAGTCGTCATTGACAATAATCAGTGTAATTATAATTTCACTAGTGAAATTATAATATCACGTCTTTGACAAAATCCCTGCGACAGATATACAACTCTAGGCTCGAGTGACCACGATCCTCGATAATAGCAAATTACCTGAAGTGGGTTTGCTGATCCAATGACACTTATAAATTGAGTACTTTACAACTTCGATCCGTTTCCATTACACTTTATAAACACAGAACTTTTATTAATGTGCAAAATTTACAGGGTTGTAGGCAATTAGAGCTATTAATGCGGCTTACATGACACGGTGCCGTCATTTAGGAGTGGTAGTGCCAAGGCCCCACTTTTAGTGTGGGAAGGCACGAAAATTGTTTATGGTTCATTATCCTGCTTAGGGCTTTAGGGTTGAAAAGGTTTAAGCTTATTTGCTCACTACGGTCAGCATCAAAGAAAGAAAATAAAAGTATTTATTCGGAGATCGGTTAATCGAAAAAAAAACGGTTTACAAATGAAGGATGCTCAAAAGAATCTAAAGCAGTAGCTCTAGCTGAATATTTTAGTATTTATAATTAATAGAATCAGGCGTTACTCTGCGGAAATCCATTATTAGATGGGAAAAATAAAATACAATTATTTTGCTTTAAATTTCCGCTCAGACACGCTAGCGCAGGCACCAAAACCACACCAACCACAACCGCGTTGAGTACCAGTTCAGGCAAATGCAGAATGCACCGCCCTCCCTCCCTCAATACGCATGCACTACAGCTAATGCAGTTGTTAGTTACCAACACCAACGTGCAAAAAACCTCGACGCGTTTCGCCACTCCACGCGGCATCCTCAGGAGATGTTGTCGCCTCGGCTGATGTTGATGAGGAGATGTTCTCAGTCGTCCGTGCTTAGCGGAAATTTAAAGCAAAATAATTGTATTTTATTTTTCCCATCTATTTTAGTATTTGTCTAAGTAGGGGAAGCCCGGGCAGCCCGGGTACCTTAAGAAAAGGGATAACAGCAAAAAACTTTTAATTGCGAATTGACAAAATGTTCACGCACGCACTGTTTTGGTTGCACTGTCATGGCGTGGCTGTGTTGCGTTTTTACCGACCCGCAAACGTCCAGTAGCTACATCTATTGTAGGTTTTTAGTAAAATCGAGTATTCATCTTACCCACACTATGCGTCTTGCCCGGGCTTCTCCTAATATTTTTTAGCGTTACGATGCTGTAGCCACGACACTATCAGATATTAGTTAATTAATTGTAACAAAGAAATAACCTGTTCAGCTACTTTTGATGCTGTAAACTAATGTAATCTTTGCACCACTAATTCATAGGAATCGCGGTCCCTACGAGTTTGTTCTACAAATACCGGATTTCCTAAATTTCATCACATCAAAAATGTGTAAACGTGTAAAAGTTTTCCTACAAGACCATTACAAAAATATCACAATCGCGTCGGTTCAGTAATTTTGGTGTTTACAGATATTGTTAATAACCTTGCCCTATTGAACTCTGGACTAATTTAGGTTGGATCGTTTATTCTTTGTAAGTCATTTGCTTTAATGTGTTCGGAAAAATAAGTACATATCGCGATCTACCTTTGACACAGCGCCATCTATTAATACAAAATTGAACTATACATATCTACGAATATAGGTCGTAGACAGATATGCACATTGACAGTTAAAAATATAATAGTGGGAATAAGTAGGTACAATGGATAGGTACTATTGTAAATACAATTTTTGACAGCTTTGATATTAGATAACTGTATGTTTTAAAATACGGAAATCAGGGCCCTGAGTATGTACATTTTCTTTCCGATTACGCGCTAAGTTAGAATTTTACCTGCTGTTAATATACAACACACTGAAGGTATTTCAACACGAGTAAGTAAGAACAGTAAATTCTTCAGATTTTACAGAAAAAAAGGTCATCCGCTTTGAAATTTAAATACGAAAGAGCTTAATTTAAATATTATTAAGGAGTTGAGATGCGTGACATGCACGCCATGATTCATTATGCACCCTGGGAGATTGGAGAGATACGTCTACGAGTATAGCAGTGACGTGACAAAATATACGAGTATGTTATGGAGTAATTTTTGCGCACTTGGAAATGTTGCTTAAAGACTTCCAAGAACGATATACTGTTTTAAACTTACACGGTCATTATCCTTAGAATACTTATTTACGGGATTGTGTGTTTCGCGGTCGGATACTGTTAGTGTTGAGTGTGGAGAACAGACGCGAGAAAATAGTAAGTTTGCAAACAGTGGTACGAGGTGAACGCAATAAAAGACTTCGAAGGAGGGTAGATCGATATGTTTGTCCATAACATCCCACCCGCAAGATCTTCAGGTAGGTATCGATCATGGCGCTTGCAACAACGAAGAAATATCGGAAACTCGAAAATAAAAAGGTACATTGTAGCAATCCCGTAAATAACTATTCTACTAATTCCAAGTTCGACTTTGGAATGACTAGTAACTACCTACTACGCCAAAATTGAATTTCGAAAGCTTTCTCAAGCTTTGATATTGCCACCATGGTGGTTAGACTATGGTTACATATGGATATTACTATTGTTGCTTGTCAGTTGGTGGAACTGAGCCTAAGATATTTTGTAAAACATGTTGCGTGGAGTTTATATCTATTGATTAACGTTAGATTAATGGGTTAATGTTACGAGTATAACGTTTCTGCTGTAGGTTAACCTACCTCCATATTTACTTAAGTGAATATGCTAGAACATAGTGTCAATCAAGGCACGTGTTTGTGTGCAATATATTTCTCTAACAATGAACGTTCTTGTTTCTGACTCCACAGATGCTGGTAAACAAAGACCTTAGGTAGGTACTATCGTAGACCTAAACGATTTCATTTTCATTTTCAATCAAACATTTTCGAGTCAAGCTGTCTATTTTACTCAAACTGAAATAAATTATGTAAAGTTAATTTTGCGACCCAATCGCCGCTTTTCATGAAAGAAAGTATAAGATAATATTTATGCTAAGTTGTTTATTAGCAGCACCTACTTAAAAAAAAAATCATTTCCTAGTTATTACCTTACACACATACTACTTAGCACTCAACAGACCACAGTTATAATGACATTTATCGACACAGAAAACCCCTCAGATCCCACTGATAGCGCCCCATACGGCCCTCTGATTGCGTTTTATAAATAACAGGTTATTAGAATTATAGTATGGGTCGTATAGGCCCATAATTTCTGTGGCCCGTGAGGGTTAACTCGTTTCTCCCCTTGAAGTTCTGAGTAAAATCATTTTTCATTATAGTAATAAGTGTGGCTATTAGTCGGTTGTACTTTTCAGTGATTTTAACTAGATTTATAATTATTTTTCTCTTAGTTGAATTACACCTAGGATATTCAAACTTACATGAATGAATTTTTAACTAACTGCAAGTAACACTAAGTTATTTATTACTGGTTAGCGACAGATTGTCTTGCAAAACATGCAAAAAATATTAGTTCCTAATGCTTTTGATATTAAATTTTGTGCCACTCTTGTAAGTAAATATTCATGCAATATTTCCTGCTAAACATGTATCAAAATAATTTGCTCAAATGTTCCCTAAACGGGCCAAGGACGCGTCCCGGGCCGAAGGACAGACCTTACTCCGTATTTTCTACTGTAGCTGTCTCTGTCACTCATGCCAGCTTAACAGCGCAAACGAGCGTGATGGCTAGATTCGAAAATAAGGAATCCGGAGTACACACGGGTGCACGTCAGACTACCCACCGCTGAACTTAAAACCGCCTCTACTCCCTACGCTATAAAAGCTGTTTTTGTAGTTTAAATGGGTAAGCTGACGTGCTGACTGTTCCTAAGCCCTCTGGCCCGAATTTTTCCAAGGCTGGTTTCCCGAACCTCCGTACAGTATTGGAAAGGGACTTTTCTAAGTGGATAGGAACCTTTTATTGAATTAGTTTGTTTTAAGTTACTTGTTTTTAATCCTTTTTGAATTGCGCAGTGCAAATTTATGAGAAGCTTAGTGCGTTGAAAAGTTCATTCGTATGATAAGAATTTGTCGTGAGAGTTCCCTATAATACCAGACACTTCGGGATTATGTTTTTTTTTTTTAAATTAAATAGACAGACATTTGACCGCAATCTCACCTGATGGTAAGCGACGATGCGGCCGATGATGGGACATGACTGTCTAGAAGCAGCCTATTCACTCTTTTCTCAAAGGAATCTAAATCGTAGTGTTTTGGGAACACTTCAGCCGGCAACGAATTCCACTCTCTAGCCGTACGAAAGAGGAACGAAGATTTAAAACGTTTGGTGCGTATTAGTGGTATGTCAATGAAAACTTGAAACACGATTAATAAACGAAGGACCTGGGTGACCGAGCTTTGCTTGATGTATACTATTTACAAATAAGCTAATTCGTAAGTCTTATTTAAACTAAAAAAAAAACATATTCTTGTCGAAGAATGCGAAAGAAAAACGCATGAAAACTCTAAAAAAACAGTGACCTGTGCATCAAAAAGAAGATAAGTTACTGCGGTCCAGTGTCAGCTACGAGTATTGACATAATATTGCAGGGCGGTAAAATAATATTTTCGCTAGCATTAAATCATGTACCTTTAACCCAATGATAGCGTATTAAAAAAAAGAGGTAGATCTCATTGGCGCGCGGATTTTGATTTTGAGCCAATTGGCTCAATTTTGCATTGTTTAGTACAAAAATGATGAGACTCGAAAACGAACGTGCATATGCTCTGCGCATCAAAATTGAATCGCCGTGCAGTAAAAGATGTCATATCTGCCTCTTATTTTAATACATTGGACTCTACTCCAATGTCTTAGATAAAATGTAAGTTCAGTATCTCCCTTTCTCTGCTAAACACACGAAAAGAGACACATTATAATAATTTAGAAACGTCAAATTAAGTGATGCGATGTCTTACGAAGGTTTTACATGTTTTTGCGTGTTTTCGTCTAACTTCGATCGTCATCGAATGACATCCCTACTAAATTGTCTATGAATTCTCTAATTTCCTTAGCAACGGCCAGCTATTTAGTCTGACGTTTCTAAATTAATAGTCTCTTTCTCTCTTTTTGTTTGTTTGGCAGAGAAAGAGAGTGACTGAGTCAGAGAATTTGAATTTAATCTTAGACAGGGCGCATTGGAATTCGGCCTAACCACATGAAACACTGCATAGACTCGTGTTATTACAAACCTAAAATATTGCACTTTATGTACAGTCGTCTTACAAACGCTTTTCTTCGCTTTTTTTTGTCAAGTACGGTGCACAAAAGCGCTGGCTAGACGCGTCGAGCGTTTTCTTTGTTTTGCCGACGTTACTCAGCGGCGTACTTTCCAAGTAACTAAAGAGAAAGAAAACAACATTGGAAATAGTTTCAGAAGGGTGTAATATTGGTTAGTTTGATGATTAAAGTCTATAGTCGGTAATTTATCGTTTGTAGGTTTCTGCAACTCAAAAAGAACAAAAAACGGCCAAGTACGAGTTGGACTCGCACTCAAAGGACTCCGTACCATTATCAACATTTGTACATTCAACATTGTATTCAACATAAGTGCTATATTAAAACTAGGGTCTATGTTGGACATGGACGTGTTCCTTGCGAGACTATGTAAAGAAATAAGTAAATTTTATTTTTAGGGTTCCGTACCTAAAGGGTAAAAACCCTATTACCAAGGATCCACTGTCCGTCTGTCTGTCTGTCACTAGGGTAAATCTCATGAACCGTGAGTTGAAATTCTTGCAGATGATGTATTTCTGTTGTCGCTATAACAAGAAAGTGGAGTTTCCATATAACAGTTATGTGACTTTTGTCGTTTTTTGCTTGATTTTTATGAATATCAAATAAGCAAACGCCTCCCTTTCCCCATATAAACATTATTATATACATATTTCATGGTATTTTAAAGCCACAATAGTTATGGTTAGTACATTATTTTTAGATTTCAGCGATATACAAATGGCGTGTTCTTTTCTATTGAGGGAACACGAACCATTGGCAAAGTTTTAGCTCGTTTTGTCATCAATGTCACAATTTTTCGCATCATAGACAGACAGAAGTGAAATATATCCTATGATTAAAAAAAATACATTCTTTAGCGTTTCGTACCTCAATAGGAAAAAAGGCACTTTTATAGGATCACTTCTTCTCTGTGTGACAACCTCCTTTTTATAATGAACGCATGGAGGCATGAATTATAAGTCAGCCTATTAGATCCCACTGCTGGGAAAAGGCCTCACCTCAACTATGAGGAGGAACGAGCCATACTTCACCACGCGGGCTCAGTGCGGATTGGTGGAGGGGTGTATGTAAGGCAAGTGACAAACCTTACTGTCAGAAGTTATCAAGCCGCCCTAGGGCCTCTGACTAGGCTTAACGACTAATACCACAGATATTAGCCGGGACCAACTGCTTAACGTGCCTTCCGAAGCACGGAGATGCTTGTCATGGACGTCACTTAAATGGTCGGAATGGTCACCCATCCAATCACGACCGCGCCGTGGGTTGCTTAACTTTTGGTATCACTACCAAAGCGCTGCCGCCACTGCGCCACAAGCACCTCTAAAGGCATGAAGTTGAAATTAATTTCCTATACTCGGTTCTGGGATCATTATTATTTTGTATATTTTGCTTTATTCTTAAGGGACTCAAAACCTATTGCTAGTTTTTTTGTAAAATTACGAATTTTATAAAATTACGGTATTTCATGGAAATATCTTTTTTTTATTAGCTCTTTGTCTTCATTTCACGTTCGACTCTCAATTTGTCGTTATCAAGTTGGCTGTTAATAGGTTAAGAGTAAGACGCACTTCGATTTTAGATCCAGCATCGCAAAAAAGTGTCACACCGATCCCTTTTCTAAGGACCCTCTTGTTCCACTTATGGCCTGTTTCTGTGCCCAAGTCATTGATCAACTACCCTCAGTGACGTCACGATGACGTAGCATCGGTGCAAGGGTGTCTATCGATCCTCCCCCTCCGCCCTTTAGGAGTAGATAGATTGATAAGTAAATATAAAGGGGCGATACGTATTGTGGATTGGTTTTCTTTGTAACTTCGTTGAGCAGTTTGAGTTGTCTAGACTGATCGGATTGTACACAACTTTGGAGACTGGTTGCCATTTCAAGTTTTAAACTCATTTTTTAAATTAAATACGTCTTGGTGTATTGTATAGCTTTGGCATTGTCTAAATAAAAGCAAACTGAATACATCCAACGTTTTATATTTACTTTTATGGGCGCAACATTGTATTTTTAGTCCTGGGAAAGTCGACAAATATATATAAAGTTCTTATTTAAGGTATAAAATTAAGTGACATTATTAGAAACTATGTACTGCACTAGTATATAGTGCAAGTTAAAATACTAGTGTCAAGCTGTGATTAATGAGTGCATGGAAAACTTCAGCATTTTCAGTAATAAAAGATCCATGCGTATTTCATGTTCCTAATAACATTAAACACTAGATAACGAATATACGAGGTGCTTGTGGCGCAGTGGCGGCAGCGCTTTGGTAGTGATACCAAAAGTTAAGCAACCCACGGCGCGGTCGTGATTGGATGGGTGACCATTCCGACCATTTAAGTGACGTCCATGACAAGCATCTCCGTGCTTCGGAAGGCACGTTAAGCAGTTGGTCCCGGCTAATATCTGTGGTATTAGTCGTTAAGCCTAGTCAGAGGCCCTAGGGCGGCTTGATAACTTCTGACAGTAAGGTTTGTCACTTGCCTTACATACACTCCTCCACCAATCCGCACTGAGCCCGCGTGGCGAAGTATGGCTCGCTCCTCCTCATAGTTGAGGTGAGGCCTTTTCCCAGCAGTGGGATCTAATAGGCTGACTTATTATAACGAATATACTTAATATATACCTTTTAGATATTTTTTAAAGATTAGATATTTCACTTGAAAAAATTACCACCAGAGGCGGGAATTGAACCCGGTTCTAGCGTTATTGGGCGATGGCCTAACCTAGATATTTTTAGCTACACAAAAACAATAAAACAGACACAGATAATAATAATAATAAGCCACTAATAAATAATGAATTTTCTCGGAAGGGTATTATCATATTACATTCAATAGCAATTTATTATACTATCACACAGCAATTTATCCTAATGGAACCTTTACACTAAACGTGCAACTTTTAAAAGCTTTGAAAACAACTCAAACATTGTAGGGCGTACTTTTTACTTGAATCGTCCAAACTCCAAACAAACCTGGTGCATACAAATCACCACATCCCCCCGCGAGAGGGCGCCACCCCACTGGGCACGCGTCGCCTTGTCTGTCCCTCTGTGCAATTGTAGAACGGTGTAAATGACATTAAATGATTTTACCCCGGTGTTCAGTAGTCTTTTCCCATGTAGTTTTTTGTTTTTAAAGAAAAAGCTAGGCATATGGCAACTTTGAAAACTGTGTGTAGTTTTTGGGATAGTAATAATATTATAATAAAATAATAATAGATAATAATATTATTATTACTACCGATTTTTTGGCCTAACTACGGCGGTCAATCCCAATTATATAAAATATGAAAATCGTATAAAGCCTATTTCTAAAAAATACATACCCTAAAAACCTTTGGTAGGAATAACTAGTCAAAGTTTTACATCATCGACGTAGCTTGTGAAAAACTCGTTTTATCAACGTGAAATGATATAATATTATTTATTTGTTTATCTACAAAGAACTTTTATAGCACAAAGACTGCCACCGAAATGCATCAAAGGTGTCCTTTTTAAGTTTACTTCAGGTCTTGCCTTAGCTATTTAAAATTAAAGGTATCATAATTTATCTAAGTATGACATTATTAAATATAAATAATTTGCCTTTAGCAATCTAAGGCAACAAATCATAACCCTGTTTCTTAAACAGTCGGGTAATAAACGAAAAGCAATCACCAAATTATTTCCAGCAGTTAAGCAATTCTATTCTTAAACTTTTAAAATAATTCTATTTTAATCAAGAACAAAACTTTTGCCAACTTTTGGTTTCATTCATCACAATAGCACTTTTCGAAAAACTTAAAAAAAATACCCTCTTTTTTTCTCAGTCACCTAAAATATCATATTACTTACTTCTACATTAGAGCTGTGATATATAGACATGTCCACTCCCCCACACCATTGCTTCACGACATTTCTCTACTGTACGATGCATTTTATAGTAAGGGTCCAATTCTTTGAAGGGTGCATTATAGACAGGGGCCCAATTCTCGGCACGTGCCAGAAGTATAACTAGGGCAATAATAGTGACGACAAATATTTTATAGGGTCTAAATTAGGGAGTTATATTTTATTAGGGAGCTTAGAGATTTATATTTTGAGTTTGCACCTCGTTATTTGTATGGCAGCTTTTGTAATAGATATCCACAAAAACTTTGATTGAAATAAAAAGTATTTGGATGTGATTCTGGTTCTCAAATAAAGTATTAGCAGTACCTACATTCTTTTAGCAGACAAAAATATGAAGGAATTTCAGGCTCAGATGCGGAAAAAAGTCAAAGTAAAGCAATGATAGGTAGACGTAAAGCCCGTCAGTGTATTAACGGGAAAGACAAGGCGCCATTTCTCCATACAAACGTAGTCCCCTGTTTTCTCCCTGGGAATTGGGTAAAGGCAAAACTTTTTTTACCGTAAACCATTATTTACGACAGCTAAGCTCCTATTTTTTGGTTTTTATTAGATTCGAACTAACAAAGGAAATGTGAGCTATCAAAAACTAAGATTTTTTTTATAATTTCAACCTCAACTTTCAGACGCTTGCCAAAAAAACGTACGCAAATTAACACTAAAAATAACACATAGGATTTGTCAAATTTTGGACGAGGAAACAGAGGACTACGAAATGTTGTTGTCAAATTGAAGAAGCGAGATATATCGTCTGAACTTATTTGTCCCTTTCTTGCTTGGGCAGGCGCCAGAGTTTGCATAGAGACAGTACCATTTTATTCAAATACCTACTCTTCAAATGCGCGTTTCCTCTTAAGGTCTAAGTGTTAATCTTATTACTACAGATATTTCGGTTGCTTCATACTTATTAACACTTTATCTCGATGAATTATGCACATAATGGGGCATCTAATTCCCTATTCACGACTTTTGAGTTCACGTTTCTATTGACTACATAGAGTTAATTGCTCTTTTTATCTGCTCCTCCAGATACAGTTTGCTGAGACTAACATCTAACATTCCGAAGGTGAAATTATTGCTTTTAAAGGTTTTCAAATAATTAAGTAACAACACTAATCAAACTAATATTATAAGTAGAGAGGTAAAGTCTGCTTTATTTGACAAAGAACTGATTTTGAAAATTTGTTTTACTAATATAAATCAACATGGGATATATTTTACTGTTGACATACTTATTTTTGTGCCTGTGCGCAGACGCGCAAGTCACTTGTAAGAAAGAAAATAGAAAAAAATGTGATCTATCACCACATTTCTTCAATAAAAGTGTGTGGTTGTTATTGAAAATTGAACTCGGGAGACCTTTCAATTACTTGTACCTAGTAGGTATCCTACACAATTTTCTAGGTCTCTTCTTCCAATTGAATTGGCAGCGCTTTTTAAAGGGAAAGGAGCTTCAGTGCGGTGGGTTGTAAAGTCTATTACTTGAAATAGTCATTAAAAATATTCACTTCATCGCTTACTACCCAAGAGTTCTGGTAATTGGTAGTCTTTGTCTAAGTTATATATATAAATATAAATGCATCGCTAAATGTGTAAAAAAAACGAGAACGATCCGAGAAAGGTTTATATTGAAATCTGTCTTGAGGCAATGCTGAGTCAGCTAGTACGAGTACAATAAGTACCTAAAATGCTTATGCAAAAAAAAGCATACCTTTTTTAGTCGCTGAGTATCCGCCTCTGACAGTCATTTTTTCAAGTGCAATAATATCTAATAGTTTGCAAAGTGAATGCTTATCACTTAAAAACAATAATTTATCGCTGAGTACTGATTCGGTTTATACAGTATTTTTCGGTGTGGCTTACAAAGCCGCATGTGCTATGTGTGCCTACCTACTGAACTTTTCCTCTACTCTTCCCCTGTACTTTAAACGAGCCTCTATATTACAGTCTGCTGAACTCTCAAGTATCCAGTTGGTGCAAAAGTTTCAGACAGTAACAATTTTTAGTAAAACAAATTGAAATGAGTGCTAGTGCTTCAATACTCATATTATAGAGTGTACTGTAGAGGTTTGGAGCTACGCGTAAAACCTCTATGTCTCGCTCGTTCGACTATTCGATATATAAATAAAAAGAAAGTTACTTCGTACGTCAATTTTGAAATAAGTCAGAGAGAATAAGAGTTTAGAGAAAAAGATAGATTTTGGAATTGTTTAAAAAAAGATCAAGTCGATGTCAAAAAAAATGTTACGTTGATAAAGATTTTATCTGTAAAAGTAAAATGAACAAATAAACAACTGGAAAGAAGATAAGTTATTTTTGTATTATATAGTTAAATACAATTTCTCTAGTATATAGATACTTCATAGGATATAGAGAGGACTTCGCATCCAAAGGAAGTTCTACATGGTGGAGGCTCCGTTCCGATCCCGCACCCCAATCAAGAAACAAGAGTGGTAAATTACATAAAAAAAGGGACAAATATACAATTTTATATAATTTCAGAGACGATCAAAATCGGAGAATACATAACTAATGGAAGCTTGAATGACTAAAGAAAATCAATAATAAAGAAAGAGCCATAACCGGATACAAGAGCGAGAGGAATTGTAACTCCGCTATTTCCAGGATACAAAGCTAAGTACTAGATTTATAACAGCCAACATGGCATCAACTTTTGATGGAAACTTCGGATATGTACATGAATTTTTAGAACAATTTGAAACAATAGCGTCCCTTAATGGTTGGTCAGATGAGACCAAAACCAGTGTATTGAGAGCCTATTTATCGGGCGCTGCTCTTTCATTTTATAGGAAAATAACAAATAAGTCTTCATTAAGTTTTACGGAAATAAAAGCTAAGTTTGTGTCCGAATTCTCTGAAGAAGAAGACCATATCGCAAATTTTTACAATGCCAAACAAAATTATAACGAATCTATTATAAATTACCTCTATAGACTCGAAGAACTTGCCTCAAAAGCGGAAATAATAGAAGATAGAATCATTATTAATCAATTCTTACGAAACTTATCAAATTTCTATAAAAATAAACTTAGCTTCCACACTTTTACATCCCTAAAAGAATTGAAAAAAGCTCTTGTACAGTCAGAGCAATTATTTAATAAAAATCATGATTTGACATTCAATTTGCCTATTAAACTGACCGGTTCGTTGAATAACACACAATCGGCTGAGGATTGCCCTATGCCTCGCGAATTATTTCAGACACCTTGTGCATCGCCATATTATCAACCTACAAGACCGTCATTTGGTGATGCTACGTTCAGAGCGGAGTGGAGTGCTAAACAAGAGTTGAGATCTCCCTGCGTCCCTCCCACTATGAGAGGACAACCGCACTCCGTCACTCCCACTACGAGAGGACAACCGCACTCCGTCACTCCCACTACGAGAGGACAACCGCACTCCGTCCCTCCCACTGCGAGAGGACAACCGTACTCTGTCACTCCCACTACGAGAGGACAACCGCCCTCCAACCCTCCCATTACAAGAGGTCAACCAACATATAGAAGATTATTAAACCAGAATTACCGACCTAGATATAATTTAAGAAGCAGCCCGAGATATGAAGAAAAACAATATTACGAATCAACGATGAACCAAGCCATATTATTGGAAGAAAGTTCTCAGGTAGCATCAAATACTTCGCAATTTGTTGATGGACAGGAGGATCAACAAGGAGGATCAGACCAGTTATCTGAACAGAATTATATTTATTTTTGTGGATTTACCAGGAATGAAGAATTGTGTCATGATGTGGAAGTAAATAAAAAACAAAACGAAGATGAAAGTATTGATAATTTGGTTTTGAAAGAAGAGGTGCACACTGACGAGAAAGTTCTACAAGAACATCAAAACTTGGGTGAATCTATCGAAGAGGTATGTGAAGATGTAATTGTTGAAAACAATGAAATAATAACAGTCGAGAATGATACGGATGCAGAATGGGAAACGGATGAAGAAATAGAATCGGATGAAGAAATAGAAACGGATGAAGAAATAGAAACGGATAAAGAAATAGAAATGTATGAAGGAAGAGAAACGGATGTAAAGAGAGAAATGGATAGGAAAAAAAAACTGATGATGAAAAAAGAAAAGTAGATGACAATAAGCAGTTATTTGAAGAAAAACTAGCAATGAAAAGAAAATTGAAATGCAAGAACAAGAAAGAAGATATGATGTTCGACGGGAAGAGTAAGAAATTCAATGAAATATTGAAACTTCGTAAGAAAAATGAAGAAATGAATAAAATATTTGTAGATAATAAGAAATATGTTAATAAAATTGATTGCTTTAAAAATAAATATACAAATGAAGTTGATACATTGTCTGAGGAAAAATGTTATCAAGTTGGTTTGAACAGACACGTTGATAATTTTATTGACTTATGTAAGAAACTGAATAGATCATTTATTTTAGAAAAATTTAGCAATGTAGATAAAGTACCAGAAAATAAAAAAAACAATTTTGGTCGTAAAGTTAAATTTAGGAATCATTCATAATAATATAACTTTATTAATTTTATTTTTTGTTACATAATTTTGGTAGGAAGTGTAATGTAATATTGTAGGAAAAACATTTTGTTAAGTTACCTTTTTTTTTCGTTGTCGGTTAAAATAGTTTTGATTTTGTGAATACTCACTTTACACTTTGTTAGTAGTATGGCTAAATAAATGAGTCACAGACCGTAAAAGTAATTAAAAAAAAATAAGTTGTCTATAGATTGATTTTGATTGATATTTGTCAAGTGTCAATTGACATCGACATTGAATGTTATTGTCAAGTGTCAGTTTTATTTTAATGTAAACAAATTATTTTGTTTGTTGTTTTAAATATTAGAAATAGTTACAATAATTATGAATTGTATTATCAAATAGGTGTGTAAATAATAAATGAATATAGTGGTGAACTGTTAGTTAGTGATATAACTATGTGAACAGTTTTTCATTGTTGGATTGTTTCAGTATATCAATTGATGATGAAGGATGGCCCAAAAACCATCCAATGGATGAACAGAAATGTAGGGAAGATATATGTGTGATATTTTTGGGGTAAATTTGTGTAATATTGGGATGTTAAGTAAAGATAGAGAGGTAGTTAGGATTGAGAGCTAGTGGTTATTTATGTGTAAACCCATTGATTCGCATAGCGTTTGGGTGGTGTCTATGTTGGATACTATACATTATAAATGATTACAAGTTTTGGGGAGATTTTAGATAAGGAGTGAAGGGTGATTGTATTTTCAGTAAGAAGAAGAAGAGGGGGAAGAGTTTAGTTAGGGAATTTTTCATCACAGGTCTTGGATATTCAAACAGTTTGTGTGATCAGATTTACTGGTGTCACGAGTTGTCAATGTGTAATATCAAGTCTGACTGGTTGAATTATTTAATTTAATGATAGGTAAATAATTGAATTTTTCAAAATTTATACTATTATGTCTGATCTGGTTAAAGTAGTAGACAACAATGTTGATTGTGTAGTTTGATTTTTATGTGGGTTTTTTCAACCTAAAGTTTGAACGATTTTAACTTGTAAATAATTTAGTTTTACTTATTAATTAATTAATGTTTATTTTCATATCGTTCCAACTAGTTGCTAGCTGCAACCATATGAGACATTGTTGTATTGTAAATTATGTTCCCACATAGGAAGGTTTTGTAAGTAATGATTTGGTAGGTAAATTTCACAGCTATGCTTTGAAATTTTATTGACCGGGGGGGATGTAGAGGTTTGGAGCTACGCGTAAAACCTCTATGTCTCGCTCGTTCGACTATTCGATATATAAATAAAAAGAAAGTTACTTCGTACGTCAATTTTGAAATAAGTCAGAGAGAATAAGAGTTTAGAGAAAAAGATAGATTTTGGAATTGTTTAAAAAAAGATCAAGTCGATGTCAAAAAAAATGTTACGTTGATAAAGATTTTATCTGTAAAAGTAAAATGAACAAATAAACAACTGGAAAGAAGATAAGTTATTTTTGTATTATATAGTTAAATACAATTTCTCTAGTATATAGATACTTCATAGGATATAGAGAGGACTTCGCATCCAAAGGAAGTTCTACAGTACCTACTAACAAATTTTGTACCTAAATTAGCAATGTGATCACTTTGGAGTATTCCATTAAGCGCACTTGCAACTTTTCTACACTTCTACAATAGATTAAATAGAGGAAAGATTTGTTTGTATTGAATAGGCTTTGAAACTACTGAACCGATTCAAATGAAATTTGATACAAAGATAGTTTGAAAACCTAGGAAGGACATAGGCTTTTGTCGCGATATAAATTATCATGGGGATGAAATGGGGGATGAAAGTTTGCATGGGAAATCCAACTCTTGGCGCGGGTGAAGTCGCGGGGAACTGCTGGTAAATTAATAAATAAATTATGTTTATAACAAGAGCAAGATGTTAAAAAATCGTTATTAATACGATAGTTACATTAATTGTGATATACTTACCTTAATAGTTTTTTTTTTATTCCGTAATTAAATAGTTTTAGATGCTCGACTTTAGACTTACTTCTACTTGAAGGTTATAAGCACTGGTTGTAAGTTACCGCCTAAATATAAAAAATCTATAAAAATGTTGTAACTGTCTACTGTGTGTGCTGTGCAATAAAGAGCTGGTACCTAACTTGTCTTATATTATAAAATACCGATTCTTAACATTTATCGATTTAAAAAAAACATTATTATTAAAAAAAATATCTACTTCCTTTGGGTACTACATTGTTTAGTAAAAAAGTCGTTACAATAACTAATGTATCTAAAAAAAGGTGCGTATATAAAAAAGTTCATTCAGCCCCTTGGGGAAAATGTTACTAGTGTCTGCTAGGGTTGTCACAAGGACCATGAAAATATCATCACCTTTGCTTTAGTAGGTAGGGCTACAGCTTACCAATGAAGGAAAATACGATTACTTACGGTACAAGTGATGTTAAAATAATAGTCATAAAAAATGCGTTCGGCCTGAAAGTCTGCATGCCAAAAATTTTAGATTCGAGTATCGATTGAATATCGGAACATTATTTTTGTGAGTCGCACTAAAAAAATGTGGTAATTTACATTACAATGGTGGAATGTCAGCATTCACAAACTGTTTAATTTACCCTGTTCGATATTACTACTACGCTAGCATTTAACTTAAAATAAGGTATTTATTCCGTAACTTAAATTACTTAAAATTACGCATATTTTTTATTTATATACATATTTTCTGACAACCCTAAAAGTTTGGTCTTTGTCTCTAAAACACCTGCAATAAACACAAATGACACATAAAATCCAGGTGCCCTATATTTTTTATCTAACTTTTTACGGCTTTCCATAATCTAGGTTTACGAAGGTATCTTTCTGGATTTTAGTTTTACGATATCTTTTGTGATTGTGCTTCCAAATTCACAAGGATTTTAGAAACTGCTCTGGCTGAATATAAATCGAATCCTTTGCTTTCAAACATAAAGAACATTGGTTCGCGCCAAAATCTGACAGGCACGAACAAAACAAATGTGCCAAAGACAAAAAACGTGCAAAGATAATGTAATGATACTTCGTTGAATTTACAAATTGTTGTTTAAGAATTTGGACTGAATTGTTTACAATTTGATTTTGTTAGACGTTTAAGGTTATGTTTCTTATATGTTTCCATGGCAAATAATGATTATATTATAAGGAACTATTGGCTTGTGTGTTCTTCTACGATCCTTATGCTCCTAGATAACACTGACCATGTCAGAAAGGTTTCTTTCCTCTTCTTATTTCGCCGAGCGGTTACCTAGCATAGCAAGGTCGGGGTCATTTTGAGTTTTATGCATTTGTTTTAAAGTCGATTATTACTTGTCCGCAGGCGGATGCCAGCACCGCGTTCCTGCGGGCTGCGCGCGCAGGCCAGATTGAGAAGATCATCAGTCTTCTCGAGCAAGGGGTCGATATCAACGTTAGCAATGCTGTAAGTATTGATTTTAGTTCATATCAGCCTATTGCAGTCCACTGCTGGACATATGCCTCTCCAAGACTGCGTCAACTTTTACGGTCCTCTGCTTCTCGCATCCAGCCACTACCGGCCACCTTCTTCGAGTCAGCGGTCCACCAAGCAGGGAGACACCAACTTTCACGGTCCTCCGCTTCTCGCATCCAGCTACTACCGGGTACCTTCTTCAGGTCATTGGTCCACCTAGCAGGGGGGCATCCAACACTACGTTACCCGAGACGTTTAAGACGAGAGATTGATTTTAGGAATTCACATAAAAGTCATTTATTAATGCGTGTAGGCCCAGCTGCACATTTAGGCGACTGTATGTGTAACCATGATCCAAACTGGTTCCCCTGTTGACAAGGCCACGGAGGTCAGATGGCAGTCGCTCCACTGTAATTACCTGATTTAGCTCATCCTGGATTATGGTCCAAAGCGTACCCTGGGCCCTCGCGAGTGCACAACCGGGATAACGCTAAGTGGATGATGTAGGCCCACTGGGGGCACTTATACTCGTACACGTCCTAACATATATATTTTTAAGCCCTACTGCTTTGGGACAAATTTTGGGCTAGTGCTGAAAAGAAGCAGCGCATAAACTCGGTCACTATTGTAAAAGCCTCTTTTAAAAATAATGTTTATGAATACAGAAATTGTGCACAATATTGGCAAAATTTGACTTTCTCATTTTTAGGGTTCCGTACCTCGAATAAAAACGGAATTATTATAGGATCACTTTGTAGTTTATCTGTCTGTCTGTCTGTCAAGACCTTTCTCTCCAGAAAGCGTAGATGTATCAAGTTGAATTAACATCAAACACAAACATAAAAATATATCTGCGGTCACTTGATGTTGTAAAAAAATAAAGCTTCCAAGTCAATGCAATTAAAAGATACGGCCATTTAACATTTCGTAGGGGAACCCAAATCTAAAAGGGTACTTCTCATAGACCTAAAATCATGAAAGGCAAAAAAGGAAGGACTTACGGCACAAGTAAAGGATAAAGTCTGAAAACAGTATTAATGTTGTTCCAAAAAAAGGCTTTGCACAATTTGTACTGAACCCTCATTGCGCGAGTCCGACTCGCACTTGTCCGGTTTTTTCTTTTACCAAACTGTCTCCGGAAAATTTAAACCTAAATTAATAATCAACCGTCTCCCCAAGTATTTAAAACAACCTTTTGCCACATACGTAGGTAACCCTTCCTAACCCCGTTACTTCGTCACAACATTTCTGCTTTCAGCGACTCGGTCAAAATAATTAACATAATAAAAACCTTTATAACACAATTCACGTTAATTTGCGAAAATTCCTTCCCAACGACAAACCGTATGCGATACGCTAAAATGGGATCTATAACCTTATTAATAAAGTCTATTTTCCCGTACGTGCTACGTGGTCCTTCGTGCCGGATATAGACCAAGCCACGCCATTTTGCAGTCACGAATAATGTAATAAGCGTGAGGGGTGGGGGTATTGGGTAGAGCAAACATACGTACTTTTATATTTAATTCGGTGTTGACATTTGAATTATTTAACTCGATTTCGTTTATTCCGATAAGGTAGCTATGAGCTACGAGTATACAGGGTGTTGGTTGAAAACGTCTCGCCATTTTAGGGGTTAGTATAGCCATCAATACCTACCGTTTTTACTATGGGGTCATAATCGAAAAAAATATATTTCCGCAAATAATATACAAATAATTCTGCTAATAAAATAAATAAAATTCACTTATTTCAGGTTACAAGGCCCATAATGTAGTGTCCACTCGTATACAATTAAAAATCATAATAATAGAGATATAAAAAATATATATTACATAAATAAATACATTGCAATTAGAAACATAAAATCATAAAACTCCAATTAAATTTAATTAAAATTAAATTAATACAAACATTAAAAATAAATAATTCAATGTTTTTTTTTACGATGATATTTCTAAGTTGTAGGTATTTATGGCCATAATATTCACCCCCTTTTAAATGATGCGAGGGTTTAATTCAAATAACACCTTGTTGAACTCAAGAAGAGGGAAATAAAATAATGAGGTCACACAAAAGCTGAGTATTGAGGTTTCATTTCGTCTTCAGTTTTTGAGACAACATTTCAGGTTAGGAGGGTATAGTACATAGTAAATCCTCATGTACTGCAAACGTACAAATTACACAGTGCGTATTTCCACTAAGAAGTTAGAGTTTAGATTAGATCCTTTGAGCAAGATCTATGCATAGATAAACTGTCTAGCTTATTTATAGCGCCATAAGTTTACAAAAGATTATGCAAACAGCAATTAGAGGAAATAAAAACAGTTTAATATTAGTATATTTCATTCCTGGTTAATTTACCTCATTCGTGCCAAGCCAACTTTAATCTTGCCAGCAATCAAATAGTCGCACTTGTCGATACAAAAATATGAAATGAAAATCATGTCAATTTTGTTATGGCCACAGTATTTTATAATGAATAAGTAAAATCGAATTTATTTTAATTTAAAATTTCAGGGCACTTTATCTATAGCTACTCAATTTCACTAAGTACTCGTACATACTTACTTTGGAAATCCATGAACGAGCAGTAGTCATGTCTACCTTCACGACGTTATCCGTGCGCGGTGGACTTCAACGCCTACGGTTGTGGGTTCGAATCACGCAAATGACTAATGTTTTTATGATGAGCACGATCATGAGTACCTTAGTCATGGATTTATAAAAGGTCTTTTCGTTACCCTAGTCAAAGAAGCTAACGCTTGATTCGGGACTAGAGAATTGTTGTGATGGTTAAACAATTTGTTTACAGAGGTTATGCTGCGGCAAATTATAATAATAATAATTCTCACCTTCAACACTAATGATTACTAGTGCATCGTGAATGTTCTCATCATGTTTTTTTAACTGTTCCACCAATCACACCCAGCCTAGCCCCAAATTAAGCGTACGCTTGTGCTACGGCGACTAGGATAAAGGATATAAGATACTTATATACGATTATAAACATCCATGACTTACAAGGTACAAATGCTCGTGCTCATCACATAAACATTAGCCCCTTGCGGGATTCGTCACCGCAACCGGTCTTGTAGTCCGGAGCGCGAACCTCTACACCAAGACGGTCGTCGATGATTGTTATATACGTCATAATATTTAAGCCAAAAATAATTCACTCTTTTGACCGAACTTCATCTGATACATTGTAAAGGTCAATGCTGTGTGTGCAAGTCATATTTTGCTACCCTTCTGCAAGCGAAGGCTCCTAATATTTACTGCGAAATATCATAGCCAATCAAATATTGAAACACTTGGCTGCCGGCCAAGGGGGACGTTTTCCAACCCATTAGCAATTTGACCGGCTCCTTTGGTCTTTGTAGAGGGTTGGTATAAAGGCCCGTTGGCATAAAGGCCCGCTGGCATGAAGGCCCGTTGGCATTGTTGGCAGCCAAAGCGAAGAATGCACAGGGGATAAAAAATTTACTACAAGGGCACAGTTAAATTTACTCTATGTGTTTTGGATGCACTACAAAGTAGATTTGATATATTATAAAAAAAAATGTAATGATTTTCTTACTAGATGATGACGATTCATATTTATAATATAGTTTTTTGATTAATTGGTTTCAACCACACATTATATTCTCTTATCACTAGTGTTCTCCTTTACCCAAAGGTTGTCTGGAAGAGATCGCTCCCAGCGATAAGACCGCCCACATTGTACCTACCAGCATGGTTTTTCTTTTATTATATATTTGTAAAGTGTTTTTCTGGTTGCAATAAAGATTATCTATCTAGATTTGAAGAGTGAAAATGAAATGGTTTTATCCGTACAATTTCTTTCTTGACGATTATTTCGATGTTCACAATTTATTGATTTTACAAATTTTCAATTGATCTACAGTGCGTCCTATTGTGCGCCAGACTGACATTGAAGATAACTTACCACAGACCTTTAGCATTAATCTAATTTCATCGTTTGGGATATGATGCCACTTTTTTGTATTTTATTTGAAAGTTAAAAGAAGAAAAGCAACGCTATCTCTAGTGTCCGTGAGGCGTGCCATTTTTGGGACCTACATTCTCCAAAATACTGTAACGATGTCGACGATATTAGGGGTACATAACAAACTGTTTCCCTGCTCATTTCATTTATGACACCATAAATTAAAAGTTTACTAAACAGACTCTTTTTCAGAACGGCTTAAACGCAATCCACCTGGCGTCCAAAGATGGTCATGTGGAAGTGGTGCGAGAACTGCTGGACCGCGGGGCAGCCATCGACGCGGCCACCAAGAAGGGCAACACTGCTCTGCACATCGCGTCCTTGGCTGGGCAAGAGGCAGTTGTAAAGCTGCTGGTGCAGAGTGGCGCCCAGGTGAGACAGAACCTTCTTTTTATTTTAAATGGGTTTGCTTTTGACTCTGAACTAAGCCAGACGTGGTCAGACAGAGTGACGCTGGAGCAAGCTCACCCAGAAGGTTCTGGCACTCCCACTCACCGACGGAACACAGCAAGCTGCTTGGCGCCGGGCTCCAGAGGGAAGGTGTTAGCTACCAGTTGGAACCTAACGGAGCCTACCACCTCCTGGGCTCCAACACACGAGCGCCCAAGTTAGTCAGATTAATTCCTTCTAAAGTTATGTCCACACCAGGAGTCATTTAGTGTACCTTGGATGTCCGATTCCTGTTGATAGTCAATGTAGCCATCTCTGTCACTCACTCCAGCAGGACAGCGCAAGCGAGTGGCATTGACCAGGAGGGCCTACCTGCAGCTGTCCAATTCGTATATTACCTCGAGTAAACGCTATATTTATCGGATAGCTATATTGACAATAATTAGGATAGCAAACGTTTAAATCAGTCAGTATTAAAAACAAAATTGCTATCCAATTAGTAGATCCGTATTCATGTTTAAAAATAACAAGGATGGATATAAATAACCGACTAATAGAACATTCGTTATTTATTTAGCTAATGCAAATGTTACTTAGTTTCCAAAGTAGAATTAATGATCTATCGGATCGATTTGATAGCGAGCAAAGTGGATCAGTAAATCGAAAGAAAATACGTCTATTTATATTTCGGTTTACGAGTTCCAGACTTGTTACTAACGCTCACAATTATAATGCGTTCAGGGGAATAAACGTACCTAATCTATATTATTTACAATGCTCAAAAGACCTGAGTTCACCAATGTTATTAAAACATTTAATAACATTGGTGAACTCAGGTTTAACCGTCAATTGTGGTTTACCGCAAACAAGCGGTAAACCACTATTGACGGTTAATTTGACAAAATTCACATACCAAATATGTCAAAGAATACTAAACCAGCTGATTAAAATTTTACACATATTATGTTGGTGATCTCCAGGCGTAAGCTTTGCGAGCTTCAAATAATGTCTAACCTTTGCATCGTAATTTATCTTTTTTTTACTATCCTTTTAAAATTACTTATTAAATAAGTCTAGCTGATTAACCTACCTATAATAGTTTCAATCGTCATAAACTACCCAATAATGGGATCCCTTCATAGGAAAATTAAAGTTGTACTTAATTTTTAAGTTTATTTTAATAGGTATTTGCATTCAACAATAATATTGATTGATTGGCGCTCCACAATATGACTTCATTGTTGTTGTGGTAAGAGTGGAGTGATGTTTACAACTCGTAAGTATTCTGTGATCAACTAGAAAATCGGAATAGTCCAAATTAAGTATCATATTTATACGTAGCAACACGTAAAGATTTCCAGTTCACGAAGCCAAAAACATTAGGAACGAACCGACCACAATAATAACGAATACATAGATTGACAGAGATCTAAGCAAAAACAAATCACTGCCTTCCGATGTCCGAGCTCAGAGCACTTCGATAGACGTTAGTTTGTTTACATTCAAAACGGAAACTTTCATGTTATTTTCACAGATGGTAGAACAGTTTGCCAAGGGAAATGAAACCAAACTGAAAATCATAGTACACAATTAAAGGTCATGTGATAATACGAATTGCAATGCAACTACATTTTACATACAAAACAATGTTGGTTATGATTAGAAGGTAGTGTGACAGCATCAGTTTCGTTGCTATTTATTATTATTAGTTATCAGGCAGGCAGTTGAGACAACTGATAGCCGCCTGTATCCAGTTCTTCACATTAGGTTAAGCGAGTTTAGATGAGTGTCAAGTCGGTTTTTTAATTGATTGATATTTTGGGCAGAGATCACTATTTCTTGAACTTTTGCAAAATACTTAGATGATAAACATTGTTGATTGTTGTAAAATAGGTATCACCAAATACAAGTGCTATTTCTAAAATATTTTATTTGCGCATTATTTATATTACAAACGTGGATTGGATAAATTTAGTAGGATTAAGGCTTACTCAACTTTCAATAGCGGCATCATTTGACCAACGCATGTAAGCTGCAATGTATTTGATAGGCAAACGCGACGTTGCCGCTTTGTAGACGCAAGGTGCCATTAACCGCCAAAAGTCGATAGCGTGCGTATGACGAGCAGTTTACTAGACAGTAGGCCTAAGAGCGGTTACTCACTACATCTACTCCAAAGTATACGTAGAATGGAATATAACAGTTGTGATTTTCTCCCACAGGTCAATATCCAGTCCCAAAATGGATTCACCCCATTGTACATGGCGGCGCAGGAGAACCACGACGCCGTGGTCAAGTTCCTGCTCGCCAACGGAGCCAACCAGAGCCTCGCCACTGAGGTTGGTACTATTGTAAAACACAGTCTGTCTACCACTCTATCCTAGCTAGCCTACGATACATTGCTCAAATTGCAAAGGGCAGGGCACATTGCGCGAAGAACTGACAGCTGTTGGGGCAAAAAGGATCCATCTCAATTGGAGACCTTTTGATCAAAAGCGCAGGATCGCGCTGGTTGCAGGCCGCTTGTAACTGGTATCCCTATTTATAAATCTACTAGCAGTTCACCGCGACTTCGCTTGCGCCAAAAGTCGGATTTTCCATACAAACTTTTATCCTCCTGGCCTGATGATTTTATATCGCGTCAAAAAGTAGCCTCCTAGGGTCTCAAACTATCTCTGTACCTTTCATTTGAATCGGTCTAGTAGTTTCGGAGCTTATTCAATACAAACAAACAAACAATGAAATCTTTTCTCTTTATAATATTAGTGTAGATGAGTAGGACAAGAACGAGAACCGTGAGACACTTACAAGGATCCGCCTGCGCAACTCTCAAGTCCCTGTTTTCGTCCTACTACGCCGAAGTTCCCACAAGCGAGGACTCAATTAAGCGGCTTACCTAATCTCATCCATTCTCCAACCAGGATGGCTTCACCCCTCTGGCGGTGGCGATGCAACAAGGACACGAGAAAGTGGTAGCCGTGCTTCTGGAAGCAGACACGCGTGGACGCGTCCGACTGCCCGCGCTGCACATAGCGGCTAAGAAGGACGACGTGAAAGCTGCTAATCTTTTACTTGAGGTACGTATCTATGACACTCGGCTACACGTCACTGCCCCACTTTGACATTGAGACCGCCTCTATTGCCTACGTAAAAAAGCTGTTTTCGTAGTTCACATGGGTAACCTGGTGTGCTGCCGACTGCAACTTAAAGTTCCAAACTATGCGATTTCCTAGCCATACCGCTTACATGGTAGGTCCATGTAAGCGGTATGCTCATGTGTCATTGTGTGGAGTTCACCCCTTAGATCGGCTACGATAAACGATCTTTGAGGGCACCAACGCGCTACCAAACCAACTAAGAGTCGAAGTAGCCGCCGCCAAAATCGGTTAAAATGATTTTCATCATTATTATCATCGTTTAGCCTTAGTACTTGGTAGGACAAGTGATGTGTTAAGATTCCATTGAAAAAAAAAATTAAACGCTGGCTCACTGGCGAAGCAATCACCTCTTAAAATCCGTCGAGTAACTAACGTCCTCTGTAGCTCAGTTGGGAGAGCATTCGCCCGTCCCGCCTAAAGATGGATGATAAATTTTTATCATACTTATTATTGATGTTGTAGAATGAACATAACCCAGACGTGACGTCAAAGTCAGGCTTCACGCCGCTCCACATAGCAGCGCATTACGGAAATGAATCAGTGGCCAGACTGCTGCTGGCTAAAGGAGCTGACGTCAACTGTGCTGCCAAGCACAATATCTGCCCACTCCATGTCGCTGCTAAGTGGGGTAAGTTGCTGTTCTTCAAGAGGTACACCGAACATACCTATCAGACTATACATTTAAGTTGCAAAATTAACTCTATCACAACTGATTATCATAAGATGAAGAGTTTAGTTTACTGTGCTATTTGTACCAAGTCAAGGATAAACTAAGAGTGCCCACCACAATAGAAAATGTCTTGTTCTACGAGTTTTTTAACTGATTAAACGCAATATTAACCTTAACTTAACCAATATTCAGGATTATCGGTTTCCGACAGACATCGGTATCCTCTGCAGTAAGCAATTGTGCACCACCTAGTTCAGCTATTTCCATTTCAAATTTAACATTTAGGGCTCTGAAGTAAGTTATTAGCTTTCAGATGCCTTACCCCAGATGACAATGTCCATATTTTCGAACTGAAGTAGTTTCATCCCTGTCACTCATGCCAGCATGACAGCGGGATCGAGCGTGATGGCTAGACTCAAAAATACGGACATCATCACTTTGGGCAAGGCCACAGTTTCTTATACAAATACTCCTTTACTCAAAGATTACCATAACCTTTAACCAGGTAAAGACAACATGGTGTCTCTCCTCTGCGATAACGGGGCGAACGTGGAAGCTCGTACTAGGGACGGACTGACACCCCTGCACTGCGCCGCGCGCTCTGGACACGAGAGAGTGGTCGAGGCATTACTGGACCGCGGCGCACCTATTACTAGCAAAAGCAAGGTAGGACCATGTGTTTTAATGTATACTGTGATAATAAGGCAAACGTAGAAGTAACGATAGCGCTCCGGACACGAGAGAGTGGTCGAGGCATTACTGGACCGCGGGGCACCTATCACTAGCAAGAGCAAGGTAGGACCATGTGTCTTAATGTATACTGTGATAATAGGATGAACGTAGAAGTTACGATAGCTCTCCGGACACGAGAGAGCGGTCGAGGCATTACTGAAACGCAAGGCACCTATCACTAGCAAGAGCAAGGTAGTACCACCTGTGTGACAATGAAAAGGCGTCAGTTTAAACAGTCTCTTATTCAAGTAAACGTGGTGTCTCTTCTGCAATAAATGGGTTACTGGGGAAGCTCGCACTTATAGTCCGACAAGTTTGTCCGACCCTCCTGCCTAGTGTCAGACGTGCGGGGGTGAGACATGCTAGCAGCTAGATGTCAGCGGGATCGGGTGGTGTTGCGGGGTATTGCAGTGAAGGAGATTTCCTAAGACAGTCGCGAGCGAGTGGCGCTTCTTCGCACCCCGTAGTCCTGTAGTTCCTGCAATCATACCCCAGAAGGGTCGGACTAAAGAGACGGACTGACGCCGCTGCACTCCGGACACGAGAGAGGGGGTAGAGGTTTTGCTGGACCGCGGGGCCATAAAGGTAGGATAGTCCAAAAAATCCTGCGCTCTCTTACTGCCCCGGATTTTACAGTCTAAAAAAAAATTGTGGGGGAAATAAACGGATAGATAAAGATAAATAGACGGATTGAGGTTTCTTCTTCTTCATAGTCGTATTTCTCATGGATTAGAGTCGTGATTATTATGTCGAATGAAACACACACAACGTCTTCTTGGCAATTTTAAATGGTGTGGTTTGCCCTTGCCTTCTCCATTTCACGCTCTAGCTCTAGTTAGCTGTGCAGGTTTCCTCACGAAGTTTATCTTCACCGTCAGGCAGTGATATCTTTGAATAAGACTTTGTTTTTATACAAACTCAGTACAGGCGGGATCGAACTCACATCCATGCGGATGAGAAGTGACGTTTTCTCCTCTCGGCTATCGTTCGGAAGAAGTTTCACAGACTATTTTATTCAACAGAACGGCCTAGCACCCCTCCACATGGCGGCTCAAGGCGACCACGCTGAGGCTGCGAGAGTGCTGCTCTCGCGCAGGGCCCCGGTCGATGACGTCACTGTTGACTACTTGACAGCACTGCATGTGGCTGCTCATTGCGGACACGCTAAAGTTGCCAAGCTTCTCTTAGATCGGTGAGTAGGAAGATGTAGCGTGTAGACAGTGTCGGTTATGTAATTTTTTTACGCTGAAGCCCAGAGACAATAAAACGGACCCGAATAATCTGTAATAATCTCCATGTGTGTTCTCCGATTTTTAAAAATTTTTGTTTTATTTTGTAGGGTTCCGTAGTACGACAAGGAACCCTTATAAGATCGTTCAGTCCGTCCGTCTTAGTCTGTCACAGCAGAATATCTTCTACGTTTATGGACTGATTTGCATGTAACTTGGTTCGAGAATACTTCACATATAGATCTCATTTTTAAAAATACAAAAAATTAAAATTACCCTTTTTAAGGATACCTCCCCATACATGTAAACGGGGTGCTGAATAATTTTTTTGGGTGCACCGCCCTGTGTGGGGTATTGTTGAAAAGGACTATGAAAATAAGGTAGGGTTTTTATACAACACTTTTTTATCAGCTTTACCAATTGCGAGATATAGCCCGCCAAAGTCGTTTACACGGTGTCCCCCCCCCCCCCCCTGTAATTTCTAAAGTCTTGGACCTATAAACTTCAAATCACTCACGTAAAGAAACAGGCGCGGAAACTCTTATTTAAAATTATTTCGGGTATCCTGTGATGAATACTTTTAAAATTAGAAATTAAATAAAAATATATACTTTTTTCCAAAAAAATATAAAGCCCAGGGAGATGATGATGATGCAAGAAATGCAAAACAGCGCGGTGCCAAAAATGACTACGGAACCCTACTTTATGCGGTTCGACACGCACTTGGCCGGTTTTTTTTTTAGTTCGTTTAGTTCTTAAACACAGTTTTGAGAACCTATCTAATGTGATACCTTTATTAATACCATAGATGCAGGCTTGTTTTTTTAGTCAGTTCTTTAAGGTATTGCATTGATAAATTAGTCAAGTTATGTCAATTTCTTTATTAATCAATGTGTTCTTATTCAGAAATGCTGACGCAAACGCACGTGCTCTGAACGGATTTACTCCCCTACATATCGCTTGCAAGAAGAACCGAATTAAGGTCGTGGAACTGCTACTGAAGTATGGAGCCAGTAAGTTATCAAAAGTCTTCTTTTACTCGAGCAATATCTTAATAAATACCTATTAAAAAGGCACCAGACGCATTTAGTAAATTCTACCTAATAATTAGATTCAAGAAGGTAAGTATTAATATCTGATCTGATTTGCAGGTATCCAGGCAACAACAGAATCAGGGCTGACTCCTCTTCACGTGGCAGCGTTCATGGGCTGCATGAACATCGTCATATACTTGCTTCAGCACGAAGCCAACCCTGATGTGCCTACCGTCAGGGGTGAGACGCCCCTGCATTTAGCTGCTAGGGCTAACCAGGTGGGTTGTACTTCTATGATTAGCTATAGGTAGACCGCCATAATGAGTCTTCACTTGCTAGATCCAAGGGCGTGAAGTAAGACAAGAACGCAGACGTGATCACATTCTTATTTTTTTATTTGGAATGGGTTTGCTCTTGACTCTAGACTAAATGACCGAGCGTAGACAGAGTCGACAGTGAAGCGAGCTATCCCAGAAGGTTCTGGCACTCCCACTCACCGACGGAACACAGCAAGCTGCTTGGCGCCGGGCTCCGGTGGGAGGGTGGCTACCAGGCGGCACCTAACGGACCCTACCACCGCTGTGAGGATCATTTAGCCACCATTGTTCGGGGTGGACCACTAGGAGGTAGATCCTTCACCACCCCGATTCTCGGCCAACTCAGTCTCCGTTCTCGTCCTACCTCTGCGCCCCTGTGTTTATCTGTGTGCAGGCGAGGATTAAATTTTGCGATTGAATTAAAGGTAGTGAAGATTCATTTTGTTCTGAAACTTAGGATGTTAAGACCTTGCCTGATCATGACAACTTCTTAGACCCATCACATTAAGTAGATCCAGATAATCAACCAAATATATTTCTCCAGACTGACATAATCCGCATACTCCTCCGCAACGGAGCGGCGGTAGAAGCGAAGGCGAGAGAGAGACAGACGCCCCTCCACATAGCCTCTCGCTTGGGCAACGTTGACATCGCAGTGTTGCTGCTTCAACACGGAGCCGACGTCAGGGCGATGACTGCGGACCACTACAACGCGCTACATATCGCTGCTAAGCAACACAATCATGATGTAACTATCTTTAGTAGTAGAAGAAGAAAAAGAAAGAACTTTTTTTTATATTAAGTTACCACAGTGTCTTACCTTTTGGTTATTTAACTCAATAAATACCTTAATGATAAAGGGTTATTTTATTGTGGATAATTGATGAAAATGTATGGTGCGTATGGACGAGCTGGTAAGCTCGCACCAAAACAATATATGTGTCAAAAGAAACTTTTTAAAACAGGTCTTGACAATAGTAAGTAGTGTCTGATTTTCTTCCACTGCTTATTCTTAACACTAGCCCACAATGTACCTATCCCAAAACGGTAGAAAGGTCTATGTTAGGACGTGTAAAAGAGACCCCAGTAGGTCTACAAGCACAAATACTTACATGTCTGAGACCTGGGTTATCAGCAGGCCGACCAGTCCAGGAATAAATAGAAAAGTTACAAAAATAATGAACATTTTGCTAATACAATTTGATAGTTAAGACGTATATAGTCTGAATTACTATCGGAGAAGATATTGATGAAATGTGACTTGTAGAGAATACCACTTGGTGAATAGTCTGCTTTTTGTATAAAGTTTCAGTTGTGCAATAAATCTAAAATAAAATAATATTTCTTCAAAAGGTGGCAGCAGCACTCATCGAGCACAACGCGCCCCTGACAGCGACCACCAAGAAAGGATTCACAGCTCTCCATCTTGCTGCCAAATATGGCAATTTGAAGGTCAGCATACAGATTTCCATGATCTTTGATTTTTGACGCAACTGTGTTAGGAAGGCAATGGGAAGCGCTTTCGACCGACCGGTTTTTAGGGTCGGGGACCAAGTTCCTTTGGTCACCGTCTTGGTCTACCTATATGCAGTCAAGCTCGTGCTAAATCTTACATATCGCGGTTTGTGTTGTATGGAGCAGGCTAACAGCGCCATCTAGCCTGTATAGGAGCCGAGTCAGGACGTCGCGTCTAGAAGTTGCTTTGCTAGTGTGGGCAACAGTGGTAAGATGTCGCCACAGTTTGGTTAAATTTCTCCTCCCCAAAATAACTATAGAGACATTGAAAAAAAAAGCAGTGAAATGAGGGATAACCACAGAACAGACAAATAGTTCTGTAAGGGTAAAAGGGGTACGTATTATAATACCGAAAGTTCATAATACCTACAAATGAAATACCTACGCTTGAAACGTAAATCAAAATACCGAACGAATGAAATACCTATACCCGATATACCGAAGCTCAATATGCCGAATTTCAAATAACCGAAAGTTCAAAATCCCGAAAGTGCGAAATCCCGAAAGTTTGAAATACCGAAGGTTCATATCCCGAATGTTTAAAATCCCGAAGATACCTACAGTCCTAATAATCAAACCTAATATATTTCCTATTTACTGAATACCTAACCTAACTATTTTGTGGCGCTTCGCCGGCCGCTGCCGCGGCACCGTTGTGGTCAACACTTTAACCAAACCTAATGTAATCAAACCTAACCTTTAGTAGACGTCTGGTACTTTCGGTCATATAAACAGTCGGTATTTAAATTCGGCATTTTAGTATTCGGCATTCCAATTATAGGTCTTATAAGATTCGGTATTTTGAATTTTCGGGATTTCAAACTTTCGGTATTTAGAACTTTCGAACATATAAACATTCGGCATTCTAAAATTCGGGCTTCCGTTCGTAGGGCTTATGAAATTCGGTACTGTAATACGTACCCGGATAAAAGTGTGTGTTGGAAATGTAGCATTTTTGGAGATGAAGTGGCGGGGGACTCGCTAGTATATAAAAATATTATTTCCTCAAACATTTTAGTATGGTTTAATCTAAGGAGATGAGGAGACCTCACCTAGAATACAATTTCAGTATATTCTTATAAGACATGAGACAAATAAATCATAAACTCACAAACGTGACTCCACAGGTGGCGAACCTTCTGCTAGCGCACGGGGCATCTCCTGACCAAGCCGGGAAGAATGGGATGACCCCGCTACACGTGGCCGCGCAGTATGACCAACAAGCCGTCGCGACCACTCTCTTGGAGAAAGGCGCTGATGCGAAGGTAAGTGAGAAAAAGATGGTAACTAAGCTGTTTTTAATTGACGCAGGGTTACAAGATAAGTAGCGTAAATATAATCACTATATATCCTGGATGGAATCACTGTTCCTGATCAGCTTTTGGGTTTGAAAAGAGGTAACCTTGAGATCATTCTAGGGTTCTGTTCTGAAGTCAATAAGGTAGGTACACTTTAGTTTCGCTAGGTCCGTCTGTCTTAGTTTATGAAATTATACTCACAAAATTCATCGACGTTTGACGACCTACCATAATACGATTGTATCTGTTTTTATGTCCGAAGTCTAGGGCAAAGATCCTTAGTACTAGAAAGTTGTGAGAGACTAGTAACTAAGGAACCCTTCATACTTAGTTGTGGCCCGCCGACATACACTCAAATTTTACCGACAGTTTTTGATGAAATATCCAGAAAAATTGTTGGTAGGATCAAATACTATAGTTAATTACGAGTTATAGTAAATAATAATTAAAAATTATTATCTCTCTCGTATCCATACTAATATTATAAATGCGAAAGTGTGTCTGTCTGTCTGTTAGCTCTTGACGCTTAACCCACTGAACCGATTGAGATAAAAATTTGCTATGGAGACAGTTTGAGGCCCTGGGAAGGACATGGGCTACATTTTGTCGTGATATAAAAACATTAAGGGGGTGAAATGGGGGACGAAATTTTATATGGAAAATCCAACTCTTGCGGGCGAAGTCGCGGGGAACCACTAGTACTAAATATATCGTCTATGAATATTGTTTTCTCATAGTACTACAAAAAACCGTTTTTGAAAGCACCGTTATCTCTTTACTTTATATCTTCTGACCTTGATCGTAGGAATATGTAAAATTAATTCAGAAACTCATTTTGATGTTCTATTTACTCAGGCTGTGGCCAAGAACGGACATACTCCTCTCCACATAGCCGCTCGCAAGAACCAGATGGAGACGGCAGCCACACTGCTGGAGTATGGAGCTTTGACAAACGCTGAATCCAAGGCCGGGTTCACGCCTCTCCATCTCGCAGCACAACAGGTATGTGTCTAGTTTCTGTAATGCGTTCTTCTTTTTGCCTTTGTGTCTTAGTAGTTCTATTAGTCATACTTAAAGAATATTGGCCAATTTTGTTTTTGTTTATTTTTAAAGGTACCAATATCGATTTCACCATTTTGAGAGTCCTGTATTTTTCTTCAGGGTCACACAGAAATGTGCTCGCTTCTGCTGGAACACGGGGCTGAGGTAGACCAGCAGGCCAAGAACGGACTGGCGGCTTTGCACTTGGCTGCGCAAGAGGACCGCGTGCCAGTTGCTCAGCTGTTGGTCAAGAATGGAGCTGAGGTAAGTCTTAAGCACTTATTGCACCATCCTATTTGTGTAGCATCCTACTTAGGAAATAAGAAAGAAAGAAAAATGCTTTATTAACTTAGGACATCACAATCACACACACACGCTTACAAAAAAAACATAATACTTAATTAATACAAACAGCAAATATAAAGATGTAATCGCAGTTCACTACTTAAGTTCCTTTCTTCCTAGTTAGGAAGCTTGCGTCCTAACTAGAAAGGCGACTGGGGCCCCACTTTGTAAGACGAAATCCGTAGTTTTGGCTGTAGCCGTCCCTGTCTCTAATGCCAGCATGTCAGTGCGAGGGAGCGCGACGGCTAGACAATGTGTTATCAGAGTAGGAGCACCTGTTTATCGATCCTACATTCCTAGTTAGGATCCTAAGTCGAATGCGACTTTCCTAGTTAGGATCGTAAGTAGGATCCTAGTTATCCTGTTAGTCTTATACGCTCATAACACAGGGTAACCTTATATGAGAGCAGTGCCCACACTGTAATATATTAAGTGTTATGAATAAAGAAATTTGTTATTTGTATTAGTAGTTAGGAAGCTACAAATAGAATGGTTTATTAAGCACCTCAGGTTCAATATCACTTGTCACTTTCAATTCAATGGTGTTGAGGGTATTCCCAATAACATTGTTTAAAGCGACGCGGCATTACAGCGTTAAGAAGCACTTTAACACTTCAACAAGCTTTCCCATCTTCTGGATGGCCGACTGGTGTAGTAGGCAATCGATATATGCGATGAACGCGGATTCGACTCCCACCTCATGCGGATATTTTTTTCAAGTGCTATATCTAATCAGTCAATGTCACTCCTTAGTTAGAATATATAATCCAGTACCCGCAAGGAGAAATTATTTGTGTGATGGATGAGCACGAGCATTTAGTACCTAAGTCATGGATGTTTATAAGTTGTCATAGCACAAGCTCACGCTTAGTTTGAGGCTTGGTAATTGGTGTGTTTGTTAAAACAATTTATTTATTATTATTTACCTATATCGCCTTGCAGATGCCACACCCTTGAATGAAATCACTGTCTGATACTCAGAGATTTAAAAAAAAAACTTTACTTCGAGACAGTTCAACTGAACTGTTAAAGACTTTAAAAGAATCTGAGTTTCGTCGAATGTATCTTGTATACTGGATGGTCTTTAAATACATTAGAGTCGCGGTTCTGTTTCGTTTGACTAAATTGACGTCCACATTTTTTCTGTGTCAATCTTTAGGTGGATATCTGCACCAAAGGCGGGTACACGCCCCTGCATATCGCGAGCCACTACGGGCAGGCCAACATGGTGCGGTTCCTGCTCGAAAATGGCGCTTCTGTTAAAGCTCAGACTACCCACGGGTAAGTGCTTATTAATTTGAACAGATGTAATATACCTACTTACCTTAAGATGGTAAGCCTGAGACAGATGTAGTAAGCCTTTAATTTATCATCATATCATATCAGCCTATTGCAGTCCACTGCTGGACATAGGCCTCTCCAAGACGGTGCAAACTTTCACGGTCCCCTGCTTCTCGCATCCAGCCACCACCGGCCACCTTCCTCATTTACCACCTTTAATTTATAGTAGTTGATAATTCAGAGATGCTTTCTCCAATAATATCAAAGCTTTTAACATCTCATGATCTCAAATAGGCCTATTATAGGCCGTTTTCTAAAGGTCTTCCAAAATGTTTGTTAATGCCCAGGAAATAAAGAGATACACATATGATGAGAAATATGTACAGGCGCATTAAGTACCTAGGTACGTGCTTTTAATTCGCGGATACAACTCCACAAGACACACGTTTATAATTTCTCAATTTTCTACGACAGGTACACGGCTCTGCACCATGCTGCCCAGCAAGGACACATTAATATTGTTAACATCCTGCTCGAACATAAGGCGGATGCAAACTCTACTACTACGGTAAGTTTAGTAGTACCATGGTAGTACGTTATAAAACTTTAACCAGACCGCAGCGCAGGTACCATGCTTTAAATAGTTTAAAAGCAAACTAAAAAGTCATCACTAGATAATAGGTTACTTACGATAAATCAGCTTAGGGTTGGGAGCTTGATGGGTCAAGCGAGAGATGTGGCCGCGAAATTGGTATGCATTGTTCAATAGGACGAAACATCTAAGTTGAAAGAAACTAGTGGTTTCCCGCGACTTTGCACGCGTCAAAAGTTGAATTGTTTATATAAACTTTCATCCCCTATTTCATCCCTAAATGTTTTATATCGCGACAAGACGTAGCTCATTTCCTTCTCAGGGTCTCAAATGATCTCTATAGTACTAAAATTCATCTAAATCTGTAAGTAGTATAATCATCAAAAGGTAGCGTGTCACCAGCAGTATGGCCTAAGCCTTAGCAAAATTGATACCTAATAAGAGAGCAAAATATACATGTGTATTTGAAAAGATAACAAAGTAAAACAAAATTTTCCAACAGAACGGCCAAACGCCTCTGGATATAGCATCCAAGCTTGGCTACGTAACGGTCATGGAGACGTTAAAGGAAGTCTCAGAGCCGTCCATCGCACCAGCCTCACAGGAGAAGTATAAGGTGGTGGCGCCGGAGACCATGCTTGAAACCTTCATGTCTGACTCCGAGGAAGAAGGTGGTAAGTGTAATTAATTCCTAGAGTTAACTACCCGGGTTTTAGAGTCCATTGGATCAAAAGAGTAGCGTAGGGCGTCCACTGGCAAGGTGGACAGACGACCTATTAAAAGTAGCAGGATTGCACTGGATGCAGCTCGCTTGTAGGCAGATTGGAAATCTATGGGGGAGGCCTATGAGGGAGAGGTTTAGCAATGGGCATTCTGTTCTGATAATGATGATCAAGCCACAACGATGCCAATTTACGTAACAAGATTCGTTGAGGGCCTAGGATCTCTAGGGTTCAGTTTCTCTCTACGGAATAGTATCAGGAATTAAGAGACGTATTAACTAGTATGACGGACATATGGATCATAAAGTTCAACCGAAGTTAAGAAATGGTAGCCGTCGGGTTGGGCTTAGGCAGGAAAGGTCTGGATTGTAGACTCTTCGATCCATAAAAAGCACAGTACATTGCAATAGGGTAAGAACTACCAAACCAAGAGCAAACTCGTAAAGAGTTTGCATCTCAGAAGTCAAGAGTGTTAACCCTTTGCACAGATGTCATAGCGGGTTTTTCCCACCCATTATATTTCCCAGGTAAAATAATTTATTATTTCTCAGGAGAAGACACGATCCTCAATGATCAGCCATACCGCTACCTGACAGCGGATGATATGAAGTCCCTCGGAGATGATTCCTTACCCATAGACGTCACCAAAGACGAGAGAACCGAATCCGCCATGAGCCATAAGAATATCATGGAGATGTCTCAAGGTAAAGATACCTTTTGTGTAAAACCATGGTAAAACTAAGATGGTCCCTATTTCTACCCCTCTACTTTAATATAATTAGGCTTTATTGGTCACCATAGACTTAGGAACGGCGTATGTCCCTCAAAATATAAACATAGTCATATTATGATAACCTTAGATGGAGTTTATCTTAAGACACACTCTGTTTCTTTTAAGGCTCGAGGAGTCTAACCCCCCATTTGAGCACATTAAATAAATGCAGGATTATAAGAAATGAAATCTTTTGCAATCAAATATCAAAACTTGCAAAGCTACTCGTATACGAGTAATCCTAATCCAGAAACTAGAGACGGGACTGTTGCTTATTCCACAAACAGATCCTAAGTTTATCAAAATGTTAAAACTACTTTTAACGGTTAACCAGCTTTTGTTTTTGTTTCCACTAATCAAGAAGCTTAAACAGAACTGTTCTTATTAGCTGCTTATCCCAAAAACAGGCTTCAGGTCCTTTGTACTAACGCAAAGACTACGTTTGACCAACTTATTGTGTTCCACTAACACCCACTTAAAAATGGAACCACGTATTAAGACTTTTAGGGTAATCAGTCCCATTCCCACCAGGATCAGTAAACGGCATCCCGTACCAGCCGCAACAGGAGGTGGTGGTGAAGAGTATCAGCCGGTACAGCACCGCGCAGGCGCCTGAGGGCTACTGCTACAACGTCGACCCTACGCAGCCCAAGTCAGTGTCATTGTTCATTATGCAGGATCTAATAACATCAACTGTATTTTCCATTCAAGGGTTGAATCTGTTGCTCTAATAATGTCCTCCTAGCCGAATTTGGATTACACTGGCCAATCTCAACAGAGATTAGCCGTCTGCGCGGGTGATATTATAGTGCACAAGTGTGTGCGCAATACACAGATGCAATCTCTGTTCCTTCACTCTTATAATTCGGTGAAACGGCAGTCCGACATGAACGTAGAGAGATCAGGCGCATGACCAACGTGCTTTTCGCGGCATGGGGGTGTTAAAACCAACTTCCTGACTCCGGAGCTGTGTCTGAGTCATTTCAAGGCCGTAAATCCCAACACTTTCGGCCCTACCCGGGATTCAAACCCGGGACCTCGTGGTTAGTACCCAGCGTCCTGATCACTAGACCAACAAGGCCGTCATTCTGTTGCTCTAATAAAACTACGTTGCGGTAAAACGAAGGTCGAAATCACAAAAGAAAATGGGTCAGCTGATCATTTCTCAGGGGTTTGTAGGTAAATTAGCAATATTCCGATGTTGAACCCTTAGTAAAAGTTCTTGCATTTGATGAGTACAGCAGTGGGCCACACACAAACTTACCCAAATCGGTTTGGGATTTTAGATTATTTGGATTGGGTAGGTTTATGTGTGGGAGTGGCCCACTGTACATCCCCCGAACACTAAATCGGCGAAAAGTACACCTTTTTTTCTAGACCACTGATTAGCCGTTACAGTCTATGTGCGATAAACTTTTTTTAGATTTTGGTCACAAAGTAAAAGTTGTTGTATTAGAGCAGCAGAAGCAACCCCTGAAAGGAATGCAAGTAATAAAGTGATACTTACCTTATATTCTTTTTTAAAGTAGATATTGCAATTTTGGGCGGGCAAAACAGAGTTGGCGGCTGTTATATAAGTTATACCTTTCTCATTCAGCCTTATCTTCTTTAATACCTAAGTAACATAGTAATAATTTCTAGTGTTAGCTTCCTACCAGGATTTTAGTTTAACTACATGGTTTTTCTTTTATTTGTGTAATTATAGAATTCTAACTTCGGTGTAACTTAATTTCTTAAATCTTGCTTCGTCTGTATATAGTGGAATAATACTGCATATTTATGTTACTGGCTGTAGGTGGGCGTTAATAATTGCAACACAGTTTTTCAAAAACTATAGCAGTTATTTTCGTGCACATTTTGAAATGTACAAAATGTTTTTTATTCCCAATAAATTTTTTTTTTTTTTTTTTGTTTCGATTTTGTTATTTATCTAAAACACTTCTGGTATCAGCTTGTTATTCGTTTTATAAATTCCGACTTTTCCAACATTTATTTCAGATTTATGAATTATCTAATGAAAATCATTATTATTTATGCTATCTGAACATGGAACAACAGGAAAAAGCTGCAATGGAAGAAGTAAGTTATCAGTTTCTTTCCTTCTATTTCTTATTTAACTTTTGTAATGAAATATGTATTGTTATTTTTTATCGTAACCATTAAAAATATAATTACAAAGTACTATGTACCTATTCCTCCTCATAGTTGAGGTGAGGCCTTTTCCCAGCAGTGGGATCTAATAGGCTGACTTAACTATGTACCTATTTTGATAGTTAAAGATTTTTAGATGTTGATACTGTAAAATGTTGTTGGTCTTGAAATGGGGTTTTGTAAAGTATCTTTAGCTCTAAGTTGTAAGCTACGACTTCATCTAGATACATCACTGTTTGTGTGTCTGTTTGTTGCTTACTACCCACTGTATCTTTTTCGTCACTTTTTTCATCATTGTCATGTCTGTCTAGTTTCCTGGTGTCATTTCTGGTGGATGCCAGAGGGGGTGCTCTTCGGGGGTGCCGAGGAGGGGGGGTCAGGGTCATCGTCCCCCCACTGTCAGCTCAGCAGCCTACTAGGATTACTTGCAGGTATGATACAAACCGTGTGGAGTTTTCAGGAAATCCTAATTAAACTCTGTGTTAAGTTATTTTCCAAATGTGCCGTCATTACGGTAATATGAACTACTGTGTAATAGTGTGTCTCTATGTTATCTCATCTAACTTAATAGACCAAATACATCAAGTTTTCATGTTTATGATAAGAGTTTATTTATAACTTGCATACCATCTTATTGGTCGATTACACTGGACTATTATATAGAAGCTATTTACTGTGTTCTTGCCATATTCTTACTTCATTAAAAATAACCTTCATTTAACAGGTTAATGCGATTTTGGATTTCCACCTGTCATTTGCAACTGAATCTGCAAATATGTATAGTTAGTCGTCAATATGTCTAACATATTCTACTAGCACTCAATTCTCATGGTTCATACAATGTAACTATTTCAATCCTCAGATACCTCAAGCCGTCAAGGATCAACCACATGCCACCTCTTATGGAGGGGGAAGCCCTAGCAGCCAGGGTACTGGAGATGGGGCCGGTTGCTGCCAAGTTCTTAGGGTAAGATACGATTCTTGATTTAGGTACGTTTTGTTTAAATAAATAATGTCCTCGCTGAATCGCGGCCAATCTCAACAGAGATTAGCCAAATGCGCAATTATATCTGTTCCCTCAATGATAGTGCATTTATAAAGAGTCATTAGCACGCGGAAATTGATTGCTTCAAATTAAGCAATTTACTTAATTTACATAATGACATTTGGCACGTAAAAGAACGTGTGCTGAGCGCATCAAATTCGAATCACCGCTTAGTAGGAGATGACAGGTCTACCTCTTTTTTATACAATGTTAGAGTGTTTCCTCATTTCATAGTTCGGTAAGACGCCAATCCGACATCAACGGGTAAGGATCAGGTGCAGGTCACTAAATGACAGTTTACTGTTTTGAGTAGGCCTAGGACACGATTCTCATGTAGTGGAAAAAAGTTCACATTCGTAAAAATGTATGCCTCTTACGAGTGTGAACTTTTTTTCACTGCATGAGAATCGTGTCCCTGATCTTGGGGTGTTTTGCATTTTGTACCTATATCGTTATCCAAGTCGCTATAGCACGAGCTCACGTTTAGTTTGAGGCTAGGTAATTGGTGTGTTTGTTGAAACAATTTATTTATTTATATAAATACTGTTTCTTTAATTATTAACTGCAAAACTCCAAATTTAAAACGTGTCCTTTTCCACCAGGCCTGTGATCCTAGAAGTCCCCCACTACGCGTCCCTCCGAGGCAAGGAGAGGGAGATAGTGATACTCCGCTCCGACAACGGGACGAGCTGGCGGGAACACAACGCCGACGCGACTGATGACGTCGTACAGGACATACTGCATGAGACATTGGAAATTGAAGGTAATCATTAAGTATTGGTAAACCAACAGTTAGAGTCTACGCCTGTGGGGTAACGGAGCGCGGGGGGTGTAGAGTTATGACGAGAACGAGGACTGGACTATGTGTAGGTGGGAAAAATAAAATAAAATTATTTTGCTTTAAATTTCCGCTAAGAGACGCTAGCGCAGGCACCAAAACACACCAACCGCAACCGCGTTAAGTATTAAGTATTTCAGGCAAATGCAGAATGCACCGCCCTCCCTCCCTTAATACGCATACACTACAGCTAATGCAGTTGTTAGTTACCAACACCAACGTGCAAAAATCCTTTGAGTTTTTATGGTGCCTTTTCCGCAAAGTAACGCCTGATTCCAATAACTATGTGTAGGTGCAAAGCGTAGAGCATAAGCTCACGCTTAGTTTGGGGCTAGGTAATAGAAGTTTTTAATTTATTAAAAATTAAAGAAAGTTATAAATATAAAGAACGACTCTTGCTAAGACACAATAAAGTGCAAATTGAGATCGCGGCCATGCCAATAGCCTGCCGCTATAAGCACCAAGGCGATAGTCAAATGCGGCCTGGTCATGTACAAGCTGCCTCCACTGACGGCTACGTCCTGCATCATCGCTTCTGGATCCTCCATCTTCGACTTCAACATCCAGGGGCTGTGGTACCGGCACCATGATTATATGTTAGTAAGTGGATGACATGACCACCTAGAATTTTAGCGAATAAGAGTGTACTCGTAGTTACCAAATCAGTAAATACAAAACAATTCCCCAATCGTATGTTCACGATGATCTCAAAAACAACTGAAAGGATTTTCATGCGGTTTTCGTAAATTAATACTATATTTGCCTCTCTTTTGCTCGCTTATCCTCATCTCACCTGACAGCGTAGGGTCGACTGCCGCGACGCCTAACACGCGCCTGTATCGTAGATCTTACACGCGATGCGGCCGGCTTGTGACACCCTTTACGACCAAACGCCGACCGGTTGATCCGCACATGTACTTGAAGCTTTTAAGCTAAATTGCAGAGTTAGCCAGGGCTGACCCAAGTGACTTTCTCAACAGAAACAAACGAAGAGGACAAAGGCTGGGACGCGCCGCGCGTGACTCGCATCCTCACGCACGACTTCCCGCAGTACTTTGCGGTCATCTCACGGATCAGGCAGGAAGTGCACGCCATTGGCCCTGAAGGTATATCATCTTTTACTTTTTCCTTTCTATAAATGGTTATTTTTGTTAATGCAAACCTTCTTAGAGGTTGGTTCAAGTACAACAACTTTTACTATTGGACCAATATTGAAATCGTGAAAATAACACCACCACATACCAAATCGCTGGTCAGCTGACATTAGTAAGTATGGAGTGAAGTAGCCCCCAATAAGTTTAGAATTAACAAAAAATAACCTTGTATACCTCACATACCTATAATAACTCATGCAAGCACTGACACAAACACACATACACACACATACTTATATATACTCTTAACACATTACCCCATAGTATTTATAAGACTTGTTCATATTGTTAGATAGTCCTAATCTTAGTTTAGCTAAAATAAAGTAAAACTAAAATTATCAGAATATACCCATACTGCCTTGTAGTTACATGGGTATGTGCATTGTGCACAGCCGTTTCTTCTGATGAGTGGCCAAATATGCACACTGCCACCTTGGTCAACTTCATGTTCACCGTGTGTTTGTCTAATTCTAGTCACTTGTTTGCACAGGCACATGTTTTGTATTTATCTCTATTTCTGTCTCTCTCTCTATTTCACTTCTTTGGTTTTATTTTTGTATGGTTGCAAAGCGCATAAGATCAAAATTGTAATAGTAAAATTAATTCATGAGAACATTATGAAATATTAGCATCACTACTGTAGTTACCTGATATGCCATATGCTGGACCTCGGTCCAAAGCGGACCCCGGGCCCTCGCGCGAGTGCCCAACCGAGATAACGCTAGAATGATGATGATGACTAGCTAACATCACAACTTATTTTTAAAGGTGGCATGGTCTCCAGCTCCGTGGTGCCCCAAGTGCAAGCAGTGTTCCCTCAAGGCGCTCTCACCAAGAAAATCAAAGTCGGCCTTCAGGTAAACCTCTTCAAACCTCGCACCGGCGTCAAGGACAAAAACCTTAAAAAGATCACCGTCAACAACGTTTCCAAGAAAAAACGGTTCTCACTCATTTGGTAGTATAAGCCTTTGAAAGAATTTAAAAACAGCTCTAAAATTGTATACTCCGCTATGTTCAGTGACAAAGGTACTGTAATCGTAACGAACGATGTGATAGTTTTTATTTCATTGAAAGCTTCATAGTCAACAGTTAGAGCTACATTATAAACATTTTGAAGTGTAGTAGTTGCAATATTTATTCTTGGAATAAGTGTATCTTACATTAGAAGGAATTTAATAAATCATAGACTACGTAAGTTACCAAGTATAAAATTGTAGGTACGTCTATAATTTTTAAAACTCTTTGCCTTTAAAATTTTTAAGATCACCTTAAAAAATCTAGTTCTATTAGGTGTTTTTCTAGTCACTCAATAGTTACCACTTAGAATTTATATTTAAAAAGTTAAATTTAAAATGATATTTGCTTATTTGCAAAACGACAATTTTGTACCCTAGCTTATAAGGCAGACTCGTATTTTTGGTAAATATTTGCAGGGTATTATTTCCAATGAAAATAATGTATTCTTTAATCGCGGCTAATTAATTAATTGATACCGTGGATTGATATTTACGAGTAATACTCTTAGCCGTAGCTTAGACAGGAATAATCTAAATTAATAATAATAAAGTAGACGTGCTTAGTCCCGACCTAGTCGGAAAATATTTATGATAATACCATAAACAATTTTACCTTCTTTATCAGGGGTCTTTATCATTGTAATCAATAACACCTCAAGGAAAACGAATTGTAGGTACTTTTTGATAATTTTCTCAACGATTGGCGTTGAAGTAGTAAATTGATCTAGTCTTTTAGTTCTATTATTTAAATCGCCAAAATGGTTGTGTTAAATTTTTAATTAATAGTTTCTAGATATCTAACAAAAGTACAAAATAGGAATGCCAAATTTTTTACCAATCTTTTTTACATTGTTAGGAATAATGATTTTAGTTGTTTATTGATTTGATAGCGGTTTGGAAATCGGAATAGATAACTTCAAAACACTATTTAACTATAAATAATTAAGATCTTCAAGTTTTTATATTTTGCTATCTCATCTGAAAAATTACCATAGTTATTAACTTATACAAAAATACCTAACCCATTTTAATATATTGCTTGAACATTTGTTACATATCGTAATTGTATTATTCATACAAACTCATTTACTATTAAAATGATTGAAGTGATTTATCTTTGTAAGTAAGCAGTCATTCTAAGATAAGAAGTAATGCGTTACTCCGATAGGGATAATGTCATACCCAATAAATTTAGAATTAACTTGAAAATATTTAAGCAAAACCATTGTAGCGGGAATTTCAATAAAATGTATTTCGTAACAATATTTGTTTTTTGTATAAGCAAAATTGAATTATGAAATCACTGTCGATCAGTCAGGTTTCTCACACTGCGACGCCATTTAAGAATAATATTTCTCTAGTTGGTCTTTAGGTAAGCGTTAGCATGACTTTATTATAAGAAATTATTGTATTGATCATATTTAAATGTATGAACTTTGTAATTGATATAATTTGTGTGATTTTAACGAATTTTAGCTGACTTGTACCTGGAGTGATATGACGTATGATTTTATTAGCTAAGTAGAAATAATTACGTATTTTTAAGGTAATGGCTAAATTTATTGGGTAATGTCTATACGCTTCACATTTAAATGTTCCTTTGATCGTATGCGATTATGTAAATTATTTCCTAAAGACCAAACGTGAGACTTGCATGATGTATATTTTGTTTACGTTTGCTGTATTATTTTGGATGTTTAAAGCTTATTAATTTTTAGTGTTGAAGTATGTTGCATCTTGTTTTGAAGCGCATGTGTGAGAAATAGATGAGTCTGCTACACACGTATACATACTTATATAATTTATTTTTTAAATGCTTTTCCTGTGATTTCATATGTTCATATTTGCTTATTTCTGCACCAAAATCTCTACGCCACCTACCTAAAAATATCTGTCTTATGTTTTTAAAACTAAAAAATCTTGGTAGTTACATTTACATTAAGTAATTTATTTTCTTACGTAAAATAATACGGTAAGAAATAATTGTTACCAATGTTATTTAAGTTGCATCCAAAACGGTAAGTAATAATCCAAATATTATTTACCAGGCACAAATATTTAATTTTGCAATTCACTTTCTTAGCCGCTTCTCTGCAAATTCTGCGTTTGGTCTTTAGAAATTATGTGTCATTCAGTATTTGACGAAAAACATAATCTTATAAAAAATATATTTTGCAGGCTCAGATAATAGATTCGGAGTTGACCGCAAAATTGTTGGGTCGGGGCGTAGCAGTATCGCCTGTTGTGACTGTTGAACCACGAAGAAGGAAGTTCCACAAAGCCATCACACTGAGTATGCCGGCTCCAAGACCACATACTCAGGGAATGACAAACCAGTACAGCACTTCTTCGGCCCCGACCCTTAGACTACTTTGCTCCATATCAGGTACGACTACAATTTTTCGCTTACCAACTACTGCAGATCTGTTAAGTTATAGAAATGACTTGGGACTTTTAACAAATTCTGGTAGTCAAAATATATATCTGTGTTATATCTGAAATTGGGCTCTCAAATATTTTTAATAGAGGATTTAATGTCCTTTTGGATTGATAAACGTCCTTTAGTCACTTGTAACTGAGGTCTGTGAAGTGTTGCAATGGAGTATGGCTTGTACTTGCTACCTTGACGACATAATGATTTGCTTGCAAACTCGGGAGGTAAGTCTGCCTACAATAAAGTAATTAGGCTTGTGATATTCGCTTTAAGTTTAATTAGGTAAAATAGGTCTAGCGAAGTTAATACCAATATTCCATTACAACACACTAGTAATGTAGAAATAAAATAGATAAATTCAATCATTCAGGCAACTCGTTTAGGTTCGAATAGTGTTTACTATATTTAAATTACAAGATCGGTAGAATTTTAACTAGATTTTGGTCATTTTGAGAATTTATAGTGTATTATAGTTAAAAATGATAGAATTCTATCAATTTGTATCTTAACTTACTAGATTTTTTCTCCTTGATAAATTTTAATCAAATAGTTTGAGTAGTTAAAACGATAATACAGTTTTAGAAATATTACTCCCAATTGCATAGACAAAGGGATGAGCATGTTATTTGGAAAGTTAGAGTAGAATTTCGATCAACAAAACATTACATGCGGGAAAAGTTAAGAAGTGAACGTGATCTAAAACTGAAGTCCAAGAAATTATAATCGAGCAATTAATCGCTTATAGCAAATACACCAAGCAGCTAAAGGGACGCGTCCCTGTGTGTGCGTTTTGTGCGTGTCTACATTGTCTTTGTTCTCGTGTGTTTGTGTGTGTTGCACGCTCACCGTGTGTGGCGCTAAATAATGTGCTGCCACCTATCGGCGCGCCAACAGGGGTATTTCGCAAACGATCTCTCGAAGGTAAAAAATTAGAAATATTATACAAATATTATAAAACAGAATCAAGATGTCGGTTTGAGTTTCATTATTTTCAGTTCAAAATTTCTTTTTCCTATTCTGAATTTTGCGCGTCATTGATTTTTCACGAGTCATTGTTTCTATGTGATATTTATACTCTAAGCTTCAGTTCGTTCCGAAGAGTATAACTATCTGACACATTGATTTTCTTCCCTCTATCACTTTTTGAATGCTTTTCCATTTTTGCTTCTCATTCATTCTTCCTCTATGCACGGGCTGAAGTTTTTACGCTTTGTTAAATCACTACCACTCTGTATCATACCATTCATGAGTCTTGGGACGTCAAGAAGTGCACAGCGATTTACTCACTGGACGTTGTCGGTTTAGAACAAATGTACAAATAAATATAAAACCTAGACATAATTAAACTGCAACAGTATTGGCACATTGTAAGAGGTTGTTGACACAATATACCTGTTTGTTTAGTGTAAGCGTAACGTTAAACGATATAATTAATGCGGTGCCATACACCATTTTCACTTCATTTTAATGCGTCAGTGTTCCCAGAATTTTCTTTAGTTGCTTGTACTAATCAAAGTTCTTTTCCAAAACGGCCTATCAGTTTTGTTCCATTTCATCTTCTATCCGTTTTGTCTCATTTCTGTTCTTATCATTATTTCACAAAACACATTTTGGTTACACTATTAATTTCGTTCAATTGGATTTTGGGTTATGTTCAGTGAATGTCCTTCGAGAGATCTGTTTTTCGAAAAACCAGACAGCAAATTAGATGATTCGTTTAATGACATAGATTCATTGTTTTTGTTTTGAGACTAGCACTATATTTTTATAATAAACAGGTGACAGTACACAGTGTGCCACATTATCAGTCACTTTTTCATTACTAAACTATACAAAATGGTACGTTATTTGTTTTTGTGTGATGTGTTGTCTTTGCTTGTTGTGTGTTTGCTATAGGCCGTTTTGGAAATATTTTATGTTGTTTTAATTTATTTTATTAACCTATCTTTCTAATTTCCAATCTATCTTCTACATCAGTTACTATCTAAAGGGAAAATTTGTGTTTACTGTCAAAACTATGTTACACACCTAAAAGATTCACATACTCGTAATGTATTAACGTTTGTAGTCAAAATTAGTTTTAATTGCGTAGTAAATAGTAAGTAAATGATTAAGATTAAGTAGAAAAAGGCCTGCTTTGGCATGCGATTATTAATAGGTAGAATCATATTTATTATTGAGGCAGTTGTTACAGCTACTGCCTTTTTGGCTTCCATTTTACGATTACCATACAAGATAAATTGTATAGTAGCAGTATTGTAAAGAGGTAGTGCTTATGTGAGGTTAGTATCTGAGGGTAAAGATGTGTTCTGTGATGGCAGGAGGGACGAACCGTGCTCACTGGGAGGACGTAACGGAGAACACACCTTTGACATTCGTGAACGATTGTGTTTCGTTCACAACCACCGTCTCGGCTCGATACTGGCTTATCGACTGCCGCCATATTGAAGATGCTACTAAAATGGCAACAGAACTATACAGGTATGACTTTAAGATACAAAATGCTTTTAGTAAGTAGTGTTTCGTGCACAGGTTATTGTACTTACTCACTTTGACTAAGAGTTGTAAAATTGGTAACCTTTAAACTTTCGATTGATAACAAATGCACATACTATAGGTAATATAATAATAACTTCCTATAACAAGACATATTTTATTTCTGAACAACTGCGCGGTGTGGACTAAATTGTAATTCTTTTCATAGACCCCAATGTCTTGCATGTAGTATAAAATGACAATGCCAAATTGAGCTATAAAAATATATTCCTCCGACATTAAACATGTATAATACTTAATACAGATCTCATTTTTGTCTAGTCAACATGGAAAACCCTTATTATAACGAGGGTCGACTCTTGCAAGTTTTCTTACTGACCAATTTTACTCTTTATACCTTGACCAATAAAATGAATTAGTTTGTAAGTTTTTTTGGTACTTTTATTATATTATTTATTGTTGACTTTATTACAAAAAAAACTTTCAGATTTGATTGATTTGATTGAATGAATATTTTGCAGGGAAGCGATCCACGTGCCATTCATGGCTCGTTTCGTGGTATACGCGAAACGCACCGATGAGTGTCAGGCACAACTGCGCATGTTCTGTGTCACTGATGATAAGGAGGACAAGGCTTTAGAGAGGATCGAGCGGTTCATACAAGTCGCTAAGAGCCGGGATGTCGAGGTAGGCAGACTTATCGCGTTTAGGCCATTAGGTAGACATGGCTAAACTTTAGGCCCTTCATACACAGGGCTATAGGTAAGTTTGAGTCTCGCCTGTGGACTGCAAGGGCGGCACGGAGGTAAAACTGGAACAAGGACAGGTGCAGGTGAATTCTTGTCAAAATTCAATTCGCTATCGCCCGCATATCTGACGGTCGAGAACGGGGCTCTGGTTTTTTCCTCGCACTCCTGTACCCCGAAGGTGAGGACTCAATTAGACGGTCTACCTATAGCATGTCTGTGAAAGAACATCTAGTTAATTTCTATACTGTTTTAAACTTTCATGGTCATTATCATTAGAATAGTTATTTACGGAATTGCTACCATGTACCTTTTTTTTCGAGTTTCCGATAATTCGGCGCTGTTGCAAGCGCCATGATCACGGAATAACTGAAGATCTTGCGGGTGGGATGTTATGGGCAAACATATCGGTCTACCCTCTTTCGAAGTCTTTTATTGCGTTCACCTCCGGTACCACTGTTTGCAAACTCACTATTTTCTCGCGTCTGTTCTCGACACACAACGGTATCCGACCGCGAAACTACACTTGATTTGTTTTTTCGGTTTAATCGGCGCCGAAATATCGGAAACTCGAAAATAAAAAGGTACTACATGGTAACAATCCCGTAAATAACTATTCTAGTAAATCTCTTACCTATAGTCTGACAAGTTCGTGCGCGACCTTCCTGTGATCGCCAGAGGTGAGGGGGGCGAGGCACGCTTGACTTAATATAGTAAATCACACGCGATCGGCGCTTCCTCGCCCCCCACACGTCTTGCGAGTTGCAAAGAGGGTCAGGCAAGAACTTGTCAGAATATAATACCAATTACGGTGGTCGCAATCTTGCAATCCCAATAGCGATCAAAGAGGTACGCAGGAGGTACGCAGGATATTATTATAGTGCAATAGAGTGTGCAATACACAGGTGCACTCTCTATTCCTTTATTCTTATAGTTCTCTTAGAGTTCGGTGAGATGGCAACTTGACATTACCGAAAAGAGATAAGGCTCAGGACCAACGGCAAAACCATCGGGCTTAAAAAGTTTCTCGTGGTCTTGTGAATGGTCCATGTTTAACTACTACTTAATTCAAGCTTTAATCTTTAACAACTTTTATTAACTGTTCCATTTCTTCAGGTCCACGAAGGAAAACCCATATACATGGAGTTTGGCGGCAACCTCGTCCCAATAGCCAAGTCTGGAGAACAGCTGTCCATACCCTTCCGCGCGTTTAGGGAGAACCGCGTCGCTTTCCCTGTGATGATCAAGACCCAGGATCTGGAGCCGATCTGCCGCTGCCAGTTCATGAGGGACCCGAAGGTGCCTAAGGGTGAACCTTCGCCGGCACCGGTAAGGAAGTTTTATATAGTGCAAATAAAAGTAAAAGTGCCACGAAATGCCTATTACTCGTATGTCTGCAAACGGGATGTACCTATTTTTGGTCAGAAGTGTAAACAAGTTGATACTAAAAATGTATGCTGGCAGTTTTTACCATTTTCAGTGCCTAATGGAGCTCTGAGGGATCGGTTTCAAAAAGGCTTTAGGCTTGTGCAATACGCGCTTCCATTCCCATTTTGATATACTTCTCTGCCTCCTCTATATTATTTAGCCTAAGTATTCCATAATACACCTACTTATTATGCCCTTTGCCATTGGATCTAAACAACAATCAACCTTACTTACGTTCCATTACCCCTTTATCTATCTAAAGAACTCAGGACGTAAGCTTTATTCCTTCGCCAACAGATCGCAGTCCTGAACATAATGGTGCCAGACGACACGTCTGTGGAGAGGACCAGCCCTTCACCAGCCGACACGGTGCCAAAGAGGACCGAGGAACAGGAGCTCATTTGGAGGCAACGACTTGGCGATCCGAGGTACTTTATCTTCTGATAGTTGATTATTATTTATATTTTATTATTATCATTCTTATAATTTAAGCAATTTATTTGCAAGTATTTACGAATTATGAAAATAATTATAAGTTAAGCTGATATCGGTACGTTTCCCAAGTATTGATGAAACCGAACGCCGGGTCACTAGCGTAGCAAGCACGTACAAAAATTCGTAGACTGACTATAGTCCGTGCCATTTAACGGTGCATAAAAAGTCATTGACCCGTCACCCCTGCAGACCGTCACCCGAGTACCACTGCCAGTATGCGAAGCGCGGCGACCCTAACTATAAGCCGTAGCGATACGAATGTGTCTAACAAATGAACCTCGGTACGGGTCGACCTTGAACCCAAAAATCAAAAGTCGTAATAATCGCTAGTTAGAAAGACAAATGATACGTGTCACAAGGTTTTAGCTGTCAAGGTGAATGACCTTTTATGCACGTTTATCTGGCATGTACTACAACGTCCTCCGTATCTCAGATTAGCGAAGGGTCGCGGGTTCGAGTCCCCGCATTTTTGTGTGAGAAATTTAATATAATTTATATCTTTTACTTTTTACACAGGTTGGAGGACATCTGCAACCTCCTCGGCAAGGACTGGGTGGCGTTGGCTTACGAGCTGGGCGTGAGCGTCGCCACCGTCAACCAGATTCAGGCAAAGAGGATCACCGCGGCGGAGCAGGCGCAGCTTATGCTAAAGCTGTGGAAGACGCAGTCAGGGACCAAGGCTCAAGGTATCTATACTACATATATTGTTACCTCTTCACGATTAAACTAATTAAGATGTGGTGTAGAGATTTGCGAAAGAACACACGACAGTTTATATGCTAGAAATCATCCTTTAAAGAGATAACGGAGGTGGAATGTACGGAACTCGTAATCTTAATATTTAACTTGTAGTACATCACTTCCTCAATATGTCTTGCGTCATCTGCGGAAGGTCATCATCATCATCAGTGGCAGGACGCCCACTGCTGAACATAGGCCTCTCCGTTTGTTCCAAAGTGATCGGTTGAGCGGCCTGCCTGTTGTGATTAGGTCACAAGATAGCGCTGGATGAGAAATGATTGGCGAAATTGTTCAAATCACAATAAATATAATTTCAGAATTAATCATTTGTTCAAAAATGCTTTATCCCTAAATGACAAATGTCCATCCATACCCAGAATGAACTTCCATAAGCTGTTTCTCGTCATTCTCTTTGGTTTGTAAATATTTTCTGATTTATTATTTTACGTAGTAACGTAATAAGTGGTTTCTCCATATCGCCGGAACAAGCTTCGTGTTTATTAGTATTTTCTTTTTAGATACGTCATTGGAACTGGCGCTATGCCGTATTGGCAGGGACGACATCATTGCGGCCCAATCAGAAGTCACAAACGAGAGACGCATCCAGAGGAACATCTACCAGGAAAGACAAGCTTCAGAGGAAATTGAGGCTTACAAAGGTAAACATTAAGTTGAATTTGCCATGTTACACTAGCTTTATTTAAAAGGTCAAGAAGGGCAATTTATGCATGATACATTGCAGTCTTAACTTAGTTATCTCTTTTTGTTTCATAGCTGAAGAAGACAATAAACTAAAAGAAAAGATATATGACGAGAATCAAATAGCTGAGCGTCTGCATAGGGAATCTGAGCAAGACCATGAAGACGAAGCCAAGTATTCTCCAGAAGAGAAGTCGATAGTGGACAAGAGTGAATCACTTGTAGATAGGACGCCAACGCCTAGTGAAGAGAGTGAAGAGGATGAAGGTATGTTTAGTTTTATACAAGGTTAGTTTATTATTGTATTGTATTGATGGCCATATCAATCAATAAATAAATGTTATTCACCTCCTATGATAGTAGACTGTTTAAACAAAAACCTTGTAGAAACTGTATTAATTTGGTCGCTAAAAATCTGGTAGTAATAAAATATTTGTTTTCAGATGTAAAACGAAGCGTAGCTGAAAGAAAAGAACAAATTACAAGAAAGTTAAGCTCTTGCAAAATCCCAGCGTCAAAACAAAAGAAGGAGATCCGAGAAGAAATCATTGAAATCAAGACTCAAATCAAGCCTGATATCAAGAAATTCCATGATATTGAACAACAGGTTGTATTCTTGTTTATTACCTTATTAAGTTAACAATACTAAACTCGCACCAAAATAACATTGCTTTAATTCTTTTTTTTATGTAAACAGGTAAAAGAGAAAGATCCAATTCTAGAACGATCACGAACAAAAACTTCTCCAGAAACTCTCGAAGAGATGGAAGAAATCGAAGTTCACAGAGAAGAAGTCGTAGAAGTGAAGAAAGAAGAACTAAAACCAGTTGAACGGCCTGTAGAACAATTTAGAAAGTTTGATCCGTCGTCTCCTGCTAAACCGACCCCTAAACATCTGCAAAGGCATATGAGAAATGAATCAATGAGATTCCCATCAGGTGATTTCTCAAACGTTACTATTACTCCCAGAAAATCCGTCACAGAGACAACAGAAGTTAAACACTTCACCGAAAAAGTTGATACGTTTACAAAAGAAGCTATTTCCCAAAAAGAAATCGTAAGTTCTAGAGTTGAAGAAAAGTTAGACGATGGTGAACGATCACCTGAATTAGTTTCCGAAGACGACAAGGACCAAGACATTGCTGAAGCACCACTTCGTGACAAAATTAGTTCATTTGAATCTAAGATATCTAAAGAAACGTCTATAGAGTTGCCCAAAACTACAATCAAACTAACAAAAGAAGCCTTGAAAAAGCATACAATGGAGCAAGATCAAGGCATAGAATATACCCAAGAATTTGTGAGAGAACAATCTAAACAAATATCAAGTATGGAAACTCATGAACATCTAGTTCATAAAGTATCTGTAGAAACTGAGAAACATGTTGAGACTGTTAAATCTGTAAAGGAAACTATTCAACACTTTGATTCGAAAATAAAACACGAAGAAAAGGGTAAACCTTATACGAAAACAATCAGAACAGATTCAACTCTAGTTCAAGTTTCTTCGGAAGAAGATAGTGAGTTTTTAAAGAAATCAACGGACTCAGAGACCGAAACCGAATCGCAAACAACTGTCAAGTTAGATAAATTAGAACAAAAAATGAAGGCTAAGGTTGACAAAGAATCTTTTGCCATGAAAAGGTTGAAAGATGGATTCGATTTGAAACCCAAGGATAAAGAAGCCATAAAAGAGGGAGACGATAAAAAATCGGACGATGATGATAAAAAAGATGGTCATTCTGCTGCTATTAAATTAGAAAAGCAAGTAACTGAAGAGCTTCGAACTAAAGTTAGTGAGGAAGAACTAACAGAAGCACTTGAAGAAAAAGACGTTTCTATTAGTGACAAAATAAAAGATAAGGTATGTAACCTAACTAATTTAAAATTATTATCATTTAAAAAGATGCCATGCAAAATTTCGAATTTAATACCCGTCTGAATTAATTTTAGACCAATAATTTTACTCGATGAAACACCCTCATTTTTTTTGTTTTTGTAGATTGAGACTCAACAATCAATAGCTAGCACAAAGTCTGACCTAAGCAAACATACTAAGACTGATTCCATGGGCTCAGATGTACAAGATCTCATAGGTCGTAAGGTTTCTCATGAGTCGCCTGTGCCATCTGGCATAGACAAGGCTGACTCTCTTGCCGATTTACAGCAAAGTACTGAAAAAGATTTCAGTTTTATTTCACAAACCGAATCAAAGGTAAATACAAAACAGTAATTTTAAATTATAAATCTGAATCGGCAAATAAACTTATATTTACCAAAAACTCGTTATTATCATTAAAATAATAGCCTCACTTATTTCTATATTTTTTTATTATTATATTTTTTACTTTCAAAAGTCAGTGACCCTTTAGTAAACAGAGACTTATTAAGACTATACTAGATTCCTTTAGGTATTGTTTATTTCAGGTTTATTCAAAGGACTCAAAACATCGTAGTGACTCCCTAGATGAGGCATCACAATTCTCAGACTTAGAAGACCAGATGGGGACAAGTCCAGCTCATCGACCTGTCGACAGGGAAATCGGTCACCATGTGTCAAAAACTGAAGTAAAAACGATAACAGTTGTCTCAGACAAAAGTGAACATGCTAGAGATCAAACTCTAGAGTTCCTAAAATACGAAAGTGAATACAGTGCACAAATTCATGCACCTTCCCTTGATACAAAAGATACAGAAAAGGTAGGTATAATCAAACCTATATTGCGGAAATCATTGAATATAATAATTAAACTTTTAACAGGGTATTTGATTGTAAAACTAATGTATTTGCTATTTATTATTAGTTTTTTCATAGCGCGAGTGTTTAGTTTTGTCTAATGTATAATTCACACATAAATTTCAAATTAATACTTACCGAACAATTTCATGGTCATGTGTCATTTATTATTTTTACATTGTTACCTTATCATTTATTAGGTCTCACCTAAAGAGTCTCCCGTTATAAGTGCTAAGGCTCGTCAGTTCATTGAGACAGTTCCTGAAGATGATTCAGTCCAGGAATGCTTCTTTTCCAAACGCATTTATTCCGACTCATTGGAAGACTCAGAACACACCGACTCAAGACGACATTCCGAAGCGGAATCTTTGAAGTCAGACCAGTCTGATGTGAAAGCTAAAGTACCTTCATCCGATTTTGATGAACGAGCTGAATATGAAGAAACAGCCGATTCAGGCAGTGGATTTGGAGACGAAAAATTTGAAGAGAGCATTGACATTACCTCAATGAGGATCGAACCAAAGAGAAGTGACTCGGAAAAAGATTCGGAATCAGATAAAGACCCTGAAGTTGTATTTAAAAAAATGACACCCAAACGTCATTCGAGAACAGAATCTGTTTCTATTTCTAAACTAAGTGACTTACAGTTAGATATTGAACCACCTAAACCAAAACAAGAGTTTCAAATAATCGTCACTGAAGCTGAAGAAGTCGATAAATCTGACAAAGATGAGCCATCAGATAGAATATCTTCAGAAAGTAGTAGGGAAATAGAAATTTCTGAACGCAAGTCTTCTGAAGGCATTTCGGACAAGATTAGTTCAGAAGATGCTGTTACTGAGAAGAAAACTTCATCTGAAGAAGATGTTTTAAAAGATGGTGAACTAATAGAAGATAAAATACCAGTCACATCAGTTAAAGAAACTGTAAAAGAAGTGGAAAAAATGGATGTCAAAGTACTAAGAGATGACACTTTAGAAAAAGGTAAATTAACTAAAAATTACATTGATATCCTTTGTTCTAAGTTTAAATAAGAAACCAAAAATTCGAACACAGGTAGGATTTGAACCTACGACCTTTGGCTAACCGGGCCAACACTCATACCAACTGAGCTACTGTGACTACTGATCATCCAACCGTGTGAAATTCTTGGTCTCTTTTGTCTTACGTCATTGCGTGACGGCAACGACATCTACCCGAGCTGCATTGTAATAGCAGTGGGCCAAGTTCTTATTCTTTACAGAATAAATTCAACTTGAATGATGACGCTTTCTCTATTCAATAGTTTTTAATAATTTTTTTAACACTCATAGTGTGTTCCTTCTACAATATGTAAAAAAAACCCTGTCCGACCCGTTAAGGTGTTATCAGGTATAGAGTCAAGGTTCTATTTGTGCAATTATTTTCATAAAATATTAGAAAAAAATTACCCCATGAAAAAAAAGATAAAAAATACTATACTAAAAAAACTTACATGGCAACGCGAAGGGCGGTGACGGGGCGCGCGGGGGCGCGGCATAGCGCCGGCACTCGCAGGTAGCGCAGTCATGACCCCAGATAACCCCTGCTCTTATTATTAGCCAGATAATAATGTGTCAATAGTAAGAAACAGAGACTTTTTGGTAGCTCTGAAAAGAGCTTTTTTTGTGGTGGTGATAAGTGTTTGGTGGACTCGTGGCCTGCCTGCGTCAAACCGATGGCTTTCCTGACCCTGCGTTGCCCGTAGTGAACACGCGATTGTGCAAATGCTGGAACGCACGCTCTGACGGCACTGTGATACCCAGCAGAATAGCAAAACGCACTTCATAGTCTCTGCGAGCTTCACAATAATCACAGTCACTCCTATCCAGACACATGAGCATATTAAAGTTCGTATACGACATTTCGCGGATCAACGGAACGGAACGACCACTCGGAAGTATTGTCATCGCGAAACTGACCTGTAATAATATCGGGATAGCCGCCGGCACGTGTCGCGGCGATGTCAAAGGCCGCGCCGCTACGTTTATTGTAGTACCGACAAAGCGAGTAGGCGGCGTCATAGGAGCCGCGCGCTCGCCGGGAGTGTTAACGTATTTTAAAAATTACCCCGTTTTAGGGTAAATAGGTGCTAAACTTGTTAACTTTAAAAATCGCCAAAAAAAAGTATCAATGAATTACGTAATTTTTATACTTATTTTGGTAACGTTTTTAAATCAACTTTATGACCCTTTCGGCTCGGACAGGGTTTTTTTTACATATTGTATAATAAATTTAAATAAGAAACACACTGCGAGTGTTAAAAAATATTAAAAACTATCCTTTGTTCTTTTAAAATACTCGAAATAATTTGTAATGACATTTAATTTATTTTAGTCGATGCTATCAAACGGCAATCGGTTACCTCGGCTGGTTCAGGTTCGGTCAGTGAGCTTCGCTTGGAAGAGAAGCGGTTATCTGATGCTCACAGTCTCACCGAGTCTAGGGACTATACCTTTGAGGAGTCTGAGGACGACATTGGCACCCAGGGCACTCACGTAGACATGTCTAAAGAGAAAGTTGACTCTAAACTTGAAACTGAAAAGAAAGCCACTTTAGGTAAAAAATAAAACTAAATGATTTGTGTCTATTGATAGATAGATCTAGTATTAACACTTTTTTATAATTACAGCAAAGGCTAATGAATCAAAATTGGCAAGATTAACACACGGAGACTCATTAGATGATGTTGAAGGTTTCCCAGAGGACCATGTAACAGACTACGTTCATAAACTTCCTCATATTGCTGAAGTTGGGTAAGTACTGGCTGGGTAATTATAACTTTGCTGGTTATCGTCATTAAGAATATAACTGATCATTGATTTTTTAGAGCCGTTCAAGATAGAGATATTACTCATGAGTTCTTAAATAGGGAGAGAGAAGAGCAATTAAAGCGTGAAACTGTACACACAGTGGTGACCACGAAAACGGAAAGTAGCCAAAGTTCTGTGATAAAACATACAGAAATAAAATCTGGCGAATTTATAGTAACTAAAAATATTGTAGGCGAGACAAGAGATGGGCAAGATTTACAAAAAACTGACAAATCCTACACAGTTAACGAAACACATGACCATGGCTTAACTCAAGTTACTTTGGTAACTCAAGATGTTTCAGGAGCTGAAATTAAAGAAATGCTTAATCTAAACAAGACTGATGAGCCAATGATTATAGATAGTAAAGAAACTAGTTCGATTTCAAAGACAAGTTCGAAAGGTTCCATAATTACGGTTACCTCAGCATCATCAACATCTACAGTTTCAGAACATCATAAACCAAATATTGTTACGGAAACTACTACAGTTTCTAAAGATATCACAGGACAGGGCGGTGAAATCGTAGAAACTAAAACACAAACTGTTGTAAAAGAAAGCTCTTCTAAATTTGACGTTAGCAAGATAAGAACTGACACATTGGGCAAATTTAATTACGACGGAGACACTGAAGAGACAAAAAGATTTGTCCCTAAAGATTTAGATTTAAAAGAAGTCCCAGAAATAACAAAAGAACAAGTTAAGCCTGTAATAGATGACATTTTACAACGGGGTACTATTGCTGCTGCAGCAAAAAGTCCAATATTAGATAAAGATATTAAATTGGTCACAAAAGATATTGTAGAATCAGAAAAACGTTCATATGATGCTAAAGTGCCTCAAAAAGAAGAACGTAGGCATTCATGTATTAGCCCTGCTATATCATTAGAAAGAATAGCTGAATCTGAGGTAGAGACGGAGGAAGAGGTTACTAAGCCTACTAGTTTGGTAATTGGACCACGCGTCGTTACTGAAACAAAAGCAGAAATGAAAAAATCTGATTCAGCGATGAAACAAATGGCTGACAACATCGAAATTATTATAAAACAAGCTTCTGAAGAAATAGACGTTTCTTCAGATGAGCAATTAGAGCCTGAACCAACTGAGCCCCAAGACATTGCAGGTCAGGTGTCTGTTGACTCAATCATTGAAGAAGCAGTAACTACTGTTGAAGAAATGTTAGAGTCATCTAAAGAAGCAAAGGAAAAGGAAATAGAGGCTAAAAAAGAAATCGTCTTCGAAGAAACCAAAAAGTTTGCAAAAGAAAGACCGGTGCTGATAAAATCCCTATCAAGAGATAGTGGCGAAATTGTAATTATGCCTAAAAAGAAACATCCGCGAACATTTTCCGTTCAAAGCTCCCCCGAAGAAGTAGAAGAACAAATATACACTGATTCTGAATCTGGTAAGTAGTTATTTTTCTTTAAGCGTAAGATTATAAGACCAGTCACATTCTAATACAATGTATCTTATCAATTAATTTAGATATGGACAAAGCAAAAGTACTGGAAATTATTGAGCCTACATCAGACCTCGACGGTAAAGTAGCTACATCTAGTTTTGACGCAAAGAAAATAAGGACTGATTCGCTTGATGACGCAGATGATTTCCCTGAAAAAGAGGTACCTAATTTATTAAAAATATTTTTGTCTTAGTTTAATCATACATAGATTTCACATAAAACTGATAGCTTTTGGTTATTTTATCATCGGCTGTTAACCAGTAAAGGTCAGCTTAAATTATTTTAAATTAACGCATACTGCGTCCAAGTTTACATTAATTAATTTAAGGTGTTTGTCATAAAACCTAACTTTAATACATTTGTTACGTGATGATGTTTTTTTTAGTCAGAATATTTCGGAGATGACGTCAAGTATCCAGAAGAGCCGGCTGAAGGGAAAATTTTAGACGACTTTAAAGCTACGGACGTGCCTGGTCCAAGCCGCTCAGCTCAACAGGATACGGAAGACGATAGGTCTTCTGATAAAACCATCAAAAAGACTCACTTCGCTGATAGAATATTACACTCGGATTTAGTATCTAAGTCTACAACTGAATCATCGGTTACCACGGTAGTATCAACATTAACAAAATCTTCAGATGAAGAGCAGAAATCCGTTTTGGAGGATGGCACATCTGCTGAATTTTCGAAGATAAGTGGTGCTGAATTAGTCAAAGACCCATCCAAAACCTCATTCGAGACCAAAGATGACTCGAAATTTGAGGAACCCGCAGAAGACCGTGGCACACCAGATTTGTCTAAGAAATCAATTGACTTGACCAAAGATTACTCAAAGTCTTCCATTGATAGTAAAGACACGTCAAGAGATTTCGCTACGAATGAATTATCAAAAGATTCCACCGTAGACCTAAGCAAAGACTATTCCAAAGCATCAGTTGAAAGTGTAAAAGAAACTTCGAAATCTATAGATGAAAAAACTTTTTCTGAAGACCATTCTTCATTAGATGTATCTAAAACATTAGCATCAGATGCGTCAGAAGGAATCACGGTTAGTAAAGAATTTATTGAAGAGGAGAGGTCTGTTTCGCAAGTTGTTAGGATATCTACTAGTTCATCACAAGAAACTTCTATTCTGACTGAAAGTAAACTTCTTAGTGAACAGGAGGACCGATCTCTGGATAAAATATTACGAGAGGGAGAACTGGAAATAGACCAAGAGAAAGATTTTATTGGAGAAATTGAAGAAAAGATTGAAGAATTAAAGTCCGAGATAAAAAGAGGCAAAGACAGTGTTGGAGAATACTCCATAATAGATAAAGTTACAGACAGTATATCGAATAGTGTTATTACTGATGATTTAGTAAAAGATGACAAAAAAATAACGAATGAAGACATTGAGAAACAAGAATCCGAAGACACAGAACCTGATATGACTGAATTAAATAGGAGGTGTTCCAATCTGTTAGAAGACATATCACAAGGAGCTCTCATTAGAATTGATTCAAGTCATGTGACACATGGTAAGTTTATAATAAAATTTAAAATATTTTATTGTTGGATTTTGATTTGCACGAAATATTTTAAAATGATACAAAGTAGTACACAGTTAGGGGGCTATTATTTTGTCTTACAGAGTAGCGTGTTTTTTTTTGAAAATCCTCTGTAAACAAGAATTCAAAAGTGGGCTTATAATTTTAGACTTAGTAATTGCCGTAAAAATATATACAGTTTATTAATTCGACAATTGGATAGCGTCGGTGGCGTAGTGGCAAGCAGGTTTCATTGTTTATTTAACGAGCATTTTTCAAAAATCCGCTTTTCTGTCAAAGATGGTGGTAGCCCTCTTAAAACATAGACATATTTTGCACCTGCAGATCTAGCGTCGAAATTCTCGAAAACACCGCCTCCATCACCAGTAGATTTAAAAGATAGATCCAAAGTGGAAGATGGCGCTGGCGACAGGCATACCGGGCTACAACTGAAAGGTCAGTTGTGGATAGTCATATGGATGAAATATATTTGTCACGGTAGTCATTAAGGCACTTAAATTTTAAAATGTCCATAATAGCACGGTTAAAAGAATCACTAACATATACTTAAGAGCTCAAAAATGAATTCCACATTTACAAAATGATCTTAGTGTTGCTAGAAGTAGATGCTAATTAACCATTCCAATTAGGTTCCGACTCATCATTCCTGGACGCAAGCCGTCAGTCACCCAGAGCATCATCTGCTGGAGACAGCCTCATCAGTGAGACCGAGGCTCATCAGAGTGGTTAGTATATCATCGACATTAACAAAAAAGTAATTTAAATTAAACTATTCGAATCAAACTACAACACTCCAATGACATTTCTTCAAGAAGGATTCTGAATCTTGCATCAAAAAGTAAAGCAAGCTTATTCAGTAAAAGTAGTGGCAAAGTAGAGTCATAGCGAAACTTTACTCCTAATTTACGTAGACAGATTTACCATTTTAGAAAGCCTTTTTTGCCACACTCTTTAGTTTTACGCAAGTTATCGCATGAATTTTGTGATTAAGTTCCACAGTATGAATATGAAAATGGTAATTTAAGAAAATGGTATTCATTTTCATTCATGTCGCACTTGAATACAAAAATCGTGTTAGCACTTCCATTTGTATTTTCCAAAATGTTTGACTAAGTGTAAGTCTGCAATATTTTTTGGTCAAAAGAAGAAAATAAACATTGATGTTTCTTTGCAACCGTCACTCTCGTATTGCCAAATAATAGTTAGCACAGTAAATTTTACTTTCTTTCTTGCGGAGCCCTTACGTTGCTATAGGTAAGTGGACCCACAAGCGAAATCAACCATACCTTATTATTATTGTCGCTTTTTCAAACGGACTGTTTGATTTTCACGTCTTTGATTCGCAATTTTTCATCTGTTGTTCACTTTTGAGTAACGTTTCGCTTTGATTCTAAGTCTTCCTTGATTTGATTTTCACCTCATTATATCTCACAACTACAAGCTTTCATGGCTGTTATTTGTTTATCTTTCATCACATGGTCAGGTATCATTTTCACGCTTTAGGCGCTTTCACGATCTCTTGGAATAAAATTTCCTTATACGAATTTCTAAAAGTTCTTTCCGAAAGATCTTTACAGTTGTAAAAAAAGGTTTTTGTGTACATTTTTTTAATACATTTTCACAGTTCACAAAATAAGATTAAAACTACAAGAGATTTAGCTATGTTTTTTTCTTTCCAGACATACTGGCGGAAGCGTCCAAGGCATTGACTGAAGCCGCCAGACCAAAATCTCCATCTAAACATCTTGCTGATAATCTATCTTTTATAAACGTTGAACAACCAACGCTCACCAGTGGAGCTATAGAACTTGTAGATAGAACCATTGAAAAAAGCATAGACGTGATCGATCAAATTAAAAAAGAACAATATGCCGTACAAATGGAAGAGCTCCAGAAATCAACATCATCTGACGTATTTTATTCTGAATCTAGGACAGAAACTTCTACGTCATCTTCAGCCTTTCGTAAAACTTATAAAGGTCCTGAATTGAAATTCCAGTCTATTGACCCGCAAGCAGTTATGTCAAATATGGTAGCTAAGTTCGCTTCTACAGATATGGATGAATATAGCACGATATTATCTCATAAAGAAACAGAGACGAGAAAGATTTCCGGACAGGAAAACTTTTCTGAAAACAAACAGGTGTCATCTTCTGATGATGATTCTCTCATCATAAAGACTGAAACTACACATGAGCTTCGAGGACAAGAACACGAAGTCAAAGAAAAATCTACAGTGCGTAAAGAAGGCGACCAAACGGAGACATCAAAGAAAAAAATTGAAAAAGCACATGAAGCTACCGCCAAAAGGTCTGATATGGAAACAAAAACTGTTTTTAAAAGCACTGATGACACAGACATAATAAAAGTTGAAAGAGAATTTTCCGAGCAAGGTCTTTACACGGGTAGGCAATCTAAATCTGAAGAAAGAATGACTTCTCTTAGAGACGAAACTATAAAGAAAAAGCATGAAGTGAAAATCTCTGAAAGAGACTTATCCCATGAACAGTGGGGCAAAGAATATTTTACTGAAACTGGCGAACTGGAAGATATCAAAGAAGATGATGATACAAAATCAAGGATTGCATTTGTTGAATCATCTCTTAAAATTGTAGAAAAAGATGAAGCTATATCTAGTGTAGAAATCTCTGCTAAGGGCAAAGTAATAAGTTCAAAAATTGAACATCACAAAGAGGAATCTATTATAGAAAGTAAAGAGCATGATGATCTCAGTTCTGATGCATCACACGCTCCAAGTTTCAAAAGCGAGACGGCTGAGCGTCGTGGTTCTTCTGAAACTAGTCCTAAAAGCAAATCCAAATCGTTCAAAAAAGACAATGAAGTTTATGAGGTAGATTTTATTAAAGAGATTAAAGTCTCTACATCACCAGTTAAAAGTACATTTAGCAGAACAGGAAGCCAAGATACTCACTCAGAATCAGAAGTGGCACCTGATTTACCACATGATGACAGAACTGGTGACACGCCTAAAAAAGAGAAATTGACAAGATCTCCCGTGAAATTACCGCAGCAACAATTACAGGAGCAAGTCTGGAAAGTCTCACTCCAAAAAGCAGACTCGTTTGAAATGGCAGATGAAATGTCTAAATCTCTTAAGTTAAAATCTACCATGGTTGAAACAAATAGCACTGAAACAAAGAGTTCTGAAAGTGATACGGGATTAGAACTACAAACTGTAGTTGAGCCTAAATCAGAAATTACTTCTAAAATGGTAAAAAGCGATATGTCTCCATCCACATTTGAAATGTCTGATGATTTGAGCACTACCTCTAAAGACCTAATGATTAAGTCTGGTGAAAGTTTAGATACCGAATGTATGATCAAGTCCCTAGAATCACACGAAGGTGAAGTTTTGCAAAAATCAATGGATTCAACCGTCAGCGCAGAGACACTCCACCCTTCTGAATTCTCTACGGAAGCTGATTCAGCTTTCTTGACTGGCACTGACCAGAAAAGAGATGAAATAAAGTTATTTAAAGAAAAAAGCCTCGAGGATATCTGTAGTAGTGGGTATGATACTGATCTTTCGTCTGCCGAGTTTCATGGGACGAAACTTGAGTCAGAACGGGTGGACCTGGATTCAATAATGTCTGCTCAGCCACTGGCTGACTTGTCGGTTTTAGAAAAAACTATTGATGAAGTCAAACAGTCTCTTGAAGCAGCACAAGTAGAAATAATTAGTGAGAAAAGTGACGGCAGTAGTAAATACAAACAGTCGCCATCTGAATTTCAATTTAAGCTATTAATTAGTCCTGACATGCCCGAAGTTATAACTGAAGAACCACATCACGCTGACGATCATGTCGATAAAACTTTGCCTAAAGATGATGCGAGGCTAGATAGTCAAAAATCGGATAGCGTTTCCCAAAAAATAAGTTCACAAGAAGAAACAACGACTTCTGACGAAGAGAAAGATACAGTTCACGTTAAAGAATCTAGTCCACCGTTAGACGGCGCTGACATTTCAACCAGATCGGATAGTGGTCCGCATTCGATATTAGAAACGGAGAGTGATATCATTCTCTCTGATCGGGAAGGGTCATCAAAAGGGAGCCCAGAAGTAAAACTAAGGGTTCAAAAGCACATCAAATCAAAGTTGGGAATAGTGGAAAGGCGTTCAGCGTCAGAAGTCGAAGGCTGGTCTAGTTCTGGTGAAAGTCATTATCACAGTTTCGAGCATTCAGAAAGTAGGCCTCTTTCTTCTGATATTGAAGTCATGATGACAGCTCAAAGTGCTACCGAGTTCGAAACCGCTTTGACTAGTCATGACGTGTCTTCGCAATCTTTAAGGACATCCAAAGATTATTACACTGCAGCGAGCTCACTAGCTTCAAGAGACAGCATGAAAAGTCTTGATTCAGATGGGTCTAGCCATGTAGCAAGCATCGATATTTCAGATGCGTCAGAAACCCTCGTTCCATCAGCAAACGAATTAAAGGAAGAATTGATGGAGAGCAGTACATACGTAGAGCAATTTCTTCATGAAGGTGAGAAGCAACAATCAACAAAAGTCAACGATGTCAGTGACGAAGATGTGTCTGCTGATGAAGAAGCTGTTAAGGCTGATGTTGATGAACCAGTTGGGAAAATGAAAAGATCTCATGAAATGCGTTTCCAACCCAAGGATATGATACCTGAGCATTTTCCGCTAGAAAACGCATCGGAGAGCATTGAAGTTGAAGATGATTCATTGAAGAGAGAAGGCTCTGACACCACAATTTCTAGTCAATTGAAAACTGATGAAATTTTGTCATCGTCGATATCCAAATTAGACATGCCTTCTTCACAATCACCTTCAGAAGCTGAGAAAAAGGTTGTCGTTGAAGAAGTGATCAAAACATCTACATGCGAAGTACAAGCTGTACCTTTTTCAGTTACGAAAATAGAAAAACCTAAAAGAGAGTTTGTTGACATAGAAAGTGATATCATTCCTGTAGGGTCTAAAGAATACGAAGAAATAGTAAAACACGGTAGCATAACACAAGAATTGCAAAATACTCCGAAAGAAGAAACGGCCATAGTTAAGACTGCAGTGCATGAAGCGGAAAGCATGCCTGCTAAGCTAGAAACTGCTCAAACAGAACCAGTAGAAGTTAAAGAAGAATGTATAAAAAAAGTTGTCAAAGAAGTTAGTGTTGTACCTTTCCCAGTGACGGAAATTCCTCCAAGTCAAAGAGAATTTTCAGATATTGAAGACGACATTATACCAATTGGTTCAAAACAATACGAGGAAATCCTGAAGTCAAAAAGTGATTCCGCAGTTCCCAAAACAAAAGCTGAGAAAGCCATTGTCAAAACACCTGATTCACAACTTGAGAGCAAACAAAGTTCTACATCAAGCTTAAAAACACATGAACACTTATCAACACCACATACTCCTTTATCGGCGCCTAGTCAAAGTTCACTTTCCACTGATAATGGACGTGAGTATGTTTTAGATGACATGTATGATATTTCTGAAACCCCTGAATTAAAATCGGATATGGTCACAGAAAGTAGTCGGTCAGAACTTGTTGTAACCACAGAAGAAAAAGCACTTCACACTTATGAAAAAGAACAAGAATCCCCCACAAGTGATGAATTTGAAATGGTTGACAAACCCAGTGAAATGGATGACTTTGTTGTCATTGAAGAGGTCGCCAAGGAAGCTCATGAAACTGATACAGAAGGTAAGAGTGTGCAGATAAAGGCGCAGAAATATGTGAAACAACATGATACTGAAGTTGAAGAATACCTATCGAAGACTTCAAAGAAACAAGAAAGTACTAGCAGTGCATCCGGTTCGCTGTCAGATGAAGAGTTATTGGCCTATGAAATTGAGCAAAAACGACTACAGGCTCAAGAGCTGGCAGAAATTGAAGCCGGGAAACGATGGATACAAATGCAATTCGAGGGCGATCCCCGATATGACTACGAAAGAATACCACTAGAGGATATCAAGGAGGAAGAAATGACTGATTTTGATGCAAGTAGAATAGGTAGCTTAAGTTCTCAAAAAGAATCGATTGGAAGCTATGGCAGTTTCAGAAACTCATACGGTAGCCTTTCTGAATCGGAAATGGCTTCTCGAATACGTTTTAGGGTAAAAGGAGAGAATGATGATATTTCCATCAGCTCGCTACAAGAATTTGAGAACCTTGAAAAAGCTTTGATGGAGCAATACCAACAGCACTCGTCTTCTTCACAAGACTCTTTGAATGGGTCCTTACCTAGGCGGTACATACTCAGCAAGAGTCAAGGGGATGATATTTCTATTTCAAGCTTGAAAGAGTTCGAAGGCCTGGAATCAGCATGCCTCGAAGCGTTGAAGGCTGAAATCTTAGCTAAACAAAAAGAAGCGCTTCTGTTGGCTGATCCAAAAGAAGTAAGCGGCAGCTTCCTGGAAAGAGAGAAACGTTCTTACTCCGGTAGTTCGGAAAGCAGCCCACCACAAAAAGGAGGTAGTCCAGGTCAAAAAAGTGGCAGCCCGTCGCAAAAAGGTGGCAGTCCTTCCCAGAAAGTAGGTAGCTATGGAAGTCCGTCTCAAAAACTGCTGACCGATTCTGCAGCTATTCGCAAGTTGATCGATCAACAGATGGCCTTAGAACAGAAATTGCAAGAGCAGATAACACCTAAAGTAGTAACAGTGAAGAAGTTTGACGAAAGAGGTGCCTTTTTCGTGCCGGAACCTGAACCAGAAACAGAGCCAAAAATTGAGGAAGTAGCTGAAGAATGCACAAAAAAATCTTCATTCGTGTGTGCTGCGGCTCCAAGTGACGGCTCAGCCGAGTCCATTCCCGGAGACTGCGAGGAGATGATGAAAATATTAGATCAGGAAGAAAAATCTCAGTCCTCCCAGTCAGTTACCAGAACGGTCACAGATAGCGGAGTAATTGAAGTTGTTAGGACAACAACAGTAATACAGCAAAAATTCGTTGACGGAAAGAAGGTTTCTGAGACTGTGACTAGTACCGATGGAGAAGGTGCTGTAGATATTCCAGCACGGCCTAAGCAGTTTGACGAAAGTGCTCCCATATCTCTTGGTTCAGAAATGTCGTCTTCAATTGTATCTCAGTCTTCAGAGATGGATAGTTTGGTGACTGTGATGGAACGACATTCGTCAGATGGCGAGGTAGTGACGGTTACAAAGCAGACGATAATGACGACGTCAGACAAGCCAGAAGATTTGGAGTTCTCTCGTGAGGGGAGCATGGTCCGTGAGCTGTCGCCCTCTTCCGGGAGGTCGATAGCTCACAGTATAATATCTTTCTCCGGTAAACAATTCACAGATCCAGCAAGTGGCTCTTGGAGTGGACAGGACGAAGAGTTGAGCTCTTCAGGCAGCTTTAGCAGGTAAGTAAATTAATTACCACAACATAGCTTTTATTCAAAACCAGCTGTTTCAATTTTGATTACGGTATTTTGAGTCCATATCTAATTTTCGAGGTCTGGAAACTTGGTAGCTAATACGACTTTAGACTATTAGAAAGAAAGATACTAAGATGCAAATACTAAAACTTAAAGAAGAACAAAAATACTAATCAATGTACATCACATAATACACGAAAATAAACAATATAAAAGGCACGGTTACAAAACAAAAACATAGTAAAATGATCAAATTAAAATTAAGGTAAACCAGTCGTGCAGGTGTGCGCCACATCAAAATACGAGTATACTCGTATAAAAAGTGCTTTGCCCAACATGACGGGAGTTCACTATTATGGGACTTGTGTAAAAAAAGTAAATCAATACTAAAAGCAGAAGCACCAAATCCTAATTTTATAACTTACCTATGGAATCCTTAACACTCTAATATTAGCAAGTTTTTTATATTGTACCTTGTGCCTCACCACCTCAAAGCAAAGAGACGTATTAACCTGTCGTTACTTGCCTTTTACATGACTGCCTCGTTGGTCTAGTGGTCAGCACGCTGGGTACTATCCACGAGGTCACGGGTTCGAATCCCAGGTTGGGCCAAAAGTGTTGGGTTTTTCTGTCTTGAAATAACTCAGACACAGATCCAGAGCCAGGAAGTTGGTGGTGTTAACACCCCCGTGCCTCGGAAAGCACGTTAAGTCGTTAGTCCTACGCCCGACCTCTACGGTCATGTTGGACTGCTGTCTCACCGAACTATGAGAGTGAAGGAACAGAGAGTGCACCTGTGAATTGCGCACACACTTGTGCACTATAATATCTCCCGCGCAGTCGGCAAATTTCTATAAGCCACTGTTGTCGAAATTCGTCTAGGAGGATATTATTATTATTTGCCTTTTGTGGTACAGGGGCGCTCGCGCCGACCTCATGCTCGGCAGTACGGACAGTCTGGAAGCCACCAGCTCCAACGCCACCAGAGCTACGTACAACTATGAAGTGGATACGCCCATGACTGGAAGCCTCACCTCAGGAGGTAAGTAGAGGCTGCGCTTCTATTATTTTTTTTCCTAATATAATACACCTACTTACTTCTTACTCTTATGACAGAAGCATGTACTTTGATCTTTACCGTAACAAAAACTGGTTTCTAAATGTCTTTTAACAATCACTCTTTAAAGCCTGCTTCAGTTACAGTAGGCCTGACATGTCTGTTAAAGATGACAGTCCTTAAATCAATTAAGATTTTAAAATATCGGTAAATATACATGTTCTTACAAATAAATATATGCCAATAAGCTGTACCTATTTGAGGTGTAGGTACTATGTTCACTGTTAACTTTAATTGTGAAGGAAAACATCGTTGAAATCGAACTTACTGTCGATGGGAAACGGAGAAAAACTAAATTCTTAATAATATCGTTTTGGAACAAGAATGATCTAAGAAGTTTATTCAGACTCTTACCCCGTTATTCCAAAAACTTAGTACCGGGTTTAAGACAGGCAGGACTAAGCTATTAGCTAGCCAATTAGAAAAGCGCTTCGCTATTAGGTTATGTCACGAATTTGTCATTCATTCCCTTGTTGTCGGCTAATATTTAGACCCATTTTAAACCTGGTCAATTTTTTTTTTGTAATAACACCGTTAAAGTTTAAAATGAATAAAAATATTTTTTCCCCGGATAACATAAAGCATGTTGAATAGGTATCTACTTATATTTTTAATATTTTTTGTATGTTTCTAACAAAAGCTCGAATGAAAGCAGTTCTTAGTAGCCAATGTTATTCGAATCAGGTAATGTTGACACTTTACACCATTAATAATATTATATTACCTTCAAAAGCTTTTATATGTTAATATAACCTATATTGTTGGCGAATCATATGGCTTAACACGCATATGGTTTATTTATTGCAATTATACCAAGCAATTATACAACTATGCTGCTAGTTATACCATTATTTATATAAACAATATGCATGGCAGCATTAATATATATCACAAAACGCTTGCTCTCATCCCTGCTTTACTTAAATATGTTTGCTCATTACGTTTTTCTTCCGTATCTTTACCTATATCGAGAATTATACTGCCTGAAGGTTGTCTTATTTCTATGATTTTCTTCATCTTGTTGCCGTTATAAGCCTAGGAATGGTAGTTAGAGTAATCAAAGTGCACTAAATTAATAAAAAATAAATATTTTTTTCTAATTACTTGTCTTTAATTCAAATTTTAGTGAACAGCCCCGAATCGGCAAAGGTGGCTTCACCGCATCGGTGCGGTGTTATTACACTTGGTCGTGAATTTTAATTTCAAATGTTTTGTATATGTATAACAGATAACCTACTTTACTTTGACAATTGGACAACCGAGACGACACTAAGAGGTGTAGTGGTTTGCGCTACGGACACAAAACCAGCGGTTTCGAGTATAAATCCCGCAAAGGGCAAACGTTTGTGTGATGAACATGAGCATTTGTCCACAAGTCATGGATGTTTATTAAATTATTCATATTTATTAAATTATTCCTAGTCGCCACAGCACAAGATAACACTTAGTTTGGGACTAGGTAATTGGTGTGTTTGTTGAAACAATTTATTATTATTATAATAATCCTCTGGCACCTATCCTAGCTAGTTAGTAGCTTCTAAGGTAGAAATGATTGTTAAAAGCAAATGCTTTCAACAAACCAGTAAATACTGAGGATTGTTTTTCAGCAATACGATTACTAAATCATCAAAAGTAATAAAATTAATAACATCATTGTCAAGGCAATCTTCAGACTCACTTTCAAACCATTCAAGTAAATACCGTTAAAAATGAGCAAGCACCACCAACTAATACTACTAACGTTTGCAACCCCACCAAGCTTGATACTAATCAGAAAGATAACAGCGGTACGCCCCCCAGGGTCGAACACGATGGTTTCCTCCCTGGACACCCTGGACCCTGTGACAACAGTCCAGATGGAGAGCCTAGAACACCAGTCCACCAGTGAACACTATTCCCATGACTATGAAGTGCAAGAACCGGATTCTGATACGGAGAGACTGGTGAGATTTTATTGTTACTAGATTGTTACTATAATATTTCAAAAACTATTTGCGGTGTGTGTAAAAATCTAAAGCCTGGGTTAATAACAATAGTGTTTGTTCAGGATGAATCAGTTAAAGTAAGATCTTTTGCAATTTACACATCGAATATTATTAAATTCTTGTCCACCTTAATGGGCCAGTGCCCATGAATATATGTTTTGGACATGGACGAATAAACATATTTAATTTAATTTGTATCAATTTGACCACCATTGCATCAGTTAACATTCTCTGGTATACCTCCACTTAACCTCCTTGACTTCATCGCGATTTAATTATGCCACGGACACGAAATTTTGTCTGCATTGTCTTGAAGATTGAAAACATCTCTCTTTTTTATAGGAACTGGACGGAAGAGTGCCTCGAGCAAAAGAGCGTACCATCATGTTTGACAGCACTGATACTCTGAGCGCTGTCAGTGGTGACAACTCCGTGAAGGAAGCCGCTGTTGAGGCCCCAGCACCTACCTTTTACATCGGTGATACACCTATTGTTAGAGGTAATTAGATGCTTGTAGATCAAAATGCAAAAGGCTGGTAAAATGGTCGTATAGACATTATGCTAATGTGAACAAACGTAACGAAAATAAATATTAAAAAGTCTAAAACTTTAAAGTGATATTCTTTTATAGATTTCAAATGACCAGTCAATCAAATAATTTTACGACTATGTATACAGAAATAGAAATTAAGATACCTAAATTTACATACAAAAGACACATGAGTTATAAACTCCGTCTTCCGTGGTCGAGTAGTTTTCACGCCGGTTTTCATGTCGCTCAATCGCCATCTCTGAAGTCCCAGGTTCGATTTACACCACACATACTAATATCTAGTGTAGATATTAGTTTTGGCATCAGAGCAATGTATGTGATGTTGTCAAATATTTAAGTAATATTTATTAATATATTCAATCAACTTTTCGTTGTCACCTGCTTTCGACCCTTTCTCAAAAGACGTCTTACAAGACCTGAATTAAATGTAATACTTAGCCCTTGTATTCAAGTTCTCAGATTATTGACCAACCATTTACAACACTTTTTAACGTAATTTGTCTTTTAAAGCAAAGATAGTAAAGTAACTCAGGGGATTTCATTTTCTCAGGATTTGTATGGAAAAAATGGTTTGTCAGTGGACGAAAAGTGGTGATCCAGTGGGATCACCACTTTTTTTTCGCTGTTTTAGTATTGTTTTAATGGTATGACACATATCACCATACCTATGTCAGGGTTAATTAAATTACGAGTAAAAATGCTTTTTCACTCTACACAAGAACCAGAGAACTTGTAATTTGGAAAAGATTAAGAAACAACGAAAGTTGATTGACCCAATAACGACCTAACTATAATATGTAACACAGGAGAAAGACATGATGACGAAGACGAGCCTCAGCCAGTCCTATCTGGCAGCTGCCCAGCATCTCTGCCTCCTGCTACTCAGCCTTCTCCACCAGTGCCCGCTCAAAGAAGGTAACTACAACATTTGAAATCATCGACACCATTGATAGTTTCTCTTAAGTCTTCATCATCTTTATTTATCACAAAACTTTCATTAATTATTCTATTTCACATTTTTTTGCGTTCGTTATTCCGTTCAGTCATTTTCAAAAGCCGATTTATTAATTTCGATTCTGTCACATTGTCTAGCTTGTTATTTACTTTTTTATTATTACTTTAAACATTTTTTGCTACATTAGCTATCATTAATATTGTACCTACTAAAGAATACTTGTTATCATTGCAGCTGCTATTGTTTAAGTCACTCTCAAGAAAACCTCGACAAATAGGTACACTACTTTGTATCGTACTGCTTGTTACTATTATTTGCCTCATCATCATCATTTTCAGCATCAGTATTTACGTTTATGTATAAAGTATCATTTTGCTTTGTTACGAAGAGTGTGAGAGTTGAGTTTTGTTTAAAACTATACAAATAGCATGTCGAGTGTTATTTGATTTTGTTTAAAATGCATAAATGTGTTATAAAAAAAGGTGTGATTTTATCATTATTATCTAATAAAAGCTTTGTTTCATCGGTATCATGCTTAGATTTAGTACTTTATACAAATACAAAAAACGTTTCCGTGGGCCAGTTTAAATCGCGCTCATATTCATAATAATTTGATTGATTTGCTTATTAGAGTGGAACAAAGTTTTTGTTAGATATTTGATTTGTATTTCAATCAATATCAATTGTTTCTAATGTTTTTTGCAGATCTCTGACAATGATTGCAAAATCACCACCATCTAGCATTGACGAGACAACCAAGAAGTAAATCTGCATTCCGAATTTGTGTTTCTTGTGATTTTTATTTGATTTCTAGTCTTTTGTACAATTATTGTCTTGTCTTGCAGCTAAAGCTGACATAGCTTAAGGCATCCGATGCACTGCTGTTACTTATCGTTCATAAATGGGTCTTGATTCGGTACCTAAAGTACAATAGTCGATATAGTCAGTAGTGTTTAAGCATGTAGGTGAAATATCAACTAATATAAGATGTTTCGTAAATAGTTTCTTACGATGATGATAGTACTCTTGGTACTCGCATTGAAAGTCCTAAACTCATTGATGTGTTACTATGACCTACCAATTTTCTATAACTACTATTAAATTGAGGGTCATAATGCTTGGAGTTTATAACTTACGCTTCAGAAACATTTGATCTAATCTTTATGATTGGATTTCAATGTTTTATAAAGCGTTTTTCATAACACCCAAGTAGTGTATTGGATAGTATTTTGGTACTCATTTTTGTACTTAACAGTCGGTTTTTGTACGACATTGGTCCATGTTACTTCGACCTATCCTTTTAGATAGCGCTTAGCTTTTAGTCTTGAAATTACCGCTTACTCAGTAAAAGTTTACACTGTAGGACTATTAAATATTTATACAAATACGGTAAGTAAGTACATTTCAGATACTATCGATTTTGATATTGGATCTTTGGATAGATCATTGAATGTAAGCAAAAAAAGATACTGACCTTTTAGACATGATTTCATAACAGGTGGTTGATATGAATTTGAAGACAGACTCAGTTTTGATTCTTGCACAATTTCTTACATAAGTAGATAGGTAGAGATACAAAATGTAGGGTAAGCATCTGCGGTCATTTGTAATCATAAATTGTAACTTGAAATTAGTGTTCTTTTGGTTATTGATAGAGAACACATTTGTATTTTACCTGTAAAGGTATTATAGAATATGTTTCTTTAAGTCTAGTAGAAAATCAATATTGAAAAAAAAAACAGTTTATTGTGACCGTAGAAATATAACCTTAAATTTAATTAAATGGGGTTAAAATGCTTGCTCACTTCCAAACGTTTTGTATTCTTTGTAAAAAGCTAAACGTTTTAAGGCGGCATCGGTTAGGGTAACGGTAAAGTTATACAAACTTACCCTGTTACAATGTATCATAGAGACACAGTCAGACCATTAAAGGTATTTTTGTATCTTCTTCTATATTACCTTTTCTATCAGTGGTGTAAGTGTGTCTCTGTGTTTTTGGATTTAGACTGAGGGTGGATAGATAAGATCTAGGAATACATTTTGGCTTAGCTAATCACGATCTTCTGGAGCTAACACAAATAATTTTGGTTTCAAATCGGTGGGCGGCCCATTGTCTCTAAAGTTGAGATATATGCTTGTATATGTATACATGTAGTATAATTTCGTTTAAGTCTGTGTGCTTAAGGATTTGGTGTTAAGATATTAACAATGCTAGGATCTAATGTTGCTACTGTGTCGTATTAAGTTTCAAAAGCAGTTGAGTTGCCCTGTTCTATTGTTCCACGTTGTATTTGTAATATTGCTAAATATTCTATCGATTGAACTAAAATATTATTGAATATTAATAAAAATGGTATGTCTCATATTTACATTTTGTCGTTTTACTTTGGATTCATACGTTTTATCTAATATAGTAAAGAAACTAAAAAGAAGAAAGCGGTGTGTTCAAAGTAACATTATTTATTAACAAAATATATTTAAAAATGTTACAAACGTAAAAATAATGCAAATACTGCAAAGTATTTCTAAAGAATAAATTCATGTCTTAGATCTTTCAGAGATTAACAAAAATGTTATTGATCGAGCAAATTTATAATAAGCGTTTTATGCGATGCAAATCATAAATACTTATTAAAATAGATGAATTTATGGTCGCAAATATATTTAAAACTTAAAAGTATTTAGATGCCATACATTCACATTATTATTACAAAGATTATATAATACGTATGAAGATTGATGATGAATACAAATTGGCACTCAAAGTTGCACAAAAATTTCAAAATACTATGTTTTTTTTTATGAAAACGCTTCAAATGAGAAATCAACATCTAACAGTGAGTATCTAACATAAAAATTTAAATGATTTCTCATTCAAATTATTTTCACTCATCGTAAAATCTTACATCTAATTATTCTTACATTTACTATGGCATTTCAATATTTCCATTTGTCCAGTTTAAAGAAGTTAACAATCAAAATCAACAATGGATTAAAAGTAAGGTAATAAATAAGAATAAATAGTTAAAATTAAGTCTTCACTTTGGTGGTAAAGTCTCGCTTCATAAGGTTAAATTAAGTAAAGTCGTAGAAAACAACCAGTACTTGAATGTTGTGACTTCATCTTGAAAAGCTTCACAGTGAATCGAACTCTGATACGTCACTTGTCTAGAAAAACATAAAAATGATAATTAACAAAATAAGTTATTAATTACAATTTAAACAAACTTTTAAAAAATGCAAATAAATATGAAAAAAATTATGTTTAATTTATTATAGTGTTTGAGGTAGGTAGAGAAGAATGGTATTAATAGGAAATTAAGTACTACTTATAAAATAAATCATAAAAAGTGAAACAAAAGCGCATCACATACTTATAATTTATTATAGTGTGTTGAAACCTGTGAAAATTGCCGCTTTTGTGCAAGCAAGTGAACTAAACTGTTTTCGTTCTGTGATAAGCTTTTGACACAGTGCGTTTTATGCAAACTAAAGTGCTGTGATACCCACAAGGTCCGGTTTATAGAGGTGCACGTGCGGCAGGAGAAAGGTGGATCCAAGGTCTCGCTCAGCCATGGTGTTGGCCTCCTGCATGCAACATTTCATTATTTACAAATAGGACTCACGCAAGGAGTTATCTTGGGTCCGCCTCTTTTCAATGTACAAAAATATGGTTTGGTAAGGTCATTAAGTGTCAGATAAAGTCAAAGTAAAAAAGGTGCTTTGTGAATGTGAAACTTAATATTTTTTTATCAGATAATGTAGAATACTGAACCTGATGAGTAAGACGAGTAGACGAAGCAGCTCTTCCTGTACTAGCCGGTAAAGTTCCTCCAACTGAACGAGCTTCTGATAGAGTTCTGTAAAAAGTAATTCTTTGCTTAAAACAATATTTGTTTTAGTGCAGCATCTAACCTTGGAAGGTTAGATGTTGACCGACAAGCTAAACTTGCAATAACTAATGGTATAGAATTTCAAGTTAAACCTAACCTAATGGGACTGACGTACTCTATGTAAAAGTCCCTAAATAAAATAAAGATTTAAAAAAAAAACCTTGGAAGGTATTTAGTAACTTTCTCTTTGAGAGTTAAATAAAGAACCTAAAATGCTGTCATGTATTTTTCAAACATATCAGTAGGTACTTACAGTTCGCCAAGTCTCCTTTCAGCATCAGTCCACTCCGATATGTCTTCTTGACTGTATGATTTCCTTAGAGAATCGAATCTAGCCAGTTCAGCCTCTAGATCGGCTTTGTGTACAGACGACATGTCATCTCTATCATCTTTGATGGCAGCCTCATCTGGCCTAATAGTAGTTGATACTTTGAATCCAGCTGATACCAAAGCTCCTGAAATAAAAAAGCAAAAAGCTGCCTTAGGATTTGTCTATTAAAGTTCAAACCAACACCAGTATGATTATTAGGGAATAAACTGAAAGAACTGATACTTTGCACCATCTCCAAGCTCCCGGGTTCGATCCCTGGTTAGGTAAAAAAAAATTGTTCCAACGAACACACCAATTACCTAGCCTCATACTAAGCGTGAGCTTGTGCTATGGTGACTAGGGAGGAAAAAAAAACATATTGTCTATTGCCTCGGGTATGGTTGTTGCGGTAACACCGTTTTTTCTGATTTTCCATAACCCAAGCGCTTTGGCAACTTACTGTGGGATCAAAGCAGTGCATAAAATGTCCAATGTTAATAATTAATATTCCTTTTTGTTTTATTTTTACTAGCATGAATGATCCCACTGCTGGGCAAAGGCCTCCCCCAAACTGTACTACCGAGTCCTATCCAATGCGAGAGTTTGCCATCCTGTTCGAAAGTATCGAAATCGTCACACCATCTTTTTTTATTGTCTACCTGCGTAGACAATAAAAAAAGATGGTGTGACGATAACAATTTATTGTCTATGGTGTCTGGAAACATGATACGTGAAGGATTAAGCTGATTTTATATTTACCTTGTTTGTTATGTCTGTCCTTGTTTGCACTATATGATGATTCCATGCTATGTTTCCTTCGCATCTGAAAATATTTGCCGTAAGTATGAAAATATTGATGTTTATGATATCAAAGGTTAAATGAATCTGATATTACCTCCTCATCATTGTTGACAGCTCCTGACTCCAAGTAGCTGATAAGCTTCGCTTCACTACTCAGTTCAAGGCTAAGCTTCTTGGAAATATTCTCTCGGCTATAATAGAAATCAATGTTAGTGTAAGAAAATATAATTCATGCATATTTCAAAAACCTAGGTGTTGATAAATCGATAAGTGTTCATACGAGTACAACTACAAATTATATTCTTTTAGAATGGATCAGAACATTTTATTAGCATCATTTGAATAAAATTAAATCAAATTTTACTTACAAAAATTAATCGACTGTGTCATCCGGTGGGATTCGAACCCACGTCCCTTCGCTATCCGGGCGAGTGCTCTTACCAACTAAGCTACGGAGGACGTTAGTCAGTCGACGAATTTTTGTGTGCTTGCTACGCCAGTGAGCCGGCGTTCAATTTTATCAATACTTGGGGAATGTACCCGCATGTATCCAATGGAAATATTTTTACAAATATTTAACCATCAGTTAAGATGAAATCAGCTTAACTTATTATATTTTTATAACTTAAGCAATTATTTTGCAAGTTTTTACGAAGTTAAATCAAATTTCACTTACAAAATTAATCATTTGAATATGAAATCATTTCGTGTTTAGTAGATTGGGTTCGATTCCTATCTGTGGAAATGTGGTTTTATTTTAAACTTTAAATATTTTTGATTAATACATTAGAACTCTTTCTAAAAATATGTAGTAGTCGTTCTTTCCAATGAAAGTAAGTAGGTACTAATTTAGTATAACTTGGTCAAGAAACTGAGGGCTGGGAAAGAGCTGGGAGTCAGAAAGAACTGGAAGCAACAGTTATATAGGTAGTTGCTACGCCACCATTATTCCATCTTGTCTTTGTATCAAAGTCCAAATCCGTTCAAAGTGACACAATGCATACAGCGTGTCCATTACTTGAAGAATCCTTTAACCTACGAGTAAATCCCAACCTAAAATCACCATCATGCCGTACTACATGCCAAAAAAACTAATCTTCTATTCTTCTCAAATCTAGAAAATGGTTGCATTTTTTTCCCAATACGTATTAATGCGGCATGATATTGTGACTAATACATATCCTTATGTAGGTAAGGGGTTATGCTTCAAATATTGGACATCCTGTATGTATGTAGAAATAAAGTAATTTTAACTGGATTTGATCATCATTATCAGCCGCGGGACGTCCACTGCCTATGCCTCCGCCATAGATTTCCAAAGTGATATGTTACAGGCGACCTACATTCAGTGCGATCCTGTGACCCTTATTAGGTCGTCTGTCCATCTTGCGCCATGCCCACTGCTATGTAAGCTAACTGTTACTCGTAGTTAGCTGAATTTAGATTTACGAATTTGCTGCAAGTGAATCTCAAGAATTTGCTACAAATGGGTCTTAAGATCAAAAGCTAATAAGTTACTCTGTGCCTGTCAAGAGGTTAACCTGTCTTGGTGGTGCGGGTGCAGACGGGCGCGGGGGATCATGACGGCGGGCGCGGGGGGCGGGGGCGCCTCGTGCGCGGGCGGCTCCGACATCACGCACTTCTTGCCAGGGGGGCGCTGGAAGTAAAAAGTAGTGAATTGTTGTAAAAAAATAAGATAAATAATACATATTTGTATGTAGGTATTCATATCAGCCTATTGCAGTCCATAGCTGCTGGACATAGGCCTCTCCAAGACGGCGCCAACTTTCACGGTTCTCGCATCCAGCCACTACCGGCCACCTTTCTTCTTCCATGTAGATATTATACGCAATAAATATTGTTCTATTTCTCGCGGAAGGCTTCACTAGAAAATTCAATTTAATTCAATTCAATTCTCAGTTGGTCTAGGCTAGGTGGTCGGTAGTTTTGATTTTTTAAGACATTTTTTTTTAACAAATATTGGCACAATATACAACTTCCTACAGTCTTATTATATGTATTTATAATGCATGATTATTCCGTAAGATAATTTGGTAAGGTTCATTCAAGTAACCAGGGCCTGATGGCTGGTGCTGATATTTCCAGCTTTTAAGAAATGACTTCAAGTAAATACCTTCGATGGCATGTATGGTAGAGAAGCATTCTGGACACTAGACGCGTCCCCCGACTCCGGTCGCTCGCTGATCAGCGCTCGTCTGTCGGCTCTCTGCTTGGGCATGGCTCCCTGGAATAGACCATACGATTCCATTAAAACACACCTCTGCAAACTTTGGCAGTTGAGAACTAGGGCATTTTGCATTGAAGCGAAGCAAAAAAAAGGCATTTCGTTCTTTTTATTTATTTATTGAACACTGAAAAAAAACCAATAGAGTTAGAGTTTAACAACACTATCATGGCAACTCTACACGAGATGACATGCTGTCTTCGTCTTAAGATTAAATCTAAGGTAATTGGCTTCCTTTTGAAAAAGACAAACAAACATTCTTTTTAGCACCACTTGCCTAAGATGGGCGCTGTATCCAAATTCGCCAGAGGGCCTAAACAGGTCCCAAGGACCTCATGCCCCCTCAGAACTGACTGCTGGTTATTAAAGATATTGCGCAAGCGAAACAAGTACAAATCTTTTTTGTTTTTAATTCAAATAATGGTAGAATAGCAAAAACGTTGTGAAAACAAGTAGGTAACAGATTAAGATTTTTCATACACGTTGAGGGCTCACTCCAATACTGCCGCTGATGCTGCGGTAGCTACGCCCTTAGTCACAAAACAAGAAACGACCCAGTCTATCACTTTTTTTTTTAAATATTTACAGCCCTAGAAATTAGATATCAGGTAAAGTATCCAGTCTACATTCCGTTTCGAAATTATTATACTCGTATTTTGAAGTACGAGCAAGCAAAATCCTATTTCCTAAAGATAGGCTAAAACCGCAAAATGAAAGTGAAAAGTTTTTAAGTGCGTCATTTAGAAACCAACAGCTTATAATCCTTCAAGTGTTTCCAGCCAGACTACCTGAGACTTGATGCTATATTCTCACACGTCTAGTGTCAAATATAGTTTTATTAAACCTTCACCTATCATGTTTCCAGACTAGCGATGGGCGATTATTCGAAAAAAATAAATCGATAATCGACTATTCGAGCTATCGAATGTCGATTTAGTAATTCGTAAAAAAAATAATGGAATAATAATCGACAATCGAATGATAATCTATACTGGCCCCTTCGATGCATTCGATCGAATTGCCGCGACTGTGCGCACAGGACAGGCAGCGACCGAATGATTAATCGACGCGACGAATGACGATTCATTCGTTAGTAGTTAGTAGTACAGCCTGCGCACCGCGCGCTCAAGTATTGCTCGCCGCATAATCGAAGAATAATCGAATGACTGCGGTTGCTTATCGAATACATTCGATTACAGAGACCATTCGAATAATTCGATTAATTTAGTAATAATCGCCCATCGCTATTCCAGACACAAATTAATTTTAATTAGAAAAATAATTGTAATCGACCCGCCCGCAGGTCTTATGGGGTTTGACAGGTTGGGGCGTTAAAGTGTTAGTCATTATTCATAGTATAAGTTACCTGGTGCAAGCTAGGCATGCTCTGTATGCAGGCCACGATTGACCGCGGCTGCCTGCGCGGGCGACTACACGCCACCACTGCGCACGCGGCCAGCACCACTGATAACAGCGCTCCAGCCACCACCAGCGAGATCAGCACCACTGGAATATTGGAAATATCAAAGTCAACACTTACTTATTCAATTTAGGACAGAGAATGCTACCTATAAAAGTCAAACGATATTTTTTGCCCTTAAAGAATGTCTCCTTATTCTTTGGGCCATACTAGTGCTTCGAGGTTTGATACATTGTTTCGGAAATTATCATGATTGTTCATGAGTTGTCGTGAATCGTCTTGTTTATTTAAATCATCAAATACGGGGTAATAGGGCACACCATTGACTTTGAAGCCTCGTATCATTCAAAGTTATGGTAAGAAAAAAATACACATTACCCCAATGACAGTGCATTCAAAAAGATGTAGATAAGTCATATCCTAGTGCGCGGCGATTCGGATTTGATGCGCCGAGCGCACGTTCATTCACGTGTCAAATGTCACATTTGTATGAGAATGCAAAATTGAGCTAAGAACTCATTTTAGGGCAAGCAATTTACGCGTGCTAATGACATGTCTCCTCTTTTTTTAATAGACTGTCATTGCGTTACCCGGGTAGAATATTTGTTAGACCATAAATGTTGTAGCAGCTCACCCTTCAAGTTGATCTGGCACGAGCTGCCCGCGTACCACTGGAAGCATTCGCAAAGCACTCGCCTGTCGTCGCGCGAGTAGCAAGCGCCGTGGTAGTTGCACCTCTCGCAGCCCACTGGCTCCGCTGAAATGTGATGATAGCCATGAAAACATACTTATTTTAATATTTTTTTAAATGTTCTAACACTCACAGTGGTCTTCATTATTTACATAAGTTTAAATAAGAAATTAACTGCTGCTGCAATACAGCTCGGGTAGCGCTGCCATCAGGCAATGAAGTAAGACAAGGAGACTAATAATTTCACACGGGTGGACAGACTGCACGATAGCTCAGTTAGTAAGAGCGTTGGCCCGGTTAGATAGATATTGTAAGACTATAAATTTATTGTCCTGATGTTTCATTTTCCAGAAAAACAGTTCTCCGATTGTCAAAACCATTCGCCTTTGGCGACCAGCCTCAGACGCTCCAGCTCGTTCGGGTGCCAGATCTTTGTTACAGGGGGCGAGGACTGCACTCCCTCCGCGCCTCCGGCTTCTAAATTACACTCTAGTATTGGGCAGACTAGTACCACGGCGAAGGACCACGGCGAGTCGGGTTTCCCCAAATTGAGAAGATTAACGGTTACTTCGATCTTTAAAACCGTTTGAAATTAAAGTTTTGACAAGCAAAACATCTATGAAATGAAAATAAAACGTTTTGATAATCGGAGAACTGTTTTTCTGGAAAATGAAACATCGGGGCAATGAATTTATAGTCTTATAATATTATGTAAATAAATCAATCTATTATTAAAAACTTCGTCAAACCGTTTTCGACCAATTAAAATTCGAACAGCCAAGCTTCGAAAATGAGATAGGTTACCCAAAAACTTGTTAATATTTTTACAAGACAAGTTAAACAAACTTGAATTCAGTTATTTGATCAAGTATGGTTTCCTTGAAAGCTGAAAAATAATAAGCCTTGATGTTTGTGCCGTTAATCTGTGTTTGCTGGTTATGTTGTTAAATTTTGCTGGCTCTAAGTATCCGAATCTTAATTTTAGGGCAGAACCAAAGCGTTTAAAACTGTGAGTGTTGAAGGCAGTTGCAGCTATCTTTTGTATAGTAAGTAGTGTAAGTGAGTTAGACTTGCTCAAGGTAGCATAGTGTTTTATCAACATCTTACCAGAACAAATCCGCCCAGGGTAGAGCGTGTTGACGCTCAGATCGGCGAACCCTTCGAGGCAGCTGCAGGTGTACGTGCCTCTCAAGTTGAAGCACTGTGCATGCTCGGAACAGTCGTGGAACTGCCCACTGGTGCACTCGTCGAAGTCTGTGGGAGAATGAAGTCACTATGAAAAATGGCAAAGTTGGCACGGTGGACGAATGTCATCACCAGATTTTGATAGAAGTTCCGATTTCCTCTTTAGGCGTTTGTGAAAGTGTACTTCCAATGTCTGCCTCGTTGGTCCTGTGGTCAGCAGATGTCTGTTTAAGAGATCCCGGATTCAAGCAAATAAATATTTCTGATTTCTGATTTCAATTTCAAAACTGGGCTGAAATCTGTTTCTGAGTTTATCTGCTTTGAAATAACGGAGACACATCTTGAATGATATGATGATGATGATAAACACATGTGTGTGACACACATTTGTTTATCATCTGTTGTTAACCAGGAATGGATAAGTCCACAGTCATGAGGTTTACGACTATAAGGAAGAAGTCAAAAATAAAAAAGATCATACCGCTAACATCCAGCTTGTCAACCAAGTCAGCAGCAGCATGGACGTCGGTGCCTCCGAGGCTGTAGTTATTGTTCCGAAGGTACTTCTCGATGACCTCCTTCAGACGGCTCTCGTGAGCGTTATCGGAGAGCTAGAAGGAAAGAAGAGTGTTTAAGGACAGTGACGTTTTTACACAGATTCTTATAATAAATAATTCAACTGTTGCATCAATTACATCGCCCCAAACTAAGCGTGAGCGTATGCTATGGTGACTAAGGATAACCGATAGACATACTCATATCGACGGCCAGACGACGAAGTGCCAATACCTTCTATCCTATGTAAAAATTTTCGAGAAATTGACTTTCTTATATTTATGAGTTAATATAGGGTATGTTGATGACACAAAGTACACATTTACAAATCTTTATATAAGTAAAGGTGTAAAAATTAGGCGGTCTTATTGCCAAAGGCAATATCTTCCTCACAACCTTCGGGTAGAGCTACCCTACAAATGCCGAAACGTGTTTACCTGCACATAGAAGTCATTGATCACGCCCTGGTACGGCTCACTATCTTCATTCTTCATCTGAACCGGATGGAACCCAGTTATATGGACCCCATGGTACACATCCCTCAGGTCTGATTGCATGACCATCCTGTTGATGCCCTCATGAGTAGCCATGGCTAGAGCATGGTACTGTTTGCTGGAGTTGTCTGAGAGGCTTTCGTGGAATTTCAGACGCTCGTTCCCTTGGGAGCTTAGAGCCAGCTTCACTGAGTAGGTGTACGTTGCTGAAAGAATATTGTTTTACAATTACTTGTCTTTGTTTCCATAAATATGTTGATTGAGTGTCTAGTTTAAAGGATTAAAACCTGTTTTTAATATATATATATATATATATATATATATATATATATATATATATATATATATATATATATATATATTTATAAAAAGACTAAATACTATAGACACCAATCTCAGTTCTCGTTTTTACATAAAACGCCTAAATAATAAAGCTACTAAAAATACTTTTTAGTGTATACACACTTAAAACCAAAATTTTATGTGGTTAGACTTTAATATCTACTACTAGAAAAGGGCATGTTGTGCTAAGCTGTACTTAAAGGATTATTCTTCATCTACTGGACAGCTTGACACGGGACGTGAGAATCACCAATGACAAAATCTACTCACGTTTACAAGGTCTATCCGGGAACATTCTGGCAAATCCTGGTCTGCATACACACTTCATGATTCCGTCTATTCTCTGGCAACGCTCGTTTCGAGATGCCTTGCAGTCAGGCTGACATTCTTTGCCGTAGGCTACACCTGAAACATATTACAAAGTTCTTACTAACTCATTCTGAACTGGATATAAATGTTGTGATAGTTATTTTAATGAAGATTACCTGGGGTGTCTACTACATTCTTAGTCTCCAAGAATGGAGGTCCAGCCAAAAATATATCACCAAACAGAACTTGAGACACACCATTACTATTCACTTGCTCATTTCTTGTCACTCCATCGTAATCTCCAAGCTCAATTTCCGTATTTATTGGCGGAACCTGACCGCCATTTTGGGATTTATTCATAACTACAAAGAAGGTGTCATTATCTCCTTCTCCTTCGGTTTCTATCTTTTGTATAATATTTTCCGTTGTGTCCTTTTCTTTAATGATGAGATTTTCATTGTCTTCGTAAGACATGGAAATATCGTCCAAAGGTATTTTAGTTTTAGCTGGCACTTCTTTTACGGAGGTTGGGGCAATAGGAGATATTGGTATATGTTTGGTCACTGTTTCAATTATAGTCGTTGGCTGAACCTGAGTGTGAGTTTCTGTCACGACGTCGACTATTGTAGAAGTCTGTGTGTTAGTCAATACCAAGGTTTGTGTGATTGCTCCTTCTGATTGACTGACCAGACTTGTTTCTGTATGAGTCACTGTCAAAGTATGAGTCAAATTCACGTAGTTAATGCTTGAAATTGTCTTCGGCGATTCTGATAGCGTCTTAGTTAGAGTAATTACAGCAGTTCTAAATTCAGTTTTTACAGGTGCGGCCTCATCAGATATCTTTACTTCGTTACCGGCATGATGTGTTGGCTTTACGCTTGGTGGTACATCATCCAAACTTGGTGTGACTACACTAGAAATGGGTTGTTCTCCTAGACTGCTACTAACATCAAGCAACGATATGCTAGGCAATACCGATTCTCCCAAAATAGTAGTTGGTTTAATAATGTGCTCGTCGATAAATGGCCTTGAGCTTTCTATAATCCTTGTTGGTTCAATATCTACGACAGGCTTAGGTGATGATCTTGTAGGTATCGGTCTTACTATTTTTCGAATAGAAGTGTGTCTTGTCGGATATAAGATTTCTGGACGGCCCAACGTCCTAGTAGGCGCTATTATTGTGGGTTTAGGTGGTAAACTGTATTTGCTTGTAGAGGTCTTTCTGTCATCGTTACGAACGGGATACGGTTTTCGAGTTCTATTCCTATAGTTATTTACAATTGGAACAACTTTCATTTTATCAGTTGTATTGTCTTCTTGACTAGATTCATTAGTGACTGAATCGCTAATATTTTCTTCGCTTGAAGTTGTTTTCTGTGTTATAGATTCTACACGACTTTCCTTAGTTGTTGTAAATACTCTATCTTCCGTAATAGGTTTTTCTGAACTTGTGACATCAGTGTGTTCAGATGAAGCTTCAGTTTCATACGAGTAAAAGCTCTCGGATGATGAAGGTACAGTAACAGCCTCAGGAGCACGAGATGGTTCAATCACTTTAGAGAACTGAATTGAAGACGGACCAAAGTTGAAGCCGGATGAGAAGTCAATTCCAGATGATGTAAGCCAACCAGATGAAATAGGTGTCGGGAATACAAGGTTAGGAATAGAAGCAAGACTGGCTGTAGGACTATGTATCTCATTCATTGGATTAACTACCCTTGACGGTATTTCTCTAGGTGGAGGTAGAAGTTGAGAGGAAGGTTGATCGCGATTGATCGATGGCCGTCGAATATTGTTTAAAATATCGTATGCAGGTCTGTATGTGGACACTTCGTCCCTATTGACTGGTTTTCTTATTGGCCTTTGGGTGATTGGTATTCTAGGAGGCATTGTGCGTGGAGGTTTGGTTGGTCTGTACTGTGGTGGTGTTCGAATAGGAATGATGGGACGGGGAGTCACTGGGGCTCGAGTCGGGTGTCTAATGGCTGGAGGAGTCCTTGGTGGTGGTGGACTCATACCCATGATCATCTCATCATTAGTAGAAGGTTTGAAATTGTAATCCATGGTTGGTGGTGGCGGCGATAAGTCAATGATTTCACTTGATGATCGATTCAAATCGATACTTGTGATTGTGTAAATTGGAATAATAGGTTTTTCAGAAGCTTTTTCAACAACCAGAGGTTTTTTATCCTTAATGTGAACAGTGGAAGTAATTATGTTGGAACTTGTGTCATTTACCAAGGACACATTGTTTGGTCGTGAGAAGACAGGTCTTGGTGGGCGTTTGTATTTTGATTCAGGTGGAGTGTGACGGTACGGTGGAATTCTTTGAGTCGATGGAGGTTTTCTTGTAGAAGATGCAGCGGTACTTATTTCTTCACCTATATTCAACTCTAGGTTTTCTTCATATGACATGTTTGTTGCGTTCTCCATTAGTTGGTTTATTTGCCAGTGAGGCTGTTGCAACTGATGATCTAACGTTGTGGCAGTGTTTATAGTGAATGGTCTTGGCTTTTGGCTTTGGTAATTGTTGTTATCATAAATTGGTTTGATTGTGTTTGATTGAAATATTTTCGTTCTGTTTGAAGTTCCGAATGGTTTTTCAGTTTGGGTTCCAGGATTAAAATCCACAAACTGGACGTTCTTATCCTTCGTCTCTTTTTGAGCTTGATAGACTTCATCTTGAAGAAGTGTCAGTTCAGTCGAAGATTTCGCATTATTGCTATTTTCTGTCTCACTTGATGAAGTTACGACAGGAACTTTCATAGATTCCAAGCTCACCTCACCATCACTCTCACTATTAGTTTCAGATTCTTCTTCACCGTCGTATATTTCTTCTGAATTCTCGTAAACAGGCTTTGGGCTTTCTGTGGGCGAAACTCTCACGGCTTTAACTGTAGTAGTTTCGTCACTGTTGTCTCTTACTGGAATATCATAAGCAGGTTGTCTCATGGAATCAAAGTTTGAAATGTAAGTAGGACCGTTATTGTTGTTAAAAGGTCTGGTTGTTCGAGAAGGAATATCGACGTATTGTGGTCTCTCAGTTACTGGTTTTGAGAAAGGTTTACCTAGATTAAAGCTAACAAGGGCCGGTGCATTATTCTGTGGCCAAAATTCAGAAGGTGGTTTACCGACACTAGAAATTTTCTGTCCAAAGTCAGGTACACTATCTTTGTTGTAATCTTGCGAAACAGGAATCACTTTTCTGGTAGTTGCTTCAACTTTAATATTGTTAATATTGTTCAAAGTATTTTCGTTTAATAAAACACTTGAATACCAACCATGAGAGTTAGTAGGTATGTTGGGAATCAATTTAGCTGGTCTTTGCTGGTTATTATTATTTATTTTAACATTCTCTGTGTACTCTGTAACCGGCCTAACATCGTCTTGTACATTTCCAGGGGTACTGTAATCATTCGCCATTGGGAAATTAGCGTGACTGTTCAAGGAAGGTGGAATAGACTGGCTTTCTACTCGTTTCGGTGGATTGACTGGCTGTCTGTTAGGCATTGGTTTATCAATACTAACACTCTGTACACTGGGATAATATTTGGAATCAGTATCATGAGTTGTGCTTTTATTCCACCTATTGTCACCAACTGAGATTTCAACGTGCGAATGAGGACGTTCGTTGTATGTTACTGGCGGCCTTGCATCTTCGTGTAAATTATAGCTTTCAAATGGTGAGGAGCCATCTTCAACCCTGATGGCAAAGTTAGTGCCAATGGGAATATCTGTATTCATTTGATTGACGTTCGCTGATACTGGGACAGGAACACTGGAACCTATTACCTGACCATCATCACCAACATTACTAGCTACATTCGTAGCAGTATTCAAAGTTACTGTATAAGTATTCTCCTTATCGTGTATTTCATTGGTCAATATGGACTTGTTTGAAACGCTTTGTGGCGGGAACACAGGATATGAATTCTGACTAGGCTTGTGAATATTGTTGATGTTAGGGTTTTTGTTTGTGTGCGCATTTTTGGGAGGGGCATCATAAGAATTGCCATAGGAATGAGATCCTTGCGCTGGAGGAATATGAATCGTGTATGTTGGAGATGGTTTGCTATTAGGTGATTGTGCAGCAAAGTAAATCTCAGATGTCACCTTTGGCGGTAATTGTTCCTGTTTCGGAGTTACCGGCACTGGATGTTGAATGTTCAAGAAAACCTTCATGTCTTGTACGGGCTTCATATGAACCACTGGTCTTTGAGCATGAGGCTTATTATTTTCATACATAGTCTCAGAATTGAAATTCATCTTCATAGGTGGTGGTGGTACAGCTAAGTAATTTTCATACTCTTTATCAATGACGTTTTTAACATTCTTAGGTTGATCGCTACCTCTTAGATGGCTGTATTTTTCAAAGTCCCCATTTTTATTAGGATGGTAAATATCTGGATTATATGCAGTTATTTGAGGGCCAACTTGTACATGTGTTTCTTGGTTACTCGTTGGAGGAGGAATCTTAAATTCATACGGACGTTTTGTGTCTTTCCATTTTAGTTTCAGATCATTACGATGATGTTGGTCCTTGTACTGTGGTGAGGAAGGATTGTACGAATTCGTTGGAGCGTGAACATCGGGCTTCGGTAAAAACTGTTTGTTGTTATTTGGAGCAACATTGTGAACGTTAGTCATTTGAGGTGCATCGATGCTAAAGCTGCCAAAGTATCCAGGTTCTGGATAAGGCAATGGGTCGTCTACATAATCACCAGTCTTATGAGGTTCTGAAGAACCAGCAAATACTAAAGCTGTAGAACTTCCATGCGGTATTAGAACATTGGCTACTCTTGACGGCTGAATGTCAACTAAGAATGGTTTACTTGAATCAGTATTACTATTGACGCCATAGTCGCCATCCGTTCTTACTCTTGTGTTAATAATTTCCGATGAACTAGGGCTATTATCCGGAACATCTTCTTCCTTATTTTCATCGTTTAAAGATGTAAAATCAACATGATGTTTTATAGAAGCAGGCGTAGGTTTTACCAAAGAAGGAATGTAATCCAAGAAAGCCGGCCGTCCGTGGTTACCTAACATTGTATTAGTATTTTTAAATTGTTCCGTTTTCATCAATCCCTCAATCGGTGGCGCGTTTACTGTTGAAGGAACTCGATGTGGAAAATTAGGTGACAAAAGGTTATGATGAATATGAGAAGGTGGAGTAGGTCTTGGCATCCGATTTGGTTTTACCTTCGGTAATTCGGGTGGCCTTAAATCAAACGAGTCATCTACTTTAGTGGCTAATAAAGACTGCTCTTTAAAAGGTGGTTTGTCTTTGATATAGTACTCTTCATTGCCAGCAACAAAGCTGTCTAAAGGCGGTGGGCTCACTGGATTTTGTAACTTGATTCCGCTGGCGGCCAAGGTTAATGGCCTGCCCACGGCTGGCTTTCCGACTATGACGTCGGAGTTGGCCGTGATTATTTCACCAGGACTAATTGGTATGCCGCCGTTGACAAGTGGACTTTCGTGAACTATTTTAGGTGGCACTATGTGGGCTTTAGGTTGCTTATGTTCGGCAGCCCACGCGAGATTTTGATGCAATGTCGCATTTGTAAAAGCTATTTGTGTTTCTGACGTCTCTAACTCATCAACTGGTATGTAAATTGGAAAGTTATTTGACTTTAATTCTATATCAGTGTCGACTCGTTTGTTAACATTGTATGCTGTTAGTTTCACGGCAGGTTTCACAGTGGTGGTTGTTGTTGATGTTGTTCTGTTAGTATCTTGTCGTTTTATGAAACCCCCAGTCATTTTTTCGATTACAGGTGCCAACTGTGAAAGGCTTTTGATGCCTAGACTACCAAGTTTGAGGAGATCAGCAACGACGAATTTATTTTTATTGGGTTTTTGAGGCTTTTCGGGTTTAATTTTGTCTGGGTTCTTATTATTGGACACTTTGTTTTTCGGAGGAGTCGGCGCCTGCTCATTTGTCAACAGCTCACTCTCCTCAACCGAACTTGTGTCTTTTTCGTCTGAGTAGTCATTTATGACTTCTGTGTATTTCTCAACAATTTTGTCAGTAGGCGCTTGTTGATTGCTTTCGTATTCGTAAGGGCCGTATTTTGTTTTCTTGTCTAAACTTTCTTTGTGAGTTGGTCGTAAGTCATATTTTGTTGAACCATATTTAGAGGTTTTGAGTCCGTATTTTGAAGGTGCCGACGCATCAATGTGTGTATATTTAGTTTTCAGTCCTTCAGTTTTAGTGTGACTGCAAGAACATGAAGTGGTCGTGCAAGGGGCGTGACCAACTTCCGAGGGTTGTATCAAATCGAAGCTGTCAAGTTCATGATCGTCAATCCGTTTGTCAATTTTCGGATAGCTGTTTATGAACATACTGCTAGGGACTGATGATTGGATCGTCTTCACCTCCATGTATTTTGTCTGAAATGTCACAAAAGCAAGATTTAAAAAAGAACATAATATTTTTTTATTGATAAGTCAAAAGTATATTATTAGAGACGGTATCAGCAATCTGGTAAAAGTCGACTGAATTCATTAGTGGGTACTGGGTAGAGATCATTTTAAAAACCATGACCGTTTGGAGTGTATTATTGGGCAAGAGTCTTAAAATAACCAAGCCGTTTAGTAGTATTATCCGGGGATCTTAACCAGTTAGGGTCAACCAAATAGGATTAGGTTTCCACCAGGGCAGGCTCCTTAGGGGTCCCAATCCTTACTTTTGTTGGCTTTAAATCTGCCAAAACATCTGATGCGAACAGATTCGTCAAGGACTCCGTAGTCACCACAGAAACTATGGTCTCAAAGGTTGATATGGCGCTTCTTTTATTTTGGACAACCGTGGTCAGGTATGTGTATGTGGTCATACAAGTCTTGATGATGTAGTTATGCTGCATCAGCTGGTGTAGTGGGAATAGAGCGCTTATTTGCTGACGGTTGACCACAGTTGCTACAGCTGATGATAGTAACGACTGTTTGGGAGGTGATGCTGAACTGACGTGATGATACGTCGGTGAAAGATGGATGAGCTTAAGTTTGCGCTGAGAAAACAAAACACATCTTGAGGCTCGAATCTCAAAAAATATAACAGATATTAATTAAGATACTTACATTTCGTGTCCACAGAAAGTAAAATTCAAATGATTACCTGATCAAGTTTCCCATCAGAATTCTTATCTTTGACTAACACCTCTACGCCGTTAGACATGACTTTAGTTGCTAAATTTTTAAGCCTCCTTTCGTCTTCTTCGGAATTCTGTTTTTCAGGTACCTGGATTTCTCTCCCTGGTCTCCAAGGGGTGTTGTCATAGACAATCGCATTTGTGTTGAAAGCTGGAAGAGTTAGTTAATGTGTTAATTTTAATTCAAGTTTAAGGTGACGCGAGCTCTTTCATTTTATTTTGGTGAAAGGTTCACGTAAACTTCACGTATCGTGTTTCCAGACACAATAGAAAATGAATTGTTTTCGCTCGTGGGTCTTATGGGGTTTGAATAGTATTTCGTTTAAATTGTATTGAATTTAAATAACAATGTAAGAGCTCCCGTCTGTTTAGTCGTATAAATATTTTACAGATATTGATGTAATGAATGAAATGCCTGCTTTCTTATTCAGAACTCTGAAATGGGTGTAGTTCATTTAGTTTTAAAAATATTTACAAAAACTCAAGTCACTTGATTTTCTCGTACAAAGCTGGACCCACAACATATTTTGTGCAAGAACAAACACGAATGCAATGTGCTAGTTGTTAGTAATAATTTCTAATTAACACTACTATTATTAGACACAAGATAGATCTTTCAAACAATAAAGTTAACTCATCCAACCACGACGTACTACACTTATTCTTCAAAATAAACGTATTTTATGATGATATCTTCCAGATATTGCATCATACATTCTCTAGATATAACGTGACTTTTATAGTGCAAATAAAATTAATAGCATTTTTTGTTCAGTTATTTAATTTTCTATCTTATGTCCAATTTATCCTTATTTACAAATAACTGCTAATAAATTACTTTTTAATATCTAAAGTTACTAACCAGTTGCGCCCATTCAGGTGTTCTTGAATTATTGTTCGCAAAATATATTTTTGTTCATTTTTCCTACAAATAATAATGAGCTCTTCATGCTACAAATTAAAATAATTTAAAAGTGTTTTTTTGTTTTAAACATTAATGAAAAAAGAAATTTACTTCAGTAATAATTATATTAGGGCACAGTCTATGAGCTAAATAAAGAGTCCTCTTTTGTACATTCTATAAGTTAATTAAATAAGATTCTTCACTCGTTTTCAAAACAATAGAATCAAGTAGGTAAATACATACTTATTTTTAGTGGTGTAAAAAAACACGAATTTACCTTAAATATTCATCCTGGTATCATACGGGTTAATAAACCTAATTTTTCATCAATAATCCAAGAACATCTCTAGTTACTACATCTACAGTAAGTACACAACACTAGACTCACCTCGGAGGTATGGATGCGCAGGAGTGGATTGGAACCATCCGGGACCTCGGAGCTTCGGGTTCCGTGTCCGAGTCAGTCAAGTCAACAGTCGTGCGTTCTGAAGTCATGATCGGCTGGTGCATGTCGATGATTTTATGGTAGAGAGTCAGAATGATGAGATTATAAAGATATAATGAGCTCCCATAGTTACCCCTAATTTTTAAATGAAATTCGCAAGTGTCATATTTGCCTGTCTCAAAGTGTGTCAATGATAATTCTCGACTTAATTACAGTGTGAATGAAGTCACGTAACGATAATGGATTAGTGGTGTATATTCCCAAATAGTGGTCCCACAGAAATATTATGTGGGTGGTCTCGTGTTTCGGGGCAGAGTCACAGGTAGGTATTTCTATTTTTCCACTGAAATTCGCAAGTGTGATATTTGCCTGTCTTAAACTGGATCAATGATAATTTTTGACTTTCATTACAGTGTGAATGAAGTCACGTAACGATGATGGATTAGTGGTGTATATTCCCAAATAGTGGTCCCACAGAAATATTATGTGGGTGGTCTCGTGTTTCTGGGCGGAGTCACAGGGGTTTCATTTGTCCTATTTCCTCTGAGATTAAAAAAAACATCTAATATTAAGATTGGAAAGTGAGTACTTATCACTTGAAATCAATAATCGTTCGTAAAGTGCGTTGTCATTTCTTTTCAAGGCAGTTAGAAATATACAAATAGAGTTCCGCCAAAAAAGTCTGAATCGAAGACCTTTGAGATAATTTGACTAACTTATTTACATTATCTATCCAATTTAATACCTAACACTGTTTAAAAATGTTATTTCTTGTGAAATAAAGTTGCAATGCAAATGCTAATTAGCCAAGGAATGAAATAAAATGCGCATTAATTTTATAAATTTTAATATTTTAACATTTTAAGTCGTATTTGCAATTTACAGTCGGAAGCGAAGGAAGGACGAGTATTACAGATTTTATAACTATACAATATACAACTACAAGGTTTATTCTTAGGCAGTGAGTAGATACTGTTACCTATCCATTTGTACCCATCACATCGAAGTCTGGTAACATAAGACATATTTTTGGTGATCTTAAAGAATGTTAATACCTAGTACAAAGGAGTATTTCGTTCCTATAAACTAACGAATCTTTAAAACTATAAGGCACTATTCATAGTTAATTTACTATGTTACAATGTAAATAAATAACTAATTCATTACTTTATACACCTAACCATTCGTAGAGTTCTCACGAGACGCCATCGACTGAGCTTTGCCTTGTATCCGTCAGTTTCGTTGTCGCCAATTGAACGACGTATGTTGGTGACGCGTCGTATCTTATATGTTTACTAATCTCCCCAACTATACTCTCAAGACTCTGCGTTCCTTCACTCTCATTAGTACTGTCCAAATACCTCATAGAACTAGGTATAATCGAATTCTCTACGTCATCAAGGGAACTAAAGATTTGATCAGCAGACGGAAAAATGGATGGCAGTACTTGCACGTCTTCGTAGTACCTCGCCTCTCGCTTTCTTACTGTCTGAGTTTCATCACTGATGACAGTGGATAATACGGTGCTGAATTCACCAGGATGTCTGCCGGAGACGTATAGAGTCACGACACTAGTCTGTTTCGGTGGGGATGGCGGCGGGGGTGGTGCCGGTTTTGGTGTCCGAGCCTTGTTCCTAGAACGAGGAGGTGGCGGAGGAGGCGGTGGCAAATCCTCCCCACTATCCTGACTCTCCTCTGAGAAGTCCTCATTACTTGTTAGATCAGAAAGAATGTTCGGCTTCGGACTGTTACTGTAAATATCATTGTTGAGGTTGAGATTATTGTTTTGCAGCAAATGGAAATCAGGCGACGCTAACCCGAGAAGGGGATTAGGAGTCTGCAAGGACAAGGCTTGCTGCTGCTGCTGTTGCTGGAGAAGAAGGGGAAGAAGTAGAGAATTGAATTGAGGAGCCTGAGCCAATGCCGTTGGTGTAGTGACTATTGTATCCGTGACAAATTCTGTCGCTGTGACTACGCTAGTTGTCGGATCAACAATCGTAGTCAAAATCGCTTTACCCTTAAATGTGATGGGCAAAACAGTTTCCCTAGCATCAGTGACGGTGGTGACGTAAGTGGTGGTTCTAGTTTTGTACTCTGTTACAGGCGTTTGAGCGACGGGTTGCTGCGGTAGCAAAGCCTGTCCTTGAAGGGCCAGGAGAGGGTTGATCGCAGGCTGTTGGTTCCCTAATAGAAGCTGAGACAACAGCAAATTGGCCAATGGGACATTAGCATTGATCTCAGGCGCAACAGTCTGGGTCACCGGCTCTACGTTGTAGACTGTACTGGGCAGAATATGAGAGTATGAAGTCTTCCTACCTCTGATTGTTGTCGGGGTAAATATGACGGTTGTGGTTGGTGTTTCATGCAATACGTATCTGATCAATCTAGTGCCTCCATTCTCAGCTATTTCGGTTGCTTCTTGAGCAAGTACTAGCTGCTGATTTCCCAGTGGACCTATTGTAGTAGATACTTGGTTTCTCAGAAGAATTTCTACGCTAGGGGTGGCTGACAAGACGTTTTTGTACTCAGTAATCTTTCCATTTACTACAGGAATAGTCACTTCAGTTGGGATTTGATGTGTCACTGTGATTTTTCCATCGTTAAGTGGGTTGTTGTGGCTGAATCTCTCTCCGCTGTTGCTTTCAAAGGAGTTTCTTTGTCTGCTATTGGCTCTGCTAGTGGTAGTACGTGTGCGTGACCTACTAGTTGTTCTAGATGGAGTTGATCTAGACCTATCACCGCTCGAATTCCTATTGGTCAGTCTAGGTGCTTTAGGCCTTGTCGAAGAAGTCGTCGTTCTAGACGAAGGCCGCGATGACTTGCCTCTTCTGTAAGCAGGACTAGATGTAGTTGTGGTTCGGCTTTCTCCACGAATTATGAACGGCTGTCTAGAAGATGCTTTTGGAGCAGGGGCTGTCGTAGCTCTAGAGTTGCTGGGAACACGTGAATTGTATCGACCTCCAGGCCTTGGTTTTTGCGTCGCAGGTGGTTCAGTTTCTGGTTCAGGCTCTGAACGCCTGTTCGCCGTAGGCTTGGCTACTGTACCAGGTCGTCTGAAGTTTGTATATTTCCTGCTACCGTAGTCTACTTGACGTTTTGTGCGGCGTCTAAAAGCAAACGGTCTTATTGAAACAACATTAGATTTCTTAGGTGGTGGGGTAGACGGAGTGGATACTTGTTGCTCTTTTCTGTCAGAAGAGTCGTAATCATTATCTTCCTCAAAGTCTTCTTCCTCTTCTAATAATTCCTCGTTTTCTTCAACTTTCTGTTCGTTTTCCTTAATTTCTTCTTCAGGCTCTGGTTCAGGCTTTTGGAATAAATTTCTTCTTGGGAAAAGTGAGTTAGGTCTCTGTCTGCGTAGGGTTAGAAGAGGATTTGAGGTCGATCGAGTGGTACTTCTCTTAGTAGTAGTAGTGACACGACCACGTGGAGTAACACTTCTTCTAGCAGTAGGAGTCGTTGAACGAGGAGTAATAGGTGTACCTGGCTGTCTTACTAATGGCGGTCTTCTGAATTTTAGCAATGGGTTATTAGTTGTTCTGACAGGAGCCTCTGACGCCTCCTCTAAGGGTTCAGTAGCGTTCTCTTCTTGTTGTGTTGACAATGTCTCAGATTCATTTTGATCAGGTGATGAAAATGCAACAGTTGCTGAGTTTCTATTATTTCTAAGTCTTGATGAAGCAGTGGGTCTTATTCTAGGGACAGCCGACCTACTAGCATAGTCCAAGCTATTACTCCTAAGGGTGCTGGATCGGAAACCAGAGCGTTGAGATGTAGGTCTAATACTGCTTCTAGGGAAACCACCAGATCTTGAAGCCGAAGGAATATTAGAAGATAAATTAGTGGCGGTATTACGTGAACCTGAGAATCTTCGCCCAGGACTTGAGGATCCAGGCGATGCTGATTGTTTTCTATTAGCTCCAAAACCTGTGGGTCTTACGGACTTCAGTGTGGGTGTGGCTGTTATAGTTGGTGTAACGTCCAAGCGTGTAATAGTAGCAGCGCTACTTTGTAAAGGTACTCTTTTAGGGCTAAAAGTCGGCCTATTTCTAGAAGCGAAAGGTATAATGACAGGCGTAAATGTGGGTTTCTTAGGGGTAAACGATAGTCGACTTTTTTTTCTAGTATTCAGCGAGTCTTCTTCTTCTGCTTCTTGTTTAGCTTCGGTAGTTACTTCAGGTTCACCTACCGAACTCTGAATGACATCTGGACTAGCACTAATTATAGCACCATCAGTGGAAGGTGTGGTCGTAGCCGGTGTTGTGTTAGTTGTGTCAGTATTTAGAGTCTTGTTGTCACTAGTAACAACAGTAGAATCGCCAGAAATCACTGCTACTTGGCTAAACAGTATCTTTTTCTCAGGCAAGGGTGTTGGAGTATTATCAGCTGGTTTGACTTCTGCGAAAAGATTGTCAATATACGTTCCTAAGAGAACCGTTGGTGAAGCCGACGCAATATCGGGAAGCTTTGTTGCTTTTATTTCTTCCTTCACAACAGTTGGAGCTATCTTAGGTTTATCGCCATTATCTTGAATCAGATTTTTATCTGCAGGTCCAGTGGGTACTTTACGCCCTAACTGGTTGTCCTCAACAACCTTCGTATTGTCTACAATGTTTGTTACCGTTTCCAAACTGCTTCTTATTTCAGATGTGTTACCGGCATAGAAAGTAGTGAAATATGTATATGTGGTATAGAATGTAGCTTTGCCATCGTCTTGGTCCAAACTATCATCAACGAGTGATGGTTTCAGTTCTACTTCTAGTTCTTTCGGTGGTAACACACTGTCGATATCAATAGGAGTAGTATCGATTGGGCTGACTGTTGGTACAACCTGTTGAACTGTGGGAGTGACAACATTAGAAACTATTTCTTCACGGCTAGTGATTGTTGTCGATTTATCTTTGTATAATGTGGTCCAGTAAGTAAATGTCGTGTAGTATGTAATTGGTAGGTTACTTTCTTCCTCGGGTTCTTTTTTGTTATTTGGCATTATAGTTCCAGTTACTACGTTGGTGATTGTTTCCAAATGACTTTTGACTTTGCTAGAATCTTTACCGATGTACATTGTTGTGAAATATGTGAAGGTGGTGTAGCTTGTTTGTAAAATGAGTGTAGGTGATGGCATTATTTCATCAATGTTACTTTCAGAGCTTATTTGGTCTTCTAAAATGTTATTGCTTTCTAAGTATTGCCTCTCACCTCTAGATGAAGATGACTTAACGTCAGTAACGTAAGAGTTTTCAGATTCAAGTGGGTTTGATTCTACACTGAATAACATGTCGACTTCAATAGGACTAGGTTGCGGTGTTTCATTCTTAACTTCTTCGACGGCATCTCTGTTATCTTCTTCCATACTTACGCTTGTCTCTACGGATGAGTTTTCTTCAGGATTTGTTGGAGGATCTCTCTTAACTTGTTTACAGTTTCTGAAGTCAAATTGGGCCCTAGTGCTCTCAACTGCCAGTGGATTGCTCTTTGTAGGTATCAACGCATCGGGGCCAACATAGTTTGTATAAACCTCACTTCTGCTGCACACATTAGCATCAGTTCCAACATAGATTGTTGTGAAGAAAGTGTATGTTGTATAATAAGTTTTAACAGCGTCTGGTTTGATACTGGAAACGAAATCGTCACCAAGTGATGGAGTTGGTGTCTGAGATGAATAAATATCGTCATTTTCAACCGATTCAATAACGTCTTTGTTTTTCACTAAATCAATAATACTGTTAATTGCAAACGATTCTGTAGGACGACCAATTCCAACACTTGTGGGTGCGATCTCGTCTTCATTGAAAGCTCCAAGCAGAGATGGATCTAATTTAGATAAGTCCAAAGTAGATGTTATTATATTTGTAATAACAGACTTATGACTTGCTACACTTGACGTCTGATCCCCAAAGAATGTAGTGAAATAAGTATAAGTAGTGTAAAGAGTTTTGTAAATAAGGTCAATCTCATTTTCGTCTGTTGGTAGTTCTTCTTCAGACTCTGGTTTCTCCGTAGGTGTTGTCGAATGTTCAGTACTGACTGAGACCTCAACGTGGCTTTGACTAGTAGTTGCACGTTCTGTTGTCGTAGTTGGCGCTTTTTCCTCGGTCTCATCACCAAGTTGTTCGGAACGATTTTCGTCCGATGTAGTTAAATCTTCTTCTTCGTGTTCTTGAGTGGTTGGTTCAGCTGGCGTTGTTGTTGGTGCCTCTGTCTTAACTTCTGGTGCATTAGTTACCGTTTCTTCTGAAACAGTCTCAGGAGCTTCCAGATTTGTGTGCACTGACGATTGTACTTCTATTGGTACAACAGCAGTAGGTTCAATGTTTAAGTTGGTGTGACAGACAATATTTGTTAGATATCCAATATCACTCTCCACAACAACATCAGATTTGACAGATGTAGTAGTCACTGAGCTTTCCAGAGGAATAAAATAAGTAGTCAAGTAAGTTAGTGTTTTATAAGCCGTAGTCATAGTAGATTGTGTCTCCAAGCCAGATGTGCAAAAGACATCTTCATGTGATTCATGTTTGGTTTCAGTGGTAGTCTCTAAGTCTTCTGAAGATTCTTCACTATGACCACTTTCAGTGGTCGTGAAAACTTCAGCTCCTGAATCTGTGGAGGTTTCTTCATCCTCGTCTTGATCTTCATCTTCTTCCTCCGGCTTTTCAGTCACTTCAGCAGCTGTGTTTTCTTCTTCTTCTTCAGAATTGGTAAAAATCTCACTCATTTCACTTTCTGTCACAGCCGACTCTTGTGGTTGGTCAAACACAGTGGCAGAGGGTCTCAGTGTATCTAATGGCTCGGTAGGCTTTGAACTGTAATCTTGGATGGGAATAACACCTAAATCATCTGTAAGACGTGTACTTTCAGTTGTAGTAATAACTGATTCGGATGGTTGAATCACGTCAAGATTGAGGTCAAATCCAGATTCATGCTTGATACTAATTGTGTCTGGACCATTATCTACATCATATTGAACTTTCTTCAGGCTTTCATCGTCGTCATAACTTTCAGAATTATCTTCAACGCCTGGAGTCGTGATTTGAGTAGCAGTATTAATATCATGGGCACTAAATGTCGAAGTCGCAACTGGGATATCAGCAGCAAGGAAAGTAATTTTAGTAGATAATTTATCAACCGGCTTAGCTGATGGGAACACATTAACCTCATTTGGATCTTGTGGGCGACTAGTCTCAGTGTTGGGAGAAAATATAATTACGGTGTCACCAACAACGGTCGTAAAGTCAGCGAAACCTGAATAGGTAAAAGTCGTTTTAGGTCTAGGTTCACCTTTTTGACCAAACAGTTTCTTAGGCTGCTTAGTTTGTTGATTCTGTTGCTGGTAAGAACTCTTAGATTCTACATTATCGATATAATAAAAGATAGGAGAAAATTCGTTCTTAATAGTAAAAGTTGGCAAGTCGTAATCTGGTTTCACTTTGACAATGTTCGATTCTTCGATAGGTTCGGCATTAACGTAAGGTTCTGACTTAATGGGTTCAGTAACGGGCTCATAAGCTTTGCTTTGTCTATGTAAGGTGTTAACATTTTCTAGAATGGACGGTTTTACAATAAATTCAAATTTCTTTTCGGTATCGGGGACTGGACCGTCAAGATAGTTCAAGGCTTCATTGTGGACATATCGCGGGATTTCTTTGACTGGCTGGATCCTACGTGCAGTAGGCTCCTCAAATATTTGATTTTCGACTTGGCTCTCTGGTGAAGTAGGAGGGCTCCAGTATTTGACATTATCCTGAACCGGTTTGCTAGCATAAACTATGTCCATTTTGCTGCTAGGTGCTAGGTAGTCTGTGTTTTTAAGGACAAACTTTTCCGGGTCAATGAAGCCGAGGTCTTGCTTGACGTTCCATTCTCCATCGAAATCGGAGTGTATGCGTGTTGGTTTAACGATAACAGGGTTGTCTACGTTTGAGGGTTTGTTGTACAGTACAAGGGAGGACTTGGTTAGGAGCTGAGCGTAGATGCGACCGTTATCTAACGTCGTGCCGAGAATTTGCGTGGCAAACTCGGTGGTAACTCCATCTTGGATGAACGTCCTGGCCGTTGAGGTTAGGAGGCCGATGAGCGGTTTGACGCTGTGGTACCTGCCGATCCTGGAGTAGTCGTTCCTTTTCTGGTTGTTAACAAGTAGAACTGTCAAGTCTGTCATCCAGTCAGTTCAGTCGTGGAAGGAATGGAGTTCGGGTGCGAGTTTTTACAAGGTCCGTTTGGGTTGAGATGTCCACCATGACCGGATTAGATTTGAAAGAGAAAGAAAAAACATACAATTAATGATGGAATAAAAAGAAGAATAAATAAGATGCTAACAGATTAAATCTGCAAACATGTTAACACTAATTTTGTACAACTGATTCTTTTTATATAAGTAATGTTGATGATATTTTTGGTAATCTAGTACTATATAAATAAATAATCTAGTATTACTTGCGGCATTGTTACTCATCTAAATATCAAAAATATTATCAACACGAAACTATAATTTACAGATTAAAAATGCAGGAAAACAAGAAGAAATGTTACTGCATATTTGAAAGATTAGAAATAATAGATAGATATCAAATCTAATACAAGAGTTCTCAACAGAAGGATAACAAACATATCACTAAAGCGACAGTCAATTTTGTACAGATAGTGAAGAAGTGGTATGCGTTTGATTCTGATACATACCCCTGTTTTCCGGGACTCCTTCTCTTTTTATTCTCGTTGCTTCTATTAATTCATCGTTATTGACATCTGTAACAAACAAATATATTCATAAGAATATTGCAATTAAGAATTAAGTTTCGTATGTGTCGATAAACAACTTTGGTGCCAAATTAAACAAACATCAGTCTTAATTTTATTATAATAAAATCGAAGAATTGATTTTACACCTTTGTGTCCGGAAAGCTGACATAATAGTAATCAAACAATGACATGCTTTAAGTAGTAGACACTGGACAGTAACTTCCTTACTCATAATGAATTTGCCACTTATAATAATTATTTTTATAAATAAGCAATTATTGTGCAAGTTTTAAGAAACTAAATTAAATTGCGCACACAAAAATTGATCGACCGTGTCATCCGGGAGGACTCGAACCCACGACCCTTCGCTATCCGGGTGAATGCTCTTTCCAACTGAACTGACGAATTTGCCACTGCTATAACACTTGTTTATGAATGAGGCGGCTAGCTTGGAATTAATGACGGTAACAATACATACAAGTCTCTTAAAAATGATCTACTGGTTTAGCAATGTCAAATTCATTATTATATAGTAAGGGGTAACACATTTGAAATAACTCAGAAACAGTTTCGGAGTTACGCAGTTGCTGGCAATGATTGTGCATTTAAGAAGAGGTAGATGGGTCATTAGCGCGCGAAAATTGATTGCCTCAAATTGTGTAAATTTGCTCAGTTTTGCATTCAAATATGACATTTGACACGAAAAAGATCGTGTGCTCAGAGCATTAAATTAAAATCGCCACGCAGTACCTCTTTTTTAAATAAATAAACTCTCAGTGGTTGGTGGTGAGGGTGTTACCCTCGTGGCTTGAAAAGAACGATAAGCCGTTTGTTCTGCGCCTAGTTTTTGACTAGTTATGTCGGAGTACCATCTCACTGAACTGAGGGTGAAGGAACAGAGAGTGCACCAGTGCAATGCGCTCTTAAATCGGGTAGTATAAGACTTTTGATGTCATTAATACTTAATTACTTTTCACAACAATCATATCGTCCAAAATTTCCTTTAAACTACCGATCGAGAAAGTGCTCCGAATTCACGTAACCAGGGCGATTCTGGTTCGATTTCGTAATTTGTCGCGGCCAACCCAGATGTTGGCTGAAAGTTGGTGTGAATGCGAAACCAGTTGGGTCACGTCCTCAAAATCTGTTCTGATAAAAATATTAAGTACCATAGTATTGTCGAATTAAACATATTATTATTTACATGGTATATCCACGGCCGCCCGTCAGACTACCCCACTTAAAAGTGTTTCTATTCTCTACGTAATAAAAGCTATTTTTGGAATTCTGTAATAATAACAATATCATTTTTAAAATATGTAACCTTCATCTCAATTTGCAGATCTTTTCTTTTGACCTAGCATAAGACCTGCTGTAAACAAACATTAATGTTACACTTAGTATGCAAATAAATTAATATGAATATGACCCTTATCACCCTTTTGACGACTTTTGTCTTGGTGTAGTGGTTCGCGGTCCGGACTACAAAACCAGGGGCTTCGGATTTAAATCCCGCAAGGGGCGCATGTTTGTGTGATGAGCACGAGCATTTTTACATGTCATGGATATTAATATACTTGTATGTATAAGTAAAATATGTCTATTTGTTATCCTAGTTGCTTCGGCACAAGCTTAGGCTTAGCTTGGGGCTACTCGTAGGTAATTGGTGCTTGTTAAAACAATTTATTCATTATTTCAGTAACGTAACATAAAATTAAAATGTCCCAATATTTTACTTTAGGTACGCCGTGAACGTAATCATTCTGCACCTTTGAATCCTGATATTATAAAATGTTGTACAGTTAGCGATGGGCGATTATTACTAAATTAATCGAATTATTCGAATGGTCCCTGTAATCGAATGTATTCGATAAGCAACCGCAGTCATTTGATTATCATTCGATTATGCGGCGAGCAATACCGGAGCATGCGGTGCGCAGGCCATACTACTAACGAATGAATCGTCATTCGTCGCGTCGATTAATCATTCGTTTGCTGCCTGTCCTGTCGCAGCAATTCAATCGAATGCATCGAAGGGCCGAGTTTAGATTATCATTCGATTGTCGATTCTTATTCGATTATTTTTTTTCCGAATTACTAAATCGACATTCGATAGTTCGAATGGTCTATTGTCGATTCATTCGATTATTATTTTTCGAACAATCGTCCATCGTTATGTAAAGTATAATTAAATAGACATATCACATAGTAAGTACTTATACCTAATATGTTCGAAATGGTAAAGTCTATGGCCCGTCTTCAAAATCGCCAAGTGAAGTCGTGCACCATTGGAATAAATAGATAGATTAAAAGTTACTACAATAAAATATTGCAAAGTCTCACAATATTTCAGACCACGTTGCATCACCGACGGCCATCTTACACTTATCTCTTGCAAGCAAAACCAGACAAATCTATGTGATCTAATCCCAAAAGTGTAGGAAATGTCATTACAGCGCCGTAAGTAATTGTGAGAAAAAAATATTGCTAAACCATTGTCTATGCTATCTCTAGTACGGCAGCACATCAACCTGAAGATACGGAGAATCCTACGCAGTTGTAATAAGGATGAATTTTGCAACGAAAAATGTATGGTCCAATGTACCGGTGAGTGACTGTACATTCAAAGGGAGGCATTACAACATTGCGATGTACACTTTCGCAAGGGAAGCCGGTAACTGTTGACATAAAAATTATTTAGATTGCAGATTATTTTTTAATGAGAAATGTTTTTTTTTTTTTTTTCGCTGGCTCAGTTACTTGGCTTGGCCTACGGCACCAGAATGCCAAAATACACAGATCTTTTAATTTTGCAACTAAGAAGCGCACTGGATTTAAACCCAATAAAATAATAGGTTTAATAGTAGATTATTCACCAAGGGGGTAAAGTGATGTATTACGTCACGGGCGGCATGTTGAATCTCGAGATAACGAAGGGTTCGAGAGTTAGCGAGGGAGTTAAAAGTAGAATTCTGAGTGGAGAGAGGGATTAAAGCTCGCCCAAGACGAAGACATCTTTATCCCCGAGGAGAATACTCTGCTTTTCACACTTCCTACGAGGCAATAAAAAAATGTGCTACAGAAAACTTATTTTATCCATAAGTTTATATCCTTTGACTTTTATTATTATTATTAACAATACCAGCAGCTTTAAATCTAATGGACTCCGGTGTCATAAACTTCGTTACTCGACAGTTTTGCGAAAACATTGTTTGTAATTTCTTAAAATACATAGTTTTTTTCTTAATTTATTTCTTTTTTCAGAAGCGCGCGCTTTTTTTTTATTCCATTCGTGCTTAAATTCTTGGCTGCCAGGTTCAAATTTCAAATATGTTCTCTTTGGTGCGGGACGGGCTAGTGTGATCATGCCTACGAACACTTATTCGAAATTCAAATCACTTTGCCTCCCTAGGGGCGTAATGAAATTTCATACAACATTACGTCCCTAGGGATGCAATGACTCACTTTGAGTCAGGTTTACTTGATGTGTAATTGAACATTGCCGAGTAGGTAGTGTGAAAAGATCTTTATTTTCCCATAAAGAAACTGTGCTGGATACGTAGTCTTTTATTTTTCTTAAACTACTGATATCTGTAAAGACTGAGTGGTCTAATTGTTTCTTAGACGGTATTATTATATCCATATGTAAACCCTGGTTTTTCTAAAATAAATAAATAAATAACAACGCCCCAAAAAAGCGTCAGTAATAAAAAAACCTCTTTGTAATTTTCTGCCTGTACTATGAACATCACTTCGAAACTCGCACGAGAGAGATTAAGTAAAGTGTAAACTTCCGAGGTAACCTTAATTACAATATTCTAAGACAATATTGCATAAAAACATGGAAAATGCTTCATCATACTTAGTTGTCAATTAATATATAGACGCTTTGTAGAAAACTTATCGCTGGAGAAAGATAGGTTTATTATCTAACTTAAAGAAATGTTTTGAAGTGAGGTTCAAAGCAAGTAGCTCATTTACTATTAACAAGATGTAGATAGTTTTTACGCAAATTTACTTTCTAGGTCTATTTCAATCATCATGTGAATAATTTTCCAAATTTCAATTTTGCTGTTTAAGACCCAACTTCCTATTGCGTCGTCGCTGCGGAAATTTTTCACATGAAAATAGGTTTTTGGCAATTTCATGAATGAAAATGTGAACAAAACAAAAATGTAGGTATTACTATGTTTTCGTCTTTCTGTAGGTACCGAGGAACAGAATAAAAGAAAAAACTCCGAAATTTTAGCACCAGCAAATGTATTAAACATGCAAAGTTAGAACAAACTTTAGGAGAATTTTCTATAGAACTTAATTTCTCTAACCATGTTTTAAGATCCATAATTATCTTAACGATGTCTTCAAGATTCTGAAAAATATAGGTTTGAAACTCTCACGATTAAATTCCTATCATAAAGATGTCCTTCTTCAACTCGCTTCTTCCTGCCTAACTGAGCTCCTCATACATATGAAAGGCATGACCCTCTTTTTTTAGGGTGAATTCACCCTAAAAAAAAGAGGGTCATTGGGTCCATACGTCCAAACAAACACACTTGCATTCGATTTTAAAAAGAATGCCGTTCCAATTTCAAAAAAGGAATCGTTTTAAATTGTTACGAAGAAAGTGCCAGTGCGTAATTTTATTCAAGGCGCGTCTCCTGTGACCCAGTCACGATTAACGTTTATTTGACACATAAAAACACCCAATCATTTGAATATTTTTTTAAAGGCCAAGGTACATTTTTCTATTTGTTTCGTTTTTGGCTATGCAGATTTTATTTGTTCTGCAAGGTCACTCAAGGTAAATATTTTGGCAAAACCTTTTTATAGGAAATAGAATAGATGATTCGTACCCAGGTCGTTTGAATGTGACTTGCCTATTTCTGATTTGCGTCGCAGGATGTAATTTTAATAGTTAAGATCTTATTCGTTTTGTAACATTTTATTTATGAACTATTCGACTTTGGTTTTATTATTCTTATTACGTAGGATGCGATAATTTCCAAAAGTGGTACCTATGTTCGTCTATGTTTTGATCGGAAACTTTTTTGTTGATTCTACTGACCTTTTGAACGAGTCGAAGTTATTAGAACTAAGTCTTTATGAGTATTATTAGTAGAATCAACCTCCTACAAATTGTATCCTTCTAGCCATCTGCGTAGGAGATATTTTAGTGCACAAGTGTGTGCGCAATACAAAACTTACCCTCATAGATAGTTCATTAAGAAGTCTAATATGGTCAGAGAGAGATCAGGCACAGGACCAACGGCTTTATATGCTTTCCGAGGCACATGGATGTAACATTAATAACTTGCTGATGCTGTTTTTGATTCATTTCTTATTAGATTGGAAACAATTTCAGCTTTTGTGTTGTATGTTATAATAATAGACTATACATGCAACAAATGTAGATTGATTGGGTTTGATAACGGAGTAAAAAATTAGCGCTAAATCTAAAGGTATTTGTAAATCTTTCAGTTTATTTAAGTAGTACAAACCAATGTTAATTTTGCATGCTACAGTAATGGCGAAAAAAGTACACTATTTACCTTTTTGACATCTTCGAATACTTTGTTTTGTGCAGATAAAGATACCGATGGCCCGTAACCAAATAGCATTCTGGAGCGAACTTCTGTCGCAACGAAATGTCAAAATATGTATTCAAAAGTCACGTGATATTTCGATGGCTTGTGTCAGTTTCATACATTTTGTTAGCGATAACGAACTTCGCTTGACAATAGATTGCATTTTGTCTACGGGCCCTGATTCTGATAAAGAAAGCTCTACGTAGAAGGTACTGAGTAGTAGGTCCACGTTTTTGCTTTTACTGAACCAAATCCGTGTCCACCAGTGACCAGTGACCAGCTCCACTGACACGGTATGTCGAACGGAACGGAAGCGCACGCACGACGCATAGCGATGTGCACGCGCGTAGCACTAGGGCGGACCCAGATGGGTGTCAAACGTGAATTGGAGTGGACGGACAAAGGAGGTCTGATCAGTCAACCTGGTTTAGGGTACTAGGTAATGCACGAAACCTTTTTATCTATTTACGACTAATAATAAGTAGGGTATAAAGATGGAGTTCCTTTGGCACTTTTGATAATCAAACACCACGTTGCAGGCTTTCATGACACCATAGCTACTAATGTGTTGTTCATTTTTGGTACCAAAATATAAGTTTTAAGCACTAAGTCTGCTAAAATTTTGGTACTAGATAAATACTTTTTCTTTCTTAATTTAAATGTTTTCAAGGAGATACTATGAGACATTATAATTATTTTAATAATATAAGCAAGTTTTTACAAAAGTATATTTTGCACACAAAAATTGATAGACCTTGTCGTCTGGTGGGACCTGAAACTAAGACCCTTCGCTGTCCAGGCGTATGCTCTTCCAACTGAGCCAGGGAGGACGTTAGTCAGTCGATATTTTTTTGTAAGTGTTTGCTGCACATTACACAATAGCATTAGTATATTATCTAATGAAGCCTTTAAATATCTGTTCCTGCAACTGGGTGTAAGGCTATAAAAGCCTGGTAAAACATTAAGCATGTCTATAAAAATTTGGAAAATAACTATAAAAGAGACATTAATGATTCCTCTATTATATACTTAAGTATATCTATATCATTCGCAAGATGTTCTAAAAGAACTCCGAAACATTGCGTTTAGTCATTATTTATAATATTATTCTATTCCGGGCTGTCACCGCGGCACCGCTACAATTACAGCCCTAAGGGAATTCTCATCATGTAACAGTATTATAATTATACCAATTTACCACAAAAGCTCTCACTATACCTAAAAAAACTTCCCTTTAGAATAAAGAAAGATTAATTACAAGACTAAACTACAGTATAGACTGATTAAACTTATGCGATGCTTACCCAAAATTAAGACCTATTATTATGTGATCAACATATTACATTGTAGCACCGTTCGCATAGTTAAAAGTATGTTACTTACTATAAAATCATATAACAAGGCCTAATTTGGCCAAGTTTTATTTCCCGTGCCGAATTACTTCCGAAGAAATATACAGCACTACCTAAAAGTACGTATAAATAAACCTTATTTCAAGCGAGATTAGAATCAAAATTGTATTTCAAACAAATTTACAACTGTATAGACAATGCTAATTACACAGACCTGTCAAATTATTAATTATTTCGCACGCTCTCCTTTCGAAATAGCAATCATTAGATGCGACAACTCAAAAGAGACCTTAAAGACACTTCAATAAGATTTTCAGTGAATTAACCGCGTAAAGCCGCAAGATGTTCCAAATTTGAATGGCGTTGAGTCTTTTATGGTAGACGCTTGGGAACCAGTTGGGAACAGATACATATAGGAACGGTTTTTTTTTTTCTTGGCGTACACGGCTTGTGTATTGCCACAACGGAGAGGAAAAAGGTAAGGAAACGTTAGAGAAAAAACCCGGGATAAGGAAATTATTATGTGAATTTAGGAAGGATAAAGGTAGTAGGTGAGCGCAATTATCAGGATAATAAGTAAATATAAAAGGAGAATTTAAAGGAGGAGGAAAGGATTTGCTATTACAGCTTAATATTATTTTTGACTATATATTTAGAAATACATTTATAAATATAAATATTAAACAGATAGAGTAGACAGGATATAGATGTCGGGAAAGGGACACGGAGGGATAATAATGAGGAAATGAAAAAGGAGCGATCATGGTTTTTACAAGCGAAGAAGATGTGATTTAAATCACCTTCTGCAGCACCACATTCACACACATCACTTTCAATAATATTCAATTTTGCAAGATGGACTGGGGTGCAAACATGACCCAGTCTCATACGAATAATAGTTGTTGTAGAAAATTTATCTAAGCTAGTTTTAAAGAACCAAGGCTTTACCGGAATAAGAGGTTGTACTTGCTTGTAAGATTTCCCTTTTATCTGGCTACTGATGTCCCACTCTTCCTGCCATCTCTGACGCAAATAAATTTTGGGAAGGGCAACTAAGTCTTGGCAATAATTTTTGTAAGGGTATATGTCACCTGAACTGACTGCACTATTAGCTAAGCTGTCTGCTTTAACACTACCAGAAATATTAGTGTGTCCAGGAATCGAAACTAAAGATACAGAAATACCTTTTATCGAGCATTTATGTAAAAGTTCTATACAATCAAAAATAAGAGGGAAGTAAGTATTTGGTTTGAATGGAAATCTTTTTACCGCTTCTATAGCACTTTTAGCATCGGAAAAGATAACGGCTTTATGCAGATTCATAAGTAACACATATTCTAACGATTTGAAAATGCCAAGACATTCCCCAGTGAAAACAGACGATTCGGGAGGAAGTTTAACCATCTGATGTATTTTGAATTGGGAATGGTAAACACCCACCCCAACATGACCATTACTAGAGTGCTTTGAAGCATCACAATATATGTGATGCCAGCCATTCCAATCGTTTTCTAAAATCAAATTAAATTAAATACCTGCATGACTATCATTTTTAGAAATATCAATATCAAAGTTAGTATTTGGGGACAAAATTAAAGAATCAAAGTTAGAGCAGAAGATAGGGAGATACATAGATTTATGAGTAGGAGCTTGAAAAGATAGGATTTTGCGGAAACTAATAATAAGACATGGAGGGGATTTGTGTGACCAATAGGGAGAATTTTCATTTTGTTCATTAAGCGCTTCCAGTTTTAGAAATAAAGGATGGGACGAAAGCTGAAAAGCTCGGGATAAGAATTTATCGCACAAGTATTGCCTTCGAAGCTTTAAAGGTGGATCTACACACTCGACTTGAAGAGCATTATTAGGGCTTGACTTCATTGCGCCTACAACTATGCGTAGAGCTTTTGTCTGAATAACATCAAGCTTTTTAATACCTACCAAATGACAAGGCTCTAAAAATTGGGTGCCATAGTCCAGTAAGCTTCGAATGAGGGCATTATAAATTAATTTTAAATTAAAGGGGTGAGCTCCCCACCAGACTCCAGCTAAACATCTTAGTATATTAAGAAGACGTTCGCACCTAGTAGTTATATGATAAAAGTGTGAAGTCCCAGTTAATTTAGAGTATAAAATTACCCCTAAAAATTTTGCCTCTTTTTTACAGGAACAATAAAGTTATCATAATGAACTAAAATAGGAGGGGGGCGTTGCATTCTAGAAAAAAGAACAACTGAGCTTTTAGCAACTGACAAAGTTAAACCATTTATATCAAGCCTAGATTTCAACATAGTAAGAGAAGAAGAAAAAGATGTGCAAAGTTTTGCTATACTATGATCAGAAAAGTACAATAGAAGATCATCTGCATACTGTAAAACTACTACTTGGTTTGGTAAAACTACTGTATATTAACATTATTGGTAATAGAACTTCCTAAATCAAATGAATATATATTGAATAAAAGGGGACTTAAAACCGAACTTTGAGGAAGTCCGTTCCATAAAATACGAGATTTTTTGGAATCTTCAAACATCACATGTATACTACGTTCCGTCAAAATATTTACAATTAAGTTTATTAAAATAATAGGTAAGTTTAATTTTACTAATTTATCACGGAGTATAGAAAGTACTACTCCGTCGTAGGCAGAAGAAATATCTAAAAAAGCTGCTAATAAATGCTGATTTTTTGAAAAAGCTAACCTTATGTCTGTGGTAAAAATTGCTATACTATCTGATGTAGATCTCCCCTTTCTGAAACCAAATTGGAAATTACTTAATAATCCTTTGCTTTCTACAAACCATTCTAATCTATTTTTAATTAAATGTTCAGTTATTTTCAAAAGAATTGAGGAAAGAGCTATAGTCCGGTATGATGCAGCATCTGATGGACATTTGTTCGGTTTTAAAAACGGGATTACTTCTTGTTCTTTCCATGAAGGGGGAATCAAGCCAGAAATCATAATCGAATTAATAAGGGAAAGATAATAATTCAGAGAAGAATCACCTAAATGAGCTATGAAGGAGTAAGGAATTCCGTCTCCGCCAGGAGCAGAATCTTTTAAGTAAGAAAGAATACCTTTAAGTTCAATAAGAGTAAAAGGGGCGCCTAAGCCTGTTTGATCAGGGATCAGGGAATTGGGTGATTCATTGTAGGTATTTAAATTAAGAGGAACGAAAGAAGGAGCTAGTTTGTCCAAGAAATGCTCAACTGTTGGTTCAAGAAGGGGTGAATAATTAGACTCTCTGTATGCTGATCTAAACCGTCTTATGTTAGCCCACATTACCGATGGAGAGGTATTAGGGGATATAGATTGACAAAATGATCTCCATCCATCCCATTTCTTTTGTTTTAATAATTTTCTAGTACTATTTATAATACTAGAGAGGGATTCAAAATTTTCAGAAGTTGAGTGGGAAATATATATTTTTTCTGCTTTTTTTCGCCTCTTAATGGCTTCTGAGCATTCAGAATCCCACCAAGGGGGAGAAGGCAATTTATTTCTGACATTAGATTTTATAGGAAATACTTCATCTGCCACATTTAATAGAAGGGATGCTAGCGCTTCAGCACAATTATTTATGTTATGATTTTGAACCTTTAGTAAATTATTTAATTTTAGGTCCACCTTTTCCTTGTACAAATTCCAGTCAGCATTTTGAGTCTTATATTTAAGTCGGGGAGGACGGGAAGAGCGATCGCTTTTTAGATTAAGTATATTATTTGGGAAGGTAATAATTATGGAAAAGTGGTCGCTTCCATATGTTGAAGGGAGAGTGGACCATGATAGAGTTGAGGCAAATCTTGCATTACAAATAGAAATGTCAGGAGCGCTTTGCAACTCATGCGGTTGAGTGCGACGCGTAGGGGAACCAGAATTTAAAATACATAAATTGTTATCATCTATAAAATCGAGGACTATTTCCGTAGTAGTCTGTTCGTGAACTACCCTATGACAAATGGTGGGCATTAAAATCACCCATGATTATAATAGGCTTAGGAATGTTGCTAAGAATTATTTCAAGTTCATTATAAATAGCAGTTGAAGGATGTGGAATATAAACAGAAACAAAAGAAATATTATTTATTGATACTGCAATTAAAGAAAAACCGATATCATGTGATGGTAAAGGAATATGAATAAAGGGAACAGATTGGTGAATAAGCAAAGCTACTCCAGCATAGCTATCACTTCTGTCTTCTCTGGCACATGAATAACCAGAAATTTTAAAAATAGAGTCTGGCTTAAGCCAAGTCTCTTGTAAAGCAATTAAAAAGGGTTCTAATTTATTAATTAAATATATTAAGTCACTTTTCTTATTACTGGTTCTACTGAATTACACGGGAGAGTATTCCCATCAACAGTGGTATTATGAACAACTACGGGGTCAATATCATGAGTGGCAGCGATGGACGGTGACAGTGGAATATTATATTGATTTAAGGTTGAGATAAGGGCAACAATCAGTTCTTTAATACATACATACACATATTTGATAGGGGACTATTTTCACTATTAATTAACACACTTTTGCTAGGAGCAAAAGGAGTATTATAATCTTGAATCAAAGAATTATGTTCATCACGGTCATAACTTTTTCCAGGTTTAAACGGAGTTCTGGGCTTTGATAAAACAGTTTTTTTATATGAGTTCCAACCAGGGTTATTATCATGTGTGTATTTAAGTTTAGAGTTGGACAGCTGAGTATTAATACAATGTTTTTGTTGTGTTGAATTACTAGAAATTAATACATCTGCAAAGGATTTTCCTACAGGAGGGTGAAGCTTCAAGGCCTCAGCATAAGTAATACAGCTTTTAGCCATGGTTTCTTTTATGTTTTTTTGACGTAAAAATTCAGGGCATTTTTTGTTGGTTGCCATATGGGGACCTGAACACAAAAAACACACAATATTTTCTTCCTCTGTATCACATGACTCACCAGTGTGGCCAATCCCACACTTATAACATCTAGGTAGGGACCTACATTGGCTTTTTACATGCCCATATCTGCAACATTGAAAGCATTGGATGGTTGGGTATATATATAGATCCACTGGTCAGGAGTTATAACATAAAAAGATTCGCTTCGGTAGTATCTGACCATCGAAGGTCAGAACAACAGTCTCAATAGGAACAAATTCAGGTTTGCCGTTTACTATATATTTTTTCTTTAGTCGTCTCATTTTAAGTATTTTGCCACAACCTATAGGCACTGTTAAATTATTCAAAATTTCATCATCACTCCATTCAACCGGGACTCCTCTTATAACACCCATACGAGTGATATTGAATGTTGGTATGAACGTCTTGTAATTGTTTGACTTCAGAATATCATTATTAAGAAATGCATTGGCATCTTCAAACCTAGAGAATGAAACTGAAACTCTATTTCTGCCTATCTTTTTCAGACTGCCATCAACAATACCTCTGATTGAGTTCTTTTTCAAAAAATAACCAATTGTTACTGGATGAAGGGTACAATTTTGATTGGGAGTAACTGGTTCTTTCTGGATGTGGACAACATAAGGGGCGACATCAGTAGCCTGATATAAGTGTCTACCTACCGTGGTTTGAGAAAAGTTTGAACCTGAAAGTGATGTCTGTGATGTGACAGGAGCCGAGGAGGAAAAGTTTGTATCACAAGTTTGTTCAGAACTTTTACTATCATTACCGTGTTCAGCATATACTGTGTTGACACACCGACAATCAGTATCATTTTCAGGGTCAATTAACGATTTACTGTGACTGTGACGGCTTCTTCGCTTCTTATTACAATGCTTACAAACTTTGCGGACATGTACTCTTTTCCTCTTAGGGAGGTTAGATACACTTTCACACTTTTCACCGTCCGTATCCAAATAGAACCCTCAGTGTCCATTCCTGACTGGCATTGTGAAATCGTAATTGAATGAGAAGGCTGGGGAACTTCATTAGGAGACACAAAACTTAAATAATTGTTGAAATTTTCAGGCGGCGTCCCCCCGCCTGGATCGGGAGGCTCATTCATGTCGACGAAAAAAGTGTTTAAAACTCACCCAGGCCGGATGTACAATATATCACACTATTAAATAAATTAAATATGAATAAAATACAAGATAATTATAGCACTTCACCACCAAATTGATCCTTATTTTCAATTAAAACTTTAGAGCAAGAAAAATGACGTCTATAAAGATCGACGTTTCCCGCGCTCAAAAAATACTAGGAAGGGTTTATTTAAAAAAAACTGGAGTACCTTCACGTCTTTTTTTATAGCAGTGCTGTAAATATCGATACATCGTCATCATATCACTGCTGCATCAATCGATAAAAAGTATTGAACATTTACCTAGTATTTAACATTTTTTATTTTACCTAAATATTTCTACGCCACTACGCTATTGATTGGACAGAAAGTGAGACACCAGTGATACATGTACAACTTTATTATTAACTCACTACATTCTTCAAAAAAAACTTGTTTCATTTCTTTAATCGTTAAGCGACGGAGTGCGGGTCTCACAGACCGCTGCGGTTGTCAAAACATCTATATTTTTTTTTTAATATTCACTTTTCTTCAATTGTAGTCCAAGAGTCGTTATTCTATTTTTGAAACAGTCATAGATAGTTTTAAATATAGATTTACACGTCCAATAGTTTTTTCCTGACTTAATGGTTTTGCTGCTGCTGCCTTTTTGGTAAGTTTCACTTTTAGCAGCCATTGTAGGAGCCAACGAAAGTGAGATGATTCTCGTTTTGTAGAAAATAGCTTTCTACAATACTTGTTTTGGATAATAATTATCTTCGCCATTTGAACCGTCAATCAATTTCATACTTTATTTATTTTTAAGGTTCATTGACCTTAGTTTTTTTTTTATAAAAATCACTCATTTTTGTAACGGATATTAGCACGTCACAAGTAGGTACAGGAACTGTTACTGATATTTCTCAAGTTACTAAATACTTCTCATGGCAGTTTTGAAACAGGTCTTCTACTTTTATGGCGGCTGAAGTGTGGGGTAAAACACGTTGCGAGCAAGATAGAGCTATATTTGCGAACAGGTGAGGGAGATAGCAGAATAAACTGTGTCAGTGGGTGAGCCAAGCCCTGAGTCAATGTACTGACAAGTTGCAATACACTCGATATAATTATAAAATCACAAAACTTCATTTATGCTTATGAATCTACACTAGTCAAAGTTATGGCTGTATAATATGTTTTCTTTGCATTAAAAAAGTTAAAAAAAAACCTCAGTTAAAAACCAGGTACTGAGGGCTAAAAAAAATATTGTCAGAAAAGCATTTTTCAATAGCCCGTTCAATTTTTTTTTCTTTCTTCATAGCCAGTAGTGTTTTAGTTAGTGGAACGTAATAAAATGTATTAAAACCTCCAATAAAACGAAACTCTAACCCCGCCATTCCAAAAACTTAGTACTGGGTTTAAGTCAGGACTAAGCTATTATCTAGCTAATTAGAAAAGCGTTTCTCTAATTAGGTTATGTCACAAATGTGTCATTCATTCCTCTGTTGTCGGCTAATTATTTAGACCTATTTTAAACCTGGTCCAATTTTTTGTAATAACAACGTAAAACGTATAAGCAGTAACCTTGGTCGTTATCTCGTTATAATATAATGGTCACAGATTTAACCCAGTTGGGGCTAATAAACGAATTACAAGGTTACGGTACATTCGCGCGTAGTAAATTGGATCGAGCAAGCATAAAAAGCAATTATTTATCTATTCGTAAATATCATATAGATATATAGATAGTTATCTGACGCGTTAGTATGGAGAGCCTGTTCTATACATTAAATAAAACTATAGAAAGTCGAATTCTGCAGATTGATTTGTACCAGCGTGACAGTGTTTTATCCATTATATAAATAGATATTCTTATATTTTGACTAGTTCCCCGCGACTTCACCCGCGCCTATTGTCGGATTTTCCATACAAACTTTCATCCCCCATTTCACCTCCCTGATAATTTTATATCGCCACAAAAAGTAGCCTATATCCTTCTCAGGGTCTTAAACTATCTTAGTACTAAATTTCATTTGAATCAGTCCAGTAGTTTCGATGCCTATTCAATACAAACAAACAAACAAATCTTTCCTCTAATATTAGTGTAGATATCATCTCAGTCTGGTCCGGTGGCAGTGTCGCAAATGAACTTCTCACGATCCCGCTTAATAAATCGATACAACAATGTAATTCATGAACAGTAGAGACACTTTGTATAGTTGTAGTAGTAATTCAATTTAGGGAGTATATTTATCACTTATGTAGAGGACATGATTTCGAATTTGTTTCTATCAACATAGATGGAAGATTTAGATTTTCTACATGAAATCGGATGGTGCGGACTAACGACAACAGGAAAAATCGAGGGACGGAGGCCTGGAGGTGAGGGAAAACATCGTGAGGAAACCTGCACATTCAGGCGACTGAATGTGTAACCATGATCCAAACCTGGTCAGGTTCCCCTGTTAACAGGATCACGAAGGTCAGATGGCAGTCGCTCCACTGTAATTACCTGATCTGCCACATTCTCGATCATGGTCAGCGCACTCGCGTGCAAGTGCACAACCGGGATAACGCTAGAAAGATGATGATGGAGGTCTAGAGAATGCAATCCCATGCAATGGTCGGACCAAATCCGCGCCACATTTGACACCAGCCAAAACCACGCCGCTAAAGATCGCAACAAATGGAAGATTATTGTGCAGGAAAAAATCATGCATGGAGGACTCTTAGAAATAAGGTGCGGAAGGGTGCAGTTTTGAATTCTAATTTTAAAATTATTCCAACTATCTATCTTTATAACCAGTATTAGAATTAGAAATGCAACACAAAGTAACTGAAAACTAAATATATTATTGCACTTGAAAATGCTTATCACTTAAAACAATAATTTATCGTAACTGAAAACTATCAATAATAATAGTAAACCACTTTTTTTACTGTTTATTTTGATTTCTAAGTTCTAACTAACAACTAAAACAAGTAAAAGTATTAAAATAAAAGTCATAAACGAAGTACATAGAGTTATAAAAAAAGGATTTAATATCTATCGCCAACAACCAGTTACAAGCAGGATAAGTTTTAGTTTATCGAAACTTTTTTATAGACCTTAAAAAGTATAATTTCTGTAGAAATATAACTGTAAGTATTATACAGGGTTATTTGTACAACACCAGCAGGCTTTTATTGTGCCAGTATGTAAGCATACACAAAGTAAAAGTGCATTTGAAAAGGTAAATGATGGGTCCTACTGAATATCGTTTCACTGTGCGAATTCTCATAGGCGACGATGTTTGCACACCGTCTGAGAATCCCGAGATGCGTTTCGACATTGAACCTTGTGCGTTTTGCAATACGTCTCATAATCATTAGAAAGTTTTGCAAGTGATTGGACATCAGCGGTGAATGTGCGAAATGTTTTGATTGCCTCTACAAGTTACTAAGCCATGGAGAACTTAAGAACTTAATTGACTGTTAAATTGGTGGCTAATCTTGTCTTTGATACCGAGTAAATAGCTACCTATTTAATAACTTGTAGATACGAACACTTTTGACCTCAGTTTTTATGAAGTTGACATTCCAATCAAAAAGTTTTAAGTGCTATAAAAGCCGGCAAATAAGTTTGTTTATGTAAAAAAGCATTTTAGCATACATATTATCTTACGTTTATATTTTTCAAAGTTTACTAGTTTATCATTATAAAAAAAGAATTAAAAAAATGTTTCAACAAACACACCAATTACCTAGCCCCAAATTAAGCACGAGCTTGTGCTATGGTGACTAGGATAACGGATAGACATACTTACATACATTTATGTTTATAAATGATCCATGACTTAGGCACAAATGCTCGTGCTCATCACACAAACATTTGCCCCTTGCGGGATTCGAACCCGCAACCGCCTGGTTTAGAAGTCCGGGGCGCAAACCGGGAGACGGACTGTTCATATAAAATATTTTTAACGAAACCCATTTTATAACTGCCATGTTATCGAAGAGCCATTTGACCGACAGGCTATTAAACCTATTGGCCACTTTACTGAAAAGCCAAATGTACGCAATTTCATCTCGGCGACAGTACATTTATTTAAACGTCATATATTCTAAAGGCAAAAAACAGAGAAAATATGAATATTAATGTATGAGGAAGGATGAGGAGTATTTAAGGATATAAGGATTTAAGATTGTTAATAGGATTACTGTCAATGGGGAAGCAAACTGTCAAATTAGTTCCTTATAGAGGGCGCCAAATGTTTGTTACTTAGGAACTGTCAAAACCCATACAAATATTTGTTGTTTTGTTGTTATTAGTTAGTATTTTTTAAAATGGGGCGCTGTGCAGCTATTGGGTGTGGTGAAATAGGTTCCTACAAATTCCCCAGTAATCCACAGCAAAGGATAAAAATGGGAAAGGCATTGAGAAGAGGAAACTTTAAATCAAGTGACTTTTCAAGGTTATGTGGCAAACATTTCGAAGGAACTGATTTTGAGACTACTTCTAAGACTACAGGTAGGTAAACAATGAAAGCTAAAGATACATACTATTATAACAAATTCATTATGCTAAGCTTATATTTATGCTTTTAGAGGTTATGTGGAGTTTACAATTTTTTAACCTTTACAAATAATAAAACTGGTATTTTTGTACAAGAAGCTTTTAGTTTAGACTTTATTTTAACAAATTTAATCCTAGATTTGCTATGAAAACGTGTAAAAGTATAAAAAAAACACTGTTATCTTACCTGTCGACTAGGTCAGCTTTTACATTGTATACATTGTAGTAAGTCCACAAAAAAAGGGTCTAGAGTCAAAAAAGTTCACAAATCCACAAAAGCAAAAAAGTATTCAGAGTAACAATATTTGACATGTAACAAACACACAGCGCCCTCTACCAAAAAGTTTTGCGTAATCTTCCCCATTTCAAAAGTTCAGGCGTGGTTACTCACCAAATGTGGTGCTTAGGTAGGGTACAGGTAAGTATAATCAAGATATCAGCTGATTACATAAGTGGTTTAAATGTCTGCTGTTTTGAAATTAATCTATTTAATTGCACTATGAAACACAAAAGTGGATATCAATAACTATCTGCCATTCAACTTGATAAAGTGGATATTTCAAAATTAACAATGCGTAATTATATGTTGAAATGTACACTTCATATTAAAACCGGTCCTGATAGGTTTTCTAGTTTCGATTGTAAAACCTAGCCACAGAGTAAATAAATGTAGTAGGTCTCCTATGACGAATATCAACTACTGACTGACTGACTTAAACTATCTCTTTATTTGTAAAAAAAAAATTAAAAATATAAACTGACTGAAAGTGCATTTAAAAAGAGGTAGCAAAAGAGGTACATCGAAGATTTACTCATATTGTGTAATCTGCACAAGTTTGCATCCAAATATGAGATACATTTGACACGTAAAAGAACGTGTGCTCGAAGCATCAAATTTGAATCGCAGCGCAGTACGAGAGGACCCATCTACCTCCTTTAAATGTGACCTTAATAAATCAAAGGTAAGTTAGTAACTAAAAACAACTTACCACAAAATAAGTACTTAATTGTTAAAGTTACTTTGACTTTGGTTACTAGGTAATTTAGACTAATAATATAAAGAGGTAATGTGTGTAAATTTGTATGTAGGAACTCTGGAACTGCTGCTGACCGTATCTGTTCAAGACGCAAACATGCCCCATGGCGGGCGGCATGCCCAAACGTAATATTTGCATATAATTAAAACCTTTACCTAATATTCATCACACACCCTGTATTGTTAAATAATATAAATACATATATGTCGAGTTGACCTTGGCTTCATACCCTATACAAAGGTTAGTTCTTATTTTGGATAAGAGATGGCACTGTGCCGAAATAGATCTCAATATTAAAGTATTTTTTTGGGTACATATATACTAAAATGTATTGAATTTCTTGCTTGCTGCAATAGAACCGATGTGATCAAAATTCCATTGCCTTTTATTTGTCTCCCCGTAGACAGCCCGTAGACTCGTTGATTATGGACAGCTACATAATTAATGAGCGACTTCTTCATAGTGGTTTACCTCATGCCTGAGGGTCGTGATCATTATGTGGAATGAAACTCACTCAACGACTTTCTTCGCAATTTTTAACGGAGTGGTTTGCCATTGCCTTCTCCATTTCACACTCTTGCTATCTAGTAGTGTGCAGGTTTACTCAAAATGTTTTCCTTCTTTATATCTTCGAGAAAAAACTGTACTCTTCTTATATTTGTAACAAACTCAGTGGCACAGTTTTTGACTTCTGAGCTCACTGCATGCTATTCATGATAGCATTATTTAGATATACCTCACGCCTCATAGCGATTACTACTTGTCATCTGATAAAATCAGCGAGTTTTTTTTTATGCGTGAACGCACTACATACGAGTACATATCAGTGATCTGTCATGTGATACAAATACAGGTTGACGAAATTTCTTAACACAATCAAGTTTTTAAATCTAGGTACTGGTGTTTTAAATATATGTATCTATGACTTGGTGTATTCGGTTACTGATTCTTATTTATAAAAACTCCTGGGTAATTTTTTGTCAATATTCTAGGACCCAAACTAGTATTGATAGGTCGTTGTTTTTGTAGAAACTTAGGAAAAACAAAACCATAAAAATGCAAAACTGATTACGATACATCACTTATTTATTCCAGCTTTTTATGAATCAGCAGAAAAAACTAGAAACCACAAAAAGTTTAATTGCATCACATATTTTTTAACTGCAGAAATAAAATATACATTTTTTCTTTTGATAAGATCTGTCAAACTTTAGTCGCTTTTTGTCGCTTTTTTATACTTCGAGTTATAAAAACCTTAGCGCCTGTAAGTATGTAGTACCTACTAAGGATACTCAAATATTTTACGCGTCTCATGCTGCTGTAAAATATATTATTACCTACTATTGATAAAATGCCTATTCAAATTGAATTAGTCAATGGATGAGGTTAGGTCATCGGGTACAAAGGTGCTTTATTTGAAATCCGTGACTTGTCAAGGTATTCTGTTTTTCTAGCTTGAGTACCATAAACATACAGCTTTTTATTGAAAAATATGCAGAGACGCTAAATCTATAATGCAGTTTCAATTATAGGTACAGAATAACTAAATCTAACGTGTACGTGTACCTACGTAGTACGGAAAAAAGCACATTAGGTAAATAAACTGGCATCTTTTGGACAATGGTAATAGGGGCGATTTCGCAACGAAAATGTGTAGTCGGATGTGCTTGCCATTGTACTTAGAGTTATACTGTCGTCATACGAAGAAAGGTCATAACTTCCTTTTTGGTTAAAAATGAGCTATTTATATGAATGGAATGTCCAAAATAAACCTATCTTTTGCTCCATGTAATAAAGCCTGATTCCGCTTAATACCTAGGGTATTTATAAATAAACGCCATAAGTTCATATACTAATATCCCGAATTTTGAAACGAAAAGCCATAACTTTGAAATTAGGGCTTTTAACACGAGGACTTCGATGCAGTTATGACCTATCTTCGTATGACGACAGTATAATATGGCCAAGAAAATGAACTATAAGTCCGATTTAACACATTGAGCGCCATAGTGGTCACCGGTGTCAATATTTTAAAACAATATTTTCAAACAATATCTGGTTTCGTGGCAGTCAAAGACTAAGGAAAAAAAGAATAACTTTTAACTAGTAGTACCTCCTCCTCCTATACATTTATATAATCTTTGGTCATTGCGACATAATAGATCGAGTGGACTGGATGGTCATTCGAAATCAAACAGGATTTGACTCATAGTGTTAGGTCATTTTGAGGTTGCAAAAGACAAAGCTTGGGGTCTATGCATTAATCATAGTGCTTACATTATTTTACAGACTCACTAATATTATCAAACTACTGTTTCACACTTGAATACATATGAGACGACTAATTTGAAATGTTTGTCTGTATTAGGTCGTGCCGTAAATTAGCCATTTATGTAGCATAATATTATATTTAAATAACATTATTTTTTGTTACTTTTATGTGTGCAATAAAGAGTTATCTATGTACCTATTGAAAATTATTCCAGTGTTGAACAGTTGTATAAATATATTACTAGTAAAGCAGCATGTGTTTAATCCTTTAAATTGAATACTTAAATTTTAATTAAATCTTTAAAATATACAAGAAAAATTCTTCTAAATAATTATAAATATTTTAGGACTCTAAGAAATGTTGTTTGATCATACAAGAAAGGTGAGCCGCTGTTGCCATATAGGTATGTTTTCTCAAATAAAGTTGAGAATCCGTAACATATTATTAAAGATAAAACCCAACTTAACTGTCTAACTGACATACGCAAGCTTAATATGCTGTAATCATAATTAATTATGACATGCCATATTATGCCATCGCGTGTTCCAACTTTGATAGACAAGGTGATTTACCGAATGTTTTTTTATCAATGTTAAGACTATATGATGCGTAGCAGTTCCTTCCAGATCATCAGGCTTTACGTCATAATGCTGTAAGCATTAATAGGAAACGAAATGCTTCCGATAAGGCTCTGAAGCATGACGTGCTGTAATGCTAATATTTTATAGAGCCAAGTATAATAGTCCCATACTTAAATCAACCATACCTGAAAATATTGCATATTTGAAAGCCGCAGGACAATTTGAGGTATCCCTTTGACATAATTTTGGGGAATTTAAACCCAATCATGCGTTTTTTTTTTTAAATATATCATTTTTATTAAATAAATAAAAAGTATTTATTTCAGACAACTATGATCCAGAAAGTTTTAGTAAAAGCTTAATGACATTGTTAGTATTTTATTTGTACAACGAACTTTGTCCTATTTATCATGAAGCCGATCAGTGGTCAAGCCGATCAGTGGACAATCCCCACTATCAGCTATCTCTCATGACGCTGTGGCAGCTGCCCTGCCGCACTTGGTAAAATAAATGGGTATTTTTGTAAAAAGCCTATTTAAAAATTGTAATCTTTTGTAAACTTAAATATAAAAACAAATCATTTTTAAATGGGTATTCTCATGAAAACCAATCTAATCCGACCAATTGCATGAAGCATTGTGAAAATATATCAAAATAATCAACTAAAATATTTTTTATCTGGCCATATTTTTTATCCCACGTTATTTAATTTGCCATCACCATAAATCATAGACCTCTATCAAAAAACCTATTAGGAGCAATCCCAAAACAACCTGTCATTTAGAACGTACAAGGTCACCCATACAATGGGGACTAGGTCGGGCTCCATTCCATACAAACAATACTATGAGAACAGACCGTGTGTTTTTGTAGTTTGTACTGATTTGAATATAATACGGCCGATAGAATCATCTGTTACAATATGGTGCTAGGAAGTATAGGTGATAATACCTTTGCCTGTTTGTGCAAAGGAAATTATGTAAAATATGAAATACCTAACCTAGTAGGTACAAGTTTAGGTTTGTGTGTTTTAACAACATAAAATATATTTTTTGTGTAATAATAGAGGATAAGCTTTTAAGACAAATCTAACTTTAGAATATAATCATCTGGTTGAGCGCATTACTAACTAATTTATAACTTTTTTCTGCCTTGTAGCTATGTGGACTCTCTAGGTAGATTTAATGACAGATGTTGATATTTTCAGCTCCTTGTAGTTAGAACCCAGGGTCCCAAGCTGCAAACGGCACACATATCCATACCTTTTTTTGATGAACTCTCTTGAAAAATAAAAACCTTTTTTATTTTTTCTTACTGTCTGTCATTGCGACATTGAATGTCTTTCTTCTGTTCTTCGTTTGACTTTTCCATATTTGCTTGCCTAAATTATAGACTAAATTAAATAAATAATTTAAAATATTATCTATTAAATATATTGTGACATATTGTGGTGTGCGCGTTCGCTATTATTAACTTTTGGTAACTTTAATATCTTTCTTCGCCTATTGTGGTTGAGTGTGGTTCGTTGGGGACGGCCGGCCACCAGTCGGTACATACCTTGCAGCACCCTCCAAGCGGCCCATGGTCTGAATATAAGGTAAGCTGTAAATATCTTTATCTTACCATACTTCTGTCTACGAGTCCATATTAGCTACATGTAACGAAGTCACACATCAAATTTGAAATTCGGTTATGCTCCCGCGTGGTGAAGACCGTACAAACTTCACCATATTTATTTTGGTCCATTCGTGTCGGATAGTGATATCCAGTATTATAAATTAAATTTAGGATTTACGTAATTTTGGTAAATTCTATTAATATTTTTTTTCTTCATTGTTAGGATTTTACGTAATTTTGGTAAAATTCATACATCAAATAAATTGATAGGTTTTACGTAATATTGGTAAAACTTAAACATTTATGTATTTTTCTTAATTCTCGCTTATTTATACTTTACCGAATAATTTATTTTCGATTCTTTGTTTCAATAAAATATTTTGAATAATGAGTTTAGGTGCAAGTGAAGATAGTAAGTCAAACATGGATTTTCAAAAACGCATTGCAATCTTAAATTCTAAGAAACAAGCGATTGTCGACAGAGTAAATAGTTTATATAAACTTTCGTTGAATATTTCGACACGCCAGCGGGCGACCTCGGAAAGCGACATTAAGTGAAAGTTTTAAAAAAGGAATTTCACATTCCATCAAATATATTTTTTTCACACGGCAAACGTGTTAATTCTTAGTGCATTCACGCTGTAACAACCGCGAACTGGCAATTGTTACTCGGATGTTGTCATTCGGAATCGGCATCTTGTGTAAATACACCAATTTTAACTCCCTTTTCGTAACGTGTTACGCCAAACCAAACCTTCATCCTTTGAGTTAAGGTATACTGTAACAGTCGTAATAGGTAGCGATTGCAAAAACAATTTTAAATAAGTGATGTTTACTCGATTGCGCTCAGATGCTTTCTAACATCGGTACGGATACTCAATTATGGTCCGAATCGTAATCGCTACTTCAAATGGATTACTTATTCACAATTCTACAGATTCGTGCAATTTGCGTGCACCATTAAAATGTAATAACGCAGTTTGGTAAATGTGTTTGCTTACTTTTTCTCATACGCTAGGGTCGCTAGGTATACAACTACCTAGGTAGGTATACATCTCTGCTGATGGTTGTAGTAAAAAACATTACTTTTACATTAGGTGCATACTTACTTACCTACTTACAAACATCTTTCATGACCTTCAATCAGCTAGAATAGATTATTCTACTGAAATTCATAAGTCTAAATATCTACATAATTTCTGTACATGCTCAAGGTAGAAAATTAAAACCTATAAAAACGCTACGATTCCAATTACAAAATTAACTAAGAGAAGAAAGTTAACAATAGGTATTCGAATAAATTATAAGCAGTGAATGTGTCCAAAGAAAGTTCGATTTTCAATTTGAAAATAGAATCACACGTTCGAAACGCGTTCGAAATTTAAAACGAGACGAAAACTGAATCATGAATACCCGTCGCGATCTGTTTTGAATTTTAAAATCGGAATTAGTAGCGTTGTTTTATATAAACTGTATTTTAGAAGAAAAAAACAAATTGCATTGACTTAAGTCACGAATTTCACGCACTTTAAAATTTATTATTCCAGTCACCTTATTCTTGTATGCTTTTAAAGGAAAGATGCACTATTTTATTTATCATCTGCTTTCTTTCTAAATTCACACGAATATACTTTTCTTGTATACCTATCACAATTAATTTTAATTAGTTACTTAATTGCGCCTTTTGGCAACAAAGGTGCAATTAGAATAAATAATTAGTTGTTGAAATGAAACTATAAAAAACAATAGTATGATGCGGAGTTTTCATACAATAAAAGGCAATCGGTATTTAGGAAATAATCAAGTATTTATTATTATTTCTTTGAACAATACATACCGATTGTCATGCCCTCTTACGTAAGTCATTAATAAAATATCAATTACAACAACAACATACTTACACTAACTTGTTAACATTTATCTATCAATTTATCAATACCAAGTTAGGCATAATACTTAACGAAAAGAGGACGTGGGTTCGAGTCCCACCGGATGACACAGTCGATTAATTTTTGTGAGCGAAATTCAATTTGATTTCGTAAAAACTTGCAAAATAATTGCTTAAGTTATGAAATTATTATAAGTTAAGCTGATTTCATCTTAACTGATGGTTAAATATTTGTAAAAATATTTCCATCGGATACATGCGAGTACGTTCCCCAAGTAGTGATGAAATCGAACGCCGGCTCACTGGCGTAGCAAGCACTTACAAAAATTCGTCGGCTGACTATCGTCCTCCGTAGCTTAGTTGGTAAGATCACTCGCCCGGATAGCGAAGGGACGTGGGTTCGAGTCCCACCGGATGACACAGTCGATTAATTTTTGTGAGCGAAATTCAATTTGATAACGAAAAGAGGTTAAGGACTTTACTAAATATGCAATACAATTCCTTATTGATATTGAGAGATAATTCAATTTCATTTCAATTAATTAAATATGTACACTTAACAAAACTTAAACATCTACTTATTCAAGGACTTAATACTCGTAGCAATCCACGAATATAACAAAAAATACGTTATTTACATTAAATTAAATTGAAATTCATTTATTTCAGAGAAACATTATCCATAATTTACATAAGTGTCAATAATTAATTAAATATAAAATAAATTGAGAGAAAATAAATAGAAAATAAATTAGAATTAAAATAATGATAAAAAATAAAATTAAAAATGTCAAGAACAGGCTTTCAATCATTACACTTTTTGTCTTAGTAAGGTGTCAAGTGACATTAATTTAATTAACCATTTGTCATTAAAGGACTTGTCCTCTTTTTGTATGGAGGCTGTTTTTTTTTTCAAGATATCACCAACCACTAATAACCTATATTTATCTTTAAGCTACAAAAATATGAAACACGTAACCATAGAAATCAGAATTTTAAACGCCTCCATTTTTGAGAAAAAATATTTTTTGTAACAGGCATCATCCATTGATCATTTACTTGTATTTCCTGGCTGTATGGCTATGTACCATTGCCTTACTACTGGTGGATAAATACTACTAGGTACTACCACAGGTTATATAATAGGTACTACTGTTAATGGAATGTCAATTTTGCTGTCAATTTTTTTTCATGCGTTAATTGATCTAGGCGAAGGTGCGGTTTTTTGTACAGACAAAGAGAAAAATTGATTTAAATTTTTCTCTAAATCGGAGGCCTTAAAAAATATATGAATTATGCAGAAGGGCTAGTTTTTGTAAACTCTTTCATATAATATTTAGTTGATTCTGGTTAGAAATATTGACGAATAAAAAACCATTAATGGACAAGTCCTTTACCATTAACTTTGGCAACAAAGATTGCAAGATTGACATCTCTTAACACACAGATGTCAATTGAATCGATCCAAAATGGTTGATTCAATTGAACTAACGCGTTCGAATCGCGGCCGCGCGGCGAGAGTGAAACTGCATTTTTTGTGTACCAACCCACAGCTGGTTGCACAGTGGGACCGACGCGAGATGTGTTTGGAACTAAAAAAAAATCACTAATAAAACACAATCAAGTTCTATTATTAACAAGAGGATGATTTTGTTACCGTAAAGTACAAATTTGTTACCATAAAGTACAAATAGACTTAGCGTGGAGATCACCTACACATGTTTAATTTTTAATCAGTTTACCATCATTTATTTGACATAATTTGTATGGGGATTCTGTCAAATAAAACTTGATGTTTACCGGCTGTTTAAAAATTGGTGAACTCGGGTCTTATTGGTTACATTAGGCATTTATTGTAACCTTCACTTTGGTCTTTTTATCTCATTGAACCGGCCGCGAACAAACGATATCGACATCATGGCGAAAATAGAAAAGTTCCGAAGATATTTAAATGTGAAACACTAAAAATGATGACTTTATCGACAGCAAAATACAGCAAATTCGAATATTAAAACTAATTACTAACTAGACTATTAGTAGTTAGCGTCTTAGTTGGAATTTATTTGACTGCTGCTTGCATATTACATTTTGCAAAAATAATTGAATTTTATTGATGTTCATCTGTTCACCTACTAATAGATTGTCGGGCACAAATTGTTAACTTTTAAGTTTTAATGTTCACTTTGTAGTTTTCGTTATCTACAAGTTTTACGTAGGTAATTTTGAGTTAGCGAGCATTTAATTCATTATAAAACTTTCTCAGTAAGAACTTTTTCGTTTAGACAAGTTTTCATTTGTTCCATACACACGACATGCGCCACTGTGCCTTGTAAGTACCGATCCATAAACCAGAGGCATTCTGGGTCAATGGTGGCACGACGCGGTCGATGCTCTATACTCTTGGGTCTATGGTCTATGCCTGCCGCCATGTTTGAGCGCATTTAACGAGATTATCGGCTTCTAAGTCGGTTCTTTATTTTTTATTACTGTCGGCAACGATTTTATTGTTACTTACTAAAAATAGGTACATAAACCGTGAACCTTATTTTACCCACCACATTTTATCTACACTCATATAATGTCCTCCTAGTCAAATTTCGAATACGGCGGCCTATCTCAATAGAGATTAGCCATATTATAGTGCACAAGTGTGTGCACAATACACAGGTGCACTCTCTGTTCCTTCACTCTCATAATTCGGATTCGGTGAGACGGCAGTCCGACATGACCGTAGAGAGATCAGGCGCAGGACCAACGGCTTAACGTGCTTTCCGAGGCACGGGGGTGTTAACACCACCAACTTCCTGACTCCGGAGCTGTGTCTGAGTAATTTCAAGACAGAAAAACCTAAACACTCTCGGCCCGACCCGGGATTCGAACCCGGGACCTCTTGTATAGTACCCAGCGTGCTGACCACTAGACCAACGAGGCAGTCACACACTCATATTATAAAGAAGTAAGATTTGTTTGTCTGTATTGATTATGCTCTAAAACTACTGGACAGGTTCAAGTGAAAATTGGTATACAGAGAGATTGCTTGATTTTGTCGTGATACAAAATCGTCAGGGGGGTGAAATAGGGTATGAAAGTTTGTATGTAAAATCCGTCTTTTGCCGCGGGCGAAGTCGCGAGGAACTGCTAGTTTTAATTAAATATACCAAAAGTTATTATTTGTTATATGTTTGGATAATGCAAACTACAACCTAACCCTTAGGTTGCACATAAAAACGACATTACTTTTGAACAACTTTTGAGAGATTTTTACATAAGTACCATAGTAGGAGGGTATTTTAGAAAATATTACCATAGAAATTTCTCTTGACGTAGTGCAAGTTGTGCACCGGACTATTTATGTGTAAACTCTGATATGCGCACCAAAGTTAATTCGAGTCCATAGGCAACATAAATACAAACACAAAATTTGAATTTTATAAAACTAAATTTTTGTTTTGACTGCCCTAAACTACGGCCTGGGGGAAATTTTGATTTTCTTAAATCAATGCACAGAATTAGAATTACCTACAAGAGGTTTAAGAAGGCTGTATGCCTGCAATATGCATGCGTATGGCATGTGTATACTTATGTAGGTATATAAATTTGTAAGTATCATACTTCCCTTCACTTAACTTGACAACGTATAGTTTCAATCGATTCGACGACCGTCTTGGTGTAGTGGTTCGCGCCCCGGACTTCTAAACCAGGCGGTTGCGGTTTCGAATCCCGCAAGGGGCAAATGTTTGTGTGATGAGCACGAGCATTTGTACCTAAGTCATGGATGTTTATAAATATATATAAGTATGTATATCCGTTATCCTAGTCACCATAGCACAAGCTCACGCTTAGTTTGGGGCTAGGTTATTGGTGTGTTTAATAAAAAAACCGCCGCGAAACATTACAAAAGAGATCTATGACTATGCTTTAACACTAACATTATTCTATTACAGTGTTACACAAAGATTTCTAACCAATTTGCTTGGAAAGCTTGGTTGCTTAACCGTAGGACCTAAGTTGTAGTTTGGACCATTTATTTTATTTCCCATATAAGAAGTAGGCTGATTTCTAGGCTTGTAAAATAGGCTTATGATTAGTACACAGCTCTTTACTTCGTTGCTTAGATTTACTTAAATCAAGTTAAGTTTTTATGAAGACCTTCGTTAATTTTAACCTAGTTAAATATTTGTAGCAATATTTCAGTTAATATTAACATATCTTCAGCATAAAATAATACACTTGTTTTAATTTCGTTGGACACAAAGACTAATGATATAAATACATTTAGTTTAGTTCAAATATTATTTAACCGGTTCCCATTTTCAAAAAACGAAAAATTTTGGACACGAATCTCCAAAAACGAGTTTAAAATCATGTTACATTACAAGGTCTGAATTATTAGCTTAGTAGTATAGAGACCTTTTAACAATCCGTAACTAATCTTAAACAATTCGTTTTTTTTCAAATACAGGAACCCAGCCCTTAGTATTAATAGTCAATTGAGTCAGTCAATTGATTGGCATTATAGGAATAATACAATTTAGCCTTTGCCTTGTTCAGTTTTTCTGACAAGTATTAGATAATTGGAGTCTGCAATTATGACATTGGTATTTAGACAAAATCCATAAAAAATTTGCGAATTAACAATTGAACGAGAGTAAATGGACATGCTGATAAAATTATCTATAGTGTTAATTGGTGTTTGTAGTATAATATTAAACTACAGAGTAATTCTTGTGCTGATACAGGAAGAAGTAAACCTGTTTGGAAAGCAAGGTCGTTCCGTGGACCTAAATACCTATAGGTATTGAAATAAAAAGCCTTCATTGTGCGTGGCCATTTTGAAACGCTGAGGTTTAAAAATCATGATCTCTCCAAAATATTTCAAAAACCTTTGTTAACTGAAGAATGTTTATTAAACTCCTTTAAAAAGACCTCTGATATTTTTTTGCAACAGTTGCAACTTGAAATTTTAAAAAAATTCAAAAATAATCATGTCACAATCCTTATACTAAAACAATTGTAAGAAATTAACAGAGGTCTCCTTATAGCAATTTGCTGAACACCCTTCAGTTGTAATAGGTTTTTTGTAAAACGTTGTATAAATAAAAAAAAATATCGCCGAAATGTGTTGCTAAGCGTAAAACTCGAGAACAAATGGCTATTTGGCTATTTTTGATTCTATGAAATTAAAAAAAAATATGTAATAGGTAGTGTAAGTGTGTTTTTTAAAATTCGATTCGCCCTATAAGCCTGCATAAAGCCAAAATTACATAATCTTTTTAGTGGCCTAGTGGGCTTATTAATAAAATCAATTTGACCTATTATTAGTGTGGTTCTATTTGGCCTTTGTGATGTCATTGGCAACATTTCCGGACTATCACTAAGTTCATGGTCAACCAGGCTTAATACTAAGTGGTTGACATTTTCAAATCATGTGTGAATGCGAAGTACCTACTAAGGAAGGGGCTATCACAAAACCTTGACAGAAAAACGTTTTGGAAAATACTTAATAATAAAACGGTACACGGCGATTGATGGTTAATTTGACAGAACTCCCATACCAAATATGTCAAATGCCTAAGCCGACTGATTAAAAAATAAACGTGTTAGTGAACTTCAGGCTTACTGGAATAACTGAAGTTTTTCAAAAGACTTTTTATAAGCAGACATTTGACCGCAATCTCACCTGATGGTAAGTGACGATGCGACCGAGGATGGGACATACATGCCTAAAGTGAAAACCTGATTTCAACAGGCAAGCCACCAAGATTCGGCTTTCGAGGTTGATATCTTGTCTATATAATATCTTGAACTTTAGCGTTGGAAGTGAATTAATGTGCCAAGTTTAAGCAGAAGAATCTGTAGGCGAAAGAAAAATTGAATTTCCGGATGAAACTCTTTGTAATGACCTCGTTGTATATCCAAGAGATACCAAGTGACCAACTTGTACTTTTATTTTACTATTGATTTCTGCTTAACCCAAAGATATGACTGGTAGAGAATTCTACTAGGCATTAAGTCCGCCTTTTGTACAAAGTGTGCAATAAAACTTACATAAAGAAATAAATACTTTTTAACATGCTTTATTATGATTTGTGGTGTTGGAGAAAGCTCCTAAGAATTCCGTGGACCGCAATGAGAACGAACGAGTCCATACTGCAAGAGCTCAACATCTCAACGAGGCTCTTAGCAATCTGCCACCAAAGGGCCCTTCGCTTTTTCGGACATATTATGCGGTCTCCAATGCAAAGTTGGGAGAAGCACATCATCCAGGGCCATATGGGGGGCAGACGAGCCAGGGGCAGAGCACCTTCCCGATGGACAGACGCGGTGAAGAAAACAGTGGGCGAGAGCATGCAGAGGGCAGTACACAGCACATATAACCGCAGCCAATGGAGGAATCTCACTTGTGGTCGCGATGCTCAGCATTGAGGGACCGAGGAAGAAATGACTTAGCTTATATTGCGTAATATAGTGAAATTAAATCAAATTTCACTTACAAAAATTAATCGACTGTGTCATCCGGTGGGACTCGAACCCACGTCCCTTCGCTGTCCGGGCGAGTGCTCTTACCAACTAAGCTACGGAGGACATTAGTCAGTCAGCGAATTTTTGCAAGTGCTTGCTACGCCAGTGAGCCGGCGTTCGATTTCATCAACGACCTCCGTAGCTTAGTTGGTAAGAGCACTCGCCCGGATAGCGAAGGGACATGGGTTCGAGTCCCACCGGATGACACAGTCAATTAATTTTGTATAAATAATAATTTTGTAAAAACTTGCAAAATAATTGCTTAAGTTATAATAATTCTAATAATATAGTGAACTTTTTGTCACTTTATCGGGTCAAATCTAGTTTTGTCATGAGTTCAACACTTAGGAATCCTAGGCGCGCGTTTCTTTTCAGTTTCAAGATAATGGTCTTAGGCTGACATTAAAGTTCGCTTTTTGTACAAAAGTTGAGCAATAAAACATAAAAGTAAATAAATGGTTAAATATTATTAACAAATAAAAATGACAATGGCAGCCCATTTTTGTAGTAAATTCTTTCTTCGTGACTGCTTCGTTGGTCTAGTGGTCAGCACGCTAGGTACTATCCACGAGGTCCTGGGTTCGAATCCCGGGTCGGGCCGAGAGTGTTGGGCTTTTCTGTCTTGAAGTAACTCAGACACAGCTCCGGAGTCAGGAAGTCGGTGGTGTTAACACCCTCGTGCCTCGGAAAGCACGTTAAGCTGTTGGTCCTGCGCCTGATCTCTCTACGGTCATGTCGGACTGCCGTCTCACCGAAATCATGAGAGTGAAGGAAGAGAGAGTGCACCTGTGTATTGCGCACACACTTGTGCACTATAATATGTCCCGCGTAGTTGGCTAGTCTCTGTTAAGATAGGCCGCCGTAGTCGAAATTCGGCTAGGAGGGCATTATTATTAAATTCTTTCTTAACAGTTAGTTATAATCTAATAGTTACTAATAATATCAGTGTTTCTAATAGTCATCAATTCTTTTTAATCTCGACTTAAATCTCAACACGACAAACAAGAAATGATTAGGTTTCGATAGTGAATTCTGTGTCAGTGGAATTATAATCAGCATGTCTCAGCAGAATCTTATCACTGTCAACTCGTTTGAAAGAAATAAAGAAACTTTTATAATTTTTGACCCTTAACCTTGAAACATTTGAGTGAAAGTAGTTTGGTTATTATTGATGACTTAAATTCTTATCACAATTTAATTGACGTGTGAAATATAAGGTTTTCTTTACCCACAATGCGTCTGCATTTTTTTATGAATTATGTTTCATTTTAACTTTTATAATAAATACTTACTTACTTCGCTGGCTCAGCGACCCGAAGTGGATCTCGGCCTCCGATATTAAAGTGCGCCGAGCACTTCTAGCTCTTATAGTAAGGTAACTATATTGACCCGACCGATGATCAAACCCGGGACTTCAGAGATGGCGACAGCTTGGAAACGAGCGTAAAAGACACTTGAATACAGAGGTTGTCAATAAAGGCCATTTTCTTATCGTTGTGTTGAATGAAATCAAAAAAAAGTTTTACTATAGTCTTTTGTAGATGCTAGTCTTGAACCACACACCACTCATCCTATCAAACAAGAGCAAATGCTACTTCCATATTCCATATTCAAATTCAAATCATCGTTCTTCCTTGCTTCTCACTCACACCGTCTTCCTCCACTTTCATACACGTTTGACGCACACATTAATTTTGTTCGCTCTTACCAAGTTACGATTTAATAATAATGGCTAATACAACCTACCCACTTTACCCTTTGACCTGGCACACAGGCGGAGTGAAAGTTCATATGACAAACAGACCTAAGTTTTAACTTTCGATTTCGTGGAAACTGTCATTGTGACATACAACAGTCTCAGGCATTTTCATAAAAACTATTTTTGATAGTTGAAGTTTATTTTCCGTACATTTTAAATGCGGAAGTGTAGAAACACTTTCGCATGTAAGATACCTATTCTTCGTATGTTAGATATCTATTTAGTTTAAACCGGTGAACAGATTTAGATGAAATTTGGTATGGAGATGGGTTACGACCCTAAAAAGGACAACATTTTGTCGCGATGTTAAACCTTCAATCATTCTGGACTTCTAAACCAGGTGGTTGCGGGTTTGAATCCCGCAAGGGGCAAATGTTTGTGTAATGAGCACGAGCATTGGTACCTAAGTCATGGATGTTTATATGTATTTAAGTATTTCTATCCTAGTCAGCATAGCACAATTTAGAATAGGTGTGTTTGTTGAAACAATTTATTTATTTATTTATTATTTATTCAAGACACAAAAGGCAATCAATTCGGTATGTCAAGTGGTTTAAAGGGTAATTCACCAATCAACAACACAAATGAAACACAAATTAGCTTTGCTTACTTTCAAACGTGTCTGAGTTATAAAACTAAAGCCTAATAACATTTAACTCAATATTTCCTTAATAGGTGGATTTCAACCAAGTTTCGTAATGCTTTTATTATTGCTAATTATGGGTTTATAATATAATATATTTTAATCGTTTATTAAAGTGTGCGATTAGGAAATCGTTAAGTTAGTAAAGTCTTACCTAAGAGATTTTTATTTTTCCACAGATCATATACACTATGCCTATATAGAGCGACAAGATAATTAGAACTTCTCAAAATTATTGCTATGCGCCATTTTAGTAAAACTTAAATTTTAACAATTTTTTTTTACATATTTTTGAGTGTGCTTCCTCTTTAGAATTATACTTGTAGAATTATCAAGATAAGTAAATATTATAGAATCATTATTTTCCTAGGCTTTTACTTTAGATATCAAGGCGTTAGACTCACAGAATTCTTTATAGTTACGAATACAATAGTTATGTATTTTGTTTTGAAATAAATTCAATTTATAATTAAAATTATTGTTTTAAGTGATAAGCATTTACTTTGCAATCTGAACATTAGATTTAAGATATGCCCATGAAAAAATTACCACCTGTGGCGGGAATTGAACCCGCGTTCCTCGCATACTTAAGTGTGTCGCTTCAATCTCAAACATAATTCTGAGTTTTACTCGATTCCATTCGGCCTTGTGCATATTTGATTCATCATCAAATTTAAGAGCTAGGCTCTTGTCGGTGGAGTTTTTTCCATTCCTCTCTGCTTTCCGCCCTTCTCTTAACCTCCTGATACGACCCGACATTTATCTTTTCTTTTATTTGCTGCATGTAGCTTATTCTTGGTCTTCCTCGCTTCCTTTTTCCTTCTATTCTACCTTCTATTATCGTTTTAATAAAATTGTCGTGTCGAATCAGGTGGCCTAACATTCGTCCCCTCCTACACTCTATTGTTTCCATCAATCTCCTTTTATCCCTAACCATAGACAAAACTTCTTCATTTGTTTTCTTCTCCGTCCAACTTATACGCTCCATTCTCCTCCAGCACCACATCTCGAAGGCTTCCAGTCTCTCTCTTTATTTGATTCAAAACGTATAATTTCGTTGTTTTTCTAAGAACAAGTCCGGGTCAATCATGATCCGGTAAGGTATGGTCAAAAGTACGCCAAGTTCAGCAATGCGGCATCTTATGATGTGGTTATAAGGTCGATTTTTTAATGAACATGTCTGTTGTGCTAAGGTGGCCACGGTAATAGTGACAAGGTCGCCAAGGTTTACATTTAACGATAGTGATAACAGGTATCAATTAGGTTAGTAATAAGTTCTTACAAGGGATATTATTAGCATATTGTGTATAACGTAATGATGGTCAAATATTTGTAAAAAATATTCCTTGATATCGAACACCGGCTCTCTGGCTTTGCAAGCACTTACAAAAATTCGTCGACTGACTAATGTCTAACGTCCTCCGTAGCTTAGTTGGTGAGAGCATTCGCCCGGATAGCGAAGGGTCATGGGTTGATCATGGATGATACTGTCGATCAATTTTTGTGAGAGAATTTATTTTGTACAAACTTGCAAACAAATTGCTTAAGTTCTAAAAATAATTATGCGTACAACGTGTTATCCGTAGTCAACCTCATGGCTGAGGTTCGTGATAATTTTGTTTATTTTAATACACACAAAAATCTCTCTTGGCAATTTTAATGGAGTGGTTGCATTTTTCATTTCTCTCATACTCAACAACAAGCAACAAAGGTGGAGGCTTTGTTTAGCTTACCTGACAAGCCCTATAAGACCGCGGGCGGGCCGATAACAATTAATTTTCTATTGTGTCTGGAAACATGATACGTGAAAGTTTAAACAGCGATATCTTTAAAAAGACTAGGTATCTACTTACTTGTATGTTATCATCTGAAATACTTATTTAAACTTACTATTTGTCACGAAACATGATATTTATAGTCCGCGTTTTATCAAGTGTTCAATCCTACCCTTGTGCGAATTCTTAATTAAGTTTATATATGTTTCATATGTGACTCTATTGTTGTTATTAGCGATGGGCGATTATTACTAATGGTCTCTGTAATCGAATGTATTCGATAAGCAACCGCAGTCATTCGATTGTCCTTCGATTATGCGGCGAGCAACACCGGAGCGTGCGGTGCGCAGGCCGTACTACTAACTACTAACCAAAAAAACGTCATTCGTCGCGTCGATTAATCATTCGTTTGCTGTCTGTCCTGTGCGTACAGTCGCGGCAATTCAATCGAATGCATCGAAAGGCCAAGTATAGATTATCATTCGATAGTCGATTATTATTCGATTATTTATTTTTCCGAATTACTAAATCGACATTCGATAGTTCGAATGGTCGATTGTCGATTCATTTGATTTTTTTTTCGAACAATCGCCCATCGCTAGTTGGTTTGTTGTAGCACCATACACTAAAAGACCCCTGCCTGTACTACAGCTCTCTGATACTCCAAACCCAAGATCTATTTCAATTTAACCACGTGTGCAACCAATTAATTTTCGTTCCAAAAAATATGTAAACGTTACTTAATTCAGTAACGTACAGTTACAGCCGAACACCATAACCGAGTAACGTAATCGTTATGCGTTGTTACCGTTCCGTACCGTTACTCGCTAATCTGCTGTTACCGCTGAATTAGGCGCGTGCGCAACGTGTGGATATAGCTGCCTGGAACGGACACGGTTATCTCTAGAGCCACAAAAGAAGACTGGCATGAGTCGACCCAATAGAGAAACCGTACGTGTACCGTAAGTGGGACATGAAATAGAAATATCACATTATTGGCGGGCTTTTGTATGATTTTATGGTAATTTATTTATATGTTGGGATGTGTATATAACAGTGACTGAGAGTCGAGATTATGTGTATCAGATTAAGATCAGATAACCATGTCATGGAAAATTTTAACACAGTACCGTGCAAGTGTTTTCATTTAATTAAATATCCAAGTAACTTATCAATGGTTTGCCAGCTGATTAGTGGACGAGCTCACACAGCAAATATTTATTGAAATATACCATGACAGGGTTAGGATGTTAAGCACACTTTCATACTATTGTAAGGATTAACTTTTTTACGGTTTGTATTTTTTTATAACACTATTTAAACCTTTGGTTGGTCAATCAAAAACCTTTATGGTTTTTGGAGACTATTATTTTAAAAGCCTTGTATTTGTTTACTTTGCTAAATACATATTTTTATTAGTAAGTCAGCAAGCAAAGAATAAGTAAATACCTGCTACTTAATGAAATCGTTTAATACCACTGACATTATATTGTGTATTGGAAACTTTATTTTTTTAAGTATATTAAGACGGCTATTTATATCTAACAAAAAGCCTTTTTATCCAATAAAAAAGTAATGACTACGACAAACTACTGTATCAAAGGAAAGACGCGACTTTCATTTTTTAAGTCGTTATAATCGTATTAGAGAAGAAATGCCGAAGGTATGTGAATGATTTCACGGAAGATTTCCCGACTATAAGTATGATGCGGTAATGCGCAGGACCGTTGACGCGTGCGCGTGCGCCTATCAGTGGGTAATACAGGGTGGAAAATGAAATTTTCTGTACTTTTCTGCGAATATTGCAAAAGACCGTGAAACGAACTCACTTAACATTTTTGTATTTTAAAAATTGAACCTTAATTAAACATCTTACTGCTAGGTAGAGGCCCATCTCAACTATAAGTAGGTATGAGCCATACTCCACTACGCGGGCTCAGTGCGGATTGGTAGAGGAGTGTCTGTAAGGATTGACCAACCTTACTGTCAGATGTTATCAAGCCCTAGCGCCTCTGACTAGGTTTAGCGACTAATATAATCCGATATTAGCCGGGACCAACTGCTTAACGTGCCTTCCGAAGCACGGAGATGCTTGTGTGATAGACGTCACTTAAATGTTTTTACAGTAAAAATAATAATTTGATTTTTAATAACTAACGAAGGAACTAGGTACTATTAATTAATTTACTTACAGATAAAAATATATTATGCGAGAACTCCTTTGAACTTAAATTATTGTTAGACTATTTTTGATGGCATTTCCAGTGCCTTTTATGGTTTTAATTTGCATGGCACGAGTCTAACTTTGTTTTCGATTTTAAACAGTTAGAAGAGTGAATTATTGCTTGCTTGCAAATTCATTGTGATTCAAGATTTAACAATTCAAGAGTTGTAACTTGGATGCCTCGTTTACGTCAAAAACCCTTTGTGTATGCGACTATAGCTGATATGATGATGATGAAGAGATGTTCCTACTTCGAACATCTCTTCATCATCATCATATCGATATTTGTTTTATGTAAAAACCTGTCTTGATTGAACCACTAGAGTACTAGTAACTTAAAATCAATATAATATCACATGCAAAGCAAAGTAAGTAATTAGTATTTTTTTTTGAAAAATATATCTTTTCAATTATTAAAGTACTATTTTTTACTTGAACTTGAAAAAATAAATAATTATTCGGTTCGGAATCTAGTCTAACTGTAAAAAACATGACATTCTCTTACATCCCATGGAAGTGGTTTCTCTGTCGTCAAACTAATGGCAACTTTCCACAATTTTATCGACTATCGATATATCGCCATTGTTATCCATTTAAGTAATGCTGTGTGATAGCGTGGACACGATAGCAAAAGTTTTCCGGCTTATGAAAGCTCAATGGAAAGCTCTTTTGGTATGTTGTTGCTGAAAGTTATATCGATAAATTATCGATCATTGATAGTAAATGTTCAATCGGATTGTGTATCACGCTTTCTTCTATGATAAGTTTTAAGAAGTTTTATGAAAGAACTAGAAAACACTTTTATATTTTTATTTATGTACACCTATTTCGGTGCAGAATGCAGCTACTCATGCATTTTGCACTACCGCGCAGCAGGCACTAAAGTGAAGTTATCAACGAATCCGGCAGCTAGCAAAAAATTTGAGTTTGCAACGTTTACGAGAAAAAAAATAACGATTAAGTGTTTCGTCGGTCTCATAGACCAATGAGATCAATAAATATAATTGAAATATCAATCAAGGCAATCATAGGGATTGCCTTACGCACAATGAAGAATTTACGTACAACTGACAAAATTCCTTAACATAAACTTCGATCATTCTCGAAAACCACATCACTGAATATCGTAGCTTTAAAACACAAGACATAAAGTTCGAAATTGCTTGTCCGAATTAAAAGTGTATGTAGGTTAAAATGTATAATATCAAGGTTGTGTCAATGCATTTTGCTTGGACAGTGATGGTAAAACCTGTAGCTATTCGATAGTAGTTACACATATTTACTGGTAAGTATTTTAATTTGTTTTATTATAAGTATAGCAATATGGAATTTCTAAGCGTTAACATTTCTATCAAATCTTAGTCCATTGATTTATATTTTAAGTCATTGTTTTTGTCCAAAATTTTTACGTTTATTGGAGAGAAAGATTACTTAATTGTAATGTGTTTAGTTACTAGTTTTTGTTAGTAAGTATGTAAATATAAAACGAAATAAAGTTGTATATGTGTTTTATCATTATCAGATAAACATAATTTCACGTCTTTTACTTCAATATACTCGTACCTTTTCGCAAAATTACTTTGCAATTTCTAAGTTGCTCGATAATACCAAAACATAATTGTATCTTTATGATGGAATCTTTTGTACCTATAATGAGTCTAAGTACTTTATAAAAACTAAGCAGATTGGTTTTCTGCTGTCAATTTTAATTTGATACTACTTGTATCACAAAATATTTTTATGATTTCAATGATTATCGATACTGGAACAACACTATTAATTGAATGTATTACCAGATATTCTCTAATTCAAAGTTAATTTTAGTTATTGAAACTAGTAAAGCAAGTTGCATATAATTAAATGTAACTTGGTCAATCAAGTGTTCTCGAGCTAGTGGGATTGTTGTCTGCATATTATTAATTTACTGATTGACAGCTATAATACACAAGGATATTTTAAAAGAATGCGGATTTATCCTTCAATTCAATAAGAAAAAATGTAACTTTTAGTTTTTCATTTACGTACTTTGCGAACTATCCACTAGGGCTTGGCTTACGTTTTAATATTTTTTTTATGTTACCTGAAACAATAAAAAAATGCAAATTAGTAAAATACGAAAATTAAATACATATAAAATTATGTTTTTATTTGATTTCGGGGTTTCAATCAGTCCGCACCACCTATGACCGAATGATGTGAATTAATTTATAAGCTAAATGAAACCAATATTCATTCATTGAACAAGAATATGTCCCAAGATCCATAACATAACAATGTCGATCTTGGTTAAACCAACCAATTTGCTCATACCAAGTACATTTTGCAGAAGGTATCACTATTTTGTAAGACACACTTGTAGTCAAATACAAAATCAATAAAAAGATACTTCAAAAATACTGTTTATCGTTATTTTCATGAATTGCAAAAACTGGCAACCCTAACCAAGAGGTATCGAAAATTCAAAAAACTGCGCAGGCGACGCGTTTATACATCCTGCGGCCTTCGGAGAAAGTCGGTAAACATGTGTTTTCTCCGCTTGTTTTATTCATACCACATTGTATGCTATAGTGTGGAAATATCCTCAAACACTACTCGTATAAACTAAGCAAACGTATTTAATTTAGGCATATGTGTTACTAGCAGTTGCCTGCGACTTTGTGTGTGTAGCATCGGTGATATAAAATGATCCACACGCCGTCCATGACCCCTAAGTTGTACCTATCATCTCGTGTGGTTAAGTAAAGTTGGCCTAAAAACATCCCACTGCTAAGCAAAGGCCTTACCTCAACTATGAGGAGGTACGAGCCGTACTCAACCACGCGAGCTTAGTGCGGATAGATGGAGGGGTGTCTGTAAGGCAAGTGACCAACCTTACTGTGTGTTACTTAATCTCGTGTGGTGGTAATCATAATATGTTTCTTCATCATCAGTGTTTCGAGTCTCCTTTTAAGCATGCATTGGCTGTGCCAGGAGATTCTGCTCTTCCATAACTACTTATAACTAGGTTCTGGTAGGAGGTCACCTTGTATCTCGGGGTATACTTATTCTAGATGTACTTATTGAGATGAAATAAAGTCAGATTGTGCTAAGAACTATACTTGTTCAAATTGTGGCTTGCAATGCGGCTAGCGATTCCGTCTCGGCTATCATGGAACTATGGGAGTGTGTAAAACCCTTTCCGAGCGATGCGTCATGACCGCATGCGGCCATTCCATACACATCCATAGTTCCACAGTCGGAGCCGCAAGCCGCATTGCTCCGGAGTCTACCTTTACGAGCATCAAAATGGGTAGGTCACTAACCTTTATTAAACACTATATTATATCATAAGCTTTTTTTATTTAAAACAATAAAAAAAATCACGTTTGTTGTATGGGAGCCCCGCTTATATATTTATTTTATTATGTATTTGTTGTTATGGTGGCACCAAAAATTTATCGTCTGTGAAAATTTCAACTGTCTAGCTATCACGGTTCATGAGATACAGCCTGGTGGAAGACCGACAGACAGAATCTTAGTAATATGGTCCCGTTTTTTACCCTTTGGCTACGGAACCCAAAAAAAGAAACTTAGAAAAAAATTAATGAATGGAAAATGCTATATCTGGGAGCATTACTTGCTTAAGATTTCTAACCTGTCGATACTAATCATGATCATTGATCACCATTCGATCGCGACCGGAACTTGTCAGTGATGTAACTTCCCCAACAATTGTCTGACAATGCTTATTGATAACTTTAATTCATAATCGGAGACCGGTCACGAGGTTACTATCTAAAAACAGAACGCTGTAACAAGGTTTATCTTTACAGATAAAAACATAACAATATCAAATCTGATGCTAAGTAGGTAGTAGCTAGATGATTTTTTTTAAATAGTTTTTAAGATATGGCATAATTATTTTATAGTTAAGTAGAGCTTAGTGCCAACTGCTATCAATTAATTAAATGAGACATTTTGCCTTTGGTTAATAAATACTTTTTACTTTTCTTTAATATTACCATGCCGTACCATTATATGATATTTGGGACTTTGAGAGCTTTTAAAATCCTATTTCTTATTTTATTTTTTAGGCAGACATTTGACCGCAATCTCACCTGATGGTAAGCGACGATGCGGCCGATGATGGGACATAAAGCTACAAAAAAACATTCTGTAGCCAATATTCGGCCAAGATTTACTAGCTGACTCTATTATTGTTGCCAACCTTTTATCTCCGTCAGTATCAATAAAGAACTTCGCCCCGATGGTCCAGCACGCTGACTTCTGTCCAATAGGTCCCGGGTTCCAATCCCGAGAACGGGTCGGAATTAGTTTCTGGATTTTTCTGTCTTGACTAACTCAATAACAACTCGGAGTTAGAAAATTGGTGGTGTAACCCGTGCTTTGGAAAGCATATCTCTCTCCGGTTATGTCAGATTGCCGTCTCACAGAACTATGAGAGTAAGGCCCACATGTGCACGTCCGGATAAGCTAATCTGGACTTATTTATAGCCTATTATCTGAGTCGAAATTAGCTTATCCGCAGGATTAACTGATCCGGATTTGGGAAGTGGGCTTTCAACTCAGATAATAGGCCTTGAACAAATCCAGATTAGTTAATCCGGACGTGCGCAAGTGGGCCTAAAGGATAAAAAATTTAATGATAAATTGTTTCAACAAACACACCAATTACCTAGCCCCAAACTAAGCGTGAGCTTGTGCTATGGTGACTAGGATAACGGATAGAAGTACTTAAATACATATAAACATCCATGACTTAGGTACAAATGCTCGTGCTCATCACACAAGGAACAAAGAGTGCACTTGTGTATTTCGCACTTCTTGTGCACCATAACTCTCTCATCTCCCACGTAGTTAGCTAATCTCTGTTGAGACTTTTTCAATATTATATACAAAAATGTTTATTTCCTTTTAACATTTCGTGAGACTCCCCTTTTAAGTAAAATACTTGTGTTAGGAGAATCTCGCTCTTTCAGGAGATCAATTTATATAAACTTGTGTATTCATAAAAATAATGTTGTTGTTGTTCCTGTATGAATAAAAAAATCTGTATTCTATTTAGAACACTAATTAAAATCACCACGTTAAAAAACACTCATAAAAATCACCACGCTTCTATGACCAACGATTGCTCATAGTCGACGACCGTCTTGGTGTAGTGGTGCGCACCCCGGACTTCTAAACCAGGCGGTTGCGGGTTCGAATCCCGCAAGGGGCAAATGTTTGTGTGATAAGCACGAGCATTTGTACCTAAGTCATGGATGTTTATAAATGTATATAAGTATGTCTATCCGTTATCCTAGTCACCATAGCACAAGCTCACGCTTAGTTTGGGACTAGGTAATTGGTGTGTTTGTTGAAACAATTTATTTAATTATTTAATAGTACGTGATAAAAAGTGCAAAACTACATGTTCACATCAATGTTTTCCACATTTCATCTTGTTTTTGCGACAGTACACTATAGCAACGTGCGTTTTCACGCTCAACGGTGCGCGGGAGTGGCGATGCCCGATCTCGTGTGATGATACACTTTGATTGCCGGCTATCTGATGGTTGGTGCGAATGTTAAGATTTCACGTAAAACATGTTTTGGAAAATAACCATACCCAATAGTTTTTAATATTTTTAACACACAGTGTCCTTTCTTATTTATATAAATTTAAATAAGAAACCAAAAATTCAAACACTAGAAGGATTTGAACTCATCCCACGACCTTTGTCTAACCGGGCCAACGCTCTTACCAACTGAGCTACCGTGCAGTCCATCCACCCGTGCAAAATTCTTGGCCTCTTTTTTGGATACGTCATTGCGTGAAATTGAGCCATGATTATAACCAGGACTTAGATAGATAGATAGATAACTCTTTATTATACACCACAAATACTTTTGTGGTGTGTAATACAATACAATTTACAAAGAAAGATGTACAAATTAGGCGGTCTTATCGCTAAGAGCGATCTCTTCCCAACAACCTTTGGGTATAGGATATATACTTTATATTTTTAGTATACTTAATATTAACTAACAGACCAATTAGAAATTGATGACACATCGGCTAATACTAAGTCCTGGTTTAAACCTAGTATTAAGTTTTTTTGTAATAAGGAAGACAATGTTCAAAATCAAGACTTGGTTTTATGTTAACATAAAGTTCTCTTAACCTATTTTACGATAAACACTTTTTGATTTATGATTTTATCGGCCTTTATATTTTATTTTTATGACCAAATAAATCAAAAGCGTATGAAACTATGAACGATGTCGATCAACTTACATCACTATCCGTCACGACTCTAATTTACATATCGATAATGAGCTGTTTATGTTCTAACGATTGCCAAATTCTTATAATGATTATTATAATTTTAATAACCTTCAAATTATTGGGATTCGGGAGTGAAAGTTAGTTTATGACAGTTACATCTTTTTAGCCTACTGCATCAGAAAGAGTGTAATGTTTTTCGAGTGTATATATGTATTTCGTTGGCACGCCCGACAGCCCAAACGGCTGGACGGATTTTGATTTAAGAGGTGTCGGTAAATTTGTCATAATTGTGGTAGAGGCGCCTTCAAATGTAAAAAAAAGGGGAGGGTTGATTTTTTTTCTTACCAAAGAAATATGGGTATCAAATGAAAGCTAGTAAAAAAACAACAAGTGTTTAAATTACGTACATTAGTATTACTGAAAAAGTGGCTATGGTAAAATCATTTGTCTTATTACACACGAGATAATTTTAATATTTGCATTCCCCTTGGTAAATAATGTTTTTACTTCTATGGTGGTAATTATGAATTATAAATTTTGCTTCAGATACACATTATATCAATACCTAATAACGCTTTTAGGAATTGCCAAAAGAAAATACATTGAATATATAAAGTTATCGGACTACAACGCTTTTTGTATGCTGAGAAAACGTGCGAGTGAGTTAAAGGCTGAGATGTTTAACGACTACGTTCAAACTGTGGAAAACAGTATCTCACATGACCCCAAAGCGCTTTGGTCATTATATTAAAAGCAAAAAACAGAGTAGAACATTCCCGGCTGTCATGACTTATGACCAACGTACATCAGGCTCAGGAAGGGAATTATGTGATATGTTTGGTGAATATTTCTTCTCAAAGTTCCTACAATCTACATCGGGCATTAATGACGTAAATAGCTCTGCACCATATGACCATCAACCGCCGAACTCCATAGTGGATATAGCTACTATTGAGATTCTTGAGCCACGTGTCCTTAAACTCCTTCAAGACCTAGATCAGAATAAGTCAGCAGGGCCGGATCTCATCTCCCCCATTTACATCGTAAAATGCGCCAACAGCCTTGCTTTTCCTCTTACGCTATTATTTAAAAGATCTTTGGAACTCGGTACGGTCCCCACCATTTGGAAATCGGCCTTCATTACTCCCGTACATAAAAAAGGCCCCAAAAATGTGGTAGAAAACTATCGGCCAATATCTAAGTTATGTATATTTTCGAAGGTCTTTGAAAGAATAGTTTATGAGCAGTTGTATGCTGCACTGAAACAAACGCTTGACGAGTCCCAGCACGGCTTCCTTAAGGGTAGATCCACAACCTCGAACCTTCTTATATGTAGTGACTATATCTCAGAACACATCTCAAAACCATCACAGGTTGACGTAGTCTATAAAGACTATAGCAAAGCCTTTGACAGGATCGATCATGTTATGCTATTACGGAAGCTACAATTAATCGGCATTCGGGGTAATTTGTATAGGTGGTTCTCATCCTATGTGAAAAACAGGTGTCAAGCTGTGGTACTGAATGGATTCACTTCGTCAATGTTACAGATCCCCTCTGGCGTTCCTCAAGGATCTCTTATTGGGCCTCTCCTATTCATAATATTTATTAATGACATATCATCCTGCTTTCAACATGCTAAAATACTTCTTTACGCTGATGATATGAAAATACTACACCAAGTGGATTGTGAGAAGGATGCACAGCGTATGCAGGAGGATTCAAATAGGTTCGAGGATTACTGTGCCATCAATAAACTTGATTTAAACGTTTCCAAATGCTACATCTGCTCGTTCACTAGGAAAACCACAACTTTCCAGTTTCCCTACCTGCTTAAAAATACCCCTATCTCCAGAGTCACCACTATTACTGATCAAGGCATAACTTTTGACAGCAAGCTACTCTTCGATGCTCATGTAGATTCAGTAATTAGAAAGGCTTCTCGGTCTCTTGGATTTGTGCTGCGTATGTCGTCGGAGTTCAAAAACATCAAAACACTTAAAATCCTTTACTGTGCTTATGTCCGCAGTCACCTTGAATATGGATCACAGGTCTGGAATCCTAGATATGAGGTTTACATATCGAGGATTGAAGGCATCCAAATGCGTTTTCTAAGACATTTGCAATACAGGTGTAAAATATTCGATACGGACTATCATGCACGATGCAGGCGACAGCACATTCTTCTATTGCAAGAGCGCAGGGCGATAGCAGACCTTGTATATTTGTTTAAAATCGCAAACGGTTCCATAGATTGTACTGAACTGGTTGCTAAATTATATTTGCGTGTTCCGGCCAGGGCCCTAAGAAATCCCAAACTCCTGCACACTGCCTTGGTCAGGACAAATTATAGACAGAACTCATACCTCATAAGGGCTGCTGACAGTTTTAATGAGCTTAATGACCATCTAACCTTAGACCTCTTCCACCATAGTGTCTCAACACTTAAAAAAGCTTTGAGCGATGTGTTCTTTGGATGTAGGTAATTGAATGTTGTGCACAGTAGTGATGTTACATAATTACTAATATATTAACTATAAGTGGAAACTTGTAAATGGCCTTATTCTTCTACTGTATTAAATATTCAATTCCTAGCTGTAAGATTCCCGAAAACTGTTAAATAAAAATAAAAAATTAAAATAAAACCTTTTTTACGTTTCTAACTTACACCATCCCCTAACTGTAATAATAAGGATGCACGCGCACTGCGGGTAGATTGCACTAAGTGACGTAAGACTTGCAACACGCAACATTGGAGTAGCAATGGCATGTTTTAATTTAGTATATAGTATGTAGATCAAAGTATAGTCGCAGAACATACCGATGACGAAATATCTTCATCTTTATTGTCAATTGTCAAAAAATGACATTACCCAGGAACGAAAAAAGAAGGCTGAAAACTATTAAAGGACTTGTCCTCTTTTTGTATGGAGGCTGGTTTTTTATTCTAAGATATCACCAACCACTAATAAACCTATATTTATCTTTAAGCTACAAAAATATGAAACACGTAACCATAAAAATCAGAATTTTAAACGCCTCCATTTTTGAGAAAAAATATGTTTTGTAACTGGCATCATCCATTGATCAGTACTTACTTGTATTTCCTGGCTGTATGGCTATGTACCATTGCCTTTCCACTGGTGGATAAATACTACTAGGTACTACCACAGATTATATAATATGTACTACTGTCAATGGAATGTCAACTTTGCTGTCAATTTTTTTTCATGCGTTAATTGATATAGGCGAAGGTGCGGTTTCTGTACAGACAAAGAGAAAAATTAATTTCAATTTTTCTCTAAATCGGAGGCCTTAAAAAATATATTAATTATGCAGAAAGGCTAGTTTTTGTGAACTCTTTAATATAATATTTAGTTTATTCTGGTTAAAAAATTTGACGAATAAAAAACCATTAATGGACAAGTCCTTTAGGTATTTAGTGCCAAATAGGATCAAAAACTCATCTTTATAAATCGGGTATTACTAGCGTATCAAAAATATTTTAAAGTTTCGATAATTTAATTATCAATTTACATGTTTCAATTATTGAAAAGGTAAATCAATGCAAAAAATGCATTGTGTTAGCCAATAACCATAAATTCAACCGAGTATTAACTTTGTCGAAGCGATAAAAATTTAATATTCGCAGCAAAAACACCGAATGATCCGTCTGAGAACCGGTAAGAAAACCTCAGAGCCATCATGGCGTCGAAATTAAATAAAGAATTGTCAGCCGAAATCGAACGGCCCGCCTTGACAAAACATCTGACCCTAATACGCGAGTGAAAGTACTGACGGACGCCTGAGGCCCTTCGATGAAAGTGGATGGGGCAGGTTGCTATTGTTGTGTGCAAGTGGAGAAGGTGCAACCTTGTGATAGATTGCACGAAGCGTCATGTAGAACCTTTAATATGTGACGGGGAGGGAACCTCAGCGACTTAGCTCGCACAATCATCGGATTTTGCTCTTTAATGAAAATGGATGGGGCAGGTTGCTATTGTTGTGTGCAAGTGGAGAAGATGCAACCTTGTGATAGGTTGTAGAACCTATAGAACCTTTAATATGTGACGGGGAACCCCAGCGACTTAGCTCGCACAAACGGCGGATTTTGCTCTTCAATGAAAATGGACGGGGCAGGTAGTGGAGAAGGTGCAACCTTGTGATAGGTTGCACGAAGCGTCGTGTAGAACCTTTAGTATGTGACGGGGATGGAACCCCAGCGACTTAGCTCGCACAATCATCGGATTTCGCTCTTCAATGAAAATGGATGGGGCAGGTTGCTATTGTTGTGTGGAGGTGGAGAAGATGCAACCTTGTGATAGGTTATAGAACCTATAGAACCTTTAATATAGGACGGGGAACCCCAGCGACTTAGCTCGTACAAATGTCAGATTTTCCATACCAACTTCCAACCCCTTAAAACGTAATTTCGGGAATATAAACTATGCCATGTACTAAAATATCTCCAAGTATACAAAGTTTCATCTAAATCGGCTTAGAAGTGTAAATATCACAAGCAGGCACACTTTTGCATTTGGATTATGGTATGGATGGTAATGACACATTGATGGGGACATTTCGCACCACTTACGGTTTGTACCTACTAGTGAATAAATCGAATGAAAGTTTAACTAAAACATCAATGGTTTCCTCCCTCAAATTGTTTCGTTGGTGAATTTGACAAAGACGCCCAAACCTGTAATATTAATGTGGTATATCATATGATATATTATTTGGGTAAAATAAAATACAAGAGTTTTACATTAATGGCAAAGATAATGCGGTATTGCTAAAAAATAATCATAGATAGACTATTTTTGCCGTCACGTGATTTTTTTAGAAACTTAGTTTTTTCCCCTGGACAATTATATCAGCTTCTCATACCCAATGCTAACGGAATAAAATACGAAACTCAGAACACGTCTTATTTTACAAATTTTATGCTTTTGGACTAAAAGCAAAAATGCAAAAGTGCATAAAATTCACGTACGTGATACTTGTATCATGCGACAAATCTTAACAAATGCCATTTATTTTTGGATCTTCCCTCTTTTTTTATGAGACATATTTATCAAGATTTGACTCGATACACACCCACTGTGAGATTTATAAGTTCATTGATCCTTTAAATTTTTGGATTGACTAGCTCCCGCGTCTTTGTTTGCGTAAAAAAAAAAATATTAATAAATAAATTGTTTCAACAAACACACCAATTACTTACCTAGCCCCAAACTAAGCGTGAGCTTGGGCTATGGTGACTAGGATAACGGATAGAAATACTTAAATACATATAAACATCCATGACTAAGGTACACATGCTCGTGCTCATCACACAAACATTTGCCCCTTGCGAGATTCGAACCCGCAACCGCCTGGTTTAGTAGTCCGGTGCGCGAACGACTACACCAAGACGGTCGTCAAAATAGTAATTTATCTCGAAAGTTGCTTAACATAATCTTTGAAATTAACCATTAAAATATTCTGTAGTAAGATTACCTACTATTTTTTCGTATTTTTATCATCAATGTTATTTCTGTCAGTAGGTATCTATTTAATGTCACGAATTTCTAGATATAGCTTTTAAATAACAATACATCAAGGTCAATAGGTTTCCCTATTGACCTCCAATATCTAGTCTCAAGTCTCAAGTCTCAATAAATAAAGACAAGAAAAAACGAATATTTGCACGAATGGTACACGCTGTATATTTTGGGTTGGGCCGAAATTGTTCTTTTTTCTCATCACGTAGTATATTTGTTGATGTACAGTCGGAACCTATATTACCTACTTAATATTTATGAAACGTCATTTAAAGTTAAAAATAAGCAAAATTAAAAATCAGGGGAACTTCAAGGGAAAACTGAAATTAAGGTACGTATCCACTGAGGTAGACTTCTTTCTTTCACCATTCTTGTACTACGAGTAAATGTGAAGACAGCTCGTTTAACTCTTAAAACGTTTATTAGATGGCGCTCTTGTCGCAATATTATGTCAAACACTTTAAATCCAATTATGCGTATACATTGTCGCTACAGCTTTAATGTTTAGTTATCATCTGTTGTTAATTCGGTACGTAAAGTGGTTTTAAAGGTATTTATTTTATATGATTTATTTTTATATAGTTAGTTTTTTTAAGTTTAACTTGTTTTAAGAAACTAAATTGAAAAAAATTGTTTTACAAGCAGTATATTTTTACGTAACTTAAATAACGAAATAGTGTTTAAGACCGTAAAATCTCCAAACGGTTTTGGAATAAGCATAGTTTATATTTTACTTAACATACCGAATTAGTAATGGATAACATGAACAAGTCACTTAAACTGTTCAGTAGAAAATTGCACCATGTTTTGGTGTCGATAGAGTAAATTATAAGGTTAAAATAATCGGAAATCACAAAAGAGGGATTTTATTCTTTGCTTCTGCATCGAAACCATTTTTTTTCTTTACACGTCAATGCCTATGATGTCACATTACAGAACAAAAATAAACTTAGTAAACCAAACTTGTGGGTGACTGTACTTAAAAGATATAAAAATACGTCAATGTGCAATGAAAATATATACGACGGACTTTTTTGTTACAATGTACGAAGTGATGTGAAATGATGTCATCTTTATTAGTCTGTTTTTTGTAGGTAGAACAAAAAATAAACTTTAAAATACAATAAGCGGTACATATGGCGCAGAATCGGACCGAGTGGAGAAAATTTACATACAGTCACGATCCTCAGCATTGAGGGAACGACCAGAAAGAAGAAAATAAAATATTGTGTTGTATAGGTAATATGCTGTTTTTATAAAGATAATAATAATATGCCTTGTAATATGTGAGCAATTACCAAAAGTTTTAAGTTTTATTAATGAAGGCGTTTTACACGTTTATACATTGTTAATTTTTATTAATGAATCATGTTTATTGAATCTAGAGCCAAAAATATTGACATCTTACAATAATAATAATGCCAATTTATTCAGCATGAGATAGCCTCATGCTGAATAAATTAGGATTGGAGAATTGATCTAGGCAAGTGACCCGTAGTCTCTTCCTCCATAGTCCCAGTTACCCGGTCCACCTAGCCTATAACCCAGACTTTTTTTCATGCATATCCCGGCGTATGTCTATGTATTGCCCTTGAGTGTACTTTTATAGTGCATACAGGGATAATCGCCGGCTGGTGTCGCAATGCGTTTAGGTCAATGTTGTCAAACGGGTCTCTATGATTTGGCTTCAGCCTCATGCACGCCTTCCAAAGGTCCGGGACCTCATGGTCCCGAGATAGGACGACCAAGAAGAAAAATCTTTAGCCGAAAAACAACAAAAGTGACAAAGGCACGACATCCATATGCAATCGTAACTTAATTTAAAGTTGACATGATGCATACTATGTTTTCTTAGTAGGTATGTTTATCACTTTCAAGCGTTATCATTTTCACTTTGCTCCGTCTTTAATGATCACTTAGGTGTGTTGCTGTTTGTACAGTCGGCAGCACGTCAAGTTATACATTCAAAAAACGAAAACAGCTTTTAACTACGTAGGGTCTCGAGGTCAACATGTATAGTTTGGTGTGCGGCTGTGTGAACCATCAAGTGGTAGTATCTAATCTTTTTATAATATCCTCCTAGTCAAATTTCGACTAAGGCAACCAATCTCAACAGAGATAAGCCAAGCACGAGAGATATTATAGTGCACAAGTAAGTGCACTATACACAGGTGCACTCTCTGTTCCTTCACTCTCATAGTCCGGTGAGACGGCAATGCGACATGACCGGAGAGAGATCAGGCGCAGGACCAACAGCTTAACGTGCTTTCCGAGGCACGGGGGTGTTAACACCACCAACTTACTGACTTCGAACAAATTTTGGCCTGACCCGGGATTCGAACCAAAGACCGCGTGGATAGAAGCCAGCGTGCTAAGTACTACACCGATGAGGCATTATATTATAAGTTAATAACTTAACTATTTAAGCCACAACTGGGAATTGAACACATGACCACTGCAAGCAAATCTAGGTGCATAAGAACACAACATTTCATACTGTTCAAACTGTTGTTTATTTTAGTATGACCAAAGGAATTGCCTTAATATAACCCACTCTTATACGTAGACCTTAAGACCGCCTCTATTATCTATGTAATACAAGCGGTTTTCGTAGTGCAAGTGTATAGCTTGACGTGCTGCTGACTGTACTTGCGTGCGCGCACTCAAAATCGTTAACCTTAAAACACACGCGGTATCTTTATCGTTACTTTCCTTGTTGATTTGTATAAAAAACTTAGTTGACATAACGATGGAATACACTAATAACTGAAGCCCGTGTAAGGGGGGATGCAAGATATTAACTATTTAAAAAACATTACGTTCTTTCTTTCTGACGCAGTGGCGTAGAAAAACGCAATGGCGCTGGTATCATGTGATTCTAAGCTCATGATCGAAGATATACATCGATCAAGAATATTACTTATATGTATTTTAAATATACATATAATATTCACAACCTATATGTCCGAATGTAGTGGCGAAATAATAAGAGTATAGTGTTTTTAACACTCGTAATAATAATAACACTCATGAAAAGTGTAATGCGAATGCATTTACCATTCGCTTATATCCGAAAGTAGCTTTAGGTGTTACGTTAAATCACTAGACTCATTAAGGTGACTTTTGGATCTATTTTTTTAAGGGGTCGGATTACATGCCAGTTTTTATAGAACATCGTAAGAGGAAAATAAAAGGAAAAACAAGATAAAGAACAGGAAGTGGTTATATTTGTTTATTTTTACGCAAATAGTCGAACTCATTAAATAAAATAAATAAATAGTTTCAACAATTTCAATTTATTTTGACTAATTTAAATTTTCATTCATGAAATCGCCAAAAATAAATTATCAATTTATTTATTGACACAATGGAACAGTTGAGTTTTTATTGTCTGTGGAAAATCTGACATTCGCAAAGGCAAATCAACAACCCGCTAGTTTACATTAACTTTAAAGCAAAACGACTATATCCTTATCTCATTTTGCTTGCCTAGGCTATAAAATCAGGTCTAAATCTAGGTCTTTGTGGGGGAAAGCGGAACTGGTAACAATGTGTCAAAGTTAGCAGAAAGTTGTTCAACCGGTCGTATTTGCCCAGTGAAGCTATTAAGTGTGTATTGTTGAATTTATGTGTGTTTAATGGTCTACGACGCATTAATTTATGTGAACAGTATATCAATGTTAACTGCTTCTTTGGTCTAGTGGTCAGCATGCTGGTTTTTGTCCAAGAGGTCCTGGGTTCGAATTTTGGAGCAAGCCAATTGTTTTTGAGTTTTCTTTCCTGAAATAATTCGGAGAAAGCTCAGAGTCAGGAAGTTGGTGGTGTTAACACCCCCGTGCCTCGGAAAGCACGTTAAGCTGTTGGTAGTGCTCCTGCACTCTCTCTGGTCTCTCTCGAACTCCGCAAGTTTGAGAGTGAAGAAACAGAAAATGAAACTGTGTATTGTGAACACACTTGTGCACCACCTCTAGCGCGCATTTTTTTTTTGTTTGAACCCACTTTACATTTTATTCAAGCCTGTTGCTTTTAATATTTTTTAACACTCAGTGTTCTTTCTTATTTGTATAAGTTTAAATAAGAATTCAAAAATTCTACCTGTGTGTGAATTTCAAGCTTGTTGGTTTTTGTTTCTCAATTTCTTTTGTGACTAAACAGTTGGTTTTTATTTTAATACTGAATACTTGATAAGTACCCAAATTTTGACCATAATTTATAATATTTATAAATTATGGTAAAATTTTGGGCGGTCAAATATCGGAAGTTACCAATATGCCCCATAAACCCACACCGGGCTGGCAGCACGATACTGCAATGAGTTTATATAACAGCAATTTTTAAAGTCATTCGTTAAAACTTCTTTACACTACAATACAAGCTATATTATGCTATGCCAAAAGAATTAATGACTGCTTTTTCCTCATTTTTTTAATATAAATTGTCAGAAATTTAGCCGCAATCGCCGAGAATTGATCATGTCAGTAATACTTAAAAATGAAAAACAATGTCTGACTAGTAACAAACAGATTTTTCACGCTTTTCTTGCAAATCTGTGGAAGGAGGGTTATGTTTTTCAAGTTTAAGTATGTATTTATAATTGTTTGGCAAGCCCTACAGCCCAAACGGTGGAACACTTTTTAATATGAGTTGTCGTTGGATTTGTCAAAATTGTGAAAGTGACATAGGCTATTTACATTTGAAAAATGGCGCCCACAAATAAAAACAAAGGGGGGAGATTGATTTTTTCCTTACCATAGCAATATGGGTATCAAATGAAAGCCAGTGAAAAGACCATTTCAAAAATATAATAATTTTTGCAGTCGGGTATTTTGTTTTTTTAATAATTATGTTTGCTTGTTCAATATAACAACGCAAATTATTTGGTATCCTGAACTCGATGAATTCGAATAACTGCATTTAAGCTAACTTGAACCACAGAATAAATAAAAGTACAAGTTTTGAACATAAACTTCGCGTTGTAATTTTATCACATTTATTCTTAATTTATTCATCTAACTATTTAACTCCTAAATGATCATGCCTTCTTTTGAACGTTACCATAAAAAATATTTCACCGTGCTATGTTATTGCTTTATAAGAAACACAGCCTGAACTGTGTATCCATCCATATCCATACTAATATTATAAATGCGAATGTGTGTCTGTCTGTTACCTCTTGACGCTTAAACCACTGAATCGATTGAGATGGTCGCGGGAACCACTAGTATGGTTATATTTTATAAATGCCAGGCCTAATTAGGTTAATAAACCTAAATTCAATCATGTCAAATTCAATCAAGTAAAATCCTAATATGTTACTAGCAGTTATTCAGATTATTAAGCCGGATTTTAGATACAAACTTTTATCCCCCATTTCACCCCTCTGATGATTTTATATCGCCACAAGAAGTATAAACGCTTGTCGGGTCTCAAACTATCTCTGTACCAAATTTCATTTGAATCGGTCGAGTAGTTTCAGAGCCTATTCAATACAAACAAACAATCAATTCATTCCTCTTTATAATATTAATGTAGATATTCTGAAAGCTAAAATTAGCCTTCTAAATTTATCCTTAGTCGAACAAACGTCAGAGTGATAATTTATCGATTATTTGCACTGAAAAATATATTTTCTGACATCTTATCGGCAAGTATCGACACCGCACTTTATCATTGAACATAAGACTGAGTTGCAAAACAAATCAAGTATGATTTGCAATACTAATCATGTGTTGGACTAATTTATGCCAAATTTTGCATAACTCGGCCGCTTACGTTACCTTGAACCTGCGTATTGACATATGAACTGATAGAGATCGTTGGACGAATATTGCAATGGTTACAATGATATAAAGCGTGTTTCATAATATATGTAGATATACATACACAGGGTGTCACAAAAGAGCATGCCAGACTGAAACTGGAAATAGCTTGGCCAGATAAACTCAAAAAAGTTTAAAGTTCAAAATATTCGAAATAAAAAGGGTCTAAGTACCAAGATTACACTCTAGGTTACTAGTCATAAACACAAGTCAAGATCCTATCCACTAAATATTGTTTATGGATAATCAAATCTCCCAAAAACACTGTGAAATTGCCTCCACTAATCCATAGCGGTATGTATAGCTTAAACAAGTTCTCAAAATAGCCTAATAAACCTATAACACACTCCTACCTTCGCTCTCGACTAACTGTCTGATGTCCTTAAAAGCCTCCTACCAGATTTTATCATCCCAGTTTCATGCAAATCTCAATATGGGCTGACAATGTTTAAGATTGTTGATAAAATGACATCAGATGTTTTGTATGTACACGTCAGACTACCTCACTTTGGCATTGAGACCGCTTCTATTCCTTACGTAATAAAAGCTGTTTTCATATTTCAAATGGGTAACCTGACTTGCTGCCTACTGTACACGCGGATGCACATCAGACTACCCTACTTCGACCTTGAGACCGCCTCTATTCCCTACGTAATAAAAGCTGTCTTCGGTGTTCAAATGGGTAAGCTGACATGCTTCCGACTGTACAGAGTTGCTTCATAGAGTGAAGTCGTAAAAACAAAGGATTCCCTGTTTGTAGTTTACAGAATTTTGATTGAATACCGAGCTCTAAGGTCGAATGACTCGCTCGCCAGTTTTCATGGTGTCACCAACTCAGAGGTCCTGTTCGACCCCCGGTCAGATCAATATAGAAAAATTTTTTTGTTAAGCTTGACTTACTCCGGTTGACGACGTCCGTATTTTCGAATGTAGCCGTCCCTTTTACTCTCGACAGAATGACAACGCGAACGAGCGTGATGGCTAGATTCGAAAATACGGATCTCTGATTTACACAACACAAAAGCTTTAGTGGCATCGGCATCAGAGCAAAGTATGGGGTGTGAAGTTGTCCAATATTTATAAGTAACTACGACGGTAGAATTTTTCTGTTTTTTAGTTTTTTACATCGTAATGGTTTAGAAATCAGCTGTTTTCTGTATTTCAACAGAGACACAGAATAAATAATACAGACAGAAGAACTCAAGGTTACTTTAAAACATGCCTGTTTACGAATACTTTACTTAATACAACAATTTTCAATTTTTTTCTCTCCCAACTTTTCTTGGACTTTAACGAATATTTGCAAAAAAATACCGAATTGGTCCAGCCGCTTTTGAGCTTTGCGCTTAGCAACAAAAGCGATTCATATTTATTTGTATGAATAAATGTATTATTTAGGTCAATTGATAAAATTATAAACGTCGGTCCACTCTGTGCTATTAGCAAGTATATAATAACACCTCTGTCTGTCTGTCTGTCACTCGCTTATGCAACACTTATGCAACTTATTGACACTGGGTCTGGGTGTAGTTAACGCAATGCTGTACTTATTTTAATGACATAATAATGATAATGTGGAGTTTATTCAATTAAAATTGGTGTAGTTATAACGACTTCGTGTGAATGAACTGACGTAAAGGTTCTAATGAATGGAATGACTAAATAAGGCAGATATCCGTATAAAATAATAAATACAAAAGAAACAAAAGTGAATATTTCGTCATCAAGCAAGATTTGAACCCCAGACACATTACCATCAGGCCTACGTCTCCGTTCGACCACAACGCTCATGCTTACCGGTGCGAAATTAGCGACTATATTCTGCGTGGAACAGTGCGAAAGAAAAACGCATGAAAACTCAAAAACACGCATTATTCCAAACATAAGACTAATCTATATCGTTTTTTATACCCACATACCAAATTTCAGCGAAATCGTTAGAGCCGTTTCCGAGATCACAAATACCTACATATATCCATACTAATATTATAAATGCGAAAGTGTGTCTGTTACCTCTTGGCGCTTAAACCACTGAACCGATTGAGATGAAATTTGGTATGGAGATAGTTCGAGACCCTGGAAAGGACATAGGCTACATTTTGTCGCGATATAAAAAACATTAAGGGGTGGAATGGGGGATGAAAGTTTAGGCGAAGTCGCGGGGAACCACTAGTTATAAATAAATATACAAGAATTTCTCGTTTAAAGGTATAAGATTAAGCACGGCCGTTTAAAAGGGCCAACTTGGTGCATGTAGTAAATATGTACTAAGCACTGACCTCTATAATACAAATACGCTGGACTAAACGTTCTCTAAGAAATGACAGATAATTTTTGTGCCGAATCAAAGCGCCCCCACCGAGTGGCCAGGTAACTAAAACAAAGTAACTTGCATATGCTTATGTAAACTCTCATTAGATGTGGTGGACGCCCACCACACGCTACAGCCGTCAGCGCCAAAATGGCGATAATCAAATGGCTTCATTTTTAGGTTGACAGTATGCAGTGCAGCTTACTTGTGTTATAGTAAGTAAATAGTTAAATTATGTATAGCAACAAATGTCAACGGTCCGTCCGTCCGACAAGGCTGTATCGACACAGGTAGGCCTTGGGCTCGCAATAATTATACACATTCTAATTCAGAAAGCTAATAAATTAAACCTACCGATTAGTGTGGCGCCCGTTTAGCAAACTATTTTAAATATTGGGATTATAATCTGTGCTAAGCTTTTGAATAAATGCAGTTATAAAACTGTGCTTTCAGCAATATTGATGCATAACACTCGCCAGTTTTCCTCCGATGATTTTTATTTTTATTTATTTTTTAAGCATTGTAAATTATAACAAATTAAGTAAAGTTAATTAAGATTTTTATTTTAAGTAAGCACAAAAGGTGGACTTAAAACATCAAGCTCCAATTGCAAGCTCTACCAATCCTGACCTTGCTAAAATGAATTACTATGCATGCAGTTCCTAAAATGAGATCTAGACGTATGTATGGTGTCTGATGATGGCGTCTATTTAAATAACATCCTCATTTACTTAGATAAATAAATAGTATAAAGTTTCGAAAGATGGAAGATGTAAGAGTGTCAAAATGAGTAGCTATAGACCCTCCACTAGGCAGGCATCGTGGAGACCAATTAATGCCGATTCACTACGATAATTGCAAAGATGTCTGCATTTCAATATAGTTGGCTTCTGACGCTGATGTAGATCTGTGAATAGAGGGTAATCAATGAATTTCTGACAGTTCAAAATTGTAGTTTTATCATATGTTCATAGGTGGCGCTAGTCATCTTGTTTCTTTTTTTTGGAGCACCTGCTTACTCAATTGATAACAAGCAGTTGAGGTGTTTAGAACTCGCTCAATATACCGCTACGGTAGCTTAGTTTTTGTCCCGCATTGGGTCATGGGAGCGACCGCCTAACACACTGTCTGTCTGTGACAGACTGATTGTGTAGGGTGCCGTTAAGATGGGGAAGCACAGGACAGACTCGGGATTTTTGTGTGATGGTCCATAAAAGCTTTGTTTCACTCTTAGTGCAAGAAAAACTTCACAGTGGGATAACTTCGCTGTCAAAAGTGTTTTGAAACGCTACATGACATTGCCTTTTTGACAAGCTCTTGGCAGCAAGAATTTAAAAAATTAATACAATATTTTTTTAACAATCACACTTGTGCTTGTGCTATGTTGACTAAAATAACTTGTGTTATAACCACACCAATGTTTTATAAACACACCAATACCTAACCTTAAGTAAAAGTTTGTGCTATGATGGCTAAGATAACGGATAGACATACTTAAATGCGTTTATAAACATCCATGACTTGGATACAAATGCTCGTGATCATCAAACAAACATTTGCCGTTTGTTGAATTCAAACCCGCGATCGCTGGTTTCGAAATAAGCAGCGCGCACCACTACACCAAGACGGTCACCATGTTGAGGGAACACAACCAATCACAGTTAGTTAGTAGCACAGATATTATGTAGTAATTATAGAATTCCAGCCTAACACAATGATCGCAAGGTTTTTTCCTGAGCCTGTCCTAATTTATTCCCGATTCGTGGACACCTGCACATCAAGTTGGGATGCGCCGGCGTCGTCACGGTGCGACGCTTATGATCATCCATTGTTCTTGGTGAATGTAATGCTGTTCCTTCCTGTTCGTTCTATCGATATCGACATTGCCCTTAACCTGTCAAACCCCATAAAACCGCGGGAGGGTAGAAAACAATTAATTGTCTATTGTGTCTGGAAACTTGATAAGTGAAGGTTTAAGAACATTCACTTAAGACTGTGTTTGCCAACTTTCAAAAAGTTTTTTGGCGATTTTAGTAACTGGGACTTGTAAACAAAAAATGTTTTGACCTGTATTGTTACGTTTGGCCTTGCTATCTGGCCAAGAAATAAATTCTTAGATGGAGAAAGGTTCAGTGGTAAGCTGGCGCTATTTTTTCAAGCTAAAATAAGACGAAAAGATCGCATATGACCATAAAAAAACGAATAAGGGGAAAAAAATTACTAGTAAAATTTCCGCCCCGAATTATCGCAGTTTGGGTTCATTAGTACTATTTCTATACAATATTTTGTAAGTGATTACTTGAATCTGAAATCAAAGTCAAATATTTCTTTTACTTATGTCTATGTGAGCTTTATTTTTTTAGGAACAGGGCATTAGTCAAGGGAATCTGTTATTCTGACTTCAGGGTTTAAAGTTTATCTATCTATCCTATTTATATACTCATTTCATTTGTCGTTCGGAACTAAGTATTTCCAAACTGTGTGAAGACCTGTCGGAACGAAAATTAATAGACTGTAACTAAGAATCAAACGTTCTACATTTTATCAAGAGCGAACCTGTTTGTCTGTTACGTTTCGTACTATATTCCGTTTCCTTTGTTGTGACTGTGACAAAAAGATCGAAAGTGGTCATAGTCACGAAATATTACAAGGATCTTATTGTGCTGACATTGATGAAAATGGAGTTTTTGCGTGTTTTGTAATAGGTATTAATTTGTTATGGTTTTGATGAGATCACGTCGCTTCTGGTTGTTGTTATATTTGTTATTACGTCTATTAAATTATAGAACAACTAGTGGTTCCCCGCGACTTCGCCCGCAAGAGTTGGATTTTTCATATGAACTTTCATCCCCCATTTCACCCTCTTATTTTTTTATATCACGACAAAATGTAGCCTATGTCCTTTCCAGGGTCTCGAACCGTCTCCATACCAAATTTCATCTCAATCGGTTCAGTGGTTTAAGCGTCAATAAGGAACAGACAGACAGACATACTTTTGCATGTATATTTGTTTTTTGTTATTAGTATGGATTTTATTATTAGCACTTAATAATCAGGAAGGGTGTTTGTGGCCTGCAAAGGTGACTAAAGGCTATTGTATACAGGGTTATTTAAAACAAATTGATAAACTCATAAGTTCCGTATCAGTGTTCAAATACAGCAATATTCTCTATGAAACCAACATCGAAAAAGAAAAAAAAACCTTTTTCATACTAAATCGCCAGTCACTTGATAACAGTTTTTTTTTAACATAAGTTAGTCCCATAGAGAAAGATGTTGTATTTGAGCACCAGAATCCGCCCGAGGTTATTAATATTTATTTAAATATCCATGTATATAGCTTTGGCATCAGTGGTCAGTTTGATTTTAAATTTCATCAGAGTTATCTTTAGTTTTAAAGAATAGGTTAAGTTTGTACTTAAAATATTTTATGATTAACTGGTAGTGAATAACTTAATTTAGCCACTGAACTCGCCATTAGCATTACTATGTGTGTACACAAGTTTGTTTAAAAAATGTGGTTTCGCTAGTTATAATTTTACCTGACCCAGACACCGAAGCCACAAGCTAAAGCTAGTTACGAACATAATAATTTCACAGCTCATTATAAGTAAATATTATACTAATCAAGAAATATCTTCCGCCGTTGTTACCCTACTTTACATCTGGTTCACTTATAAACTAGGCGTCAACAATTTTAATGAGAAATTATTCGCGTCTATCGTCAAAGTGGCGTAATTAGTACATCGATAAGTTATCGACATAAATAACGTCACTAGCTCTCAGCATATGTGGTGTTTGTAAGTGTGCCACCGTTAGCCGAACTGATTCCGAATTCGTACCTTGATTCTAAATTATTGTGATTTTGATTATTTGTGTTTAAAGTTTAGTTGAGAAAAATCACATCTTTTTGTTCCCATCCCAAAATTTTCAAAATACATTTTCCTTAGATTTTGATAGCACTTACATATCCAAAGCTCTTTAGAATTAAGATAAGACCATAATATATTGTGATTGCCTTTTTACCTGAAACAAAATAAAACAAAAACATTAGTTTATACACACAGTGAACAGAAGTCAGACATGACAATTTTAATCAGCCGGTTTAGCAGTATTTAGCATATTTAGTATGGAAATTCTGTCAAATTAACCATCAATTGAGGATTACCGGATGTTTAAAAGTTGGTGAACTTTGGTCTTAATATAGGATAAATAAATATTAATTGCACTCCATAAAATAAATTACAAAACAGTTTACACAGAAAGATGTTTAATTTAAGCGATATATTTGCCAAAATCAATATATTAACTGTATTCAGTGATTCATGTTCCTATAAAGTAGGTTTATTTTTGTTAGGATTTAATGTTTTTATAAATCACTATAAGTTACCTAATCATCGATTAAATTATCATTAATGAGCAGTAAAACTGTGCAATATATACCAAGACTGCTACTATTTGTTGACTATTCTAAAAACCTAGATAAGTCCTAGGAATCCTATGTGGCACGCATTCTAGCTTCTACTAGACCTGCCAGTGCCATATACGTCAAACTAGATATCTAGGTTTTGTGGATACGACGTGTCCGGCTGATAAGGTATATTTGAGCAAAAACTGAACTGAAAACGATGCGGTTTTCGTAATGTGTTGCTTTGGTTAAGTTTGTGTACCTGGTACTTTAAATGTTATGTTGGTACTTCTTAGACATGTCAGATTCCCGACTCACCGAACTTTGAGAGTGAAGAAACCGAGAGTGCACCTGCGTATTGCGCACACACATGTGCAATACAATATTATTACGTATTGGAGATGTATTTTTATTACTTTGGTAATAGAATGTTGAAAGATCGAATCTTAGTTATAATTCTTACTCCAAATATCTTGTAAGCATATTTCGTAAACGGTTGCTATTTGATCAAATAAAAAACCGGCTATGTGCGAGTCGGACTCGCGCACGAAGGGTTCCGTACCACTTACAATATTAGACAATATAGGCAAAAACACGTTTGTATGGAAAGCCCCCTTAAAATATTTTTATTTATTTAATTATTTAGTTTAAAAGTGAAATACAACATAATATTCTGTGAGTATTTTAAGCGTCTGCCTGTTGCCATTATAAATATCAAGCAAAAATGGCAAAAAAAATCACGTTTGTTGTATGGGAGCTCTTAAAAATTATAATTATTTTAATTTTATCATTTATTTTTAAAGTGAATATACAACTTAATATTCTGTGACTATTTCAAGCGTCTACCTGTTTAATAGCGAGCAAAAAACGCTTAACACAATCACGTTTGTTGTATGGGAGCCCCCGTAAATATGTATTTTATTCCGTATTTGTTGTTATAGCGGCAACAGAAATACATTAACTGTCTAGCTATCACAATTCATGACATACAGCCTGGTGACAGACAGACAGACAGCGGAGGCTTAGTAAAAGGGTCCCGTTTTTACCCTTACTCTAAGGGTACTGAACCCTAAAAATCAGTTGTGATTGGATCAAAACCAACCAATCACATGAGGTGACAGATGTAACATGCCAATCACGTAACTGTTTAGTCAGAGAACGAAAAACTGTAAGTCACACACTAAAAACGACTGTCCATTTATGCCTCATCAGTATTCAATAAAAAGATTCCATTCAATCAATCAATTTGTATCTCCCATTCATTTAGGCAGCGTTTTAAAATGAAATTTTTATTACGAAGCCAGTGACTGGACATAAAATTAACCCATTAACAGCCAACGTGAAACTAATAACAATGCACCGAGACTCGAACTTAGTCAGTCAGTGATCTTAATTATAAAACAAAAAGATGTTTTTTATGAAATACTATATTTTTATACAAATCAGTATTTTATTAAAATTCTGGCAATCTGGGAACAAAACAGTAATTACCCTTTATTTAGCTCTTGATATTCACATTTTTATTAAATTACGTAATAAATGTATGATTTTCAACACTGTACTCGCTTGAGTACAGCGGCTGCAAATGGGTTAATAGGTATTTTTGAAGATTTACTTATATTAGTAGAGGTACTCGTACTAGAGGTTCCCCAAGACTTCATCCGGGTAAAAGTCGGTTTTCCTATATAAATAAACATCCCCTATTTTACCTATATAGGAGTGGGTGAATGGGGTTTTAAAAAAAACAAGATAAAAAGCACCCTTATCCTCCCCAGGTTCTCAAACTATCCCTCTCAAACTCTACATTTCATTAATCTTTTTTTAAATTTATTTTTAATGGTAGCTAGGTATTCATTGTCAGATAATTTTCCATCCAGCTAGTTTCACGTTCTTCTTTTTTTTTTTTTTCATTTTTCCTAGCTGGCCAGTTCCTTTCAGCATTTTGTTTTCTTTAGTCATCTTTTTAGCATTGAAATAAATATGTGAAGCCAATGGATGCCCTCTAAAGCCCTCTTGCGCAAGTCCTGGTTAGCTTATCCGCACTTGCGCTAATGGGCTTTCAACTCAGATAATAGGCCTTGAACAAGTTCAGATTAGCAAATCCGGACTTGTGCTAGTGGGCCTAACTCATGTAGTCCACTCACAAAGTTGAAGAAGCTATAAAAATATAAAATGGAAAACTCGCCGGATGCGCGTTCCTATAACTTTCTAAATCCTTTTTAGATGCGCTTGCGAAACTAGTTTCGAGGTACAGTCGTCCTCGATAAAAAGCTGCTTATACTTACTTACTCATTAAGTACTTATAGAAGACTATGCTAATGTCGTGATTCGCCGGGTAATATACAACTTTCGGCTTTGGCAAACCAAGAGAGATCAGTACGCAGGAGATATTGTGGTGCCTACCCAAATATGTGCGTCATTCACAAGTACACACACTGTTTTATTACTCTCATAATTCGGCAATCCAGCATGACTGGACCCTTAGACGAGATGCAATCTATTCTATTGCTAACTTCGCTATCGCCAATGAAATGTCGAAATACGTATGCAAAAGTCACGTGATGTTCAGATGGCTTACGTCAGTTTCATACATTTTGTAAGCGCTTTAGAATATATCGCCTTTTTAAAGTGCCCTGGAAAGAGATCAGGCAACTACATTATAGTTAGGTAGTTACTACTTATCTACAATATAGTTAGGTAGTTATGGTTAGTAAATAATGTCCTGTCCTGAAATACTGATTTAGTAAGATTATCCCCGTGCCTCGGAAAGCACGTTAAGCCGTTGTTCCTGCGCCTGATCTCTCTCCAGGGCACTTAAACAAGATGCGATCTATCCTAATAATATTCTAAATGTTGATATAACGCTGACTGTACCCAGACGGATGCGTCTATTGCCAATGTTAATACGTGGTCATCCGATGGATACACTTTCTATTGTAATAACATTAGGGTGACTAGGGAAAGAGAAATGTTTCAACGTCCGTCCCAGTAGCAGGAAAATCAAGGAAAGTTCTTAGGTCAAGAGGAAATTGCGAACTATGCATCCTATGTGAAAGCAGGATAAGGAAACTATTTTATTTACCAAGATAGGCCAGACTTCCAACAAGATCTGGGGCCCAAGTCTCCTAAATAACAATAGCAAAACTATAAACATACACACACAAAACGCACGCACATAGAAATGTAAATAATTGAAGAATATTTGTTGCTTTTATTGTTTTTTACTAGTTTTATTAATTTACCAGTTAACATTTTAAACAAATGGAAGAGCGTTACTCCCTGACACAGGCTTATTACCTTAAAAGGTCACTACAGTCAATAATATAATATAATGTACCGATTTTTAAAAAATAAAATATTCAGCCTTTTTTACTTTTTTTCAATTCGCCTTATCCTCTACGTCTTCGATGGAAATCCGTCCTCCTTCATACCAAAACATCTCTCTCTCTCTCTCTCTCTATCTATTTTTGGGTCTGCCTCTGGATCTTAGACCGGTTGGGTTTTTTAAATAAAAAAGTTTAATTTCCCGCGAGTTAACTGTTCTTGATAATTGAATAACTATACAATAGTCGTTGAGGTTAATTTAATTGCCGGTATTCAATTACATAATTTCCTGTGTTAAATGCATTAATCTTTCTTTCAGTTTAAACGACCGAAAAGCAAGGTTTACCGGTGTTACATTGAAAACTAAATAACTAAAATTTGTTACGGTATTTGATCTTAATCTGGATTGAATTAGTTGCGAATTTCAATGTTAGGTTTTAAGTAATATGAGTACTACGCATGCTACCAATACAAGCTAACATTTATAAAAATAATAAGATTTTAAAGGGGAGACTGAGATCCAGACACCACCACGTTCAATTTCGCCATAAGATTTTTTGAATTAGTAAGAAATTGTACATTTCAGATATAAAATCAGAAACGATATATAATAGTTTAATAGTAAAGCATGTAAGCTGTATGTGTGTATACAGGGTGTCCCAAAACTCAGCGTTAAGCGGAAGTGACGCGATTCTAGCGATTAGACGAATAGCGATTCTATTGCTCAAACACAACAACTTTTTGTATGGGACCAACATCGAAATCTCAAAAACATTTTTGGCTTCTTCATACAAAAGTGCCGATCAGCTGAGGGCAGCTTGTATGAAGAAATAAAAAAATATATAAGATTCCGATGTTGGTCCCATACAAAAAGTTGTTGTGTTTGAGCAATAGAATCGCGTCACTTCCGCTTGCCGCTGAGTTTTGGGACACTCTGTATAGTACATACACACATACATCTTATATGTGTGTATATAGTACGTACACACATACAGTTAACATGCATGAGGCATGTCAGAACAAAGTATTGCACAATCAATTTTTAATGATCAAGGTCAAGATTTTTCTTCTAAATATTAGTATAAATGGGTGTGGTGTGTGTAGTGGTGATAAAGTTAGTGATATATGGCAAATATTTAAATGAACTCGATTGTTTACATCAAAATGCGAGTAGAAAGCTTTCAAATGTCAAAGATCACACGAACAAGTCAAGTCTACGTTATCTGTGGAGAAATTCGCGCGGGAAAAATGTATTCCGCGTTGGTGTCAATGACCGCGAGGAAAGCGAAGGTGTTTTATTGTTATCAGGCAAAGGCATACACGATCATACGGCCTAGTGAAATGAAGGCGATGAAGAGTATGTAAACTGTAAATCTGGTGATAACCGTTAATACTTCTACTTTGGTACATAAGTAGATATTATAAAAAATAAAATAAATAGTGATATAATAAATGAATATTTTTAAAACGAATTCTAAAAAATATAATTTATAAAATTGCGTCGGTAGACGACAACGGGGTCTGAGAGCCTGAGCAGTCCGGGCAACGGGCGCTTGTGAAATTAGCATTCTTTTCATAATTCAAACCATCCAATTAAATATATGTTCTTGTCTACAGGCAAGGTTTCAGATAAGCTGACCGCTCAAACTATCTATAACCATCTAAAAAGAAAAAACTTAAATCAGTCCGATCGCGCCATGTCAGACGCCTATGGCGGCTAATAAAGTCTAACACTTACATAAATATAGGCCAAGAATATGTCCTTTTAAGAATAAATCTTTCAGCGGATGAATCCAAAGTATAATAAGGTATTTTGCGAATAGGGCATTTTTAGAATGAGGGATTTCGCGAATAAGCCCAAAAACGACTGCAGGTCATTTTGCGAATAGGTCCAATATCTACTAAACCAACAGTCTCTACACGCTCGAGAGAGAAAAAAGACCTATGTCTTTAAGTAATACCTTTAAGATTATCTAAATTAAATGACTATAATTTATGTAAAAGTCAAATTATTTTCTCTCTGCGACGGCAGACGGTAACAATTAGTTGTTAGGTTGTAATTAAATATTTATGAGTGTTACGAAATAATAGAAATTGCTAATGACCGCTTAGGTATATTTTTATGCAGAAAGTTGTTACTTAATGGTACTTTAGGGCGAAATGAAAATGTTATTTTTCGGTTTTTTATCAATAATCAGTATGACAGTTTTTTTTAAGCCTTTGACTGCCACGGAACTAGACATAATATAATTATATTGTTTGGGGGTCACCGGTGACCACCATGGCGCTCAATGTGTTAAATAGAAATATTTAGTACAGGCAATGAATTATGCAAAAAACGCCCATTTATAAATATCATACGTAAACTATTACATTAATTAAAATTACTGTGGAAATGTAATTATTCGATTCAATATTTATTCCTATGTCATGATCATAAGGGCAAACTAGTTAATATCAAGAAAACTGCTTCATACTAATTACTAATACATGTTATTAAAATTTTGCATACGTAATTTTCATTAGGATTATCATGGATTGGATGGTCGAGTAGATATAGGTATTGTAAAATGACATAGGAATCCATCTTCATTTTTACATGGGAATAATATTACATGGGAAAAGGTATGATGATGTCCTCCTAGCCGACTTCGACTACAGCGGCCTATCTCAACAGAGATTAGCCAACTGCGCGAGACATATTATAGTGCACAAGTGTGAGCGCAATACACATGTGCACTCTCTGTTCCTTCACTCTCATAATTCGGTGAGACGGCAGTCCGACATGACCGTAGATCAGGCGCAGGACCAACGGCTTAACGTGCTTTCCGAGGCACGGGGGTGTTAACACCACCAACTTCCTGACTCCGGAGCTGTGTCTGAGTAATTTCAAGACAGAAAAACCCAAACACCCTCGGCCCAACCCGGGATTCGAACCCGGGACCTCGTGACCTCGGACCTCGGGAACATAGGAAAAGGTATACTATCCATCCAAAGACATTTTTGCATCCTCATGGATGCAAATCGAAATGGATGGTCGGACTATTCATAGATTTGTAGGATTAACCCACTAGTTCACAAATCGTTTTTCTCACGATATAACAATTAGTATTCTAAACAGAGACTAATGTAATCCTAATTCAACAAATCTACTCATACTGAAGACTAGACTCAGACCTTGGATGTATCCGGCACAGTGACCTTTAAACTGTTAATATTATTTTAACTATTTCGAAATATTAAAAGACTAGTATTGTATTTGAGAATATAGCTACTTGACTAGCTTTTACTAAGAGAGTCTTAGCCACATCAGCGAGATGGGACAGATAGACTGGCTAACTCTTCTGACACTACGCTGATTCGTAGTAAGACTGTCATTATATTGCGTGGTGTAATATTGTATGATGTATTTTGTATTGTACGAATTTCTAATTTTGTGCGATGTTTGTTTATGATGTCCTAAATTAATAAATGCTTCTTTCTTCTTCTTCTTATAAATGCTTTACTGGTAAAGGACGAATAATTTCAAGCTTCTCCAACTTTAGAAACAGTAAACAGGATGTCCCGGAAAATCGTGGATTAAAACAAGTCATAAAAAAGGTTATTCTCGAAAATGTATCCATCTTTACACAAAAATATTTTTTAATTTAGGTCATTGTCTATTTTTGGTCGTATCATAGATAGACATTTTTTTTCGGTAATTATAACCTCACCCGTTATCTCCCTGTAGCGGTTGATCCACGAGTTTCTGGACCACTCTATATGTATATAAATGCCAACAGAAATTCTTAATTTAGTGTTGTACATATTTTTTTTACATTTATTTAAATTTATGTATGATTCAAATTGTTTAAATCCATAAATATTCCCGAACTAACGTAATTTTTGTAACAGTCTGCTTATAAGCGAGGGCATCTAGTCCACTTAGCTTCGAAGCCTTTTTGTCATGTCATTTCAGTCATTTGTCATCCGCGTGTCAAGCAGACAACAAGTGGGCCATACAACCGCAAACGAGTACAAAACATACAAATGTGTGGTATTTGCTGTTAAACTATGTAGAAGTTGTATGTACAGTGGGCAACACATCAACCTACCCTGATCTGTCGAATTTCCACAACCATATATCAAGCTTATTATTGATCACATAGAGTTCTATATAATTTGAAATATTTTGACAGATTTGGTTAAGTTGATGCGTGGCTTGTCATCATCATCCTAGCGTTATCCCGTTGTGCACTCGCACGAGAGGGCCCAGGGTCCGCTGACCATGATCCAGGATGTGGCAGATCAGGCGACTGCCATCTGACCTCCGTTACCCTGATAACAGGGGAACCTGACCAGTTTTGGATCATTATTACACTAATTAATTTCGACAGGCTCTGCCAACGCCAGGGTGGCCGAGAGGTTAGGCAATCGCCCGGTATGCGAGGAACGCGGGTTCGTTTCCCGTCTCTGGTGGTCATTTTTTCAAGTACCTACAATAATATATTTAGATTGCAAAGTGAATGCTTATCACTTAAAAACAATAATTTATCATGATTACACATTCAGTCGCCTGAATGTCTAGGTTCGTGGCTTGTACAGTAGTTAAATAAAAAAACTATCATTTAAAACTTTTATATATGGACTAGGTACTGAATGACCGGCAGTACAGACAACGCTTAAGCATAGGCAAGATAGTGTAATCAAGGTATTACATATTGAGTAAGGTTATTAAAAAAACTTTTTTCGTCCGACTGAACTTCACATTTTTTAATCCAATGACAATTTTAAATTCCCGTAGTGTAAAACGCTATGCAGTACGCAAACTTTCAAATATTATCGGACCTTGCAACAATTACAATAACATTCTTTTATACCGTTGCGTAACTAATTTTACTCGGCTGTATATAGAACCAAGTTAATTGTTAGAATATTTAACTAAAATTAATTTCACGTGACTCACGTTACGTCTATTTGGATAAGATGGTGTAATTTTACGAGAGAGAGAAAAATATGCGTAAGTGTAAGTAATTATACTTCCTAATAGATTTGCATTAAAATCTTAGATAAGTGATAGAAATTATGAAATGGTTTATTTTAGAAAGCTAAAGAAATTGCGAACTATGAAAATATTGCTGATTGTTTAGGTTTTCGGATTAGAGTTTGGCTAGCAAGGCATGCTTGATGAAGAAGAGAAAATATATATTTTTGACATCTTCAACATTTAACTGTGCTTTTAGATGTATCTAGAAAGACTTTGAGGGCTTAATGCGAGTTTTTTCACGAGCTGATTCGTCTGTGACAAAAAAATATTTGAATTTTAATCAGCTTTCCTAGCGGTACATTAATGGAACCTGTTTTTCTCCATATACATTTTGTCACATGATCTCAAACTCGCAATAAGATCCTGAAGACCTTTCCTGACAGCCACCGATAGTTTTCGCAGGGCAAGCTTATTATTTGTCGCAGAACCGACGGGCGTTGGAGTAGGATCGTTCTCAAATGGAGACCACATCTCGGGAAATGTATTGTTGGACGTCTCCCTGCTAGGTGGACAGATGACCTGAGGAAGGTGGCCGGTGGTGGCTGGATGCGAGTAGCGTGAAAGTTGGCGCAGTCTTGGAGAGGCCTATGTCCAGCAGTGGACTGCAATAGGCTGATATGATGAAGCTTGGTAATATTAAATTGCAAAATCGGCGTCCTCAGTAAATACTGTATACTTAATGACCGACGCGCGCGCGCGCCGCAAGCGGGCTAACGGCTCTAACGGATGGACTACGGTTTGTTTGTCATCTGCCAATGGTTTACAGTTTAATGTGGTATTAACATATTTTATATATTTAATAATATTTATGTATTCATCTATATTCGGGTTTATTGGTAGGTAGGTGAAATTATATTGGTTATTGGCCAGTTTGTTTAACATAGATCTTAGATGAATACACAAGGCTATCCTTCTAAATTAAAATCTAAACAGGGCACAACATTGAAACAGGTACTAAGAATGTCCCACGGTTGTAAGTTTCAGGAGGAATTAAAATTATTTATAGGATAAGAACAACTAAAAAGATCTTAATATGAAATCTTTAAAAATATATCGAATATGACGCTTGGTTTCCGTATTCTTTTTTCAATTCGCTTACACTAAGACTGTTTACGTGCGGCCAGTTATAAAATTGGCATATTAAAAAAAAGGAAAAATTAATCGAAAAGCATAATACCTGCATCACAAATAGCGCTTGGATTCCGCATTTTTTTAATTCTCTCACACTCTTTACGTAGGAAAGAAAGAAATAATCGAAAAGCATAGGTACAATACCAGCATCAAAAAAGCGCTTAGATACCGCATTTTTTTTAATTCGCTCACACTGAAACTATTTACGTACGGCCAGTATATAAAAATAAAACTGGCATGTTAAAAAAGGAAAGAAAAACATCAGCACTTTCGTTTTCTAACTCAATAGCAATTAGACATCTCACGAGATGCGCACGCGCACCGTGACGCGTTATCAGTGTTACGTAAATATTATGAGTATAATTGTATTAGATGTGGAGTGGATTGTGTTTGATGTCAGTGTTGATGAATGAAAGAGTTATGGTGACAGGTGTTTTTAGGAACATGTGCTGTGTACAAGTATACTATAGTGGATTGCATCTTGTCTAGGTGCCCAGCAATGTCCTCAACAAAGGCTGCCACAAATTGAAAACATTACCTATTTTATTACTATTTCCTATTTCCTCCTCCTCCATTACTATTTCCTATTTTTCCAGCTGATAACTGGATCCACGGATAAGCGTCAAGTTCAACATCTAAACCACTAGACCACAGATATGCTTTTCAACTTATCTACACAAATAATCATTTCCTCAAAAGGAAACAGTCTTAAGGCCAGAAGGTTATGAACTTAAAAAAATAGACGGAACAATCTTACATAATTATTTAAAAAAAAACAAACACCCGTCTGCAAAAATACTATATTTTTGAAATGGTCTTTTTACTGGATTTCAATTGATAAACATATTGCTATTATATGGAAAAAATCAATCCCCCCTCTCCCCATTGTATAGTTTATGTCACTACTACTATTCTGACGAATTCAACGACGCCTCATATGTCAAAAACTCCAGCCGTTTGGGCTACAGGGCGTGCCAAACAATTTACATACATACCTACATTCGTACAAACATACATGCATACTCTCGAAAAACATAACCCTCCTTCCGCAGTCGGGCAAAAATAGACCATATCTCAGCAATCACATACCACCAGCTGTCATACGCACATGCAATCTGCATCCTCATTTAACCCACCCCGGCCAATGGTCGCTAATAGTCGATAATGGTTGTTACAGCAACCAGGTCAGCCGCTTTCCTGCCAAGTGGTGCGTGTTCGGTTCCGTTGCCTTGTCGCGTTGCTGTGCTGTCTTTGAATTAGGCGGTCTTCACACTGCCCCGCATCACGCAGCGTGGCGCGTGATTTCTTTGTGTGCTCGCGTGACGCGTAAGAGAATACAATCAGAAATTACCGCGATGAGGAAGAGTGTAAAGACCGCCTTAAGGTTTTATTGGCTGAAAAGATTAGTTTTGTGTGACTAGATAAAGTTGGCCAAAAATCGTAGATTTATGTTTGATTAGAGAAAACGTCTTGAGATCTAACAACATGTAAAATTGATGAAGATCAAAATATTTACCTTAAAAAATACGTACGTAATAAATTACATAAAAATCCTTTAACTGGGCTTATAAAGCCGAGGTTACATATTCTGGTAATCTTTAAAATTACAGTAATGTAATAGGGAGCTGGAATTAAGAAGAACTTCTACCTTGATATCATAATCGGAGATTACTAAGCATTACGACAGCAAAAGTAGGGTACCTACCTAAATTTGTTGTACCTCTAATAAATTTATTATTTAAAACCTCTGTGTATCTTGGAAAATCCGGATTCCCTACAAACAAATTCATTAATTCAGTTGAGTAGGTACCTGTTTTGAATTATTTGATTAACATAACTATTAAAATCAAGTAGGGATCATTAACTAAAATACTGAATTACTATTTGCCTTGTTAAAGAGCAATTAAGAGACCGAACTGACAAGTAGATCGCATAATTAGTGTATTATTTACTGCAAAATGTACTTGTTGCAAATTTACTTGTCCATTAAGTCACCTTGTAATCGATACTAGACACAGGTGTATAGTGGTTGAACATGGTCGAACATTCCTAAAAATGTGGAACAACAAAAATAATATTTGTTTCTTAAGTTTACGCGAAAATTCAAACTCATTAAAACACAATTTTTCGGATTAATTACTTTGTGATATGTTTACATTTTATTTAAACCTGATTGTTTTAATGAAAACTAATACACAACAGGCAGCAATTACCTAAAATATGTGATTAACAAAACATCAAGATTACGTTGTACCAACTTTAACAAACGCGTCTTTTTCAAACTATATATAATAAATATTTTTGGACAAATGGTAATGGTTATAATATAACTACAACAACGTACAACAAAGCTTATTATAATAGAGTGTAATAGCTCATTACACACTTAATACTTAATGTAGTTTTAGTAAGCCAAATAAGTAAAAAAAAAAAAAAACTTTCTTAGTAATTTTTAAGGCAATTTTTGAGAAAGTCTTAAATGGGAGTTCTTTAATTTCTCTAACATTTCGAAATATTCATATCGACTCTAACTGTGCCGTAACGTAGAATGAGTATTCATATATAGTGTGTCCGGGTTTCGACTGGCGTAAATTTATGGCGTATTTTTATTTTATTAGATCATCAAATGTTATCGACAAAAAAACCCCATGTTGGGGGTCTAACTCCTCTTGGAATGACAGCCATTTTAATTATTTTTAAAAAAGTTATGAAAATGATTCTTTTGGAAGGTAACGCTATGGCCTATCAAGTGACATAAAGATCAATTCTAAATTATTAACCGTAATAGAAAAAAAAAAATTTTTTATAAATCGTACCAAAAATTTAAAACAGTTAGTTTTTTAAACGTATTACAAAACTAAACCCAAAAATGTAATTTTTCTAAAAAAAAAAAAAAATTGTCAAAAAAAAAATCTTTAGGAATATGAGTCTTTAAATGTGATAAATAAAACTTCCTTAAATTATTGCTAGTCAAAACCCGGACACCCTATATATTAGGTATAAATGTCTTAAAGCAGCAAATGACAGAACATGAAAACCTTAGAATAATGATAACTTCCTAAGTCCACACATTCTATGGATTTAACGACTCATTTCCCTAGTCATACTATTAGGTGTTCTCTGGTCATACAAGACCTTACCTAACATCCCTGTTTGTCCTATAGATAACTTATATTTTCCTGCTTTTAGCTCTATGTTCCGGTCAAAACTGGACAAATGTCTCTATAGGGCAGTGTTAGTTTTACGTAATGTCTTAAGTATAATTCGTAGGACTTGACGTACCTATATATGTTATTAACAAGCGGTTTCCTGCGACTTTGTCCGCACTTTGTTTCCTCTATAATATGATTTTTGCCTTTTAAGGGACACGTAGTTACTTAGTATACCTTAATATTATGATTTTACATTCTTAGGGACTCGTAAGTACATGTTGTATACGTTAGGTGTGTTAATCTGTTTTAATTAATAAAATACTCATATATAGGTCCTATTACTGAATCGAACCCAGGACTTTCGGGTTACCCATTACACTACAATGAGCTACGGGTGGCTCGCGGATCAATTTTTACCTTCATTGATTAATATTGTTCTTCTTCAAAATTGGTTGTTAAGGTAATGTTTAGCTTCTTGTTTCGCAATATTTCGTGACATTATTTGGACCCTATGCCTGTGACATTCAAAAGGTTGCCCGCTCATACCTACGTCATGGATTGAGGTTTTATTATTTTGTGAATCGGAGGATTCTATTTACATGTAAATACTATACCTAGAATATAATTTATAACATTTAAAAGATAAGCTAGGCATAACTATCTAATTAATATTAGCCAATTCCCCAAGGTTAGGCTCGAAACAGAGCGAGACATTCTCACTCTGATTATTATTTTCATAATACCTAAGATATTATTAACATTAACTAGTATATAATAAAATAATAAAAATAGCTCGGGCACCTATTAACATTCGTAGATACGATGTTATCGAAATATTTACTACGTCGTGTGGCAAGCGGATTTTTTACGAATTATCCTCAGAATATGTATATGTCGTTCGAGGCATGTGAGGAACTGTTGTCAGGTGGCTCGTACATGGTGGCGTACTCGAAATAACAGTCCGGTTAGTTAATACAGACGTCTATTTTCAGTATTCAGTCTCACAAACAATTCGACACAAAGTAACTAAAGATCACATGGGTGGCTTCGGATTACTGTCGAGACACTCAGCATGTTCGATACAGCGACGCAATAGCCAAGACACCGTTCGTGTCGGCGCTCAGTAATAGACTGCCCAGTGATGTCACTTTCCGTCACAGGAAACGTTAAAATTACGGAAACAATGCTGCCATCGTTGTATCGACCATGCTAAGTAAACAACTTGGCGTTTTCCGACTAAACTCAATAGATGGCACTAGATTGACGTAATCGTATGATACGATTTCCTAACGAAGCTCTATAGTTAAACCACAAATCCGAATGACGTCTGTCATCGCGTTCTGACAACTCGAAACTTCAAAATAAACAGCGCCAACCGCCTCATTTTCCGACATAATAATATATTAAAGCGAAAGCTCTGATCTTGGTGCTCAAACTCTACCACCTTTTCTGTAGGATCAATCGAAATTAAAAATAATACTTCTCCTCAGATCATAGGAAGCAGACCTATAAACTGAGGGTGTGTCGCGACATGACCAAAACGAACTATCCATCGCGGCAGAGTCATTTGTGTGCACTGCTCGCCAATGAGCGTTGTGAATGCAATAGGCAAGATGACGGATTTTGAAAAAGTGTTCTAAAATATTCGTATCTTCTATTTCCAAAAAAATATTTCAAACGTTAGTTTTATAGTCGAAATTCGTATTATAATTCAGTGACAGTGACAGTATTTACTGAGGTGTGACGTAACTCAGTTCTGTTTGGTGTTTTAAATAAAAAACATGGCGGATTTCAGTATTATGCAATTTTATTTTTTAAAATAAACTAATAAAATCGTCTTAAAATAAAAAAAAATGTATTATTTCCATAATCTAAATACTATATTTTACTAGATAGACACATTATTTTAAAGATTTTTGCTTACTGTCATCTTCCCTATTATAGTTACAAGTGTGTTCTTGTAATTGTACCGTAAAAGTCTAGTGACACAGAGCCTGTACACAATATGCAATCTACTTATTCTAAAGCGAAGTTTGCTATCTCTAACAAAATGTATGAAACTGACATGAGCCATCGAAATATCACGTGACTTTTGCATACATTTTGTTGGCGATAACGAAATTCGCTATAGAAAGATCGCATCTTATTTAAGGGCCCAGGGGCCCAATTCTCGCGCCTTCGATATTATATCACATACGATATTTATCGAAAAAACATGGCGGATATCACAAAAAGGTTAAATATCCGACATTTTCATACTTCGAGAATAAGTAACATCAAAATTTTGTGATATCCGCCATGTTTTTTCGATAAATATCGTATGTAATATAATATCGAAGGCGTGGGAATTGGGTCCCAGGTTCGAGAAGAACACATCCGTTCTTTATATGGCACTTCTCATTACAAATAGGAAATTCGTTGAATTATACTGTTGAGAATTGAGTGCGTTAGAATCGTTTTAAGTTAAGTGAGCTTGATTCAATAAGTGTTTCATATTTCGAGTCTTTTTATAAATGATCCATTATTTTGAAAGAAAGAAAATACATTTATTGATGAATGGACATCACATAACACACGAAAATAAACAACATAAAGGACACGGTTATAAAACAAAAAACACAGTTAAATTTTAATATATTCAAGCTATTGCTTAGTAAAATGTTGTAATTAGGTGGCTCTTCTTGGTTTAAAAGCATTTTGTTAATATATTACTCCCACAAAAGTAAGAAGTATGTAACGATTTTATATTTACAAGTTTTAAAATAAAAATAATTCAACAGAATTACGAATGGCAAACAACTTAAGTGTACTAAAATTACAATAACTTCAGTGAAACAAAAGATTCAGACAGTGCAAATTTTAATTAAAAGTAAACAAAAACTTCAGTGTGACAAATTGATTTTGCACCCTAATTCTTGTGAGAAGAGGCTCACTGTCAATCGATTTCATGCTTTTGCTTTAGTATAGTTAATTCCAAGTTTAGTATAGTTTTTTATAATAAGAAAACTACATTGACTATTTTTCTTATAAAAACTGAGGTGAGATTCTTTGATGTTTTTTTTTTTTTAAGTTTAGAGACGTCCACTTAAAAAACTAAATCAATTTTATCATAAAAATAATATATTTGATCATGTACAACCTCTGAGACAGGTCCCAAGACAGGTCCTACTGCCTGCTTCGGCACAAATTGGCTATTTGAAACCACCAATCGTTGACGTACTTTTAGTAAACACTCTTCTTCCATACATTTTGTAAGGGAATAGTAAACTATGACGTCACATTTGACTATACTCAACTAATCAAAGACTGCAGATAGCTAAAAGGTCAATGAACGTGTTTTACGAGCTCGTAAATATGCTGTTATTTTCAAGAAGAACTGTCTAAATTATTTGTGGAAAGTGTCAAGTACCCAATTGTGGGATAGTGTCGATCAGCGGAAGTATCTTAGTTACTATTTTCAAAGCCTCTCAATTTATTTATCGATCTAACTGGCAGTAGTTGTAGCTCCTATATTATGTTTAGTGTAGTCGCTAGAGTTTTTTTAGCCATTGCATTTATTTTAAACCAAAAAAACATTGAGCCAGAAAAACTGAGAGTGAAAGTTCATAGTAAAATGTGGTTGCGTACACAAAGTACGTAAATGAGAGAGATGTTTTCAGAATGAATTCATCAGGCTGCTCGTAGTTTTCGCATAGCACCGGAACCAATGCTTGCTCAGAAGCTGACATGTCGTCTGTCTGCGGTGCGCTTGCGCACCTCGTTAGCATAACACTGCCCAATTAACATAACGCAGTTAGCTAACCAAGCTATATTGTAATGCGTTCCGAGAAATTAAGTTGAAATGCTATCTAAGGGCTGGTATTGGTAAAGTAAAGAATATACTTAAAACACAGAATAGTATAAACTAGGGTCTTTATCCAGACTCTCACTCACATACAGGTGCTTGCGTATTTTTTCAATATTGGGCCGTGTTACGATAGTGCCCTTGTTGGGTCTATATGCAAAAATAATTTTCTTAGTTTCCTTATTTAATTTTAAATTAACTCAATTTGATATTAAGACTAGAGAGGTGCTTGTGGCGCAGTGGCGGCAGCGCTTTGGTAGTGATACCAAAAGTTAAGCAACCCACGGCGCGGTCGTGATTGGATGGGTGACCATTCCGACCATTTAAGTGACGTCCATGACAAGCATCTCCGTGCTTCGGAAGGCACGTTAAGCAGTTGGTCCCGGCTAATATCTGTTGTATTAGTCGTTAAGCCTAGTCAGAGGCCCTAGGGCGGCTTGATAACTTCTGACAGTAAGGTTTGTCACTTGCCTTACAGCCACCCCTCCACCAATCCGCACTGAGCCCGCGTGGTGAAGTATGGCTCGTTCCTCCTCATAGTTGAGGTGAGGCCTTTTCCCAGCAGTGGGATCTAATAGGCTGACTTATATTATATAATGATATTAAGACGCTATAAGATTTATTTTAATTTTTAAGCTTAGGAAATTGGTGGTATTTACACCCTCGTGCCTCGGAAAGTACGCTAAGCTGTTGGTCTTGCGCCTGATCTCTCTATGGTCATGTCGGATTGCCGTCTTACCAAACTATGAACATGTAGGATCAGTGATTTTGCACCTACGAGTATGTATTGCGAACATACTTGTAGGTACTTTTATATCTCCCACGCGGTGACCAATCTCGCTTGAGATTGGCCACCGTGGTCTAAATTCGGCTAGGAGGATATAATTATAATTAATCTAATTTGTATTTATTAAAAGAAGATGTTCATTCGATTACCATAAGAAGTATCGTTTTCAAAAAAAAGAATTACTTAATCGTAACTTAAGTACTATTATTGTTGGCAACCCTACACGAACGCATGCAACTGCATTTCTGGTGCAATCGGGTCACTTTCTACCGCATTCGCTGCTTTCGAGCCCTTTCCTCCATCCATACGTCCGCGAGTGTACTTACTTATACAGGCTGGTCAGTTGATGAAGCTTTTAAGCTCAAGTAATTTTAGAAAGGGCCGATGAAAATACATTTTGACGACCGTCTTGGTGTAGTCGTTCGCGCACGGATTTCTAAACCAGGCGGTTGCGGGTTCGAATCCCGCAAGGGGCAAATGTTTGTGTGATGAGCACGAGCATTTGTACCTAAGTCATGGATATTTATATGTATTTAAGTATTTCTATCCGTTATCCTAGTGACCATAGCACAAGCTCATGCTTAGTTTGGGGCTAGGTAATTGGTGTGTTTGTTGAAACAATTTATTTATTATTATTATTTATTTAACAATGGAATTACTAGGGTTGCCGTTAGCAGTTCACCTACTTCCCAAGTCAGATTTTCCATACAAACTTTCATCACCCATTTCACCCCCTGATGATTGTATATCGCAACAAAAAGTAGCGCATGTCCTTCCCAGAGTCTTTAACTATCTCTGTACCTAATTTCATTTGAATCGGTCTAGTAGTTTCGAAGCATATTCAATACAATCAAATAAGCAATCAAATATTTGCCCTATATAATATCTATATATTTTAGTATAGATTTTTATCTATATATTAGTATAGATTAAAGCTTATTATTTAAAAATTGACTTGTAGACTTACGGGCTGCAGTAGAGTTAAAGAAAAAAACTACTTATTTCGTAATTGGCAACGATGTTACAATTATAAGTAACTAGTAGTTCCCCGCGACTTCGCCCGCAAGAGTTAAATTTTCCATATAAACTTTCATCCTCAATTTCCCCCCTTAATGTTTTTATATCGCGATAAAATGTAGCCTATGTCCTTTCCAGGGTCTCGAACTGTCTCCATACCAAATTTCATCTCAATCGGTTTAGTGGTTTAAGCGTCAAGAGATAAAAGGCAGACAGACACACTTTCGCATTTACAATATTAGTATGGATTAGCGTAACGTGATTGAATGATACATGACATACCACCACCATCTCAAACAGCATTTTTTTTTAATTATATCGATATTTCGCCATCACTCTGTTCACACACACCGTTCAGGGCCCGTAGCCAAATGGCATTCTTTCTGTAGCGAACTTCGCTATCGCCAACGAAATGTCAAAATATGTATGCAATCCACGTGATGTTTCGATGGCTTATGTCAGTTTCATACATTTTGTTAGCGGTAACGAACTACGCTTGAGATTAAATTGCCATTTGGCTACGGGCCCTGCACTCTCATACACAAACGTCGGATACTACAGATTTCGTATCCAAAAGGCAGGTTTCCGAAGACGTCAAAAAATGTCATTCTCAAACGTCGGAATCAAAACGTTTGCATTAGGCACAAATGACATAAGCTTTCGAAAACTCTTTTCGAGAAGAATGTTTGACATTCTACTTTCCGTGTCAGATCCTTTCCGAGTGTTTGTGAATTAGGGTGCAGATCTCTACGAAATTCATTTTACAAAATCTTCGATGAGTATCATCGTCGACATAAAATAACTAAGAATTGAAAGCGAGTAAGGAAGTTGGTAAGAGCACATACTTGTAGTTCCCACTGCAATAATTGAAATTATGTAAACAGTCCACACCCTGTATGTTCGGAGATGAATCTTGCAACTTTCATTCGGTACTTATGTTGAAGGCTTTGTTGATGTAGGTAGGTTCTTTCGATTCTCTATTAGGCCATTAGTGGTACAAACAACGTTAAACGCAATGTTTTGTTTAATTGCCGTGTCGTATTGGTGAAATAGGTATTAGGTGTTAAGGCTTATTAATGAGGGAAAACGTTCAATGTTCGATAAATAACTAAATAAAATAAATTGGTTATGATAAGTAATATAATTTGACCAAAATTCTTAATATTGTGTTGCCTATTTATTTCCTTTAACCTTAATTATGTTTTTAAAAGGATAGTTTCGCGTCCTTTATTATTCTAGCCAGTAATTATTTTTCTCTAGACCTATTTAATCTTGTTTAATCATATTACAAAAACCTCCTTCTGAAGCAGTCGGATAAAAATAGGTCGACAATTGAACAAAATGACTCTATTTGTCGCACTCAGAGACGTCAATTAAATTTAATCTTTAATTAAGCCGCCTTCTGTCACCTTCTTTGTCAATGACGTAAAAAGACGGCATGAAACTTAATGAAGGATTAACTTTACTTGACGTCTCTGAGTTCGGCAGTATGTCAGTAAAATCTTAATGTCAGTCAACTCATAGTTAGTATTACTACATTAGTAAAGTGGTAACTGGAAATAGTAATAAATATTACGTAAGAAAATATACTGTTTTAAGCTTTCATGGTCATTATTATTAACTATTGTAATTTTACGTAAGAAAAGTATTAACTGAAAGTACCTAAGATTTTCCAAAGTGGTTCTTACTCCAAAAATTTTTATTACCCAACAGACTCGCTAACAACCCAACCGAGAGCAGCCTCTAATATTATTCCCAAACATATCTCTTTCATTGTGTTCTGTCCAAACAAATGTACCAATGCGAAATTTCATCTTTCACTTTCCATTCTTAATAGATATAATAGGTAGAGGTACAGTAATCTCTTTGTACGTAAATGAGTTCAATAAAATATGGTCAATTTAATTAGTTTCAAAAAAGAACGCGGCATGGATGAGGCAAAGTTTAAGAAATAATTTGGGGATAAAGATTTTGGAATAAATTTTCTGCCAACGCCAGGGTGGCCGAGAGGTTAGGCAATCGCCCGGCATGCGAGGAACGCGGGTTCGATTCCCGCCTCTGGCGGTCATTTTTTCAAGTGCAATAATATATTTAGATTGCAAAGTGAATGCTTATCACTTAAAACAATAATTTATCAAAAGTAATATATTACTTTAAAGTTATTTAGTGTGTCTTTGATAAAATTCTTAGAATTCACCAACCATTCAGTTGAATTTCCGTTAGTAAACTGTTTCTTTTATTATTCTAATTATTTCCCAATACAATGTTAAAGGTCGTTTTTGATAAGCCACAATGACATATCTTCAAAAAGTTTTTTTTTCCATCTCTAATTTACCTATTCAATACGCCAGTAAACTTTCAAGGACATTAGAAAGAGTCAAACATATCATAATAGAGATGGCACATCGCAAAAAGATTCAATAATTTGCCTGACCCACTTTTGCACCTGTAGTGCTAACGACCTCATGATAATGACGAAGTGACGATTGGATGACGAAATCGTGCTTTCTCTCCGTGAAAGTAATCACCCGTGGCAGCCATCTTGGATCGCTTTTTTTTCTTCTGGCAAGAGTGGCAAGGCTGTGTTTCGTTTTGGTGGGCGGAGACGGAATGCGAGATGGGTATTATATTTTGTTATCTGTTATATAAAATGTAGCAGCTTCTATTCGTTTGTTTGTTGGGTAGTCTTTTATGATTAATTCAAGTACGATGAAAGGCGGTTTCTTATGCGTACAACTACAACTTACTAGTGAGTGATGTAGAATAGATAATTTTTACTAGTGGTTTCTTCTATTTCGCTCCCTTTGTTTATTATTTTATTTTATTAAATATAATAATAAAAAAAGATTCAAGATTCCATCTACATAATATGTATATTTACAATTGGCTAGTAAACTGTTTAGATGTGATAAGGTTACACAGAGTTACATTCTAATTTATAATATTAAACAGATACATGCTTAAGAACTTCAAAGCTATACTAGTTAACACCAGAAATTTAAGTTACTCACCTATAACAACACCATGTGATCATCATTTGGGAGAACTGCCTAAATTGTTAAGTATCTGATAACTAACTACTAAACTGAGATGTTAACTAATTAAACTTAGGCTTCTTGCAACTTCAATTAAGTAGTATGCAACATTTTGAGCAAGCATGTTATTTAAGTGAAACGCTATAGTTATTTTAATGTTTCTTAAATACAATGATGTGTTAAGTATCTCATGAGAAAATTTCTGTACAATCACCGGCCCGAAAACAAATACATTCAAAGTAGTATCTCTTGCAAAAATCCTAAGGGTACAACCACACTACAGACTTGCAAAGATAGGTAGGTTTATATTTGCGAAATTATTCCGACACGATACAAGTAAAATTAACATTTTTGTGTGTTTATTGTAAGGTTTGCATAGAACTTGATCAGTTATTAAATTCCAACGGTCACAAAATGTGTTTGAGACATTTGTATAGAAGTGAATAGACATCCTTCTGAACTAAGCCTGGATTTTAGTACTAGACTAAAATTTGATATATTTTAGCCTTCTTCACGATTCACTATTATAATTATGATTCATTACATACTATGAATTCTTGAAGATTTTCTCTAGCAGTATGATATTGTAAAAATAAAACTTAAAACCCGACCTGTCATACCATAGCGTTTTTAAAGTCAATTGGCTTGCGCTAAATTTTATTTTATAAAACATCCACAACACAAGCTCCAAGTGGAGCTATGCCCTTAGCAAGACGCAACCGCGGTAACCCAGATAGTTCGTAACTCACCAAGAAAATATGCATAGATTCGTCATATCGCAAATCTCAAGGTCCATTGCGGGTCCAACTCGACTGTTTCACACCGTTCCCATACTCAGTGAGAAATGTAATCGGTTGACAGCAATGATGACACATAATCTTTAAATGTCAGCTGTTGCGATGCTTTACCTGAAATAGAAAAAGTGTGTGAATTAATAATGTTGTTTGTTTGAACTTTTGATAATATAGCAGATAATGAAACTATACTGGTCCGGTATTTTGTGAACATATTAATTTTAAAGTTTAAAATGGATCAGACGTAAAATATTTTTACACAAAACATGATGATCACGATTACATAATCGTTCTTGAGTAACGAATGAGGTTCAAATATATAACATTTTTTTTTAAATAAGTGCAGTTGCACAAAGTGAGCTACCTTTTTCAAATAACTAAGCTGTAATGTAGAGCCCTGTGTTAATTTCACAGACTTTAATAATGTGAACATGTCCATTTAAAAATGCACTTTAAAATTTCAGCGCGACAATTATCGAACATTATGCAACAAGGAATACTGAATACGTAAAGTGTCATTGCGTGCACATTTTTCATTTCTCCATCCACTGTTTGTATAATTCTATAATTTCCTGGATTTGAACTTACAATTCACGTAACAATAAACGAGTGAAAAAACATAATGTCTTTTTTCCGCAAAAAGTAGGTTAGGTCACTGTGCCGACAAAAGGTTAATTCAGATTTTGCGTTCAGTATTTTAAATAATTAAATTTAGGTGGCGAAAAGATGTTTGTTATAAAAAAAAACCAGAAGCCTTAATGGAATAATTGTGGTATTCAATATCGTTAGTAAGTATACTAATGTTATGGTTCGATCTTAATTCTGGTATATTGTATTGTTTTACAATTATTGTAATACTTGAGGCTTGATCACAAAAATCTGGAGCATTGATCTAAATGTTGTTATTGCAAAATTCAAAAGCTTCAACAAACCAATAAAATAAATAGAGAAAACTTCAACAAATTTAAATTAATCGTTACTTTTTCACTTACCGATGGAACTCAAATCACCTACGATTTAAATCGATACATTTTAACTAAGATATGGAATTATGTTTTTAAAATTGTATTTTCTAATTACTTACAAAGGCCCATCAAAGAAAGTTAATTTTAACTTAGACCCATAAAAAGTTCATATAAAACAAGTAATCGATATTGATTGGAGTCATCGATTTACAGATGCACACCGCTCGAAGAGATTTGGTTGCGCGCGCGCAGGGAGCCGAGAGAAAGTGGATTCCGCGCAGGTGAAAACACAATGTAGGGCCTCGCGAATTTGCGCGGTCAGGGTTGACTGGCACAAGAAATAATATTCAAGGTTAACGTTAGATTTCAACGAAAAGATTCTGCCTCATTCTAAGCAAGCAATAATATTAGGTTAAAATTTTTGCATATTACACGAGTAAAATCTAGTCGTAATCATTATTTATTAAACAACGTGAGTCCAGAAAAATATTAGAAAATATTATAATAAAACAGGATTAAAAAGTTTTTAATACCTTTAAATGGTATCTTAATATTTTTAGATACTAATTGTGTTAATCTTTTACGCCCCTACGGTATAATTTAGTTTTTTTCTTAATTGTTTAAGAACAGTTTCGGGATTGTAAAATTTTCTTGCTGACAACCCTACGCACACCTGCTCTCAAGTCAGTCGAAGCAATAAGTTCTGCTTAGTTGTTTTTTGGTTTTGATAGTTATTTATCACCGGTTTCTCTCGTCCCACGATGTTTTGAGTGTTGCTTTAAAACTTTGGCCTCAAGCTATTTTTAGTAGGTTTAAGTAACAATTGGGCGATATGATGAAATTAGTAAAAATAAAACTTATATAAATATTTAAACTTATATAAAAGTTTTAGATTTAAATTAAAGGCAAATAAATATACCCGATCTTGATTCCATTCCTTGTGACATGTGCAAATATCAAAACTACAATCTTAAGACCAATACCATTCTTATAGCTTGATCCACAGCATTATGAAATATAAGTGCTGGCTGACGTGCCGATCATCCTCGTAAATGCCTTAATAAACAGATTGTAGCCTTTTAGAAGAGCAACTACTATAACAGATGAAAACAGTTTTAGTGTTTTTTTTTTAAGTTCCTAAAAAGTTAACAAAGTATCGTGTAACGAAGTATCGAAATGCAAATGGACTAAAGTGAGTGTCCTTAGTAATTGTTGCGTGCAGTCCGTTGCGCCGCTTCCCACGGTGCACGCATCGCTGCGCACGCGCCGCTATGGATTGCTTTGGCTTATGACAGGTCTAGAAGTGGCCGTAAAGTGCTTGTGAAATCTTGTCCCGAAAATGGGTAAAATAATGAAAATTTTGCACAAAAAAGTAAATGAGCCCCCAACTAGTAACAGAAGAAATTTCGACTTTTAAATTGAGCTTTGGCTGGGCTAAGTAAACCTATATAACTATGTCACTATGTATTTTTCTGAAGGAGTCATGTTCGGGCCATAGCGCATATAGATGCGCTAATATTTATTAATATTGACGTTTCTGCACTGCGATTTTCTGTCCTAAACTGAATAAATGTTTTGTTTTAATTTGGATTTTGAAAATGTTGCAACAACGCAACTGAACGTTGATTCGGGCTTTCCAGTGATTTTTGACATTGTGAGCTTACAAATTTTTTGTTGCGCACAAAAGTTATTTTTCTCCTGGAAAATCAAACCTTCACAGCTTAATTTTTTTATTATGGCTCGGGTAAATAGTTACCTACTTACGTAGAGTAGCGGTGCTCAATACTACAGTTGACAATCATTCATTTGTAGGTTTTAAGTTTGTATCTTATAATGTAATTACATTGACGATCAATTGTTTACACAATTCATGGCTTAACAATTAAATCAGTCAATGTCCTACAGCAAAACTTAAAAAAACTTAGGGTCGGGCTAAGCTTTTAGATTTGTTGCAAAAGTACTGATTTAGTGTACAACACTAACCATAAAATATTTTAATAGCCAACAATTTTAATCAATTCACTATGTGCGATATTTCTACATCCACGATAAACCTAATTAATACCTAGTCTTATATCGCGTAATAAATAACCTCGTTTAGTTAATAAGCGGTTAAGTGTATCACTTGCAAAAAAGGTATACTTAGCTGATACACTTCAAGGCCGTATTGGGCTTATACGAGTGACTCTAATGTTCATTGACATAAAGTTGAAATTTGGATAAAATTATAGGGTGAAAGATACCGTGTCCATTGCTTTGAGAAATTAATGATTATTTTGTGAATGTAGTCTGTAATGTGGAGTGATACAGTTGGATGGTTGTAAATATAGTTTTTAATAAGCGGTTGATTTGTGAAATTATCGTTTACATAATTAAGTAAATATGAAATAATATTTTTATTATTTTATTTACTTTTTAAACTATTGTTTTTATTGATGTGCCTTTTTTTTATTTTTAAAAGTTGTTTCTATTTAGTTAGTTGACCTTTTAAGATAAGCCGTCAATGGTTGTAGGTTAAATATAAATAAATATAGCATTGCATACAATTCTCTGGGCCCAAACTAATTATTGTATTTATTAGAATATTTTATTTTATACAACTATTTACAATCCTCATTTAGGAAATAACTATATAAACCAATTATATCATCAATGTAAACCTTGATATTACATAATAAGGACATACTCTTAACATAAAAATCAATAAACAACCTTACACTAATTTATAATAATTTGTCGCAATAAAACAGCAATTAACCTCTAGGTATTCATTTAACCCACTAAGCGTTGCCACCCGGAAGACTAATGAATTCCACGCAAACACATGGACAGACAAATACTTTCTATACAAATAGTGAATTTCGTATACACACACAATATGGAGAAAAAAATATAAGTTGATCTCTCTCTGTAGGGGCAGTCACTACTACAAGAGTTCAAGTTATAATGGCGTTTAAATCTTGTTAATGCCATGTACTCATTAGTATATATGAATAATCTTGTTTAATCTGTGTCTTGTTAAGTCAGTGAACCGTGTGACACTTAGTGAATCCTTACATTTAAAAAAAAAGTGAATTTATACTGCTACAAAAATTGACAGTGAAGAAATTCGCTATGTGAAATCTAACTTAAACACGTTCTAAAGCCGTAATTTTTATTTCTAATAATACACTGGAGATATATGTCAATTCATCACTTTCCTTTGTAAATCATAAAAACCTTTGTAAACAATGGAAAATGTTGAACCTTGAAAACCCCAATAATGTAGGATACGCTATTTTGTCTCTAAGATAACGTAATTGGTTTTTTATCAGACATCTCTTCTGATTCCTACGATTGCATAGCTGAATAAATAACTATTTTCGTTTCATAATAAGTAATAACAAAACAAAGAATTGCTAATATTACGTTCTGTAAAGCTTTTTGAATCTTTAATAATGTCCCTCCTAGCCGATTCCGACTACAGCGGCCTATCTCAACAGATATTAGCCAACTGCGCAGGACATATCATAGTGCACAAGTGTGTGCGCAATACACAGGTGGCAGTCCGACATTACTGTAGAGAGATCAGGCGCAGGACCAACGGCTTAACGTGCATTCCAAGGCACGGGGGTGTTAACACCACCAACTACCTGACTCCGGAGCTGTGTGTAAGTAATTTCAACACAGAAAAACCCAAAAACTCTAGGCCTGAACCGGGATTCGAACCCGGGACCTCGTGGATAGTACCCAGCGTGCTGACCACTAGATCAACGAGGCAGTCAAATCTTTAAGTAAATAATACTCTAGCTACGATTATTGGCAGCTAACCTCAAAAGATCTACCAACTCCATAGACAAACTACTTTTACTAAAAAAAAAATCAAACCTGCTTCCTCTACCAAACCAGAATGTCGGCCTCAGCTTTGGATACGGTTATTGATCCAAGTGTAGATCATTATATAGAAATGTACCGATTTCCTGGCGGCCTTTATGTTTGCTGAAAACATGAAGGTCGATAGGAAACGGTAAGGCGAATATTTTAAACTTTGCAACTAATGCTGGGTTTTCCTTTATTCGAAACACGAATGGTTTTATTTAAAGTTTTGGTTAAAATTAATAGTTAAAATGCCAACGGTTTTTAACCATGTTAAATTATAAAAAAGCTCGAACATGCAGGAAGAAAGTACGATTCTTTATTTAATTACATGGTAAGATAAATTGACTATCTAGAGCCCAATTCTCACGCCTTCGATATTATGTCACATGCGATATTTATCAAAAACACATGGTGAATATCAAAAAAATTAGATGTTACGTATTCTCGAAGTATGAAAATGTCGGATATTTATCACAATTTGTGATATCCGCCATGTTTGTTTGATAAATGTCGTATGTGATATAATATCGAAGGCGCGAGAATTGGGCCCCTAGTCTAGTGATCGACACGCTTATTTGGATATAAGTATTTCACCGCGACTTTGCCCGCGCCAAAAGTCGGACTTTCCATACAAACTTTCATTCCCAATTTTACCCTCCTGTTAATTTTATATCGCAACAAAAAGTAGTCTATGTCCTTTCCAGGGTCTCAAATTATCTCTGTACTAAAATTCATTTGAATCGTTCAAGTAGTTTCGGAGCCTATTCAAAGCAAACAATCAAATCATTTCTCATTATAATATTAGTGTTCATAGAAGCCAGTTTAGCAGGGGGCGAAATTTGATTCTGGCTTTTCCTGTCTTGAACTTGAAATGCCCCGGAAAATCAGGAATATAGTAACTTAGTGGTGTTAACTCCCCCGTGCATGGGAAATCACGTTGGTCCTGCCTGCGCCTGATCTCTGCGGGCATGTCAGATTGCCGCCTTACCGAACTTTGAGAGTAAAGGAACAGAGAATGCACCTGTGTATTACGCACACACTTGTGTACTAACTATAATAATATCTACTCCCAACAGAGATTAACCAGGTACGGATTAATCTCTGATGGGACGGACCGCCATAACCGAAAATTCGTCTGGTATTACAATGAAGCATTTCACAAATTGTAATAATAACGGTTAATCCTAACTAATATTATAAAACACGAAAGTAACTCTGTCTGTGTGTTACGCAATCACGCCAGAACTCTCAACCGTTTCAAATGAAAGGTACAGAGATAGTTTGAGACCCTGGAAAGGACATAGGCTACTTTTTCTCGCGATATAAAAACATTAAGGGGGGAGGTATAAAATGGGTGATGAAAGTTTGTATGGATATTCCAACTTTTGGCGCGGGCGAGGTCGCGGGAATATGCTAGTATATCAATAAAAGGGGCCCGACATTAAGAGAGTCACTCGGTCATTAATATTAAATTAACGATAATCTAATAAGTATCATTATTTTTAAACAACATTGTTCACCTAAGAGTACAATGTACAAGTAACAAACAGAGGAACTAACAAGGTAGCTCTGACATTCACCTAGCCCATACATTTCAATGGACCTATTGTGTATGACATAACACAGTAAAAAAAAACCATTGTGTTTATTATCCAATGATCTGACATATTATGTCACATAACTAGGGTTATTATGACAAATACAGCACCAAATATAGAAGACAATGTGTTATGGTACGTACTCTGGGGAGAATGGTAAAGAAATTTACCGCATAATGTTAAATGCAGTCATGTGTGCCTTAATTTGCATGCAGGGCCGTATTGGCTGTGTAGCTAATTGCCATCCATGTATAAAAATATAGTCTTAAAAGTCCGCAATGTAATGTAAAAAAACCGCCTTGAAAAGTATGGACTAAAATATTGGAAATAACATTTCATATCGCCAAGTTAAAGTAACATGAAGGGAATACAAAAACCGCTGAACTGATTTCGATTAAAATTTAAATGGGACCATCTGGGAAGCGTGCCCATTGAAACAAAAAAAAATATCTCCAAATCGGCTAAGGCGTCTTCGAGTAATCAGTGTACATATAAAGTGTGTAAAGTACAAAAACAAATGCTCTAAGTAGGTCAGGTTTGTTTAGGTTTTATTCCGTAGAGGTGGTAAACATACAAAAGCCATATAGTATTAAATGGTGCGATACAAAATGTGAGGAATAATTCGATTTCTCAACATTTTAGGAACAAGACTATCAAGTAATTAGTAGTGTCAACTAATTAGCCCTACCCAACCCAAATTCTTGTACACTGAGTGTGTACACATAATGTAATCGAATCCGCTACTACCTGTCCAAACAAATAATATGTACTTTCACAATCTTCGATGAAAGGTCGTGAGTTCGAGCATATAGCAATAAACTGGCACTAAGAAAACAGCTTTTATTACGTAGGGAATAGAGACGGTCTTAAGCTCCACGTATACAGTTTGTCTGACGTCTCGCTGCGTGTGCGCATCTGATATCATGATGCGGAGATATCGATAACTTTATCGATTTTTTGTGGATAGGAGAGTTAGGAGGACATAGTAATTCAGCAAAGGTAGAGTAAAATGTTGCAGAGACTTACAACTAAATCTTGAGAATATACATGCTGAAATTTTAGTGGTTGTTTTCCCGCAGACGAACGATTTACCTTTAGTAGTACTATCGAATCATGCCAGATACTTTTTTAAACTAAAAATATTTTAGTTCTCAAAGTAATCAAAAAAATATATCATTAACTCGAAAACGAGAGAGAAAATAGTTTCTTTTACGAGAATAGACGTATTTGGGTACCGCTTGCCGCACGAAATCAATGTTAAATGCAAAAGAACTAAGCAATACAGCATAAACTGCACTAATTTTACTGCGGGAAAACAACCATTAAAATTTCAGCGTGTATAAGTTGTTTAAAATTAGATTATATTACTTATTTGTTAATGTTTATTTTGTGTTATTTATTTATTTGTACAACTGCGTATAAACGAATAAAAAATAATACGTCTGATTGCTGTGACACCACCGTTGTTTCAGATTTCCATAGCACAAGTGCTTTTAACCTACTTACATTGGGTTCTGAGCAATGAATGTGATCATCATCATCCTAGCGTTATCCAGGTTATGCACTCGCACGCCCGAGGGTCCAGGGTCCCCTGACCATGATCCAGGATTTGGCAGATCAGGTAATTTCAGTGGAGCGACTGACATCTGCTCCTCCCGCTTGAGAGGTAACCCGCTAACCACTGCGCCACCGACGCTCCAATGAGCAATGAATGTGATATTGTCAAATATTTCGTTTGAACATATTGGATACTAGTTGCCAACTTTGAATGAACTATACCATATATAGGTACAATCGATATTAGATCCAGTTATTATCTATTCACTATCGATACGTTATACGCAACACTAGTGAGCGCATCCGAACTTATCGACTTTCTAATTGTATTTCTAACCTCAACAATCGCCCGAAGGGAGCCCAATTAAGTATATCTGATTGCTGGTTTTTATTCGAGAGTGAAAGCTCATATTCTGGGGCCCTACTGTATAAGATGCCCGTATCTTCGTCTCTGCTACTCAAAATGTTGGTGCGAGTGAGCACGACAACAATAGTAATATACTTCTAGGTACTAATATAAAAATAATTTCGTCAAAAGGTCGCAGGAGCGCACTGGATGTAAGCCGCTTGTAACAGGCACAGATCCATACAGATCACATTAGAAATCTGTGGAGGAGGCGTATGTTCAGCAGTGGACGTCTTGCGTCTGATAATTACCGAATATCGGTTACCGAGGCCTATCCCAATAGAGATTCACCTGGTAAGCAGCGGATAATTTCAGCAAAGATCAACGAGGTAAGTAGGAAATATTATAGTGCACAAGTGTATCCGTAATACACAGGTGCAATCTCTATTCCTTCACTCTCAATTCGGTAAAGCGGTAACCCAACATCACCGTAGAGAGATCAGGCACAGGACCAGCTCAAAGTGCTCTTCAAAACATAGTAGAGGTAATACCACGTACTTCTCAACAGCCAGCTGTTTACGAGCTATTTCAAGACTGAAAAGCCAAGAAACTTAACCTAAATCTGGATTCGAATCCGGGCGTATCGACCACTAAAATAACGAGGCAGAGGCAGTCGCTACGACGACTATAGCCAAAATTACGAACGTCTTGCAAAGTAAGACCTCTTGAGCTTTTAAGTCAACGGATTATGTACACATGGCCGCACGTCACACTACTCTTTTTTAACCTTGAGACCGCCTCTATTCTCTACGTAATAGAAGCTGTTTTTCGTAGTTCAAATAGGTAAGCTGATGGCGACTGTACGTGTGTGGTTAGACTTTTTATTTTGTCTTCATAATGCGATTTTAAATGGTCATTTGCCTTGTAAAAAGAGGGAAATGGTTTAAGAAGCCTAATGTAATATGGAACTTATGTTACATGTACAGAATTGACGGACCAAGCAGAAGATCTTTCTTAAGATAGTAAAGTCAGCCTATTAGATCCCACTGCTGGGAAAAGGCCTCACCTCAACTATGAGGAGGTACGAGCCATACTTCACCACGCGGGCTCAGTGCGGATTGGTGGAGGGGTGTTCTCGTATGTAAGGCAAGTGATAAACCTTACTGTCAGAAGTTATCAAGCCGCCCTAGGGCCTCTGACTAGGCTTAACGACAGATATAAGCCGGGACCAACTGCTCAACGTGCCTTCCGAAGCACGGAGATGCTTGTCATGGACGTCACTAAAATGGTCGGAATTAACTTTGGTATCACTACAAAAGCGCTGCTGCTACTGCGCCACAAGCACCTCTCACCTTAAGATATGGGTTATCAAATAAATAAAAATACGTATATGTCGAAGCGCGAGGCGATTGGCGGTGTTTATTTTGAAGTTTCGAGCTGTCAGAACGCGGTGACAGACGTCATTCGATTTTGACGTTTAAACATCACATCATATGCTTACGTCAAACTGTAGCTATTTATCGAGACTGTCAGAAACGTCAAGTACTTTACTTGGGCATGGTCGATACGGCGGTGGCAGCACTTGCTTTTGACATTTTGACGTTTCGTTTATCGGGAATGTGTGAACCCCGTGATTGTTATGGGCGAGGTGCCGACACAAATGGTTGTGTGGTTGTGTCTTGTTGTGTTGAGTTTTGCGTCGCCGTATTGAACTTGCCGCGTTTCTTGACTGTAATCCTAAGCCATCCTGTTAACTGTTTGTTATTTTGTGTCAAATTGATTGTGATACTGAAAATAGACGCCTGTAATAACTAACCAGACTAATATTTCGTGTACGCCACCATGTATGAGCCTTCTGATAACGATCCCTCATATGTCTACGTCGTTATATATTATACAGATTAGCCTGTAACATGCTGTAACCCTTTGCTTCAAACTTTTTTCTTTTGTAGTTATTTAAATTTATGAAGTTCTAGAACATAATGTAGCAATTAGTATCACAATGCTTTTGTTATGTAACACCTACTTTTTTATTTATTAGTCTAAAAATTAAAAGTTAGACAAATAAATAAAAAAGTAGGTGTTGTAATTAATAAAAAGTTAGGTAACAAATTAAGAATGAATCACCTCAATATTTTTTTTTATTTAAAAACTTTATTGCACAAATAGAAGTGCACAAAAGGTGGACTTAATGCTAAAAAGCATTCTCTGCCAGTCAATCCTTTAGGTCATGCAGAAAGATGGCAACGGGTGCAGTGAGACAACAGCAAGAAAGATATATAGATAATACTATACTATATGCCGTAGTTGTAACCAATAACTTTGCAGCTCTTGTAACGTCAAAAAAACAATAAATTTAAAATTAAAACAATATTACTTAAAAGCGACTGATTTTAGAATTTCTTAAAAGCTTTTACAAAACTGGCCTATAAATTTTCACTATGTAATTAACTAGTTATTGATTGACAAACCGTGCTTATCTCATTCAAAAGTGAAAGGTTTTTTCGACTTGTTTCATTAGGATCTGCGCTTGCGCAACGAATACTATCGCACGAACATCACTATAGTTTGCTATGACAATGTGAATGGAGCTTAATTAAAAGCCGTCTTGACTCTGTTATTAGTGTGATTGAATTATGGAGCTATAAGTGTAGGTACTATTATATAGGTATTGGTATATTTTTATATTGGTATATATATAGGTATTGTGTTCTATAAATGAGTCCAAATGTCTTGTGGCATCTTAGTTGAAGAACACAATATTATAAATATTTATTTTCACGTTATAGGAAATTCATCCAATTTTTTTTAAATTTAATAGGCAGACATTTGGCCGCAATCTCACCTGATGGTAAGCGACGATGCGGCTGATGATGGGACATGTCTGTCTAGAAGCAGCCTATTCACTCTTTTCCTTAAGGAGTCTAAATCGTAGTGTTTAGGGAACACTTCAGCTGGCAACGATAAACGTTTGGTGCGTATAAGTGGTATGTCAACGACATAAGGGTGGAACCCCCGCCTGCGTCTTATGTCCCGATAGTAGAAAGGGGCCGGTGGAATCAATTCGTGCAATTCCTTCGCACACTTGCCGAAATGTAGCCAATCAAATCCGTTTAGCATCGCTATCCAGCGAGGTAATGCTGCCAGCATCCTGGAAACCTTACCACAAGGACCATTTTTGTTTTTCTATTGTATTAAATAATTTATCTTAATTTTTATTGATAAGTTGTATTATGTTACTATCATAGTTTAGTTACTAGTGTATAAAATACAACAACTTTTACAAGTAGTTAATACTTAAAATCAATTTGTCCTGGTAATAAATAAATATCATAGCAAAACCGTTAAGTTAATAATTCCGTTGAATGTGTAACACCGACATGTATGTTACTCTATGGTTATTTAATTTCAAAATGTACCATTTTACATGGAAGTATTCAAGTTGCTTGAATTTAATACATTTTTAAATAATTAATAGAGTGGAGTGAAAAAGAAAAGACGAAGAATCAAAATAGTTTATATTCAAATCAGTTTAATATGTTCTATTACATTGAGTTAGATTAGTTTATTACTTTATTATTAGATTCAATATTCTTTGATTGAGGTTTCAAATAACCTTAATATATTGACCATTTAGTCAAACTAACTTGTTTTCTATTTTTAACACTTCAACAAAAAAACGAATTAATCTATCAAAACATTTGTTATTTAATGTTACTTAACTGAAAACAAAATTATGTACCCATAAATAAATATTATGGGTCCAAAATTTTGTTTCTTTGAGGTATTAGAAAATACCTCCACATATAAAATATAAAAAAAACTCATTAAAAAACACTATTTAACTACCTAACTAGACGCGTCAGCGACTAGATATGACGCGCGCGGTGTCGGCTGGCAGTCGTCCCCGGAATCTCCGAAACAAGACTCCCTGCGGCCATAATAAGTCCTTTTTCATGAAGGTTATTATTCATAGTCAAAACACTCTGCCTCATCATCTATTAACCCATTAATACCGAACCAAACCCGTTTTTGTCTAAAATCCCGTTGATTATACCGACTGTACAGTCACAAGCAATGAAATGTATACAAGTAAGTTTTTATATCATTGTAATAAGGTCTGAATTCGGATGAAGATGTAGGTATACATATTGATGCTCGTGACTGTTCACAGCAAGAATGTCATGCGACATCCGTCCGACACATAAGGCCTACGAGTGACCCACTGAGGTGCAGGTTTCACCGATAAAGGGTGGGGCCTCAGTGACAGCGGTGAATGAAGCGGATGCTGGACTATGGTGTCCAATATTCGAAAGGGCCCAAATAATAAAGATAAAATTCTGACCTCATATGCGCCATAATTTAATGTTACTCGCATTATTGACTTTCATTCAAAGGGCATTTTCTGTCCTAAATTGTATATATGATTTCGACTTTGATGGGTTTTTTATTAAGATCAATGCTGTGTAATCTGCCATAGCTTGAATCCTAATAAAGTCATGGTGCATCGTGGATCCACCATTACGAAGTATTATGGGGCATGGCCTTTGGAGATGCCGATTAACAAAACCTTTTTCAGCAGGGCCAAAAATGAAATCAAATTTGAGTCTTTCCACTGAGTGCGTGTCTATTTTCAAGCAATTTTTTTGCTAATTTTTCCGAAACAAGAAGTTCATCGATATTTCTGTTTTAATATTTTTCTAATATCAGCAACTGAGCTTGTTCTAAGCACTTTTAAATATCATAAAATTTTGTCTTCACCATCTGAATTACAAATACTCCTTACTTCTTTGAAAAGTTACGCTATAGATAATTTTGCTTTAAGTATTAAATATTATAAATAAATATACAAGAATTGCTTGTTCAAAGGTATAAGATATAGGTACTCGTAGTAATTCACATTATTGTTATCGTCAAAACTTTAAGATTGTGATTGGCCTAATTTAATTGTCATGCATTTAATACCGATATTTAAATCCCAATGAACTAACGACTTAATCAAATCGCTATTACTACCACCCCGCAACTACTATCGAGTGGTCGGCGTTGGTCCACTTTTAAATAGAGTTGCGGCCGTAAATATGGCAAATGTGAGGTTTAACAGCAATATTTAAATCAAGAATTAGATCCGACAGACAAATAACTGTAGATTTTGGCTGTCGGTTCATTGAGCATAAAGCTGTGGTTCGGTTTCGCGAGCGATTGTGGCAATATTAGAATAGTTACAACGGGATTGCTACCATGTATATGTTTATTTGTACGACTGCTTCGTTGGCCTAGTGGTCAGCACGCTGGGTACTATCCACGAAGTCCCGGGTCGGGCCGAAAGTGTTGAGTTTTTCTGTCTTGAAATAACTCAGAGACAGCTCCGGAGTCAGGAAGTTGCTGGTGTTAATACACCGGTGCATCGGAAAGCACGTTAAGCCGTTGGTCCTGCGCCTGATCTCTCTACGGTCATGTCGGACTGCCGTCTCACCGAATTATGAGAGTGAAGGAACAGAGAGTGCACCTGTGTATTGAGCACACACTTGTGCACTATAATATGTCCCGAGCAGTCGGCTAATCTCTGTTGAGATTTGCCACTTTATTCGAAATTTGGCTAGGAGCATTATATTATTACTATTTGTACGACTAGTGGTTACCCGCGGCTTTGTCTGCGTGCACTCGATGATGCGAATTGGCTCACTACCAATAACACAAAAAAATCAAAATTACATTCTTGTACTCTACTGACCTAAACTAAGGCCTGGGAGGTCTTTTTCTAATCAATGTACAGAATTCGATCTTCTAGAGTTTTATTATATGTATAGATTATGGCAATACTTTTTGTAGATTTTTGTTTAGATAGCTAATTTAATGTGCACGTAAGCTAGGAATATTTAGTTTTTAATCACATTGCTTCTTACTAACTTAAATAAAGCCCAATATTATTAATTAATAACGTAGTTTTCGTAGCTCTCAATCAATAAAATAATCGTATATATTTACTTCTGACAAATAGAAAAGGTGAAATAAATCAAACAATACTAAGTGTCTGGAGAAGAATAACTTTGCAATTATTTTGTATGTTTTATGAGTTAATGTTTATATCTTTATTGGCAGAAAAACAAACCAAAATCTTACCTAAAATATGAAAATATTTAGTAAAAAAGGTAAAAACCAGCAGATATTAACTATTTGTTTATTTCATTGACAACACATTTCGGAATGCCTCAACTTCGCGTCACAGAATAATCAACATCTTCAAACAAAAATAGCCCTTTTACCGATAGAAACAAAGACGCGAAATTCAATACAAATTACATGCGTTTTCATACAACATTACGCCGCTGTTGTGAAACAAAGAAAAAACTATTTGCATTGACGCAACATATGATTACACTTTTGCAATGGTCGTGACCCACCAACTAGTGGAGTTAGTACGACATACTATTCGATACAACATACTATGCCTAGTGTCATGTATGAAACGAATTAAAAACTAGTTCTTGAATGCAGTTCTTTGAAGCTAATTTACAGGAGGAATTTACCAACGTCTTTGATAGAGAATCATCATTCTGTAACTTTGGGATGTCAAATAATAGGCGGTTTTTGGATAAGGATCCCTATTTTACAGAATGTTGGGGTATGACCTACAGGGCCCGTAGCCAAATGGCAATCATTCTGAAGCGAACTTCGCTATCGCCAATAAAATGTCAAAATATTTATGCAAAAGTCACGTGATGTTTCGATGGCTTATGTCAGTTTCATACATAATGTTAGCGATAACGAACTTCGCTTGACAATAAATTGCCATTTAGCTACGGGTCCAGTTTTTCCTATTATGGATTATTTGACAGATGAGTAGGTACTAGGTATAGTAGGTACGTGATATGTTATATAGATTGACAAATGTGTAGTAAGTAGCAATTATTAAGTTCTATCTGGATCCAATACTTCAAAAGTTATGCACTGCGATGTTTAAAGATCTTGTAAGTAATTAAAACATTTACAGGATTAGGTAGACCAAAAAAAATTAATGAAATTCGTTTTTTTTATCTTGTACAATGTAACTAAGTATCCTAGCTATTTACTATACTGACAACTTATTAAACTAGAAAACCTCCACGGCTTTGCATGGTCACTACTTACTTATCCATACTAAAACTTATTATAAATGCGAAAGTGGGTCTGTACCTCTTGAAGCTTAAACCACTGAACCGATTGAGATGAAATTTGGTATGGAAATAGTTCGAGACCCTGGAAAGGACATAGGCTACATATCGTCGCGATATAAAAACATTAAGGGGGTAAAATGGGGGGTGAAAGTACATATGGAAAATCCAAATCTTGCGGGCGAAGTCGCGGGGAACCACTAGTTTATTATAATTGAGCCTATACTCAGGTATAATTTTTACAAACATTAAGTATCAGAAACTGAGGATCACCTCTATAATATTTATTACTTAGTATAACTATAGATTGACAGAAATATAGCGAGAGTAGTCATGACAGCCCATAGTGTAAGATATAAAATTATGTGTAAAACATTATTTTCATGGCATACCCAAATAGTTATAACCTTCACGGTCAAACTAAAACTAATTCGAATCGACTAATAGTGGCAAAGTCTTTGTTTCGTCGTGCCAACATGATTAGTTTTGCGACATTAGCTTAATAGTCACACTACAGCCGTATTGTGGTCATAATATGGTCACGACGTTGACCTGTTTAAGACGGATCCAAGGTTACAGATAAAAGGTTGTCATCTTGATTGCAAGGACGAAAATGCAATATTTTATGTGAAAAAAGTCGTAAAAAAAATATTGCAATAGGACAGGACATAGGAACATTGTGTGAAAATAATGCGTAAAAGACTTCTTGAGTTTTTTTTGTTTCACAAATTTCATTTAGTTACCTATTTAAATAGTTTATATTTATTGATTATTTATATCATTCTTTGTAAATATGATGCAATGTGAAAATAATGCGTAAAGGACATCTTGAGTTTTTCTTGTTTTACATTTTTCATTTAGTTACCTATTTAAATAGTTTATATTTATTGATTTTTTATATCATTCTTTGTGAATATGATGTTATGTGAAGGATAAATTAGCTGCCTCCTAATATAATGAATAACTTAAAAACCAATGCTAATAGGAAGAAAAAGTTCTATAACGATTTGTCACGTATTTTTTTCTTAATGTTCCCGTTTCTAGTATACGAGGGTCAAACTGAAAGTTCTTAGAAAATCAAAAACTGATTACATTAGCCAGTTATTAGTTTTATTATATCTTTTCAAAATATTGTCCATTGACGTCAATACACCGCTGCATGCGATGGAACCACTGGGAAAAGCACTTTGCCCACTCGTCCTTAGGGGTCTCTTCAATGGCATCGCGATACGCAGCCACCGCTTCTTCAGCATTCATAAACCGCTTTCCTTTAAGTTTTTCTTTAATTTTTGGAAATAAATAAAAATCACAAGGCGCGAGGTCGGGGCTATACGGCGGGTGACCCAGTAATTCAACGTTTGATGTCGCCAAATAGTCGATCGTTCGCTTGGCGGTGTGCGACGAGGCGTTGTCGTGGTGAAGGAGGATCCTACTGCGAGGTCGTTTCTCTCGAACTTTTTCCAAGACAAGTGGCAAACAATTGGTAGTGTACCATTCTGCAGAAACTGTTTTTTGATCCTCTAACACAATTGTTGCGAAATGACCTATCCTTCCAAAGAACGAGGCCACCATTTTTTTTCCCGCACTTCGATCTCTCTTCACTTTAGTTGGCAACTCCTCGAAAGGAAACACCCACTGAGCAGATTGTCTTTTGGTTTCAGGATCATAACAGTAAATCCAGCTTTCGTCACCTGTTAGTATGTCGAACACAGCATTTGAGTCACCTCCGTTAAATCTTTCAATCATTTTACGGCACCAATCCACACGATGGAGTTTTTGAGCCTTAGTCAAATTATGAGGTATCCACCGGGCGCAAAGCTTCCTGACCGCTAAATGTTCGTGGAGGATTTTGTGCACTTGACTCATACCGATGCCTAAGCTTGTCCGAATCTGCTGATAGGTCACTCTTTTGTCAGTCTCTATCATACGCCGCACAACACAGATGTTATTTTCAGTCGTCGCCGTAGAAGGCCGTCCCTCACGTACATCATCAGTGAGATTAGTGCGACCACGTTTAAACTCATTAAACCAGTTGTAAACAGTCGCACGAGATGGGGCTTCATCGTGAAAGGCCAATCGTAGTCTATCATAACTTTCTTGTTGACTTAAATGACATCGAAAGTCATAAAAAATCATTGCACGAAAATTTTCTCGTGTTAAATTCATTTTGACGTGACACAGACAATTTTCAATTTGCCGCCAAGTCGTAAAACAAATGACAAATGAATGAAATATATACTCAGTAATATTGGCAGAGTTCTATTTTCAAATTTTAGAATATTTTTTTTATTATATTGTTTATAAGTGGCCAGTTGTAAGAACTTTCAGTTTGACCCTCGTATTATGCATGCAGTTTATTAATGCCTTATCAGCTCGGTTTTAAGGTTCTAATTTGCAAGTAGGTTATCTATTTCTTATGTATGTCTATAATATAAATCACTTTTAAGATATCCCTACAAACGGGCAAGTCCCTTCTTCAAAATAAATTTCTTTCATTTTGTAAGTAGTCACATTTATAGAGCCCCCGTCGGCAATTGACGTGCCTCAATCAATATCAATGAAATAGGAACTATAATTAAAGTTTAATTAACCCAATTATACATATATGATTGTAATTTCTCTCATACATTCAATGAGACGTCATACAACTGAATAACCACCGTTATGCCAGTCACACCATAACAATACCATCTACTCATTGACAGCAGTTTTTACTGTACATCTTTGTAATATTGTGATTACTGGTATGTTGTAGGTAGACTGGAAAAACGGTCAGTTTCCAAAAAGTCTGGAGTAACTTGTTGGTCGGCACTGAGTGTGGTTTGTGTTCCTAAAACGGAAACAAAAAAAAAAGTGATTTAACCTGTTTTATTTGTCTGTTATAATTTAAGTCTGGACACCACATTCCCCGTTATTCCAAAAACTTAGTACCGGGGTTAAGACAGGACTAAGCTATTAGCTAGCCATTTAGAAAAGCGCTTCTGTATTAGGTTATGTCACGAATGTGTCATATGTGGCTAATATTTAGACCCATTTTAAACCTGGTCAATTTTTTTTTAATAACATCGTTTGAGTTAAAAAACTAGGAACTCTGGCTCTGACTCTCTGCTATGACATTTAAAAACGTAAGGAAAACCTGAATTACCTAAAACCATTTTTACAAACGTACCAACATGTATGTGTCAAACACTGCAGAATGTTTATGCCTTACAAAATTATTTTTCCAGACATTTCATAAACTGTTTCATTTTAATATTCCATTGCAACATCACAACATACAAACATCATTATCTCGCTGCCAGTCATCGTTTCAATATTGTGCTCAAGATATTACTATATCTTTAGATACGTGTAAAGTTAAAAGTGTGTCAATGTTTTCTAAAGATGCTGCGTTGAAAAAATATCACATCATGTTTTCTTGTTTTGAAATTCTATTTTGAATTTGCCATTTTAAAAAAAAAAACACTTTGTTTTTTGTGATATGTATGAGTGGTAGTTTTAAATTAGAAATGTACAATCCTATGTCCATATCTATACCAAATTCATTAAATCGCTTTAGCATATAGGTACTCGTCCACTGCCCTGTTGGTCTCGTGGTCAGCACGCTGGGTACTATCCACGAGGTCCCGGTTTCGAATCCTGGGTCGGGCCGAGAGTGTTTAGGTTTTTCTGTCTTAAAATTACTCAGACACAGCTCCGGAGTCAGGAAGTTGGTGATGTTAACACCCCCGTGCCTCGGAAAGCACGTTAAGCCATTGGTCCTGCGCCTGATCTCTCTACGGTCATGTCGGACAGCCGTCTCACCAAATTATGAGAGTGAAGGAACAAAGAGTGCACCTGTGTATGGCACACACACTTGTGCACTATAATATGTCCCGCGCAGTTGGCTAATCTCTGTTGAGATAGGCCGCCGTAGCCGAAATTCGGCTAGGAGGACATTATTATTATTATTATTACTCGTATACTCGTGAAAATGTACGAAAGAAACAAATTATATATTTTTTTAATTATTTGACATGGTTTGGTCTTGACTCTAGACTAAGCCAGACGTGGCGTAGACAGAGTCGACGGTAGAGCGAGCTCGCCCAGAACTTTGTTTTTCAATATTAGTAGGTAGTTTTTAACGAAAGTAACACAGAAATTGGTGGATAGTAGACAATAATTGTAACCGTAGGTAACCATACTTTTAACGGTTACCGTAAAAATAGCAAAAAAATTGTTGTAACGGAGCCATTTTCTAAGCATTCGTTGGCAGAAATATTTCCCACACAACTTAAATGCAACTATTAAGAAGATCTGACCTGTTTTGCAATCCTTGCGTCAGAGTGAGCGGTCATCTCTAAATGTCAATGCGCAGACTCTAGATCTTACATTAGGTAACTATAGTTACTGAATAATACTTCCGATAAGTGCTTGTGAGGTGATGTTTCCGAGAGTGTAATAAGCTTAAAGATAAAGGAGTATTTGAGATATAATAAGTCAGCCTATTAGATCCCACTGCTGGGAAAAGGCCTCACCTCAACTATGAGGAGGTACGAGCCATACTTCACCACGCGGGCTCAGTGCGGATTGGTGGAGGGGTGTATGTAAGGCAAGTGACAAACCTTACTGTCAGAAGTTATCAAGCCGCCCTAGGGCCTCTGACTAGGCTTAACGACTAATACCACAGATATTAGCCGGGACCAACTGCTTAACGTGCCTACCGAAGCACGGAGATGCTTGTCATGGACGTCACTTAAATGGTCGGAATGGTCACCCATCCAATCACGACCGCGCCGTGGGTTGCTTAACTTTTGGTATCACTACCAAAGCGCTGCCACCACTGCGCCACAAGCACCTCTTTGAGATAGTTTAGTTCAAAATTGTATGTAAAATGTGTGTTATTTTTGAATTATAATAACTATAGTATAGTTTGCTGGTGATTAAGAAATTAATTACTGTAAAATATTATAACAAAACAAAAACTGTTTGTTGAAACAAACTAATAAAACTGTGATTGTTTTCAATTTATTTTCTTTTTTTACAAACTTCCTCCATTTCACATATTTTCTTATATTATTTTGTTTGGGCAATATAATAAATCGATAATTTATATCGATGATAAATGAAACCAGAATTCGTCCATACTTTGTGTAATTGATCCACCGATAGCACGATTTACATAGGTATCACACACACGTCTTCCACATAAGTAGTCACAGCCAGCTCTGTTATAGGTACTGTTTATAAAAATATTAAAACTTAAAGATACAGGTTAATCTCTTGAAATCGTTCATGACGAAAGAATTTATTTTACAAAATCCACAACAATTGGCAGCTTACAATGTAAACAGTGTTTACTACCATGTTTTAGCAAATAATATTTCATTTCATTAAATACATATATCTAAATACTACACTAACATGCCAAACTTCACACATAGACCTTTTATATCTAATACAATATTTGTAAGATGTTACCGATAATTACATAACGTAGTGCTAAAATCATTGTGAAACGCATCAAAGCAAAGTTCAGATTGGTATCTTTGCCTATGTTATGACCCCTTTGGCGCAGTGTCCAAAGTTCCGGGTTTGGTTACGCGACTAGGTGCAGTGAATTTTGTAATGTGTACTAAGTTGCGTATATTGAAGTTGATTTACTAATCTATTAAGTAATTTTTTAGCGTCAGGTATGGAAGCTTTGTTGATGCCACCGTTTTAACGATGTTTCCTGTTATTAAATTTCTTAATGTAATGGGAAATGGACATTTTGTTCTACAATATCAAAACACAAGTATGTTATTTTAATTTAATTTTTGTTTTTTCTGAAATTTAAATTTAGGCATACACACACATTGCAAGTTTATTTTTCATATCATAAATAATCTAGTAATTTCATTATCTTTGATTATAGTGCTCATAAAATCAACTTTTGTTAGATTTAGATTTTTTTGTAATGTGTATGAATTCCATACATTTAGAGATATGACGTAGTGTCGTGTCTTATATTTAATTTCAAAGTGATAATTAAACTAGGTAGGTACCTATTTAAGTACATTACTGAGATAATACTTACGTTTAACTTAGGTTTTACCATTTCAGTTAATTATATTACTTCATTAGGTTTTAAACATCTCAATTCATTTATCGACAACCACACACGAGACTACTTTGGTAATAAATATGTTACTAAAAATAATTTAAATGTCAAAAGTAATTGGCTATTCGAATACACGTGAAAAGCCTGTTCTATGGGTAACCACAATGTGTCATTACTGATAGATGACTCATCAGTATTAGATACTTATAAAAATCTAATTTGTCAACCTCGTGCCAAAAGAAAAAATAAGCCTCGAGAAAAAACTTTCTTCAGCGAATGGCATTAATTAATCTAGATCAAAGGTTCTAATTTACTAAAAAAATGTATGAGCGAAATAAGCTACTTTTTTGGTAATTATTAGTCTTACAATATAAGACAATTATTATTGTTATCGCATCAAAGCCTGTTCGTTAATTATATTACAAATTTTTATTTTAGTTAAAACATATTTTGTATGAGCAAGGACCGTCTTTTAAAATTGCATTAAAATCGAAAGTCAGGCAAGCTTTCTCTCAACTTCTGGTCCCAAATATGTAATCGTTAATGAAAGTTCTAATTTAAACGACAATTATCGTTAAAAACGAGAAACGAGAGCCATAATCGGTTTTACACAATCGTTGTGGATTTTTGCAAACCCATAATTGAGTTTTAATATGGCGAACTTGATGGGACACATTCTTTATTATGCTTGCACAATTTTTCTTGTTCGTTATTATAGAAACGACAGTTTAAAACTTAAAAAATATCTGAATAACGCATTAAAAATAGCTCTTGAAAGATAAAATCTACCAATCTACAAATCTATTCAAGGTTTTTAATATCTGTACACAAGCATCTTCAATGACAGAATATATTAAGTTTTACTTTTAATTATAAGAATTTAACTTAATATTATTTCTTTTTCAGATGAAGCCAGCTGTGGAGAAAATCTTGATCTAAGAATCTTAGAGGACCTTTAGCTATTTTAATTTACCTATTCAATTTGTCAAATTTAGGAAAGTATTTGCTTGTGCTAGCTTGCACTATATGACTCTTTACTATTATTTAGTTTTGAAATTCAGTTTTATTACGCTACCTTCAGTTAGAAATAGCTTTTGCCAAAATAGCTTTTTTGCCCGTGACGCCGTACGCCCAATTCCGTTTTATCCTGCTCTCGTAAGGATATTGGGAAAACCCTCCTTAGTTCTCCTCTTTACCCTCAGCAAGTAACCTACATACCAAACTTTAGCTTTCTACGACCAAAATTAAATCAAATTTCACTTACAAAAATTAATCGACTGTGTCATCCGGTGGGACTCGAACCCACGTCCCTTCGCTATCCGGGCGAGTGCTCTTACCAACTAAGCTACGGAGGACGTTAGTAAGTCGACGAATTTTTGCAAGTGCTTGCTACGCCAGTTAGCCGGCGTTCGATAACATCAATACTTCGGGAATGTACCCGCATGTTGGAATTTCTACGACCAGTAGTTCCGGCTATGCGTTGTCTATCAGTATCTGAAGAGTTGTAATCAATATAATCAATTATTCTGGCCGTATATTAATATGACGACTGTCTTGGTGCAGTTGTTCGCGCTCCGGACTACAAAACCAGAGGTTACGGCTTCGAATCCCGCAAAAGGCAAATGTTTGTGTGACAATATGACCTATAGAATAGATGTATAAACGCATGTAAGTGTGTTTATCCGTTATCCTAGTCGCCATAGCACAAGCTCACGCTTAGATTGGGGCTAGGTAATTGGTGTGTTAGTTGAAACAATTTATTTATTATTGTTAATTTTTTTTAAAACATCAGATTATGCGGAGTACTTTAGGTTTGTGAAGATTTATTATTAATCTAAAAAAGGAAGACTTTATCAATCCATCGGTATTTTTTTTTAATTTTATATTGTTAACTAAATTTTTACTCAAAGATGAACCCAAATTGAGCAAACAAGAACGCGAAACACTTACGTAAATCTGAATATTGTTGGTAAAACCGTATTCTATAATGAGTAAATTATAATCTTGAGCAAGCCTTCAACTTTCCTTTATCCTTGACTTTATAATGCAAGCACATATATTACATACAGCGTTGCGAGATGTTCATCTATGTAAAGTTCTTATGTAATAATTATCTGGGCTTAATTAGTGATAATTTTACAACATTTTGATTGTTAGGGCTCGTTCCATTATTTAAAGATTGCATTAGAGATTTGAAGAGATAATCTCGAGTTATTAATTTTGAAGTTGAATTTTGTGGTATTTCACCTGCTATTGAGTTTTAATCAAGAACAAAAATGATGACCATTTTTTTGTCAATAAGTGTAATATGTAGTTTTATTTTATAGGTAAAAGGCTTGTGAATCCAAAAAAATATACTACCAATATTAATTTCGTTTTGATATTCAGAAACTCTATAGTTAAGACTCTTAAACTACTAAAGGCTCATAACTAAAGAGCCTTAGTAATTTCCAAAAAATGCAATTTTATATTACTAATAAAATGTTGGACAATATGTAGCGGAAATTTAAAGCAAAATAATTTTACTTTTATTTTTCCCATTTAATATTTAATAACTTTTTTCAGACTAAGTTTGACGAGTAACCAATAAAGCTTTTGATACTATTTATTATTTATAACATGATTTTTTTCAGAGCTTAACAAAAACATTTTCGCGCTATCTTAACTTCGACTTCAATATTTATTAGCAATATATTACCAATACAATATTAATATTAGCGCGTTGATGTCTTATGTAGCGCAGAGCTTTCGCGCCGACTCCATAATCATTTTCCTGCATATAAAGCAACTTAACCTACAAAAAAATACTTAATAACCTGTTAAACATACCCCACAGGTAACAAATGACAGTGCAAGTGACATTTAACCGCAATAAACCGACTTACCTTGACATGTCACTGTAGTCAAAAACACCGCGACGAAAATAAGTCTCCACGCCCAAACACAGTTCCTTTTGCCCTCCATACTGCCACTAGCACATCCAAATAATCTTGGCTGTAGCATTTCAATTCACTTGCACTAATTTCCTAGTTGCATAGTCTAAAAAAAGTTAAGAAAACTTTTTTTTCACAGCACAGCAAGGAGGAAAAGTAAAAAAGACAGCCACTTAAAATTCAAATTTGGAACGTCCTATCGAAGCATCGCGGTTCAAGTTTGGAAATTCGAAAATGGAATGTTCGATGATCGTGCGCGGTGGGGCATCGACGCCGAGGCACTGGCGCGAGTGAGTCTTTGCGCGCGCGCCGCTTTAGTGAAAGGTGTGCCCAACATTTTTGTTTTCCAATATCCATAGCCAGTTGTCCTTTGGCAAGTGGTATTACAGTACACGGAAGAGGAAGGCGTTTGCGAAAAGTAGTTCCATCTTGACAACCATTTTGGGCGGAGAGAAATAGAAAATCGAGCGGTAAATTGGAGTGCCATTGAAACTTTATCTGCCAAATTACCATATTGTCACAAAAACTAGTCCGAGCCATGTTTTCAAAATCCACTTAAAATCAAAGGCTTAAATACTCCACTTAGGCCCACTTGCGCTAGTCTGGATTAGCTAATCCGGACTTGTGCAAGGCCAATAATCTGAATTGAAAGCCCATTTGCGGAAGTCCGTGTTAGCTAATCCAGATTGCACAAGTGGGTTTAAGCCAATAAGAACGAGCTTTTTTCCGAAACTAATCCGCATTTCGAAGAAAATCTAGATTTTATTACCCATCTTTAATTTTTTATTGTAAGAAACGAAGCCTCTAAAAATGTACTCTACGTTTTTAAATAAGCTGTCTCCATTTTCAATCTACATCAAAACCAAAGATCTTTTTACGATTTCTTTAACACATTCTGCAAAATGCATTCTCTACCAGTTAACCACAGATCTAAACGGAGAAGAAACAGGCGGTGCAAAAGAGGAAAGAGTTTTTACTGAAGTACAGCATCAGCACGTCAGGTGACCCAAGTGAACTACTAAAACAGCTTTTATTACGTAGGGAATAGAGTCGGTTTCAAGATCAAAGCGGGGTAGTCTGACGTGCGGTCGTGTTCGTGTGTACCAAATGAAAGTATATATAATAATAATAAGTCAGCCTATTAGATCCCACTGCTGGGAAAAGGCCTCACCTCAACTATGAGGAGGAACGAGCCATACTTCACCACGCGGGCTCAGTGCGGATTGGTGGAGGGGTGTATGTAAGGCAAGTGACAAACCTTACTGTCAGAAGTTATCAAGCCGCCCTAGGGCCTCTGACTAGGCTTAACGACTAATACCACAGATATTAGCCGGGACCAACTGCTTAACGTGCCTTCCGAAGCACGGAAATGCTTGTCATGGACGTCACTTAAATGGTCGGAATGGTCACCCATCCAATCACGACCGCGCCGTGGGTTGCTTAACTTTTGGTATCACTACCTAAGCGCTGCCGCCACTGCGCCACAAGCACCTCCTTGAATGAAAGTATGCAGAACGAATAATAATAATGTCCCCCTAGCCGAATTTCGACTACAGCGGCCTATCTCAACAGAGATTAGTCAACTGCGCGGGAGATATTATAGTGCACAAGTGTGTGCGCAATACACAGGTGCACTCTCTGTTCCTTCAATCTCATAACTCGGTGAGACGACAGTTCGACATGACCGTAGAGAGAGATCAGGCGCAGGACCAACGGCTTAACGTGCCACCTCCAACTTCCTGACTCCGTAGCTGTGTCTGAGTTATTTCAAGACAGAAAACCCAACACTCTCGGCCCGACCACGACCAGAGAACAAGTAAACTATATGAATTAACATACTACTTGAGGTCTTACGAACTTATAGAAAAGCGCTCAGAGAGAAAATAAGCTTTGGCTCTATCCTAGCTGTTTGTGTCAACAGTTGCCGTCCCCTGATCGGAACACCTCACTTTCAAAGTCGGTCGCGTTTGCGGATCCGCCAGCTGACTCACGCTTGACCACAATTATCACATTAGTTCATACTCAGTAGCACCACAAGCTATCAAACTTCTCCTAGTTAAATAAATATGATCCAGGATGTGGCAGATCAGGTAATTACAGTGGAGCGACTGCCATCTGACCTTCGTCACCCTGTTAACAGGTAAACCTGACCAGTTTAGATCATGGTCATATTTAATTAAATATTGCACTCATTAACCGACTTTAAAATTATTGACTTCATAAAAATTATTGAATGACTTCAGATGGAACTCGATCCTACGACCTTTCGGTACCCGAGAGAATGCTCTACCAACTGAGCTACCAAGGATGGTTTTTTGTCAGGCCGCTGCGCCAGTGAGCAGGTGCTTGATTTTACGAAATCTAATTGAATTTCGCTCACAAAAATTAATCGACTGTGTCATCCGGTGCTTGATTTTATTAATACTTTTCTTGGATAACATCACACATTACGAGTATGCTCTTATCCCAAAGTAAGTATCTAAATCACTTGTGTTATGGAAATCAGAAACAACGATTGTACCACAACACCCAGACCCGAAACAATAGAAATTGTTGTTTACTGACCTGACCGGAGATCTGACCCAGGACTAAGAGATGCGATACCATAAAAACACTAGACCACGAAGTTAGAACTCCTCATCCTCCTTTACTTCCTGGTCAATTTCATTATGGAAACCAAAACTGTTAATAAGCTTACGCCTGGGACTTCACTAATCGGGGTTTTCATTGCGGCCAAGCTGTAGATCCTGGCTAAACAGGTGAGAAAATGTGTGAAAAAGCAAACAAAGTGTGTCGACATTTCGATTCGATCGCCACGTGGTTATGAATTCAACCAAGATCGCGACAATGATCGCAACATATGAAAAATTTACTGAATCTCTAAAAGATTCAATCATTTTAGACCCGCATTTCTTACTCGTGGAGTAGTAACGTAACGAAACCTATTTATATGGGTTATGTAAAAAACAGATTTCAAATTGACAATATACTCTAGATTGAAACATTTTACAAGTAATACCTTTTTTAACTATGTGCTGCATACCTTTCGCGACACCCAAACCTTAAAATTATCGATACCCGAATGACTGAAATGAATGAATAATTATGACCCGATCAGCACACGAATGGGTCACGATCGACCCGGGTCATGAATGAGAAATGATAGATCAACGAATTCCACTCTACTCATGAGAAACGTTAATTCAAAGCATTTGGTATGTCAACGACACAGTATTAAAATAATCTGTGGTAAAATAAAAACAAGCTTAATTCTATGGCTGAATCCTGTCCAGGACTTCTATTTTTTCTACTGATTTTCGTTCGCCATCTAAAACTCGACATCTTCTAAACACTCGATCGACTGCACTCGACCGCTCGAAACAGCAACGAGTGCCTCTACCCACTCGTCACAGAAGGCGACTGATATGATAAACGTTAAAATGAATGTCAAAATTATGTCGCATTCGCCAACAGCATGTCATACGAGTGATTCAAAAATCTCCTGGCATAGAGCGGTTTGGTGATATTACTGCATATAGGTTCATTATGTTATGGAAATCGCAGCGATGTGGTCAAATAATAGCTAGTAAATATTTTCGGTCGCAGGGTCATTTCTTATACCGGTTTATACGCACTTTCCAATCGTCTGTAGTTTTTGGTGACATTTTGAGTAGAGAAAACACTAGAAAAGGTTTTTTTTGAATATTTGAGCCATTAAGCTCTACCAATATATATTTTTTTAAATTTGAAATGGGTTTGCTCTTGACCCTAGACTAAGCCAGACGTGGCGTAGACAGAGTCGATTGTGGAGCGAGCTCAGCCAGAAGGTTCTGGCACTTCCACTCTCCGATGGAACACAGCAAGCTGCTTGGCTCCGAGCTCCGGTGGGAGGGTGGTAGCTATTAGGCGTCACCTAACGGAGCCTTCCATCTCTGATACGATCGTTCCGCCGCCATCAAAAACTGGAGTTAGTCATGTCGTTGCTCTGATGTTTACTATCCTGCGGACCATAAGACTGCAGCTTCCATTCTTGACCCACAGGTCTACTATCTAACTTGAATGCTATCGCGATTACGATTGCAACCCTAAAGCAATCCCAGTATACTTTGTCATTTTCTTATTATTTCGAAAGCTAGTATCGTGCTTACCATAGTTTCAAAAGCAATCAAGTTACGCCTGGTAGGCCTGCCGAACCTCAAATTCTACTGACGTCTAAATAATGGTTTAGCATATCGTTTAGCAGAAATTACTTATGTCCCAAAAAATAACCTACTTAGGTACACTCACACACAATAATAATAAGAATAAAGAATTTAAATTAAAAAATAATTGAATTTAAGTTCCGGTTACGATATTTCGAAATCAATATCTTGATATAAATATGGTTTTAATTAGATCATAATCAGTTCCGGTACTCATTTCTTCATTGTCATGTGTCAATAATTCGTGAATTAAAATAACTCGACGAAGGCTGTATGGAGTGCAATCAACTTTATAGAGGAAACGACTACAATTGTACTACTTAATTAACCAGTAGGTACCAGATGAATAAATAAATAAAAAGTTCTAAACAAATACCAATTACCAAACCCCAAAATTGTTTGGGCGTGTCGTGCTTGTGCTATGGCGACTAGAATAACGGATAGACATACATACTTGTAAATTTAACATCCATGACAGGTTACGCGATTAAAAAGGGACCATGTCTGTCACAGAATATGAATTAATATATTTATTTATTTTTTTAAATAAAATTACTATAGGGAAGTAGGTACTGATGTTTGGATTTGGATTTTTAAGGCCGAGGTAGTAAGATAATAACGTAGTCCTCCTGTAATTCATAATGAATAAAAATAATTAGCCAAAAAATATCTACTGAACTTCATGTAAAAATCGGCTTGTAGAACATTTTAACAATATATTGATGTTGTTGATCTAACGCCATCTTTGGATTTTCCTGTAAAACAACTGTGTCAAGAAGCAGCGCCATCTATTAGTATGATTCTTCTTCAAATAGTACACCTAGCAAACATTTCATGCTTATTTACCGCCATCTATTGACTACGCGTAACAACTTGTACTTTACAAGTAAATGCTTTCGTGTTTGTTGCATGTAAGCTTTGTGATGTTTGATATAGGTATAATAGATGGCACTAGGCTATTTTTAATCGAAGTTTGAAGATTGAGTGCTAAAGTTGGTCGAAAATTCGAAATGTTGTGAAACTACCGCGGTTGGTAAGCAGTGGCTGCTGATGCTTTTTTAACATTAAGAAATTATAAACACAATATTAAATTTCGTTAATGCAGCATTCAATATGCAGAAAGTAAGATGTGAAATTATAATCAAATTATAGGCATGTAATTATTACACAAATACCTACTCGTACTTGAATAAAATAAATTTTGATACCTTATAATATATTTTTGTTTGTATCTTGTTAGCTTATGTATCTTATTTGTTAGATATAGAATAGAAATGAATAAATGAGTAAGCTGTCAATCAGTCCTTGACAATAGACCTTTCTAGAACACCTGGGACTGGGTACAATCGGTCTAATCTAGATTTAAATCTAATAGGCATATTTCACTAACCGTTCAGCCTAACAGCATTATAAGCATGACTCACGATTTATTGACCAATTAAAATATATATGTATGTTAGTACCTAGCGAGCTAGTAGATACCGTGTTTTGATATGTACAGTCAGCATCAAAATATAAGGTAAAAATAGTGATGGGGTCCCGCCCCATCACTTAGACTCCACTATCCGTCTGTCTGTCTGTCTGTCTGTCACCAGGCCGTCTATGGCCTATGACCGTGATAGCTAGGAGATACAGTTGAAATTACAATTACAGATGATCGCTATTTTGGTTGCTGCTATAACAAAAAAACCGGCCAAGTGCGAGTCGGACTCGCGCACTAAGGGTTCTGTGCCAACTTAAACTGGATTAGGATCCACTTACTTCCACTTAGCCAAAATACCACAATATTTTTGTTGACAGCAGATGTAACTTTGTTTTTCGTAGTGTTTGTATGAAGAACAAAGTTATGTTTGCGGTTGTTGAAAATGTGCTATATGTCAAAAACTACTAGTTCGATCTCGTTCAAACCAATTTTCGTTGAAAGAATTGGTTACGATCAACATCATGTATTTTTTCCAAATTTACACTTGCTTAGTTCATAAGTTAGATGGGAGGGGGGCTCATTTTATCACTTTGGAAGCGTCTATCTCTCAAACGTTAGACTTTTAGAGAAAATGGTTTTATAAAACCTCGATGTCATTTAAAAGACCTATCCATAGACACAACACGCATAGGTTTTGACTAAAAATTTTTTTTGGTTTTAGTTTAATGTTTGGGATTCCCTCCCTTAAACATCATTATTTTTTCATTTTTTGTATGAGAATCGTAAAGCGTTTAACAAGATACATCTAATTACCAAGTTTCAACTGTGTAATAGCACAGATTATATAATAGTTACTTAATAGTTTCAGAATAAAGTGGCTGTGACATACGGACGGACGGACAGACAAACTTGACGAAACTATATGGGTTCCGTTTTTGCCATTCGGCCATGGAACCCTAAAAAGTACTAAAAACAGAATAAAATTAATATTTAAGTACCATTGTACGGTAACGTGCTTTTAGCCGTTTTCGCTGGAAACTAATTTATGCTATTTTGCTGTTTTCAATTTTAGGTGGTCATAACAAAATTATTTTTAGGAACACGCGACCGCACGTCTGACTTTACATGTTGACCTTGAGACCGTTTCTATTCCCTTGTAATAAAGGCTGTTTTCGTAGTTCAAATGTATAACTCGTCTTGCTTCTGACCACTGCCACGAAAAAAAAACAAATATTTTTCGACGCTGACTGTACTTTATTGACGGTGCGACTTTATACATAAAACATTAGCATTTAAATCATATATACCTACACTAGAAAGATGTATGTATGTATAACTCGACTTGCTTCTGACCACTGCCACGGCAAAAGAAACAAATGATTTTCGACGGTGACTGTATCTACTTTATTGATGGTGCGACTTTATACATAAAACATTAGCATTTAAATCATATACCTACACTAGAAAGGTTTCTGTCTGTGATTATCAAAACGACTTTTATGGGACTGTCTTAATTACTTATCTTTTTAGGGCGAAATTAACATGATAAGTAGGTATACAAAAAATTTACAACTTAACATGGGCTGTTAGCCATACTTACGACAGAACTCTTTACATATTCGTTATGAATGTAAAACTATAGTTAATTTAGGTACCTAAATAAAGTTCATACTTACTACATCCATACTAATATTCATCCATTATAATAAATGTGAAAGTGTTTCTGTCTGTCTGTCTGTCTGTTACCTCTTGACGCTTAAACCACTTAAACGATTGAGATGCAATTTGGTATGGAGACAGTTCGAGACCCTGGAATATAAAAACATTAAGGGGGTGAAATGGGGGATGAAAGTTTATATGGAAAATCCAACTCTTGCGGGCGAAGTCGCGGGGAACCACTGGTAGCAAATAAATTTTTACTACATATAAAATTATGATTTTGACATAGCATAATACTTTAATAGATGAGACGGCTAATTTGAAATGTTTGTCTCCACTAATAATAAATAATAATAATGTCCTCCTAGCCGAATTTCGACTACGGCGGCCTATCTCAACAGAGATTAGCCAACTGCGCGGGACATATTATAGTGCACAAGTGTGTGCGCAATACACAGGTGCACTCTCAATTCCTTCACTCTCATAATTTCGGTGCGACGGCAGTCCGACATGACCGTAGAGAGATCAGGCGCAGGACCAACGGCTTAACGTCCTTTCCGAGGCACGGGGGTGTTAACACCACCAACTTCCTGACTCCGGAGCTGTATCTGAGTAGTTTCAAGACAGAAAAACCCAAACACTCAGTTCGACCCAGGATTCGAACCCGGGACCTCGTGGATAGTACCCAGCGTGCTGACCACTAGACCAACGAGGCAGTCCACTAATATCATGACACTTATCTGTCATTAATTTCAAACTAGCCGTCACATATTTTAACAAGTGTTATAGCAGTGAGAAAAGCATTATTAGTACCAAAGGGGGTAAATGTTTCCATTCTAAGCCATACCAACGTTCACCAACACATATTTAATTTTTAATCAAACGGTTTAGCATTATTTGACATATTTGTATGGGAATTCTGTAAAATTAACCGTCGATTGAGGTTTACAAGCTGTTTAAAATTTGGTTAACTAGGGTCTAAGGAACAAAAACAATTGACATCGGTGCAGTTTGTGTGTATATTTTTAACACCCACAGTGTTCTTTCTTATTATAAGTTTAAATAACAAACCAAAAATCCGACCCGTTTGCGAATTTTTGGTTTCTTATTTTAAACTTATATAAACTAGAAAAGTCCCTTAGTAAAAGTATTTGCGAGCCTTTCGGCTACGACGGCCAATATCTATAGAAAATAGGGTTACGAGCGAAAAGGAAAAGACAGATTTAAATCAGAATCAGTTGGTCTCGTATATTTATTACATACGAGATACAAGGAAGGTATAACGTCTGCCTCCTAGCACAGTGAATCGTAGTACAAAAAGAAGAGGGAGTAACGGGCGTTCATGGCTTTATATACTAAACCACAGACTAAACATCATTCGGTGTTGCTATGTTAATAATATTAAATAATTAGTTTTTGTTAGCATTAAATTCATTTATGCCAACAATATCAACAAAATTTTGGTAACTGCGCGAGACACTGCCAACTGCGCGGGAGACACTGTACTGCACAATATATTATGTGTGTGCGCCATACACAGGTGAACTTTCTGTTTCGCTGCTCTACCTAGTTCGGTAAGAAAGACAAAAATTCGACATGACCGGAGAGACATAAGGCGTACGACCTATTCTGTGGTAGAACCTAAGGTTGAAAGCGTGCTTACATACCAAATTAAATCACATTGCCCAATAAAATATTATAATTATATGTAGATTATAGATTTAACACGTTGAAAGCCGCGAGCACAGCCAGTGTTTAGTGCGTATTTAAGGTAACCAATCAAAAAAGTTGTTAAGGCAGCACGCAAGCTGCGCGCGAGCATCGCATGTCAGATAATAACTTGTTTAATCTGTGGTAGCCCGATACCTGCTCGTTCCCAGTTTGCCCAGTGATCTTAGCTGCGTTTGAGCAAAGTCTTGTTAGAACTTTTGGAGATGGTTTTGTAACATTGTTTCATCGACTTTAGCACAAGAAGGATATTGTAGACAGGTTTCGCTATAAGTCATCACAATGTCATTAAACTGCTCTAACATTTTATTAATGACGGTTCATAAAGGGTGATAATGTCAGAGTCTTAAAAAGTACCTTTAACTTACAAAGAAAAAAAGAAAGAGTAAAAATAATAAACCATTTCCCCTTAAATTTACAAATATTTAAGTTAGGTATTAGAAATATTCTCTAGATAACTTTAAAATCAGCCGTTGTCTCAAAACTTGCTAAATCCTAGTGAAATTTAAAAACAAGGTGGCGTGAAAAACACTATCAAATGCGTTTTGAAAATACGCGTCCTGATTTTGACTTCGTGTCGATTCAGTAATTTGAATGTGTAATTTTTGGAAGCTATTACTTTACCATTGACTGCTTATAATACACAAGTGCAACGGTGTTACCCTATTGTCTGTGTGTGCAATTTGGAATTAGCATTATTATTGGATTTTTAACCGTCCTACTTTTCTGACGAGCGAAACAATAACAGCGCATACTAAATAATATTAATTGAACTACGTGGAAAACGAAGCACTTATTAGTTTCCCTTTCAGAATTTTGAAGTTGCCTACCTACTACCTAATCCACAATAAAAGCCTCCAAACCTAACAACTTCGGAATCTGTTTTAATATTCTGGCAAATTTAGAGATACCTAGTCCGGTAAGTAGGTACCTACTATTCTACAGTAGAATTTATGTTGACAAAATAAAAACCTTGTATTTAGTTAAAGTGGGACTGGGCCGGACATGTCTGCCGCATGTCAAACGACCTTTGGGCCAAGAAGCACTAAGTCCCTTTAAATGGAAAACGACCACGCGGTAGACCCAGAAGGCGGTGGCGCGACGAGCTGGACTTATATTGAGAAGACTGGGAGGCAATGGCCCAAAATCGTGGAGAGTGGAGAAAGGGTAGTGAGGCCTTTGCACTGCAGTGGGACACAACATGCTCCTAATAATAATAATAATTTAGTTTAGTATTAAATAATCATAATTGTAGGCAGTCAATGGGCTCAATTCCAATGCGCCCTGTCTAAGATTAAATTTAGGTTCAGCCTCTTTCTTTCTCTGCCAAACAAACGAAAAGAGACAGACTATATCAATTTAGAAACGTCAGACTTAACAGCTGTCCGTTGCTAAGGAAATTAGAGAACCCATAGACAATTTAGTAGGGATGTCATTCGATGACGACTAAAGTTAGACGAAAACACGCAAAAACTTGTACTAATACGTTAGAAATCGCATCACTTAATTTGACGTTTCTAACTTATTGTAGTCTGTCTCTTTTCGTTTGTTTGATTGAGAAAGAGAGAGACTGAACATAAATTTAATCTTAGACAGGGTGCATTGGAATTGAGCCTAATGTGTTAACTTGAGAAGTGGGTAAGTACCTAGAATCACTTAAGGACTTGTGTATGTTTTTAGGAATTGGAATGGATTAATTCTGCTTCCACAAATAAAAACTTCACAGCACGGAAACTAGACGTGCCAACGTCTGAATTGCCCCGAAATGCTAAATTCGATTTCCATGTGGCACACATTTTTTGTCACACAAAAACTTAAGGTAAAGTTCCGAAATGAAATGAAATGAAATATTGTTTATTTGCGTTTGTATAGGGTGTACAGAAGATGCCAGTGTAGTGAATGAGCGCCTATCCAGCCATTGTCAATAGCATGCAAATACTAAACCTATTTATTATTGTCTACAATCAACAATTTATTGAAAAATGACAATTTTATATATTATTATTAAGAGATTAATTATAATTATACATTATGATTAATTATTTAAATGTCATTGATTTTCAATCTTTGAGATTTAAAAATTCTTGAACCGAATAGAATCCACGAATTATTAACCATTCATGTAATATTTTCTTAAATTGATTAAACGACTGATCCTTTATAAACTTAGGTATCTTATTATAAATTATTACACACATGCAAAAACTGTTTTTTTGCATTCGAGCACTTTTTGGTATCAAGTCAAACACTATCCTGTTGCCGTGTCTCGTGTTCCGTGTATATAAATCCTTAGCCTGTTTAAACTGGTTTGGGTTTTTTTTCACGAATTTTGCCACCTCTAATATATATAGGCAGGGTAATGGCAGGATGTTCAGTAACTTAAATAACGGTCTACAGGATTTATCCGGCGCTACGCCGCAGATTGCTCTAACGCATTTTTTTTGGGCTACAAATGCTTTGTGCGAATTGGTACTACGAGGGTCAAACTGAAAGTTCTTAGAACTGGCCACTTATAAACAATATAATAAAAAAAATATTCTAAAATTTGAAAATAGAACTCTTTGCCAATATTACTGAGTATATATTTCATTCATTTGTCATTTGTTTTACGACTTGGCGGCAAATTGAAAATTGTCTGTGTCACGTCAAAATGAATTTAACACGAGAAAATTTTCGTGCAATGATTTTTTATGACTTTCGATGTCATTTAAGTCAACAAGAAAGTTATGATAGACTACGATTGGCCTTTCACGATGAAGCCCCATCTCGTGCGACTGTTTACAACTGGTTTAATGAGTTTAAACGTGGTCGCACTAATCTCACTGATGATGTACGTGAGGGACGGCCTTCTACGGCGACGACTGAAAATAACATCTGTGTTGTGCGGCGTATGATAGAGACTGACAAAAGAGTGACCTATCAGCAGATTCGGACAAGCTTAGGCATCGGTATGAGTCAAGTGCACAAAATCCTCCACGAACATTTAGCGGTCAGGAAGCTTTGCGCCCGGTGGATACCTCATAATTTGACTAAGGCTCAAAAACTCCATCGTGTGGATTGGTGCCGTAAAATGATTGAAAGATTTAACGGAGGTGACTCAAATGCTGTGTTCGACATACTAACAGGTGACGAAAGCTGGATTTACTGTTATGATCCTGAAACCAAAAGACAATCTGCTCAGTGGGTGTTTCCTTTCGAGGAGTTGCCAACTAAAGTGAAGAGAGATCGAAGTGCGGGAAAAAAAATGGTGGCCTCGTTCTTTGGAAGGATAGGTCATTTCGCAACAATTGTGTTAGAGGATCAAAAAACAGTTTCTGCAGAATGGTACACTACCAATTGTTTGCCACTTGTCTTGGAAAAAGTTCGAGAGAAACGACCTCGCAGTAGGATCCTCCTTCACCACGACAACGCCTCGTCGCACACCGCCAAGCGAACGATCGACTATTTGGCGACATCAAACGTTGAATTACTGGGTCACCCGCCGTATAGCCCCGACCTCGCGCCTTGTGATTTTTATTTATTTCCAAAAATTAAAGAAAAACTTAAAGAAAAGCGGTTTATGAATGCTGAAGAAGCGGTGGCTGCGTATCGCGATGCCATTGAAGAGACCCCTAAGGACGAGTGGGCAAAGTGCTTTTCCCAGTGGTTCCATCGCATGCAGCGGTGTATTGACGTCAATGGACAATATTTTGAAAAGATATAATAAAACTAATAACTGGCTAATGTAATCAGTTTTTGGTTTTCTAAGAACTTTCAGTTTGACCCTCGTATTTCCCCAGATCACAAGTCCACATCGAAGTACTGATTCGACATACGCAAAGTAGGCAGTGAGGGCTGTTGCCTTATTTGCTACTTTGGTCAATTTATATAGCGCAAATGAGAATCTGTTGATTTTAGAACATACGTTATTTACATTTTGCTTCCAGTCTAAATTATTATCTATTTCTGTACCTAAAAATCTTACAGTATCTGCATGTTTAAGCACTTGTCCTTGGTAATGTATGTTTAAGATTAGTCCGAAATTATTAAAGTTCATATAGTATGTTTTGTTAATATTTATTTTTAAATTATTCGCATTAAGCCACTCAATCACAATCCCAAGAGTTTTATTTACTTCAAGATCGTGATCATGTATTCCTTTGATTTTTTCCGTTGTTACAATCACGGATAAGTCATCAGCAAATAATCTAGACCCAGGCCATCCAATTCGTCACGTTGGTTTACGGTTCCCCAACCATCGAACCTAAGACATCCATCCATCAGTTCGAAGTGTCAAGGTAGGCATATGCGTGAGGTGCGAGACGCTAAATGCGACGCGACTTCTCGTCTCACAAAATTTTGTTAGTACTTATTCTGTGTCCGGACATCGAATCTAGACCCACAACGAGACCTAGAGCGTCGGTGGCGCAGTGACTAGCGAACCGAAGACATCCATTCATCAGGTCGAAGTGTCAAGATAGGTATGTGAGGAGCGGGACACTAAAATGCGACGCGACGTGTCGCTCGCGGGCGTCGTCTCCACTTACAATAGGCTGTCTGTGCACGAACGACTAGACTACTACTAACTGAGATAGGTTATTATTTAACTATTATTGCAATAGTTGTTATGTTTCTGAAAGCTATAACTATTGCAATTCGAAAGCAATCGAGCTAGGCGGCAGGTCTGGAGGTCCTAAATTGTATGTTCCTAAATGATTCATTTGGAAGGTAACGCTATCGCCAATCAAGTGAAATAAAGATCAATTCAAAATTATTAAGTGTCATAGAGAAAAAATTTTTTTAAAGAAATATTGCTAAAAATTTTAATAAGTTAAATAGTTTTTTAAACCTATTACAAAACAAAAACCAAAAATGCTATTTTTCGAAAAAAAAAATTAAAAAAAGGAAAAAAAAATTTCATTAGGATTTTGTCTCTAAAATTTAATAAATAAAAGGCCCTTAAATTATCACTAGTCGAAATCCGGACATCCTGTATATTTTTTTGTTATTATAACTCTTGAGTTGACGCCCTAAATATTTTTTTTAAGTTTTTACTTTTGTAGCAGGCAGTTACTAATACGATACTCGTACGATATTAAACAGCATAACATAGACAAACCCATTTATCAGAGGGTGGACGGGAGGAGAACTTAGGGTGGGAGGGCCGTCCAGTCGGACCCAATCGCGTTCGTGATAGTTCCAATAAAAGTTAGTTACCTACTTTTGGTTAAATAACTAACTAACGATACACATGATACCTACTATGAGTTGAGATACGGCCTATTACGAGATGCCTATGCTAACTGCTGAATAATTTGCAATAATTTGCTGATGTTCCGAATGGTCTCAACAGCTAGGTTTTTATTTATCAATAGTTTTTAAAAATCTTTAACACTCACACGTTGTTATTACAAAAAAAATAGACCATGTTGAAAATAGGTCTAAATATTAGCCGACAACAGAGGAATGAATGACACATTCGTGACATAACCTAATAGAGAAACGCTTTTCTAATTGGCTAGCTAATAGCTTAGTCCTGACTTAAACCCGGTACTAAGTTTTTGTAATAACGGGGACAGTGTTCTTTTTTATTTATAAAGTTTAAATAAGATACCAAAAATTAGCACACGAGCAGGATTTGAAACCACGACCTTTGACTAACCGGGCAAACGCTCTTAGAAACTGAGCTACCGTGCAGTCCATCCGCCCTTGCGAAATCAAATGATGAGCGCGTGTAGTCACACGCGCTCACGATAAATGAAAACTCGCACTAGGCCCTCAGATATGAAAAAGCGAGCTTTAGTCTATGGCACAAAATAAATAATTTATGGTACCTAACATCTCCAACGAATTCTATAGAGTCGCACAAATGTCGCAAAATCTTAAGCTTGCGGGGAGCCTTAAAGAGTAGTTCGCTAAGGAGCTATTTAATCTTCGTACTAGGCAGGTATTTAGCCACGCGGCGTCAGGTATTGTCGATGGATATAGTGCATAAGCGAAAGCGGGAAGCAAGTAGCCGTAGACTAGAAATTAGCTTAAGAATCTATCAGTATAAATATCACGAACACCTCATCGTTATGTTTTTTATTTAAATACTATTTTTATTAATAGGCAGAAATTTGACCGAAGTCTCACCTGAAGGTAATCGACGATGCGGCCGTGGAAGCCTCTTTTCTTAAAGAAATCCACATGAGGATCTATTCAATCATTGTGTAGGTAGATATTACAGAATATTATTAAGTTACACACGGCCGCACGTTACACTACCCCACTTTGACCCTGAGACTGCCTCTATTTCCTACGTAATAAAAGCCTTTTTAGTAGTTTAAATAAGTAACCTGACATACTGCCGACTGTACAGTGACCAGCACATCAGACCCTTTTACAACTGCATAAGATGCCACAGTAAATAATAAATAAAAAGTATTTGTTTGGCACAAATTACAGAGCAGGTCATTTCAAGATTATCAATAATCACCTACACTAGGTGAAACCTGTATCGTAGGCAATTACAGTGAATACCTTGACGTGCTGTTGTCTGTACTTTGGTTGTATCAGATCAATATAGTAGATGATGAACGTGATGCATAAGAGGACGCGGGACGGAGGTGGCCATAGAGTGGTGTAGCTGAAACAACGCAATCCAAAGATACGACCATTTGAGCCTTATTTTCTAAAACTTCGCAGAAGGTGTTGTTTTGGTTTTTGCTAGAATAGGATCCCATGCCGGTGGAACTTTCCAACCATCTTCTCTATTGAAATTTGGAAGTTTTCTAATTTAAATGGCTTCACGTAGCATTCGAGGAATAAAACGCCGTTCTTTTGCAAGTATTTTAGGTTGGTCAAAACGAATGAAGTGGTTGGGTTTGTCTAAGGCATGTTCACACACTGCAGATTTCGTGTTCCGTCTATGTTTTACGTCAGCTATGTGTTCTTTTATCCGCACGCCTATACTTCGCTTTGTTTGCCCGATGTAGGAGAGGCCACAGTCACACTCCAGCTTGTACACCCCTGCATCTTGAAGAGGTATGTTGCACTTGACAGGTGGTAGGAATTGGTTAATCTTCTTTTGCGGCTTGAAGTAAGTTTTGATTGAAGCACGCTTCAAGATATTCCCAATCTTGTCAGTGACTCCCTTCATGTATGGTAGTACTGCAGGTTGGCGTTCAACTGTCGTAGGCTTGGCACGGGGTCTGCAACGACGTGGTACTGGAAGCTGGTTGTCCCGTAGTACCTTCCTTACATGCTGAAGCTCAGCAGCCAGATGTCGATCGTCACAGATGCCCCTCGCTCTCTGAATCAAAGTTTTGCCCACGGTAGCTAACTGTGAAGGATGATGGTGAGACGCACCATTGAGATATTTATCGGTATGGGTGGCTTTTCTAAAGACTGTGTGGCTAAGGGTAGGTAAAATATCTAAGAAAGCTAGTTTACTGTCTGCCTCAATTTCCATAGTAAATTTAATTTTGGGATGTATTGAATTAAGATGATTAAAAAAAGCAGAAACACTATTGGTGGGTAAAATTGGTGGGTAAGATCTCAAGACACGGTTAGCTCTTTCTGCGTGACGGTAGTTAAAATCTTTTAAAACTTTGTAATGACAAATAATACCTTAGTCTCCCTGTGACCACGATCGCTGTAAAGTGTTCGAAACGTCAGGTTTAAAATAAAATGTAAATAAATCGCGAAGTAATCCGTAAAATTGTGTTTTAATGAGTTCAACAATTCGCGTAAACGTAAGAAACAAATACTTCGCAGAAGAATCAAAAACTGAAACCTATATGGTACTTCCCGTTGACCTTAGATTCCAGATAGCAATATAAAATTATACAAAAAGCAAGGTCTTAAACATGAATTCAGGACAACTGAATGCCGCTGAGGTTACGTCATAAAAAAAATACTTTACTCTACAAGTTAGTACGCAGTGCAAAAGTCCGACTCGCACTTGCCCGGTTTACACAGTTTTTTTTATTCTTCTCCGCTAACTCGTCCGCTCCGCTCATGAACTATACACAGCCCTAAGCTGCGCCGGTTAGCGAATATGGCATAACGTGTCGTCGCCTTTTATGATTAACTATTATTAATTTCTGCTCTACCGAGTAAAAACGTTTACCGTTATGAATTATTAGCTTAGGGGCGAAGCGCCCCGATTTAGATCTGCTATAATTAGACGATTTTGTTTAATTAGGCTTGGAGCGCAGTCAGTAGTGATTTCAAGCAACGACGACCACATCTATGACATAAAGGTCCATCCAGATCAAACTGGTAATGAAGGCTTAATCAGTCACTTTAACTTATTACGATTATGGGAATCGAACCTACAAATCCTACGATTCATGATTGTAGGCCTGATCATCTAAGATCAGCCTATAGGCAGGCTCGGACAGAATTTACTCACTAACTAAAAATAAAGAAATCGTTGTTATACCTAGTTTAATACCTTGACCTTCTTCTTATCGTGTCGATGGTAAAGCGACTTAAAAAATTGTTGTGCCCAGTTATTGGCGACGCGGTTTGCTTTGTCGTTTGCACACATAAGGCCTTCTAGACAGCACGAATCTGGGCACGCAGGACAAGACAAGAGATGGGACATTTCTAATACCTTGATGACATCTCACTAAAGCCCTTATCATATTATCCGATACCTAAATAGGGAACAATTTAGGCAGGAGAGCGACCGTGAACTTAAATGTAAACTAAATCGGATCCAATTTATTCCGAACTTCGTTTACTCCTTCCTAATTTCTCCCTAATTAGGTTTCCTACAATTCAGATAATCCAAGAAATAACCACACCCAAAAAAACTATATAACCTATACTAGGTACTTATTCTGTGTCTATTCTATACTGCTAGTCATGTAAGCCATCACTAATCCAAAATTGACTGACCGACTGACTGAAATTTGAAATGAAACTGACTTAGGCTCGGCTAAACAAAAATTTCTAGTTACCTATTGCTGAAGTTACCGTTAAATTAAAGATTAGATTAAGTTTATATAAAGGTAACTTTAGCAATTTTAGTACGCGATCTTAGGGTCTAGTTTGTCACTAACACATGTTTAATTTTTAAATGGCGGCTTTAATGTTTTTTGATATATATTGTATGGAAACTGTCAACTTACCGGCTGTTAAAAAGTTTATAAACTCAAGTCCGTAGATTCTGACACTTAGTCAGAATCAACGGTATGGCGCGCCATGTTAACTCTCTGAATAATATGTACTTAGGTAAATAAACAATGTGGATATGAATAAATCGTGCCAGTCATTAACTTAAAACAATAGCAGTTTGTAGGTAACCTAGTAGTACCTACTAGTAAGCATGTAGGTACTTGTCCACCTCTAGACCCTAGCCGAAACAGAAGTTAGTTCAGTAGGCTTAAGTGCCCCCGAGACGATCAATAGCGATTGTCAATTTTTACGTTTTGATGACCCAAATAATGTTTTAATTAAATGTGCCAATGATCTAGCTTCAATTAATCGGTATGTAAAGTCGTTTTAAGGGTATTTATTTTATATTTTTTTCTGAATATTTAGCCTGTTTTATGAAACTCAATTAAATGAAAAGGTGTTCCAAGCAGTATTTATTTTATTATATAAGTTTAAATAAGGAACTAAAAATTCGCACACAGGTAGGATTTAAAAATTTTAACCCACGTCCTTTGGCTAAAGCCATAATTAAGAAAGAACACTGTGAGTGTTACAAAACTATAATTTTATTATGTTTTTTTATTATGGTATGGCTGTATAAGTACAGATGTCTTTGCCACTTGCAGAATGACAACTAACTAGCACGCACTCATTCATGACAGCATTGACAGCCAATCGCGTTTGACATTCCGGAGATTTGACAAGTCATACATACACACCAAAAACCAAAGACATTGTACTTATTGTATTAAGTACAATGTCTTTGCCAAAAACAAACACATACGTAGTTTAGTCACAGATTATATCAGTTTAGTGGCGGATGTGGTGTCAAATAATAGTTTGTGTTTCGTTAAAAATAAACCCCATCATTTATTTCTGAGTAACTTAAATAGCAAAATAGTGTTTCAGAGCGTCAAATCTCTAAAGGGTTGGAATTAGCATAGGTTATACAACGACCTCTATGTTACACTAGACAGGCTGTTCAGAACAAACTTTGTGGTACAGTGAGTTGAGGCCAGATGGAGCATCCGCGTTTAGTCTGTTGCCAGAAACTACCATGTCAAAACGTCGCCTACGTCAAAAGACGAAATTAAAAAACTACTTAAATATGTGTTATTGAGCCATATTTTCACATAGTTTGTACGTGATATTTTTTATATTTTTAAAACTTAAGCAATTATTTTGCAAGTTTTTACTTAATTGTATTAAGTAAATCTAAGTGATTCGAAGTTTAATTTGAGGCGTAAAAGTATTAATTTTAGTTTTCTCACAACTTGCATAGAAAACCAAAGATTAATGTGAAAATTCAAAACAGACATGCCATAAGTCTTATAGGTAGAAAAGGAATTATATGTTTTTTTCTTTCAGATCAAAAAGGCCTAGGTATATATGAAAGTATAAGTAATTTATTCAAAAATGCCAACGGTTGTAAAAACAGCTCAAAATATTTCGTAGTTTTTAGTACTTAACCAAATGAAACTTAAAGTTATTGTAATTTTATTATATTGTTATTACAAATCATGTGTTTTATTTCAATGGACTTTATCATGAAGTAGGCAAAATGAGGTTCAAAAAATACGTTACTGAATAATATTGTAAGATAGGTTATGTTACTGTCTAATTATGTTGTTTTAATATTCGTAGGCATATAACACTTTTTTGTGGATACAATATCATATTTTTTTATAACCATCATAACTCGAAATTAAAAATAGATGTAAGTAGTAATATTGAAGTGTAGGCAAAAACTAAAAACCAGCAACGCGTCATATCTGTTCCATTACTCTTTGCTACCTTTGACAGCTCAGTGCTACCGTTTAATGGCGATTGTCTTGTTTGGTAGGTATGGAAAAAAATAATGGATGAGTTTTCTTTTTGGAAAGTGTTTGTTTTTTCAGTAATTAGTTTTCTCTAATGCTTGAAAATGATTTAACAAATCATGATCAATTATATTTTTTTGCTACAGCAGCTTAATATTGATTGTTCTTAGAAACACGGCAATAATCTGCATCAAATAAAAGAAATAAAAAAATAATAATGGCAACACTTCGTAATTATGTCATTTTAGAAAATGTGATACAAAATTTGTTCTGAACAGCGTGTCTAGTATAAAATACATATAAGTCTATGAGGTTATATTATACTTTACATACCGAATTGCTTCAATAGGTATCTCTGTAGACGATCATTTGGCCCACCAATAACGTAAAAATGTATAATCACGATTGATCGTCTCGGGGGCGCTTTACAAACCTCATCATGACATGATAAGGTATAATACACGAAAGAGTGGGTAGGTGTTGTCTTTGACTGTCTCGTTGGTCTAGTGTCGCTTACTTCTGTCTAAAAAGGTCCCGGGCTCAGGCCGGAATTGTTTTTTTTTATAAGTCTGTGCGCTGGCTACAATCTAAATCCGGGTTCGATTCCGGGTCAAGCTGAAGTTTCTGGGGTTTTCGGTCTTGAAATAGGTAATTTAAGAAACAGCTTAAAATGAGGGTTTAATTCTACCAACTTCATGACTCCGAAGCTGTTTCTGAATTATTTCGAGCCTAAGAAACCTAGAAACAAATTTTAGCCGATCGAACCTGGATGCTTGTGGATTGTACCCACGCGCTGGCCACTAGGTATACTACCAAACAACGAACGAGGATAGAAAGAGAATAGGTAAGTATATAATAGGTAAACGGCTCAGTTGGAGTGAGCTTACTGTATCTGCCTTTTTTATAGGTAAATAAATATAGTTAGACGCAACTCGCAAGCGCAACCACGATTACACAAACCCACGCGCAACTGAATGATATTCACCTACTCGGAAATCTACGAACTGTCGTCACCCAATAAACAGCGTTCATTCACAAGCCAACCGCCAATGCCGCCAAAATAACGAGCCGAATCTCAAAACAAACTTCCACCATTATAATTTTGTTTCGCCTCAAGCGAAGGCGTCACGAAAAAAACAAAATCCTTCCGCAAAGAATTTAGAAGTGTCCGCCTGGCTGGCCTGGCCTGCCTGAGTTGAGACGAAATTCAACTTGCTCGTTATAAATTTTGTGAGATAACAATGCGTGCGTGTGGGTGTGTGCTGCTGACGAGTATAGTTACAGCACGCAATAACGCTAACAAGCGTGCGAGCGGGATAGGGATATGTTTGTAGCGCGGCGTTTCGCTCGCACCTCGACAACATGGCGCGCTGACTCGGGCGCAGGCTCGAATCGTATCGCCTGCCCACTCAAGGTTCGCTGACTGCCGTTCTTTTGTTTTTAATGTTGCCGCAAGATGGAGACCTCCCCAAAGACGGGGAGATTTCTTAATATAGTTAAGAAGTTTAAGAAACTTCAATTTTAAAATAAAAATATAGGCTTTTCAGTTTTTTGCTTGATATTCTGGCCTTGAGCAGGTGCTTTTTTGCATTATAAGCTTGTCTCGCCATCGTTATCCTTGCTTTTATATCTGGTGTACATCTGGAGTCACTAGTTATCAAGCTACCTAGATATTTGAAGGTTTTAACCTGTTCTATTTTTGTGTTATTTATTGAGATAGGACTATATTTTTCCTTTTAAGAAGCAATTAGTGTTTTTGTTTTATTTATGTTAATTTTGAGACCAAATTCTTTTAAAATAGTGTCCATTTCTGTAACCAGTTCTTCCAACTCCAATCTGTTTTCTGCAATGGCTGGAATATCGTCGGCAAAATGAATGAATTTAAATACGTCCCCATTAATTTTGACGCCCCCCTTTTTTGATTCCGTTATTCTGCGTATCGCACATTCTATGAATAAATTAAAAATTACGGGGAAAGTGGACATCCCTGCCTAACTCCCTGTCTTATTTTTGCCTTTCCGTTTTCCTCTCCTACTTCTATTACCGTTTCTTGGTTTTTATATAATTCATAAATAATCCTTCTGTCTCTATAATCCAATCCAGCTTCTTTGAGTACTTCCATCATTATTTTCCAATTGACCTTATCGAACGCCTTTTCTAAGTCGATAAAAGCTATATGTGTGTCCATGTCAAAATCCAGTCTTCTGTCTATTACCAATCTCAAAGCTAGTATTGCTTCTTTGGTTCCCTTCTCTTGCCGAAACCCATATTGATCTGGTCCCAAAAAGCACTCTGTTAACGGTCTTATTCTGTTCTGAATTATTTTTATTAAAATTTTACTTGCCTGTAAAATAATACTTAGTGTTCTATGTTCTTCGCATTTGAGTGTGTTTGCGATCATCAACATACATAAATCTCCAGAGAAAGTTAATTGACCTAAACCTCAAACAATGGGATGTCACGATTTGATCAATGATTTTAGCGCTTTCGGGGTAAATCTCCCAGCGCATGCCCATCTCAGGTCGAAGACGCGTGGAAAACAAACCCGCATCTCCTTGGCACCCCGGACCGCAGACCAAAACAGCGCCAGCCGAGGACCTGCTCCGAACCGAACGTCTGCATACCGATCGTTCGTTTTTTAAACGCGCCCGTCGGTGCACGCGTTCAATGTGTGCGTACCGCCTCTGTGTGCGCTCCCGCTCAGCGTTTGATAGTGTGCAGTTCACTCGCGCTTTGCGACCAAGTCGGATGTATTTACGTCGCTCCGATTATCAAAATAATGATCAGTGTACATTTTACGAGCATCGCGAGTGCATAGTGTGTGATAATAATGTAACGTGCGTGTTGTGATTGTGTTTCGGTGGATTTACGCCATGCGCGACTTTAGGTATGTCTTGGGGTCGCTGCCCGTTTTCGTATTTTTGTTTGACACGACTAAGGTTAGTTGAGTGCAGCCGGCATGGTATCATGTGTTCAGTTCAGTCAGTAGTGTACAGCAATAAGGCGTTATCAGCGTTTGTGCGAACGAAGAACAATTTGCATAGCTGGACGCTGATATGCCCGGGTGTAAAGTACAAACGTACAAACTGACACTTTTCAAAACACAATCTTGTGTTGAAGTTATTCACTCACATCCCAGATGGATAATAGACGGATGTGTGCCTAATCAATCAGTCTATTCAATCACACAAAGTAATTATACTAAAACACAAGTCATTACTACCAAGTACCGACCAGTCTTTAGTTGTTAATCTAAAGATAAGAAGCATAACTTCAAGACGGTTGCTCTCCAAACTTCTCGACTTATAAAATTATTATAATACCATCTTATTTGGGTAATGTTTCACCAATAGGTGTAACCTAAAACAACTTTGAATGAACACCGGTAATCGGTAGGCATGTACCTACTTATCTATGTACATATCGTAGTTAGAAGGTAGTACCTCCTTACCTGTCATTGTAGGTAGGTACATGTTTTTTTTATTATGTCAATACAATAACAATAGGAAATCAAGTTTTCTTCCATTCGCGTAGACAGTGTCAAGTAAAAACAAATCAAGTTTCAAAATATTCATCATCATCTCAAATTCGAATGCCTGTATTGTATAGGGTAAAAACACAAATTTAGGGTTCACTACCTAGGTGATAAAAAAAAAAACTAGATAAGTAGGTAGCTAAAATGCGTGTTTATTCCCGTAAACATTTATAATAGTTTACTAGATAGACCTATTTCACAACCCACGTAAAGACGTACGAAAGATCGTTTGGATTAAAGAAGAAAGCTGCACGATCATTTAAAATACACACGCACGGTCATCCAAATGTCCTTTTTAGTTTAAAACTCGCCTTGTAAACGGATGTCAGCTTTTAAATAGACAAAACGGGCAAAAAACTAGCAGCAACGTAGGCGTAGTAGGTACCTACCTATTTTACTCAGAAAACGTTAACTGACCAGTTAGTAAGGACATCTAAAATGGTACGAATGCAATAATTCTTTCATAGAAATTTTAATTAACTCGATGTCCGGAATAATTGAAATATTCATCGGCGGTGCACAAGCGACAAGGACAATGTTGATAATTGTAATGCCATTTATTTTTTATCACAACGACCCCTTGGACATAACGCTATTTGCCCCATCAATGTGCTGAATGCACCTGCTTTGTGAAAAAGTTGGGATGTCCTTAACAAAAATTATGGGTTTGCATTATTATTGTAATGATACGTTAGGCTTATTAGGTACCTACAGGTGACACAAGATTTACAAAAAGTTGAGTTGAAATCTAGTAGGTATTCGTCTAAAAAAACGTTAATTAGGTATATAAAAGTATGTAATTTGAAAACATTTTCTGCCAGCTTTGTTTAGATGGCATACCTATTTTTTTTCAATCTCTTCGGTAGTATTCCTTATTTATTTAGCACATCATTAAACCTTTATAAATTAAGGTCCGCGATATGAGCAAAAACTTGCATTCGAAAAAGGGATACCTACGGTACAAATTCATTTTCGTATTCGAAATCTTGCGACGGCCATTTTTCAATAAGATGACCGTCGCGGAAAAAAAAAGGAATATATAACCTCTTTTCTTTTCACAGAAAAAATATATTTCACAAATCCTTTTCTTTTTTTATGGCGCACTAAAAATGCGACAGGCAGGGTCACGAGTGGCCAGTTTGAAAACCGAGTTTTAGAAGGCTTTTTACCGTTCGATTTCGCGTTTCATATGCAGCAGAGAAACTCGATTTTTTCTATGTGTCAAACATTGGCACTTATTCTGTGACATTGGCTTCTTTTTTTGTGAAACCGTATCCGTAATCCTCGTGATGATCATTACCAAACTTTCATGAAATCTTAAATTTCATATAAAATAACCATAAAAAATATGTTGATTAACACAGTAGGCTTTCCCCCATATTCAGCCAAAAAAGGGCAAATCAAAGATGGAAGATAAAACATAGTTTTTATAAATAAAAATAAAAATAAAAAGCCGCCGGCGCGTATTCAAAAGTCGAAATCTAAACACGTTGTTCTCAGAAGCGAACAATCGTTTTATTTGGTCGTTATCTGAAATGAATAATTCATGTTATAATCGAATTTCCTACGCTTTGTAGGTATTGCTGTATCTAATTAACTAGATTTGCTCTTAATTCATATTGTTTCTAGTAACCATTAAGCTTACATTATGTTGGGCCGTCAAAAGTCGAGACATTAGTAACGCCTGTGTAACTCATAATGTCTATATTGTTGCTTTAACAAGATTAAAAAACTACTTAAAATGCTGACAAAATATGAGTAAGAATTACATAAAGTATAAAAAAATGTTATGTTGTGAACTCGCGACTGTTTTAGTTTTACAGATTAATAAATTATTAACAATGGGTCAACAAAAATTAGATCTAGACCTAGAAGTATCGCGATTTTACGGGCACAGAAATGAGCAGGGTTGGCCAACTGTTTTAAAATGTTTTAAAAGTAAGTATGTTTAAAGAAGTTGCAGTGTATACAAAATATTTAAACATAGCATAGTGGTGATCTCCAAAAATTATTAAGGGATTAAAAAGCTAGTGTGTTAGTTGCATATATATTTTTGCTCGAACTAGTTACAAACTGGTTACTTATAAAACTGTAAAACAGCCGAACTATTTAATAATACACATAATATAGAAACAAATAGTAAAATAAACCGTTTTTGCCTCGTTAAGCATCACATCAAATCAACGAATGACAAGACAAGAAAAAAATATGACCATGAATTAAAATAAATAAAAGGGAAGATGCCTATTTGCAAACAGATTTAAATTAAAATTTTAAGTAGGTACTCGAGTAGATGAGCAGCCCTAAACATAACGCGGCGCGCTATGAGAACCCGCGCGAGAGCCGAGAATGTTAATGCGCTCGTGTGTTCGTTGCGCACACGCAGCATACCCAATGCGCTCTCAAAATGCACTGTGCAACTAATGTGCGGCGAGATTTCATGTTTCGTAGTGAGAAAAAAAAGTTTACGTGTCTCGTTGGATTTGCAACGACTACTGTTCACGTACACTAGCAAAAAAAAAGTATGCGAATTATTGTTAGTGGATTCTTAATGTTTGTTCTAAAATCTTGAAACTAGTCAAGATTTTTTTTTCAAATCTCATCACAGACCTATATCTTTAATTGTTAAAACATCGTCAAAATACGTTAATTTATAAAAACATTACTGAAAATTGTCATAAAACGTCCTCCCATTGTTATACGATGTAAATTTCAAAAATTTTGAGCAGTAAGAATGTACATTTTATATTACTGGAAACCATGTAGGCGAAACCACTTCGCAGTTCGCAATAACCTACTTAGTTTTAAGCTGCCACTAAAATACAGGATCTTTGACAGTCATATAAACCCGGAGAAACTCAACTAGCAGAGGTTAACGATGAGCAATAACACTTCTCAATTTCGAATCGTCGTTATTCAGGTTCGTTGGTGCGTTTTTGCTCGTTGTCCTTTTTGCCATACACTGTCAATTGTCACAACAATTGGTTAAAAAAAATATTCAGATTGTTCAAGGGTCAGTAAGAGGAAATTACAGACGGTAAGATTAGGTAAAGTTTATTGTAACTTTGATTATATTTATACCTTATTAGTAAATATGTCGAAACAATGTAAGACAAATATATTTGCCGAAAACATAATCTTGATTAGTAACTTTTTAGCAGCTTATAATTATTTTTATAACTTAAACAAATTATTTGCAAGTTTTACGTAAGTTTTTAGTTAGTTTAGTACAAGTTTTTAAGTTTTTTCAAAACAGCCTGCAGATAATTTTTCCACGATGATATGATAGAGATGATGAATAATGTTCCGAGAATTCTCCAGACAATATTGTCTTGTCCACCGAATCAAATGCATTCGAAGCTTCGAATCGGCTTCGAGTTGTCGTGGTAATCTTGCGCCGATTACCATACGGGCCACGTATTCAAATTGTTATGTTGCTCTTTGTTGCTTCGGCCGTAGGTTATGTCACATAAATACCGGGTGATGTGTGTTTAATGCCACATGGAAATGATTTGGAACTGACATCTACATTGCAAAAGTCAAGATTGCCAATACGTACACAGCCTATATATTTTTAAATATTTTTGTAGGTACGCTTGATTATGAAATAAACATAAATTTATTTATTCATAATCTTGATTTGAAATTGATTCTCTTGTTGACGATGTTTTAAAATATTAATTTCAATGTGTACAAGTCTTTTATTTTACCATAAATATCTGTGCTCATTTTCGTAACCAAATTATTGTTTAAATAGATAATACTTATTAATTATAGCGATTCCACAAATCATTAAACGATCTCGACATAAATAAATATATTTCGTTCCGCGTCCTGTAATGGACGTTTCTTGGAATTGAGGGTGATTTCACGGAGCCAGCTCGAAATGCGTCAAAAAACCTCCAACATTTGTCACAGAAAATAGTTACATATTTGTTTGGCATGTGTGAGGCGACCTTTTTCAATATTCAATTTTGAAATTCGCACTGGGAAACTTTCAAAACGTGCTAAAAAAAGTCTGCGTTTTAGATAGTAAGAAATACAATTATTTTATTTATTTACTATAATGTTGACAGACTGACAAAGAAACTAATTTTAAACAACCTTTGATTCCACTTTTTCATATTCTAGATTTTCGCTTACTTTAGCATGTACATATTTGAAAATGTACTATTACTTGTATTGTATGACAAATATGACGACGTTACTTTTCGCAATTCTTGTTTGTGTATGCCAAGTTTTTTTCACAAGTGCAAAAAGTGTCCTCAATTTTGAAATGAGTCTAGGTTAATGATGACAATTCATTTATGACTAGCCGCCTAGGGTTTGCAACTGGGCAGCATTTATGAATATTTTCTAGATTTATAAAAAACCATCTGAAAATAGTTTTAGCATTTCATTTTGTTTATTTTAGTAAATATGTGTATCATTCGCATAGATAGCATAACATTAAACCACGCATCTACATTTTTACTGTAGCTGGACAGGTTTTTAAAAGTTATTAGCGTGTCTTTGGTGTGTAAAAATTAATTAACTTCTTAATCGAAATTAATGAGATGAATCTTTTGAATATTGATACTCGTATTATGCCAAAATGATACCAAGTCATATTTATGTGCTATATTTAAAAAAATTAAACATTTTTTATATTCAACCAACAGCAAAATTTAAGAGTAATTTGCAGAGGTTGGAATTAGGTAGAGTTATTTATGTACTTGCATCGTTAATATTAATGTGGACCTTCCCGGGATTTCTAATGGACAATCCCGTGTGGCCAACAATATTACAAATAAATGATAATAAAAACCCTAGAGATAGACAAATAAAACAAAGATAATTAGCATATTTTTATTGATAGTTTTATTGATTATTGATAGTATTACTTAAGCAAATTTAACGTCGCAACGTCGCGCGTGCAGTAGTCTAAATTGTGTAAAAGTAAATAACTTTTTATTTATAAAATCACAGGATTTTTTCTGCTCTTTAAAATTATTCTCGGGATTTGAGGCATACCCACTTTATTCTTTCGCTCGATGAAATCAGAGTAAGTACACGAATAACTCTACCTAATTCCGACCTCTGGTAATTTGTCGATTGGACGCGATTAAAATAGGAATAGTAATCGAACTTCTATCAAAAGCATAACGTTGCGTATTCCATACGAATGTGGTTACCGGCCATTTAAAATGCTTCCACGCAACGCGACTTAATGATACGCTGTCTTAATATGTCACATGCACCCATACAAATTATCATTTTAAGAGTATACATTAAAGACAAAACCACACGGTCAGATAATAATAATTAGCGATGGCGTATGATCAAGACGACACTGCAGCCGGCCCGGTAGGTTGTGGGCTTGTTGCATAAATTATAAGTTTACACAGAAAATATTCGGTGATAAAATTTTACGATATTTTTGACACCAAAAATGTCCTCTCGAGCTAATTTGACCGTATATTTTTCTAATTTATTTATTTTTCATTATTCAGCTACTAAAAACATATCATTGCATCTTGTTTTCATTATCACAACATATTTTTTTATGCCATGTAATCCCAGAAATAAGACTGCCTAATTTGTGTTTATCTTATTTCAAATTCTTTTGTGTTACTGTAAAATACTTAGGCGCATACCTACTATCATATTCTGTGGTGGCTGTAATCAAAAATATCTAAAATAAAGTTGTATAAGTAACATATTGATTGATGAGTATTTTTCGTGTTATTTTTTGCATTAATTTCGTCAGTACTGTTGACCAAGACAAATTCAACGCATTTCAAATTCCGAATGTCAACTGCTTGGTTTTTGCAACGTCTGTAACTCGATCCGCGGTCGTCAGGCCTCGCTGTCGGGTATTTTTTTCTCCAATTACATGTGATTTCCAGTAAGCACCACTTTCAATGCCGATTGATAACTGGTTCAATTATTACTTTTATAATTCGATGATTTCTGATCGATCTTTTGTTTTTCATACCCTTTAATTCCATTAACAGTAAATAAATATTAAATTAATAAATTGTTTCAACAAACACACCAATTACCTAGCCCCAAACTAAGCGTTAGCTTGTGCTATGGTGACTAGGATAACGGATAGAAATACTTAAATACATATAAACATCCATGACTAAGGTACAAATGCTCGTGCTCATCACACAAGCATTTGGCCCTTGCGGGTTTCGAACCCGCAACCACCTGGTTTAGAAGTCCGGTGCGCGAACGACTACACCAAGACGGTCGTCAGAAGCAGTTAAACCTAACATCCTTGATTTAGCTCTTTACTAGACTAGCTGAAGCTAGTCCTACATTGTTAAAAATTGAACTTTCATAACTGCATCATAAAGTAATTATGGAAGTCCAGTTTTTATGTACTAAAGTTAATCTTAAAGTGTTTTAATTAAGCATGTATCACACATAGTCAGTAAGCAAAACCCTAAAACAATAGTGGTAATAACTGGACCAGTGCCAATTATAGTCTCGTTCACCCTACTAGGCAGGCCCTACGGATTCCGTCGCCTCACACCGAATATAATAATAATCCTTTCAACAACAAACTGGGAACCGGTTACGAGCCAGTATCATACGAAATTATTGGAAATTGTACCTTAAGTAAAGAAGCATAAAATGGGAAGTAAACTGTATTGTACAGACGGAGTAAGTAGCTGGCTGTTTTTGACCAAGGAAAAATATCATACAGCCAGCTTTCGAACCAATAAATAAAAAAATGGATATACTCGTATTACTTTAGGTTACCTAAAATTAGAATTTATTACATTTTAAGTGACTCTTTGGTAAATCAACGCCTGCTTAGGGCTAGACATTTTATTTTTAAATCCCCACAGACTCCATTCAAAGCAAAACTACCTGGAACTATAACTTAACGGCACAAGGCCGTTAAAAAAAGCTACTAGCATTGTTTCGCAGGATGCCATTAGAATTTATAACCTTTTGTTCTAATTCTATAGTTCCATTTTTAAAATGTATTTTAAGTTGAAACGTATGAAAACTTTTTGATAATTTCTAACTGTAAAAGATAAGCGCGGTGATCGATTACCATCATGGTAAAATATTATTGGCGCCAAATTCCTAGTCTAAGTTTGAAATGAATGGTTTATATAAGAAATTCAACACAAAATAACTGAAAACTATTAATACTAACAAGTAAATCACTTATTTACTGTTGATTATGTCTGCAAAACAAACAACTAAAAAAACAAGTAAAAGTATCAAAATAAAAGTCAAACAAAGTATATCCATACTAATATTATAAATGCGAAAGTGTGTGTCTGTCTGTCTATCTGTCTGTCTGTCTGTTACCTCATGACGTTTAAACCACTGTACCGAATGAGATGAAATTTGGTATGGAGACCGTTCGAGACCCTGGAAAGGACATAGGCTACATTTTGTCGCGATATAAAAACATTAAGGGGGTGAAATGGGGGTGAAAGTTTATATGGAAAATCCAACTTTTGCGGGCGAAGTCGCGGGGAACCACTAGTAGCGTCATAAAAAAATGATTCACCGATGTTGGCGATAGATATTAATCCTTTGGCCTAATGAATTTGATGGCATTGTACTTGTAAACTCTATGTACTTTGTCTATGACTTTTATTTTGATACTTTTACTTCGTTTTTAGTTGTTAGTTTTGAAGAAATAAAAAAAAAGTAAAAAAGTGATTTACTTGTTATTTATAGATTTCAGTTACTTTGTGTTGCATTTCTAATATCACCCGAGTTCACCAATTTTAAAACAGCCGGTAAACATGGATTAAAGATTTATTTGACACAATTTCCATGTACAGAATATGTCAAATAATGTAATAACCGCTGTTTAAAAATTAAACGTTTGTGTGAGCTACTACGTTTGTGTTAATACTAGAAATCTGTGATTATATCTACGATTATTCCTAGAATCAATCCATACTAATTTATAAATAAATGCTAAACCGTGTTCGTCTGTATGTCACCTCTTAACTTTATTTCTTACGCCTTAATCGCTAAACTGATTTAGAGGAAAACTATAGAAATAGTTCGAGATCATGGAAAGGACATTAGACTATTTTGTGTCGCGATAAAAAAACCTTGAAGGGATTTAAATTAAACTTGGGAACTGAGGGATGATAGTATGGGAAAATCGACATTTGCGCGAAAGATAAGTCGGTCGCGGGGATCTGCTAGTTAATTACTTAAACATTATAATATGTTGTAGGAGTCTGCTTTCTGAGATATGTAGACTCAACAAACCACTTCTTTTATTAATTAAAACTATCTAAGTCCACACGTGTCTCGTCAAGTTAATCTGAAATGATAAACATTTCCAGATCTATAATTCAAAGATACATTAAGTCGAGCCCTATTTAAAAATATTCCTTGCATTTGATTAACAGTGCGTAAAGTAATTACAAATGCATAGTTATTTTTGCTATTGACGAAGTTAATAGAAAAAGCGGTAGTTGAGTCGGTTAAGCGAAAACGGCTTAGTTAAGCGGAGCGAGCGATAAATGCTTGACCACCAATGGTGTATCATAGGCGGCGCCATATTTGTTTCTATGGTAAAACCGCCTACAAGGCGGTGGCTTTTTCTAAGGAAAATCCGCTAGAGGAAAAGGAACTCTATTTCTAACTAGTAAAGAATTAGTGCAGGTATGAGGAAAAAAGTTGATAAAATACATGTTACCTGTATGCTCAATACAAGTGCATTGAGTAAGCTCATTTATGGCATTGTTTTAAATTCAATTCGGAACGATATTATCCACTTACATCTAAAACTTCTGCCCTGCCTTACCCAAGGCCCTAAAGGCCCACTGCTTAACTTGAAAGCTATCAAGATTGCAGTGCTGATAAATGACATATGAAATGAATATATTTTGCTTATCTGTCCATGAAGTTAGGGTCCACTGAAAACCAGCGTCGTGGCCCCTAGCGGGTCACGACCTAAGCTGAGTGGGCCCTTTTAATGTGGACATCACAGGCGCACAATTGCACAGTCCAACTGGTTCACCGAATTCGTGTTGCTCGTTGTGTCGAATTTTTTTTACTGTGTTACTGTACCATTTGTGTTAAGTTTATTATGTGTATTTTCTTTCTTACAAATGTACATTTATCAGCCATCATTGCTTTCCTGCCGTTAGTTTTATTATTGCATTCCTGAAAACTGTACCTAAAAGAAATCGAGTTAGTCCTGCTGACTGTCAATTCGATAGGTTATTTTGAAAAAAATATAGGATTTTCTTCTTCGTTTGGCCTAGCACGGTTTGCTCACCAATTACAAAAAATGGTATCAAGGTAGCCTGTAGCGCGTGATTCGTCAATTTTGTTTAACAGTTGTCAATTGTCATTGATCCGTAATAAACCTTCTTGCTATTTACTATTAATACATTTTTTTTTAAATTAAAATTGAATAGTAAACCTTCTCTATCTATCTGTATGTGTTGCGGAGCATTCGTCAATCGGTCTTCTACATTAATTGACGATCATAATTGCCATAAAAATTATTGCAAATTGCAATTAAAACACAATTCTGTGTACTAGTGGACTGTGACTGCTTCCTGTGTTTTTGAGTGAATCAATGAACCGAGGCAGTGATGGAAGCTGGTTTTAAACATTAATGAGAGTGTAAATAAAATATGGGAGTACATAATTTATGCAAGATACGTGGATTAATAGATGTCCTGATCCTTTATATCGCAATTTGAACCAAACTTTTCATATCATTGCATTTTGATATTATATTTGGCATTGTAAAATTTGATCGTCAAGATCTCTTCAATCGACCGTCTTGGTGTATTGGTTCACGCCACGGACTTCTAAACCAGGCGGTTGCGGGTTCGAATCCCACAAGGGCAAATGTTTGTGTGATGAGCACGAGCATTTGTATCTAAGTCATGGATGTTTATAAATGTATATAAGTATGTCTATCCGTTATCCTAGTCACCATAGCACAAGCTCACGCTTAGTTTGGGGCTAGGTAATTGGTGTGTTTGTTGAAACAAATTATAATTTATAATCAATTTAAAAGTATTTTATGTGTGACTTTATTACATTAGCGTGGGTAGTCGATATAGACAATAATATAGTCTGTCTATAGCTAGTCTGCAATCCATCTTACTGCAGGATGGCGATTTTCATGCTTAACTTGACTTGAAGCATTCATATGACTGGACTGGCAAGTCATGCTGTCATTGACATAGACAATGCATCTTCTATCCTTAAAAACTTTCGAATGTTGCTTGCTTCTAAATTTCATTAAAAGGTATAATAAGGATTGCCAAAACCCGAGTTTTACTTGTGTGAGTTCGCCTCACATTGACGGCAAAACTCAACTAGACTACCAAAGACATGTTTGCGAACATGTTGGCTCACTTGCTCGTCGTGGCATGACACGAAACTTGTTTGTAATTAAATCATCGCTATTGTAAGCGTCCACTTAGTTATGTAAATATTTGATTGCTTGTTTTATTTGAGCTTTTCGCCGTACTGTGTGTGCCCTGCAATTTGAAGTTGGATATCAAGGTAAACACGCACAAAAACTAAGGTTAACTGAAGTATGTTTCTTACTTGCGCCACGCTTCACAACATGAGGAGTTCAGGAGATAAAGGTATCGATGACTCTTATCTCTATCTGTCGCGGCGTCCACCCTTCATAGTAATACTAGCACGAACATGACAGACAGACAGAGATGAGAGGACTTTTGTTTTTTAGATTGGACTGACAGGGACGACACAAGACATTGCTTTTACGGTTTTTGTAGATATTTCGTTTAAATAAACTGCCTGCTTGACCTGAGTCTTTTCTTGAACAGACCGTTCACTATCTATACATACTCAGAACTTAAAGGTACTTATATTCAATTATTGATGACTCTATCTCAATCTAAGTAGGTATATAAAAACGCGAAATTGACTCTGTTAGTTTCTCACGCCTAAACCGATAGACTGGAGGTAGTTAAAACTAACGAAAAGACATTGGATTATTACTACCCTAAAATAGAGATGCGCCGAGTAGCACTTTGGCCGAGTACCAGGGTTGGCTATTATCAAGATAATTATTTTCACTGCTAATTATCTGATAATTATTCAACTATCCGCAAAATTACTTTTTGGAAAAATTGCACTTAAATGAAATTCTGTTTTGGCAAATAGTAAAGCTGGCTCGTTCCTCGCTCAAAGGATAAGTATAGCCATCCAACGCGGTAACGCAGCCAGCATCCTCGCCTCCTTGCCTAAAGGACACGGGTTTAATTTTGATTAAGTAGGTTTTAAGTTTATTTATTTTTATTTCATGCAGTCTTTGTTTTTCTTTTCTTTTATTAAATAAACCTGATCTCACTATCAAATCAAATAACGTATATATAAATGAAAGTTTTTTTTTTCTATATTTAGATATTACTTTTAGTTTTACCTGTGACTACTTTTGTTAAAAAAAATCATTAATTTTGTGTGCGACTAAATTATTATAATTTTTGAGTGCTATTTACTAATGTTTTAATTAAATATAATGCAATTTTAAGTTTATTAATATATATTTTTTGTATCGCTAGAAATAGAAGGCATTTTTGATATTGTGACGAAAAAACATGCGTTTGGATACACATATGTATTATTTCGTTTTTGTTTTGTACAATAACAGTTACTCGTTATTATCCACGATAATTATCAACACATACGATAACTATCCAGGCCAACCCTGCCGAGTACCGAGTATTAACCGAGTACTCGGCCCATCTCTACCTAAAAATTATCCATTTATGAGGGTGCAAAAGGCCGAGAATAAAAGTTAGTTTGGGTTAGGCTTAGTGTTAAAAGCTCGGTAGATTTTAAAATTTGACATTGATTGTATATTTAAGCCAAAGCCGAGCTATTTGTCCATATTAGAGTCAGCATGGAATTAACATAAATATGGATGGACTGGATCCCGCGGATCACCATCATCATCAAATTTAAGAGCTAGGCTCTTGTCGGTGGAGTTTTTTAAAACTCCAAATCAGGAAAGATAGTGTGGTGGTTTCCCTCTTGCCTTCCACACCGCAGTTTAAGAACCGGTTTATCCCGCATCTTAATATCCAGTCAAAAGCCCTTCTTGATATCTTCGGCCTTTTGCCAGTACTGATATTGCTGCTGCACAACACCAGGGGAACGCTTATTTGATGGCGGCGTTGACTCGCCATGGCACAGGATCGTCAATGAATATTGTAGCTTTTTGTAGAGAAGTTCATCCCACTGAACTCCCCACTACATTCTGGTATCCTGCCGCTGTGTGGTCGGGGACTGCTTATTCTACATATTCGCAGCTAACCACCATATCTGGTGGCCGTTCACTATCCGCGGATCACCAAACCTCAATAATTGCCGAATAATTATAATTAAATAACTGAATTAATTATGTACCTATCTGTAATTAGCTTCGAAAGATTCTCTTCGCGACTGTACAAACAGGCTCATATGCGGCGGACTGTACGTACATCTTAACAAACAATTCTTCAAATGTTTCAACTCTCAAACAATGCTTATCACCACCAACGTGACCTGCACTGGTAATATGATACCCGCTACCAGTTACGAAATTAGGGCTATAATGACCACGCCACCCACAGCACTAACCTCGCTCTTAGGCCAAGGGCACAAAGCTCAAAATTGCCCAAATGTAAACCCTAGTGCAGGAATGTGACGAATTCGTAATATGACACGGAAGGCATGCTGTGTAAACGTCTCCTATTAAAAAAATAACACGTGTTCCCCGTCTTGTCTTTGGTTTCAAAGAACAATTTAAATAATGTATTTTTTGTGGACTTTTTTCGAAACTGTGGGTTCGAAAGTTCGGCGCAATTGGTGAGGTAGTCCATCCATAACTTTCTTCATGATTTAGTTAGAATTTTTGATTATTATTTACTAGCGGCTCCCCGCGACTTTGTCTGCCTGCACAAATACTAGATTTGCAAACTTCTATTAAAGATAGTTTCTGTAGTAAAAACTATCCATGTCATTTTTCGGGATTTAATCTAGGTAAGTATATCTTCTAAACAAATTTCACCCAAATCGGTCCATCGGTTTAAAGGTGTGAAGATAGGTAACAGTCAGACACTTTCGCATTATTGTGTAAAGTGGTGTGTATAGAATTCAGAACGGTTAGTAGTGCTCCATGGTACAATAAATGTAGAAAATGTTAAAAAATAGATGTTTCTTCAACTTTTGAATCAATAATTATTTGGTTATTATGTATATTTATTGTTAACGATAACATACTTTACTGGACATTTTAATGATTTAAAACGGCACATTATCAAATAAATAGACTGGATAGTATATTACTCAAAGTAAATTAGTATATATATCGCAAATTTTTGCTTATAGTAACGTATTATAAGCAAAAATTTGCGATATCAAAAATATCATCTCGTTTGCATTTAGTTACGTGTTATGTATCAATTACGTTTCAATACATAACCGTATTTTATTACCTAAGTAATTCACTATGTACGTAAATCCAATTTCATCTATTTAAAATAAATATGTTACAAAAATGCATTTTACAATTTTAACTCTTTTACCGACGTTACAAGTTTTATTTGCAATTATCAAAACGATAGCTACCATTAAATTTCAATTAAACATTAATTTTAATTATTATAGAAACGTTTTATATAAATAAATTAATAATAGTTAGTGATTGAACTTTAAAATAAATGTTTTGTATGTGCCACACAACCAACTATGATGTCAATCAAGTCTCTATAGTTAGCCTGATAATACACATGAGAACTAGAACGGGATGTAAGTGTAACAGATAATAAAAGCAAAACATTCTGCCATCCTGCATTCCGAGCACTGTGGTTACTTGATAAATGCAGTAGCAATAAGATGAAACGCTCATTTACATGTTAACAGCCGCATGGCACAGACGTCTCTTTAAAAGACGATGTCGCTTCCCGGTAATTCAATTGTCATTGGTTCTAGTAGAACAAAGAAGATATTCGAGTTCCTTGGTTTTACAATAATGTCATTGATTGTATCTTTGTAATTATACGCTAGTTAGTTTCCACAGAAAGCTATTAAACTACTAATCCCGATTACATGAAAATATGGGACTAAAAAGTCTAATACGAATCTAACACCAAGATAGATGGAAACTAATCAGTAGATACGGCAGTATATAAACATTAGATAAATGAAGACAGTTTATAATAACCAGAAAACTACATAATCTGTTGATGCAAGACTGCTTGCTAATACTCCAGCCGAAAAGTCAATAGGACCTAAAGTAACCATTCAATCTTCAACTGTTTTCGCAAGTTGTTTTTTATTTTTAACCTCGCTAATGCCAACTTAACTGCAGCTGAATAATTAATTGATCTTTCAATCAAATCGCGTATGATAATTGCTATTGTTAATATTCGCATAAGACCTATTGTTGATGACGTTTTGACAATGCGCGTTGTCTTCATAGATCGTTTTTGGCTGAACATTTGAAAGAGAGAAGTTGTTCGTTGATGTGTTATTACTTATTATGCAGATTAGAGGAGTGCATGTCATATAATCTGCCAGTTCAACTGCAATCTATCAGTCAACAGTATGTACTGAGTCAGCACGTTCCATCTTAGATATCATCGTGGCATGCCATCCAGGTGTGAATTGAGGTCAAATGATAACTGGTTCCGGTTCTGGATATCTAACTAGTATTCTAAGTAGTATTTCTCTCTCCTCTGACACTGAATTCTGCCTTGTCGGTCTAAAATTCAGCATTCTTCTTCGGTCTCAATTCCCTTCCATCCAGTACACAAGTTGTTGTGATAGGCATTTTGAGGGTTTAGGAGGAACATTTGAACGGTACGTATTTCGCGTATCCCGGCGTATTTAACATTAATGTAATTTTGGTAAACCATCTTCGTTGTTAATGTTAACATGCTTTGTAGTCTATTGCGTTAGGTCACACATATGTATGAAATTAAAGGCATTCCTTGCTGGCTTGTTTAAAAAAAGATTTTAAATGACCACAGGCGTACGGCTAGAGAGTGGAATTCGTTGCCAGCTGAAGTGTTCCCTAAACACTACGATTTGGATTCCTTTAAGAAAAGAGTGAATAGGCTGCTTCTAGACAGACATGTCCCATCGTCGGCCGCATCGTCGCTTACCATCAGGTGAGATTGCGGCCAAATGTCTGCCTATTAAATAAATAAATAAAAAAACCTAGCTTTTCAACGTACCTTTTCATTATTAGTGAACATTAGCATGCAAACTACTCAATGGTTTGTCGAGCATTTGCGTAAATCCTTATGTTAAGCTAGTATTAGCGAGGGGTGGAAACGTGATATGTTGGTCGGCAAATGACGGGGCCTTTTATGGTCCATCAACTTATGCACTTGCCTGGCTGAGGGTCTTTCTGCCAGACGTCGCCTTGTTTTCGACCCTGCACTTCACTAGGGATGTACTCTGCAAGACCTCGATTATTGTTGACATATTAACGTTATCCCGGCTGTGCACTCGCGCTTTGGTCCGTGATTCAACATATGGCAAATCAGGTAATTACAGTAGAGCGACTGCCGTCTGACCTCCCCGACCCTGTTATTAGGGAACATGACCAGCTTTGATCACGGTTACACATTCAGTCTCCTGAATGTGCAGGTTTCCTTACGATGTTTTCCACTTACCGTAATTCATCGGTTAGTAAAAAACTAATGTACATAACTCGGAAACAGTCATTGGTACATGGCGGCACGTGCGATCGAACCTGGTAGCTCCCGCATGAAAGGCAAACCGCCACTGACACTCATTTTCGACTCTAACCGTCCTTATACCAATAAGTCATTGTGAGCGAGCGCGTTAGGAGACAAAACATAGAAAACGAGTAGCGGGCGGCTCAGGAGCTCAGAGGTCTTACTCCGGATAACGATGTCCGTTTTTTCGAATGTAGCGTCCCCGTCACTCATGCCAACATGACCACGAGAATGAACGTGATGGCTACACTAGAAAATATGGATATGGCCATCCAGAATAAAGCCTCTGGTACGAATGAGATATCAAACTAGCTGCTGCATCTTATGCAGTTGTATTAAGTGCGATTTTTCAACACACGTCTGATGTGAGGGCGCCTGCGCAATGATTGTGCAAAGGGTTTCAAAATCAACGAAGATATCCAATGAGGATATTCAAATGAAGGGAATTAGGTAAACATTTATTGAAACGTTATAAAGTCTAATAGATTTGAGATAATAAAATTGCTGTTGTTTAACTATAATTACGTACTAGGTACCTAAATAGGTTTTTGTAAATATATTTCCAATCTAAAGCTCTGTCATAACTATTATATATAATCTGTGGCTCTGTCTTAAATTTATAGAAATCTTATAATTGAAAAACTGACCATAGGTGTGTAGATAAACATTTTTTTTCGAGTTTGTTAGTAGCTTAGGAAACTGTCCACCACATCATCAAACCCTATAAAGGATAACTTTAGGAATCGTAGTTGTGTGGAAATGTTCCTAGCCTAGCTGTTCGTAGGTTGACAAATTCAGTAACCATTTAAGGAACATCCAATACCAACATCATTGTATTTCACAAGCAAAAGATTATAGCTGCAGAGGGGTCAAACGAAGAATGTCCCTCTTCTAAGTTAAATACCTACAATCCTGGCGAAATCACGTGGGCACACCCACTGCCACAGGCTTGCCTCGCGAGCCAAGCCGTAAAAACACCATAAAACTGACACCTAACCAAGATCCCATTACAAGGAGGCATTGCCATTTTGTTTTACTGTTCATTTTTAGTGTGCAGGGTATAACCCTGCAAAGAGGACGGGTTTTGCAATTTTATAATTTGACATTCGCGTTATTGTATTGTTTTTAGTGTTCGCTGGCGAAGGTGTAAAAATTGTGCATAGATTTTTATGTCGAAAGTTAATAAACTAAACTTAACCTATTTAATGTTTACTGGCATTAAAAGAAAAAATATTTACTAACATCCAAATGAATTGCGACCAATAAATTATTTCATTTTACTAACTTTTTAACCAAAGCCCCCTAAATATCTAACTCAAAATAAACATTGTCGTGGTAAACCAAAATATTGCACACGGATAGGAATTAGGATATTTTGATATCTTATTTACACAATATACCTACAAAAAAATATAATAATAATAACACTGAGTGTATAAAATATTAAAACTGGTGTGCCAAATTAAAGAGTACCTACCTACTTTCGGTATTAGTATTAATTTATTTTCGAGCACGAACATTTGTTCCTAAGTCATGGATGTTTATATGTATTTAAGTATTTCTATCCGTTATCCTTGTCACCATAGCACAAGCTCACGCTTAGTTTGGGGCTAGGTAATTGGTGTGTTTCTTGAAACAATTTATTATTATTATTTATTAGTAGAGCAAAGGTATCAGTTTCAGTAGAGCTCATTTAATTCAGAAATTCGACTTAGTACATTGATCTGGATGTACATAATTAATGATAAGTTACGTAATTACGTTTAATAATACTTTTCAAACCGGAAAATTATATCAATTATGGACAAGACATTTAATCTAATGTGTATCGATGATAAAATAATAATAACCATGGATCAGAACGCATAGTTAATCAAAAAACAAGTAATTAATATGCGCATAGTTATTCTAACTTGTTAATTGCATCTAGTTTAATGTGAGATGAATAATTGTGTTTATATTGTACAGGCGACGGGAATCTAAGTTGCCGCGTTACGAAACTTTCATATCTTTGAACTCTTTTAATTCATTCAACTTAACGAACTCCTCAACTGAATTTGATCTGTAAACAAAGCAAGATAAGGCTTGTATTACATCAACATAACGATGTTGTGTTTGCCCACAATGTTCACATATCAACAAACATCCCATGTGATTCGACGCAACACGATTCCCAACTTTATTCCAATAGTAATAGAGAGGTGTTGTAAACAATATCACGGCCGAGTTCGATACAGTTCCGCGACTGTAATATATTCGAGTTAGGTGTCGGGCGAGCCGATAATCGTCTCGCGATAGTATCGAGTTGAGAATCGATTAGAGACGGAAAGAATGCGATTAGGCTGCCGATATCGATGCTACATACTAGCTAGGCTAGCAACGTTTTTACGCGTGGCGAATTGAGAAAATTTTATTGGTTGCACCAAAGGCGCACTTAAAAAATGATTTGTTTTTTTTTTAATAATCTACCTAAAGCAAATAAACTGAGATTCTTCGCATGTAACGGACCCTTTACAGTACTGAAGTTAAATACACTTCTTACATAACCTTAACTAATGGTATTCTTGTATTGAAATTATGCCTTAATATCATAGCAGTAAGGTTTATCAATGCGACAACTTCCAAGACCGCGTATCCCTAATCGAAGCAAGACGGGCAGTGATAACGTTATCACTAACATTTGTAAGGAAATGACCCGTTTCCTGCAACGAATTTCTATTTAGTTTCTGTGATTTGATTAACCGTCGTCAAACATATATTTGCTTGCGTGTTTGACAAGACTGTAATCAAATGTAAAACATATAAACGCGTGATTTTTGGTGTGTAATTTAATTTACTACAAGTTTCATTTTTATTTATTTGCAATTGCATCCTTATTTATGGTACTGTTATTATAAATCAGATTGAATCATCAGCGTAGAAATTATTTTTAGTACTGATACACTGCCGGGCATTGACCTCTCACCTTATTTACTGAATCTTAGTAATTTTATAAATACTGCTAACTTTTTGTTGTGTAATATTTGACATCGATTATTTGCTTATTGGACGTTTTTTACTCTATATGTGTTTTTTTCTTAAGCTACTGCTATTTCTAAATACCTAATAAGGATGAGTGATTTAATTGATATTCTGTATCATATAATCCAGATGAAAAACTCTGATTTTCCATTATCATCATCATAGTAGCCTCTTTGTTATCCTGTCTTGGCCTCTTCCCTCTTCTTCCACTCCTGGCGATCTGGCGCCTAGCGTTGCGGTGGTCTGCCGCACTTTCTTCTACTTTTAACGACAGTTTGCTACACAAATTTTGCTACTAAGTGCTCAAAGCAACGAAAGTGATGTTGTCCAATATTGATATTCATTTTTAATTTTTCGTCTAGCATGTAGGTTTTAGAGCAGTGAACTGTCCATGTAAAGAAATTGACTTGATTTTGGAACTTGGCGTGGATGGTAAAAGTGCCAGCTGTTATAAACGGTCTCTGCAAAGTCAAAAGTCATGTGTGTGGACCAGATTGTCAGTTCTAAACATTCTTAACCCCCCTCCTTATTGTCATGCATAGCTCTCACCGGGCGTGCCGTCATTATTCATACGATCGCACCTCGGTGACATACCAGCTTTGACATTCTACCATGCGCCCAGGGTTACCTACTCTCAAAAATATTTGCCCCCAACCCTTGAAAAGGACAACATTCCTTGAAAGTCTCCCTAACTAAGCCACGGTTCCTGTTTTAACTGAAAATCCATAGACAAATATCCCCTTGTTTACTCTAGGTGACATTGTACTTATGTAATTTCAAGTAAAGTAGTGAGGAATTGTTGATTTTTCCTTTTTTACGTTAAGACGCTGGGTAAACATTATTGGACTTGTTATGGGTATCTAATGCCGTATAAATGGTAAATAAAAATAGTTGAAACACCCTAAAATACCTCTGGGCCCTGAATCACATTTACCGTTACACACAGTTACCAAAATCATACAGTATCAAATGTCAAAGATGTCAAAATGGTGTTTATTTACCTCGCATTCTCGCGTCATCAACTTCGACGGAAACAGATCTTCAATGATGTAAATATTTTTTTAAAAATACTAAGAAAATAGAACATTAAGCCTAAATAAATCCCACACTTGTTTACTTCCTAAACTTGGGGAAAAACAACTAAATTGGAAACCCTGCGCCCGCGCACTGTCGTATCCTGTAAGGTTATGCTCCATTTGATGGTATGATTGTACGCGCTTAGGAAATGTATGAGGAATGCTTGTTGCTTTGGAAATCTTTTGTTTCTGTTGTGAACAACTGGTGGACTTTGACCCTAAACGATAAACAAATGAAGGTGTAGCAGTTCTCTAGTATGTACGAACACACGGCCGCACTTTGCCCTTGAGACCGCCGTATATTCCATACATAATAAAAGCTAGTTTCGTAGTTCGAATGGGTAACCTCTCATGCTGCCGACCGTACCACTAGAAGGTTATCAACACTTTGACAGCGACAGTAAAAAATTGACAATCAAAGAGAGAAAGAGCAAAACAAGGTCTAATTTATTTTGGATACTATTAGCTATAGTGTTAAGTACTTAGTTATCCTCACGGCCGATTTTGAGTCAAAGATGGATTGGTTTGTATTGTGCTCAAGGGTCGGCCGAATTTTCGCGAAACGCGTGTCGCGGCCTAGAACCCCATTAGGGGTCCCCTAAAAACGCGGCAAAACGAACGACATATTGCATATTTTCAGAAACTGGATTAAATTTTCCTTACTATGAGGTTATGGGATTCGTAAGATCACAGAATAACAATAAGCCCTGATTAAATTTTTAATAACTTAAGCAATTATTTTGCAAGTTCTTACGAAATTAAATCAAATTTCACTTACAAAAATAATCGACTGTGTCATCCGGTGGGACACAGTCGCAGTCACACTGGGAACGCCGGCTCACTGGCGTAGCAAGCACTTGCAAAAATTCGTCGACTGACTAACGTCCTCCGTAGCTTAGTTGGTAAGAGCACTCGCCCGGATAACGAAGGGACGTGGGTTCGTGTCCCACCGGATGACACAGTCGATTAATTTTTGTAAGTGAAATTTGATTTAATTTTGATAGCCCAGAATTAATCATAGGTACCTTTCGCATGAAACTGACAATTACGGAACGTTTTCAAGTAGACATCAAAAAGGCAACCTAATAAGACTTGATTATCTGTCAAATGCAGACAGTAAAATAATTATTTATGATCACATTAAGACGTCTTTCGGTAGATTTGTTCAGAAATTAATTTAATGGTACTTTGTAATAGATCTAGGAATAAAGGGAAGGGAGCAACTGATATCTCTTTCATCTTTTAACCTTTTGTTTATTTAACAATGAGTAGAATACGAAACGTGTTTAAGTGGCTTTCTTAAAAAATAACATAAATTAGTCGTCTCCTTTACCGGCCCGCGTAAAATATATCCAAAGATACTATATCTTGGCTCACCGCCAAAAGTGGCTGTTGACGTATGACTCAAAGGGGGCTTGACCTGAAATATTACGCAACCGATTCTGACCCCAAACCCGTAGAAAATAAGATCGAATCCGCACTAATTGTTTTCTTTTCTCTTTTCAGATACAAACCACCACGAAATCAAAAGGAACACCCAATCATTAGCATTTTAAGTTCAATTCATCTGTGATCTCAGTAGTATAAGAATAAGACAATCGCCTAACGTAGCCGTAAGCGAACTAGACTGAATGATCCGGCTCGAAGGACCATTTTTGTAGTGGCGCACGAAATGGGGGCATAGTTTGTGATGGATGACAGATAGTTTAGGTATTAGTTGGGATGGGAGCTGGGGCTAGTATATGAAGATGCCGCATGCGCACTCGAGCTCCGCTGCCAGCTCTGGCGGTGACGACCTGGGCTCCACTGATGAGGTCAAAGTGTTTAAGGACGAAGGCGACGGGGAAGACGAGAAAAGAAGCTCCGAGAACCTTCTAGAAGAGAAGTCTAGTCTTATCGATTGGACTGAGAGTGAGGTAAGTCGTTTATTATTTGTTTTCTTGATACTGTACCAAGTTTCTCTTCGTATACCTCATGGCATGGCTGAGGGTCGTGATCATATGTAGAATGAAACATTTCACATACTACCTAGCCAATATCCTGCCAGTGGTGTGCAGGCTCCCGATGTTTTCCTTCACCGTTAGACAGCCATATCTTCGAAAAAGACTGTAAACTAGGTTTTGCACAAACCTGGTTACTGGTACAGGCTCCATCGAACTCACGACTTCACGTCGACGTGATATCATAACAGTATAATTATTATTTTACTAAAATTGAAACTTCATCTTACTTTATCACCGAGAAACGCGGTGGCCTAATAAAAGTATTAGTTACTTATTTATATCATTAGTGCACTAATTTAAATTCTTCAGAGTGGTTACAAGTTACAATCGCTTCGCTTTACCGTAATAATTCATTTTTAAAACAAATAAACGAGCAAACACACGTTAAAATCTGTGGCCATTGTGGAAACGTTGCATAATAAAACACCTTTTCCCACAAATATTTCTCATTTACCGTTAATTTAAATCTTAATGTGTGGCATTTTTTTTAAAAGTTAACTATTAAAATAAATCATACACGAAACAACCCTGTATTTAAGTCTTTAAAAAAATGTGAGCATAGACAACGATCAAGCCTACCAACCTACAAATGACTTCACGCGGCGCTTCGATTTATGCTCTGCGCCCGACCATAGAGTAACAGCAGGTGTCAAACCCAGGTAGGTCTATTCTATGCGGCCTATTGAACATATTCCCCGTATTTGTACTTGAATAACTCGATGAGATCACAATATATTGAATCGCAATATCCTCTTTGAACAAAATTATTACAACACCGAACACCAATCGAAATTGCGCTCTAAGTGTCACAGTATAAAGTCGATCAGAAGAATGAAGGTGCACGGGGAATTTCACGAATTGCGTTCCATTTTACGTATTTACACAATTTCACACTCGCAAACAAGAATTACGAAGAAACGCCCCAATTTCAAATTGTACAGATCTCTGCTGCGTACTCGAATAATTTAATTTTTATTTATAGTAAACATAAAAAAATAACACGCTCACTGCACGCTTTGTCGAATTGCTTTTTCAACGCGAGAATATTTGATAAGACCCTGTTCGGGTTAATAAAAAGATCGTAAAGCAGACCATTTTTTTTTTACACCAACGAATATGTGTCGAGGGATATAAATATTCATAAGGCGTTGCGGTAAATGACCTCATTATGTATAATCCGGCGTAGATTAACATCACACTTTCGAAATGAATCAACCACTCAATTAAGTTAGCCACAAATAACACAAGATAACATCTGTAACCATAGACATGTCTTTATCCTCGCAAATTGCCCGTAAAACAAACAAACAATGGCACAGGAACCGAGACCAAACGAAGCCAAAACATCGAATCCGAATGGCGCCAAAAAAAATATCCACACAGGTACGTTTCCGAAAAGTTTTTATATGAAATATTGTGTTTCAACCTACATAAATTACGCATTGTATTATTTCCGAAAATTCTATTATTCGATAGGGATGTGCAACAATGAACTTCTACCTGCGCAAAGGTATTTCTAATAAACAAACTCCCACATCTTTTGTGGACGAATTTACCTGTCGCGTTGAGGCGAGTGCAAACAACACCTAAGTCAGTTGTCCCTTTCGCTCGCAACAAAAGCACAATATGCGGGATGAAAGAAACAACCGAATCCTTAGCAATGAAGTCAGAGGGATAAATATTGGATTATATTTAGGTGCAATTCTCTCGTATGTCATAATAGCATCGATTATCGTACGTGATACCATTACAATACGCTTTGTACGTACAATTTTCTGAGTTTCGATTTCTTTTCGATTACTGTTTCCGTTCAGTCGTGAATTGGATTCGATTCGTGTCGAAATTTTTACGCGCGCGCGGTTTTTAGATAAGTCCAGGTTTTATTATGCAGTTTGTTCTGATGGTTGCTAGCGTCCGAACATTAAAAAAATGTTTACTTTGAATAGCGAACACGGGTTTACAACATTTTTTTAAAATTAAAACGAAGTATTCTGTTAAGAGGGACAAGGTTCCACTTGAAAACAATAAAAAGTCGATAAAAGTCATTTATTTATGTATGTAGGCCCACAGGGGGCACTTATACACGTCCCAACATATTATTTTTAAGCCTAATGTCAGTGTCAATACTATAAATTCAACAACATTTTTAGGAATTACTTTAGATTCAAAACTACAATGGGGTCCTCATATCGTGGCCTTGTCAGGAAGACTTAGTTCAGCTGCTTTTGCTGTAAAAAACATACGGCGCTTGACTGATGTTGAAACGGCCAGACTAGTCTATTTTAGTTATTTTCACAGCTTGATGTCGTACGGTATTTTGGTAATAAACGTATGTAATAAAAAAAGAAAAAGTGTGAGAAAGTAACTTGATTCAAAAAAAGACTGTTGAGATACTTTATGGAGGCTGAATATCAAGATTCCATTGACTACCTCGATCTAGAAAAAGTCAATGGCTGGGTGATTTCCGTTGTGGTCAAAGCCTGTATGGCGAGTAACATAGACTAAATTACGTTACAAAGTTTCTTTCTATAGGCTAGTTTTCTCGATCGAGTCTATGGTGGGCAATTTGTAATCTCTTTGCCTGACTCAATGAAGGCTTACATAGTAACAGACCAGCTTAAGCTATACTAAATCGGAAAAACAGTTATTATATCACTATCATGGTTTGCTCAATAATATCGGTGTTTGATGCAATAAAATGCAAACTAGTATTAACTATTGTCACGGTTTTCACAGTCAAAGTATAAATACAGTAGGCTTGAACCAAATATCGTAACTAGGCATCGAAAACCCAAAACTAAGATCATGAATGCTGCCATCAACATTTAGTTTTAAGCTTACGTCTGAAAACAGTTATAGTAGTAGTTAAATAATGGAAGAATGCCAATTCATATGTCAAAGTTTGAAATTTGAACCTGCCGCAATATTGTCACTGTGTTTTTAAGTTATCTACATGACGCAACGGATATGTAACATTTCGTGTCAATTTTTATCCCCCGACGCAGCGCAAAGAGGTGGGACGATAAATTAGTGGATCCACATCTTAGCAAAATAAAATAGTATCGTCACATTTTTAGTCGCTAAAGTCGAGCGTTACCTAACGGTCCCTGAACGTCTGTTGATAAAAAAATAAACATTAATGATTAAGCAGATATCACATCATCTTTAAAGGTTAAAAATATATTTTGATAATCAATTTTACCAGGAAAAAAATTAACTGCATATCTTGTTTGTCGTATATTTTTTATGGATATGACTTAATAATATTATTTTTTACTTTGTTCTCCTTATACCTCGTCATAGTTGAGGTGAGGCCTTAGCCCAGCAGTAACGTTATAGGCTAACTTTACTTTTTAAGCGTTAGTTTTTTGAGTTGGGGTTTTTTAAATTTAAGTTTTTATTAGTAACATTACTGTGCCCGCGTCTATTATACTTGTCACTTTCGCTGAGTCGCCCACTGTTATACTAAATGCCTTTATGGTTTGAAATAAATGCCAATTGTGTTGGAATCGGCCCTGGCGAGACAGGATTCGTGGAAACGGTTTTATTATGCCATTTTGAGCTGAGAATAACTTGGCTATAGAGAAAAGCATTGTATGCGTTCGCTGTTTATAATTAGTTATAAAATTGCAGTTTGTATCCAGATTTGTGCTGTCAAATGTCAGGGATGGATATCGTTGCTTATGGGCCATAATGTTATGATCTTAACCAAAGTTGGTATCCTGAATAACATGTGTTTAACTGTCACTAATAGCTACATCCTCGACGTGAAGAAATATATGGACTCCGTGTTGCCTACATTAAAATTGAATCACCGAAGTAAGCCAGTCATCATTGTAAATACACGATCATCTCACGCACACACTCACACCAAAGTAAGCCGATCGGCCGCCATTGTAACCCTGCTTCACTCTTTAGTATCGCGGTACGGAGTCTATATTTTTTTTCAAGTCGATGAGCTACATATATTTGTTTACAAACAATAAAGATTTGATCATTAGTTGAAAAGCGGCTCTTGTGACCATAATATCAGTCATACAAAACAGCGCCCCTAACGTCCGAAATTAGAACCAAGTTTGACATTAATGACGTTTCTCTACAAACGGTGAAGCTACAGCATCTGCGCGCGAGTTGTTCGATTCTATATTTAGATAACAACACGCTCTTGTCTCCGTTTCCGTCCGTCATGATTTTAAACGTGTTTCTTACGAGACCACACAGTTAAGAAATACAAGTAACATAAGCATAGCTCATTATTAGAGGTGTTTTGGGGTCATTTAACCTAGCCTTACTTTGCAAGTGTGCCTTTGCAAGAATGTGATTACGGCAATAGGTTTAATTCATGTAGCCATCAAGCTTGAGTTCCAAATTAAATGTCCTCAGTTGTCTCATGGTTGTTATGTTACCTTGTAAAGTCAGCCTATTAGATCCCACTGCTAGGAAAAGGCCTCCACTCAACTATGAGGAGGTACGAGCCATACTCTACCACGCGGGCTCAGTGCGGATTGGTGGAGGGGTGTCTGTAAGGCAAGTTACCAACCTTACTGTAAGAAGTTATCAAGCCGCCCTAGGGCCTCTGACTAGGCTTAACGACTAATACCACCGATATTAGCCGGGACCAACTGCTTAACGTGCCTTCCAAAGCACGGAGATGTTTGTCATAGACGTCACTTGAATGGTCAGAATGGTCACCCATCTAATCACGACCGCCCGTGGTTTGCTTAACTTTGGTATCACTAACAAAGCGCTGCTGCCACTGCGCCACAAGCACCTCAACGCTCCCAAAAATTAATCAACCTTCTTCTGGTAAGACTCGAACCTACCACCACCATTACTTTTCCATTTTAGCTACAGAGGACGTTAGACGTGTAGCTATCCTATATAAGATGAATGAAATGTTATAAAAGAAATTCCCAGAAAATGCAATTAACAGCAATAATTTACTCAACCACCTACTAATAAAAGATAACTTTTATAATTTATTTAGAATTCCCTATTAATTTATATTCTATTTTAAACTAGAGCACGATCAATATTATCTGATGATCTAGATATTTTTCCAAGAAACTTAGCTCGGTTAGCAAGGAAACCATTCATTCTTGATTCCTTCTCTCTTACACTTTGTATCAGATGATAGGCCTTGCTAAGCAAGTCGTAACATCATTAGGTTCGTAAGAGAAAAACCATTTATCATTGGTCTTTCTCTGCGTTCAGTCTGTATGAGCTGAGAGGTTTTCTTACTGGTAGTCTTTAGCACTTTAGTTCTGTTCCCATCAAAACGCATGCGGTGCGAAATTAAAATTTATAACTCTATAAACTGTGCGACTCTTAATGGGTTCTTAACTACACCGGAGTAATGTGCAGTAATGCCTCTGAACTGACCATTTCTTTATGTGGTAGACACAATTCTTAAAAAGATGAAAACTGTTTCCCTGTTATTCTAAAAACTTAGTACCGGGTTAAAGACAGGACTAAGCTATTAGCTAGCCAATTAGAAAAGCGCTTCTCTATCAGGTTATGTCACGAATATGTCATTCATTCCTCTGTTGTCGGCTGATATTTAGACCCATTTTAAACCTGGTCCATTTTTTTTGTAATAACACCGATTGAGTCTGGATGTGACTCTAAGTTTTAAGAGTCACATTGACGCTAGGAATTTAAATATTGCGTTTTTTCTTTATTCTTTTAACTTCTAACACACTCTTAGTAAGAAATAAAAATTAAAGGTATAATAGCAAACATTGTGCTTATGCGCAGCGCGTGGTACGATTATCAGACTTATTGCCTTAAAATAAAAATAAAGTCAATCAGTTTTCATTTTACGCGTAACGTCATCCGAAAAACGATACCGATTTTTAAGATCAAATTAACAATTATACCAGCAGCTTTGGGACTCATCCCATCATCCATTATCAGTTTATCACACTTGGGCGCTTTCAATGATAGAATGTAGAAGCACGGTTGAAGTTAACCTACTGCATCCATATTTTTACTACGTCTTAACTCCAAATCCTTATTAATTCAACCTTGTGCGCACATTTAGATAATTAGTATTTATTAATGCATACGTCACGCGTCTTGAGTTCATACTTCTTAGGGACATTACTGTTGATAACATAACAAAAGCAATTAAAAAGCCCTCAAAATGTATAGGTAATTTTTACTAAATAGTTTATGTGACTTGAACTTGGTCTATATTAATCAAGTAGAACTAAAACAAAAAGCTTTCTCGTGTGATTAGTTTAAACATTTTGATTAAATTAACTATCACTGTCAAATTTTATGCTATTGTACATTGCTTTAACTTTTATAATCTAACGTTTGAAAGCACAATCATGTTTCCTTAATCTTAAACATAATTTAAAGTGTTACATAAATGTCACCTAAGGTTCGATGCGACCACATGATGAGCAATTAGGATAATAGAGAACTAATTCAGATAGTAATAATGAGAGAAGTCAATTAGCATTAAATAATATTAAATAATATTTATTAATTTGACAACCGTCTTGGTGTAGTCGTTCGCGCACCGGACTTCTAAACCAGGCGGTTGCGGGTTCGAACCCCGCAAGGGGCAAATGTTTTGTGTGATGAGCACGAGCATTTGTTCCTAAGTCATGGATGTTTATATGTATTTCAGTGTTTCTATCCGTTATCCTAGTCGCCATAGCACAAGCTCACGCTTAGTTTGGGCTAGGTAATTGGTGTGTTTGGTAAAACAATTTATTTAATTAATTTATTTAAACAAAAATTAAAAAAATATATATCTGGGCTTGGCCATGCTATTGTCATCTTGCTGTTTACATAGAAAATACTATATCATTTCCACGAAATTCAAGGATAAAAATTTGGCTCTACTTACCACCAGAAGTAAAGCCCTCGTGTTTTCGAATTATCGCCTCTTGCCTTCATATTATTCAACACAGCCAACGCAGCTTAACATTCCAACGTGAGCGAGTGATTCGCCTGGGTTCAAAAAGATTGATGATTTTACAGTGATAGTTTTACATTTTACATCAACTTACTTAACACGTTTGTAGACCGGTAGAATTCCCCCTTTTATTGCGAAGATGCTTCATTTATGCAGCATGGTTTTAAATCCATTGTTGATGAACATTTTAACTTGCTTACGGATCCCCCTTCAACCTTCCGGTCGGCGGCCGGTGGGGCGTCCAAGGTATCGCTGGAAGGATGAAGTCGCCAAAGACCTGAAAGAGCTAGAAGTGCCCGACTTTAATGTCGGAGGCCAAGATCCACTTCGGGTCGCTGAGCCAGCAAAGTAAGTAAGTAAGTACGGATCCCCCAATGTCTATTAAAGAAAAACTTCAATCAAGTGCACTGGCATTACCTAGATTAGTGTCTAGAAATGTGTAACATTTGAAATAAATAGCTAATTTCTATCGACATACAAGTTGTTCCACAAAGTTCACTCACGCGCAGGTCAAGTCATAAGTTTATTTGCCAGTTATCGTAAAACTGGCAATGCGACCCCATTATGATAATTACACGAACGTTGTAGCCAATTACTAGATTTCAATTACTTGCTTATTGCCAATAATTCGTTTTATGTTAAACTTCCAGTGCATGGTCTTGTGACACTAGAAGGTTTTTAGTGATGTATTGTCACATAATGTTTGAAGATGTCTGGGCCTTGATTTCCGTACCCAAAAACACAAGTGATGTACAAAAAGACAGCGACAGAATGTCAACAAACTGCATTGATATCGAGAGGAACTGTATTACCCTAGTTATCTTTAACTTAAGAAAAGAGTGAATAGGCTTGTTCTAAACAGACATGTCCCAACCTCGGCCGCATCGACGCTTACCATCAGGTGAGATTGCAGTTAATAAAAAAATGTGAGCCCATAGCCGTCTGATATATATGACTCGATCGAAGTGAGTGAAAAAATACTATATTTTTCTTATCAGTCAAGACAGTCAGTTCGAATCAAATCTGCTATGTGCAATTACGAGTACGTACGAGTAAATGTTCTGTCTATGGTTAAGGTAACGTTTCACCCCCGTGCCTTGGTAGCCTTGGTCCTGCCTGTGCCTCATATTGCCTTAAAGACCGTGGTCCTGACCTGATCCCTCGCAAGATAGCCGACTTACTAAACTGTGACTGTGAGCTTGATGGAACCAGAGTAAGTGCACCTGTGTAAGGCGCACACACTTGTGCACTATAATATCTCCTGCGTACTTGGCAATCTCTGTTGAGATTGGCCGTAAACTTCCACACACCCAACGGACATGCGCGTAAACTCATTATGTCATATTTATGCAAAACAATGCGTCGCACGACATTAATGATAATTCGCTCTGATAGCAAATGCGAATACGATAACTCGGGAGTATGATTGAGCTCATTTACAATTCAATAGCCTTCAGTGTTAGTTATTAATTTCACGGGCCATATAGAGAGGTGCGTGGGCGCAACATACTTCCTATGATAGGGTTTTTGTATGTGGGCAGTTGCATTGGCCTGTATTTGAGCATTGTTGCAGTTTGCACTGGAAGCGGCAACGGTAGCAGGATATTTGACACGCCGAAAGATTTATAGTATACTGTATTAGATGTTTGTTTTGTTTGTTTGTCACCTGTCTCCCTACAGACGGTAGGGTAGGGTAGGGTAAAACGGAACTTTACGAGTATCTAGCTTCCGAACTCTTCCTATTAATTTTAGTTTCTAGTTTCGTTAGATCCTAGACTGTTTAACTTTCTCCGGGGACTACCTACTCTTTTCTGGTTGGGGGTTTCATAACGCCCATATGTTATCTTAGTTAGCAGTTGCTCCAGTGGTGTGAAACTATTGCTAATACTAAATCATGTGAAGCAAATGCTTAACTTTGCCACACTTGGTCATCTGGTTCATAATAGCTGTAATGGACTTTAAGGCTTGTGATTTTGTCCTGACATCACGGTCAAAGAACATTACCACATCACAAACATTACAAAGACATCTGTTCCTAGTCTCATAGTCATAGCGAGTTAATCGAAAATTGGAAACCCACAGATTTATGTTGTATGTTTTAGACTCTTAAGTATTTGTCCTACTATACATGGACGACTTTCTGAGGCTACGGTTTTTTTTTTATACAATGGCCCTAAACTCTACTGATCTTGTAGATAGAGAAAAAAATAAGTCACTTCTACCACTTCCAGCATTACTACATTACTCGTCACCTTCACAATGCATTAGCTATGCAAGATTAGTGCATCTGTGCAACCATTTGTCGCTAGTTTCCGTTACTGCCATTGAATATGGTAATCGTTGTCCAAGGTTCGATTCTAGCCGAGAAAATTTGCATGTTTGAACTTTAATTGGCGATAGGATTGTTTGCCGATTTAGATTAACGACACGATTGTGATTCGATTTACGGTATTGGATCTGGGTTCAATTCTTGATGAATTTATGTAGAAAGACTTGTTTAATCTGGTTAGTAGGACGACAGCATATCAAGGTCAACACTGCGGTATCTTATGCAGTTGTGATAAAGGCGATTTTGCAACGAAATATATATAATACTTTAATATACCGGCTACTGTACTTTGCTCTGTTAACTCTGAGCGCTGGTCTCTCTACTGTGAGGAAGAGCGAGCCATACAGGCTCAGTGCAAATTGGTGGAGGAGTGCCCGTGGCAATTGACCAGTTTAATTGACAGTTGTAATTCAGCAGCCCTAGCAACTTGGCTTGACGACTACTCCTTACATGGGATATTAGAACGCACTAAGACCCAGTTTAAACTTAAAACTTTATTTAGGCCGATTCAAGTAAATCTCGATTTTTTGTGTATGCATCGGAACACCAGATGTACTGCAAGCTACCATCCTTTTTTGGTTGATATTCACATCTCTCGTACCAAGCGCTTTTCATCATCATTTTTAATGCGCACAGCAAAGGAGTGGAATGCCCTGCCTGCGTCTGTTTTTCCGCGTGCGTATACCCAAAACTCTTTAAGGTGCGTGTAAATAGGCGCCCCCCGGTCAAGTTGGCTCCATCGTAAACCTTACCTTCTCAAGCTAAGATGAAGATCAATAGGTAGCTCATTACCCAAAAAATTGAACAGGATACGGTAGCCACGGCTGCTAGTGTCAATAAAAATACGTGTTCAAAGGGGTTTCTAAGATCCCACGTAGACTTACGACATTAAGAAGCCGACCAAACTATCAGTTGATAGAAAGTCTGGAGTCTGCGGTGTGTTTACTGCTCAAGGTACCTTCCGAAGAACGGTTAATTATATAGTTAATTGGTCACAATCATGACCGCGCCGTGACTTTTTTTAATTAATGGGCAGATATTTGACCGCTATCTCTCATGATGGTAAGCGCCGATGCGGCCGAGGATGGGTCATATCTAAATAGCAAAACTCTTTTCTTAAAGGAATCCAGATCATAGAGTTCAGGAAACACTTCAGCCGGCAACGAATTCCACTCTAGCCGTACGCAAGAGGAACGTGCCGATTACAAGTATGACAACGAAATAAGGGTGGAAACCCCGCCTGCGTCTTATGTCCTGATAGAAATGGGGCCAGTGGAATCATTCCGTGTAATTCCTTCGCACACTAGCCGAAATAAGTCGCTTAACTTTTACACACACGTTTGATTTTTAAATTTAATATCCAGTGCGTCAGATTATTATTACTAGCACATTCTTCATTGTTCATGGTGCCTTGTAATGACCATGCATTAACATAATACAAGTACTCAATGACATGACTATTGATTTTCAATTGCTTACAGCTTTTATAATTTAATAACGAGGCTTTTAAACCTGCGATTTACATTGAAAAACATGTTGAGATAAGAAATCGGGTAAAATCTCGTGATGTAAATGATCTTATCTTGCGCATTGCAAATAGATAAATGTTGTTTAGTAACATACTTTTAACGGGAAACGATATTATTGTTGCTGAGCTATTTGGTGAAAAAACTAAATAGATTTATTAAATCTAAATCTACAATTCAAGAATTTCGGATTTCCTATTAATAAAGTCCGGCTTCATCCATTCTAACCCCTTAAAGGATTTACCATCGCGACAAAAGTACCTTTAAAGTAGATCTCACCTATATTATTATATTTTTATTTCATACTAAAATGAATAAATAACTCTTGTCGACCAACTAAACTAAACCAAAAAAATATGTGAACAAACACAATTTTATAGGCGTCGTAAAATTGCCAGCCAAATAAAAATCTCTACGTGCATAGAAAGTGTGTTTTTATCAGCAAATCAATAATGTACTATCCACTATCAGTGATAGGCTTATCGCCTGCTGGTTCGGTACACGTGCCACAGAGCAGAGTTGACCAGTAGCTGGGTTTGGACAGCTGTAATTGGTATAGTTGGATAGTACTATGTTTTTCTTTTATGTGGCCAGAAGGGTGTATTCGAGTGTTAGCCTGGGCCTTTTCTGCTTTCGTTAACGTTGATAGATGCGCTAAGCTGGGCATTTTCTTCCGTTGCTCGATGTTGTGGTTTCGACTTTACAATTTTCGGACGATCAAGAAAACGCCAAAATTGTAAAAACGATTTTAGTACTAACTTTCATTGAAAGTCTGATTTTATGCGATCAAGACTATTAACTTGGAATAAATTAATTTTTCCGCAATCTGCCAAATGAAGTCTCATATTTTAGGAAAAAACATTTTTCATTTCTTCTATTTTCGAAAATGATTGATAGTTTTAAAAGTATATATCAATCTATTTTCGACCTTTAATTAAACTTAGCGCCCAAAAAAGGAGAATATTTACGCTTGAATTATTTAGGGCGTCTGTAATATCGATACGCGTTATCGATAACGCTTTATCGATACACGGCCTGTCAGCCTTGCAGGATTATTTGGACATAATGGCGTCGATGTAATATTGATATCTGGCTACCCGTGTAGATAACGCTGTGTAAGTTTGTTTGATTTTTGGTAGATACGTCGATATAGATCGTTTACCTATTGTAGATTGGTTTAAGTAGGAGAAAGTCTTGTGGTTTAAGGAGTTCGAGGCAATCGGTCATCTTGTCTTTGAGTTAGGAACACCCTAAGTTTTTTTATATTATTTGAAATGGGTTTGCTCTTGACTCTAAACTAAGTCAGACGTGGCGTAGACAGAGTCGAGGGTGGAGCGAGCTCACCCAGCACGTTCTTGCACTCCCACTCACCGACTAAACACAACAAGCTGCTTGGCGCCGGGCTTCGGTGGGAGGGTGGTAGCTACCAGGCGGCACCTGACGTAGCCACCGCTGATGGATCGTTAAGCTGACATCGCAAACTGAAGTATGTGATGTCACCCAGCAACCCCGGGCACTTGGAGTATAGATCCCTCACCACCCAAAAACGAGTTATTATGCCGTTTCGACCACAATCTATCATTTTTTGACTCCACTTTATTAGTTCCATAGTTGTAACATTTTTGTAAAACTAGCAGTTCCCCGCGACTTCGCCCGCGCCAAAAGTCGGATTTTCCATACAAATTTTCATCCCCCATTTCACCCCCCTGATGATTTTATATCGCGACACAAAGTAGCCTATGCCCTTCCCAGTGTCTCAAACTATCTCTGTGCCAAATTTCATTTGATTCGGTCAAGTAGTTTCGGAGCCCATTCAATGCAAATTAACAAACAAACAAACAAATCTTTCCTCTTTATAATATTAGTATAGATAATAGAACTTTTAACTGCTGAGGCAGCTTTACCATGTTAGTGTAGTGTGTGACTAAACGGGTAATGAGGGTTAAAACTTTCATTATCAACTATTTCCCTGAATGATTTATTTTAATGACAGCATGAACTAAAAGGCGTAATAATAAAATAACTACTTCAACTCCTCTAATTTCCTTATACGATCTTAGTGTACAACCTTATTGTACAACACGTACGTCAGCTTACCACTTATAATTTTCTCATCTGAATTTAAACTCTGTTTTGTAAGTGATTAGGTAGAAAAATTAAAAATATATAATCTTATTCCTGTGTAGCTTGATGCACTGCTGCCTTTACATTAGCTAGAAAACGACCCGGTTATTTTTAACCTCGTAAATCCGGCTCGGTGAAACGTGTAAAAACAATTTTATTGTACTCTAAAAGAGTTTATATCGTCTAATGATGCAGCCGTTTTGAACAGAATCTCATTAAACCAAATTACTGTGTGTAAAGTTGGTAATGTCGATGTATTTGTTTTATTTAGAGGCAAATAGTTCGATTACAATACGGTTTTTATAAGGCACACACGGCTACACATCAACCTACCCTGATCAAATTTCCGCACCCATTTTTCAACCTTATATTGATCACATACCCCGTTATTCTAAAAACTTAGTACTGGGTTTAAGTAAGGGCTAAGCTATTAACTACCCAATTAGAAAAGCGCTTCTCTATCAGGCTATTTCACGGATGTGTCATTCATTCCCCTGTTGTCGGCTAATATTTAGACCTATTTTAAACCTAGTCAATTTTTTTTGTAATAACACCGATAGAGTTTAATATCATTTAGGATATGTTGACAGATTTGGGTGAGTTGATGCGAGGCCCACTATACATACGACTGCTCTGAAGCTAAACACTGGCATCTTATGTAGTTGTAATTGAGGTGAATTTGCAACATTGTAAAGTGCGAAGTGGAAGTGGGCGACTGTATCATTGCTTTAGTCTGTCGCTAAAAGTCCCGAGTCCGAGTCGGAACTCCCGAGTTAAGATAATATTTAGTATGGAAAGTTAAGTCCAAGGATTTTAATTTTCGCGTAAATCTGTTACGATGCATAACTTTCAATATAAATATATTATTGCACTTGAAAAAAAAACGACTACCAGAGGCGGGAATCGAACCCGCGTTCCTCGCATACCGGGCGATTGCCTAACCTCTCGGCCACCCTGGCGATGGCAGAGCCTGTCGAAATTTTCAAGTGCTTATTAACGCTGTAATGCCGCGTTGCTTTCATCAATGTTATTGGGATTGTACCCTCAACACTCGAAAGAAATACTATTGCAAGTATTTAACAATCGAAAGATGAAGCTTGCAAATAAGATAATTATTGTTTTTTTTTTTTTTTAAGTGATAAGCATTCACTATGCAATCTAAATATATTGTACTGTTATGATAGTATACTGTTCAATATTCTTTGAACAGTATACTATCTTTCTATCCTCTTACCAATAGACCAATTCAATGGATGGATAAAAAGCCAAAGTTACGTCTAAAGATAAAAGTCCTAAACGATTTAAAAGTTTATAAGTCAGTTAATTACTGTAAACACGAAATTAAAACTGGTTTAGTTCCTACCATAAAGATGGCGGAAATGGCTTTTCGCAATGACACAAAAAAGTCTTATAGACATCGTAAAACACGTGAAAAAAACAAATCGTGTCCGTTACCGAGTCGATTAAGCCGTTAAATCGATTGGGCTAATCGATTTTCTCGAAAAACATTCGATTAGAAAAAATAAACTATCACACGGTGATGTTACGTTTAACGATACACCAAGACTAAAATAGTGTGGAGTTGTTTGATATGTTTGAGTCTTTAGTAATTTCTATTCGCTAGAGCTAAGCTTAGACGTTTGAGACCCCTACATCTCGGAGAGACTGACGTTTTATGTACCTACTCTATTGTGTAATGGTCTAAAATCTAAATAAAATCGAGAAATATCTCCATTTGGGCTGGATAACGATTCTGTGTGGTTGGAAATGTTGGAATAGATCGTACCCAAGAGCCCTGGGTCTGGGAGTCCGAATCGTTTGATTTAGCGAAAAATTACAATTTTAAATTTGATGACTTTATGAAATTCCACCAACAAAACCTATGCTCTCAAATAAACAAGGATGACCTGACAACAATAATCATCACTAAGATAACGTCCCTGAAATTCATATAAAATCACAGAACGGAATCGAACCCGCCAAAACTCCCGATCTATTTTCGCCCACGAATTCATCAAAGGCAACATGCGTGAATGAGAAAAAATCCACGTAGTCTACAAAAATCGTCGGGACTCGGGACTCAATTACTCGGGCTATTTCGGGATGTTTAATTGCCCAGCCCATGCGTGCGCGCAGCGTATCTCTGCAGGAGTTCTGCTGACTGGGGAACCGAGTTCTGCCGTTTGTTTATGGATTATTGGTATCGCAAATCTGGGAAAAGTTTGGAAGAGTTATTATACTTCGTTAAGTTCGAAATTTAATTAATTTTCGGATTACATGAAGGACACAGAGGTTTTATACCCCGTTAAGAAGAGAAAGCTGGAGTATCTTGGACTCATTATGCGCAACCCGAAATATCAACTTCTGCAATTTCTTCCGGGAAAGATTCAAGGCAAGAGAAGTGTCGGACGTAGGAAGGTATCCTGGCTGAAGAACCATGCCAATGGTTTGGAAGGAGTACCCGATCATTGTTTAGAGCCGCGGTATTAAGAGTGCAAGTTGCTGTAGTCGCCGAACTTCGACAGAAGATACCATTTAAGAAGAAGAAGAATTCGAAATATGTGTCAAATTGGGTAAAACACCACGGTCCTGGGTCTGATCTTTCGTTCATGTCAGATTGCCGTCTCACCGGTCTAGAGTAAAGGAGAGTGCATCTGTGTATCGCGCACAAACTGCAGCACTATACAATCTCTAGTAGACAAACCGCATAGTCGTAATCCAGCGGTGGAGACATTATTAATTACTATTATTGTTTACTATGCTGAGAAAGACATGCAAGTAGGTGGTAAAACATACGACGCGCGTAAGTAATAACTACGTAAAGACATTTGACAATTGGAGGACACGCTAAGGCGGTCTGATCGGCCATGTCAGTGAGTCAGATCAGATTTTATAAAGTTTGAATGATTGTGTGCCCACTGGATACTAGCTATCCATCAAAAATAAACATTAAGGATAAAGAAAAGTTTTTTTTAATTGTTTCAACAAACACACCAATTACCTAGCCCCAAACTAAGCGTGAGCTTGTGCTATGGTGACTAGAATAACGGATAGACATACTTATATACGTTTATACAATTATGACTTAGGTACAAATGCTCGTGCTCGTCACACAAACATTTGCCCCTTGCGACCTCTGGTTTTTTGGTCCGGAGCGCGGACCATACACCAAGACGGTCGTCAAATGATTTCGTAGCCCACACGATACTAGGTATCCACAAATAATTAAGGAGAAAGGAACAGTCCTTCGACAGCGAATAACCTTAATCTCTAATTTTAAATAAGCGCGGCTCATTTTTGTATCGCTACTAACTCACAAATCAGTTCACGCACGCGCCACTTACAAAACCGACAATCCTTTTTAAGCACAGACATGTCTCGTGTCGTAACTCCAGATTTTTTTATTTAAATACTCACATTTATCTACTTAAGCGGCGTTGCAAGTTAAATTCTTCAAATATTAGCTTCCGTGGTGAGTAATCTCGTGGCGGTGGCATTTTTATGTCCTGAAATACCAGTGTTATCACTGAGCAGTTGTATCTGTCACTTAAAGTCATCGGGATAAAATGGCCTTAAAAACTATGGTCAGTTGCACTACCTTGTTTTAAGGGTAACGTGATGACAATAACTAAGTCTTTATTGGGATCAGTCTGCTGTGAATTATGATTGACGATGATTAAGTGTTTGTTTATAGCAATGATTCTTAGCATAACCTTTTTGTTATGATGAGGGACCATTTAACAAAATTTACGCCTATCAACTGATTGGAGGTAATATACCTACAATAGACTCTTCTACAGCTGCCTATGATACTTGTCTAAAGTTACACAGACAAAATATTCTACCACTCTGTAATCCTCTATGACGATCACAGCCAAGTCTCCGAAACATCAATCTGCTATTTTGAAGTTCCAGAAAGAGATCAAAAATGAAATATTTGAAGATAAGTCCTAATTTTAATAAGGGTCAGACAAACAATTCACGATCAAGATCTCGATAGAAACGGCTGGAGCCTGTAAATCAAGAAATATCGATTAATCGATCGAATCAAGATCCCATTCGAACTCCCACATCACATCAGAATAACGCCTAAAATTTGAACGAGAAATCACGATTCAACAAACAAACCCCATGAGTCATGTTACTCATGTTCTCGACAAATGTTATCTGTCTTCTTTTGTTTGTTTCTTCATATCACGCACCGAATGTACCGACCAGCTCCCAAGACCTGCCCCAACCCCCGCACAACTTTAACCTCTCACCTCCCAAGGCGGGACGACTCAATCTTCCAGGGACCAAGTTACAGCAGCCACTTTATTTCTGTGGTGGATACTTCTCGCGTTGTTCGAAATTTTCGAATTCTTCATTATTGTGCCTTTTACGATACGTGTTTATAACGAATTGATTTTCAGCGAAGTCCCTGTCTTTTTACGATCGGATTTATTATACCAGAAACTAGTTTTTAGATTTATTTTTATAGTCTACCAATGAAATATACTTTATCAGAAACTTATCCGAAATGACGACAATTTAAAAATCTGTTTTATTAATAAGATAAGTGTAAATAAATATAGAGGTTGACTGTTTATTTTTGTGAAAGAAGCATTTTTCTATAAAGAGTCTTGTTGTTACTTACTACGTTCTATTTTAGTTCAGTCAATAAATTAGTAAATTGTCGAAATGTGTGATTCATTGAGATCGTTGATCATTCAATAAATTCGTTCAGCGCTATTAAATTGATCGCAGATTCATTACTAAAGATTATTACATAATAAAACGGTCGGGGATCGTGTTAAATCTTATAATTTTAACAAGGTAGGATTGTTTCAGATCTTACATTCGGTAAAAGTTTACGTTCCTAAAAATTACGTCAAGTAGAATAAATACTAGTTTTTTATTTCAATATTCCTTAACAATGTCAGAGTTGATGTCTATGTGATGAAATCGAGTTGTATCTCTTAGTTTTAGAGTTGAAACTCTACTCTATACTGCAGTACTTTTAACTTTTGTAAATCTGTACTGACATCTTACGAAAGTATCAGAAATTACAATATTTCCAGCGGGGAATAAACGTATCGACACGATAATTTTTATTCATGATAAAACATCTTTTTAATTGTATAACCTGATCTGGTGAGAGGTTTGAAGTAGGTATCTACAATATAAATTCCTTCACGACTGACAAACGAAGATTGATCGATCTAATAGATCTTGTACAGTTCAAAATATTACTAGTAAAAGTTTAACTCTATCTACTACACTAATATTATAAAGAGGAAAGATTTGATTGTTTGTTTGTATTGAATATGCTCCGAAACTACTGGACCGATTCAAATGAATTTTGGTCCAGAGATAGTTTGAGACCTGGGAAGGACATAGGCTATTTTAGTCCGCTTTGTCGCGATATAAAATCACCAGGGGCGAAAAAATGGGGTACGAAAGTTAGAATTAAAAAACCGATTTTTGGCACGGGCGAAGTCACGGGGAACTGCTAGTATTTAATATTGCCCTGTTTTTAGTATCTATGTATATTTTAATTTTGCAACAGCAAAACTGATTGTGAATCTAAGATGTTTTTGATGTGAATTATCTTCTGTGTACAGACCACATGACGTGAATGTAGACACTATTTGTAAAAGCAGTATCTTATGCAGTTGTAGTAAAGGCTATTTTGCGACAAAAGCGTATAGTTTGATGTGCTAGCCGCTGTAACATTACCATACCATGCCATGATGTGATTTAATTAGCACTTATCTTTTTACTTTTATTTAAAACAGATGTGATCATGTACTTGTTTGCACCATCATCTATTTCATTCAGTATTTGGAAATCAAATCAACTTATACAAACCATATTACCCCAAACTTAGGTTTTCATAATTCCTTATCTTTGAGTATTTGAACATCTAATTGAGGTTTGGATATTACAGTTCGAAATAACTTAAATTCCAATTAAAATGCCTTCGTATCATTATCGTCCACCATAACGTTGTCATTTGTTTATGAATTCTAATTAACAAACTTCACCCAGACTCGTGTAATCTCATAAACCTGAGAGATACGATACGTTTTTGTATCATAACGAGATTTTATAATAAAAACCGAGAATAAACTGATATACACAACACCTGCTCCATCAAATACGAACGATGATCATTATGTTAATGCTTCTAAAATTCAAGTACTTGTCACCGTTCAACTTTCAACTGTAAATCCATGGCTTAAGGAAACAATTCAACTGTCATGTGGAGGCGTTAAGGCTCAGAAAAAAGCCGGACCGTGTCGAAGCAAACGAGATATCTGACAGGGCGCCAATTAAGCGAAATGAACGCTTATTCCCTCCGCAATAAATCGATATCACGCTATACGTTAAGTAACAGTTACGCCCTTAAAGGATTCGTCTCGAGACACCGTACTACGTCCGACAATACACAAAACAAGACCTTGTTATGAGAGGTAAAAGTGTCAGAATTACGTAAACGTGGAAGCGTCAGTTACGCCCTGATAGAACGCCCTACCCGCTAACAAGATAGACAGAGATGAATGGATCCAGTTTTTGTTGGTGAGAGCAGGGTAGATGATAAACAGAACTCTTGAAAAACACTTGTGAGATAACAAAGGCTTGCTTCCACGAAGACGTCCAATAATTTGTCTTTTTAATTTTACGGCGGACTGCCATAGCTTTTAAATATAGTTTTTTTCTCTCTATAACTCGACCTGAGGCTGGTCCATTAGGTCGAACGACTGTGGGTATTGGGCAACTCATTACAACCTCTCCTTTGCTCTGGAAAATACTTTTATGACGTATTGTTCCGGTGGCCTTGTACGGGAATGAACTATGTCCTTCGGGTACATGTATTTAAAAGTCATTGAAACTTTAAATGCTTTCCTCTCCGAGAACTATTCTGATGGCTTCAAATTAGCAATGCGGGTTTAAAGTACAACAAACGTGTTACATATAATTGTAATTCTTAATGTAACTTCGACTAAAACCAATAAAATTGAAACGGGCACGAATCAGAACCTGTTCTGCCCTTCATCGGTTTAGTTGTAAAAAAGCTCATTCCATATAATATTACCCATTACAACCCCGAGAATCACTGTTCAGCCAATAGCCTGTGAGAATTTGAAAATGGAATTCGAGTTATTGTTTCCATTGAATCGTGCCATTACGGCCAGTGTTTTGTTACAAACTAAGTATTCACATTATTTTAAAAGTTTGCTTATTTAACCAAAAAAAAGGGAGCGTTGTGTCTTTTTTTCTACGAGGTTTTATTAATTTGTCATCTTCATGTAGGTAGAGACAGGGACATTTTGTATTTTTTTTTCTCAAAGGTCATTTACAACGAGGTAAAATTGTAATTGTTCACACAGCGATTGTGCACGGAGGGTGATTTTTTGAGTGGGTAACCCCATCGGCGTATGGCCGGAACTTGCTAATGAACGATTAGTGTTACCAGTTTCGGATTATACTCACTAATAGTTGGGGTGTTGCGATAATTTAGGGTAACGATAGATGGGGTGGTTTTTTGAGTTAACAATTTGTCAATCCGTGACGATAATGAGAATTGATGGAGATTTAAGCTTTCACTAACATTTTTTATCAAATATTAAAGAAAAGTTAAAATTGACGAAATTGCAAAGTATAATCCATTATTATAACCATTATAACTAAGACTCATATTTCTATGTGTTGTAAATTATTATTTGACAAACTATACAAACTGAATAAATTAGGGGTCAGTCGAAACTATCGTGGGTGGTCCACGAACTTATAAAGTTTTTATTTTCGTGAAATGTCACTATTTTATTGACCATAAAATATTTTTGACACGTTTTTATTTTTCAGCCGATAAAATATAACAGCTATTTTTTGGGGTTTAAAATATATTATGTTACTTATTGAATAATATATTAATTAAAGTTGGACTTATTTTAGTTGCTATAGTCATGGATTAAATTTTAAAAATAGAAAGACAAAATATTTGAGTTTTTTAGATGTGACATCCCTAATCCTTACCAAACCTTGACTAATAGGGGGGTCTACTAATAAGAACTTAGCGACGGACGGACTAACAAGTCGGATGCTAACAGGGAAAATAAAAGCGCGTGATCCACACGAAAATGGCCGCAGGCTGCGCTGGCGCATGTACCGACAGCAGAAGAAGTAAAAAAAATAAGAAAAACGTATGTCAGCTTACTTTTATTAGTGATTTCACTACATTTTACATCTTAGGTAATTTGTTATATGGTGTGCAATATTTATTCTAATACATTCTACATTTATGATTTGGACATTTAAAAGAAATGTGTCAGGGGGAAAAGGTGTAATAGGTAAGTCATGATATGATCCATCCTCGGTCACATTGGCATTTACTTGCCAAAAGCAATAGATAACTGCAACTGGTTATTACATAAAAACAGCAAAATGTTGCTAAATATCATATTCATGAAGTGCATTGTGCTCGCTTAGCTAAGATAAGTATGAAGAGAACTATTTTATCGTATTTTTTTCTTTAACTACCGCTACCGTTTCTATAGTTATATATCATAGGTATACAAAACTCGAAGTAAAAGAAAAAGGGACTACAATATACTAAGTAAGAGAAAAAAAATCTGTTACGTCCTTAGTTATAATAATTTGACTCATCAACCACTTTTTCCCTAGATAAGTATCTTTGTAGGTAAGCAACGGAACGTCGGAACACATTTATGACATAAATAATTAAATTATAATTTCTATAATTAGCTTCTAAAGGTCAAGCCATAAAACGGGCAAACTGAGAAATTGTTTATTACCGCTTATACAGCGGAGTTATGACTTATGCTTTTTTAATTAAATGTTTTATTATTGTCTACGGAACCGTAAAGTTACAGCCTTTAATTGTAGGCACAAATGAATGACCGTGTGTTTTAATATGACTTTATTGTTTGGAATCTTATCTCTGTTGCGTTTTATTGTGATAGATATAGTGAATTGACGCCGTAAAACATAAAACATTGGTGCTATGTTTTATTCAGTGGTGTCTTTAATAAAATTAGTAATTCAAATTTCATGAATCACAATAATTAACATTCCTTAAACTGCCTATGATTATTTGGGTATGTTTTCTGCCTGTGGGATTTGAGAATTTATTTTTCTGAATTGTTCCATCCTGGATCATGGACCAAAGCGGACCCTGCCTGGGCCCTCACGTGCGAGTGCATAACCGGGCTAACGCTAGGATGATGATGATAATTGTTCCATCAAGTTAACTGATCATGATTGCATTTTCCTCTTGATTCTTGATACTTATATCTGTCTTGATAGATCATATACAATAATAGAGAATCTAAAGACGACAGGAAGAAGTTTTTATAAATTGTACAGCACAATATGTCCCTCGGCGACAATGTCTTTATCAATTACTCCAACCTTGCAATTTTATAGTCAAATAAAATACACATTTTGCAATTATGTCAGACCGATAACCGCGTATGGTATAATGTATCGTCATTTCTGCGCGCGCATGACAATTTAATACTGTTTTGCGTCATTCTGTATAAAATTAGGTTAGTTGTAAATGAATCGTAATTTATTTTTCCTGTGTTTTCCTGTTCAAATCAACGCACGAGTAATTTGTAATGTGAACTCACATTACAAATTACTCGTGCGTTGATTTGTCACGTTGAGTTCTTTAACCTCGTCTTGAGTTAGCACTGCAGTATTAGCTAAAAACTTTTATTCAAAATCGCTTATTATTAAATTAAAGTTATTTGGCTAGTAACATATTTTTGAGACCAATTTAAAAGGTGATTTAATAGAAGACAGTCACAGATGACGTGTTTCATTGTATAATCAGGCATGCTGTATTTTATTCGACGAATATTACATTTTCTTAGCTGAGATTTGAAAAATCTGCCTCAATACTCAAAATACAAATAGCTCTCCAATTAATAACAGTTGTTGATGATGGTATGAGGAATTGTAAATTATATCACGTTCAAAAGGATGTAGATGCAAACTGTCAACTCTTCAAATACAAATCTTTTGTAAATTTCAGAACGTCCACTTGAATTTTGTTTTGTAGAACGTCAATTTGCATTTTATAATACAAAACTTTTTCTGATGACCGTACCCCAAAAATCTAGAGAAAAGAATATTTACCCTGCGCACGCAAGTGGCGCAAACACGCGTGTGGGCAACACCGGTAGCGAACAAACAGTTTTGTTGACCGTACCACGGCGAAGAATGCCGTGTTTGACTACCTGCCGCGTATCGACAGACCAACAGGCACATGCTAGTTCTGTGTTTTCTAGTATAACTCCGAGCCAGTCTCCTGTAATAATAATTTAATTTTGTCGGATATAATAACGCAGCGTATGTCGCCAGTTGCTTTCTCTTCAGTAGTCGAATTTCCGCAGAATTAATCTCAATAAAAGAGGATAACTAAGTAGGGTCCTTAAAAAAGTCAGCCTATTAGATCCCACTGCTGGGAAAAGGCCTCACCTCAACTATGAGGAGGAACGAGCCATACTCCACCACGCGGGCTCAGTGTGGATTGGTGGAGAGGGACGAGGGTCCTTAGACAATATGCAATCTTTCTGCAGCGAACTTTGCTATCGCCAAAGAAATGTCAAAATATGATGAGACGGCAATCCAAATTGACAGGAAAGAGATCAGGCACAAGATCTGTTTCTAGGTTTAGAACTTATAATTTCCTACATAAAAGCGGCTTTCGAATTTCTATTTATTGTTCAAATATCGAGTATTACCCAAAAGACGCTTTTTGACAGTAGAGAGATCAGGCACAAGATCTGTTTCTAGTTTTAGAAATTAAAATTTCTTACGAAAAAGCGGCTTCCGATTCTATTTATTGTTCAAATATCGAGTATTACCCAAAAACGCTTTTCTGACAAAATTCCCCTTAATTTCCTTTACAAAACGCCCCATAGAGATCTCCCATTCAAAACCGTACCGTAAAAATATCTGATGAATAAGCACCAGTAAGATATTTATCACGTTAGTCATTGACACAGGATAAGTACTGAAGCTGGATGGATAAAAAGTAGGTATCATAATGTTGTTTTTTTTCATTCACATCAGTCAGTGTAAGTCGGCCCTCGAACCATGAAACGGATCAAATGAATGATAGATAGATGCGGCATTATTTCATTTATTTTTTTATTATAGATGTTAAAAAATATTTGATGCCTAATTCATACTCAAAAGTTTAATAATATTTGTAAATATATTTTTAAGTTTTTCCTTGTCAAGGTAGCAAAAAATTTATGATCAACTCCTCAGGCATTTCAAAAACTGTCGAAACTTAATTTGGTTCATAACTATTTGCGAATTTATCGAAACATTTAAAGACAAGAAGCTTATAAGCTTTAGTGACTCAAAATATTTAGATAAGCTCGCTTCACCGTCGACTCTGAATACGCTACGTCTGGCTTACTCTAGAGTCAAGAGCAAACCCATTTCGAATAATAATAAAAAATAAACTATACTGATTTTGACTATGCACTTTCAGTATTGCTGTCCTTCTGTTTTAGCTAATTATTAATTTATTCAACGTCATAATCATTATCAGCCGTAGATCGTTAATTGCGGAACATGGGCTCATAGATAGGCCTTCATAGATTTCCAAAGCGACCTGTTACAAGCGGCCTGCATCCAGTGCAATCCTGCGACTTTTATACAGTTGCCTGTCCATCTTGCCGGTGGTCGCCCTACGCTATCCTTTGGTCAAATGGTCTTCCTTTGGTCAAATCTAACGAGTTCTCGTTGAACCCCCAATGAACCCCCAGCGGTCATCAGTTCTTTGCGCAATGTGTGTGCCCTGCCCACTGCCCACTGATTAATGTGCTGAAACAAATCATCGTTACTTTTAAAAGTTACAAAACAAGAAAAGGTTTACTGCATAGTGAGCTTATATTTTTTTTAAATGTTTTAGTTTCGGATGGTTTAGATATGAATTCTTAATGCCACATCCAAAAAACATCCTATTTCACATCCTGGTCGCGATGTTATCCGATTGCCAGTCATGCCCCCTAACGAACATCAGACTGGGCTCTTTTTATGTACACTGTACCAGATCACAACTACCCACATTATCGACTCTGCCTCTCTAGCCATAAGGAACAAAGTCCCGAAAAATTAAAATGTATATGTAGTCAACGTACGTTTGTGCGTACATAAAATATCGTTTTGTTTGTTTTTCCACGGACTGTTGTTTTGGTAGGACTTCGTTTTCTTTTATGTTGCAGGCTTCTTTGGCCCCCATCTCAATGCCAGATTTAGAGGGTGCGAAATATTACCAAGATTGTAAAACAATTGTTCGTGGTTGGCAACAATCGATTTTTTTGGCGATGTTAATGTTTGAGTACTCAATCAATGACATACCGAGAGATGAATATGAAAGTAATCAATTAATCAATGACATAATAAGAGACCTGAAGAATCTTGTATGAGATTGAGAATCTTCACAAGAGAACCTGTCTATTTCAAAGTCATAATATATATTATTAGACGCAGTCTTGGAGAGGCCTATGTCCAGCAGTGAACTGCAATAGGCTTATATGCATGCAATATAAATTATTCCCTTTAAAAGCTTTAAAATAAACTTATCGTAAAATAAAAAAAAGGCTCAATTGTATATTCATGGACACCCAGGTTCTTTAAAAACTGATGAAAACACAGTTCGTTTAAAAACCGTTTCCACTCACAATTCAATAAAACTTAACTTGTATAAGTGTCGTCATAAACACTTGCAAAAATAATTTTTAATAAAACAAATGACTGTCATTAACTTTATGCATTTTGCAGGTTGCATACGTATTGTTATTATTTTTACCGTCGACTGAGGTAATTTTCCAGCGCAACTAATTTTATTTATTTCTCCGTTTTTGTAAATACTATGATATTATTATGTTAATAGATTGGTTACGAACTTACGATAGCAGAAACCTAGAGATATTTGGATTCTTGAAGCTTTTAAAGTAATATCAATAATAAAATACATCAATATCAACTTCCTTCTATGCCCAAAACTTGGATTAAGTATTTAAACATTTTCAGGTACCCATCCATCCATCTATCGCAGCCCTTATTTTACTCCTTTTAGGATATAGGCCTTCTCCATATTTCCCAATCTTCTTATCTCCCGTGCCACTTTCAACCAGTTCCGTCCTGCGATTTCAGGTACAAATAGCAAATAAAAAAAAAAACACCTCTAGACATAGCAGTCAAGATATTTACAATTAGGCATTGTATGAGCTTTCTCATTCCACCCTAAAACATCTTTTCATAAATGTTTTTAAGTGTACACTTACGGTTCCCAAATTGCTCACAAGTGGGGTTTCTCTTAATACACCTCTTTGGCTTAAAATATGTACATAAAATATGGTAGTAGGTTGTTTCTCAAATTCAGAACTTAAATATGAAGAGTAGCTTAGGCATTGATTTTTACAAAATTCCAAAGACTAGTTTAAACAAGAATATCACCTTCCAGCAGGCCTGGCATTTAAAAGCTATTGCTGTTGAAGTTCTAAAGCTATGAATGACAGAAGAATTGTCATTTTTTCATTAGTTTTATAAAATAGTACATTTAATTTTAGCTCAGTTGGACGAGCATTCGCCCGGGTCATGGGTTCGAGTCCCACCGGACGAGACGGTTCGATTAATTTTTGGGTGCAACTTTCGTAAAACTTGCAAAGAAATTGCCTAAATTATAAAAAATATTTTAAGTTATTGCTTACCTAATGTTAGTTTGAAGCTATTATTTCTTTTGTAAAAGCTATAACTATTGCAATTCGAAAGCAATCGATTTAGGCATCAGAGCCTCTGGTCTGTCGTTATTCTTCACCATGAGTTTCTAGCAGGGTGACAGCAAATTGTTAAATTCCCCTTTATCTATTCCCGATATTAAAAAAAAATAGATTTCCAAGTTACGGATTAAGATAATGCACCATTTTTTTCCCGTAATCTGAGCAACTTTATCGGTCTTAGAGGTCCTGGTATCGCTCAAAAACATAATATTTGGGCACTTGGCTTGCCTTTTAGACGATTAGATACGAAAATACGTATTTTTTGCGGCACCGAGTGGTAGTTTGGTGCCTTTGGTGGTGATAAAAATCATAATGCAATGAACTCGTATTTTAGAAAAATATTATACGTAATGGTAGAGAGGAAAATTACTCGTATCACCTATTTTCATATAAATAAAGTTTTTTTATTAAATTCATTTATTAAAAATATATGAGATTACATTACAAAATGATTAAATAATGAATTGATTCATGCACATGTCAATTACAATATAACAAATTATATAAAAGAAAAAAAAAATCTGCCACCTGCTTCGTCAACTTAACTAATACATTTAATTAAATATCAATACTAAAATAACTAGTCAAAAATATTAAATTTGCTTAGCAATTAGCAACTATGTTCCCCCCACTCCGAAACCCAACCGATCCGAAAGTCCCCATCACGCTAACCGCATTACCACGTTGAATGGCAATGGAAACCTGTTGAACTAGCCAGGACCCGGAGCGGGGATCATTCCCTTTCTCTCGCAAACGTCGCCCTAATTCTTTAAAAAGATCGTGCGCCTCCTGACACCATGGACCTGCGGTCTCCACTGCAACCGGTACAAAATTGTACATTGATTCCAAGGCCGAGTATTTGGCGTGTTTCATTTAAGCGGCGTTTTCCGCTGCTGAACCCTCTGAAACCACAGTATGTCTCAAGTGAGACGCCGCATACGTGCTAACACATGTAGCGTCCCACAAGAGACAACGACCTCGCCGCCATGGTACCAATGTTAGTCCGTCCGGTCTTTTGCCATCCGTTCGAGACAGTCCAGGCGGCTCTAGAACACATGGAATGTTTACCGACACCATGGCCCGACGGATAATCTTATTTATTCTTGCTTCACAGACCTGACTCCCCAATCGAAGAGACACTGCTATTCTCAAAAAATCGTTGTCGAGCAGTGTACCCAATTGAGGAGAAGGAAAGGCGTGTAACCACGCCCCAGATTCAGGTCTTGTGACAGCCTTTAGACGCGCTAAATCCGCTCCCGCGGCACCATCCAATAAACGGGAAAATGAGAGTTTACACAGGATGTCATCCCATTCCCTCTGGAGAAAATGGTTGTCTGGACGGTCATCAGTCGGACAAAGCATAACCCATCTATCCAAAGCCTCAGAAACATAAGGCAAACGGATATTGCTGCCATCAAGAGATAAAATACGAGCAACAAGACCCGCTGAACCATATACGGAGGCTAAAAAGGCTACCAGCCCAACATCCTGCACCCGACGTACTCCTAGGCCTCCATGACGAACAGGTAAGGCTGCCTGACACCACTGCTCTTCGTTCAGATTTACATTAAGGACTGATTCCAACGTAACCTTGATTGTATCATCAAGTAACTGCATTTCTCGTTCAAAAAGCCAAGTAGGCGACGTCCGCAAGACATACACCATCCGCGGCAAAGCTAAACAACTTCGCAGTAGAACAAGAGAAAAATGACTCGATAAATGCGTCAAATGCTCCCGTGCCGCAGATAGTGCCTGCCTTTTAAGTTGTAAGATAGAGCTGACACCCTCAGGGAATATGGGAGCACCTAACAAACTCACGGATGATCTATCAATTTGTTTAATACCGGGCAAAAGAGCTTCATAATCTCTAATATTAGAAATAAATCCACTGCAACCAAAGATTTCACATTTAACTGGATTTATATCTAACCCTATTTTTTTCAACTCTGGAATCAAAGTTTTTAGATCTTGAAGGACCACCTCTGGGCTGCCGCCTAAAACACCATCATCAAGGTACCAGATATTTAGAGGGGCTTTTAAATTAGTAATAATCTTTTGAATGGCCAAACAAAATAATAATGGTCCCAGTGGATCACCCTGCTGAGCTCCAACTTGAGACTGTATAAGGCTATTAGAGAAAAAGAGGTTACTTGGAGAAGCATAGCACTGGTAAATGAATGGATACAGTGACGGAGTTTGTTCCAGGACTTCATTCAGAATGACATCTCTCTCCACACTGTTAAAAGCGTTTTTAATATCAATTTTAATGATAACATCGTCTGATGTCTCGTGCTCCATGGCAAAAAAGCGAGTGGAATGTATTGCCGCCTCACAACCCCTTTCAGTGCCAAATCCAACCTGCTTTGGATGCAAGTATCTAGATGTTACCTCCCGAACAGACCTACAGCAAAGCTTGGCAGTAAGACGGCGAAAAACACTACCAACCGCAATTGGCCTGATACCACCATCCTTTTTGGACAAAGCACACAAAGAAGCCCCATACAAGAAAGGTCTGACTTCCAAGTTCAGCATACCTCTTAATAAAAAATTACAAAGTCTGGTTATAGTCTCTAACAGACGAGGCCCATTGCTTTCCGCAGAAGACGATGTTAATTCTTTTAGGTGCTGGGGGCCCAAACCGTCAACACCAGAAGCCGAACCATTATAAAAAGATGCAATAGCATTAGCCACATCCAGTGGTGTTACCGTCAAAAAAGGACTGGTTATGCTCGGTTCTGGTGGCAATGCTACCGATCTCGACGGGGCTGGATGTTTATCTTTCAAAGCCTCTAGTGTGCTCTCATTAGTAGGAGCGAGTGAGCAATCCGAAAGAAGCAATCGCGCTGCACCTCTTAAGTCTTCGTCGTGCACCTTGGCCTCTATAGATCGATAAATCGAAGACGGTTTTGATGAAAAATTTTCTTCGCGAAAGTATAAATTACCTTCATCTATGTTTAGTTTAACCTTGCTTGTCAAGGATTTGCCCCCTCCCACCCCAGGTACCTTCAAAGCTGAATACGAGAATGACAATAACCTGAACCAATCCTCCACACTATTTGTACGTAGACAATCATCTATGATTGTACATAACTTGCCGGCGGCCAGGCTCCTTGCACCCTTGGGTATATGTCCCAAAACCCTAACATTAGACTTTAACGAAGGTAAATCATCCAAACTTCCTATAGATTGGGATGGCAAAGATGCATTCGCACCCGAGCCACCAGGAACCACCCGAGTATCCGCGTCCGTACGGTTTTGTAACTCCAATGCATCACGATTTTGTGTGGCTAAGTCTCTATGAACCCTACTTATGTGCACATTAAGGCCCCTCGACTGCACGTAAAGTCTTGACAATCCTGGACAATAAGGACAGCTTACCCTTGGAGGACTATTAATATTCATTATTACTTAACAAAAATGAACCAAAGAGAATGACAAATCATAAATTGCTAATTGCCAAAGCAAAACTAACTTTATTACATTGGTATAATATTACAATTTGTAGCAAAATACAATTGAAGTATAAAAAAATAACACAAAAACTCATCAAAAATAATAGTCGAAACAATAATAAATCAAAATAATCACAAACAATTTCATTAATTAAAAGACATTCTGTCTGCAAAATACCCAATAAATCGATATTACATTTAAATCCAGAATCAGTAAAAATATGTTACTTATTAAAATTAATAGTGAATAAAGTAATCTAAAACTATACTCATCTATTAAAATACAAAATCAGCCAACAAAAAACATAATGATAAAATTATTTATCTTTGTGCTAAGAAAAAAAATTGTACTATTTTGTTCATTCAATAAGTCACAATTTTTTTTAGGTCATCTTTGTGTCACTTTAATACTGATCAAGTGGCGGAAAATAGTCTTCCTGTGGAAAAAGTGTTTTGTGTACCAACCCAACAGTCTTTTCAATGCTAATTTATTACCTGTCTGTGAAACCACAAGAGTTTGTATTTCAATGTCTTATCTAGGTATCGTGCCTTAGTTTTTTGGCCACATTTTGGGCAAACAAAGACAAACAAAACAATGTCCCATCCGGAGTCTTGATAATTCTTGATGTCTCAGGAGATAACTTTTTTGGCGACAGTACAGAAAGCATAAAGACCTAAAACTGTCGAAATTGAACTTTATGTGATCAATATTAGGTTGACATTATATTGAAATGTGACAGATCATTTTGGTGCATGGTTTTACCATCGTGGAATGACTCATGCGCAAACGATTGCTTTTAAACTATTATGATCTTACTTTTTCTTAGTTTTGAGCTTATTTAAAATTAATAACTTGTCAATTCCAGACAGCTTCAACCATGAGAATAGTTCTTGCGCAGCTTTTTCTCAGCACTAGCCCACAAATTGTCCCGAAGCAGTAGGGTCCATACGGTAGATGGTAGGGATGTGTATGTATAAGTACCATTAGTGTTTGACTGGCGGACTGACATTCTATACAGATATAAATAATTTTAAAAAAATACCGTCGCTACGGATCAATAACTGACCACCAGATATTAGTCTTCAAGTTGCAAATTCTGTGAAACCGTACGATAGATAGATCATCATTCATGAATTAAGGCTCCGATGCATCAGCTTATATTTGTCAAAAAATTTAGTAATTTATAATAAAAAAAACCGCCATTTTTTTTTACTGTTTAATGTAACGTGGTGTGACGGAACTTTGTAACGATAGGGATGTCCATGACGCGTACTAATCTCAAAATTTTCGGTATCTGAAATCACAAATATCGTTTTTTTTTGTTGAATTCCAGAAAACCAAAATTTCAAATGACATAACTGGCAGGTCGTCTCGTGTTCCATCAGAGTGCCCAATTATGTCCAAAATTAGGACAATTGGAGGCGTGGAGCAATAAATCATTGGGCAAACTACCCTCTAAATTAATAAGCCGTATTTCCTGTCCTCTTTGCCAAAAAAGTGGGCATTTCTTATCCAGTGCAGCGACACGGTGATTTTTTATTGATAGTAGCCAAATCCCTTAGTATTATTGTTATTAAAGATGAAAAGTGTCATACATATAATATTACCTCCCACAGTTACATATTGTGTTAATTCTCACTCTCACACAGCAGTCTCTCTCTCTTAAAAGTATTATTTATACGCAAAATTTATTGTAAAATCCATATTATGTAGATGATACACTGATTAAAAATTTATATTTTTTATAAAAGAAAAAATACATATTGACTACATTTATAATGTTGCAAGCGATCTGCAAATGATGTTTGCTCTATAAAATCCGATTATATTGATACAATCTGTGATACAAAGTAAAGCAAACAACGGAAGTGATTACAACGTAAATCAAAAAAGGACTTTTCTGAAATTATAGTCCCAACATTTTTATTCGTCGTAATCATGTAAATCCCAAGGAGTTAATGAGGGGAACTAACAGTTATACTGACAAGGATTTTTATACCGGTATAACCACGTGGTCCGGTATCCGAGGATACGGTATTAGGGATGTGCCGTATCAACATTCCGGTATTTACCTATGTGTTATGAAACCGGTCAGTCAAGCAGGTAATGGTGGTGTTTTTGGTTTAAAAAACGAAAAAAAAACTTCTATTTCAACTTGGTGGAATAAAATTGGTAACTAAAAAACCTCTCATCACTACTACTAACTTACCGCTTATACTGATCTGATTGTTGATTTTATACTATTCGTTTTTATACTCATTTTATTGCGTTTATTTGTTTGTTTTGCTGTCCCAAAGCCCTAAATTTAAAATTGACTTTGGCATTTTACCGATTGCCTCTTTGACATCTCTAGACACACGGACGAGGCGCCATAAATACAGGGCTCCGCGGCGCGGGCGCAGGTACGCCAAACGAGATGGTTCCTTTTTTAAAAAATGACATAACCCGCCCGCCATTTCGAACTTTAAACCGCCGAGACACGTTCGGAATTCAAACGGACGCACGTGGAACACCACAACCATAATTCACTTTGTGCTTTCTCGCTTCTGAAATAGAGCTCCTTTTTCGGAATTATTACTCTTAACCGTGTAAATTCCGCCGTGGGGCATTCTCAACTTTATTTTTGTTAGCGCAGAGTTCAAAATTTGGTATTGGTATTGGAGTTTTTTCTGGTCATACCAGATTTTGGTGTTTTTTATGTCGTTTTTTCTGACAGCATTGGTGCAGGCGCTGTTCGGTGGTGTTTTGCGGGGTCATCGAGGATAATAACTGTAAATTATCGTCGTTCGGTTTATTGAAATTCGTTCGGCCGCGGTCTAATGGGAAAATTTTAGTGTCCACTGTGGTCAGGACACCGTGTTAGCTGGATTAGTCTGAAATGCATAAAATGTGATGACTTTGAGATGGGCGTTGCTAATCGTTTTCACGGTACAAAGTGGAGATCATTCGTTCTTCACAGTGATGTCCTTAGGTCGAGAAGATCAAAATTCAATTTATCACTTCCACAATCAGTAAGTACAGTGTTATTACAGCCTGTGACAAATACTCTTTAACCCTCTTACGCTTGTAAGTGAAATAATAACATTTTGAAAGGCATTTTAACCATTTTATATAGCATTATTGATTATAACATAACTCTGACAGACAACAACACAGGCTAATGAGATACGTAATACCAGATGATTCAGACATCCAATATGCTCAGTCAAATCAGCAAACAAGGTAACCTAACCGCCTGCGAATAGGCCACACAAGCAAGGCAAACTTTAAACACCAATCGTATACAGAATCAAACGGCTAGACAATCGACATCCTCAATCAAGTAGAAAGAGACAGCAGAACTGGTTCCACAGGTGAGTAAAGGACAGGTGGATGTCTCTCAGCTCGCCCGACGCGTTAATGAGACAGGGGATCTAATTGCGTGCGAACAAACATACGACGTGATAATACCTATTTAGTTTGAGGCTACTAATTTGTCGTAAGTTATAAATCGGGGTATTTATAAAGCGTTTACGATACCAGGTTTTTAGGGACGCGCCATTTGTGTTATGTAGTTTTGAAAATTTGGTATTAATTTCATTAGATAGTTTTTGGTATCATATTTATATTATTTAAAATTGTGTACGAGTAAACTTGCAGTTATTAACTTCATTGACAGATAATTTGTATGTTTCTTTGCGTTAAAAAACTTGTTCCGCTTCATTGCAGAAGACTGCCAAACCCCAGTGACAATAACCAATTAAATATTTAATGACGACACCAAAAACTACCACTATTTATCTTCGGCACCGATATTCGTGACCGAAAAACGAGACGAGAGAAAAAAAGAGAAGGCAAAAGCTCGTCCGTTCCGAGAATACGTCTTGTTAGTTGTTAGTATCCCCATTTATTACACCCCGGGTACCAAAAATTATTTCAAATCGTTTCGATCCTTATGCCTTTCAAAATAAAGACGAAGAGAATATTCTGAATTCTGAATACCAGGCTATATTAATACAACCAAATTGTGAAGATTATTCCGCTATCATTATTATTTTAAGCATTTCCTTGAAGTTGCAAGTTTAATTGAAAAATGTTAAGCATTCAGTATTTTTTAAGAATTGTAAATTCCTTTTTATTCCTCATTTTCTTTGAAATATAAATATTGCCTAGGTAGTTTTAAAATGTTTCGGGTATTTACTATTAAGTAAAATTACAAATAGCACATATGCTTTTTCGAGAATTTACAACACTTGCGGCATGGGCAATGGGCATGAGTAGAATTCCCACAGATAAAAAAAAATAAGCACAGTGTCTATAAAAAACAAACATTTTAAGTCCATTCACACATCGGGAAGGAGCAATAAAATGGATAAAGTAGGTTTTATCAAATCTTTTTCGAGAGGTGATCTAAAATCTCCAATAAAGATTATGTCCATTTAAACTCGAACACTACATGGTCAGAATTGAACAGCCGCCTCACTTAAGTTTAGGTATAAATTGCTAAATTTCGGCTTAAAATATACCATCAGCGATTCGTACACAACTCTCCAACCAAAAGCAATTTAAGAAGATTTTTGTTTATAGCTAATTCATCTAGTTTTAGGCCACTTTAGTAAGAAAAACTTGTTAACGGTTCAGTTTTTTTTAGGCCTATTACAAAGTACATAGAGGCAAACTGGTGTAAGTAATAAAAACTATTCTGTCACGATTTATAAAAAAAATATATATTGGACAATATCGCATAGATATGTTGCTCTGATCTTAAAGTAAATCAGAAGCAACAGTGTTACCACTATTTATGTATTTATTATGAAAGTATTTGTTGTAATTATTTTATAACTTGAGCAATTATTTTGCAAGTTTTTACGAAATCAAATTGAATTTCGCTCACAAAAATTAATTGACTGTGTCATCCGGTGGGACTCGAACCCACGCGCCCTCGCTATCCGGGCGAGTGCTCTTACCAACTGAGCTACGGAGGACGTTAGTCAGCCGACGAATTTCTGTAAGTGCTTGCTACGCCAGTGAGTGTTTGTTGTACTAAATGAACTGTTCTTTATACTTAAGCTGTGAGCATTACTCGGTATCGTTTCAACAACTGCGATTACCCTGTCGTCGTTCCAGCAATTAGGTACCAGCAATTTACTGATACCGATTTTGGTACCCAATTAACATAAGAGATAAAAACTGCACTGTTTAATTTCATAACGAGATGTTTATTGTGGTTATCGTATGTGAAATTGCTGTTGGTGTGTTGGTGTTTAAAAGTTCCGCAGTAATTTTAAACCAGCCAGCGGAATACGAAATAACGAAAGCTGTCACTTGTACTTTTTGCACTTTGTATTAGCCTGTATTAGCGAATGTTCAATGGTGCATTTTTTTGACAGTGTTTAATCGATGTAATATGACAAAAAACTATCAGATTCAACACTGTCTTGGGATATTTTGGATATAATAATACTATGTTTTGTATATCCCTAGACAGTGTTGATGTGTAAAATATGCGCTTGTTCATCCCGTCGACAATACAGGATGGCCCAAACAGTAACGTCCAAAATTATTTTTTGATTCCCCTTTTGAATATACCCTATGTATGGCAGCCGATTTTTTGCAGTTATCGAGTTTTTTTGTCGTATATTGTGAAAACTTTTAAATCTAATCATTTTAAAAAATAACACCTCCAATTTTTATGATGTCATGTCGGTTTTTTTGCAGTATGAATTGATATCTCGAAATCTGCGAAAACTCACCTAACATACAAAGGGCATATTTCGATAGCCCTGGATGTAAGGTATCAAAAAAAAAATTGACTTTACTGTTTGGACCAACCTGTATTTACGAATAAAAATGTACGTAACACTTATGGAACTAAATCCATCATATGCACAAAATCCAACGGTCATCTATTAAAGTATTACAGGGACTTATGGGATATCGAAAGGACGTGATTTACTCGTGTAATACATATTGGTATCAGTTTTTCGATAAATACCATTCCGACAGAATTCACGTAAAGCTAGAGATAAGATAATTTTCATAATTTTTTAGCGTTATCATTGGTCATTTATAATTGCTTAGTATACATTTTTATCGGGTTCGGGCTCCTTATTAAGGTTATACACACTCTAAAAATCGAAAATAGGTTATCGATACAGATAGTGATTTGATACGAAACAACACTATGCTGGTATTTATCTAAAATCTAGTAGTTTTAGATATGAATGAACACAACCTTTTGAATATTATCATCCTCATATTTTCTTATCTATGTTTGTAATTATATCAGTAAGAGAAATCTTGTTCAAGCACGATATGTGATACATCAAAGTCATTTCTCTCTCACTTAAAGTATTGCGATTTTGCACTTGTTATGATAAGACAATCATATTATTATCATGTGGGGGAAGACTGATAGCCCCTGTAGCAAGTTTTGAATGTTGTCTGATGTATTCAGACTTTTTGATTGGATTAAAAAAACTTGAAAAAAAAGACATGAATACGGGGCGGCCAATCCCAACCGATATGTCTAACTGCGCGGGATATGTTATATTGCAAAGTATGTGCGCAATACACAGTGCACTCTCTGTTCCTTCAGTCATAGTTTGGTAAGACGGCAATCCGAGATGACCGAAAGCAGATCAGGCGCAGGACCAACAAGTTACTATCCGAGGTACGTGGATGTCTTGCTGACTCTAAAGCTGAATGAATACCCAGACCCAGAAAAACCCAGAAATGTATTTCGGGCTTACCCAGGAATCGAACCTGGGACCAATAAGATAATCTCATCAATATCCAATACTTAGTAAGTAAATATTTTAACAAGTAGGTATTCTTTGGTTTTAGTTAAGATTTCTATTTATTATGTATTTTCTATGGTAGGCAATATAAAGGGGTTATTTGAAAAACATTAACAACCAGTTAAGGACCGATTCTGCTATATTTGACTCGTTGTACAGCATAAGAAAGAAGGTTGAGAAGGGATTTGTTGTGGGTGAATAATTATTTGATAGAGTAAATTGTACTTTGTTATTTCTGTTACTGTGGACTAATTAATAACTTCCTGGGTTTTGGTCAAGCCTGATTGTCAAACCCCAAATTAGGTTTTAATTAATTTATTATGTAAAGGTGCCTAACGAGGCGCCTAACACTCCTTCTCACTATTAATTGGCCAATGCTATGTATATCTTTAATTAGCAAATGTATAAGAACATAACCATGACTAGTTTTAAGGATTCGATGTGTACATTGTGCTGTTGATATACTTTAATAAATAAATAAATATTTGAGCACCAGAATCGGCCCTTATGAGGTTACTTGAAGTGTTTAAAAAAACCCTGTATGTCCGTGCACCTACACTTACCACTATCGCCAATCGTAGCTCTATCTCTGTCAAGCAAAATGCATCAATCATTTTGAACGGGGCTTTAGATACGGGTTATCATTTTGCTAAACACACACACTTGTAAAATTTTGCGGGAACATTTTAAGGTTGTTTTTTAGATTTTTATATATATTTTTTATTTACTTCCATCAGTAATTGTTACAGAAAACTGTTCCTAAACTTTTAAAAGGTTTAATTTGTTCTTCAGTCGGTGGCAGGTGACCAAAAAGTAATTATATTCATAGCTAGCGAGCCTCTTAAATATATTTTATTCTTACAATGGCACTCGTGCGAAGCTATATTATTATAGCTTTCTACTGGTAGAAGAATTTTCAAAATCGGCTTAGTAATTCCCGAGGATTGGCGGTTACTGCACGGACAAGAGCCTAACCCTTAAAATAATGATGACGAGTCCCAGTGATGACTTTTTTCTTACGTTTAAGAATATTCACAAACTTACGAGATTTACATTTATAATAATAAGTATGGATTAGTTGCGTAAACGATAAAAAATATATATATAATAGCTCTTTTCATATTTCCTAAATAGCAAGATTATACTATACTAAAAGCAATTCTATCGAACTTGTCCCGCCATTTTAGTGGTCGACTGTCATTCCTGCGATTCCCTAATTAAATGTGACACTTAAATGGTATTAATAGCAAATTGCCCTTCACGTGCGAGCAAGATAAAAAGTAACATATTTAAGACAAAATTGACGTAAATAGAGATAAAAAACAATATAGACAGACGCAGAAAGTCTTTAACCATCTTTTAATGTGAGGATAAGTTAGCTGTTATTCCAATTAACTTCAATATTAAAGATCAGTTTGATGAATTGGTGTCATTCAAAATGGTCTTATTAGAACTTTTTCTGTATGTAGACAAACTAAGTATGTGTGATTTTTTTATTAAGATAGGTCGTTTAGCATAAGGTGAGACTATGGTACGTTATTTGCCTAATTTAAAAAAGTTCTAAAAGAAAAAAACACGTACATATAAATAATTGAGCTTAATTTTTAGTATATCCGTGGTATTACAGTGAAAAGGTTTTTTTTTATTTGTAAGTAGTCTACTAAGCCATATTTATGAAAGTAAGTACCTAGTAATCACTTTTAAATGTTAATTTTGCATGACGAATACGAGAAGGTAAGTTCACCTCTATTTCTTTCAAACTTTAATAAATAAATATATAATATTCATAAAACATTGCGTGTTACATCCCATGTTTTACAAAGAGCAGCCACTTCTGCAATTGAATATTTTTTTGCTCGAAACCGACATCGAACCTGCGATACATCAATTAATGTTCTGTTGAAGCTTAATTGCGCTTATCATGCCATCTAGATGAATGTCAGATGGACGGACTTGGCTTAGTGTAGAAAGGTTCGGTAGGCCCGCAGAATACTCGGTGACGGAACTTATGTCTAACTTCTATAATTTATTGTACAAAATAGAAATCCATAATCCTTTATTAGCTTCGCCAATACATCAGACATCAAGCCCTACTTTGTAGTTCTGTGTCGATTAACGATTTTGTATTTTCAAGATTTATTCTTCTTCTTAGGGTGCCATCTTCTGTCAAAATTCGGCGCCCATCATAGCAACTTGCACCCTTGATACCGCGGCTCTAAACAATAATCGGGTAAGAAACCAAAAATTCGCACACAGGTAGGATTTGAACCCACTTCCTTTGGCTAACCGGGCCAACGCTGTTACCAACTGAGCTACTGTGCAGTCTATCCATGAGTTCAAATCCTACCTGTGTGCGAATTTTTGGTTTCTTATTTAAAACATATATATAAATAACACTCTTGAGTGTTAAAAATATTAAAAACGATCGGGTACTTCTTCCAAAACGTTGGCGTAGGTTCTTTAACCAGGATACCTTTCGACGTCCGACACTTCTCTTGAATTGAATCTTTCCCTGTATGATTAATTGCAAAAATTCATATTTCGGGTTGCGCATAATATATTGTTCGCAAGATTTATATTGTTCGTTTTTTCATCTATGCGAAGAAAAACACCTAGAGGGCCAAAAAAACACACATTTTGTTGTAGACGGCTAAGGGTCGCTGCGAGCGTGTGCTGCGATTGATGTTGCGGGGAAAAGGAATTTCCTTTGACAATTGCATGTGGTTCGCGTTTCCTCGCCCCCCGCACGTCTTTGGAGTGCAAGAAGGGTAGCGCACAAACTAATCTGACTATAGAAGACGGTCGATGAACTTTGTGAGCGTTTATTTCAGAGACGTAACGGATAGCAGTTTCGGCCAAATGGTCGGATATTCCCACATGGTTGGCCGAATATCCGGTATCCGGTATTCAGCCAACTATGTGGCCGAATAGCCGAATATCCGGCGGAACTTAGCCGTTTGGTGTATCGCACACACTTTCATTTTCTTTCTATTAAACTCATTAACTATTGTGTGATTAAAAAATACCACTAAAACGAATTATATTTCGTAAGTGATACTAAGACTAACTAAATAAAGCAAATACTTAATTACTGAAAATATGTTTTTTTATCCAGTTTTTTTTTTAATTTGGCAGGATGCCTATCCGGCCAAGGGCGAGAAGTAGTTAGTTATGGATAGTATAAAGGCCGCCGAATAGGCCGGATACCGGATAGTTACCGGATATCCGTTTCATCTCTTATTTAGTAGCAGCACATAAGTGAGACATGACGTGTAAGTTGATTCTTGAAGAAACCTACTTAACCTTCCTAATCTGTGGCATGGGGTCCCAAGTAGCATTCGTCGTGTTTTTAATTTACTTTAAACTGTCAGGTGAACTTCATTAGTGATATGAATATGTTGATTGTGTAATAGAAGTTTCGATGTCAAAAGGTGTTGGATGTAATTAATGCGTCATATCAGAATTAATCAACCGGACTTGGCTTTCCGTATGACAATTATTTAATATTCCAGATATTCCGTTTTAATTTGTTGGTCTTTGTTCTTACTGGGGTAAAGAAAGCTGGTGGAACTGCGCTTAGATATCAAGCAAGGATTAGTTTTGACTCGGCCAGTGATTGACTGGCAAAAAGCTATTTATCTTTATTGGGGAAGCAAACAGCTATTATATTAATGTTACATTTAGTTTGATTTGACTGCCTCGTTGGTCTAGTGGTTGGTCAGCACGCTGGGTACTATCCACGAGGTCCCGGGTTCGTATTCCGGGTCGGGCCGAGAGTGTTTGGGTTTTTCTGTCTTGAAATTACTCAGACACAGCTCCGGAGTCAGGAAGTTGGTGGTGTTGACACTCCCGTGCCTCGGAAAGCACGTTAACCCGTTGGTCCTGCGCCTGATCTCTCTACGGTCATGTGGGACTGCCGTCCTACCGAATTATGAGAGTGAAGGAACAGAGAGTGCACCTGTGTATTGCGCACACACTTGTGCACTATAATATGTCCTGCGGATTTGGCTAATCTCTGTTGAGATAGGCCGCCGTAGTCGAAATTCGGCTAGGAGGACATAAATTACATTTAGAGTCCAAAATAATGTATATTTCATACTCATTTTTCGACCAACGACCAATGAAAAAAGGTTTTCGACCTCGAATCGTACAAGCACAAATCCAAAGTTGGTCATTCACATAAATTCTCGATTAAAAGTCAGTTACAAAACTGACAAACTAGCCAACCGGGCCATAAACAATACACCACACTTCTAATTAACCAAAAGTGTTATGACACAGTATTAAATCATCGCCAACGATAAAAAACCGTAAAAGAAATTTAATCATCTGACAACGGCTAGGGTTGTCACCTCGGTAAAGAGCGTAATCGATGTGAACCAGAGCATTTCCGAGAAGGGCATTTTGTAATTGGTTGCCCGAGGCAAAAGCTGTTCGCTCCATTGAGTTAAAGATTAAGGGATGACTGCCTTTGCTACCGTATGTGCAAAAAATAGAGCAAATTACTTTTGGGCGCGTTTTTATTTAATTTCGCAGGCAGATCTATCATTAATATTACATCGTATCAGTTATCTTTGTCTTTTTTGTTTACACAGTGCAGTGTTCGTACCTACTCGTGTAGGTATGCTTTCTTTTGCAGAAACAATAACTTTTTACTTTTCTACATATCAATTTTTAGTCTACTACAAGGTTATTTTTGTGTATGCTAAACCTCTCGAGAGCTGATTCTGGTGCTCAAATACAACAATTTTGTAGATGACCAACATTGAAATCGCAAAAAAAAGTTGACTTCTTCATACAAACTGGTGAGAGGTGTTTTTTAAGCATAAACAAAAATAGCCTTGTAATATTATGTATTGTAAAAGTACGATAAATGTACTTACTGTTCTGTCTACATTTTCTCGTCTAAATTCATATGAATGTAGTGTGATATCCTGTAAAGCACATAAGATAGTTCCTATGCCGCAAATCGTCTCTAAATAGGGGGATAAAGTTTGCAGGGGAAACCACAATTTGTTACTGCTTAGTAGTATAAACAATTCTGCAAATCTACTGCTTAGCTATGCCGATTACGATTGCGATTACAAAGATATGGCATGAATTGTCGTTTTCCCATTATTTTGAAAGCTTTCATTGCTTTACAGGCGTCAGTTTGAAAGGTATAATGAAATGCATTCCTGACAGCCACAACTATTGCATCTAAAAGCAATCGATTTAGGCGATAGGTTTACGGTTACCCCTCACATACGAGTATTAATTATGTAACCTTTGCTTAAATAAAATTACAAAAAAAATACTATTTTTCTTACAGTTGGCAACCCTGCGTACACGCAGCCGTGGGCCGGCCTGTATCATTATGGGAGTGACTTGGTGTCTAGACGTTTTTTCACGCGTGCACCACTGCACCGTGCACTCGGTATTTAGTTGTATACGCATCGAAATGGTTAAATTGAATTCTATACCGTTATAAATGTTGGGTAGTGGAATGTTATTTTGGGAAGATCATGATTATTGATATGAGTATGTGTGAATGGATTTTGTTTCTTTATCGTCACAATATTTAAGAGTTATTGTCGGTGGAGATTGTTCCATTTTCTCCCATTGTTAGCCATTTTCTTGGATTCGACGCGACAGTCGACCGACGCCCAAATTTTCGTTCACTTGGTCCATGAATGACCTTCTTTGCCTTTTCAGCTCATATTGGTGTTAGTAAAAGAAGATGGAATCTAGAGTGTTATTAAAAATATTATGGGTAATTAACGTGGATGTCAGTGTATTCTCACCATACACTTCCAAATAGTTTTGCGAATGGCTCGCAGTCTGCACGCAATCATTCGTAATAAAAAACAAAATCACAGATATTTTTTTCACGAATGATTGCGTGAAATCCATCAGTGTGATTTTGCGCCATTAACCTCTATAATACAAGTACGCTGGACTAAACATTATCAAAGAAATGACAGATATTTTGTGCCGAATCAAAGCGCCTGAGTGTACAGGGAACTAAAATAGATTAACTTGCATAATATGTTTAAGTCAACTCTCATTAGTTCCGTGGACGAGATCACCACACGCTTACTACAACCGTCAGCGCCAAAATGGCGATAATCAAATGGCTTCACTTTTGGGTTGACAGTATGCAATCCAGCGTACTTATATTATAGAGGTCAGTGTGTTGCGCGAATAACAAGACAACAAAAAGCGATGCGCTGCTGTGAAGCGGCAGTCGAAAATACATCCTGAAGACGTTATTATAGGTATTAGATTCGTAGGGCATCTAGTGATCCCTTGGTATGGCTGAATTATATAATTATGGAAGTCATCCATCATTATCCTGCGGCAGTCCACTACTGGACTGGACATAGGCCTCTCCTAAGGCACGCTCTTTATTATTTTGGAAATCATGTTTTGTTTCGTGGAAAAAATATTTTCACTTTAGGTTGAATAGAATTAGATATCTCTTTGGTGAAAATAAAATAGTTAAAACATTTGATTTTAAAAACAAAACATCTTTTTTTTGTGCATATTGCGTTCCGTTACACACACAGGTTAAACAAAACACTGTCCAAAAATTTAATACAACGCGATTGGAATTCCGCTGGTCAGTAACAGTATGAAATGCCCTTTGTCACGCACCAGCCCGCATTCTTGTAATCCGGTGAAAAAATTACCCCGAAATTGGGGAAATCGGTTACCCTTGATTTGGGGCAAACACGTCCGAGTGGGGTAAACTGATTTGGACTCATCCAATTACGCCCCTTCTGACGCAAAATAATATTGGGTGGCTATTCTGGGATTAATCGAGAATGCAATATCTTAAAATATGTACCTATGTTTAAGAAATCTATTCATATTGAGTCATAACCTTAAAAGTACTTATTAAAACTTACGTAATAGGCAGATGCTGACACAACAGTCATTCTTCTTATTTAATTTACTCAATTGTCAATATCACTGCAGATCTTTGCAGATGGTTAGCGATCTGTCACTATTACAGGTACTTGGGACTTAATTAGGGTTCCGTACCCAAAGGGTAAAAACGGGACCCTATTACTAAGCCTCCGCTGTCTGTCTGTCACCAGGCTGAATCTCGTGAACCGTGGTAGCTAGTTAGTTGAAATTTTCACAGAGGATGTATTTCTGTTGCCGCTATAACAAAAAATAGTAAATAATAGATATTTAATGGGGGCTCCTATACAACAAACATGTTTTTTTTTTACTTTTTTGCTCGATATTAATAATGGCAACAGGTAGACGCTTGAAATGTTGACAGAATAATAATAGTATTAAGTATATTCACTTTAATAATAGATAATAAATTAAAATAATAATAATAATTAAAGCTCCCATACAAAGTTGTTTTTTTTCGTATTTTAATGATACGGAACCCTTCGTGCGCGAGTCTAACTCGCACTTGGCCGTTTTTTTTAATTGCGTTTAGCGATGGGCAAGGGAAAGAAAAAAATGGGATGGAAAAGAAAAATACGGGAAAGTATGGGAAAAAACGGAAAGATTCGGAAATATTCCAATTCGGCGGGAAAATACTCAAAAGTGGACTTAAATTAATAAAATGCGAGAATTTAGCTACTGTAACAATGGTTTTATGCCTGTAGCACACCCTTACATAAAACCATAACAGCGGGACCACGCTAGTTTTGCCTGTTTGTCAGTTTTATTACACCAAACGTAAACTGCATGTTGTAATGCTTAGATTTATCTGAGTCTTTTTTTCTTTGAGATTCGAAGATCCTGTAGTATAATTCCTATTACTGTGCCCACGATGTCGATGATGTTGTGCCCAACAATCAACGCTACTAAAGTAAAAGCAGAAGTTCGGACCGCCTCTGGGCTTGAAGTTAGCACTTAGAACATTCTGAGTTGCTTGCACCAGGCTGGATTACGAGCACAGAGGTCTTGGCGAGCGCCTCTCAACGTCAACGACAGAGATTGGAGTAGGCTAGGCTTCGGCAGAATGAAGAAGATGAAGAAGAAAACATTGAGCAAAACTGTCTTTTCGTTGACGAATCGCGAATCAGTAGTCATCCAGATAACCGACGTGTCCATGTCTCGAGAAGACCAGGAGACTGTGAAAGGCAAAGAACTGCCACAGGAACAGTTCAGCAAGGCGGGTAATCGGTGTCCTTTTGAGGGTGGTATTATGATTGGAGCTGGAACACCTTTGATCCCGTATCGAGGCTTCATGACAGCAGGCATGTATAAAGCAGTTGCTATTGATGGAATTGTCAGACCATTCCGAGTTAACCATGGGCACCAATTTGTACTGGTCAATGATAATCCAGATCCAGCTTTATTAGGGCTCTATGTATACCTTTGCTGACGACACGTCGTTGTTGTTCTTTGGGGACTCCTGAGACAAAGCTTTGACCAACGCTCAGGAGGGCTTCAATAGGGTTGCTAATTGGTTAAGGCATAATGTATTAACCCTCAACGTTGCTAAGACGAAATATGTTCCATTTGCCATGAGGTCAAATTATCTACCATCCTCGACTTATGGTGTTATGGCCCATAATTGTGGTCAATCCCTTCCAAACGAGTGTCTTTGCCCAGAGTTGCAACGGTCTGAATGCACTAAATACCTGGGAGTGTTAATAGATAACACACTTAGCTTTAAACCCCACATTGAGTTACTTGCAGTCAGAATGCGCAAACTCATCTTTGTGTTTAAATCCCTTAAGAATGTCGCTAATCGTAGGGTAATTAAGACGGTTTATTTCGCTCTGAGTCACTCTCTACTAGAATATTGTATTTCTATTTGGGGTGGTGCAGATAAGACGCACCTCTTAACTGTGGAAAGGGCGCAACGAGCTCTACTCAAGGTCGCAGCTGGGCTTCCCTTTCTTTACCCCACTGTGGAACCTGCACAAGGACTGGGATGTGCTTACTGCAAGGCAAACTTTCTTCCTCAGGGCTGTCTTGAAAAAGCACTCAATTAAAATATCACCCTGAGCTGATGAGAGGCAAAAGGCGAACTGGCTCAGTTTGCCCAAAAATCACTCTGCGAACTTCTTTCTCGCACAATTTTTTCTGTTTCCTAGGTCCTTACCTTTATAATAAATTAAACGAACATTTTGCTATGTACCCTCTAAATGTGAGAAAGTTGTCACCAACTACCTGAAGTCTTTGAACTATGACGAAACCGAACAGATTTTATGCCCCTTGGAATGATGTTGTAAGTCAGTTCCACTTTGCTGTCGATACTTGTGAAGTTAAAATTTTTAACCTAACATCACATCACTATTTTCTGGCTTCGTTCTCATACACACGGCTCTCCCGGCAGGACATGCACTCTCTCTCTCTCACACACACACAAACACACACTCACACACACTATACTCAAACAACACGTAATGATACATTTCACCTTAACTTCACTTTACTTCACTCTACAAAGTTACTCGTTTTGTGACTCGTAGTTTTTAATTTAGCACTAGTATAATGTTTTACTTTAGTCTCGGCCTTCATTTGTCCTATATATTCATTGGTCATTACATAAGAAATTGAATTGTAAAGAACTGCGAGGGTGGCCTGGTTGACCTGTAGAACAGGTACTATTCCGTTGATAGCTCACTTATCACACTCGGGACTTTAAAAGTATGTTCACCTAGACACCTCGAAGAAAACAAACCTACACGTTTTATTTTCTGAATTTCTTATTTTTAATAACGAATATTTAACTTTATTATCACTTGCCTCAAATATTCAAACTTAACTGAAGCCAAACTGCCGTTTCTAATGTATAGATTTTACTATGACCCGGTTTGTTTATGTCGAGATTTCTCCAATCCTTATCAAACGTCTACATTTCTGCACCAATTCGCGACATCGTGGACACAGTAGTAGGAAGTATACTACAGGATCGTCGAATCTCAAAGAAAAAAAGATTTAGATAAATCTAAGCATTAGAACATGCAGTTTACGTTTGGTGTAATAAAACTGACAAACAGGCAAAACTAGCGTGTTCCCGCTGTGATGGTTTTATGTAAGGGTGCGCTACAGGCGTAAAACCATTGTTTCAGTAGCTAAATTCTCGTATTTTATTCATTTTAGTCCACTTTTGAGTATTTTCCCTATTTTCCCGCCGAATTGGAAATATTCCGCATACTTTCCCCGAATTTGGGAATAAACCCAACAGTTGGAAATATTCCGGGGAGTAAACCCAACGCTAATTGCGTTACAAATTCAAATTGCTATTTCTACATCTACACATCTAGGAATTCATTCATTCAAACATTATCGCAATTCGAATAATCAATATAAGATATTATAACCTAACAAATAACCCAAAACAAGTGGCATTACGTTGTTATATGAAAACATCATCGAATTATGATTTTTATCTTTAGATTGAGTATACAAAAGTAAGAGTACTGATCTGGTCGTATCTCTACCGTTCATATTTAGCCTACGATAACTATAATATCAGATTCAAGGATCGCAGACGAATCGATAATGCTGATTTCGCCTTATCATGTTGATTATCATCGGTTTACATAACGTAATGTATACATCTATCTACATGTGATGCTTACGTCATTGTTACTTGATACACTAATCAAAATATATTCCAGTAGCTTCCAGCTAAGTACAGTCAGGATCAAAAGTCAATGACCACATACAGATCTTCAGAATCACTATACGTAATACCAATATCGCTTAAAATGACAAGCAATAGTAATTGAATAACCTTCATTTATGTTTAAAATTAGCAGAGATTAAATTTCAAAATTCCATTTAAAAGGCACCAATGCATGTTGTCCAAGAGATAAGGGGCAGCAGCCAATAGGCTCGATTCCAACGTCTCTAAGACAAATTTTGAGTTCACTGTGTGTTTCTCTTATAAGTGAAAAGAGGCAGACTACAATAATTTTGTAACTGCAACTAAAATGCTGTCAGTTGCCAAAGAAATTACAGAATCTTTAGACAAATAAGTAGGGATATCAAACTTTGACGACTAAATTTAAAAGAATACTCGAAAATTAATTAAATCTCGTGAGAGTTCGAATCACGTATGTATTGGTATCGACGTCGAATCGAAATATTTTCGATCCGTGACGCGCAAGCCATATCGACGGACACCAGAATGGGCACCTTCCAAGCCTCGTCTTTATCGATAAGGTGTCGAGATTTCAAACGGGCTGTTGGCTCCGTAATGGCATCGATAGAGGATATTCCCCATTTGGATTAAACACGGCGGAAGCCGAGCCTCACGTGTTTGGCCAAACGTTCAGATGATCGGTTTTATAACTCTTGACCGGTAATTTGAGTTTAATATCGCGTTTAAGTTTCTTGACCGCGGCTATAAAGCGTGTGATAAAAATGCGTGTGGTTCGGAAAAAAATTGAAGCTAGTTTCTCGGCTGGTTAGTTGAGAATTCATGGTGTATCTATCTTTTAACTTGTATGGTATCACCATAAACAACAGAAATTTGGTCAAGTCAAAGGCTGTAACTATACAGGGTTATTTGAAAAACATGAACAAACTCTTAAGGGTTAATTCTGATGCTCAAATATAGCAACTCTGTCTATGAGACCAACATCGTAATCGCGAAAAAAAAATTGCTTTGCCAGAAACTACGTTGTATGTATAGAGGTTCTAAAAGATGTTCATAATAACTGAACAGGGTAACAAACAAAGTCTGAACTACCAAGATTGGCCCTCTGACGCGCTTATCATCATTAAAATTTATTATCATTTAGGAAAAACATGCAAAATGACAACCTTCTGTCACACCTGTCCCTGATCGTAATGCATCCTAATATGGCGTCTGGTATGTCAAATGGTCTATGACGGCGACAGGGGAGTATTATCCAAGCTATTAAAGATAAAAAAATACTTTATCGCCATACTTTAGTTTTTACTTTTTAAATTCTCGATAAGCTGTTACGGCCAAGGTGTAAAACTGTAAGTTTTTTCGAAATTCATTTTATGGAGTAGACGTGGGTGGGCCATTTTTGTTTTATGATTAAAATTCCTGTATTTATGTAAGTAGTTATAGTAAAAATAAAATTTTGTTAAATCATATAATTGATTCTCTTATTTATTTAATTTAAAGGTCACTAAAAATGCGAGTAAACCTAATTAATGTGTTTTTTATTATTATTATTATTTTTATTTCATTATTATTACAAAACTTATGAAAGTTTTTCGACGTAAAATAGTTATTTTACTCCGAAAAATAACATAATAACTTTGAAACTTATTAGAGTATTGTTTATGTTGTTTGTATGATATCAGATACTAATTTTTCTCTTTCTTGTTACAGGAAAAGTCAGGCGAACCTTACTCCGGTAAACTATCGGTGAAATCGGATTTAAGTCCTGTTTTTGGTAAGTTACTTACACGTAATATTTATTACTCAATACTCTTTTTATACCAGTTACAGGCATTAATAGGTACAGATGCGATTTGAGACCCTATTACAATGAGATGGAATCGCATCTTTAATTTTATTGCTTCTAACTCACATACTAAAATAATATTCGAGAAAAATGCCGACTCCATCTCAATTTTCATAAAAAGTATGAACTATGTATTAACAAAAATATAGTATACTACCTCTGCCTTTTAAAAGTTAAAACCTTACTAGCACTATGTACTCGAAAGTAATTCGGTATGATAATATTTTTTCAAATCTTAACCTCCGATCATATTTTGGTTGGATTCCCCGATTGGATTAGAGTACAGATGCCACTTTTATCGCGAAAATTAATCATGAAGGGAGTGAAATGCGACGTCAAGCTTAAAGTAAGACATTTTCGAAACCTACCTTTATACGGATACCTACTTAATCGATATAAGAACAGCAACGTAAAATCTATTTCAAGTGTGAAAACGTAATGTATGTCAAATAAAACCTTTAATTACTAACATGACTATTCAAAATACTAAATCCCTTCTTTTTAGAGTTCACGACTACAATCGATCACAGATAACAGGTTAGTGATGTGAAATTTCGATCAGGGAATTATCACTGCCTTCGGTTATTACTTCAAAATTATGTATGTTTTCTCGCCAGCTTATAATCATCTGTCACTATACTCGTAGTTACAATATTTTTCGTATAATTTCTTAAGGCCCCGCCTCCGATAGTGTTGTAGTGGTTGTCGATAAAATTACGATGTATGTGTCCGTGTTTACTAATAAACAGCTTGTTAAGTTGAAATATAACTTGTTAACTGCTCACGAAGTTTAGAAGTTATGACAAGTTAAGTGTCGGTGCTAAATTTATTATTCAACAACGTCAAGTTTGATTACCCATACATTTCAATGTTGTGTTCGTGTCGAGTATCTAGTAACTATGCATGTGTATTTTTATTGCGTAGATTTTTTTCGATATCTACAATAAATTTATTATTAATACTTAATTCTTTATAACATGATTTTGGTAGGTTCGAGTACAACCGGATGACACAGTCGAATAATTTTCGTGAGCGAAATTCAATTTAATAAAATAATTATAACATCTCATTTATTAGTGAGATGTTATAATTATTTAATTCAGGACCAGACTTAAGTAAAAATTGACAGTTTGTCCTGTCAAATTAATTCACATTACACCGTTACTAGGTATGGTCGGCAGCTCGTCAGGTTACCCATTTGAACTACAAAAACAGCTTTTATTAAGTAAGAAATCTATATTCCTTACGTCTCCAGGTCAAAGTGGAGTAGAATAAATTGTTCCAACACCAAACTTAGCGTGAGCTTGTGCTATGGTGACTAGTAAAACGGATAGACATACGTTTATAAATATCCATGACTAAGGTACAAATGCTCGCGCTCATTACACAAATATTTGCCTCTAGCGGGATTTGAACCCGCAATCTGGTTTTGTAGTCCGAAACGCGAACCACTACACCAAGACGGTCGTCAAACCGTCGACGTCCGTGTGTACTGATTACTTATCTTAAAATTTTATCGACATATTTTCTCACGCTCCCATCGACAGTTGCACGTCACTACGCCTCGTTATTTGTTGTTATTAGCTTCTTTTTTGTTTTTTTTTACCGCGGGATGTTTTCGAGAACCGGTCCTAGACTAATCTGATCAGTCGGACACGACTGCGCTTGCGCAGGGAACTGGGAGATTTGACATAGTGAAGGCAGATAAAGAATACCCATTCGAGAGTTACATGGAGCTAACTTTTCGGCGAGCTAGTTTCATTTGCATTGAATTTTATTTTAAAATATTTATTTAAATAAGAAACCAAAAATTCGCACACGGACAAGATTTGAACCCACCACCTTTGGCTAACCGGGCTAACCTTCTTACCAATTGAGCTACCGTGTAGTTAATCCATCCGTGCTAAATTCTTGGTCTCTTTTGAATGCGTCATTGCGTGACGTCAGCGACATCCATCCGACTATTGCAACAGTGGGCAACAATTTGAAATATTTTTGAAGCCTCTTCCGAAGTTAGTATATTAGGATCTCGATTTAGTATCTTTTTTTTATCAAGAGCTGTTTTAAATCATTGAAAATAAAACATCGTAAATAAATAAATTGTACACTTATTTTTCGTATTTCTCTTGATATAGTCATAGTAGGTACAGTGGGCCCCGCATAAACTTACCCAAATCTGTCAAAATATTTCAAATGATATGGAACTCGATGTGATCAACATAAGGTTGAAATATGGTTGCAGAAATTTGGCAGGGTAGGTTAATGTGGGGTTCCGTAACCAAAGGGTAGAAACGGGACCCTATTACTAAACAGCCTCCGCTGTCTGTCTGTCTGTCACTTATGAACCGTGATATGTAGACAGTTGAAATTTTCACAGATGATGAACAAATACTAAAAATAGAATAAAATTAATATTTAAGGGATATTTTCTCTCATACAACAAACGTGATTATTTTGGCGGTTTTTTATATGATATTTATAACGGCAATAGGTAGATGCTTCAAATTTTCACAGAATATTATAATTTAATAGACCCCTCGCGACTTACACCAAAATCATTCACATCATTAATGAAAATGATTTTAACAAACATTCAAAGCCGTCAATAAATAACCAACTAGCTTAACCCGTTCAATGCGGTACAATTAAATTTAAAATAACAATCAATTAATACGTATTCAGTACAAAGAACTTGTTTAATTTCACTTAACACAATTTAATGGTGAAATATCAGATCCAGCTAAAACATTTCGAGTTCGATGAAAAGTGCAAATGTTAGTCGGAATTCTCATTGTTCAAAAATGTTATCGGAATAAATTAACGCTTTTAATTATCAATATAATATGGGATTACCCGTCTGTACTGCTTTGTTACTATTTAAGGTCTCTGCCCACTACACCGTACCATACCATGACCGTGCCAGGACCGTATAAAAAGTACCTATTTAAATTTCGACCTTAGCGTCAAAAGTAAAAGTTCAAAATGTTTAAGCTCGGTGTTCGTCGATGCACCGTTCTGGCACTGCGAAAACAAACACCGCGCTTGAATATTTTGAACTTTACCTCCTTTGTTTAGGGTTGAAAATCTAATGTGTATTTTTATACGGTCCTAGCACGGTCATGGTATGGTACGGTGTAGTGGGCAGAGACCTTAAAATACACATACAGAGTGACCTCTCTTCACCATACATCATGGCCTGGTACAAATTTGAAGTCATGATGATAGATAGCTTTAAGATATTTCAACACTCAAAGTGCTATTTTATTTTTATAAGTTTAAATAAAAAACAAAATCGTAGTTGAAGAGACCAAAAATTTTTACAGTTCTAGCATTGTCAAAATCAAGCTTTTCAAATACGATTCTTGTACAATTTTGCTAGTAGCATTTAGCTGACCAGACAGCTCCAGATATCATCATAAATAAGAAACGGTTATTTTATCTGGTGTCAAAAGGTACAATAAAGGAAACCCGGAGGATCTTCTTAATTCATCTCATCTGGGCATGACAGGAGATAAACGACTGATCTTCGTTGGAGAACACCTATCTAAGCAATGCAAGGACCTGCATACTGCTGCTCGCAGACTAACCAAAGAAAAGGGTTATAAATACACCTGGGTTAAATTCGGCCGTGTTTATATCAGAAAGGACGACACCTCCCCTCCTATATATATTAAAGATATGATAAGTCTAGAAAAGTCAGTTATATAATATTTATATTGTTATTTTTTTTTGTACACGCTTTTGAAAATGCCTGATTCATGTTATTTGGTTTAAATTCATTTTGTTTTTATGAAAATATTTTATCAAAATGTAAACCGTATCAAAAGTAAATTAAAACAATTATATACGAATATTTTAAGTGAGAACTATGATGTTATTTGTTTATGTGAAACCAACTTAGATGGTTCTTTCTCTAATAGTGAATTTGTGGATAATAGGTACCGTGTATACAGGAGGGATCGTGAATCCTCTAGCTCATCTAAGCAATCTGGTGGGGGGGTTTTGCTGGCACTAAAAAAGAGTCTATACTCAACCAGGCACCCCGAGTTTGAAAGTTCCCTGGAGGATTTGTGGATATCAATACGCGAGAATCCCAGCTCACGAGGATCTCAAACTAATATATGTCTTGTGTACTTGCCTCCGGATCTCAAGGTTACCCAATATCAGTCTTTTTACGAAAAGTGCTGCAACACACTTTTGAATCTTAGCAATTCTAATTCGAAAACTATTATTCTCGGTGACTTTAATTTACCCGGTCTATCGTGGTCTCGCGACGACAATTGTCCTCCACGACTGTGTCCAGGCAAGGCCTATGATACCAAATCATCATTACTCATTCTTCTAATGGATCTGGGTGGTTTGGCTCAGTATAATCACGTTCGAAACTCAAAGGGCCGGATACTTGACCTCTTTATGACCGACTTATCTGTCATTACATTATCGGAATGCGCCCCTCTTAGCACACCTGACCGTCATCACCCACCTATTGAGATTGAAGCACCTATAAAACTAAACGTTAAAAATATAGTTCAAAAATCTATCAGGGTCCCAAATTTTAACAAATGTGATACTACTAATTGTATAATACAACTTAACAAGGTCAGCTGGGTAGACATATTACACCACAGCGACGTTAACTTAAACGTCAATTGTTTATATGAAAAACTTAATGAAATTATAAAGGAAAATACTAAATACAAGCGCATAGGCCAAAACTCAAATTATCCCATATGGTTTTCTGAACCTCTAAAAGCCTGCATAGAGGAGAAAAATAAGGTTCATAAGAGATTAAAAAAATTCAACAACCCCAGGGACCTAGACGAGTTTCGGTTGCTACGCTCCAGATCTAAAGCTCTGATAAAATCTTGTTATAATTCGTTCCTGAGTAGTGTTGAGGATTCTCTCTCCGAATCTACTAAGCTTTTCTTTTCCTTTATCAAAAGCAAGAAATCAAGGCCCACTATCCCCGATACTGTTAGATTTGATGGCAAAACTGCCACTGGTGGAGAGGCGGCTGCTGAGCTTTTTTCGCAGTACTTTTCATCCGTTTTTGTGCCAGACAGTCAAATCTCTGGCCCGCCGTCTAGTGAACCTTGTATTAACTACACTTTGTTTTCAATACACTTATCTAAAGAAGACATTTTCAAAAAACTTTTTGCGCTGGATCCGAACAAAGGAGCTGGGCCAGATAGTATTCCCCCTAGTTTTATTAAGCAATACGCTGACGCCTTAACAGAACCTATTTATTTAATATTTAACAAATCTCTACACACTGGTATTTTTCTAAGCATCTGGAAAGTAGCCCACATAATACCCATCCACAAAACAGGCGACCCCAGTGATTGTACTAATTACAGGCCTATAAGCATTCTATCCTGCTTTGCTAAAGTCTTGGAATCCTTAGTGTACGACCATCTCTATCACCACTTTATTCCAGATATTTGCCAACAACAACACGGTTTTGTCAAGGGTAAGTCAACTGTTACTAATTTACTGGAATACACTGATTTCATATGTAAAACTTTCAACGACCATGGCCAAGTTGACTCTATCTACACTGATTTCCAGAAGGCTTTTGATCGTGTCAATCATAGAATTTTGGTGCACAAATTGGAGTCATATGGAGTACATGGGTGCCTTCTGCGATGGATGAAATCCTATATATCAAACCGTAGCCAGTTGGTCGCTTTGAAAGGTTATTGCTCTCAACATGTTCCTATTATATCCGGGGTCCCCCAAGGATCGCACCTTAGGCCTCTTATGTTCATTCTGTACATTAATGACCTGATTCCTAAGCTTAGAAACGTAACATTGCTTTATGCTGATGACCTGAAAATCTTTAGTCGGATTAAAACGGGTCGTGATTGTATCAATTTGCAAAGGGACCTTGATACATTGGTGCAGTGCTAATGGCATGGGCCTAAGTATTAAAAAATGCTCTGTCATATCTTTTACTCGCATTAAAAGTCCTATTGTATTTGATTACATAATCGAAAATACATCTCTAGATAGAAAATCTGTAATAAGAGACCTCGGCGTTATATTCGATGACAAAATGAGTTTTAATCATCACTTCGAGGCAATACACAAGAGATGTAATATGCTTTCTAGTAGGGTATTTAGTGACGTCAACCTTGCAGATCTTCAACAAAGGAAGCCGTTTGCGACAGACGTATCTGGTGGTCATCTGAGCTGATTTAGCCCGGTACCCACGTGGCACCTCCCTGCAGGTAGCTGGGGGGAGGGGGGGAAAAACCCATCTACCTTGCTGTACTCTCACGTCCACATCTCCAAAGGTTTAGCAAATAGGTCGTGTTTAGTATCATTTCCGTATAATTCAAGGACGAGGAATTCATTTCTTGAACAACATTTGCACTCGTTCATAGAAAAATAACGAGTAAAGCGCGAAAATGAAAAAAACTTGAAAAAAATTTTTTACAAAATCGATTCTCACAATTTAACTACGAGATTATGTTTTATAAAAAAATACGTTTGAATAGCCCTGTTTATCTATAATATATGAACATAAACTTTATTAACAGTTTTGACTTATAAGCGTGTCAAAAAAAAAACATTTACGTCGCGCGGCGGAGCTGCGAGCGGCGGAAAAAGTTTGTGATTTGGATAGGAATTGTCACATATTGTTTAATTAAGACACTGATTGATTAATAATAGTTATTTTATACCTCGAGATGGTATTATTAAAGGATTCTAAAGTAATAATTTGTACATAATATTCGAACACTAACACTGACAACCATAATTCTGGCATATTTTAATCATTTTATTCGTAAAAAAACAAATCCACGATCTGTCACGTGACTGCCAATAGTTTTCGTGGTAATTATATTATTACTCATTAACTTCTTTTTTTAAAATTCTTTTTGAAATGTAATCTTTTGTAGGTTTTGGGTTTGCTCTAAATGAAATGTAATATTAGTCTGAGGAAACTTAATTGGTTTTTGTGTTATCTATAATTGTTGTTTATATTTATACCATAACAACTGTATGTTTCCCAAATAATAATAATAAAAAAAATTTTACCTACTCGTATAAGAGTCAAAAGTTAGGTTAGCTAAATACTAAATGAGCTAAGTAATAAGAGTTTATTTATTTTATTAAAATATTTATAGTTTTTTTTTATATTATAACTAAATACCTGTAAAAAATACATTGCTTTATAGGTAGGCAGTTGTTGCTTTTGATTTAAAGTGAAGCAACTATTGGAATGTGTATCTTATCGTTTAGATTTAGTATATGGATTAAAAAACAGGAATCGGTGTCAAAATCAGTTACTATTTGAATACGGAAAATGTCAGACAGCTGATGGACCTAGTATTTTCCGCAGAAGAAATGTATTAAACACACTTGTTCCTCTATTATAGCCCGCCCTATGAATGGGAACAGGTTAGGTAGGGCGAGTTAGCGAGTGACCAAGTACCACTAAAACCTCTGCGAAGTCTCTCTCATTCAGGCCGCTGAAGGGATCAGCACCCTTCGGATCGTTCCCGTATTTGAATGACAAAACCTTCTTTCCGAACGGATTCGAAAACCCTATTCACAAACGCCGTCGATGGGATCAGATACGATTTGACATTCCGATTCGAATTCGGAAAGGATCCGACACGGAAACTTTCCGAGTGTTTGTGAATCAGGGTGCTGAACGACGAAAAATCGCTGTTCGCATGCACTTGCCGTCCCAGCGGTTAGCCGCACCTAATAATGCGGGCACAGCACTCGAGAGGATGCCTCGAAACCATGAAGCATACCTTTCGCCCTTGCGACTGCCAAGATTCCCAGCCCATCGATTCTAGGTCTACTAGGAGGCAGGAGTCGTACGGGCACAGTACGGGCGACAACACTATGCAAGGTAGATATTGTAGTATCTGTTATAGTATTGTAATATGTTATGTTATCATATATAGTATGCTGTTATAATATGGTCGGTTTTGTAATAAAATTTTTGATAGTTAAATTGGTGTGTTTGTTAGTACAATTTATTATTAGGGTACTTTGTTACCTACTTTCTTTTGATGTCATATTATGTGAATACTACGAGTAACTACCAATTTTTACTATATAAAATGATCAATAAAATAATACAGAATTATAGTTGTCAGTGAATAATAAAACATTTGTTCGAATATTATTAAATATATATTCTGTGATATTATGTACAAATATCTACTAGTTATACCTTTAATAATACCATTTTGATGTATAAAATAACATTTATTAATCAATCAGTGTCATAATTAAACAGTATGTGACAAATCCTATCCAAACTACAAACTTTTCCCGATTTTGTAAAAAAAATATTTTCAAGTTTTTTTTTATTTTCGCGCTATACTCGTTATTTTTCTATGAACGAGTGCAAATGTTGTTCAAGAAATGAATTCCTCGTCCTTGAATTATACGGAAATGATACTAAACACGACCAATTTGCTAAACTTTTGGAGATATGGACGTGAGAGTACAGCAAGGTAGATGGGTTTTCCCCCCCCCCTCCCCCCAGCTACCTGCAGGGAGGTGCCACGTGGGTACCGGGCTAAATCAGCTCAGATGACCACCAGGTACGTCTGTGCCAAGCGGCGTCCTTTGTTGAAGATCTGCAAGGTTCTCCATACAAACCATGTCACTAAATACTCTACTATTCCGGATTCATATGCAGGACTACTCGCGAGTTTAAATCCACGAAAAGTCTTTTGCTACTGTATAAATACAAAAGTACTAAGTCAGCTCGAGTATTGTTCAAGTGTCTGGTCGCCACAATATAGGACATATATCGATATGCTTGAGTCTATTCAAAGGCGTCTGCTTAGGGTCCTTACGATCAGGTTTAGTCTTAAACGTGAGCTTACTACATATGAGAAACGTCTCGATCACTTCAATATGAAAAGCCTAGAGAGCCGTCGCAAATCGCAGGATTTGAATTGTCTACATAAAATATCTAATGGCTCAATATGTACAACTCTTCTATCTGACCTTCACATACGAGCCCCTGGCCGATCCTCAAGATTTGAGCATCCCTTCGATATTCCTTTCTGTAACAATAATGTCTCTTTCCATAACCCGATCTACAGAATGTGTCGAGAATACAACACTCTCTTACACAAACGCCTCGTGGTTCCTGACATCCACAACTCCACTATCACTAAATGAAGAACAGCTCTCTACAAAGTTGTTGAATAATTATCGTGAATTATTTAAGCGTATATTGTATTATTACGAGGGTCAAACTGAAAGTTCTTAGAAAATCAAAAACTGATTACATTAGCCAGTTATTAGTTTTATTATATCTTTTCAAAATATTGTCCATTGACGTCAATACACCGCTGCATGCGATGGAACCACTGGGAAAAGCACTTTGCCCACTCGTCCTTAGGGGTCTCTTCAATGGCATCGCGATACGCAGCCACCGCTTCTTCAGCATTCATAAACCGCTTTCCTTTAAGTTTTTCTTTAATTTTTGGAAATAAATAAAAATCACAAGGCGCGAGGTCGGGGCTATACGGCGGGTGACCCAGTAATTCAACGTTTGATGTCGCCAAATAGTCGATCGTTCGCTTGGCGGTGTGCGACGAGGCGTTGTCGTGGTGAAGGAGGATCCTACTGCGAGGTCGTTTCTCTCGAACTTTTTCCAAGACAAGTGGCAAACAATTGGTAGTGTACCATTCTGCAGAAACTGTTTTTTGATCCTCTAACACAATTGTTGCGAAATGACCTATCCTTCCAAAGAACGAGGCCACCATTTTTTTTCCCGCACTTCGATCTCTCTTCACTTTAGTTGGCAACTCCTCGAAAGGAAACACCCACTGAGCAGATTGTCTTTTGGTTTCAGGATCATAACAGTAAATCCAGCTTTCGTCACCTGTTAGTATGTCGAACACAGCATTTGAGTCACCTCCGTTAAATCTTTCAATCATTTTACGGCACCAATCCACACGATGGAGTTTTTGAGCCTTAGTCAAATTATGAGGTATCCACCGGGCGCAAAGCTTCCTGACCGCTAAATGTTCGTGGAGGATTTTGTGCACTTGACTCATACCGATGCCTAAGCTTGTCCGAATCTGCTGATAGGTCACTCTTTTGTCAGTCTCTATCATACGCCGCACAACAAGATGTTATTTTCAGTCGTCGCCGTAGAAGGCCGTCCCTCACGTACATCATCAGTGAGATTAGTGCGACCACGTTTAAACTCATTAAACCAGTTGTAAACAGTCGCACGAGATGGGGCTTCATCGTGAAAGGCCAATCGTAGTCTATCATAACTTTCTTGTTGACTTAAATGACATCGAAAGTCATAAAAAATCATTGCACGAAAATTTTCTCGTGTTAAATTCATTTTGACGTGACACAGACAATTTTCAATTTGCCGCCAAGTCGTAAAACAAATGACAAATGAATGAAATATATACTCAGTAATATTGGCAAAGAGTTCTATTTTCAAATTTTAGAATATTTTTTTTATTTTATTGTTTATAAGTGGCCAGTTCTAAGAACTTTCAGTTTGACCCTCGTATTACTGTTTTTTTTTCTCTCTATATATTGTATTTTTGTGTATAGGTTGTATCTTTATATTAGCTTCCACCACAATTAGTTTCTTCTGCATAGTATCTCGATGTTGAAGCTTACCATGCTGTGTACACATACTTTTGGAGTCGCAGCCTACCTCTGTATGTCAGTTATTGTCTCTTTTTCTTAAGTTTATCAATCAATTGTTGTAACTCTGTTTTGTGTACCAATTAATAAATAAATAAATAAACCAAAAATTCGCACACGGGCAGGATCTTTTTAATTTTTTTTTAACAAACACCAATTACCTAGCCCCAAACTAAGCGTTAGTTTGTGCTATAGTGACTAGAATAACGGATAGGCATACTAATATATGTCAATAAACATCCAAGACTTGGGTACAAATGCTCGTGCTCATCACACCATCATTTGCCCCTTGCGGGATTCGAACCCGCGACCTCGGGTTATGTAGTCCGGAGCGCAAAACACCAAGCCGGTCATCAAACGTTGTACCATAACAAGCCTGCTATGAACTAGACTTTATTTATAAATATACTTTAGTTACTAAAATATATTTTAAAGGCTCTGTCCTCGTATAAGACGACTTTTTACCCCAAATCATTGTTTTGCATTCGAAATGTCGTATGCATGGTGTCACGTATAAAACCTGTATTACTTTGCGTCTCTGTCATACTTAGAGCATCAGAGCTCCTATCTTCCTCGCTCACGATTTGCAAACCGTACCTAAGGTTGAGCCACACTAATAACAATTTTGGGCCAGAAATTCTGAATCTAATTCGCTATGAGTTTCTAAGCGCGAAAAAACAGCTGGTGGAACAATTCGCCAATTTTTTTTTCACATATTCATTGAAGGTCCACAAAGTAACAGTAAAAACGTACGCAGTTCACCGGGTCAGCTTATTTCTTTCAAATTTTTTTTTAACTCCACTTTTTTGGGAGTAAGAATTAATGGTTTATTCCGAACCTGACCCGAAATCCTAACCCGGTCGCGGGTAGGTAAGGAACTGTAATTGTTTCAAGTAGGTACATACAATTTATTTATTTTTAATATAATATTTATAAGTTGTATAATTATGTAAATATTAAAAAACTACAATGAAGAGCACCCAGTAAAAATAAAAAATAAAACATGCTATAGACTTACATCATCATCATCCTAGCGATTTCCCGATGATTGTGCACTCGCTTGCAAGAGCCCAGGGTCCGCTGACCATGATCCAGAATATGGTGGGTCGGTAACTACAGTGGAGACTGCCTTCTGACCTCCGTGACCCTGTTAACAGGGAAACCTGACCAGTTGTGGATCATGGTTACACATTCAGTCCCCTGAATGTGCAGGTTAGGGAACCTGCACATTCAGGGGACTGAATGTGCAGGTTCCCTAACCTGCCAAACGTTGTAAACTTTAATATTTTAAAATATTGTTTTTTTTTGTGTGTTATGTAGTGTTTGGAATGGAATAGCTTCGCTTCCATTTTTGCTTTACTTAAACACCCAACCTAACCATGCAGCAGTGTAGCTGCACCTTAAGTATCTTGGAACCAGTTACACATTTCGGCGCCGCTTATTTCCGACCTTATTTTCTTCAAGATAAGGCTGTGTATGTGTATATTTGTCCGGCCATAGTCATTTTGTCATTATAAGCGCCCTGTAATTAGAACCTGATACGCGTACACAATTAGATTCTGGTTGTTAACAGCTTAACGAGTTCGTTTATACTCTTCACTTGAGAAGTAATATTCTTTAAGGACAAAGTCTGAATGTGAATTGAAGGCTTAATTTTTTTAATAATAATTTGTCAAAAACCGGCCAAGTCCGAGTCGGACTTGCATACGAAGGGATCCGTACCGCAAGGTTCTGTACTCGGACCTGTGCTAATTTGGAGACCTACGATACGTGTAAGAAATCTTTTATGTTTTAATCAGGCTAGATACTAATATGGCGATACAAATGATACAATGTTGTCATGATAAATAAATATCAAATGCTGATTCCAGTGATAGGTCCAAAAGTCCTCTGAAAGATATCACTTTTAGTTAAAGAACGTAATTAAACCTTCATAGCTCAAGTCTCGTTTTCAGAGCTCAGGTGCTTACCATCTTGTTAGTTAAGTACACACGGCCGCACGTCATACTTTGACCTTGGGCCCGCCTCTATTCCCTACGTAATAGAAGCTGTTTTCCTAGTTCACATGGGCAACCTGACGTGCTGCCGACTATACAACATGAATGGGAGCTGTATCCATTAGCAACCGTAACAGTTGGATGAAACTGGTTTTAAATGTGAACCGCTTACTAGGAAAACTTTGCTGTAAGGACGAAGGATGACCTCAAATGACCCTTGCATTGTATTTTTAAATTATTGTACTGGTTTCGAATTATTTTAAATTGTTACCGGTTTGGATCTTCAATTGCAAGCGTAGGGTGGTTGTAAGATGGACCTAATTAAGGGTACAGGTAGACGTGCGGTGTCTTGTCGCATTGAAAATCTCCCCCAGGCGCGAATCGTGGTTGCAATTACAACCAATTCTTTTAATTATTGAAATGGTCATCGCCACATCACTACCAGTTTAGTCCAGTCAATAAGGAATATTAATGGATTATACATCCATTCCATAAAGGGTGTGAAGGGCCAAGAATACGCTTGCAGTAGCACGGTTATATAGAGCCACTTGCGCACGTCCGGCTTTTATATCAGATCATAGGTCTATCGCTAGTCTGGATTAGCTAATCCCGAAGGGCCCAAGTCGACATTCCAGATTAGCTGATACATGCTAGGGCAAGTGGGCTTCCAACTCAGATAATAGGCCTTGAACACTTGTTCAAGGCCTTTATGCTAAGGCTTACTTGCGGTCTTCCGCAAGTGGGCCTTAGCATAAAGGTACAATTCCAAGACGGGCCGCTGACCGCAAACTGCAACCGCAAACCGCAAGCGACACCACTTGTTTCTATCAACATCTATGAAATGATTCCGAGCGCGGCAACACTGCTGTCTGCAGACGCGTCGCACAGCGTGCGGCCGCGGCGCGCAGCGACCGCAGGCTACAGCACCAGTCGTGTCGCGAACCGCAGAGACTTCACACGTATAATGTCGACTTTTTCGGATGACGATGAAGAAAAACTTATTAACATTGTTGCTGGTCATCCATTTCTTTACGACACATCAAATCCAAATTACCGCAATAATTTGTTCAAAGATAATGGTGTGGAAAGTAATAGGAAGTCGTCATCATCTTCCTCTTCTAGTAAAAGACACATTAGTACACTGTCTCGCATGACGGTACTGGAATAACTAAGGCACGGTTATGTGCATTGTGCAGCCACGGCATGCGGCCGCGGTTGGAATAGTGACCGCAGGCAGCATTGCGGTAACCGCAGCCGGTAGTCACAGTGTCGCCTGCGGTTGCAGTCTGCGGGCCGTCTCGGAATTTATTGTATCTTTACTGTGACATCCTGTAAAAATTTGTGGTTTGGAAGGAGAACCCGATCGTTTTTTAGAGCCGCGGTATCAAGGGTGCAAGTTGCTATGATGGTCTGGTCGCCGACTTCGACAGAAGATGGCACCTTAAGAAGAAGAAGTAGGAATATTTCCGAAAAAACCTTTCCGCTACTTAACCATTCAAGTGTCATAATATATATTTATCGTTGCCTGCCTCGTTGGTCTAGTGGTCAGCGCGCTGGGTACTATCCACGAAGTCCCGGGTTCGAATCCCGGGTCGGGCCGAGTCGAGTGTTTGGGTTTTTCTGTCTTGAAATTACTCAGACACAGCTCCGGAGTCAGGAAGTTGGTGGTGTGTGCCTCGGAAAGCACGTTAAGCCGTTGGTCCTGCGCCTGATCTCTCTACGGTCATGTCGGTCTGCCGTCTCACCGAATGATGAGAGTGAAGGAACAGAGAGGTCACCTGTGTATTGCGCACACACTTGTGCACTATAATATGTCCCGCGCAGTTGGCTAATCTCTGTTGAGATAGGCCGCCGTAGTCTAAATCGGCTAGTAGGACATATATTTATCGATCATGAGTCTCCATAAATCCAATTGTATTTATAAAGATCTTGACCGTGTGATTCCGCAGATAATTTTCAAATTCCGAGTAATGCGACCGCAAATATAACGAGGCCCTGAACAACCATGAGATTTAGTTCTTTTATTTGCTATGATTCACATTATAATTTGTTAGCGACGGCATCGTGGGTGCGATGAGGTTATTTGTTTTATTTGGTCATATCCTTTTTTTACTGACCGTGTTAATTTGCATCTCAAAGTTTTGATCCAATCAAAACAATTTAACGAGAGATATAAAGTAAGCAAGGGTAACATTTAACACGTTCGAGCACGGCCGCGCGTCAGACTAACGCACTTTGGCATTGCGACCACCTCTATTCCGTACGTAATAGAAGTCGTTTTCGTAGTTCAAATGGGTAACGTGACGTGCTGCAAGTACACTAGGCTGCAAGTCAGTCTACATATGTTGACCTTGAGACCGCCTCTCTTCCCTATGTTGAAATAAAAACTATACTATATACCTTGACATGCTGCTGACTGTACTTCATTAATACCAACAGTTCGCTATAGTCGTATAATAAATGTCCTCCTAGTCGAATTTCGACTACAGCGGCCAATCTCAAGAAGATTAGCCGACTGCGCGGGAGATATTATAGTGCACAAGTGTGTGCGCAATACACAGGTACACTCTCCGTTCCTTCACTCGCGTAATTCGGTGAGACGGCACTCCGACATGACCGTAGAGAGATCAGACGCAGAACCAACGGCTTAGCTTTTCGAGGCACGGGGTGTTAAGTCCCTGACTTTGGAGCTTTATCTTAGTTATTTCAAGACAGAAAAACCCCTACACTTTCGGCCCGAGACCCAAGATTCGAACGCGGAACATCGTGGATGCGTGCTGCCAACTAGATCAACGAGGAGGCAGGCTTAGGTCTTATAGCCGACGTGTTAAATGCAGATTTTCTTCTATGAAATCTTCTGCTTATTTTGAGGTTCCGTTCTTATTCATTATACTGTCAAAAACATTTACCTACGTTCAACATTCCGTAACTTATTATTTATTAAATTGGTCATAACAATCGTTAATTACGAAAACGGGTAGCGTTCGGTCGTGTAACTTTCACTCATACACGGCCATACACACAAAACGTTTGTCCATACAAGGGGTCCGATAGGGCTGTCACCTGCGACTTCTTTGTTTAGTCAAAAAAGGCGAGGTCCAACGTAGGTTGGCAGAAATGTCATACATGTTTTTTATTTTTTAAGGGTAGTTACTCCATTTTTAATATTACTTCTCAACTCTTAAAGTACCACATTTCAACATAATTTTAATAATTAAAATAAACTAAACTTAAAATTATGTAAGTACTCAATTAGCTACTTGAAAAATCGATTTTTAGATCCCAGAGCTTGCTGAATAATATAACGACACATTTTTTTAAAAATATACTCAACTGTCCTCACTCTGTCTAATTATATTTTTGCACTTGAAAAAATATATTTAGATTGCAAAGTGAATGCTTATCACTTAAAAAAACAATAATTTATCGTACTCTGTCTAATGTTGATAACTGAATCCTAAGTCAGTTTGAACTGAATCTCCGACCGTTTTGTTTAAACACTCATCCCGGTTGTGCACTTGCACGCGAGTGCTCAAGGTCTGCTAACCATCATTCAGGATGTAGCAGATCAGCTGGTAATGTTAATGTTGTTGTTGTTTAAACACTGTTTATCCTTTGTTATTATTTTTTGTACTGCCATTGAATTTGATTTGCGTACTGCAATTGTCTCTCAAGCTCCAACTTTTTCTCCTCAAAAATATTTTTTCGCTAGTGACAAACTGGCAACCCTAGCTCTCCTGGATTGTGTTAAGTCAATATTTGTTAAGGTCACTCCGGCCCACCGTGTAGGTGTTCCCAGAAATGGTTCTTGAGGGTTTTTACGAATTCTTAGACGCTTGGGTGGTTTACTATTAAGTGTCTTTAATAACAACTTGACTGGGAGACATTATACTCAGGCATAAGCTCAAAATTAAAATTGCAAGAATAGATACTTTCAATCAGAACGTGTTATAACGAAACCTAGTTACTACTACAGACGAAAAACTTTAAAAATCCCTTTTCAACATCCTGCCAATTAAAATTAATGAAAGAAATGAAGGGGTTATTTCTCGTTATCCTCGATTCCTTTGAAAGGCAATTCCAGGATCAATATGATTAATTATTCCACGGATAAAAACCGCCATTAACTTGTAGATAACTGACAGTTAGGAAAAAAATGTTGATTGACATTTACAAATTAAAATTCCAAAAAGTTGCTACGTCCAACGAAATATAAGTTTTGGCGCTGTGATGAGTAATTCATAGGAGCCTAGCCACACTAGTTGCTTTTAAAACTGTAGTAAATTCACTTTCAGAGTCGAGAAGTTGGTTGGTTTTACATTGCCTTGTCTCGGAAGTCGTTGGTCCTGCTCCTGCACATGATATCTCTCCGGTACTGACGGATGCCGTCGCGCCGGACTATGAGAGTAAAGGAACAAAGAGCACTATTAATATCCTGCGTACCTGTCTTTTAATCTCTGTTTGGAAAGATTGGGCGAAATTTGGCTGGGAAAATATCAATATTAAACTGTCCTGTCCTGCTACTACAGTCAATCACTGCCGCCATTAAATTGTCGACTGATTTTTCTAAACAACCATAAAAATTGTCCCGATGAAATTCGATAGTGTGGCCACTGCCCTAAATCCCAGTAGTTCGTCAAATTCGTTATTATTTGTGCGTCTGTACTTATTGTGCAATGATGATAATATTTTTAATTAAGTGACAAAGATAAATAAATATTCCAGTAGCCCTTATTTACTTTCTGATAAGCTTATTGAAAAAGTAATTAGATAATTGGTAGGTGCATTGTGAGATAAGTAATGGCGCCATCTAAATTAATACAAATCGGCGCTTACGCTTACTCACTGATAAAAAATCGTTTTTGTGCTGCATTAAAAAATATAAAAAATCGAAAGAGAACTATTTTCTAGCTAAAAATTATTAATTTTAAATATTTTTGAGAGTATACTACGCCATCGATAAAAATTGTTGATTGTGCTACAAATTTGTTTTTAAGTGACAAAAACAAACCGATTCCTAAGTACAAAATTTCAATTTTCTTGCGTAGTAAAATATAGTAAAATTGATTATTTATGTGAATGTTTACCCGCTTAAACTTTCAACTTAATCTTAGTCTATTAATAGGGTGTTGTTTACAATTTAAATACAGAATAGTCGTTGAAACAAAGTGCAAAATCCATTACGCTATATTAGCGGGTTCCGCTCATCAAAATAATTCCCGCGGACTAAATTGCCGGCAAATTGAAAAAGCTCCCGCGTCTTGTGGAAGATATGCATTTATACATACTAACAATAAGTTGTAAGATGTACAGTCTGTATCAAATATAGAATAAATAATAGTACAAGTAAGTAGTTCATTTTTACAAATGTTTAGTCTAAATTAAAGTTGGTTAATACCAACTTATAACTTAACACATAGGCGTAATCGCCTATAGTTTTATACAGGATTTCCAGTAATTGAAAGAGAATCCTTTAACTACAGTTTAATAATCTACATTTAAACATTTAACTACAGATGTCACATATCGCATTTTCTTATTCAATTCTTACCATTACCTGTCTGAATTTTGTTAATGTCTACCGTGTGTGGTGTGGTGAGCAATGAAGAGTATCATAACTTAAAATATGTTTTGAACAATTGGTATATAATTAAACTTCAGGTTGTGGATCATCTGACTTAATCTTTAAGATAAATGTTTCTAAAATCTGTAGCTGGGTAATCGTATCGTATCTGTATCGAACGGTGCTATTTCTTTAAATGCTACTCCAATCTCTCGGGTAGGTTTTTTACATAAATATTTGCACCAGTCGTCGAAGTAAAGCTGATTCAGACAAAAAATCCCACAAAATGTAAACCAAAACTGGTCTCACGCATTCCAAATATGGCGATAGTATCGAGATTATCGGTTCGCGAATATTTGAGGGTTTTATCGATGCTGTCAATACTCACTATTGTTTGTATAGGGCTGTCACTTTTTGTAGTTTTTTTAAGTAAGTGTAAGCTTCGCGTTTTATTTCAATCAATTTGTTGCAAACAAATCTTTTTAGATATTTTTATTTTTTAATTTATTTTTCACCAATCTTTTTATGTTTTCTATTTTCTTGTAACTCTATCTGACTACTTAAAGGTAAAAAAGTTTATTTTTATTCAGCATAAATATGCATATTTAAAACCTTAACTTCCGTTCCGAGACGAACTTGTCAACTTTCTCGAAGATGTGCTAGCTAACCACCAAAAGGGATGAATGGAGACGTTTCCTGGCAACCCTATCCCAGCATGGCAGCCGAAGATTAGATGTCAAGTCGTGTACTCTAGTCGATATAATAGCATTATGTCGGTAGACATATGTCGAACCTGTTTACCTAACCACTGGGCTATCGTTGATTTTCACTGATATACATGTCTTAAAGTACAGTGATCTGCAGTAACTTATTGAGATAATATTCTATCCCGTGTGATAGAAGTAAAAGTAAAGCTACTTTCTACTGAAATGTTTTTAACATTAGCTTCAATTAAAAACTAAGCTTTACTTTTACTTACCTACTTTATAGCCTAATTTAGCCTTATCTCACTCCGGTCTCCATTGCCGTCTCACCGAAAAATTTGAGTGAAGTAAAAGACCCGAGAGTACACCTGTGCATTGCATTGCGCACCCACTTGTGGGCACTACTATCTCCACTACTACTACTAATTATTCCTTTAGCGCACGGTGATCTCTTTTAGGATGGGCACCGTAGCCGGTAAAATTCGGGAGAATATTATACTTACTTACATACATGAAATCACAACTGTTAAATAGAAAACTAAGGCTTGTTCAAGGAGACGCCTATGATCTCAGTTAAAAGTACTTGAAAGCCTATTGCACAAGTCCGGATTAGCTAATCCGGGCTTGTTCAAGGAGACGCCTATGATCCGAGTTAAAAGTACTTGAAAGCCCATTGCACAAGTCCGGATTAGCTAATCGGGGCTTGTCCAAGGAGATACCTATGATCCGAGTTAAAAGTACTTGAAAGCTCATTGCACAAGTCCGGATTAGCTAATCCGGGCTTGTTCAAGGAGACGCCTATGATCCGAGTTAAAAGTACTTGTAAGCACATTGCACAAGTCCGGATTAGCTAATCGGGGCTTGTCCAAGGAGATACCTATGATCCGAGTTAAAAGTACTTGAAAGCCCATTGCACAAGTCCGGATTAGCTAATCCGGGCTTGTTCAAGGAGACGCCTATGATCCGAGTTAAAAGTACTTGAAAGCCCATTGCACAAGTCCGGATTAGCTAATCCGGGCTTCTTCAAGGAGACGCCTATGATCCGAGTTAAAAGTACTTGAAAGGCCTTTGCACAAGTCCGGATTAGCTAATCCGGGCTTGTTCAAGGAGACGCCTATGATCCGAGTTAAAAGTACTTGAAAGCCCATTGCACAAGTCCGGATTAGCTAATCCGGGCTTGTTCAAGGAGACGCCTATGATCCGAGTTAAAAGTACTTGAAAGCCCATTGCACAAGTCCGGATTAGCTAATCCGGGCTTGTTCAAGGAGACGCCTATGATCCGAGTTAAAAGTACTTGAAAGCCCATTGCGCAAGTCCGGATTTGCTAAAACGTATGTGGCCATATCTAAACTATCGAGCTCCCCTAATGACTTTATGATTAATTTCGCTGCGGGATCAAATCCACTAACTTACCTTACTTTTGAGGCTTCCTGGCCCTTAATTTTTCTGAAAAACAAAGAATAGAAATCTTACCCTTTCGTAGAGGTTCATCAACCCTCGATAGATGTGTTCGACAGTTCGACTGACTAACAACATAGCGCAAATAGATCAGCCAAGTTTTAATAGTAGCTTCGAAACTATCTAAGGCGGATGTGATAAATTAACTAAAGAACACACTACCAACCTTGATCTAAATGATCATGCAACAAGGTAAAAAAAGGTATGGTAATAAAATGTGTACTAATTTCTAAGAGAATTATTTCTTCTTTTTAGCGTTTGTGTTATTTATTAATACACCCCTGGTGTCGGTCTTCAAAAGCCGTATAGGCGTCTGACAAAGCCACTGAGAGTGCAGTGAGTACATTTTTCTATAAAAAAAGCATTTTAAGTTTAAAAAGTCCATCATTTGTGGAACAGTTTGTTTGTGTTATTTGTTTTTTTAATACGGTATTCCGGTTTCACGGATGCTTTTGCAATAGTTGTGAGCTTTTTCTAATAATTAAGTAATTATATAAAAACAATCCTTCAATGTAGTTCAGTCCTAGATATTAGTATTAAGTACTAATATCTAGGACTGAACTACATTGAAGGATTTTAGCAGTATTAACAGTGTTTTCCTTTACCCAAAAGTTGTCTAGAAGAGATCGCTACCAGACCAGCGTTAATAAGACCGCCAATCAGAGCGCCTACATTGTTCAAAATGTACTGTAATGTGTTTTTGTTGCAATAAAGAATATCTCTATCTAACAACATTTGTACGCAATGAGCTGGCTGTCTTCTCCGCAGTGTGACAGAGACTACCCGCGCAATTACTCGCTCGCAAATGACTCGCTCCGGTATAATTTTCTCGTCTGCGCCCCACCTCCGTCTAGCCGAGTTGCGTTTATCCCGACGACTGTACTTTTAGCTTGAGGAATCAGATTTTCGCGTTGAAATTTATTTCACCGAATGTACTTTTATGTTAAGATTTTTCGAAATTATTTTAAAACTTCCCAAACTAAGTTGATTTTTATGTGACAACGCAATAAGTTGAAAAAGTCATCAAGAATTCTGTATTGTGACCCAGGCACAGACAAGATGCAATCTATTCTACAGCTAAATTCGCTATCGCCAACAAAATATCAAAATATGCATGGAAAAGTCACACGATGTTTCGATGGCTTTAGGTCAGTTTCATACATTTTGCTAGCGATAGCAAACTTCGCTGTCGAATAGATTTCATTGATTTGGGTTTTTATTTTAACTTTTTTATATATTTTTTTGCAGCAAGTATTGCAACAATCAATCTGGCCGTTGTTTTGTCACACATCGACTTATCGGCGCACCCTTATCATCATCAGATTTGGAAAATTTGTGACGAGATTGATCGATTTTATAATCCTATAATCTGATTGTGGCCTTGCACTACTAACTCGTATAGGAATCCATACTAATATTATAAAGGCGAAAGTGTGTCTGTCTGTCTGTTACCTCTTAAACCAATGAACCGATTGAGATGAAATTTGGTATGAAGACAGTTCGAGACCCTGGAAAGGACACAGGCTACATTTTGTCGCGATATAAAAACTTTAAAGGGGTGAAATGGGGGATGAAAGTTTATATGGAAAATTCAATTCTTGCGCTCGAAATTACCTGATGATCATGATAATTTTAGACACACTGATTGATAGGTGTATGAAATGATTTCACAATTCATGTTGGTTGGCCGAACCATTCCCTAAAAATATATTTCTACCTTATAGTATGGAATTGTAAACAGACAAAAATGACAAAAACTACCTTTTTAAGCTTTACTGAGGCATGAGGGCATTTTTTTATAGAATTCAACTTTATTTAGCTCCATTCATATGTATAATATATTTATGGAATATTTTCTAAAAAAACCCGCTTATCCATCAATTTTTTTTTTCGTATAGATTCTAAAAAAGATTGTGGAAATTGCTCCACCCACAAGAAAATGAAGTTCTAAAAATGCATTACCGTAATATTCGTTTTCTTTTTCAGGTAAATTCGAGCCACACCCAGCGGCCAGCTTCAACATGGGTTACCTGATGGCGCCTTACCCCTACCCCAATGGCGGAGCCCATGCACTCCCCGTCTCAATGGTAAGTGCTGTATTATTATTAAATTGACAGATAAAAGCTGGTTCTCCGCTCAGCTTAAAAGCTATCGCGTGGTTGTGATTTCAAGCCATTCATAATATCTCTAGCAATTCATCAGGCACTTTAAGCAGTTGGTCCCGGCTTATATCGGTTGGTATTAGTCGTTAAGCCTAGTCAGAGGCCCTAGGGCGGCTTGAAAACATCTGACAGTAAGGTTGGTCACTTGCCTTACAGACACCCTTCCACCAATCCGCACTGAGCCCGCGTGGCTCGTACCTCCTCATAGTTGAGGTGAGGCCTTTTCCCAGCAGTGGGATCTATATAGGCTGACTTTTCTAGCAATTCTTCATCATCATCTTAGCGTTATCCCGGACGCGAGGGCCTACGGTCTGATTTGGACCCATGATCCAGGATATGGCAGATTAGGTAGATTTCGATTTCTAATAATTACATATGAATTATCATTTTTCAATAGTTTGATAGCTGCCATATCTCACCTGACGTTGTGAAAGCTATTATTTATTTCCTAAAAGCTATTTTGAAAGCAATTGAGTTCAGGCCGAAGTCAATTGATCGTGCCAACATACTAGCTCGATCTAACCAAAACAACATAAACTTATCTGCAAAGGTTCAGTAAATATCGATTGAATATAAAAAAAGTTCACTGTATATTTAATGTCACAAACTAAATGTAGTAATAGTTACTTATGCAGCTGAGGAATCTCGGGACGGTGGATGTTGTGCAGAATTTCACAATTTAATTATTCAACTATCTATCCCATCTTTATGTTTACGATAATTATTTGAAGCTGTCATATCAGAGGAAGCAAGTGTTAACGAGATCGAATCAAATGATTTTGACGGTTTTTTTCTTAAGACTATTCATCTAATATTGCTTCGATTCCTTCACGGTAACAGACGTTACGTTACCTTCACACTACGCTATCTTCAAACCAGATTGTGGCAAAGATAACTCGGCTTATCTCGAGATATCTCTCCGATAAGCTATTGTCATATGACAATGTATGATCGTTGTATAATTTGCTTGTATGTACTTACTTGTTTGTAGAGCATACTGTTTTTGATAGTTTGTAGAATTTAATCTACAGCATCGGAGCAAGTTTCATCTTATTACTTGTGAAACGATTGTTAGAAAAAGAAGTGTTATGGCTTAATTAGCTATTAGGGATGTCAATAATACAGCGCGGTTCCGTAATATGAAGATTTTAACTTTTATGAATTTAGTCTATTCGGATGCTGCCATTTAGGTGAATATATATGTAGTAATTTAGTACATTCGTATTGTAGTTAAGTTTTAAATAACCTGGTTAAAACTAGATGCATAAAAGCTAGTCTTCCTCAGAACAAAGTTCACAATGTGGATTCTAAGAAATGATTTTTATAAGTATCAAAAAGTTTATAATAAATATATCAATTTACTAGTAAAACTAGTTATAAAAATTTGTCAAAAATATAGAACGACTGTAAAATTTACGAGGCTATGAAAAGTAATAATATAATTTTAACAAGGTAGTATGATTCAGTATCCGATTAAAGTGACGAAAGAAATGTGGCGATTTTCCTGGAAAATTTATTTTCTTATAATATAACATTCGTAAAGGTAAGTAGAGTAACAAATAAAAAACGTTTTAAAACGAGGATTTTTTTATTCAATAACTTTTTTTGTTCACACAAACTTGTAAGGGAGCAGGCAACAATTGTTGCACACTTTATTTTTGTCTCATTAGGGTGTATTTAAAAAAATGGTTACAAATAAATTAAATTAATAATAAGAATTGAGACTCCACTGACAAGGCCGAAAAAAACATAGCTGTTCAATTATGGATAGATTGATAATGAAAAATAAGTTTTTCATAAATATCCTTACTTTATTAAACAAAAGAAGGACAACCTAAATGAAAAATAAAATAAAATATATCTCAGTCAGTAACTCAATCTGGTGAGATACTATTTTTATTGGTACATTTCCCTGTAATAACCCCACGTGCCGCGCCCAGCCCGGGAGTCGAACCGGAAACGGGAACATAAACACTTTTTATTTCTGTCTTCATCCTGCATCCAATGATGTGTGGATTGAACTCGGTTTTGAATTTGATTTTGGTATCATTAATTTTGTTTATGGTGGATAGTGTGAAATCGTTAACGTGTATTATTTTTTATTTCAATGTTGAACTGGCTTGATAACTCAATTCTGAAAAGAGTGCACCTTGTATAACATTATTAATAACGTATAAATATAATTAAATGTTTATAATATAAAATTTTATAAAATAAAAGCGCAGGGTGTGGGCGGTGCAACGTGGTCTAACTTTCAGTCAACTATGTTAAGGGGGAAACTTTTGAAAAAAAAAGTGTGAAAATCTCAAAATGTCAATGATTATCTCAGTTTATGAACAAACATGGGACATTTAATGTCGATAATTAAGAAATAAATTAATAAAATATAGAATTTTTAATATAAAAATAATACTAAATAGATCTGAAGCGAAGTCACTTAAGCATTAAGTTGCAAAAATATTTATTTATTACATTCTAAAGAATATATTTTTATATATTTTTTCATTATCTTTGTGAAAAATATGGAAACTTATTTTCTTTTTTTTTCTGCAAACATTCCAATTTGAGTGATTTGAGATGAGTTTGAATAAAAAGTGCTTTGCAATTTGCTAAATATTTACGCAGGAGGTACGGAGGCCCACCCCACGTCTGGCATCCAGCAGAGGGGCTCGAATTAAATTATAACTTCCCTAGCATGTGAAATTAAATCTGCTATAGTTTATCTGATCGAATTCAATTATTTTTTATGATTTCCAAAGGTTGCCTGGATGAGATCGCTTTTAGCTTTAAGTCCTCAACTGTTTCAAATCAATTTTGAATCGATAGTTTACTGCTATCTTGTTTTTTATCATAAAGACATGTATCTTGCTATTTTTCTATTGTGTAGAGTTCAATAAAATTAGAAAAAATACTTGCAGGTAACAAAAAGGTACTAATGAGTATTGAAACGTCTCAAGAGTATTAAGAGGTCCCCTACAGAATTTGAATTTAGAACGAGCCGTCAGCTTAAAATCGAACGTCGCCCGCCCGGCGCATCAATAACGTTCAATACCTAAGCCAGTACGCATGCACGGAGCGCGCCATTCAAATCCTTTGGAACGCGGTAAGAAACGAAAAAAGAACCGCCGCGAAAATATGCCACTAAACGCAACAGGTGGACATACGACCGTCTCATTCTTTTCTACGAGGTTTTAAGTTACGTCTCTGTTCTGCGGAAGCCGCCCCTACGTCGCCGCCCCCGCTGTAGGGCGGGAAATTTAAATGAAGGAGGGGATACGATGGAAATGCTTTTCTTTTTGCTCGCGGGGTGTGTTTTAGGGCTTTTGTCTGGGTGAATGCGGCCAGCAATTTCGGGGTCGCTTGCGTTCCGTCTCGGGATTTGAAAATCGAATGCTTTATTTTTAAAAGTAACGCTTTCAGAAGAGACAATGTTTTTAGTCTTATTACTAAGGCAAAGGCATAATGGTTACAAAGCCTAACTTAGATTTTTTCAACTTTAAAAAATGGTTTTTAATGCATTTGTATCAAGGAATTTAGCTTTCATTTCATATTAATGTTTACTCGATACTTTCCACAAGTAATTGTGTGGTACAAGTACCAACCAAGATAAAGTAAATTAATTGCACAATTGTTATTGTCAAGTTCGCTATCGGCATAGCAATAAAACATTTTCCCATTACTCAGCAGTAACGCATTGAATAATAACTAAGCTATTTATAATTCTGGACGTAAATAGGCTTTATTGCAATTGAAAGTTATTATTACTGTAGTGTAGCTAATGAGAGTCAGAAATAGGTCGTTTTATAACATTGGTTTTTCTTTTTTATCAGGGAAATCTTTGTTTTTAGGGTTCCGTAGTCCGACAAGAAACCCTTATAAGATCGTTCAGTCCGTCCGTCCTAGTCTGTCACAGCAGAATATCTTCTACGTTTATGGACTGATTTGCATGTTATTTGCTTGGTTCGAGGATACTTCATATATAGATCTCATTTTTTTAAATATCCCTTTTTAAGGGTACCTCCCCATACATGTAAAGGGGGGGGGGGTGAATTTTTTTTTTTTGAGTGCACCCCCTTGTGTGGGGTATCGTTGAAAAGGACTATGGAAATAAGGTAGGGTTTCCATACAACACTTTTTATCAGCTTTACCATTTGCGAGATATAGCCCGCCAAAGTTGTTTACACGGTGTCCCCCCCCCCCTGTAATTTCTAAAGTCTTAGACCTATAAACTTCAAATCACTCACGTAAAGAAACAGGTGCGGAAACTCTTATTTAAAATTGTTTCAGGTATCCTGTGATGAATACTTTTGAAATTATAAATAAAATAAAAATATATACTTTTTTTGCCTATACTGTCTACTGTTTTAAGTTAATGGTACGGAACCTTTTTTTTAACAGTTTAGGTGGCTAGTGTTTTATGATACGGTCGTAAATAAGAGATAATTCATTATAATGTAACGACCGATTTAAATCCGCCTAGTAGTTACATCTTGAATCGATTGTGCAAAATCAGTGACAAAAAACATTAGTCGCAATTGTTTGAATTCTTAAGTGATGTTCAGTATAGATCAAATTTACTAAATTACACAGTATTATTAAAAACTAAGTAAAACTTAAGAAACTCTACTTCTTGGCAACCAATAGCTCTGCACACAGGTGAATTCCATTATGTGCTGAAAACACTTTCTTCAGTTACATAAACTTGATTATGGTACAGTCTATGGAATATCAAGTTATATCTTAATAGCGATTATGTTACAAAGACAATAAAAAAGTGCCTGTTTCACAACTTGTTACTGTCACCAAACATAATTTAGGTATTCAACAAACTGGCCGAAAAGTTCGTTGCACAAAAAACTAAAAAACGTTTTGTTTATCTAGATTCAAAATAATCTCACGACGCATCGGGTGCACGCGCGTTCTGTCTGCGATATAACGGTCTATTCAGTTGGGAGTTTTTGAATAAAGAACAAAGTTCAACTTGGTGCTGGCCGGGCTGTCCAAACGCCGTAAGAAAAAAATCAAAATTTTTATTGGTTGATTTTTTTGGTCACTTTGAATTAATTTATTTATCATAGTGTGATAAAAAATGTTCATTGATTGATATGCTTAAATAAACTATACTTGGGGGATATTGCATCAAGGATATTGCAATTATGAGTATTACATTGTACACTAATATAATAAAGAGGAAAGATTTGTTTGTTGGATTGAATAGGCTCGGAAACTACTGGACCGATTCAAATGAAATTTGGAACAGAGATAGTTTAAGACCTTAGGAAGGACATAAGCTACTTTTTGTCGCGATACAAAATCAACATGGGGAATGAAATTTTGTATGGAAAATCCGACTTTTGGTGCGGGCGAAGTCGCGGGGAACTGCTAGATATTATAAATCAGTGATATATACCTAACTACCTGACACATAAAGTTTCGTTTGAAATTGCCATGTTTAGGTTTTGTTCATGTAAGGCGTAGTAGGTGTATTATGTACGCAATAGCAAAACAATTCCAAGATCGTAAAACTACGTAAAATAAAAGCTAAGTTAGTTAACTCAATAGCCACCCCACAATGCGAAAAAGCCGCGTCTAGATAAACGAAGCGCGCTCCATAGATGGCGCTGTAATGAAAGGGTGAAGTTACTAACTTGATTCTGCGGGAAAAATCCGGAGCAAAATCGTGATTGAGGATAGAGTCCAGTGTTTTATTCAGTTAAATGTTGCTCTAAATGTCATAATCGTAATATTTAGAAATTCTGGAGCACAATTCTTGAAGAAAATCGTGATCTTTAAAGACAAGTTCAGGACCAACTATCGTAACTGTAATTAATGCAAAAAAATAGTCAAGCGAATGACAATTTTAAGTGGTGGTTCCCTTAATAAGGGTCTACACATTTCAAATTTTTGTATAGTGTTCTTCAAACATTAGTTTGGCTCTACTTACCTAGGTAATACTTGTTAGTTTGACTCTACGCAGTAACGAGATTGAGGAAATGTTTCGAAAGAATAGATGTCGACAGTCCCCAACAGTAACAAAGTTGAATCGCAATAGCAGAGAATATCATTAGAAAAAGAAATTACTGAATTCGAGATCTATCCGTACCCCGCCATCATTAAACCGATAGACCAATCATTCCGGCAAAAAGACCATCCTTTCCTCCTCCAATGCTCATAATTCCCGGGAAAATCATTACATACGCCCCGGTAATTCGAATTTCGAGTGCCACCATCCCCCCAGCCACCCAATGCATCTCATTTTCAAATGCCCTAACGACTACGCTCTCTATCGCATAACCCTGACCGTTAGAACGCCGAAGGAAAAGCTAGTCTAACACACTGAAAATACGGCTTTCTTTCCACCTTTCGATTACTTCTACAAAATCCCAAAAATCAACTCTATTACGACCGCCAAAAGTTCAGTTTCGATTGGAGGGGTGCAGGAAAACCCGTACCATTGTAAGCCTTACGGTGTATAGGTGGGGCTTTTCTGGATAATAGGTAGAATTTCCCCCTCTTATATTTTCGTGAATTTTTTATTTAAGAAAGGGATAAGATTTTAATGTGGGCTCGCTTTATTACTACGATTGTGAGATACGTCTATTGTTGGGTCTTGGTGCGTGTGGGGTTTCCGCTTAAAGTATTTTGTATGGATACTCCGCATTTTCGGGGATATACTTTTTATCCGCTGTAATATGGCGACGGATTTCCCATTGTGTTGCTTTGCTTGGATTGTTCTTTTTGAGTTTCTAGCTGATTGGACGTTCTGTTGTTTGGTTCTAAGTGAATTGGTTTGGGCTTTGTCTAAACTCACATTAGTTTAATATATCGGCGTCATATCAGCAATGTTCACAAGAACGTAACTTTTCTGAAGCGAATAGTTATTGACTAGAACTCGCTGCCTGCTAATATCTTCCATAAAGATTACGACCTGGGTCTATTTAAGGCAAAAGTGAATAGGTTTTAACTGGGCAAATATGAACTACCCTAGGGTCTTCACCGCGCACCAATCTTGTGTGATTAGTGTGACTACGATTAAATATCAGGGCCCTTAGACATGCAATCTTTCTATAGCGAACTTCGCTATCGCCAACAAAATGTATGCAAAAGTCACGTGATATTTGATATTTCGATGGCTTATGTCAGTTTCATACATTTTGTTAGCGATAACGAACTTCGTTTTAGAATATATTGCATCTTGTCTGCGGGCTCTGGTTAGAAAAGAATAAAAAATAACCTTAATCCTCTGGCCTGGCAAATAATAGCGTAGGACATGAAAAACTACTTGTCTTCAACCAGATATAATATTATTTTATACACGTGTGTAGCTGACTATAAGTAATAACTGCAGCAATAAAGTTTATTCGTGAGTCTTTAAAAACCGATCGCTTCATATAAGTATTCCGATCATAAATGCCGAATCCTGCGGAAGCTAGGCCACATTCCCTGGGTTCGGTTGTCCTTGAACCCAACTAAAGGTGTGGTTTTCAATGCCGCAATTCATAAGCGGTAGCGTTTTAAGGGACATAAGAGATAGCGTTTTTGTTGTGAAGCATAGATACTCTCCAAGGCTGTATGTACTAATTGATGTAACTAATCTAACTATTGGCTATTGAGTTAAGAATATTAAGATTACATATATTGTTTATCCACTAGCAGTTTCCTGCGACTTTGACCGCACACATATCGTATTTTTCGTATAATCTTGCAAACCCCTTTTCACTCTCTTAAAATATTATATTTCCCTTACCCCAAAGTTTGCTTTGGGGTATAAATAATATGCCCAAAGTCTTTTCCAGGTTCTAAAACTAACTTTATACAAAATGACATCTAAGTCAATTAATCGGTTAAAGCGTGAAAACTTAGCTAATGAGCAGAGATAATTTTACATAGTATTAGTAATGGTTTTATAATCTAAACAGACCTTCAGAACTTGATTTAGATGGGAAATCTTGATTTAGTTAGACATTGAAGGCTAATTCCCTTAAAAGTGAAATCTTCAGTCGCAACGCCTGTTTTAGTCTAGAGTCAAAAGCAAACCCATTTCATGGGTTAGGGCTGTCATCCACTACATGAATCAACTCGTTGCAAGCCCGCTGTCGCTACCGCCTGTTAAATATCACCTACCGTCACCAAATCGGAAGTATGAATTACATACGCAATCCTTTGTCGGCTCATTTCAGTTTGAACACGTATGCGGCTTTGCTCGCGCCGCGATTCCTATCTTATTGTTTATGTGTTTTTAATGGCGTCGAGTTATTATAAACTACTAGTGGTTGCCCGCGACTCCGCCTGCGCAAATGTCGAAATTCTCATTCTAACTTTTATCTGGCAGTTCTGTTCGGAAAAAGTACCTTAACGGAGAAAGTTTTGAGGTGTCATATTGATCAATCTCATTAACTCAAACATTATCAAAATAATCAAAATAAGTTCAGGTTAAGTGTAATAAGCCCAAAAATCATCAAAATTGCTGTTTAAGCGTAAAAAGTTTTTACGCACTTTTTACTAAAAAGTAACAGACAGCTACTTTCACATTGTTGTAATATTCGTTAGGATATCATTAATCTGTGATATTTCTACAATAAGACAAATTTTCGATAATTTCAAGTTGGACTTGTTTGACAGTAGGCGGACGTATTGAGTTACGATTAGTTCAACTTTGTTTACAATGGAACTGTAAATAGTTTGCTGTCGACAAGATTATGATAACTGAATAGGGTGAATTACATTACTTAATGTCAATGGCTAGTGATTAGTTAATGATTAATGAACTTACAACAAGACACTTTTGATTTAGTAATTTTTTGGACTACTAAAATACACCCGGCACTACAGAAAACTCCGGAATTTTATTTTTGATAGAATTTATTTTTTCTTACAATTTTTTTTTTAAATTATTTTGTTAATAATAAATAATTTGTTTCAACAAACACACTAATTTAATATCACGGACTTATCCAAAAATTTATAATTTAGCAATCGCTTTATCTCTCGTGTACCTTGATATTTGAATTGTACATCTGTAGAGATGTACAGATAGCAAAAAATTACTCAAATCGACGTGTGTAAGGGTTGTCACTGCAGAGAGGGGGGTTCGTAATACTTTTAAAAGCGTCGCCACCCTTCAGAGTAGATCTAGTTATACAGTCGCCGAGAAAATAGTTTTCGTGGCTTTATGGCTTTTTGCAAGGGCCTGTTTCACTACTCCAAGTTCAGATAGTGTACTTTACGGATCATGTGTGTTTTTTTATATGGACAATATGTAAAATCTTAAGTCTCCTATTTAGAACTTACTTTGAGCTTCAAGTATTTTTAGAACATCAACTTGAAACATGAACTCCACCAAAAGGAGGGTCAACTCTTAAATGTGATGATGATGATGATGAATTAATGTTTCTAACAATTACAAACCAAAAGCTGAACTGATTTTGATTACAATAATTCTTATATGAAAACCACCGCCTGCATAAACGCATATTATAGCAATGCGTCTACGCTACGTATACTTAATGAAGGTAAGTGACACTTGAAGGTACTAAATAACAGCTGTACAGATAATTATAAGCACCTGGGCGACCGAGCTTTGCTCGGTTGCTATTTGCTATTTAAAAACATCGTAAGTCTATTTAAAAAATATATAAACTTGAATACATGCAAAAAAAACTATATTTTTTTTGTCGCTGAGTGAGATCCGAACCCCAGACTATCAGTCCTACGTCTTATGCACTTGGCCACGGCGCTCATGCTTACTAGTGCGAAATTAGCGACCATATTTTGTGTCGAACAATGCGAAAGAAAACCGCAAGAAAACTCGAAAACACGTTTTTCCCAAACATAAAAGACTAATCTATATTGATTTTTCACCCCCAATACCAAATTTCTGCAAAATAATAAGAGCCGTTTCCGAGATCACAAATAAATAAATAAGAATTGCTCGTTTAAAGGTAAAAGGTATCTGTTGGTAGTCCTAGACGCTTGTCAAAAAGTGTCATCCCACTACCTTGTTCCTATAAATTTATTATTCTAGAACATCCTATCTAATCACACAGAATCTCCTCCAGACAACGATTTCCATCCTAAATGCATCTCGTACATCTACAAAAGTATCATATTCCCGCGACTCGATCCATCCAGCCGCGCATCCCGTAGACTGGTATTTGCCTAGAAAGTCCTATTTTCCCCCACCCCGTCCCGTTTGGCCCCAGTACCATTACCCCCCACCCCCACCCGTCTGGTCTAGATTCTAGATGTTGTGCGGGACCTAATCAAGTTCGGAATGATTGCATATAGTGTGCTCATTGAAGTGATTAAAATGTATGACATGTTTTCTTCCATTGTCGAAATTTCGAAAAGTGTATGTAGATAATTTAAAGTTTTGTATGTTTGCTGGTGTTTTAGGTAACATAAAAAGTGTGCAGAGAGCTAATTGAGTGTACAGTTCTAATGCCTATAGGTAGGAGGTCTTCTTCACAAGGTATACCTCATGACTGACGGTCGTGATCATTATGTAGAATGAAACACACACAACTAGTTCCTTGGCAATGTTTAAGGGAGTTGTTTGCCATTGCCTTCTCCATAGGTAAGAGGTACTTGTCCCTAAAGCATTTGTACTAAGGCAAACAGTCTTAAGTAGATCGTAGCACGAATTACTATGCCAATTTGATCTCCAGGCTTAAAAATTAGAATAGCCCAACTTAAAGCTCAAAACTCGAAAAGCTCGTAAAGTTTACGGAAATAAATTATTCTGTGAAACAACCTCAATAAATATATTTGGGGCTTGATGGAAATGCAATAAATATTTGAAACCGCAAGTGTATCGAAACTTTAAATAGGCACTTGAAAGGCAATTGCACTCCGCCAATAAGCATAATACCCATAACCCTAACCCGGCAAACCCGGATTAACCCTATACCAATAACCCTTAAATGAGCGTTCAATTTCACACCAAGTGTTACCAAAAATGAAAATATTAAATCCAATTTACCAACTACCCCACACACTCGAGCCCCTCGATTATCCTCTCGAAAAATAACACGAATTATGACTATTATAACCTTACCGAACCATTGTGCAGCGCTAATCGACAATCGTTATAAATACGCACAGTGGGCCACCCCGCTTATTTGCCCAGAAAAAAATGAATATGATTTTATGGCAGGTTAAATCTATTATAATTGGGGATTAAGTTATGAGTAATATTTCTATTTGGCGAGGGGCCATAACGAGCTATTTGACGCCGTATTGCGTGCGGTTGAAACACAATGAGATAACCCATAATTACGGTGCATCTTGCCATTATAGCAGACTTTTATAAATATTTGTTTGCCTGACAGGTGAATTATAATGATTGCGCTGATTAAATGGTGGCACGTTGTTTGATGCGGTTTTTGGATAATATGATTTTATTTTATACGTAATTGGTTCAGCGATATTTCGTTTTAAATTTATTTGTGCTTGTCCATTGAAAAAAATTAAATTATTTTTTCTACTTATTAATAAAATTGTATGGCTTAATGTGCTATACAAACATGATATCAAATATGTACCCTAACGTATATAAGGATATTAATATCCATCGAATCCAAAATCAAAGGAGTCCCAGAGGGCCCAGTGGACTCTAATGTCCCATTCCGGACAAAGCGGATTACTTCCAATGTTGTCATATCTCCAGTCTATTAACATAATGCGGTGACGCAATACCTTGTTAAGGTTTTTTTGTCTCGTATTTTTTCACGCCTATGACGCACTGTGTGGTCTCTCGTCAAGTTTTTCTGTTCGACGAACAGACCGATGACTTGTTGTAAGGAATTATGTCACGTCAAACAATATTAAACGGATAATCAGTTTTCCCAGTAATACAAACGTTAATTCAAATACTATTGGCAGTGGAATGACAACAAAAATATTTTTCCAGAAACAGAAATTACTGAAACGATTACCCAGCCCCCTGCGTTTGCTCACAAAATACTCAATTACGTAAACAAGGCAAAGAAAATAAAAAGCCACGAACATTGTAAATGTGAAAGAAAATACACAATACACACGATTACCCCCGCGCAGTTGCTAAACAAGCTAAGTTTTCCCACAAAAATGGGAGTTTGCACGTTAATATTTTAAAGGTTATTGTATGGGTAATTGCTTACATTGTGAAATAACCTAATGGTCGGTACTCGGGAGCGTGGAAAAAAATCGATTCACCCATATTTGTTGTTAATTATACTCGGTTCAGCCGTCTTTCCGCCTGTGCTGGTTCGAATACGATTTGAGTCCCTCCCTGGTCCAATTACGGAGTTCTCAAAAGTCCCTCCCTGCCCCCTCATTTTTAGATCGAGCCTCATTTTAATGACCTCTCCAAGCTCCGATGTTCATTTGTCGCAAGGGCTTCGCGTACGATTATTACACTTTTCATATTTTTTATGGCCGTGTAACGATCCGGTGTGTAGTACTGTAGTATGACGACGGAATGCCCACGAATTATGAAATGCTTCTTTGTGGTATGAATGCCCTCTCATGATAGTGGAGTAGATTGTAAAGATCTTTTGACATATTTGTGCTCGGTGTGCCAAATTGTAAGACTGATGATGCACAGCAGTGGATGAGACCTTCTATTTGGGGCACACACTTCTTTGACTTTTTGAAGCAATATGAAAGATATAGTAAGATAAGCTATTAGTATCAAACGGCCACCAAACACTAATTCTTGCCCAGTTTTCATGTCTCAAATGAACTCTTGCAATTGAAAAAACAAAATTACTTCGTCTAAACCACTTCTCTGTTAAAAATCCATGAATGCACCCTATATTAAAAAATTGTCCCCATTAGTTACGACTAGGTATTCCGAACGGAGGGGTGCTATTGTGCCATTTGTTTGAGTCCTGTAATTTTCTATGATTCTGCAGTTTGCCCCGGTTTATCGTAATTGCACAGAGAATATTAATTCCGAATACGCTTTTGTTGGCGATTTTTAATCTACGCTAACATTTTTTATTGTTTTTTTTTAAATACTCGTAAGTTAACATGGTTTTATGTCGGCGGATTGATAATCTGGCCCACTGACCATTTAAATGGATATGAAAAATGTATCTTTTTTATTTCTCATTTATTTTTGAAACAGAAAAAACCTCGATTGGCGGTTAATTTGACAGAATTCCCATACAAAATATGTCAAATAATGCTAAACCAGCTGATTAAAAATGGTGAACTCTAGGCTTAGTCAAACACAACGTTGCCTTAGTTTCTAAAACCAAAGCGTTATTTTATGTAAAATAGAACAAATAAAAAATCAATTACAACTGGCAAAACAGATTCGTTCTTGACGTTTACACAAATGCAGATAAACAAATACACCCATGATGAGCCCACACTGATCTTCATATTTAAACAGCGTTTTGCATTGAGAACTGGCTATTCTATCCCTTCCCAGGACTTACAACTTTTTTTCAAACGTTAAAAAATCAACTCTATCTTCTAAGACACAAGGGTCACCCGATGGGTTGACTGTCAACTTTTAAAAAAGACATTTTAGAACGACTACACGACATGTGTCATCACATCATGTCAATGCAGGGATTATGATAACCATCGTACGGATGGCATCTAGATGGGGAATCACCCTTGCGATCTCGACATCGCTTGCACAGTAGAAGACATCAACTCTCATGTTAACTATAATCGATTTTCAACCTTAACTGTGAGGGATAGAGTTAAAATTGGTATGTGGTGGTTGAGTAAAATTTGAAGGGTGATTCCGAAAAGACAATTTAACCCTAAAAAATGGCAGAGACATTAATCCGCATGTAATATCGCAAATTTGTCATCGGCCGGGCCACAGTGGGGCCATCTGTCGGCGAAAACGCAATTCTATTTGGCGCCATTAGTGCACAATGGAACTAAAAGTGCCACTTCATTGAGCATAAGACAATGATTTTAAATAATACCTTTAATAATGCTATGGTTTGAAACGGTTAATTGAAAAATATTCAGTTAGCTTTTTTAAGATCGGTAAACCTTTTGAATATCTACTATCGTGTATAAACTATCCTTCAGTTTGAATTTAAAAAGGAGAACCAAAAAATATTCAATGCGGTTAAGTTAGCATTGATAAAGAAAAAAACATGGGATAAATTTTAACATCTGAAAATTGTTTTTCTTTTTCCATACTAATTGGATAGATAAGCTGTGCAGATTTCTATACTAATATTATAAAGAGGAAAGATTTGTTTGTTTGTTTATTTGCATCGAATAGGCTCCGAAACTACTGGACCGAATCTAATGAAATTTGGCACAGAGATAGTTTGAGACACTGGGAAGGACATAGGCTATTTTTGTCGCGATATAAAATCATCAGGGGGATGAAAATTAGTATGGAAAATTCGACTTTTGGCGCGGGCAAAGTCGCGGGGAACTGCTAGTATAGAATAAATTAAAACTGATTTTGAGGTTTATGCAGTATAAAAAGGTGTTGCAAGTGAACTCATCATTACCTCTGGAAGGTTCCGAACAAATACTATTATTATTTATTACTATTAAATAAATAATAATAAATCGGTTTATTTCAATACAATTTTACAAAGTTTGTGGTGGAGACTTCCCTTTAAGTAAGGAGATACTTGTGTCGAGAATGACTCGCCTCTTCTCTTGTACACTTGCTTAAGCTAAATCCAAGTGTAATAAATAGTTTAGTATTTAGCCCATTCTTAGCATCATCAAATAGGATAACTGATTGCTTGTAAATATCGGCTTGTTCTCTTTTAAAGTAGCTTTTGAACATTTGATATTTTCACTGCTAAACTTCAGTCTATCGTTGATATAACAAACTAATGCTTCCCTATTGATTCATTGTCTAATTGCTTATCACGATACAATCCTAATCATTTTGTTTATTCATGCTTTATTTGCCACACTTGACAAGCCGACTGAACCTGAATACATCAAACTTTAATAACCAACCCATAAATTCTCACATACCCCTTTACAACCGCCCTAAATATGAAACGCTTAATAAAACCCATGTAACAACCGAATTGCCCTTTTTGACGTCTCATTCAGAAAGCTCAGCGGCTCACGTCACTGTCAGGGACATAAGGGGATGTATTCCAGTTACGTCACCCGTCCGAATACCACCTGTGCGAATACCACTTGGGGTCTTCCTGTTAGGGCTGGTATCTAGAACTAGATAGCTAAGTATATACTATTTGCGGACGTTTTTCAAGGAAGTAATATTTTATTAAAAATTAATACACCTGCGCCAAAGTATTATTCCCCGAAAGACACCTACGCCCAAGAAGCTTATAATCATAGGAGGTATTTCATTGTTAAAGACTGTTACGCCACTTAAGCTTATATGTAATATTTAATATTCTATCTTATCCTTGAATGCCACCCGCGACAAATATATTCGGTGGCCTTACTAGAATACCGCAGGTGGCATTCGATGAGGTGGGATTCGGACGGGTGGCGTAATTGGAATACGTCAGTAAGGGTAGTGGGTTCGATGGGGCAATAAAAAATGCATTCCCGGTTCGAGCGACACGCGACTTCTTCAGGTGAGAGGGGAAGGACCCTTTAGTATTTTGCACGTTTAGAATGTTTTATAACAGTCGATAATTGTAAATACTTTGATGTCAGTGACCCAGGGCCTATAGACAAGATGCAATCTATTCTAAAGCGAAGTGCGTTATCGCAAACAAAATGTATAAAACTGACATAAGCCACCGAAATATCGCGTGACTTTTGCATACGTTTTTTTGGCGAAAGCGTAGTTCGCTATATAATAGTTGCATCTTGTCTAAGGGCACTGGGGTCCTGGGGTCTTCTACGAAATGCGTATGTGCATGAAACTAAACACGAATCATGAATGTTCAGTTTTAGTACGCCCCCTGAAAATGTAATTTGTAATATGATATTAGTTTGATGTCATAGGACAAGTTATTCCAGCGATTTTGTTAGTAAAATACTTACCATAACATATTAGAAAAACTCATTTTTTTCTCCCCCCCCATCCTAATCCTGAAGTCCTGAACCCAATAGACATCAGAGTACGAAAGTTCAAAGTTACAGCAAAATGCTACCACGGCTCTCTACTTAGAGCCTAGTTACGATACTTCCGATCACATAACTGAACTGTTCACATTGTGTGGATGTTAATGTTTTATAATGTCTTGATAAATATCTTAATGTCTTATCTCTACAAAGTTGTAAAAGTAAGAAAGAATACCTTTTATACGAAATATAACAAATCCAACAACATTTGACCCTATAGTGTTATCTCTATTAATAAAAATGGAATAGGGCTTATAATAATATGTGGGTACCTATTAATAATAACAAATAAAATAAAAAATCTATAAATATTCCGACTCCCTAGTCTATTCTCATACAAGTAATTAGTTAAGATGACTTCACGCCCATCACCCCTGTCTGGCGCACGATACTGGCTCGGGAAATGTTTACTGAGACTTCGTATTTTAGGGTTGATTTAAAAAAGCGATCTGATTTTTTTTTTTGCTGTAAAAGCATGATTAAAATAAAATTCATTTTTTTCTGTACATAGGCTCGCAAGAAGCACTTATACACGTCCCAACATAAATAGAACCCTACCACTGCTTCGGGACAAATTGTGGGCTAGTGCTGAGAAGAAGCAGCGAATAAACTCAGTCACTATTGTCAAAGCCTCTTTTCAAAGTTTTACAAGATTAGTGTTTTTTAAAACTATTCCATACATTTTTATCATTGATTAAGAATATCGACTTTACGTAACGACTGTGCGTACTTGTACTATTTTTTATTCTGTGGTAACGGCAGGCCTGGCTCACTCCAAATATTATACAGTGTGTCCCGTCACCGATGTCGGAGCCTTCATGTGTTGACTAAGAAGCAAAATTGTAACCACTTCCTTATTAGGATCTACTTTGAAATCCTAAATTATTTTTTAACTTTCCCATACTAACTAGTAAATCGGCTACATAGATTTGTATGGAGAGGTGATAATTTTTGGTCTGTTTTCGAGGTTCTTGTAATAATGAAAAATGTTGCAGGTGAACTTATCTATCACCTCTTGAAGGCTCCGACATCGGTGACGGGACACACTGTATATGTATAGTATGCAATTTTATGCATTTTTTCCACCTAAAACGAAAAAATAAATGGCCTGGCTCACTCCGCAGTTTAGGTATAAAGCTAAGTAAACTGGGCCAGACATCCTACCCTCATCTGTTGAATTTCCGCAACCTTAATTCAACCTTATGTTAAACACAGAGTTCCATCCATATCATTTGAGATATTTTGACAGATTAAGTTAAAAATTTTTTTTCGTATTTTCTTAAAATATTTTCAATACTTTAGCGGAAATAAAACGCACCCTAATAACTATCTAGTTTCTATTGTCAGTAAAAAAGACCTGACTTATGTTTAAAAACCTAGGCTTATTCCAGACTAAATCTAGACTTTTTGCTGCAACATTAATACAATGATAACGATCTGTAACTGCATTGTCTAGACCAGACGTGCGCAAACTATGTATATACTATTCTAGTACTCACTTCCTCCTGGCCAAATCGAAGTGTGGTGGGTAGAATACTGATAACATCCGTATCGACTATCAATGGTGAGCGACGTCATTAAAATGGGTGGACAGTGGGATTAAATATTAATTACCAATTAATTGTTCACTGTAAGATTGATGTTACTGTAGAGCCATGTTTCAGAAACCGTACAAGTCTTGTAATACAAGTTTGTAACTATGGTTACACACTCGTATTGCAAAACTTGTACTCGTAGTACTCTTTCTGAAACTGTGTGTTGTGTAGTTTTTCATTTTTTTATTGTTATTTGGTCCAATTTTTTTTTGAGATCATGACACTTGGAATACAAAAATATACAGCCCGATAAAAAATAAAATAAAATACCTTTACATCGATTGTTCCTCGATCGCCCAATGGATTATTTGTAGAATAAAAGTTATAATATTAGTTACGACGAATAAAATGTAAAATATATTACAGGGGGAAGACACAGAATTTTATACAGAAAAAAAAATCTGAGGTTAGTTTGTTTTAGTATTCTATTCGTCTGAACAGGTATGTTCGCTATCGACACTTGATCATTCCAAAAAAATTTTGCATTTTATAACCAGTAAGATAAGTCCCGCTGATAAAATCACAATATAAAAAGGATTTATAGATGCAAAGTCATACACATTCAATAGTGAATGCTAGTTAATATTCCATACAAGTGCCCCATACAAGTTGGTAGACCTATTGTCGCCAAGTAATTAATTTAAATAGCTTTATGGCGCATCCGAAACTTGTCTACGTATCGGTTGTTTGATAGGAAATAACTGTATTGGTATAATGTAACTAATAATGGCAGGTCAGATTACTTTGTTGTAGTTCGAGATCTTTAACAAAATAAGTATGTCCTCCTAGCCCAATTTCGACTACAGTGGCTCATCTCAACAGAGATTAGCCGACTGCGCAGGAGATATTAGTGCACAAGTGTGTACGCAATACACAGGTGCACTCTCTGTTCCTTCACTCTCATAATTCGTTGAGACGGTTATATTACGAGATCATTACATATCAGATGGCAGAGATTACAGACATGCATTAAGGTCGTCTCGTGATTTTTCAAATTATAATTGAATGGGGTAGGTGGTACCTGTTATATCAATTATACAATGTTGTTTTTGTGGTATTAAATGCAACAACTTTATATATGAAACCAATATGGTGCGGTCATACCTAAGAACCCCCCCTCCACCCCTTTGTTACGAATTTAGCCTATTTTGTAAATATATCGCGCGATGATTCGTAAAAATAACACCACCCACCCAACGGATGACACAGTAGATTTATTTTTGTGAGCGAAATTTAATTGAATTTCGTAAAAACTTGCAAAATAATTGATTAAGTTACAAAAATAATTATAAGTTAAGCTGATTTCATCTTAACTGATGGTCAAATATTTGTAAAAATATTTCCATCCGATACATGCGGGTACATACCCCAGGTATTGATGAAATCGAACGTCGGCTCACTGGCGTAGCAAGCTCTTAAAAAATTTCGTTGACTGACTAACGTCCTCCGTAGCTCAGTTGGTAAGAGCATTCGCTCGGATAATGAAGGGCGTGGGTTCATGTCCCACCGGATGACACAGTCGATTAATTTTTGTGAGCGAAATTTTATTGGATTTTGTAAACATTATTTTATTTCAATGATACCAACACAAAAATATCAATTAACAAAATTTCTAGACATTCAACTGCAAAGACAAACACACACTTAAATTAACAAACTTCTGAAAAAACGCGTTCCATTAAAACTCCATTGTCCATTCATGAAATGACGAAATCGCTTTATTTATTGTTTCCTATTATAATATTTCTTGTTACCTCATAAACGTCTTCGGTGTTATTGAATGGAAATTATTTATTACATTTAACGAATCTTATTAACTCCTTGTTAGCGCTATTTGTAGCGAATTTATTCATCCATTTTGACATTTATGACAACTATTTGTCAAACTAACTTGAGGCCGTGACCTCAGAAATGAGAATAAATATAATAGCTATTTCGTTCTTCCACTAATAATTGTACAGGATGTACTATTCTAAGAACCGAGTTCACCAATGTTTTAACAGCTGGTAAATCTCGATGGACGGTTAATTTGACAGGATTCCCATACAAAATATATCAAATAATACTAAATCGGCATATTAAAAAAAATAAACATGTGTTGGCAAGCTCCAGGTTAAAGACGCTTGTTTTCTATAAAGTATTTTGAGTGGAGTTTATCAACACGTCATGTTTAATTTTTTATCAGCCGATTTAGCATTATTTGACATGTTTTGTATGGGAATTCTATCAAATTAACCGTTAATCGATGTTTACCGGCTGTTTAAAAATTGGTGAAAAGGTCCTGGTTTTTTTTTCTTTAAGTGAATAAGTAGTTTTTTATGGTATTTTTACAATATTAGACAAATACCTACTTAAAGCCTTTTTTAATGGTATTTTAAAAATTAGATAGATACGTGTTAGGCGCCCATAACCCGCCTGCTATACTTTATGTATATTTCCAAAATACTAGGTTGTAAGTTCATATTAAATTTAATGTTATGGTCAATATTATAACGGTTACATTGTGTTATTCTTTGATTTATATCACTCACATCGCACACCCCCTGTGGTTTTAAATACATACTAAATGAGCTTATACGATTGTAAAATTATTTATTGAATATTATGTATGGTAGAATGATTTTCTACAATCTCAAATTTGCATGTGAAAGCGTACATAGGGTTAGCTTTATATGATTTTCAGTTCGATAAAAAGATAAAAGGCATAAACACAGTGTTATTTTTTTTACAGTTTGTGGGTTCAGGTAAAATAAGCCTTAAGCAAAAATAACCTAAATGCCAGTAAAATTTTAAAAAGTGTTAATTTTTGTTTGTATGTAAAAATACCATATAATTTTCGTCTTACAAGTGTATGTTTATTTAAAATAGGTTATTTAGCGAATGTTTAACATTTAACCAGAGTTAGCCCAAGGGGTTGCCAGTAGTTTTAAAGTTAAGGATGACAGCTGGTTAACATTTACAGATTAACGTGTTTTACGTATCATTTAAATGTGACCTTAACTCATATGTGTTTTATTATTTTAAATCCTCATTTACAAACAGCCAATTAACTGTATGCTGATTAATAAACATTAATCGCATGTTGGGCATCATGGGCATGTTACCTCAGGCATAACTACTCGTAAGAATCACCTGAATCTATGGCTTTTAAAAAAGACGTCTGGAAGCAATGAGACGTCAGCTCAAAAACCATCCAATCCATTCCATACAAGATTTGTAAGGAACACAAATCTTGTAAAACTTTGAAAAGAGGCTATGACAATAGTGTCTGAGTTTGTTTGCTGCAGTGGTAGAGTTCTATTTTATGTTGTCTTACCATTATTTGCCATTGTATTAGTTGATTTTGTGTCTATCTTTTCAACTATGGTGATGGGGTGGTAAGTTTTCGCTAAGCCATCCAACCAAAGCATTAGTTTTATTTTTATTTTTAAACACACCAATTACCTAGCCTTAAACTAAGCGCGAGCTTGTGCTATGGTGACTAGGATAACGGATACACATTTTATATACATTTATAAACATCCATGACTTCGGTACAAATGCTCGTGCTCATCACACAAACATTTGCCCCTTGCGGGATTCGAACCCGCAACCGCCTGGTTTAGAAGTCCGTGGCGCGAACCACTACACCAAGACGGTCGTCGTGTGGTCGTCATTTTGTGGACGATTGCGTGACAAATTACAAATAACTATAGGAAATATCCCAAACTTCTGTGATATCACGTGCATTGGTTTATGACTCGTGGTCTCACAAATTTAGTCCCACTACTCTTGGTGCTTCAACCCCATCATCTCACTCAGATTCGTAGTCCCACTTATTACTGGGACCACCAGTCATAGGTAGAAATTGGGCTTATGGCACTGTTGATACTCTATACTCATCTATTTAATTAAACTGTAACTTCGTGAGATTTCCTCATAGGTATTCCAAACTTTAGCAATTACTAACTCCAGTGCCTTGAAAAGCTGTGTTAGGCACAATATATCCGTGGATTGGAATTCCCTGCCTTTGTCCACGTTTTCAAATTAGCATAACCCTGAGGCCTTCAAGCCATTTGTTTGTACAAGCTGCTCTAAATTTCCTGTAAAATTTCAATTTTAATAAAAAGTAATCATCAACAAAAAAAAAATTAAAGCCAATCAATTTACTAATATGATCTATTCAAATTAATTATCTGAGGCATTTTAGCTTTTAAGTCTTCGGGTGGGGTAGCAATCGGAATATTTTGAACTACCATTCTGGGACACCCTGTACATCTTTAATAGACATAATAATAATATTTAAGACAAAATATTAGTCCTAAATCAGTGCTCGGGTAAGATACAGAACATTCATTGAACATCCCCGTGCCCTGTAAACAGGAGGAAGGGCAACGATCAGGAATTTTGTAACTCTTTTCTAATTGTTATGTCCTCCTAGCCGAATTTCGACCACAGCGGCCTATCTCAACAGAGATTAGCCAACTGCGCGGGAGATATTATAGTGCACAAATGTGTGCGCAATACAGAGGTTCACTCTCTGTTCCTTCACTCTCATAATTCGGCAGTCCGACATGACCGTAGAAGATTATGGTCAGGACCAAAGGCTTAAGGAGCTTTCCGAGGCACGGGAGTGTTAACACCACCAACTTCCTGACTCCGGAGCTGTGTGTGAGTTGTTTCAAATCAGAAAAATCCAACACTCTCGGCCCGACCCAGGATTCGAACCCGGGACCTCGTGGATAGTACGCAGCGTGCTGACCACTAGACCCATGAGGCAGTTAATACTAAGTATAGTTAATTCTTATTCAAACTATTCTAAACCACGACTCGTAACGAAATCGAGGCCACTTACGAACAAGTGAAAAGCTTTTAAATAATAAAACAATACCCGTCTCGGAGGCTTTAAGCTTTTATTCCCTCTAAGCTCCGTCTGCGGGTAGCCATCAAAAATGCACGTTGTCTGCCTAGGTCTTAAATGTAAGATCTAGGATTCTAGGGAAAAAGGCAATGCGAAAGCAAATATGGGTGACTGGGGCTTTCAGAGCTTACTTGTGTGGCTTTTAAGTTGGTAGATTTATCATTCTGACAGTTGAGTAAAATAGTAAAAACTTTGATCTTTAAAGTTATTAGCAAAAATACTATCAATTTTCTTCCTTAATAAGTGATCGATAGTTAAGTTAATAGATACATAACTTTTTATTGCACGACATACAAGAAATAAACACCTTTTGGTAGAGGAAATTATTAATCACAGGAGAGAAGACTTAGTTCAATAACTAGTAAGTTTTTCCACGAGATCACACATAATAATCGATGTAAGGACTGAATATATGTATGTAGATGTATTTGCTTTTTATATTACTACCACCTACCAATGTGCTCTCGTCCACTTCAAGCCAAATACTATGGCCCCTCATGAGCCTGGAATAAGTGCGATATTGCAACGCAAATGTGTAATGTGTTTGTACTATTTTAACCTTAATGACATTACTCTGCTAAAAACACAAGAGATCTTTAAATTGTCCTCGAGCAGCTACGAATACATAGTCAATTTGCAAAATAGCTTACAACCTACGCAATTACAGTGTAAAACGAAAAACATCCATAACCGGTTCGGGTTAAATAACTCTTTCTAATAGCGATCGGCAACCCCGCCTTAAAAAATTAGCAAGCTAATGAAAAGGCTCATTATGCTATAATAAACGCATATCCAGTCAGCCATGCTGCGTAGCACAGAAGCCACGCCTGTTTTCTTATTAGAATAAAATTTCACGCCACAGTGCGTTTGGTATGCAGTAGGCAAGGTGTGAACAGGAACCTTCTGTGCTAGCTAGTTTTTTACACGGTTTATTAAAACAGATGATGAAAACACTTGGTTTAATACTTTGCTTAAAATAAATCACCAAGTTGAATTGATGTTAGCGCTGTCAATGATGTATTCTTAGTTCATATAATGGCATGAGTATATCTGTAAGTGCCAGTCAACTAACCACTATAACTCAGAGATGAGAGCTTAATGTTATACATACAGTCACTATTATTACAAAAAAAGATTAGACATTGTTAATATAGCCCGTCCTATTTTTAAAACCGCCAGTTTGAAATGAATGCCACATGGACATTACGTAATGACTACATTGGTTGTCAACAATGTGTCATTCATTAAAAAAAATAGCCGTCTTAAGAAGGAAAATATTTAAATACTGTTTTATTTATTTTTAACAAAGCGTATGTCGAAAAGTAGAAGGTGTTAATGAGAAGTTATGTTTCATAGACAATATTTGGTCAATTAATTATTTCGAAGACCCATAACGTACTGTTTTCACATTACAAACTGTGTCATTAATATCCTTTATCGTGCCTTTTTCTTTTTACAACGACGCAGACTAATCTAAAGCTTACGCCTTTGTGTTAAGAATCACAAACGTTTTCTTTTGCGAACCGTCTTGTGTTTGTAATTCATTGTCTTCCGATCATTTGTTGATTATGTGCATAGTATTTACGATGCTTTTATAATTACCAACATTGTTTTCAGCGGTTCTAAATGAATATTTAACCCTTTTGAAGTACAGTACAAATGTTTATTTAAAGTTTTGGCATTAATTATGAATGTACCCGTGTTAATGAAGAGCATTCCAGTAATTTTTTAAAAGAATGAGTAATGAGAATTCACTTAATATGGTTAACGAATAAATTAGTAGTTACTCTTAAAATAAAAGGTCATATTCATTTTCGCATTTTATTCTAATATGCTGTCCCTTAATGTATTCTTTTGTAAGTTTTTACGGTCTTAATATTCCTTTTTAAGACGTTTGTGGCTAAAGCAGACCTAAGATAACATCTTTATCTTATGTATGATTTATAGATCACCGTGGTCGTAATTTTGCGAAGATTTTTATGTTCTCGCCTCGGTAGTAAAATTTATATTTAAAATTCAAATTGAATATGACGTGGAAAATAAAATTATGAGATTTGTGATCAAACGTTTAGTTTTGAAACTCTTAAATTCGCTTTTGATTTCGAAATAGGTATTTAAAAAACCTAGAAATGTAAATTACAGCAAGTTAAACGCAGTTGTAGGTAAGTACTATTAAAGTTCATATGTAAATACTACTATACCACTACTTTACGAAATAATACGTTTACAAAATACGTAAAACATATTTAAAATAATAAAAAAATTCATATAAATTAAACTAAAGACCGTATTTGAAAATCAGAACACAATCTGATAAGCTGCGAAATGTCATAATATTCAAATTCCACATCAAACAAAATGACATAATATTTTTAACTCCGCGAAGCGCTGAGAGTAATATAATTTTTTATCAGTAACATTTTAAAGGTGCCAACAAAAAGCCGGCAAAGCTCCTTATCAGAGCTTTTGAGCTTTAAGCTTAGTGACACGAGTCGAGAAAAAACAGATTAAGTTGAGATAACGCTGTATTGAATTCAACATTGTATAAAGCACACGTAGATTTTGATATGTTTGACATGACGAATTCTTTTAGAAGAAATGCGATTATTAATGTGGGATTGTTGCAATTAACAGTTTGTCCTAGTTATGTCAGTGATAACAATTATTGATATTTTTTCTCATGTCTGCTGTTGGGCAGTTAACGGGTTAAATACTTTATAAGAAATTAAGTTTTGACTTCTAAGTATACTATAAGGAATGCGTAGCAAATTTATTCGTAGTAGTATCATTTCTATAAGATCTAACTCATGATTCGTGGTTAAAAGCATATTAACATAAATAAACAAAGACTATTGTGCTAATGATTCACTATATGATTCAATATGTCCTTGACCACTACATATTAAATACAGTCACCCACCATGTGTAAACATTATTTTTGAACCTTAATACCAAAGAAATAAGGCTACTTTAGCCATCAGCACATTAAATAGGAATGTCCAGTTAGTAATAGTGCTTTACTCATTGTCGATAGGTTACTGAGTTTTGATATCGATACATTCAATGCAGAAAGTGTAATCTAAACTGACAATAGCTTCAAAAACTTTATTACTAGCATTTATAAATACTCTTATTTTATCCCATATGTATGTCGGATTTATCAGATTTCCTTTATCCCCCTGTGTCTATTCGTTATCCTAGTTGCCATAGGTAAGCTCATGCTTAATTTGGGAAATTAAGGTAATTAAGGTAATTGGTGTTTTTGAATAATTTATTATTATTAAAAATGATGATTTCTGGGCAAAACAATTTCCTACTAGATGTCGCTTCCCGAAGCTCTATTATCTCAAAGTTTCAACGATTTATTCTCTCTCCATTCGGTCTCTCATTACTGAGGAGTGGTCTCTCGAGCCTGTCGAACGGACGAATTTGCCTTCAGCAATTTCGGTCTCCAGCAGCCTTCACCATACGAGGGTCAAACTGAAAGTTCTTAGAACTGGCCACTTATAAACAATATAATAAAAAAAATATTCTAAAATTTGAAAATAGAACTCTTTGCCAATATTACTGAGTATATATTTCATTCATTTGTCATTTGTTTTACGACTTGCCGGCAAATTGAAAATTGTCTGTGTCACGTCAAAATGAATTTAACACGAGAAAATTTTCGTGCAATGATTTTTTATGACTTTCGATGTCATTTAAGTCAACAAGAAAGTTATGATAGACTACGATTGGCCTTTCACGATGAAGCCCCATCTCGTGCGACTGTTTACAACTGGTTTAATGAGTTTAAACGTGGTCGCACTAATCTCACTGATGATGTACGTGAGGGACGGCCTTCTACGGCGACGACTGAAAATAACATCTGTGTTGTGCGGCGTATGATAGAGACTGACAAAAGAGTGACCTATCAGCAGATTCGGACAAGCTTAGGCATCGGTATGAGTCAAGTGCACAAAATCCTCCACGAACATTTAGCGGTCAGGAAGCTTTGCGCCCGGTGGATACCTCATAATTTGACTAAGGCTCAAAAACTCCATCGTGTGGATTGGTGCCGTAAAATGATTGAAAGATTTAACGGAGGTGACTCAAATGCTGTGTTCGACATACTAACAGGTGACGAAAGCTGGATTTACTGTTATGATCCTGAAACCAAAAGACAATCTGCTCAGTGGGTGTTTCCTTTCGAGGAGTTGCCAACTAAAGTGAAGAGAGATCGAAGTGCGGGAAAAAAAATGGTGGCCTCGTTCTTTGGAAGGATAGGTCATTTCGCAACAATTGTGTTAGAGGATCAAAAAACAGTTTCTGCAGAATGGTACACTACCAATTGTTTGCCACTTGTCTTGGAAAAAGTTCGAGAGAAACGACCTCGCAGTAGGATCCTCCTTCACCACGACAACGCCTCGTCGCACACCGCCAAGCGAACGATCGACTATTTGGCGACATCAAACGTTGAATTACTGGGTCTCCCGCCGTATAGCTCCGACCTCGCGCCTTGTGATTTTTATTTATTTCCAAAAATTAAAGAAAAACTTAAAGGAAAGCGGTTTATGAATGCTGAAGAAGCGGTGGCTGAGTATCGCGATGCCATTGAAGAGACCCCTAAGGACGAGTGGGCAAAGTGCTTTTCCCAGTGGTTCCATCGCATGCAGCGGTGTATTGACGTCAATGGACAATATTTTGTAAAGATATAATAAAACTAATAACTGGCTAATGTAATCAGTTTTTGATTTTCTAAGAACTTTCAGTTTGACCCTCGTATTACGATAGAATTTGGATGGAGAGCAGGGCTCTTTTATTTGGTCAGTTCAACGGGTCGGTGATCGGCGTCGTGATCTTCTAACCCCTCAGTATTGCCAACGATAGCCAGCTTTTCGGGGTTGCTACCCTTTTAACGCATGACGTCGCCGAAATAAGAGTTTTTTTAGCGATTTAAGTCAAGATGTAACAGACAGACACAATTTCTCATTTATAATATTAAGTAGGATAAAATTATATCGATGTTCCAAGTGTATATTTCACATCACTAGTCACAACACTAGATTCTAATCCATCATTACATCCCATTGGTCCGTCAATCTGGCATCTTGCCGCATCACCCGACGTTTTTAGATTCATGCACATTGTTTTAGAAATTTTGATGAACGCACGTCAGACATGAAAGTGCTTCTTATACTAATTGTTAGTCGCAAATAGATTATTTAGTCTGAAAGTTATGGCCGTTTCAACGTTGAATTTTTTTGTTAATTTGTCTCCTAAATCTCACCCATATGACAACGGCATAAGATGCCGCAGTGTTAACCTTGATGTGCTGTATTTTTTTTTTGTTTCTACTATGATAGGTATATATTTTTTCTTTCTATTTAAAAAAATATTTATTTGTATGTTTTTTGTTTCAGGTATGTACCCAGACGAATAATATACTTGACGAAGTAGTCGTAAGTATTTTATCTTCTGTTGAAAATGTGTCAACTTCAAAGTCACAACGGCGGGCAGCTAAGCACTCTAAGCACGGACTAGCTAATCCGGACTTGTTTACGGTTCGTTATCTGAGTTGAAAGCCGACTTGCGCAAGTCTGGATTAGCTTATCCGGAAGAACGACTGGCTCCGGACTGGCCCAAGCCCTATGATCTGAGTTAAAAGTCAATTTGCGAAAGTCTGGATTAGCTAATCCGAACTATCCCAGGTGGGCCTTACAGCATTAACAGCAAATGTCTGTCCGCAGTCATAATTCGCAATTCCCATGCGTTTCGTGTATGCAACGTGACCTGTGTCGCCCACGCGTGAGTTTCCCTAATCTTAGAATCTAATTGTTAATGTTAGTACTGGGCGCTATTCTCGTGGCCTGGAATATTTTTGTTGAAAATAAAATGTTTATATTTTTTTATTTCGATGCAGGTACAGGTTGATTTTATGGGAAATGACAAACAACCAATATTGGATTTGATTTTGGATCTATTTGAAGTTTTCTGAAACCTTAACTTAACGAATTATTTTATTGTTTGTTATGATGACTGAACTCTGAATGTGAAATAATTTTTCGACAAAAAACAGAAAAATATCTTATTACAAATGAGAAATAGACGTTAATAAAAACCTCAATTAAACAAAAGTTCAACAAGTTATCCGAAGAAAAGCCATCTTGCCAGCTTAAGACCCGAGTTCACCTATTTTTAAACGTTGAGAAGACACCCTCAATGTACAGTTAATTTGACATATTTCCCATACCAAATATGTCAAATAATTCTTAAACGTCTGATTAAAGATATTGTTCACCTCCAGGCTAAGCCATATTTGGTAAATCTACAACTAGCATTTCCCTAACTTAGTTTCGACTTATTTTGCTAGTGCTAAAACTAACACTGTTCAACTAAATTTAGGTGTGTAAACTTAATTCCTAACATTCCGCGGTGAAAAAATAACCCGCTTTTAAAATAACTTTTATTCTTTTCCCTTCCGTCGCCATTATTTTCGCATTTCACAATTATAATTATTCATAGCTTCCTTTTGTAAATATTTTGCTACATTCCCAGTTCCCTTATTAATACACATAAGGGGTGGAAAAAAATATGTTCAAAGGTTATAAACGTTCGTGACATCAAAGTAAAGTACCTGAATAGATTAGCTAAATGCAAATTGGTAGATAGTATCACGGCACACATGATGTTATGTATCATTTATTACGGGGCAGATTGACCAGTGTATAGGGGGACATTTTTCGGAATGTTTTTTACTTGATTTCTGTTTATCGTACACGATCTTGAATTGTTTGCGTGACGGACTGCTGTTTTTGATTGCGTTATGTATAAATAAACGTCATAGTTATGTTACAATGATATAGTTACGGCGATGTTAAGCTTCCAATCAGCTTTTCCAAATGTTTAAAAATTTCGCATTTAAATTAAAAATACATGTTACAGATAGTACAGATGATATTAAACTCTTCTTTTTCAATTTAATTATCTTCTGTACCTACTCTCTGTACTAATATTATAAAAAGGTCAAGAATGTATAAGTATTACTATGACGTAATTTCTGGAACTAATAAACTAGTTTTGCAAACTATTTTACCAGTTAAAATCATTATTATTCTTAGTGACATAGTTTATATTTTAAATTGGAACCGTGCAAAACCGGGATAGAGACTAAATTACTAGAATCAAGGAATAATATAAATATTTTTTAATATTTTTAAGAATACGTGATGATGAGTCATCACGTATTCTTAAAAATAGACATAAAATGCCATTACTAAAATTCCTCAATGCAAAATTTCCGCCAAAAAAACCAGCGAAATATTAGACGGGCGGTATTAGCATGTCAAAGGGCGTTATAGGCCTGACTGTCCAACGCGTGGCCGTTTGGCCACCCTACTCGTTACAGTATTCATACAGCTCGACGAAGAAGTGACGGACGAAATGTTACGTATCTACCACTAAAGTAAGTTTTCTTAGTTATTCGACAGTGACACTGATCACACCCGATTGGTATGAGGTGTAGACACGGTCTGTGACGGTCTAGGGTTGTGCATAAACCTATTCATTCAATTAAGACACATAGATGGTTGCACCGACTGACTAGCATGAGAAAGATTAGTTTTTTCTATAGGTATCATTAAAAATGTATTAAACTTCTTTGTGAAAATACTCACATTAACAGAACATTGTGGTCTCAAATTCAAAAGATGTTTCTGGAGAAATATATTCCAAAACAAATCCCTCAGTTTCCCTACAGCTTGCCTGAAATTCCATTAAAGATAATTAAAAATTAACAGCGTAATAAACGCTGAACACAATTTGTATCTTACTTCCTCATCAGCGCACAATTTCGCCGTTCGACCGGCAGGAGGCCAATTCCAACGGCTATCCGGCTCGAAGGACCAACCGTCCAAAACAGTTGTAATTTCTAACCGTCTATCATTTAACTAGAAAACAAAGCTAAGCGTTGGTTACCCAGCTTTCGCTCGCAGACGCCAGCGGCGGAGACTTCAAAGGGATGGCAACCGCACCCCCCCTTAACCCCCGGTGGCCCGAGGCGCGTCGGATATACATTGCGGCGCCATATATTTGGGGTAGGGATCACCGTGTTTACCTTAAATTGGGCCTTGTAGGTGACAATCTATAAACGCCATCCGAGAGGCTGATGTTACCGGATATTGTTTATTTTTAGCCGTCACAAAATGTTCGCTTTATAATTTTGCAATACCCCGCTTTTTACTTAGTCTGAAATGGGCATTGTTGAGGCAAGTAAAAGTCTGACCTCATTATTATTGTGTTCCTTGTTTTATAACCGTACCCGTTACGTTGTTTGTTTTCGTGGGTTATGTGATGTCCATTCATTAATAAATGTATTTTCTTTCTTTCTTTCTTTCTTATTATTTAAAAAGAATATTAAAAATTCTCTAAACGTCTCCTTGGCTCAAACAAAGTGACGACTGAGCCACCGAAGTCGCAATTTAAAAAAGTAAAAAAAAACAATATCCGTAACGTCAAACAATAAACAGGAGAGAGCGTTCGAATTTTAAATGTAGACAGGACGCTCCCAACGAGATTGTTTTGAAATTAAAGTGTGTGCGAAAGGGACGCGGTGCCGTTTCAATAGCACTGTCCCTTTCCTTCCGGCACGTGTCTGTCTTGTCTATGAATATTGATATCTCTCGTTATAGGTCGCAGTCTATGGATCAGACGGAAAGTTATTCAGTCTGACGCGTTTCCTTTATAGAAGTTATGTCCAGGAATATTTATATGATTGTTTATGGTGAAATTATGATTGTTTAATTCAGTTGTTGTTTTAGTGCTTTTGTACTTGTGTTATAGAGTATTCATTAATAATATAATATGTAATGTTTGCTTTGTATCTATTGTTGATCGAATCCTAAAATTATTTACGTCGTGATCATCAATCTACGAAGGCTGTTCAAGCCATGGTTTTGTCAACCTCTACTCTTACTGTCATCAAATAGTAACTTTAGAGTCTTAATACTAAAGACGTTATAATGTTATAGATATATTTTTGCACTTGAAAAAATGACCACCAGAGGCATCATTTTTTCAAGTGCAAAAATATATTTAGATTGCATAGTGAATGCTTATCACTTACAAACAATACTTTACCCTGTTATCGATGTTTAGCGCAAAACACTAAAATACTTATCTTACTTCATCCTTGTATAATTCATGCGGAATTTTCCAGACTCCCGACACCCCCTGCCGGGCAACGCGTGACACTCCAACCCGTTACGATACCAAGATGTACAATCTGAGATATTAACAATATGAGCCCTAAGCCTCTCAACATAAAGGCCAAATTTTGGAGTTTTAGCTTCTAATGAAGCGATTATACTTAACGATTTGTCCAATTATCGGGCGACTATTAAGTTGGCGCCCAACACGTTGGACCACTGTGCGTGCGAATAAATTTATTACACTAATAAAGATGGCTCAGTTATTGTGGGCTACCATAACCGTTAGAGCTTGTTTTTTATTGTAACGCTTTTATAACGATGTCTTAGTGGTTTTAAATATGAGCTTATGGTTCGGGTTCTATGAAGTATGTGTGATTTCGTGCTGCGTAGCTTTAATTATTGGTCAGTGGAGATTTTTCCAGCAATTATGGACTAGTTTGAAAAATTACAGTAACTTTGTGTGGTCCAGGGAAAGTTTATTAAATTATTAGTTTAAATTATTTAACTACACTGGTGAGCCTTGTATGTATTTTTTTTAGAAATGAGCACAGCTGGCAAGGTTTAGCTACCTTTAGCTTACAGCCAGATATTTCTTTTTACCACCGAATCAGCGAAATGAATAATTAAAATATAATTATTTGCGATAAATATAAATACAGTATAAAATGTAATGTAATGTAACACTGGCATTGTTCAACTGAGAGCGACTGTGGAGAACCGCAGTTAATGTTCCGAATAATTAGTGTAATATATTCACTGCAACGCGGTGGGCGCCAATTGACAATAATTTAACAAGTCGCTTATAAAGTATCGTTGGAACGAAAAATGTAATGGTTTGTAAAGATTTTTTTATTGGTTATAGCGAGGCGATCCGGTATCGCATGAGTGCGGTTTTAAAAATAAAATGTTGGGCATAATGTAGTTTTCTACGTGTAAAAGAATTGGCATAAAAGGTTTACTTATTTCATACTGACCAACTCAACTAACAAACCTTTACCTCTTTACAATATATGCATCGATCAAGTTGCAAGCCAGCTACATGTCATCATGTTGGGCGCCGTTTTACCATCGTTTTGGCATGTTCTTCGCGGTTAAGTGGTGAATTTTTTTTTAAAATTAATTTTACCTGGATTTTAAAATGAACTTTTACTAAACTTACAAGGCTCACAAGATGTTTGTTGTTTTCAAGACTGTTATTAATACGAGTACTACCAAGAATCTAGTAAGAGACAGAACTTGACAACAGAGGGCCAGTGTTACACATTATTGCGCAACTCTTGTATTTTATTTAGTTAATTAATAAGACCAAATTCAAATAAATCCGACTATTATTGATACACTCCAACTGAGAGTACAGGGGAAAGAACTTAGGGTTGTCAGTTGCTTGCTAATGCTATACACAATAAACAATATAACATTTTTAACTTATAACCGCCTAATTGTAAGGTGGGAATACAATAATAACTTAGTGATGTGCTAATCGACTACAGCTTACACAGTAAATGGATTTATTTATTTTGTATTAACCTACATGACCAATCCCTAATGTTTTTGTCTAATGTTCTATGTTTAACAAAAGACTAAGTTCAACTTAACATAAACGATTTGCGTTAATACTAAATTACAGGCGAAATAGTTACATTTGGCGTGCTTGTAGCGATTTAAATAAAGTTGTCAAAGATACAGGCATCGACATATTTCATACCAGCGTTACAGTGGTGAGGCGGCTGTTAAGTGAACTTTTTTTTTCAACGACTAGCAATTGCGTAATATCACATAGTAATTTTTTTTTTTTTCATAACTACTAACGCTACCTTAATTTGTTATTCCTTCAATTAGGCATAATATTACTATTATGTTTTCGTGATTCGTGTACCTTGGATTGTGTTCGATCTGTGCGTTCGTTTTCTTTAAGTTGTAACTACTTGTGATTACCAATAAGTGGTTTAAAAGTTGTATAATTTGTAGTTTACTAATCACTTGTAAACCCTGGTTATCCTAACAAATAAAATAAAAAAATAAAAAAACTAAGGAAATATCACGAATCGTCCTTCGCACAGCAAATAAAATACATTTATTCAAAGCCACGTTTACCCAAACCGGGCTTTTTACACCGAGATATTTTTAAACGCCCATCGAATGCTAAGTTCGAGTTATTCGCTCATAAAAATGTCACAGGCGAAGGCAACAACCTTTATTTAGAATTCTCGTCACGGGCAGCCCTACGCGGAGTGGGCAGAAGGGTCTCCGGTCTCGGGTTCGATTCCCATTGTGAGAATCCCACTTGTTTTTTAATACGGGGGGTAGTTTCTATTATACGCATTGTACGGGTCCCGCTGTTTTCGTGCGTTGACATACACTTACCGTGATGGGGTTTGGCAATGGGACATTTCGGTTTATTAATTATTTCGCATGTTAGGGCGGTCAAGTGATACGGCACTTATGGGGATAGAATAGCAATGGCTGGGGTTGTATTACTAATAGACGAATAGGTTCCCATTGAAATAGTTTGGGTGGTCGCTCAAATAAACATGTCAAAAAGACATGGACTTGTCCCATCTTGACTCGTCTGAATAAACTGTAGAGCTAGTCTCTTGTCGGTGGAGTAATCGTTATTCCACTCTTTTGTTTGCTTGTGTTTTAATTTGGCATGTACGAGACATATAAAATTTTCAAGCAAGTAAAAATGCTTGGCAGTATTTTGCATAATACCATTTTACTTTTTACAATGCACACAGTTCTAGAGAAAACCTAGGACTGGATGTGTTAACGTAAAATCATAATTAGAAATATTTTTCTTATAAAATACGGTTCATTTAAGAGCGTAGGCCGTGTAAGGACTACTGGAGTATATTATTGACAATACAAACAGGAGTGGGTATTCAAGATAAGTCCTTCTCACTCAATTGTTAATATTTGCCCAAAATATTTCCCAAAAATCGGAAAAGAGTGTTAAATCGGAAAATCCTGGCACATCTCCGTTTGTTTGAGATTTCCCGTGTTTCCACTCGAAAGTTGTTGTCCCGAAATTACTACGGTCTGGCGCCGACACTCATCTTCCATCTAACATCGTACATTTGTTAATTTCAACCTTATTTTCAAGGTGCAAGAGCTACTAGACGGTATCAAGAGGTGGTCAGGCATTTTCCCACTTCCGAGGGCTATTTGCAGAGGCAAGGTACTTGGGAAACTGACCCGGGATCCGACCGTCATTACGGGACCCATGCTTCCGGACCCGGCAACATATTAGCCTTTAGCTACGGATGACTTGAGATTATGTTCTGGATGTAGGTGGCTCGATTTACAGGTAAATGCTCAAAAAATAACTACCTACTGGTACTATGTAAAGTTAGTTAACTGTTTACTCATCTAGCTATTGGTCCTGACTTTGAAATGAGTTACGATTTGGTTACTCAATCAATCGACAATAATTGAATCTGCCTTATCAACTACACACCCACTCCGTCTGTCCCATTCACAATACCACTACAAAAGGATTTACGTCTCCCATAAAAGCCATATACGATTAAGTGATAGATGAAGAGAAACAGAAGCGCTCGACCCCGCATAGATAGTCTAGTAAAAAGATTTAAAAAGGATAGTTCTTAACTGTTAGTTAGATCTTTAATAAATATATTCCAAAATATAGAACTCCAACAAATGAAAATAGGCGAACATTGCAACTCCACACGTCCGCGCACGACGCGTCCGAATCCGAAACGTCAAATAAGACGCATTTTTAATTAAAAGCCTCCGGAAGCAGCCATGTTGGCTCGCATCCGCCGCCGCCATCTTGCGGCCGTTTGACAAATTGGAATGCCGGAGTGACGCGCAATTTTCCCCCCATTGTTCACTTTTCCCGCGCAACAAAATGAAAAGTCGCGCTCCATTTTTATCCCTGACTTTTTTTTTCGAAAATGTCATGCTCGAGTATACTGTGTCCCAAAGTTATTTAGTATTTTCGCTGGTGTTCCTCGCTATTAAGTTTTATTTGAATTTGCAGAAATAACATGGTTTCTGTAAACTTGTTGTGATTTTTCAGCGAGTCTTTTGTGTGAAACGGATCGAGTATTTATTATTTGATTCAGTCGTACATGTTGTGTTATAGTCGTACATGTTGTGTTATATTTTTTCGCTATTTTATTTGCGATTGTACTTTGATTGCGAACTTTGTTGTTTGTTTTAAAACAGACCCGTTAGGACCTAAAAGCTGGATGAGACAATCAATAAATATAATACTATTCTTAATTTATTATCCACCAAGTGATAGTTTAGTCCAGTTAATTATAGAGTCGGTTACGTAGGTAGTGTTTTTGAAGCAAGACGTGGCTGGTAAAATATCCAAAATGTCACCCTCTAAAGTATATTTACGAGGGTCAAACTGAAAGTTCTTAGAAAATCAAAAACTGATTACATTAGCCAGTTATTAGTTTTATTATATCTTTTCAAAATATTGTCCATTGACGTCAATACACCGCTGCATGCGATGGAACCACTGGGAAAAGCACTTTGCCCACTCGTCCTTAGGGGTCTCTTCAATGGCATCGCGATACGCAGCCACCGCTTCTTCAGCATTCATAAACCGCTTTCCTTTAAGTTTTTCTTTAATTTTTGGAAATAAATAAAAATCACAAGGCGCGAGGTCGGGGCTATACGGCGGGTGACCCAGTAATTCAACGTTTGATGTCGCCAAATAGTCGATCGTTCGCTTGGCGGTGTGCGACGAGGCGTTGTCGTGGTGAAGGAGGATCCTACTGCGAGGTCGTTTCTCTCGAACTTTTTCCAAGACAAGTGGCAAACAATTGGTAGTGTACCATTCTGCAGAAACTGTTTTTTGATCCTCTAACACAATTGTTGCGAAATGACCTATCCTTCCAAAGAACGAGGCCACCATTTTTTTTCCCGCACTTCGATCTCTCTTCACTTTAGTTGGCAACTCCTCGAAAGGAAACACCCACTGAGCAGATTGTCTTTTGGTTTCAGGATCATAACAGTAAATCCAGCTTTCGTCACCTGTTAGTATGTCGAACACAGCATTTGAGTCACCTCCGTTAAATCTTTCAATCATTTTACGGCACCAATCCACACGATGGAGTTTTTGAGCCTTAGTCAAATTATGAGGTATCCACCGGGCGCAAAGCTTCCTGACCGCTAAATGTTCGTGAAGGATTTTGTGCACTTGACTCATACCGATGCCTAAGCTTGTCCGAATCTGCTGATAGGTCACTCTTTTGTCAGTCTCTATCATACGCCGCACAACACAGATGTTATTTTCAGTCGTCGCCGTAGAAGGCCGTCCCTCACGTACATCATCAGTGAGATTAGTGCGACCACGTTTAAACTCATTAAACCAGTTGTAAACAGTCGCACGAGATGGGGCTTCATCGTGAAAGGCCAATCGTAGTCTATCATAACTTTCTTGTTGACTTAAATGACATCGAAAGTCATAAAAAATCATTGCACGAAAATTTTCTCGTGTTAAATTCATTTTGACGTGACACAGACAATTTTCAATTTGCCGCCAAGTCGTAAAACAAATGACAAATGAATAAAATATATACTCAGTAATATTGGCAAAGAGTTCTATTTTCAAATTTTAGAATATTTTTTTTATTATATTGTTTATAAGTGGCCAGTTCTAAGAACTTTCAGTTTGACCCTCGTATTAATACACATACATATAAAAAGTTTAAAAGAATAATCTTATTATATTCTGATGATACAGATCGATCAGACAAAAACAAATTAAAGGTGACGCCTAACCAAAAACATTAGATAGAAGCGCAAAATCGAGAGACTAGTTAAAATTCAGCAAAAGTACGGCATAAAACAAACAGTAAAGTAACTAGTGGGACAGTAGGCGAGGCACATATCGAACTAGTAACTAGTTACCGTCACGGGCGGCTCATTAAACGAGGCGGCCAGATCAAAGGAGTCCGAAATACGCGCGCGTAGGCTTAACAAACGATAGAATTGATTCGACCGGTGCGGATCGGGGATGGAGTCGTCGAAAACTGAGTTCAATCTTTTGAAATTGCTAGAAAAATCAGTAATGATTTAAATAACGACGTGGCATAAAAATAACCAGCTACATTTTGTTTGATACCTAAGTTGATTGTTTTTCCACAATCAAGTCCGTTAAACAAAATGTAGCTGGTTATTTTTATGCCACATCCATATTATCAGCTTGGCAATTGACATGACTATTATTGTTCTTATTGATATATTAGTATACTTTACACTTGTTCTTTTTTAATATTTTTTTTGTTTAGTTACATTTTTTCATCTATTACACGTACATTTTAGGTATGATGCATCTACTTTGTATCAAAGTCATAATTATCTGATGAATCTATTCAATCCTGAACCAAACCAAAAGCATTCAAATTATTCCATATTCATCGTCAAAGTATTTTATAATTCATATAAAATCGGGCGATTCTACTCGTTTCCAAATCCAAAAGTAGCGTTAGCAGAACAGAATGGTCTCGGAGGAACAGATTTATGCGCTGGCTGCGCGCACGCACGCGTTTTATTATCATATCGCCATTCTTGGTCAGCTTTGATAAATGCTCCATTCAATACCAATGCTTTTTCATTTTTGTCAACGGTATCCGAATTGGCTGGACCTGTGAGATTACGATCTTGCTTGTAATTTGCTATGGTTTAAGAGTAATGGACGTTAAAGTTATTTATATTCGGTTAAGTGCACGAAGTTACTATTTTTAGTCAGCGTTTAGCATTTTGTTAAGCTTTTTCTTTAATTTTCACTTCTAATCTTTCTCGTTTAGTTAGATTAATCATTGTTTTCATATTTTAATAAAAGTCAATCAGATTTTAATAAAAGTTAAAAGTTATAAAGGGACCCAATTACTAAGACTCTGCTCTGTCCGTCTGTCTGTCACTAGGCTGTATCTTATGAACCGTGATAGCCAGACACTTGACATTTTCATAAATGATGTTTTTAAATGTCGTCGCTATAACAACAAATAAAATAAATACTTAAATGGGCCTCCCATAAAAAAACGTGTTTTTGTCGTTTTTAAAACAAAAAAAGGTTACATTATATGTGTCTGTCTAATGTTACCGTAAATATGACAATCGTACGGTTAGACCCTTCGTGTGCGAGTCCGACTCGCACTTGGCCGGTTTTTTGTAACTTCCTCAACGTGAAGAAGTTAATCATATCATACACTCTTAAGTATGTCGTAAAAAATATCAATCAATCGGTTAAAAGAATTTCTATCGACAGTTCATTATTAAAGATCTTAATCGAACTCTGATTGTAATCGATTATTAATTTGTTTCAAATTACCTTCACAGACTTGAAATTTTAACCTACATCTAATGTTTTGTTCAACCCATTATCGGTAATTAAGAAACGTTCCCTATTTAACCAGTTCGTAGCCATAAAATTTCCCCATTAACTTGAATGGTAGTAAATTCCTGCGCTCTGTCATATACTATTAATATATTATGCACCCACGATGTTAATGCTGTATCAGGGATTGATTGGACCTAATTGGGTCGTTACTTGGAAGAATAATGGCCAATTAGTAAATTAAACGAGTAGTTCCACGTCGAAACAACGAAGTTATGGATGTATGCCGCAATGCTAATCTATAGATATCGAATAAAAGCGGTCCCACGATTGCCCCTTGTGGTATCCCCATATTTTAATGCAGACGAGACAAGCGTTGTGGTTGTTTCACTACACGCATTTTTGTTTCCCGCATTGCTTACATCAATCTAAATCGTCGTCAGTAATTTAGGGTTCGTAGCAAAAATTCACGAAACGAACGTTGTCAATAGCTTTAGCCAAAACGGAATTGTTTAACTTATTTTTGCATAATCGTTAGCGTTTAAATCATTTGCTTAAAGATGCCCCATTGTGGCGCGGCCTGCCATAAAATTAATCCCAAGCTGCTTATTCTAAAAAGCGTCCAGTTTAGTTTTTTATACGCGCTCATAAAACTGAGAACTCGTAATACTGTCTCAGGGAAACTCGACTTTGTTCTTGAGAGGTGTTTTGGCTTCTCTTTTTAAACTTGGACGATTAACCTATTTGGTCGTAAATCTTAGACAATAAAGCTTATACATACGAAATTTTGAACGTTTATTCCATCTTCATTAGAGAAAAAACCTAGTCGACTTTTATAGCTTTAATTTTTAGTGATAGTTTCCTACGAGCAAGATGTATTTTCTGTTGTAGGTATTTTAAAGCTTTTCACGTGCTTAGATGGTCCATATAAGTTTATTTACTCTAAGCTTTTTTTCGACTCTTAGAATTAATTCGATATAATTATCTTACAAACGCTTAGAAGTTTAGGTTTGATGAGTAACGACCAAAGGTTCTGTCCCCACATTGTATTTTTACAAATCGCCCAAGCATAATTTATTTAAAGTACATCATTCGTTAAAACTAATTCTGGTTGCCATCGTATGGCCCCATCAATTTAATCTTTTGACGTTTTTATGCATATTTAAAATTTTGCTTTGAAGCACACAACTTTAGATTTATGAAAGCTAAAAGACAGACGGACGTGGAGTTTGACTAGCATAATTACTTGATAGTTTGTTTACATAATTAGCGAATATATTCCATACATCCGACATAGCCGCTTTAATTTTTGTTTATATTTCAAATATTTTGATAACTGTTCTAACTAATTTATAATTCACTTGACTGTGGTCGAAATTTAGTGAAATATTTTGATATCGTAATCTCTCGTCGTACAGACTAGATATCAAACAAAATTATAATTTTATTTTATTTTACTTATTTGCTAAATATGTGCTCGCTAAACAATCCAGCAGTGTGTCTCGTAGTTGTTTGGAAATGCTATATGATTTATAAAGACGCGACACAATTTGGCGTTGCCAGTGAATCATTATATATTTTCGTCCATTCTAATAATCTCATTTATATCACTAATGGTGGGTGGAGCCGTGGAAACTTTGATTTACGCGTATTTGTTGTTTTCTAAATAAGAGGCCATTAAAAATTTGAGTTACGTATGACTCAGGATGTGGTTGTTATTATTACAGTTCTAATAGGAGCAACATTTAAAATAATTCTTTAGTTAGTTCAGTTTCTTGATCACTTAGTGCTATTACATTTTCAGGTTAATGCTTAGTAGTTTAGTAGTGCAAAATGCGATTTCAAATGAACATGAAGTAATTTTATTAGTAAGCCACTATCGATTGACATCTTTTTTCGGTCTTAGAACCGGGTTCAGTACACAACCGGTAAACCTCGATTAACGGTTAGTTTGACAAAATTCCCATACAAATTATATCAAAGAATGCCAAACCGGCTAAATAAAAGTTAAACATGTGTTAATGAACTCTAGACTTAAGGGGGTGCAGCGCGAACCAAGTCGAGTAAGTCTAAACGATCTTCAAACAGAATCGAACTTATTCATATTAGTAAGTAGATCCATTTGCTTTAAAGTTTTAGACTTGATGATTTAATAAGAACAATAGTTTTATTCTGCGCAATGCGCAAAACCATCAGACATTTGTGTTTAAAACTGAAAAGTGTTCATATTTTCTTATTTATATTTTATTCGTGTATAATAAAAAGATGGGGACCTGCGGAATATCAATACAATCATTTTCATGTACGAATTATTGGTTTATACGTAAAAGTCACCAAGTTTTCGAAAAAAAAATGCTCTTAGTTATCATTAGCTACAAGTTATGTTTATTATATCACAAAGAATTTGTTTCAAATTTCAACAATACCAGGACCTAGTGCATTGATTAGGCTAACGTAAATAAGTTGTTTTAATCTATTTATTAAATTCAGCTCATCGTACAAGTGATTAAGAATACGTTAATTTTCTCAATTTCGTGCAGGTACATATATCTAGTTATAAACAAACTTGTTGCATTTTTAATCAATCGCTGTCACAAAACAACTGTCATTCGGCATGGAACTAATTTAATCAGCACAGCTCACGCTTGACCGAGTCTGCGGTGATGTGTGAACGTGAATCTCTTATCTTTACTTATTTAAAGTACATGTTTTGATACTTCAACGCCAAACAGTTAGTGTGAATTTATTATTGCTTTTAAAATGTTTAGTGCTTTATGGTGCGAAGGTATCATCGGGTTCACTTGGATTCTTTTATTGGTTGCATTTTTTATTTTATCTTTTTTCAAAGAGATTTCCAAGAGGCTGGTTGACATCAGTGGTGACCCAAGAGCTGGCAGCTACCTTGCTCAGCGTATAAGCATCGTAATCCAGCGTGATAATGCTGCCAGCATCCTGGGAACCTTACCACAAGGACCCTTTTTTTTGTTTTTCTTTTGTATTAAATATTTTTTCTGTAGTATGTTAATCAAGTTAATTGTAGAAAACTTAGATTAGAAAAACTTTCGGACCTGGGTCTGATTATTAAGTGACTTTTGCATACATGTTTTGACATTTCACTGTCGATAGTAAAATCCTAGACAAGACTCGATCGATCGACTCGACTACAACGAACGTCGCTATCCGGTCCTGCATCTGTTAAATTCACGCTGTATGTCGCTTTACATGTTCTAATAAACACATTATGTATTTTATCTAATGCCTTTCGTAATGTAACTATCCTCTTAGCTTTCTAGTTACGAGGCTAGGCTTTTAATATTGTTACAGTAACAGTAACGAACTTCAAAAGCCTCGCCTGAATAAAAACAACATCCGTTTAACTGGGAACCTAACGGGTGAAATGTAAAATGTATTGTACTTTTGCTAACGAATATGCGAGAGAAAAATATTATGTTCACGCTTGGGTGTGACGCAATTTGCTACCCTCCGAGGGTGGAGGGAGGCAGACTTCAAAGCAAAGCCGACATGGCGCTAAATAAGATGGAAAAAAAAATACAAACGACAATGGACGAAATCGGGGCCTTTTCGAAAATTCGCGAGCTTTTCGTAGCTCGCGCTTCGATCTTGGGCAATTTAATAAAACAAATATGCAGTGTATTGTTCGAAACGCTCGTTTAGGACAGCAAACGTTGTAAGGCTTTCGCTATTTTGATGTCGCTCTAGATTCGGAGTTTGTGTCTCTACGTTTTGAACATTCAAAAACTCTGTGTCGTATCTTTTTTGATCATAACAACGCAACGATAATTAATTATACACACCGTATTCAGGCTTGATATGAAGTTGTGGCTTTTATAAAGTGAACTTACTTTTACCTAAAGCCTAAAGTCTGTATGATAGAGATCGCTCTTAGCGATAAGACCGCACACAACCACACCTTTCTGTGGAAATTGCTTTGTATTTATAAAAGCCTTATAAAGTGTGCCAATAACCAATAATAAATTCATATCAATATTCCGTACTTCCATTTTAAGGGTATGATTACGTCTCTTAGATAACTAGCTGATATGCGTAGGAGTGTTAGCAATGCTGTCTTTATCGGGAATACGATCGGGCTTAATCCTACCTGTTATCAGTTAATCCTATCGAGTGCAATGTTGCGTCTTATAATTAGAACTAGTTACAGCAGACATATTAAAAGTACGTGCAACTATATAACTGTTTCTGCATTTGCTTTTTTTTCCTGAGCGATCAGATGTTTGACTGCCTCGCAGAGCTATCGGTCTACTCTGCGGAGACAGTTGGTGGCATACTTGGATGGGGTTGTAGAGTGGATTATGGTTATGTTTGGTTAAAGTTTTTGAGTTCACCTACAATGTGATTGGCGAGAGCGGAAAAGGTTTTGACAGTTTCCTCTTTGGTTATAATATAAAGTAGACTGTAAGGATTCAGGTGATGCATTTGAGAGGCGATAATATGGTCTTGACGTTTAGCTGAAAAGCGAGCAGTTCAGAATTGGGAGTAAGGGTATTATGTTTATTGTTTAGCTTTTAGCATCGATATAATGTTTATTATACTGCCTCGTTGGTATTGTGGTCAGCACGATGGGGTAAGTCTAAAGTGTAAAAACTATGACCTGGGTCTCTTTAAGGCTAAACTAATAGAGTAAATAGATTTTCATTAGGCAGATTTTTATCTGCCACCTTAGGACCGTGTCTACACCTCTCATAAATCAGGTGTGGTGATTATTGTGACAACGGTCAAACACCTGCTTAGAATAGAATTTAAAAATACTTTTGCAAAGGACTGTACAATATATTTAGGCTCCTCTAAACCCTCTGAATTGCGTCGCGTTTTAATAATTGGCACATTACCCAGAATCGCCCCTCGTTCTGAATGATGAATGAATGAACGAATGAATTACAACATGGGAGTGACCAAGTTATCTTTTATGGCTGTTTTATGCTAATAAACTTAAGTGTTATTTATATCCTAAAGCTTGAATGTGCCACAAACAAATATTAGCTATTTTTTGGATATATTTTGTCTGTTATACAAAACAATCAAAAGAAAAGTGAATTGTTCGAACTACACAAGAAAAAATTAAAACATGTAGAATTGTAGGTAGGTAAGTATATCTCAAGATTTTCATGTAAGTTTTGCAGGAGCGCAGTTGAATGGGAATATATGTACATATTACATTTCACAGGCTTGACAAATGAATGAAACTTGCGACAAAACCAGTTACTGTACAACAATAATATCCATTTCACATAATGACCAGTCATAGAATAATTTACTCAATTCACAACGTCAACGTTTGCTTTCAAAAGCGTACATAAAATAAAACAAACGTACAAAACCTCAATCATATTTCAACGCTATGCTAATTTTACCCGCTTTCGGAAGAACATCATTAACGTAGCGTTAGACAGGTCAAGAACATCAAAGTTGCCATTATACAATCAATTCAAAACAGTATTAATATTGGAGAACTCTACAAATCTTTGCAATTATCAAATTCTCGGGTCGCCTCATCTCCATACACACACGCGCGCATTTACGCACGCGCGGCAAGATCAAAGCGATGCGACCCCTTTGTATTGGCCGCCGGTCGCGTGCCGTCTTTTTCGCGTCTCTCCCGGTAGCGCAAGAGTGCGCCGGTGCGAGCGAGACAACGATACGCTGATTATGTAGCGCTTGCAACGTGAATATTTCACCTCGTTATCGAGTCTTGTTTGTGTTAGATAGAGATGGGATCGAATTAATTGGCGCCGATATCGATAGTCGGTGGATGTCAAGTTTAATCGGCTAAAGTAACCACCTACCTGCGAAGATCTCCTCAAGAAACTGCTTTATCCTGATATGATAGTGTACGCTGAAATGTTTGCTCATATAGCAATCGATAAGGGATAAACAATCGTGGAAAATATACAGTATATTTTCCATGATTTATTTATTTTAACTTTCAATAGTCATAATTATATTGTCATCTCAATTCAAGATAATGTGTCCGTTATAGGGAAGTTACATTAACATTCTTAGTGTTTGTTTTGTAATATGGTAAATAGGGCCATGGCGACTAAGGATGTTAGAAAATAGGTAAATAACATTCCAATGGTCATAAATGGAGGGATGATGTATCTCGCTTCTCTTGAGCAGGTGCGGCGTGGGCGTATTGGCAATGGTGACTTGTGTTTTGAATTCCTAACAGTAAGAATGCATTAAGATATATAAGGTATACTCTTGCTACTTAAAGATTGTAAGACTTTTAATTGATGTATATAAGATTAAGAATAACGAATATCTAAAAATCTTAAAAGAAAGCTTTTGACAAAAATGGATTTTTTTTATACATTTAATTTAAACTGTCTTTTCCACTTTTCATATTTTTATCCAGGTTATGTATTTATTATTACCAAGTACCAACATATTATTAGTTATTTTTAATCTTTCTTTACTGTAACATTAATTCTTACAGTCGATCTAACAAAACGCCTTCATCTGTGGGACGTAAACGACACCCTTTTGTGTAGACTTCTTTTTTTTTGTTTTACTCTAAATAAACTATCGATACTTCTGCAAAAACAAAATATCGATAACAATCCATCGACACCGTCCCAGCCTTAGAGCCGGTAGAGCTCCCAAGTAGGCAAGACGGGAATCTGCGGATATCGACAGCAGTAATTAAAATAGACTTATTGCGTCTGTGTAGGTACGTGGGCTCTATGGGACGCGTAGTTAGAGATCCACCAGCAATGGGAAAAACTAATAAAAAAAATACTTTTTAAAATGGGTTTTAGAAAATTGGAAACAACTTGCAAAAGTATGACTGGTAGAGAATGTCACTTGGCATTAAGTCTGCCTTTTGTACAAAATTCTTGTTGTGCGATAAAGTTTAAATAAATAAATAAAAAAGGCTCTTTACTAGGAGCTTTTAAAATAGGCTTGCTTTTGCGCTGCTCAGTTATTTCAACCAACTTCAAAAAAGACGGTCGTTAAAGAAGGTACTACCTCTATAGATGTGACCCAAATAGCAAGGAAGTGCATCCCTTAAAAAGGATTGTACGGGATCATAATCCCTTATTTAAAAAAAGACATGCCTACTTGTATGTGTATCCAAAAAAATTCGTTGCGCAGTTCGCTAGTATAAAAAAAAACAATATAAGTACGAGTACGTAACAGCTCCTTACGAACGGATTTTAAACTTTATCCGTTGCTTTATTTAAAATAGTGTACGGAACTCTTTAACAAATTGACCAGCCTCGCGTTACTAGACGCAAGTTGTTTATTTTTTATTGGAAAGTGGCGTATGGGAAAATTTTCAAGATACCCAGCGTCCGAGCTTATTAGGGGTGACCATCTCCTCTTTAGGGTTGCCTCATGCTTATTTTTGTATTTTGTTTTTCAATTTATCTTTCTAAATAGTAACAGTATTGTGAATATCTCCTTGTTCGTTTAAAAAGCAGATTTTGCTAAAAGTCTGCATTATAAACCGATTATACAGGAAAACAAAAAACCAAAATTTCTAAAAGAAAAAATTTCTGAGCCTGTTAAAATGAATAATACAGCCCAATCGTACTTGTTAAAAAGCGTACGGCATTAAGGGGACATCCATATTTTACGTTAAACGGCGACGAAGTCAACCAAGTTTTCCAAAGGGAGGCAGGGGTTTGAGCTTTGTGACGTCAATGTCTAAATCTAAACTTCAACGGTGTTATTAATTTAATATTTAATGTAAACAATGTGTAATTCATTTGAAATTGACAGTCTTGTAAATAGATATACTTAAAACCACGTAATAATGACCTCCTAGCCGAGTTTCGACTACGGCGGCCTATCTCAACAGAGATTAGCCAACTGCGCGGGACATATTATAGTGCACAAGTGTGTGCGCAATACACAGGTGCACTCTCTGTTCCTTCACTCTCATTATTCGGTGAGACGGCAGTCCGACATGACCGTAGAGAGATCAGGCGCAGGACCAACGGCTTAACTTGCTTTCCGAGGCACGGGGATGTTAACACCACCAACTCCCTGACTCCGGAGCTGTGTCTGAGTAATTTCAAGACAAAAAACCCAAACACTCTCGGCCCGACCCGGGATTCGAAACCACGTATTTTTCGTTTTTTAAACCACGTATCATGTTTCCAGACACAATAGAAAATTAATTGTTAAAGGCGCGCCCGCGGGTCTTATGGGGTTTGACAGATACTCTGTATATTTTTTATTTTGTGTTTTATTATGTAAGTATAATGTAGTAATTATAATTTAAACTTTTTTTAAATTACAATGTATGTGACGCCACACCAGAAGAGGAAGGACTATTTGCGACAAGTACGGGAGAGTAAAAATGACGTACGATGTGAATGGCCCCTAACTTGTATTAACCCTGAAACAACAGGGCGTGGTTACAACGACCCCCGTTAATATTTCACTGGGAAATAACGTCTACCCAACGCATTAGTTTTTCCTTTTGATGTGCGCTCATGTCTGAAGGCAATATAATTTTGTTTATTCCCATTTTAACGCGGTTTTCGGATCCGATTTTGCGAGATTTTTCGCTGGTGACGTAAATAGATTTTGGTGTCTTAAGTAAGAGTTGTATGATTATTTTTTATGAGATAAATGTCTTATTGTTTGCTGTCGGTTTTTGCTTTTCTGTAGATCCTTTTTTTATAAACTTCTTGGGAATTTATTATAATTTTTATTGCTACCTTTTAATCCGTTTTATATTTGTACAAATCTTTTAATTTATATGGTACATTCTATATATTTTATATACATATTTGTATAACATACTCTTTAATGTTTACGTCAAAATTTCGGCATTGTAATTGTGAATTGCGGCAATACGGTTTTCCACGAAATCAGTCCTCGTTTCCGGTAGTTGAATTGAGTTGTTATCGAGAGGTCAAGGTTATGTTGGGTTCAACCTCTAATTAGTGATATCCACGTAAAATTAATTCATAGTTTAACTTTGGATGTGAAAATGGGAAATGATTGCTATATTCACTCATTCGTTTAAGGGTTTAATTTTGTTTTAGAGATCCTTTTTGACCTATTTTAAGTAAAAAAAGATTTATAGCAGGCAGTCGCGAGATGAACGCGACCCCGCCGATTTGGGAACGCGTATAAGAGCATTTCCCTGACGTTTAAAAAAAAGAAATGGTCATATCGTAAACATGCAAAACAGGAGATTATTCTTAGGTAGGAAGGTTATGTTAATTGGATTTGCTGCCTAACGTATGTCCTTTAAACCCAACATAAAATTCGCATCTTAATAAATATTAAAGTGGATTTAACCCCTACGTGTGCAGGGGTAGGAAGGACCGCGGGCGGATTTTCACTAAACAATTCATACATTTATATTTCCTTTGAAGTGACGCCGCGGGCGCGCGTCAACTGCAGGGTTAACCCCGACCTGTTTGTTACACGTGCAAAATTGACTGTGCGATATTGCTACGTGCAAAACTGGGAATAGTATTTTTTTGTGTTCTGTTATTTTTTCCGTTCCGAATTTACGTATCGGACATGCCGGTCCGGTATTTTTAGTACAAATTAAATGTGGACCGGCTTGGGTATGCTCAAACGATATTGTTGTATTTTTTTTAAAAGATACAACAATATCGTCATAGCTTGTAAAAGTTTTTATTAATAATTTTCTATTATTGTAATAGCGATGTCTCAATTCATGTGACTGTCATTTGCAATTCATGCCCACTACAAACAATGACGTTTAAAAGACTTTTAAAACATCGACTGCAAAACATTTTATTAATATTTTAGTCCTATTTTGTAATCTCTGTACAGTCGTTCAATGCATATTTTTTAATGCTAAAGATAGAAAACAGAACGAAAATATTCCTCACTTTCGTTCATACAATGTCACTAGCTCGTTTAAAATTCTCAAACACAAAATACAGCGTGTTTAAATCAATTTACGCGGGGGGGCCGGCTCGTCCACTCCCGACAACCCGGTATTAACCCTTTGACGTGTCGTGTGCTTTAATTGCACCCTGTTTAATAAACGGGCGTCTTGGACAACACAATTTGTCACGTTATCGTTTTCCCACAGGTGTATTCTGTTTTAATTTTCTTTTCGACCATCTTTTTTTTTATAGCAACTGTTTGTGTTTTTAAAGATTTAAAGCAGATATCGAGTACATAAAATACTAGTGGATCCCCGCGACTTCGCACGCAAGGGTTGGATTTTCCATATAAACTTTCATCCCCCATTTCACCCTCTTAATTTTTTTATATCGCGACAAAATGTAGCCTATATCCTTTCCAGGGTCTCGAACTGTCTCCATACCAAATTTCATCTCAATCGGTTCAGTGGTTTAAGCGTCAAGAGGTAACAGACAGATAGACACACTTTCGCATTTATAATATTTGTATGGATGATAGTACCTCTATACTTCCATAAAAATATGATTAAACGCGCGTACTTGTTATTTTACAAAATTGATATGTTTTAAATTAAGAAATGATTTTACAGTTTTACTGCAACATTATAGATAAATTACAGAATACACCTTCCTGCACTATAATCCGACGACACTTCCACAATCAGACAGGATGATTAGACCGATATTAGAACCCTGGTCTATTGTAAAATTAACCACTCATACACTCTGTTATTATATCTAATAGCCCACTTTGCTTCAATTGTTTGATAAAACTATTACCTTGAACAAGGTTATATTTCTTGGTGGTTTCTGAAGAAATGGGTTATCAATATGATTGAGCTATTGGAGCTTTGTGAATACAAAAGTAAGGCTTTTGAACCTAAATATGCCAGTTTCAACCGTCAATTGAATTTTCATATCAACCACTACTTAGTAACATTTTATTGAAGCAAAAATTTTTACTCCATAAAATTTTATTCTAGTTTTTATATATTACAAAAAACTAAAATCTCAATAGGACAAAGAATCGAAAATTAAAGGGTTGATTCTGCAGATACTTTTATATATAAATTTATTGAGCTTTTTGGTTAATTCAATACTGATTATCACTCAACTGTAATTGGGATTCTTTCTGGAACCTGATACGTAACGGTATCTTTCTATAAAATCCTGAATCACAAAAGTATCCCTTTCAAAATGCTATCACTCCCGTAACCACAACCCATCATCAGATCGTAAAAAGTAACATTAAGTACGGCCATCGCATTCGGTGCTCAACGCGAAATTCTCCCCGCGATTTTGTCACACCCACACCGGAAATGCCCAGCGGTCAGAAAGGGACATAAAATGCGAATCGCTCAGCGCGAGAGCGGGACCAAATCGTTCAATTTAAGAATTTCCTTTATGGATGTCTTTATGATTGTTTCTGAGACGCTATTCTGGGTCTTTTGGCGCCCAATTTAGCTGAGGTTATTCGAAGGGGAATTTACTAGCGTGTGTGTTTTGGATTTCTGGACAAATTATATGAGTGCCATTATAATGAACGATGCAAATACAACCTTTCCTCTAAATAACAATCAGCTGGTTTAGATAGATATCAATAGATATACTGACACCTGAAATACACAATATTAACAGTTCCATCAGTGATATCGAACTCTGTACCGAAGTTTTGTACTTATGTTCATTGAATCTAAAAAGTAACTAGCGGTTGGCCGCGACTTCGTCCGAGCAAATGTCGAAATACCCATATAAACTTCCACCCCTTTTAACCCCCTTGGAGGTTGAATTTCAAAATCCTGAAATACATCATGCTTAATTTCTAACCAATAATAGCTTTATTTTATGGATTTACTTCAAAACTGACGGAGTTTCATACAAACTTACCTCCCTTTTTTACCCACTTAAGGGACGATTTTCCGAAACTCCTTTCTTTGTGCACCCCTAGACCCCACAAGGAACCTATGTGCCACATTCGGAGACTCCTAGACCCAGCGGTTTGGGCTGAGCGTTGATATGTCAGTTATTTTTTTTTTTGATAAATATTTAGATAATAGATAATTTAATAGATAAGAGTAACAGTAAAGTTATTTATAAATAGTCAGACGACACATTTAAATTATTAATCCCCGTACTTTCGACTTTAATGTCCTAATCACATTTAATCTGTCGCTAATGGTGTAAATTAAAGCATCCGTTACGGGAGTCACCATATTTAATTTTACGACAGGACGTCTTCGGTTACCTATCCAATACAATATCAACTTTATCGCAATCAAATTAGGTTTTAAAGTAGTTCAAGTTGAACTAACTTTTGCTAAATCACCTTTTGATTAATTTTGGTCCTAAATCCAGTTGTTTTAAGGTTCAATCGGGTTTGTGTAGATAGATATTTCTGGAAGTCGGTCGCGATCCTGGCAGTGCTTCTGAAATCCGACGCGCGCGCATCTCGGATAGTTAACATGGAGAAAGCTTCGCAATAAGAGGCAAAGGAGATGGCAATGCGCATGCGGCTGACCTTCTGAATGTGGCTTTTTTTGTACGAGCAGCGCGCGATAAAGTCCGAAATCGCTGTGGTAGGGTTCGCAGAATAGACTGCCAGTGAGATCAGCAGTTGGCAAGGAAACCATTTAAGTGAAATGGGTTTGCTCTTGACGTTAGACGGACTAAACTAGATTAGACTAGCCAGACGTGACGTCATCCAGGTTCTGGCACTCCCACTCACCGACTGAAAATAGAAAGCTGCTTGGCGCCGGACTTCGGTGGGAGGGTAGCAGCTACCCCAGACTTTTAACCCAATAAGGAGGGATTAGCGTAGCTGTACATTGTCACAATCAATCGCTTCAATGATATTTTCTTAACAATTCAATTTCAATGTTATAAAATACTAGCAGTTCCCCGCGACTTCGCCTGCGCCAAGAGTTGGATTTTCCATACAAACTTTGATCCCCCATTTTACCCTTGATATTTTTTATATCGCGATAAAAAGTAGCCTATGTCGTTCCCAAGGTCTTAAACTATCTCTGTATCAAATTTCATTTGAATCGGTCCAGTATTAAGGAACATGATTAAGGAACACACACAATGCGTTACTTTCGCATTTACAAATACAAATGCATTTATTTGCGTAAGTTTAGGTGTACATTATAGGTCTTAAATTTTGTTACCTGATTTGAATTCACCAAAATTTACTTTAGTAAATAAATAAATTAAATACCTTTATTTCGGATAAATGACATCCATAGCGGTTAGTTACTATAATTACTTAATAACTGGGGTTAGTAATATATACATATGAGATAAGACCTTACAGTTACAGTTTAATGTAGTTAAAGTGCAAATAATAATGTATAATATTAGTTAGGATTTTTCCGACGCTACATGAGTCATTCTGAGTCAGCGCAGGCGCAGCCAGTAATAAGATTGATGCAGTCTCCGTTGTTTTTGCCGACGATACACGGTGACAAATAACCTACTTACACTTCGTCCTTTTAGCTGTATGTAGAGCATGTGGAGATAGATATGTAAGTTCTATTTAGGGATTTCGCATATTGTGAATTTATTTTAGTTTGCATGTGGGCACAAGTGCAGCTTTGGACAGTTCCATACTCCGTGGCTTTCAAGCTGAAGCTTTACAGACGTCAAGTTTAGCATGTTGGTGTCATTAAATTTTACAAATCTGTGAATCTTAGTAACTAAGAAGTCATTACAAAATGTGAATGAGTATGTTCCTTTACCTAAAAGTTACATTGTACATTTTTCTGTGTAAATCGCTGTACTTACTGTATTTTCTGTTACGAGGGTCAAACTGAAAGTTCTTAGAAAATCAAAAACTGATTACATTAGCCAGTTATTAGTTTTATTATATCTTTTCAAAATATTGTCCATTGACGTCAATACACCGCTGCATGCGATGGAACCACTGGGAAAAGCACTTTGCCCACTCGTCCTTAGGGGTCTCTTCAATGGCATCGCGATACGCAGCCACCGCTTCTTCAGCATTCATAAACCGCTTTCCTTTAATTTTTGGAAATAAATAAAAATCACAAGGCGCGAGGTCGGGGCTATACGGAGAGTGACCCAGTAATTCAACGTTTGATGTCGCCAAATAGTCGATCGTTCGCTTGGCGGTGTGCGACGAGGCGTTGTCGTGGTGAAGGAGGATCCTACTGCGAGGTCGTTTCTCTCGAACTTTTTCCAAGACAAGTGGCAAACAATTGGTAGTGTACCATTCTGCAGAAACTGTTTTTTGATCCTCTAACACAATTGTTGCGAAATGACCTATCCTTCCAAAGAACGAGGCCACCATTTTTTTTCCCGCACTTCGATCTCTCTTCACTTTAGTTGGCAACTCCTCGAAAGGAAACACCCACTGAGCAGATTGTCTTTTGGTTTCAGGATCATAACAGTAAATCCAGCTTTCGTCACCTGTTAGTATGTCGAACACAGCATTTGAGTCACCTCCGTTAAATCTTTCAATCATTTTACGGCACCAATCCACACGATGGAGTTTTTGAGCCTTAGTCAAATTATGAGGTATCCACCCGGCGCAAAGCTTCCTGACCGCTAAATGTTCGTGGAGGATTTTGTGCACTTGACTCATACCGATGCCTAAGCTTGTCCGAATCTGCTGATAGGTCACTCTTTTGTCAGTCTCTATCATACGCCGCACAACACAGATGTTATTTTCAGTCGTCGCCGTAAAAGCCCGTCCCTCACGTACATCATCAGTGAGATTAGTGCGACCACGTTTAAACTCATTAAACCAGTTGTAAACAGTCGCACGAGATGGGGCTTCATCGTGAAAGGCCAATCGTAGTCTATCATAACTTTCTTGTTGACTTAAATGACATCGAAAGTCATAAAAAATCATTGCACGAAAATTTTCTCGTGTTAAATTCATTTTGACGTGACACAGACAATTTTCAATTTGCCGCCAAGTCGTAAAACAAATGACAAATGAATGAAATATATACTCAGTAATATTGGCAAAGAGTTCTATTTTCAAATTTTAGAATATTTTTTTTATTATATTGTTTATAAGTGGCCAGTTCTAAGAACTTTCAGTTTGACCCTCGTATGGTGTGCAATAAAGAGTTATCTATCTACAAACTGTAATAGGTATTGCAATTTTGAGGTCGTTGTTTTTTTTTTTGTAAAAAAAACTTTTGCTCTTTTTTTTTGTGATAACAATTCCTCCCGAAACCTTATTGCAACAGAAAACCTTATAACTACGCTACGCTACGCTGTTTTATCGTCATTTTGTAAAACAGATTCGTTTAGGTTACCTACCTGTTATTGATATTTGTGTAATAAAAAAATAAATCTTAAGTAGGGGATTACCTGTGATTAACTAAACTCATTTAATAAAAAAACTTACCGATTTGACATGGGGATTAGGATGTTACGAATTACGTTGATACGACCGAGGTTTTTGCCGATTGGATAACGCCAGAAAATAATTACACACCATTACTATTATATATTTATATTATTATTAAATTACGGACGACAGAAAAATCGTCATTAATTTTTTTTTAAAATGCTGGTCAGTGATGTGAAAAAAGGGCTATAGGAAATTTAAAACTACACTTTCTGATGAACGCGAGTAAAAAGGCTCGATCAAAAGCGTCTAAGATTACATTAAAGTTCATTCTCTCTCTTTTTTTGATAAAGATACGAAAAGAAACAGAGGACATTTATTAAGAAACGATGACAAATTTCATCGATTCTGGTATAATAGATTAAAACTTTGAGCTTTTATACCTACTTACATAAAAGTTTGCATAGAGAATCTGCCATTTTGTTACGGGCGGAGTCGCGGCAAATAACTTTTTTTTTTTTAATTTAATAGGCAGACATTTGGCCGCAATCTCACCTGATGGTAAGCGACGATGCGGCCGACGATGGGACATGTCTGTCTAGAAGCAGCCTATTCACTCTTTTCTTCAAGGAATCCAAATCGTAGTGTTTCGTAGTGTTTTGGGAACACTTCAGCTGGCAACGAATTCCACTCTCTAGCCTAAACTATACTAATATGTAATTCAAAACATCAAATCCGTTTCTGATTTAATCTCTGATATGATCTAAGGATTTCACCAGCTTACAAGCATTAAAATGTGTATTGCAATTAAATAATCAATGTGTAAGATGTAAGAACACATTTTGGTACTTACGATATAATACTTGATAAAGAATTTTATGAGGTTTTCCCTCTCAAGTTTTATTACTTTGCAATAATTAGTCATTAAGGGTATTTCTCTAGATCAAGGTTTTCCCTCTCAAGTTTTATTGCAAATTTCCAATACTTTAGTCATTGAGTGTATTTCCAGATCAATCATACGACTTATCTTTTTACCGGGTTAAAAAAGTATTTTATCTGCAAGTAATTACAAGATTAAAAAAAAAATTAAGTACTTAGATATTCTAAGCCTATGCTTCTTGATGATACTATACGGTGGAATTATGTGGAATCAAAAAGGCCACGCCACGACTAAAGTAAAAATTAGTAGGCAGACATTTAACCACAATCTCACCTGATGCCAAGCGACGATGCGGCCGTTTCTACAATTGATATTAATAATTTGTTTTTTTGTAATTATGCGTAGAAACATTCTACAAACTAATATAGGTAGTATTTTGTTATACTAATACTAATTTTGTAAAATTTGTAGTAGTACTTTGGAGCGCTTGTAGTGAGCTCAACAGAATTGTCGCGGACACAGGCATTGATATATTTTACACAAATGTTGCAGCGGTGAGGCGGCTGTTATTAAGTGAACAATTTTTTAACAAGCCATAATCATTGGACTCAATAGGGCATATCAATAGTAATACTATATATATTTTCTCTTTTTGGGTAGTATTTAATATTTAAATCAATGGGGATCCACACTGCCAAATTCTCCCTGTAGGTGGCGCATTGTCGATGCGCCCAAAGCTATCTGTCATTCCAGTACAGAAGTTGTGTTTTTTTGAGTATTTTTTTGTGTTTTTAATCTACGAAAGCATAATGCCGTTATATGCTTTGCCAGGTTGTTACAATAATGGTATTCATTTATTTCCAAAAGAGCCAATTTAAAAAAGAAGTGCGAAACAGCTATAAGAAAAAAGTTAATTAATTTTAGGTAGTTTACTTGAACTATTTACATCATGATAAGCTTCTGGATCGGGAACATTCATCGTATAACTAGATTGTGAAGCTACGACACCAAAATTCCCGGTATCATCGCAGTTCCGATCGTAGAATTCTAACCTAAAAACAAACATGTACGTATTTTATTATTTTAGTTATATTTATTAAAAACCTTGTTATGTAGTTGATTTGTAACACAAATACAACAAAAACTATTTCAACAAGCATTAAATGTAACATTTACAGTAATAAAACTGTATAAACACCCAAATGTTTACCTCGCAATAAGATCGGCTTTTTAACCAGATACTTTTCATCCTCGTTTCCGAAGATCGTCTTTTAGTTCTGATAACTTCATTGACGAATACATTGTGATGAAATAACATTAGATAGTCACGACAAACTGTAAATTAGATACGAAAAAGCCCGACATAAACAATAGCAAAATATTTGACATAGACGTATCTATGCTAGCGCCATCTGCATCAAGCTTTGCGTGTGGATCCCCATTGCCTATGTATACCTACTTGCTTTTCAGTGCTCAGTTTGTGCTCGATACGTAGTCTTTTCTTTATCCTAAACAACTGTTATCTGTGAAGACCCATAAGTGGTTTAATTGTTTTTAGACTGTACTTTTATCATCCATATGTAAACCCTGGTTTTCCTAAAAAAAAATGATTCTGATAATAACACAAAACTAACCAAATACCTAATACAAGTATCACAAAGAAAAATCTTACTTGAACTTCCGTCAAACTGCAGCTATGACACTCCAAGAAAATCTAATCCTAAAATTCGAGGGGACGCCCGGTATTCAGATTTGCAAAATATCGGTACCCCCACCCTCCCCCGGGGTGGAGGTCGTTGACCTTTCCCCAGAGCCTGTGTGAGGTTACTCTTAGTACCGATTTGAATTTGATGGAAGAGTTGCCTTACCTTGACATTTTTTAGATGTATTTTGTCTCGAAGATAAACAAAACATGCATATGTTTAGTCCTTCTATGAGCCAACTTCTAGTTAACTTGGATGTAAACATATGTTATTTTATGTCGTAGGTGCCTACTTAATAATCAATATTATGATTTCAAAAACCATTGTATACGTATAAATTAATATTATATATTTTTTATACATACAAATATTATAAGTCATCATCAAAAACAAATTCGTAATATTTGCCTCCACAGAGTAAAAAGTGGTCAACTCAAAAAATAAAATTTTTTATAAATTAATATTGGAAAATCGAAATTTAATCTACATCCCTTACCCTTTAAGGGAACGCCAATTATGTTTTTGACGTGCCACACAGCCTTCGTTATGATATTGAAATAGCCAACCGTATATAATATAGATATAGAGGAACATAAGGTTTCGTAATAATTGCTATGTATAATAAAATTAATTGAAGACGTATTTGTTACATCCTTTGTAGATAATCCACAGGGCTTGGAGGGATTTTAATGAGGCGATTATGACTAAGGTAAAAATAGGAATGATTAGGCTAAGTATACTTTGATTAGTAAACCACCGGTGATTTATAATGCGTCACAATCGTTATTAGACACAGGCCGGTCTTCGCGACTTCGTCTGCACAAATGCAAGATTTCCCAGTCAACTTTTATCCCCCATTTCACAAGTATCTAAAGACAACGACAGTCGCACCTGTCGACCGTCTTGGTGTAGTCGTTCGTACACCGGACTTCTAAACCAGGCGGTTGCGGGTTCGAATCCCGCAAGGGGCAAATGTTTGTGTGATGAGCAACGAGCATTTGTACCTAAGTCATGGATGTTTATATGTATTTAAGTATATCTATCCGTCATCCTAGTCACCATAGCACAAGCTGACGCTTAGTTTGGGGCTAGGTTATTGGTGTGTTTGTTGAAACAATGTATTTATTTATTACAAAAACTTTGAAATTAAGCAATAAATTCAATTAAAGATCGTTGCTATTTGTGTACATAAGTATGTGTGTATGTTCTGTATTGTTTGCAAATTACAATAGTTATAGCTATAAATAGATAGTGCGTTTAAAAAGAGGTAGATGAGTCATTAGCGTGCGGAAATTGATTTTCTCAAATTGAGCAATTTGCGTACTCATATGACATTTGACACGTAAAAAAACGTGTGCTCAATGCATCAAATTCGAATCGCCGCGCAGTAGAAGATGACAGGTCTCCCTCTTTATTAATAATAATATAGTTGATTTATTATTTATTTCTTTATTATAACAATTGCAATTTGAAAGCTATCGAGTCGGTGAGCCTGATGCGGTATGCTGATAAAACCTACCGAAACCTCAGTGATCGTCCGACTTAGCCTAATCGCGGCTAAGAATAATGAATCGTATATAAAGTCACCGATTTATTAATGTCCACATAATCCCTGGTAATTATAATTATACTTAAAGATAAATACATAATCATACTGCGCCCTCGTGATTTCGCGTTATCGTTATTTATAAAGACGTGGCAGTAAATTTTGATTTACTTGTTTTGTTTGCGGCCAAAGACTTGGTAAGGTAGTGCAGTTTGCTTATCAAATAAAGTTATTAAAAGTTTATGCTAGTGTAAATAAGTTAAGCACCAACTTTATGTTGCGCTTGATTTATTTGTGACATGAAAATATCAGTCATAAATAATCTCAACTGACTCTTTATTCAAAAAGTGACACAATTCGAAAATATTTAAAAACGCGCTAACGACACTGCAGTAATTGTACTTGTTTCATTAGTTTAAAAAGTTATTCTAATTTGACGACGCGAGGGTCTTAGTGTAGTTGTACGCTCTGGATTTCAATGCAGTTTACGGTTCAAATCCCGCAAGGGGCAAGTTTGTGTGATACGCACAAGTATTTGTACCTTAGTCAAACATGTTTATAAATAAGAATATCTATCCGTTCGTTACCATAGCACAAACTAACGCCTAACTTGGGACTTATTATTGTTTTTTTTGATCAAAAGTCAGACTTTTGACTGCAATCTCATCTGGTAGTAAGCGAAGATGCGGCCAAGGATGGGTCATGTCTGATTCGTAACAGTAACATTACTGTTAACAAAACATTACTGAATATTTTTTTATTTATTTATACGCAATTCTTAACAAAAGCGTAGCCCCGTTATTACAAACACTTAGTACCGGGTTTAAGACATGACTAAGCTATTAGCTAGCCAATTAGAAAAGCGTTTCTCTATTAGCTTATGTCACGAATGTGTTATTCATTCCTCTGTTGCAATAACACCGTATACGTTCTCTGAATACGCAAATTATTTGAAAAAATATACAAATTATATTTCAATTCCATCAAAAGCGCGCCCGCAGCTATTACTAGTAGGGTAAATGTGTGTAATGTCGTCATAACGCGGACCCTCGTTAGGCGGTTCCGGCCCGTGTCCGGCTCGAAGGACCAGCCCGGAAACCGTGTTGGAAGGATCTAATGGCGAGACGAGTGATTTGTATGCTTGTATAGTGTGTTTTCTGCCTGCTAATATTTTAGATTTATTTAAATTTATTTTGGTTGCACATTTTAGTATTATTACGCGATGTACAGTGTTAACAAAAAAGTTATGGTTACGTTATGCTGTATACATAGGACATACCTACTGCATTAACCCAGAACTGAGCAAAAAGTCTCGTAAAGTGAAGTGAAATTCAAAAACAGCGTTTAATCTCGTCTTCAGATTGTAAGTTTAAAAGTCACGACTTCACTGTTCCATATTTGAAAGAAATCTGGAACTAGACCAAAACTTCCAAGGTCGTAGAACGCAGTCGCGGGCCACCTACCCCACCCTCCGACGCACACACTCACCCTCACATGGTTGCCATGGCAACGCAGCATCCTAGCTTCCACGCCCCCTACCGGGGGCGAACTCTCAAGATATTACGCCCTACTTCGCCCGCATTGGCGAGCCAAAGGGGTGTAAGCGCGGGCGTTGTGTGCGTGCGTTTTAGGCTACAACGGAATTTCGATTTAACGATATCGACTGTCAAAATTGGAAAAAACTTAAAGCAGTTAGCGGATGGATGCAAACCTCGAGTGGCCCATTCGCAACATTCAGCCGTCCGCTCGTTAACAAACCTATTCAATTTCTGAAGTATTTGTCGATTGAGGGAACGTTCTCGCGTCCTATCGCCGCGAGTTCCAATTAGTGACTGGGGTTGTCGCTTGAGTGGCGTGACGTCACGCTTTTATGCCGCAATAACTACCCACTCAGCGGTTCCTTCAATGGCGGCCACTCCACCTGGGCCTTCATTACGAACCTTCTCAATGTACATGCAAACGCTGAAAAGGCGAATCTACTAATTTAAAAACGCAACTTTTAACGAGTAAACTTGTTTAGCTAATAACCCTTCTACGTTTTAATAGCGAACTAATTGCGTGATATAATTTTTTGAAATTATTACGAGCTGTCAGTGGGACAAAGCGCGCGAGCGTCTTTTGTTTTTGCCGTCGCCATAGACAAATCTTATTATGGAAATATTTTCAAATTAAGACTCGCTGCTCCCGCATTATGTGTCTCGGCTGCCGTCATTGTCTATGCGCTCTTTTTGTTCATCCTCGCATGTCGAGCTTTTTCGACCACCGTTTTGGTTATTTTTTCTCTTATTGTTTTTTTAAGCTGTCCCGAGCTTGAATGGAGGGCTTTGTTTGTGCGTGTTTTATTATTAATTAGTGGGCCTCTTTGTTCGTGGTAATTATTGTCTTAATAAGCAGTTCCTGCCTTCGAAATATGGACGAGTGGTGAAGGAATTGTCAGCTCCTTTCGGTTTTGAATAGTTTGAAATGACGCGGGGATTTAAGAACTGGTTTGTGGTTCGCTTGTATTGTTGTTTGAAGTAGTTTAGTATAACTACGTAGATATGTTGTGCTCTGCCTTAGCTATTCAAATAGCCACTCGTTTAGTAATTTTAAGTAGCTTTAGGTAATTAAACATGTAGTGTTCTGTTACTACTTGGTTTGTCATGCCTGAATTATTTTGTCATTTATATAGGGTAAACTCTAAAACAAAAATTTACTCGGAACGTAATACGAGTGCAGATTATAATTTAAAAAATAGTATTAAATGACAACACTGCGCAATACTGGCGTTTATTTCGCATAATAAAGTGCTGAAAAGAAGTCCCGTTTAATTAGAGGTGAGACACTCGGCTCGGAAGTGCGGCGCGCCTGAATAGCCCTGCCCCACGTTGGGCGCCATTTTGCATAATTGGCGACGAGGAGCGCGGCACAAAATTTATACGACCCGGCCGCCAATTTACTTGCTAATGACGCGTTGTCTTCCCGACGACTAGTTGGGCTTTCGGCTTTTTTCGGCTCTTTTCTTACGGCACTGTTTACTCGGCACACGTTGTTAGATTTTGAGAGTTTGCTACGCTCAAGTTCGCAAGGTTTTTCAGTTTAGGCCAGTTTTCTCCTGCATATTTTAGCAAACCGTTTTGTGACATCAAACTTTGTTTAAACTTTATTCCATTTATAATCAACTTTACGAGTATTAATCATTTTATTTTGTTTCAGGCGGGAAAGATGGGCCTACCAGCCGGTGGAAGCCTGTCACTTTTCTGTCCAGGTGGAGACCTGGGCCAGCCACCTCCAGCCCACATGGGCATCCCCCCGCCTTACCAGCTCGACTCAAAGCTCGGTAAGCATTATTCAAGCTATAACATAATAAAAATAAGCTTTTATTTCCCAAAAAACCAATAATATAAAAGTTCATTTCATTTGGATTTTAGATTCATTTATATTATAAATAAAATAAATGTAAATCATTCATAACAAAAAACTTTAATAAATTATAACTCGTATTCATTCTACAATTAATTAAAATGCTATTCGTTAAGAAGTAATTAGGTAAGAAGCTATAACAAGTTAACTAGGTTTACTTCAGACTTCTGCTGTGATGTAGAACGTACCTGTTAGGCCTTAGTTGGTCGGTGGTCGACATGCTGTCTTCTCTTCACATTCATTCTTATCTCTTGCGTATGTGGTTGATGTAAGTTGAGAATATACTATAATAATTATATAGGGATATTGACCTTCTATATTATTTCAGCGGCTGGTCTGGCGCGGACACCAATGTACCCTTTTCCCGGGGGCACGTACCCTTACCCCATGCTCAGTCCGGAGATGTCACAAGTAGCAGCCTCGTGGTAAGTCGTAAACTACATAAACGATTAATATTATCAGATACCTAAACTTTTAATCTCATTGTCTTGACTTTTTACCGTAATCTTCTGTATGTCAAGTATTGCTTACTTTCTACCGGGATGAGCTCTATTTTTTTTTCTCAATTGCTATTTTATTGATTGCTCTACTATTTAATTACCTACGCTTGGCTCTCTTCTAGTATTTTTGTCTATGCTCTCCAATATCCTTGAAGCATTACAATATTAAATATGTTTTGCATTTTGAATTGTTTTTCCGTTTGTCCAGGCATACTCCGAGCATGTACCCCATATCTTCGGCGGCGAGCGGCTTCCGGAGTCCATACCCCACCACGCTGCCAATCCCAAGTTCTAGTCTGTCGAGGTCGGTATCACAATCTTAGAAAATATAAAGAAGATATATATATATATATATATATATATATATATATATATATATATATATATATAGATAGCTTAGTATTGCACACGATAAAAGTAATAACAAAGCAAGCAATAAAAAGAAGATATAAAGAATTCAAGTCTAAGACCTAGAGACCAAGTTTTTTAACTACATGTGACACTAGAGCTTAAGAAGACACTACTTTCGGGCTTAGTTTTTTTTGTTTAATGCTGTTATGACACTTACAAGTCAGATTTTAAAAGTTGTACAAATCCAGTCTCCTCCTGAGTCTGTAGTGTCAGGACTCCTGACCATGGATTATATGAAGAAAGTAAATTTACACGTTCAATAGAAAAAAATATATAGTCAAATGTCATTAATTTGTTGGTTTCTCCATTCTCTTTCAGTGTTGGGATAACGGCTGTACTTTACAATATGATTTCAACTCATTATTTCCTTTTAGTGAACTATACCGGTTCTCACCGACATTGGGCGGTGGCCTCGGTCTGGGCTTAGGCCCAGCGCTGGTCCCCCCACCCTCTTCCAAGGCTGACGTCGACTCCTACCAATCACGGTATGCGAGGTGAGTGATCGTCAAATCTACGTTATATATAACATATTATATCTATGAAAATTGGGACATAAATGTCAAATAATTAATGTAATAATAGATTTCTGGGACTGAACTCCTTAGCGTATAACGTGTGTCTTAAAATTGCAATTAAAATACAACGTTACCATGGTAGAAAGGTCGTAAAAGCCATAAACCTTGTATGGCTTTCTACCCCAAGGTGCCCCAAACGACAAGTGACGATCATCGATCTGACTGACGATTTTTTTCTTTATGCAAAATAAAAATAAAAAACATGCTTAAAACTGCAACTGATATGCATAATAGGTACCTTTAGCGCCGTAATAACAGCATGTTACAATGTTTTAATAAACTGTTGCACGCGACTTCTATTGTGTCGGCAACGCCCTTAAATCGCAGGGAGTCGTTGCCAGATCTTATCTGCTTCACTCTCTACGTCCACATCTAAGCTGGTTAGGGCCTGTTAGAACACCAGACGGTTTAACTGGTAGGACGACATCGAGGTAAACACATCGAAGTTGTAATAAGGGCCATTTTTAGGGTACCCAACTATACTGTTAAAAACATTATTATACAATTTATCGCTTGTTGATAATTTTTACTGTTCTCTTAAAAGATTGTGTAAAAATACTGTATTTAGACCACTGGTATCAAGAGCCATAAACATTTGTGTAAGCTCCAAAAATATGCTTTTAAAAAATTTAATATTGTTTTTTTTTTCTATAATACCTTCTCTGACCTTAATATACTTTATTTCTTGTACAAAATGTTAAAAACCCTGGCGGTTTTGCTACAAAAATGTAGGTCTAGACTATAATTTGATATGATTTCTCTCTTTAGAACTCAAAAATTTCTTTACACCACACCACATAACGTGGTACGTAAAAAAATATTGATTTAATATTACCTTTTTACTACAAACCATATAATTTTTACTCGCCAAGTTGCTGGTGTGACAAAAATTTAAAAATGACAGCAAAACTACTACCTCCTACGAGTATAGTCAACATTACCCTATTATTATGTAAGTAATAACAATTTACTAAAACGTTTCAATAAACGTGCACGCGTTTCAAAAACTATTGTTTGTGAGTTGTCACCCTTTTACTCACGGGGTAAGTATATCATAGTGAATCGATCTTGCTTAGGGGTTTAACACTGTCGATAAATTAATAAAATTGTATCGATACTTTTATTGTGTTTATTTTTAGACACAGTTTTTAATTTGTTAATTGGGTACTTGACACTATCATTCCGAAGCACAATTGCTTAAAAATAACAGCATATTTTAAGCACACTTTCATTGACAATTTTTTGACTATCTGCAGTATTTGATTTGTAATTAAGCTAAACTCGCTAAAAAGTATGTTAGCTTTTGTAATTACGCTAAACTGGATAAAAAGTATGTTAGTTGAGATGAGCTATGTATAGATTCTTTATGTTTATCAGAAGTGGAGTAAGAAAATTTTACACGAGTACATCATACCTATACACAAAAATATTAGTTAATATTATATTCATTAATTATGATTGTTTTTTAAAACTTTAAAGTGATTACGTACCCATTTTAAACAGAAAATTATCGATAAGTGATCACATCACTATCAAAGGTATCACAGATTGTATCACTACACCCCCTCTAGATCATAGATAAGGGAGTGGACAGATGTGACACAAAATCGTGTTATGCCTATGTTTTATGAATGGCGGATTTTAACGGTCTATTTGTTTTAGAATTGAAATTCGAACAACTGTCGTCAAATCTGGGATTAGCGATAATCGTTTTATATCGCACGCTGTCAAAAGTAGGCGTCGTAAAATATCGTAGCTAAATGGACAATTGAAAGTACAAAACTATAACAAAGTCGGGTTTGTTACAACATTTATAATTTTTAACTCAAGAACGGCTGAACCGATTTTATGATTGTCTTTATTTGTTAGATTCGTCTCCTCCCCGAATAGAAACCATAAAAAAAATACAAATTAAGGGGGAACCACTGGTAGAAAACAATAATTAATTGTTAACTGGCTAACATACATATTTTTATGTGGATTGAAAGATTCAGAACTTTTAAAATTGTTATCAATTTAATTTTCTTTTACCTTCAGATGATCCTGAACCCCACAAAATTGTATTGTTTATTTTGTCGTTGTGTAAGTTTTCTTTTTATAAAAATTGTCACGCACATGCAACCAGAATGTTTCGCCACCCTTGTCGACATATTTTTTCATTAAAAATAAACAAGAAAAAGTCCCAACGCGCAATAATTAGGCTGTCACTACAAAAGGCTGATTACATGTAAAAAAAATGTGTGCCAGCCTTTATTTAGGTCGTTGACCCCAGTCGGTAGCTGGGAGTGGGTTACGATGGCGCACTGACACTTGGTAATTAACCCGAAAGAATTAATCATCAAGATTTTATTGAACAAGTTTACAATAAAGTGCATAAAAATGTTATAAACAAACTTAAAGTTTTGGAGCTACATTAATATCCTTATATTATTGTTTTAAGTGTTACTTTGTAATATTAAGATTAGACATTGCACTTGTGACTGTCTGAGGAGGGAAGATAACCCGCGGTCCTCTAATACCGGGTGATTATCTAACCACTCGCCAGCAAGACGTTGGCAATCAATAACCTTAATTTTATTTGGGTCTAGGCTTTTCTTAAAAACGAGTGCTTAGAAAACTGCCTAGAAAATGAAACGTCGGTTACCTAGGTAACTTTAGGTGGGTAGGTAACTTAGGTACTTTATTTTTCACTCATCACCTCTATCCCGGCCTAAAAATATTACTTATCTATCATTGATTACTAAATACAATAATACTATGATATAATTACTGAAGGAGATATTATATCTCCTTCAGTGTCTTATTACAAAAAACCACAAGCTAACTGCCAATGTACAGTGCACATCAGACTGATAAATTTCGTTGCAAACTCGCCCCTTTACATAACAGTTAACCTTGATATGCAGTCGTCCGTACCCAAAATGCATAGTTGGAATACCTCTGACGGTGTAAAGAAATAACTTTTGAACTCGTTTGTAACTATACACGGCCTTAACGCGTCTGCCCGACTGGGTTAAATCAAAAGTACATAATCACGGCGTGGTACGGCGTCAGTGATAGCGGTTTAGGCACACAGAAAAATCTTTAAAAAAATGTTCAAAATGATGGGCTTTATTTATCTGTTTTCTCTTCTCTGACTTGAGTAAACAAATATCGTAAACTAAAGTCGATTTTGCTTGCTTAGTATCGACTTGTAGGTATATGCTATGCATGTATACCTACCTACACAAACTCAGTACTCATACTCATAGTACATGTAATGAGTACAATAAATACATACCCCCTTACTAATAATGTTTTTGACACTTGATTCTAATGAGACGGCTAATTTAAAATGTTTGTCTCCTATATGTCATGTCACTTAACTGTCATTAATTCCAAGCTAGATAGCCATCTCATAGATAAACGAGTGTTATAACATGTCAAAATCATTATTAGTAAGCCTAAATATGAAACTGACGACCCAAAGGTCGTGACATAAATCCTGCCCGTGTGCGAACTTTTAGTTTCTTGCTTAAACTTATAAAAACAAAAAAAAAGTCTGTGAGTGTTGAAATATCGTAAAGCTATACAGAGGGTCAGATTATAGTTTTGTTTGTAAAACCAGCTGTAGCTAATGATCCAACCTAAAGTTCTAGTTAAGATATTTAGGCTTATGATCTACTTAGTAAAACATTTTTCATTTCTTCTGTAATATTCCTGATTTGTGTATTTTATTAATAAATATAAAAAAGTACATCTTGAATCTTAATCAATATACTTAGTCAACATACCAACGTCAGCTTATACCATACATAAAACTCCGGGCACAATCATGTAAATAAGTTGAAGCTGGTGAAATTTAATTAAGATGATATATGAGACGCCTCAGGTTAACGGGCCTGTGACGTACCGTCAGCAGAGCAGGCGCCGAAATACTCATTTCCGAGATAAAAATCATTTTTGTTCGCCACGCGACGGAAGGCGTATACAGGTTGTTTTAGTAATAATTTGATATTTTTTTGGGCGGCAATAAAAAGCATTAACTTTTTTAAGGTAAAAAAAAAAGGTTTTATAGCCTGACCAGGAATATATGGGACCTGAATTAAGGGCGCTTCGAATCGTCTTTATATGACAACACTCGGTATAATCATACCAGCGTAGTTTGGCAACTGAACATAAAAAAATAACATATTTTTGTATGTTTATATTCATGTTAATTCTTTACGCATGCTGCCTAATATTAACAGATTCTACGATAAAATAACACGACAAAACACTAGCAAATTGAGTACGTACATATTAAAGTTAGTAGCGCTTTGTGATATTGGTCTTGAATTTTGTACCAAAATATATTTATTTTTACAAAACCACTAACGGGTAAAAAAACATCAATCCATTGTTTTCCTAAATGATATTATTTGAAATGATATCATAATTTTAAATAACCTATAGGAAATCTTAAAAAAAACTACGAACTATTTTAGTTGAAATATCCAAGTAGGGTTGAAATAAAACAATAAAACTCAAAACAATTATTTGTTATAATCATTTTTTTAAATCATTATTGAAAAATTCTTCGTAGCCATCAGTAGGCAATTTTCACTATTCGCACTATATGACATACAAAAAATTCGTGATGACAACTATATCAGTAATTAATTCAAAGAAACTGTAAGGATCGCATACAATTTCTTGTCGAAAAATACTACAACACATGTTAAACCACTTTTCTTTTACGAAAATGAATATTTCTAGGTATTTTTATCACATAAAATTTGCACTTGGTCGAAAATTAGATTACGCGTCTACTTTGACACTAATCATTATGACAATTTGAAGTTTCTGTTGCCAGTAAAAGAAATTAGTTCCAGTTGTTTTCCGCAACATGGCGAGGTCCCATATATTCCTGGTCAGGCTATAATATCCAAATCCAACCCCCAAAATAGTACATATAGAACTATTAAATAAATAAATTGAAACTAGAAATAGATAAAAATTAAAAAACCCTATTTTGAAGCAAATAAAAATTATATTATATTTCTTAGCTCTTCCACAAGCACGGGTACAACACCATTGCTGGTAACTAATAAATAAAAATTCTAAATCAATGAACATCCTGTATGAATGAAGCGTGACAAGGATATATTTATTTTGAATGCAATTTATCGTGGTTGTATTTTGTTTTTGGAGTTTGATGTATTCGACTGTCAGTGTGACATATCCTGCGTGAGATTTTATCCTGAACCAGCTTCGTAAAGATATAAACACGCAGTCTCAATATGGTAAAGATACACCTTAAAAAATTCTGCGACACTAAATTACGGCTACACCGAAATACTAGCCTTGCAGGCTCTAACGCTAAATGTGATAATTTGTAACAAGAAGAGTTATTATCGTTATTAGACTTTTTTAATATACATTGTTGTCCCGTTGGGCAAAGGCCTCCTCGAAACTTCTCAAATATTGGTAGTAAGGGATTGCAAATCGAAGAACTGCAAAGTTCTTTGATGCTCGGCCCCAAATGCTGGCATGTTTTAGTCTTTGGTGAAAAGCCTAAACCTGTATAGAGGAAAAAATATATATAACTGACATTGAACGATATTTTATTTGGTGCATTATTTATTCAGTCCGACATAATGCACCAAATAAAATGTCGTTCAATGTCAGTTATATACTTTTTTCCTCTATACAGTTTTAGGCTTTATTTTAAACAATTATATTTCATGTGTCTCACTTAGTACGGTGTCTCTATCTATTGGGTCGATTTATGTCAATCTTCTTTTTAGTAATTTTAGTATTTTTTTTTAGTTTTCGGGATCTGCCGACAGTACATAGCACATGATTACCGCGCCACCGCATACCTCGTTCGGGACGCGGACGGCAGCAACGCACGCGCACAATGTCCATTTTAATTTTCTTTTTTTATCTTTTCCCATTTTTAAAACCACCGCAGGAAGTTGTATATTTAACATCGTCTTACGTTCCACGAACTAATTTATAGTAGACTCCCGCGTTAGTACTACCAACTAAAGTTATAACTATAAGGCGAGTGACATTCTATTTTATAGGTTTTCTATTTTTGAAGCATAGAATTTTGTTTAACGGAAGTTGTTCGTCAGACCTTTTGTTTGTTCGTTTTAGTTGTAGAGTTATTTTAGAATATTGTCATGTTGTAAAATTTATATTAACATGTTGCGTTCGGTTTAGAGACATTTAGTCAAATTGTTGCCATATGTAGTAAGATTTTTCTTCAAAGAAAATTCATCTTTACCTTTTACAAGTTAAGACATCAAATACAGTCGTCTTGCATTTTACAATGTCAAGTTTATCTTTGAAATATCAGTTCAAGCGAAATTGATCTTTATAGTCGACAAGTGTCATGTTATACCAACAATTGAACCATTATGTTCAGATGGCAGCAAGTAATGTATCTCATACCATGTTACATATTTCAATCAACTAATCGACCATATGGTTGTTATAACAGTGCAATAAATTCTATATTAGTGTAGCAAGTGTTGAGGTAATGTTGCACACTGTACAGAGTAGTGGTGGGAAAAACGCAAATAAAATTATAATGCTGTTTTTGTAAGTATTGAATTAAAAGAGTTTAATATTTTTTATCAGCTTATAATATAATCTTAGCTCTTAAGCCTTTAACTGCCACGAAACTAGACACAATAGAAAAATATTGTTTGGGGGTCACCGGTGACCAATGTGTTAACAATAATTTATAAGCGTGCTTATTCGTTCTCTAAACATTCGTTGTTCATTGCCATTAAACTTTTAAAACTTAACGTAGGTACTTGTTTCTATAATTTACAGAACTGTGTAACACAAAGCTAACTGCAATCAGTTAGGAATTTTTATAGTAAAGCCAAAAAATCTTTATTCAGCCTATGACAAAACAAATACACACGTAAGTTTACATTTTCTTTTATCAGCCACGTATTTTATGAAAATTACCCGTGTTTCACCCATTAAAGACCGATTGACAATTTGATATTTGATGAAGTAATATTTAATCGGTATACACACCTCAATCAGGGCACACATTACCCAAAGGACTTGTCCTCTTTTTGTATGGAGGCTGGTTTTTTATTCCAAGATATCACCAACCACCAATAACCTATATTTATCTTTAAGCTATAAAAAATATGAAACACGTAACCATAGAAATCAGAATTTTAAACGCCTCCATTTTTGAGATAAATATGTTTTGTAATGAGGCATCATCCATTGATCACTTACTTGTATATCCTGGCTGTATGGCTATTTACCATTGCCTTTCCACTGGTGGATAAAGACTACTAGGTACTACCACAGATCATATAATAGGTACTACTGTCAATAGAATGTCAATTTTGCTGTAATTTTTTTTTCATGCGTTAATTGGTATAGGTGTAAGGTGCGGTTTATGTACAGACAAAGAGAAAAATTAATTTCAATTTTCTCTAAATCGGAGGCCTGAAAAAATATATTAATTATGCAGAATGGCTAGTTTTTGTGAACTCTTTAATATAATATTTAGTTTATTCTGGTTAGAAATATTGACGAATAAAAAACCATTAATGGACAAGTCCTTTGTCAAAATATCACAAATAATATGGAACTCTATGCGATCAACATCAAGTTGAAATAAGGATGCGGAAATTTGACAGATCAGGGTAGGTAGATGTGGGTATTGCGTATTGGGAGCGAAATAATGAGGCAGTGTGTACCTACGTACACGCGCTGTTTACCCGCCTGGTTGGCTCACGGTTAATTTATTGAAACAGTAAAAGCAAGTAAAGAATATGGTACACAGTAGACAATCGAGTCGATAATCGACTGGTTCCCATCCCTACTAACACATGGAGTTCAGTAGAAACTTACGCGCACCGGAAACGGCGCGTCTATGCGCGCGCGCAACCGGACGCCGTTGTTTACTGCCGTCGTTGGCTAGCGCCGAGCATCGATCCTGGATCGTCAGATTTATAGATCGATTAATGTACGGTTGGTAGTTGATGGGTTAACGGAGCTGATGACAAGTTTTAATGGTTTGACGATATACCCAAACGTTATAATTATCCTGCAACGTTATTATTTTTAAATTAAATACTTCTCCCTTGCTAATATTGATTTTCACATTGTTATAACACTTAATGATGAGACGGCTAATTGGAAATGTTTGTCTTCACTATTTCATGTCAGCTATCTGTCATTAATTCCAAACTAGCTGTCTCATATATAAACACGTGTTATAGCAATGGCATATTCATTATTAGTAAGGGGGTTCATTTATTTCATTTAGTAACTACATTTATTTTATTTTATTTAAAAAAAAAATATTTTATTTAGTAACATAACTTTTATTTAGTCGGTGACTACGAGTAAGGTCGGTGACAAAAGATGAAGTCTTATGGTACCTACCTACCCTCAGCTCCTAAAACACTAAAATTGCAAAAAACATACTAACATATTATTGGTGGTATAAATTAGGCATCGTATTAAAATGAAATGTAACGTACGCGCAGTCTAGTTTGGTAATTGGTCTATAAAAAAACTGTTTCTAATTAAGTTTTTCTCAAATTCAAGATCGCTAGAAAAAGGCAGTAGCAGCTCAGCCGGCGACAAGCCGTCGGAGAGTACAGCCAACACTAATAACAAGGAGCAAAACAAGAAGCCACACATAAAAAAGCCCCTCAACGCTTTCATGTTGTACATGAAGGAAATGAGGGCGAAAGTCGTGGCCGAGTGTACGTTAAAAGAATCGGCCGCCATCAACCAAATATTAGGCAGACGGGTAAGTTTTTATTTTATTTTAAAACATTTTTTTTTGTTTTTTATTTGTAGTTAATTTTTTTTTCAAACTTATGTTTTTTATTTACAAATGAACCTTATTGAATTGAATACCAAATGTTTCGATTGAAATAATGAATAAGAAATATATTTTTTTTATTAAATTATCAAAAATGACTTATTTTGCTGACGTTACTATCGAGTCTAAAGTCAAAGTTATTACTATCCGATCGTATTAAATGTTAACCATAGTTTATACAATTCGTTTTCAATTGTTAATCTTGTTAGGAATGTTGACAGTAGTTATTGCTGACAATGGCGCCATATCTGCAATCTGTACTAGTGCTGAATATCAAACGCTTAACGACCTACCGGGAATCGAACGCGAGCGCTTCGCGGAACCAATCTCATTCCAACAAGAGTAACAAACCAATCCCTACCAAATAGTTCTAATTAAGAACCCGTTTCGTGATCTCCTGATTGGTGCATTCAATTTCGTTAGCAACAATAAGTTACATTATTTCAATTTTAAAAGTTTAGGTATCCTATGTCACCCGGCATGGTAGAAGAATTCTTACGGTACCACACATCTAAATCGGCTCAGGCGTTTAAAAGTTATGGTGGAAAAAAATAATTACACTTAAAAATAAACAGCGGATAGTAAATAGAATCTTTTATTTTTAATTAGTTGAAAACCTTTCTAAAATCTTGTTATAATTTGCTTTAAAATAAGCGTATTGAAAAGACACAAAAACCTGATGCATGAAATGTTCCAGAAATCAAGAATGAATCATCATTAGATCAATTGACAGACGTCTTACGGCAATGAGTTTAAACGAACAGCTAACGCCGTCGCCATCTTTGATAAATCATAGGATCAAGATGTGTAAGGTCAATAGTTTTCACCTCTACAGCTGATAATTTTAGAAAGTCTTCGTTATATCTGTAAAAGGCTATGTATTGATCTCTTATGTTTTGATTAGGTATCCAATCGATCATCGAGGAACACTTTATTTCTCTGCAAATGTTTTAAGACTCGATTACCAATTTTTAAAATATCGGTATGGATTGACGGTTTATTTGACTCAATTCCTATACAAAATATGTCAAATAATATAAAACCGGCCGTTTGAAAATTTAATTGCCTTGTCACATCAAACATTGTCTTTTGTGATTGGTTCAACAGCAGTCCATCAGCTTTTAATTAATACACTTTTCAAGGTGATATACCAGACCGTTATTGTCTTTGGATCAAGCCTGGTTTTATTCCTATTTTTTTTTGTTTCCAAACGAATGCCCAAACCGAGAGGGCACGAAACGGGGTCATTTTGATGGGACGAGTGGTCGCCGTGGTCAGTTGGTAACGCAATATCCCATAATACAGTGGCACTCGTTGAGTCGCGAGGAGCAGGCAAAGTACTATGAGAAAGCGAGGCAGGAGCGCCAACTACATATGCAGCTATATCCCGGCTGGAGTGCGCGAGACAACTACGGTTACGGGTCCAAAAAGAAAAAGCGAAAAAAGGACCGCAGTCCAGCAGAGCTGGGAGGTATTGGACCCTAGGACCTTCCCGACACGAGGGCTGGGCCGCGTCGACGCTTTTGTACACTCGCTTCACCCCACCGACCCTTCCCTCGAGCCTGGCACCAAGGCTCCCCGCACTAATCCCTAGCGGAGACCCTTGGCCCACAGGATAACCGACCAGCTTGTCACTAACTGAGCATCCGTCCCCGTCCTGTATGTGAGTGTGCGTGTGTGCGTGTTCTCGACTCTTATGTACCCTCCGTACCGCGTTTCTGTGCTAGAAAAGCGGCTAGAACCTTACCAACTCGGAGTAGTCGCGCGGGGCGGTGAGTCTGCAGGTCTCGCCCCCCCGCGCATCGTTGTTACGTGTTTTGTGTACTTAGTCGTCGAGTGACCGTGCTGTACACCCTACACCCCTATCGGAAACTATATTGGTTTGTTGTTTTCGAGCCGCGACTCCGAAAACCGCAGAATAGGTTCTGTGAGGAACTCCCAATTGGCCATTCTCATAGGAACAAAATTTCATCTATCTAGCTCACGCGGGCTGTTTTTCTAGCACCGGCAGTAGGGACGCGCTCGTGGTGGTCACGGTCGAAGTGCAATTTTCTTTTGTTTCCATATTGCGGCGTCTGTAGTGGCATGCGCTCGGCCGTGAGGAGCAAGCCAAGTATTACGAGTTGGCGCGGCGCGAACGCCAGCTGCATATGCAGCTCTATCCCGATTGGTCGTCTAGGGCTAATACGCAAAGGGGCAAGAAGAGGAAGCGAAAACAGGAGACAACCGATGGAGGTACTGCCTTTCTCTCCGTCGAGCGCTTTCGAGACCCTCCCGTGACAACGCGACCGAAGCAACGGCCGTCTCGCGCGCCTCATCCAAAAAATGAGGTCGACTTATTAACGATTAACAGGAGACGCTCGTTGCTTCCCTCCCCGCACCTATCCCTCCCCGCGGGAGTTCAATTGCTTTGAACTCCGAAACGAACGATAATATTTGCCGAATGTCTATGGTTGGGGTACAGGTTACAGTAGACTATACCAGTATTTTGTTTTTATATTTATCGCATTTATTTATTTTCCTTTTGTTTTGTTCATACAACGCTATATATCGAGACACCCGGCACTCCTTCGAAGGTTGTCCCGGTTTTTGGCTTACCACTTTGCTCCGAGCCGCGGCGGCGCGTGCATGCTCTTCTGAGTACTGAGTATTGCTTTGCAGGCAGTTACTAGCTACTCCAAAAGGCTGGGACAGCCTTCTCTTGGTATGAGGAGTGAGCGATGCATGGGGACTCAGGAGTCTACGGGACCAGCAGCACTTGTCTCCCGTCGGAACCTTTGCGGTGTTCAATGATTCTGGCCAAAGAACTTGTTTATTTTGATTCCGGAGAACCTATTCTGCTTAAATTTTGCTTAAAGCGTCATCTTTATTTGTGATTTTATTTCCGATAGCAATATACGTAGTTAGTTTTATTTTTCGAAAGTTATGCGTGTAGTATGTTATTTTTAAAACCAATGTTTTTTCCATTATGATCCTGTTCATTTTTCCTGTCCCCGCATGATACTAACATGTTGAGGGGGTTTTGGGTGCATGGCTTTTTCGTAGTGAGTAGTCGTATCAGTGATTATTTTAAGACGCTTCAAATATGATTTCCGGTAAATTATTTTCGCTGACATTCGCAATCCTGCCGATCTGAAACCGCTGAAGAATTTACTCGACATCATATTTTAATTTAGCAATTCCCAAAAGTAAATTAATTAATTTTTTTGAGGTTTTGATTTGCCGAAGTAATCCCAAATTTAAAAGCAAAGCAGTATACATGAATTTATTTTAAATCCAACCAATACAAATACAGTTTTTGATTTGATTTTCTAACAGTGTATTCTGGATTAGCAAGAGTGTGTTCTAATATATTTTTTAATGGAACTTTCAGGAAATAATTTGAAGAAATGTCGAGCGAGGTATGGCCTCGATCAGCAGAACCAATGGTGCAAACCTTGCAGGTGGGTCAGCCATCTTTCTTTTTTGTTTATTTTCGCTTTCAAAGTCTTGTGACAACTTTGTATGTATCAACCAGCGTATGTAGTGTACCATATCTGGTTGTACCATTATTGTTTCTATGTGGAAAGACTTGGCTTATCTTTTAGTCTTTTTCTACGACGTTTCCAAGAGGAGCCTAGTCGTAATTTCTTTAGCAATGTTATTATTTCGATCAAAATGTTTTAGTAGTTGTTGTGTTTTTTGTTATTCTTTTCGTTTACTTCCGCTCTTTGATAAGTGTACTTAGAATAAGGAATTTAATTAATTAAAGAGCGATGCAGACGATTCAGAAAATGTGTCTTTTCACAAAGAAATAAATTCCGATTTTAGTATGAACACAGATTTTTTTGAAAGTAGACGAGTGTGGAGACGTAGTGAAATAGGTTTTAGAAGAATAGCAGATATAGTGGTCAGAGAAAGGGCAATCATTTTTCGTCGAATACGAAAGCTTTCAAAAAAATCTAGACACATTTTCTGAATTGCACTCGCTTTTCCTTTTGATTATTGATGAATTTAGCGAAACTGTTAATGTTTTAAATATAAAAGGTATTCGTATACTTATGGATATGTTTTTTCCACTCATGATTGCCGCTTCTCATGGATCGATGCTGCATTCGGCTGGCACTATTGGTGATTTTGTAAATTCGGTTTGCTCCTCAATTATTTTGAATATACCAAACTCTACTCGATTCGACATACTTTCACTCCCTTTTATTTTTTACACAATCATTCAACAATGTCACTTTCCCCACTTGACCGTTTTTATCTTAATACATCTAACATCTTCTTCCATATCTCATTGACATCTTCCCTTCAAAACAACTCTCTCTCAAAATTGCCATGTTCTACCCCCAAATGACCAACCACCAAAGCCCACTCCCCTACTTCCTGGGCTACAGCCCCGAATCGAGTAGCGTGATGGTGTCAGGGGGCTTGGGGCTGCTCCGGCCAGAGCCAGCGACCCCGTTGTCCGCCGCCAGCTTGGTCGCAAGCCCCCAGGAGCCGACGTATGTGAACCTCTAGTGCCGGCGAAACCCCGCCGGAAGACACACGGTCAGTCGTGAGAGATGTTGTGAGAATCGAGTTTGGAATGTCTTGGGAAAGTGATGATTGGGGATGACAGTAGATGGTATCAATGCACCGTTTTCTGTCGCACCTTTATGATAACCCATCATTGTATTTTAAGAACATCTAACAATGTAGGCTAATGAAGTATACGCCTGATTCAAACATTACAACGCTTTTTCCATTTACGGATAAAAAAGCAGTGTCATACCAAAATTTTGAGAGATTACTAAGTTGCGTGTTTTAACCGTCAAACATTTCAGTTAACAATAGATGTATTTTGGATAGTGGCTATGGCAGAGGCTAATAAAACTTCTGTTAATCTAAGACGACAGTTCCAAAGAAAATTATGAAAATCTCACAAAGAACCTACCAATAATGATGTCATCTCCGATCGTCACACTAGTTCCAAATGAAACCGAGACAGATATTCCAATTGCTTGTGACAGGTTTTACGATGTTGGTGTCAGTGATGATGATGAACCGTAAGATTGAAATGACGATAAAATAACGCCAGACGAAATCATAATATTAGAAACGTCACTGAGGATAATCCAATGTTATGGATTAGATACAGATGTTGCAATGATATTAGTTGTTTATTCAACAAGATGATCTTGTTGATAATAACAAACTTATTTTAAGAGACATTGGAGTCAAAAGCTAAACAAAAACGTAGATTTGTAGACAAAAAAGTATTCTCTAAAATTATATCGTCAAATTCATTTATTTTTTTACTATTGTTTCTAGGCGTAATAACCATATGAGGAACAAGAAAATATATTATCATGACACCAATATCCAATAAACTGATGATTGTGAATGAATGGATTGTTCGTTGTTGTTATTTAGGATTTGAATGTGTTTATGTTGTCGTAGGTAGTTTATTTTTTTATTTTTACTTAGGATTTCTTTACTTGAGATCATTCGATTGTAACGCTTATGTCGTTTTTGTTTTGTGTTACTTCAGCTTCAAAGTTGACATCGAGTTTAATCTCTTCAATAACTCAGCATGAGTGAATCTTATTTTTTCGTATTTTGAGAGTTTTTTTTAACAATTTCATCGCATGGAGTTTCTTAACATGTTTTTTTGGTTTCTCTTTTGTTTTCGTTTGTAATGTAGGTTAGTTTTAGTTTGATTTGTAGATTTTAATGTATGTACGTTTTCTTTTCTCACATAATTGATTTTTGTTTACTATTTCAGTTTTGATGTGTAGCGTTTGCAATGGTCGTGTCATTTATATTTTTATGCATGAGAAAAGAAGACGGTCCTAACACACCTCCCTGCGGGACCCCTGCTAAAACTGTTCTCATTCGCAGGCGGAAGAAGAAGTGCGTAAGATACATGGAAGCCCTGGCAGCGGCGGCGGGTAACGTGCCCCTTCCGATGGTGACGCCCCAGTCTCCCTGTTCTGAGGAGGACGTCAAGCTCGAGGAGATGTCGGACGCTTCGAGTGACGGAGACGCCGACACACCCCTCAACTCTGCTTCTAGCCCAGGCGGGCTAAGCGCACTGTCGTCACTCGCATCGCCCGCGTCCGACCCCCCGCCCGCACCCCCCCGCAACCCCGTCGGCACCAACCCCCGCGACGCCAACAACCCCCTCTCGGTCGGCCAGTTAACCTCACAGTCCTGGCCGCGCGCCGCCCAGCCGAGACCGGGGCACGAGGTCATCTCCGTCTCATAGTGGCGGCGCTGCGCGGACTCGGACCTTATGCGCGTGAACTCTGTGACGATTTTAGCTTGAGACGTTTTCACACCGAGATAAAATTCTTTAGGAGTTCGAACTGGTTCTCATCGGCTCATTCTGCCGCCGAACGCTTGACCGGCGTCGTTGTGAACGGATGAACGCCACGTGTTCTGTCGAGTGACTAACGCCATCTATTGGACGCGCACAGAACCGAGTCGTGTTGTGATAGCGATACCCCGTTTTTAAACTGCTGATTAAAAACATTTTTCAACTATTTCGTAGTGAACACTACCTCTGGCGCGAAGTTATTCGGGTGCTAAAGCACGCAGTTAGGAATACCGACATTTTCGTGTACTATTTAGTTCAATTTTTTGTTGCTCAATTTAAAGCTATAGGCGTGGTCTAATCTAACTGGGTCTCTTTATGAGTGTGTATTGTGAGTCGTTATTAAATTTCCAACTGCTTTGGATAAGATTATGGCTTCACAAGATACAGTCATTAAGAATACCATACTATAGTACATTTAATGTACCAAGGCAATAGTATAAATAAACTTAATGGGACTTACCTTCTAAATGGCCTAATAGATTTTCTTGTTACGGACATCACCAAATGTACGGTATTTCTGCCTCGTGCATTTATCTTAAGGGAATGTTACATTTGTTTTACAACCTTATTACCATGGAATTAAGTTGAATTTCGCTTCTAGTGGGGATTCCCTTGAAATGAAGTTTGGAACAGTTGCCTGTCACAATGATCTCAAAATTATGAGTCCAAATCGAGTCATTTAACTTGCATTTTTATGTTTGCCGTATTTTTGATATCCAAATGTTTGACACTTTTTATCAACTGAAACTCAAATTGTTTTTTTTTTAAATTACAGAATGAATTTCTATCAAATTAGAAAAGGCTTTAGCAACTTAGCCTATTGCTAGATTTATGTATCTTTAAAAGTGCCATAAAAGTCATGTATTTGCATTAAATCGGCCAAATTCTTTCATTAGATATTTGGATATTAAATCTATGGTCCCACATTTCCAGTGGAGATAGTCAAGTCTTAATTTTTATCTTACCATCGCAAATAAAAAAAAACTGTATTTATTTTAGCTAGTGATGTGCCGAATATGTTTTTTCGCTTTTGCTGAGTTTTGTCACATTGTGTTCAGAATTTCGTGCAAAACCGAAAAACTATATAGTTACATTGCAACGGGGCGCCAAATTTTCAGCAGTGACTCCGAATCAGTAACTTAATCGTTCTATGCAAAGAACCAAAAATCATTTTTCCAATAAATATTCCTATCCGCTGTCAAAAATACGCACGCACAATGTCTGCGTAACGCTCAACTAATAAGTGCAATACATTGATAAATACAATAATAAATAGTAATTTTAGTTCGTGAAAGTTGTAATCGAAAAGACGATGATTAAAAATGATTGCGATAAATTCGTTTTATTGTATTGTTCCCTAGATATTATTTTCAAATTTTGGCACCTCTTGCAATGACCTTGTATATTCGGCTTACCACAATGTCTATCCAATCCCTGACGCCATGTAACTTTTTAATTGTAAAAAACCGTCTTGATCGAACTGTACAAAATACTGTCACACGTTTTCTTTCAAATTAAAAGTTACTACTACCACTTATCAGGCGATTTAGGCCTCTGTTGCTCTCTTATACGGACTATAATTCTTGCATTTTATTCACGAGTTTCGTTTTCATATGGCGTACAAAATGGATGTTACATTTTCGCGCCGCGTTTTTATGTCATATTAAAATGGAGCTGCGCGTCATACGGCTTACTGCATTACTGCACTAGGTTCCATGTAGTGTTAGTGACGTTTAGTTTTAAAATATTTTCCCTTCGGCTCCGGTTTTGTATAAAGTTATTGTTAAGACGCACCGAAGGGAAAACCATTATGTCCGTTGTGCGGAAACCATTAGACTGTCGTAGAATACACTAGGCGCGTCAAACGAGTGACATTATACCGGATGGTGTACCGATTTGCCCTTTTTCTAGTTGTTGGATAATGTTGACCTATGGAGTTGTTCATAGAAAGTTTTATGCGTTTAGCGCCATCTATTGGTCGAAATTAACTTTTATCGTTAACTTTTAAATTGCATGAAAATATTTTTTTTGTTATCCTAAGATGAGTTTTCTTACGGTTTTGTTGTACAAATATACTTACGGTTTTATTCTATGTAGTTATTTTATTAAAACGGTCAGTAAAGGGCATTTTGGCACAGCGTCAGCCTTTGTATATGTGTAAGTACATACATAATGTAAATGTATAAAATATAGGCTTAATCTAACTGTGTCATATTAGAGTTTAAGTGTACTATGCTACTTACCTATACATTACTATATAAAAAGATGTTTAAAGAAATATTAGTTGAATACTGACTCAAAACGAAATTATATCATACGATTGTAATTTTTTATCGGTTCGGCGACCCCAGAGTATAAAGGACTGGAATATGTATGTAAATAAATTTGTAATTCACGGATGAATATTTAGAAGATTTTGGTATAAAAAATATTGCATTTATATTATTGTAAAAGTGACTAGCCCTTGGAATGTTCTAGGATGGTTTGTTTTATTCAACACAACTTTTTGTTAATTACTTTTTATTGTTATTATTAAGAATTTTAACGTTGTTGAATGCAATATCTATTCCCATGACGTAAACTTAAATTGTGTCTGTGCTGATTTGAGAAAATTAATGATTTAATCTACAATCTTATCAGATATAATGATGTATTCATCAACTGACGAAATGCACGAATTTATCACTTACATCGTTTTATCATGCGACCAACTTTAATGTTATGAAAACAAATCAGTCGTACGATTTTGCATGAAATCTGACTTTGTGCAATAATGAATATTATGGGTACTGTATAGTCTTCTTAATGTAAATTAGAAAGTTTCTTAAATTAATTTTTAAGGTCTATTTTCGAGAGGAAATTATCGGATTTAATTTTTTTCGTCTAAAGAATGATTTAGTTGTTTCTTTATTTTATATTTTCTTGACATTAACGTAGGAAAACCCGTGCCAAAACCATCTAGAACTCTTGACAAATAGCCAGGGAATATTCATGGATTGTCTTAACAAATACGGGAATTTATTACTTTAAAATGGTTTTAAAAATATGGAGCACATAAAATTGCCTATCTGCATGTACTACTCTGAAATATCCGTTATTTATGATTTTTTGTTGCTAAGTAAATTAAAAGCACAAAATTATTATCCTTGCTTTGTGAAGCCAGTAAATGATTTCGAGTGGACAGTAAAATAATGATATAATCTGTGCCAAATTTAACTATATTGTGAACAGTGCTATATGCAAAGTATAGCGTACCTCTGAACGGTCTTATGTTGATAGATTTTATAGGTTGTTTTTATTGTTAAGCTGGTAAAGACAGACGGCTCTCGGAAGAGATGGTTACTATTATTTTTTGTAGAAAAATTTGTCAAATTAGAAAACTCAATTATTAGGTCTGCTCCCGTGTCTTGTGTTCAGTTGAACGAATATTATTTTAATAAACAATTAAAAAATTGAAATGATTGTTTAATTTTATTACTTTACTTCTTTTGTAAGAACTTATGTTATACATTTTACTAAAATGTCAAAAAATAATTTCAATCAACTTATAATTTATATTTTTTATCCCCACTTCCGTTTCTGCCTGGCGCCATCTAGTGGCTTTCATAAGGAAACTTCAGTTGCATCGCCCGCCGAGTTAAGAACGGTCGCGTATTTTGCAACCCCCGGATAAACTGTACTTAACGGGACGCTGGTCTGGCGTTTCATAATTTTTTGTCAGAAACTATACGATGCAAGAAGTTTTTCTGTAAAGTCGGTTTTTGAAGCAACAAAGTAGTTTTCGAGAAATAAATTATTAAAAATCGCAAAATTACCTTAGAATAATAACACCAGTACCAATAATAACAGGTGTTATTATTCTAAGAAAATTACATCAAAATTTTCAATCATTTTACGTCACTACTATGACTGACTACTAACTTTATAAAACTACGATCTGTCAGTTGAGTTTCGTTATGCAAAAGTTGATTCTATACAGTCTAAGGAGAAAAATTTAGGGTTTTTTTGGGGTATTTATGTTGTAACTATATTGAATTTGTATAGTTTTAAGTATTTACGCGTAATTTATTAAAAAGATTCATCAAATACTGACAATGCTATCAGTCAATGCTGTCATTTTCAGTCACACACACGATGCATAAACGAAATGGCGTCGTTGCGTTTCGTTGTTGCACAGTAAAAACAAGATTTCTTATAAAAAATAATAAAATTAGTGTCTGTCAGTATTTATCAGTCATCGTTCGTTGCTCTTGCAGTCGAGATCGGTTTACGTACTCCTGTCTGACTAACATCGTATGACTACCATGGCGTCTCCGAAGTCCCAGTCTTCGAGTTCCGCTGAATCGCCTGAAGAGTTGAGTGAAGTGCAAGTTTTGGACTCTGTTGAGCCACTTGTTACGGCCTCCTTTTCAGTGCCTTTGTGTAGTGCGCAAGTGATAGACTAGTGAGCCGCTTGTGCCTACTTCGCACGCTGGTCCTAGTGGGATGGCTGGTCCTAGTGGGATCGCTGGTCCTAGTGGGATCGCTGGTTCTAGTGAGATCGCTGGTCCTAGTGGGATGGCAGATCTCGTCATGCCAGTTTCATCTGGAGACTAGCGCGAGCCAGCAATTATTGTTTGTTGTTGACCACATGAACTTACCTATCATTCCTTCTCCAGTTCCTGTTCGTGGAATAGGTAATGTTTAAGCGATTAATTTCCCGGGCATTGTATCCTTTTCATTTAAGCCAGTTAATTCTGCCTTTCCAGAAATCTCCACCAGTGCAATAGTTGTTGATGTGATTGCTGGTCCCCTCCCAGAGGTAGACTTACCTAAAAGTGTAATTACCTGTACTAAGCACCTCCCTACTAAGCTGACCCTTTATTTTACAAACCTGGTACTATAAGTGTACTTCTTGGAGCTGACGTCATTGGTCGCCTTTTAAGGTCCGAGTTGTTTGTGTCCCCTGATGGCCTTACTGCTATCTCGACGATATTTGGTTATGTCCTGTGTGGTCCTGTTTATGGAGGATTTACTGATTTGGAACCCCCCATGACTGGAGTCTCGCTGTCCCAAATAGTTGAAAAATTCGCAATCGGATCGGATTAGGCGAGGTACACCACGACGCGACACGAATCGGGAAAAGGCCGCTATAAAGGCTTCAGTAGTTAGGTCCGACACAACCTCAAGGTGAACGGCTTTAGTAGAAAGGCAGACAAAAACACACAGGTAACTTTTCACTAACTTTTTGTTCCTATAGGCTTGGACTTTGGTAAAAAAGGGTCCTGCAAAATCGGTCAAACGGTCTAGCGGCCGTGACGCGGTCTTTAGGTAGGTCACCCATGAAGGGTTGAGATACAGCCGCCTTGAGACGATAACAGGAAAGGCATTTAAAAATCACATGCTGAATAGCTCTGCGTGTAGACAAGATCCAAAACTCTCTATTTAACATGGCAAGAATTGCATTAACACCTGCATGAGCATTCTCACGATGGTAATGTGAAATAAGGATGTTCACAAAATTACCATTCTTAGGCAGAAGAAGGGGATGGCGCGCATCAAAGGATAGATCGGAGTTTCGCAATCGACCTCCAACTCGAATCAGGCCTCTGTCATCTAGAAATAAATTTAACTTTCTCAGGGAGTTAGTGATAGGATCGCCACGCCGTAAGAGATCAAGTTCAAAAAGTCAAAAAGTCAAAAGTCAAAAATAATTTATTCAATTTAGGACAGAAAATGCCACTTATGAACGTCAAAAATTTTAAAATCAGTATAATATTGGCCCTTAGGGGGCCCGAACATGTCTCCTTATCTTTTGGGCCCTACTAGTGCTTCGAGACAAAACACAGACAATCAGGCAAGTGCTGAGAAGAAGCTCCGGAACAAACTCAGTCACCACTAGCTGCCATAAAAAAGTAAAAAAAAAATACAATAAAATGGTAGGTACATCAGTTTGGTGCAGGCTGGATTGTCCATACATTGTCGTCATCAAGATAGTCTTGAATTTTATAATACCCTTTAGACATGAGGGTAGTTTTGACATGCGACTTAAACCTATTAATAGGTAGTTCGACAATATTGTGTGGTATATTGTTAAAAAATTTAATACAATTTCCCAAAAATTAATTAATTGTTTTGGCCAATCTAAAGTCTGGAACGACAAGTTTGTTTTTGTTTCTTGTATTATAAGGATGAATATCACTTTTTTTCGTGAAAAGATCTAAATTTTTGCGTACGTACATGATATTATCAAAAATGTATTGAGAGGCCACAGTAAGTATATTAATTTCCTTAAAGAGTTCTCTTAGGGATTCGCGCGGACTCAGTTTGTAAATGGCACGAATGGCTCTTTTCTGTAAGATAAAGATAGGGTCAAACTGAAAGTTCTTAGAAAATCAAAAACTGATTACATTAGCCAGTTATTAGTTTTATTATATCTTTTCAAAATATTGTCCATTGACGTCAATACACCGCTGCATGCGATGGAACCACTGGGAAAAGCACTTTGCCCACTCGTCCTTAGGGGTCTCTTCAATGGCATCGCGATACGCAGCCACCGCTTCTTCAGCATTCATAAACCGCTTTCCTTTAAGTTTTTCTTTAATTTTTGGAAATAAATAAAAATCACAAGGCGCGAGGTCGGGGCTATACGGCGGGTGACCCAGTAATTCAACGTTTGATGTCGCCAAATAGTCGATCGTTCGCTTGGCGGTGTGCGACGAGGCGTTGTCGTGGTGAAGGAGGATCCTACTGCGAGGTCGTTTCTCTCGAACTTTTTCCAAGACAAGTGGCAAACAATTGGTAGTGTACCATTCTGCAGAAACTGTTTTTTGATCCTCTAACACAATTGTTGCGAAATGACCTATCCTTCCAAAGAACGAGGCCACCATTTTTTTTCCCGCACTTCGATCTCTCTTCACTTTAGTTGGCAACTCCTCGAAAGGAAACACCCACTGAGCAGATTGTCTTTTGGTTTCAGGATCATAACAGTAAATCCAGCTTTCGTCACCTGTTAGTATGTCGAACACAGCATTTGAGTCACCTCCGTTAAATCTTTCAATCATTTTACGGCACCAATCCACACGATGGAGTTTTTGAGCCTTAGTCAAATTATGAGGTATCCACCGGGCGCAAAGCTTCCTGACCGCTAAATGTTCGTGGAGGATTTTGTGCACTTGACTCATACCGATGCCTAAGCTTGTCCGAATCTGCTGATAGGTCACTCTTTTGTCAGTCTCTATCATACGCCGCACAACACAGATGTTATTTTCAGTCGTCGCCGTAGAAGGCCGTCCCTCACGTACATCATCAGTGAGATTAGTGCGACCACGTTTAAACTCATTAAACCAGTTGTAAACAGTCGCACGAGATGGGGCTTCATCGTGAAAGGCCAATCGTAGTCTATCATAACTTTCTTGTTGACTTAAATGACATCGAAAGTCATAAAAAATCATTGCACGAAAATTTTCTCGTGTTAAATTCATTTTGACGTGACACAGACAATTTTCAATTTGCCGCCAAGTCGTAAAACAAATGACAAATGAATGAAATATATACTCAGTAATATTGCCAAAGAGTTCTATTTTCAAATTTTAGAATATTTTTTTTATTATATTGTTTATAAGTGGCCAGTTCTAAGAACTTTCAGTTTGACCCTCGTATTGATGTCCGCAGCAGAACCCCACAAGAGAAGACCATAAGACATAATACTGTGAAAGTAACTAAAATAAACAAGCCTTGCCGTTTCAACGTCAGTAAGATGTCTTATTTTTCTAACCGCAAAGGCAGCTGAAGCAAGTCTCCCAGCCTGAGTGTCAACATGTCGTCCCCATTGCAACCTCGAATCCAATGTAATGCCCAGAAACACAGTGGACTTAGATAGATCTAGTTTCTCACCATTTAGTAAAATTTCTGTGTTACCTTGCTTCACGTTGGGCATGGTGAATTTAACACATTTGGTTTTTCTTGTATTGAGAAGCAAGTTGTTGCTTGTAAACCAATTTAACACCTTAGAGAGAGCCCTGCCTACATCATCAAATATTTCTTCGCCTCTTTTTGATTTGAAGATTAAAGAAGTATCATCAGCAAACAGAACAATCTCACAGGAGTCTTTGGAATAGAAAGGAAGGTCATTAATATAGATAAGAAATAGCAACGGTCCCAAAATTGAGCCCTGGGGCACTCCCATTTGAAGAGGGGCACCAGAGGAGTTAGTACCATTAACATTAACTGTTTGTAATCTGCCTGAGAGGTAAGATTTTAACAATTTTAATGCATTATTTGACACACCGTAATGCTCTAGCTTAATAATTAGTGTTTTGTGATCAACACAATCAAACGCCTTCGATAAATCACAGAATACACCTATCGCATCATGTTTATCTTCATAAGCATCTAAAATGTGTTTGACAAGTGCCACCCCAGCATCAGTTGTATTTTTACCTTTAGAGAAACCAAACTGTTTTTTGTGGAGTAAATTGTTAAGTTTAAAATGGGAAAGCAGTTGGTTAAATATGAGTTTTTCAAAAATTTTGCTAAATGCAGGTAGTATGGAAATCGGCCTAAAGTTACTCGGGTCAATTTTCTCTCCTGACTTAAATAAAGGTATAATCTTACTATATTTCATTAAAGTGGGAAATTTACCTTGATCAATACATTAATTAAATATATGTGCTAAGTGATATGCTACGAGAGGTAAAATGGGTTTTATTATGTCAGTTGATATGCCCCATATATCCTCAGTTTTTTTCTGTTTTAGTTCTTTAAAAGTTTTAACTACCATTATAGGATCAATATGAATAAAATCAAATGAGCAGTTACACCTGTCAACACTAGATTCCAGTAGTGATTTTGCATGTAGAGGACATGAATTAAGTTGTTTAGTTGTTTCAATAGGTATATTACAGAAGTAATCTTCAAAGGCGCCTGCCACTTCATTATCAGATTTAATATTCTTATCATTAATTTTAAGTGTAAATGTGTGATCACGTGGTTTAGTTTTACAAGTTTCTTTGTTTATAATATTCCAGGTCTCTTTAATTTTATTACTCGATCTGTTTATTTTATCTCGTATGAAATTAGATTTAGCTACCATACAGACCTTTTTAAATAATTTTGAGTATTTTTTAACATATTCAACAAACGGTGGATCATTATTCCTGTTGACTTTTTAATTATATAATTCAAACATTTTTCTCCTACTGATATATATACCTGATGTAGCCCAGTAACTGAATTTCGGTTTGTTATTATTTATCACTAATTCCTTTTTAGGAAAATTGTTGGCAAATTCATTTTTGACTACTTCAAACAATTTTTCATATGAGTGGTCAACATTGACGTTAACAAAAGGTAAAATCGGGATTTTGTCACGTATGCAAGCTTTAAATTTTTCTTTGCGAGAATCAGTGACAGGTCTATATTGAATTACACTTTTAGATTGAACAAAATGTTGTTTAAACGTAACTAACTGTCCGCAATGATCAGATTTCACAAAATTTACTATAGATTTTTTTATCACTACAGAGTTACAGAAAATGTTGTCCAAGCAAGTAGCTGTTGTAGCAGTAATTCTAGTTGGTTCAGCAAATACAGGCAATAAATTAAAGGAATTAAAAAGACTTAAAATCCTTACTCGATAGGTATGCTCTTCATCTATAGTATCGACATTGAAATCTCCACATACAACTACTTTCTTTTTTTTATTAAATAATTTTCTGAGTACTTCTTCCATTATGGACTCAAATAATTTAAAATTACCAGTTGGGGGTCTATAAACACAAACAATAATGTGGTCGTCCAGCTCTGCACAAGATATCTCAATAGTTCGTTCTACAGAGAGAGAAACAATATCTTTGCGCTCCTTGCATTTTAGATTGTTATTGATTAATATTAGTGACCCGCCGTGAATGGCCGCCTCCCTCGAGAACGAACTAATAAGACTATAATTATCTAAAGATAACATTACTTTATGATTTCTGAGCCAGTGCTCTGTAACACAGAGAACATGAATATTCATTTGATTTAAAAATAATTCTAATTCCAAGTCCTTTCCAGATAAGCCTTGGATATTCTGATGTACTATATTAAACTGATTAGTTATTTTTATGTCTGCTAGATTTGTTAAGCAAGAGTAATCCTCTATTGTCTGAATATGTAATTTAAATTATTGCTAATTGGAACTGATTCCAATGATTGAATATTCATGTCAACATTCTGCTCAATAAAAGCAGATTTGGTAGCCAAGTTCTTGGCTGAATAATCAAAATAAAATGATAGCGACATTGCTATCTGTCTTTTAAGATAATTATAGATAGAACAATTATCTCTTGTCAAGTAAACATTATGTTTAAAATAACTATTTATGTCAATTAAGTGGAATTTTTCCGTATTATAAAATGTAAAATTATGAAGTCGCAAGTTAATTTTATATCTCAATTGATTTTCTTCATCTGGCAATCCCCTACTATAGGGAAATGTAAACAAAACAATTTTTATTACATTTAATATTTGCAAGCTGTCAAAATATGTCATTAGTTTTTTGCTGTTCACATTTCCTCTATTTCCTATGAAAATGATTAACATCGTATTTTCTTTAAATTCAAAGGTAAGTATTTTGTCAATTATTTGTGAAGAGGTAGCTCCAGGCATACAATAGTTAATCACGCTTTGTCCCGAATAGTTTGACAATAGGTGGCCCATGTTTTTTCCAATCTGGTCACTAAACATAACTATGTTACTTTTAGATTTTTTGAAAGTATTTTGAGAACTATTGGGATGAGTGCATGATAGGTTAAGAGGGCACTTGGTACTTGTTGATTCACTAATGAGTTGAGATGACTCATACCCAGGCATATCATTAATTGGGCTGTTTGAAATTGGGCCTAAGTAATTGCAACAATCTCCAGATGCTATGATATTTGTCAATGCCTGAATGTGTTCACCACACTCTTTTTTAGTACAATTATAGGTCTCGGTCATTATTTTCAATGATTGTCTAAGTTCCCTTAATTCACTTTCTAATTTTTTAATATCAGTTTCATATTTACATACATTATTTTCTAGCATTAAAGAATACATGTCTAGCTCGTCACCAAGTTGCCTTCTCTCATTTATGTATTTTACTTTAGTAAATAAACAACTTTGTTTCTCATCAGAAAAGGAGGTAAATTGAACAATTTTCACCAAAAACAAAAGGGAATCTCTCCGTTCCTCAGGGCCTAGGTAGGACGTGTAAGATTTAGGAAATAAAAACCGCCTTAGGTAACAAGTCACGTTTATTAGCTTGTTGAAAGAACTATACCGCTCTAATGAGGGATCCGGGGTAGGTACATCGGCAGAGACTACTAAACAACGTAGTCCAGGGAGATCACTACTTGGGTTAGGTTCCGAAATACCGGGCCAGTTGTCAGGAGACTGCGTCAACCACAAAGGTGAAAACCAAAGGGAGTGGTCGATAGTGTTGCCGGATAATCGATTGTACATCGATTATTAATCGATTGTGTAAATGGGGCCCAAATAATCTAACAATCGATATGACAATCGATAGTATTGATTACATCGATATAATCGATAATATCGATTCCTATTTTTATCTAATATTATCGATTATAATCGATTATACTGCGTAGTCAAATACAATATTATCGATAGTATTGATATCAAGTTTTTAAGCGATACTATCGATGTAATCGATGATATCGATCTAATCGATTTAATCGACCTATCGGCTTAGATAGTATTGCTAACCAGCACTTACCCTTTCTCGTGGTCATGATGTCTTCTAGTGTGTCGTCGATAGTTAAATAGGTATTTGGCGCAACTGAGTTAGGAAGGCAAAGGGAAGCGCTTCCTACCGACCGGTTGTTATGGTCGGGGACCAAGGTCCAATGGTCACCGTCTTGGTTTATCTATATGTAGTCAAGCTCGTGCTAAATCTTACATATCGCGGTTTGTGTTGCATGGAGCGGGCTATCAGCGCCATCTAGCCTGTAGGAGCCGAGTCAGGGCGTCGCGTCTTGAAGTTGCTTGCTAGTGTTAGCGACAGTGGTAAGATGTCGCTACACCACTCCCCCCGAAGAACCGGAGGTTGATTGAGCCAGGGTGGTTGAGAGTTCAGCAGTCTGTGCGTAGTGAGCTTGCAAGTGCCGGTGCTTGTTGAGTCCACAATGTGCCGGGATGAGCATGCGCGATGTCCACGGTGAGTTGGGATGGGCATGCGTAATGTCCACGGCGAGTCGGGATGCGCGATGTCCACGGTGAGTCGGGATGAGTGCGCGATGTCCACACGATGAGTCGGGATGTACATGCGTGATATCCACAGTGAGTCGGGATGAGCATGTGTGATGTCCACGATGCGTGCGGGAGAGCTCGAAGTCCACAGTGAGTCGGGATGATGAGCTGAATGAGGCTGCCGAGGAACCAGGTAGAACCGGTGCGGTCTGCGGTGGTGTCCTTAGGGCTGGTGCGCTGGCTTGCAGGAGACTGCTGGCTGGATGCTGCTGGCTGGGTGCTGTTGGCAAGGGAGAAGACGACGATAATGATGACGACGGTGAGGCTCCATGCTCCAGTGTAGATCACGTCGGGGTCACCACTCTGGCGCAACTGGATTAGGAAGGCAAAGGGGAGCGCTTCCTACCGACCGGTTGTTATGGTCGGGGACCAAGGTCCAATGGTCACCGTCTTGGTTTATCTATATGTAGTCAAGCTCGTGCTAAATCTTACATATCGCGGTTTGTGTTGCATGGAGCGGGCTATCAGCGCCATCTAGCCTGTAGGAGCCGAGTCAGGGCGTCGCGTCTTGAAGTTGCTTGCTAGTGTTAGCGACAGTGGTAAGATGTCGCTACAGGTACATGAACTTTAATGCGGTTTCAATAATGTTGTGCTCTATCCTTCAGTACATATCTAAGAAGACACAATATTAATGACGATTATATCTAAAAATAATTGTAGTTAATCGATAGCAACATAATAATCGATACAATCGATAGTATTGGCTTGATTCCAGTATCGATTTAATCGATTAAATCGATAGTATTGTCTAATATAAACAATTATAATCTAATAATTGTAAGTAATCGATTTTATTGTTCTAAAATTAATATCTATTTTATCGATTTGATCGATACTCCAATCGATCTTTAGATTATTTAGGGTGGACACAATCGATTCATCGATAATCGATTATCCGGCAACACTAGTGGTCGATCAGTCGGGTGACTGACATACCTCTCGATGCACAGTCACTAGGGTTCATGTAGCCTGGGACGTGCCTCCATTCACTAGATGTAGGACTATTATTAATCTGGGAGACACGATTAGCCTCAAACAGAAATCTTTTTATAGGTACCCCTCCACTACCCCTTTTCTTCACCCACTACCCCCCCCCCCTAAAGGTAACACTTCCCCATTTCCCCCCTCCCCCTCCCTTAATTCGACGGTCCAATACTGATTTTTTACCACTTATAGTAGTCATAACCTCAAACTTCAACCCTGAATATAAGGGGGGGGGGGGGGGGGGGAACCCACTCTCCCCCCTACTCCGCGTCCTTTAATATACAGTTTTACCTTGGAGCGTCCTATACCTACTGGTATTTTTTCCTAATTTTCTTGTAGTAAATTGTTATAGCACTTGTCACGCTGTCCAAATATCAGAGACTTGCTAAAAAACGTACAGCACAATAGATACGTTAAAAAAAATATTAAAAATTCAATCTCACACCACATGTAAGGGAGTTGTGCCAAATAAAACATAAAGATAGATTTACATTGTTTATTTGTGACAATGCATAATAGAGAATACATTTAGAAAAAAATGTAAAATGCTATAAAACAGTGATGCTGATGCAAGACTAGTTGTTTCCTAGGAAAATGTAAAACGATTCGACTCGAAATATTTGTACTGTGGTCCTAACGTCTAAGACATTCAAATTCGGGGCTAAACTTAAAATTCGATAAAAATTATTCAATTTGTTTTTTACTTTTTGGTAACATAACAATTTTATTAGTGATAGATAAGGTTTCGACAAACCCAAAAATGAAAACCTAGCTTTTCCCATCACTAATCACAGTAAATGTTAACAGTACAATAGAAAATAATTTGGTTTGAAGTGCTTATAATAAAAACAATGAACTTACATCTAACTAAATCGGTGAACACACACGCCATCCTGTGAATCCACCAGCCTTATCTGCCATAAGGTAATAGTTTTAGTGACAAATGAACACATTTGAAAATTGACAGCAATCTCTATTTCTCATAAACGGATTCATAATTAAAGCACAAAAGTGTCTCGTGTTAGCCTGATTTTAGGAGTTTTTTTTATCGATATGATAAGAAAATACGTTATTCTGAACCAACATTTTTGAGAAATAGAGAAAATACTGGTCGATACACAGAGTAACGAGACAAATCAACGTCCAACTTAACTTATACATTGCAATTTCTACACATCCATACAAACTACAAAGTAATAACATACAAACAAAGTACAGTAGGTAAATGCGTTAGACAAAATTTTTGACACTTGGTAGTTTCCCGGAAAACTGGTGGAAGTAAAATCTATAATTACTACTATTTTAGTAGAAAACTATTAAAAACGTTATCCCGGCATGCAACCATAAAACTACAGCTTAAAAAGTTTGTTAATTGGTCAGATTAAACATACCTAAAAACTTAATAAGACTGGCCCGGAACGAACCTGGTATTATTAACATAAATTATTATTTTAATTATCTATAATCAAAATGTAGTATAACATATTATACTATTTTGTTATTTTACCAATAATTAGTAACATAATAATCATAATAATAGTAAATACATAATTTTTCATTTTAATGTCTTTGTTATTGTAGCATATGCTTGACTTAAGGGATAATGTGGATTTGTTTAATATTTTAGTATGTAGAAAGCTTTAAAGCAACAAATGATTCATTAAAGATTAATAAAAAATATTGAAATAATAAACAAATCAAACACATTTTGTCAGTGAAATGTAAGTAAGTACTTAATGTTTTGTCAAGCATATGCCATCAATATCACATGGGGGTCTCAATCAGTCTATGTATGTGGAACTGAATAAATACTGCGTTATAGTAATCAGTTAATATTATGTCATGAACTATAGTAAAACAGTCTAACATAACTAAGCTTTGGGTATAAACGATACACTAAAATTGGTTCAGCAGCTGCCCTAAGCTCTCAGTGAATGTTGCTCGTGGAAAATACGAATGTTGCCAGACGTAAAATATTTTAGTCGATGGGCGACCATTTTAGTTTTTATAAGATCGCATCTTTTCGATTGATTCAATTACTGAAATACGTCAACTTTACGTGACCTGTATATGTTTAGGTCTTGAAATGTCTATCCTAGTAACCTACTTGAGTTGGACCTCTATTCCATAAAGTAAGTTAGAGGTACAGTACGCAACACATCAAGCAAACAGATTTTATTACGTAGGGAATAGAGGTCGTTTCGAAGTCAACAGATTGTGTCTGACTTGCAGTCGTTACCTAAAGGTATAATAGACCTTTATAAAAATTGTCTTGAATATTTTTTTTTTAAAAGAATATCTCAATTCACAATCACCGTTACTCCAAACAGTAGATAGTCACAATTCAGTCAAGTATTTTGTACAAAATATACACTGTCAAACTTTGCGCTCTAATGTCGTTATAAGCAAACTCGCCAATATAAAACTAAGAGATCTACATTCATTTTCCACGAACAGTTTCTGCCATCGCAAAGCCACCAGCCTGTAGGGTTCCGCTTACCAGAGCCCCGATGATTTGCCTCCGGGAGGGTTCCGTACGCGGACTGAGGTCTTCGTGTCAAGACCCTCTACCTCTTCTGCGAATAGGAAAACATAAAAATATTATTAGGCGTACTCTATGAGGTTTCTGGTTTTTTAGACAACCCTTATTGATCGTATTATTTTTGGCGGCACCGGATTTGGATAACAAATATTTAACCTGTGGTATCTAAATATTTTCATACCGAACAACGTTTTATTAAACTCTAAAGCGGAACGTCAAATCCTTGCGAGCCCTGGGTTTTCGCGAATCATAGAGCAAAAAAAGGGTCCTGAGAAAGTTCCAAATTAGCTCTGGGAAAGTCCCGGTTGCTTGTTCACCAGGGTTAGCTCCGGAAAATTTTCAGCTGATTGTTGACCATGGTTCGTTAGTTTTAGTAAGGAGTTTTTCACTGTGATCAACTTTGTAGTAGTGTGAAGGGTAAGTCCCCTTTTATTGAGCAAGAAGGTGGAGCTCTATTTTCTACTCTGGGAAAGTCTGCTGTCAACTGCTTGTTGACCAGAGTTCAATCTGTAACGTATTGTAAGGAACTTACTGCGAGTGAGAAGGTGGAGCTCTGCTTTCTGTTTTGGCAAATGTCTCGACTGCTTGATGACCCGAGTTAGCTCCGGGAAAACCCTAGCTGCTTGTTGACCAGGGTTATCTCTGGGAAACCCTAGCTGCCTGTTGACCAGCGTTAGTTCTGGGAAAACCCCAGCTGCTTGTTGACCATGGTTAACTTTCAAATGTGAAGAGAGACTTACTGCTGAGCGAGAAGGAAGAGCTCTGCAGGTCGCGCTGTCCCGTCTCGCGCATCTTGCGGCCCGTGGGCGTGCTGCAGCCCGACGCAGACACCGACATCGCTTCCAGCTGCTTGTTGACCAGGGTCAGCTCTGGGAAAGGAATTAAATAATAATAAATAAATTGTTTCAACAAACACACCAATTTGTTGTGTAAAGTAAGTTTTTTTAAGTCAAGACTAAATTAAGAATGTAATTTGAGTATTTAGACTTTTTATTTAGTAGTTGTTTTGTAATTAATTATTGAAAATTTAAACTTGTGACGTAATAAGCATGCCTATGACGACTTTCTCTCATCTTTACAGGATAACCTTTGGAAGCAAACTTTTTTATCGATTTGAAACTCTCAAGGTGATAGAAGTAACTAGATAGTGATTATGGGAATAAAATCAATGGTTTGAATTTACCAAAGTTGTTTTTTAATTTTAGCAGCAACTTATGCTATGACTAAGATAACGGGTACAATACTGTTATACGATCATAAACATCCATGACTTAGGTACAAACGTTCGTGCTCATCACACAAACATTTGGCCGTTGCGGGATTTAAACCAGCAACCTTTGGTTTTACAGTCCGGAACGCAAACTACAGTGTGTGTCAACACACTGTAACAGAAATATTTAGGTACTGACGCAAAGAAGGGTGTTATTTCACATCAAACGCAAAATGAAGTGTTATTTAACCCCCGACATAGAAAAGGGGTTTTATAAATTTGATTCAGTAGTAGTTGTCTTTGGGGCAGTAGCTCTTAAACAGGTGAAGCGATTGTTTTAAACTTTCATGGTTATTATCATTAGAATAGTTATTTACGGGATTGCTACCATGTACCTTTTTATTTTCGAAATTCAAAAATAAAAAGGTAGCAATCCCGTAAATAACTATTCTAAAGGTGAAGCGATTGATTGCAGGCATAAGTCTTTGGTGTTAATTTTAACTTGATACCTCCATGCGTTCCTGAGAAACAGGGCAGACAGATAATAAATTGATCTTATAAGGGTTACTTTATCCTTTAGAGGTACGGAACCTTACCAAAAGGGCTGGTTAGGGGCGGTAAAGGATATACCTCCTAGGGGACCACCCCGGGCAACGACATCATAAACTCCAGTTTTTGATGGTGGCTGAACGATCCTATCAGCGGTGGTAGGCTCAGTTAGGTGCCGCCTGGTGGCTACCACCCTCCCACCAAAGCCGTCCGGCCAAGCTGCTTGCTGTGTTCCATCGGTGAGCGGGAGTGCCAGAACCCTCTGGGTCAGCTCGCTCCACCGTCGACTATGTCTACGCCACGCCTGGCTCAGTCTAGAGTCAAGAGCAAAAAAAATAAAAGTTACCATGATGCGTGGGCGTGGCAGTCCCATTAGTGGGTTTGGTGGGCATGTCCCGCTGTGGTGACCCGGCGGAACGCGGCGAGACGGGCTCGCCACCACCAAAGATATACGGGCAGTTTACTGGAGTCTTCAGGAACTTGCCGGAACCTGGGGATAGAACAACATATTTCTTTATATATATGGTTATAACGAACTAGTGGTTAACTACGACTTGCGTTTTTTCTACACTTCATCGAGCGACTTCAGGTGGAACTCAAATCCACAACCCAAGGCTATCTGGGCAACTGCTCTGCCACCTGAGCTACAGAGGACGTTAGTCATTTGGCGAATTTTTGTAAGTGCTTGCTGAGCTAGTGAGTTAGGATTTGATTTTATCAATACTTTGGAAAATTCGTAAAAACTTGCATATAAATTATTATTTTAAACAAACAGGCAGTTGAAAGAACTGATACAGTCTGCATCTCGGTATCATAGCTTAGCTTTTCTTTCCTGTATATGTTTATCAAGTCTGTTTTCAATTTTACAAACAATTTTCTTTAATATTATAAATGCGAAAGTGTGTCTGTCTCTGACCTCTGCACGCTTAAACCGCTGAACCAATTTAGATAAAATTTGGTAAAAAGATAGATTGAGTCCTGGGAAAGGACATGGGATACTTTTCATCCCAGAAATCATCTTTTACAGAAGTATGGAAAATTATATAGAAAAATGGACTTTTGCGCAGGAATAGTCGCGAGAAATCGCAAATATTTTAATATAACGAACTACCGCCTTCCAAGTATCCTTGCATCTTCCTTACGACCCCACATCAGAGGTTTATTTTCGCCACCGAAAATAGTATCCTAGAAGCACTTATCGCTACTTAAGCTCTGAGGTCATATCTTTATTTACCAAAATCGGTTCAGCAGTTTAGGCGTAAAAGTTAACAATCAGTTATTTTCAGATCTGTCAATGTTTATATTGTTGAAAAATAACGCTTTTTAAATAAAGGAAATTACAATAAAAAGGACAAAGATGTATGCATAGATATGCGACATTCGCGCAGAACGCAAATAAATATTAATGTAATATAAATAAGACATACCTTCGGCCACCCTCAAGTCGCCGTCATCGAGGCACACGCGCCCGTTCACGATCACGTACTGGGGACTGCCGACCACGTGCTGGCCCTGCAAAAACGATATAATATTACAATATAAGTCAGCCTATTAGATCCCACTGCTGGGAAAAGGCCTCACCTCAACTATGAGGAGGAACGAGCCATACTTCACCACGCGGGCTTAGTGCGGATTGGTGGAGGGGTGTATGAAAGGCAAGTGACAAACCTTACTGTCAGAAGTTATCAAGCCGCCCTAGGGCCTCTGACTAGGCTTAACGACTAATACCACAGATATTAGCCGGGACCAACTGCTTAACGTGCCTTCCGAAGCACGGAGATGCTTGTCATGGACGTCACTTAAATGGTCGGAATGGTCACCCATCCAATCACGACCGCGCCGTGGGTTGCTTAACTTTTGGTATCACTACCAAAGCGCTGCCGCCACTGCGCCACAAGCACCTCTATAATATTACAATACCAAATTTTTATTATTGAAATGAGTTTGCTCTTGACTCTAGTCTTAGCCAGACGTGGCGTAGACAGAGTCGACGGTAAAGCTCACCCAGAAGGTTCTGGCACTCTCACTCACCGACGGAACACAGCAAGCTGCTTGGCGCCGGGTTCCGGTGAGGGGTGGTAGTTGAGTCCACTTACCTCGAAGATATTGAAGTCCACAGCATGTCTATTGGCAGCTGCAGAGATAGTCCTTTCAAGTCGCGGGTCCCAAACGACGTCAGCATAGCTGTTGACAGCCACGCGACAACGAGTTGAAGATCTTGGAGTTGGAGTTGATTACGTACGTCTATGTTTGCTTATCTTGAAGATATCAACGGCGTGCTTGTGGGCCGTGGCGTATACGACGATACTTTGTTACAACTGAAAAGAGCTCGCTAAACATTTTCACATCGCTTCACGCGCTTTACTCATCCTCGCATCGCTTAGCTTCCTCGCATATCTTTGGTGGAAACGAGGCCTGAGGTTTGTTCCCGATGTTAGCTGCTCATCATTTTTACTCACTTCGAAGATATAAAGTCCACTGCGACCATAAGCACAGAATAAGTACTGGTACTTCGTACAGAAGTTTGACTTTGCAATGAAATTTAAAGAAATATCTACTCAATGTCGTAAACGATATGGTATAATTTAGTTCGCCTTAGAGTCAAGCACATTCTCGTTTAGTTAGACACCTACAGAAATCCATTGCAATTTCATTCTTATAACTCTGGAATATGAATCATAATACTCTAAACCTATTCAGTGACGTACTATCATGCGACGCAATAAGGTTGACTGCTTCAAAAAGCTACTAACGCCATCTTGCGCACCTTTCTAGCACTTTATTCATGCTCGTCCAGCCAGCAACATTATCAAACATAGTGCCGTGCGCCGCCGGTGAATAAAACGCGCGGGCGTCTCGTTGCTCGCTCGCGACACACAACTTGATTAGCCCCTACCAAGGGTGCGCCGCGCGTAGGTAGGCCTGTGTATCTCCCCGCGTATGTAGCAAAAACGTACCTACGCGCGGCGACCCTTACTTAGGGGCTAAAACAAGTTGCGTGTCGCTACCGGCCAGCGACACGCTCGCGCGTTTTATTCACCGGCGGCCGCGCGGCTACGTTGCTGGCTGGACGAGAATGAATAAAGTACTAGAAAGAGGCGCTAGATGGCGTTAGAAGCTTCTCGTAGCAGTCAACCCTATCGCGTCGCGTGATATTACGTCACTGAATAGGTTTTGTGTATTATGAATCATATTCCAGAGCAATAAGTATGAAATTATCTTGCAATGGATTTTTGTAGGTGTCTACACGAAAATGTGCTTGACTCTGAGGCGAACTAAATTACGCCATATTGTTGACCACATTGAGTAGACATTTCTTTGAATACAATTGCTAAGTCATACTTCTCTACGAAGTACTAGTACTTATTCTGTGGCGTAGGTACGTTTCTGCTACCTACGCGGGGAGTTACACAAGCTTGCCATAAGTGAGAACTGGCAGGACTCATTGGTAAAATGTCTCCACTGACCTCGAAGATATTGAAGTCCACAGCATGCCTGTGGGCCGCAGCCGAGATGGTCCTCTCGAGTCGCGGGTCCCACACGACGACGTCAGCGTCGCTGTTGACGGCCAGGCGGCCCTTCGCCGGCCACAAGTTGAAGATCTTGGCCGCGTTCGCACTGGTCACGGCTACGAAGCGGCACGGGTCCATTATGCCTGGGAGAGAGAAGGATGATAGATAGATGCTGTTTGTTGCACCCCATACAGTAGACATTTAAGGCGAAATTTGCGATATCGTTGATTTTATTATATTACTGCTAAATCGGATAAATCGGATTAGAGGTGCTTGTGGCGCAGTGGCGGCAGCGCTTTGGTAGTGATACCAAAAGTTAAGCAACCCACGGCGCGGTCGTGATTGGATGGGTGACCATTCCAACCATTTAAGTGACGTCCATGACAAGCATCTCCTTGCTTCGGAAGGCACGTTAAGCAGTTGGTCCCGGCTAATATCTGTGGTATTAGTCGTTAAGCCTAGTTAGAGGCCCTAAGGCGGCTTGATAAGTTCTGACAGTAAGGTTTGTCACTTGCCTTACATACACCCCTCCACCAATCCGCACTGAGCCCGCGTGGTGAAGTATGGCTCGTTCCTCCTCATAGTTGAGGTGAGGCCTTTTCCCAGCAGTGGGATCTAATAGGCTACTTATTAAATCGGATACACTGTAAAGCTCTTATAACTATGCACTAGTTGCACTCGGAAATGTATTTAGGTCAAAACTTATTTTAATTGTAAAAACTCGATAGTTTGTAATATTATTTTAAGCGGTCCTGCACAAAATTGAGATAACTAACGTATTTCTAAATCACTTGTACGATGAGCTGAATTAGTTAAATGCATTAAACAACTTATTTACGTTAGCCTAATCATTGCACAAGGTCCTAGTCTTTTTGAAATTTGAAACAAATTCTTTATGATATAATAAACATGACTTGTAGCTAATGATATCTAAGAACATTTTTTTTAAAACTTGGTGATTTTAACGCATCAGCAATTTGTACATAAAAATGATTGTATTGATATTCCGCAGGTCCCCATCTTTTTAATATACACAAATAAAATAGAAATAAGGAAATATGAACACTTTTCAGTTTTAACACAAATGTCTGATGGTTTTGCGCATTGCGCAGAATAAACCTATTGTTCTAATTAATTCACCAAGTCTAAAACTTTAAAGTAAATGGATCTAATTACTAATATCAATAGGTTCGATTCTGTTTGAAGATCGTTTAGACCTACTCGACTTGCTTCGCGCTGCACTCCCTTAACACTCACAGCGTTCTTTCTTATTTATATAAGTTTAAATAATGTTTGAGAGTTTAGGCAGTGGATTACACGTGGAGGGCGACAATGATAGGTGGAAAATTAGTAAAGTCTGAGCGCTTATAGCTAGGTACTTGCCACATCAGCTTTCCGGGTTTAGATATCACTTCACAGGCCACAATCACTCGAAATGTCTGTAAGGAGCTTCACAGGATACACACGCGGCGAAAGCGCTCTGGTCGGTCTAGTACATGTGTCATAGGTAACGTCTCGATGTCGACTGGGGCTCCGGGGTTCTCACGGTACGTTTTAAACAAATAAAAATAAGGCAGGTAGGCGTGTGAGTGTGCGCGGCGTAGTATCAATAGGGTACACAAACAAATCAAAATATTGTAGTAAACAAATAAGAAACCAAAAATTCGCACACAGGTAGGATTTGAACCCAACCTTTGGCTAACCTGGCCAACGCTCTTACCAACTGAGCTACCGTGCACTACCACTAGCGCGAAATTCTTGGGTTTCTTTTTGAATATTGCGTGTCGTCAGCGACATCTACCCGAGCTGTATTACAATAGCAGTGGGCCAAGCAGGTATTCTTTTACAGAATAAATTCAGCATTACATAATGACGTATTTAAAAAAGAGACCAAGAATTTCACGCGAGTGGATGGACTGCACGGTAGCTCAGTTGGTAAAAGCGTAGTAGTGGTTGTGGTTTGGTAGTGGTAATAAATAAAGACAGCTTACCAGTGTTGACAGCCTTCTGCCACAAGATGGCCATGCGGTCCTCGGCGCCGTTGACCCCGTTGGGGATCTTGGCGAAGTTGTCCTTGCCGAGCTCTTTGTCCTTCTCGGAGAACGTGCAGTTGTCGCTGCCGATCAGCTGCAGCCGGTCGCTGGGGCAAACGTTTGTTAGTTTGAAAGAAAGAAAGAAAAAGCATTTATTCGGAGATCGGTGAACAAGAAACAATTTACAAATTATAAAAATGTGATCTACCGAAAAGGCATCCGACTCAGCATTAGTCGTGGTAGCCGTAGGCAAACAACGACACTGATTTTCAGCGGATGTTAGTTTTTTAGTTTACTACATGTACATAATCCAATGGTTTTTAGGGTTCCGTACCTCAAAAATAAAAAAGGAACCCCTATAGGATCACTTTGTTGTCCGTCTGTCTGTCAAGACCTTTTTTCTAAGGAACGCGTAGAAGTAGTATTGGTATTATGGCTGTTCTCGATGGCGCAGGGGCTAGCGGGTTGCCTCTCTTGCGGGAGGTACCGGTTCGTTCCCACGTGTTTTCTGAGTTATGTACATTAGTTGTTTCGCAAACCGATGCTCTTACGGTGAGGGAAAACATCGTGAGGGAACGTACACATTCAGGCGACTGCGTGTGTAACCATGATCCAAACTGGTCAGGTTCCCCTGGTAACAGGGTGACGGAAGTCAGATGGCAGTTGCTCCACTGTAATTACCTGATCTGCCACCACCTCGATCATGGTCAGCGGACCCTGGGCCCTCGCATGCGAGTTCACAACCGGGATAACGCTAGGAGGATGATGATTATGGCTGTGGTCCCTTAAAGCTGTGAGAAAATCAAGCTTCTTACGTAATCTAAAGATACGAAAATTTTAGCCGTATTACCCATAGGCCTAGAATCATGAAATTTGACAAGAAGGAAGGTATTACAGTACAAGTAAAGGAAAAAGTCCGAAAACCGCAAATTTGTGGACACCTCAAAGAAAAAAAACATGCGCGTGTCCGACTCTCACTTGGTCGGTTTTTTTTTATTCGGAAGATATCTTCTGCTGAATACGTGTCCTAATTAGATCAACTCTACCTCGTGATATTGTATAAAAATGTCAACAGCGAGACATTTTCAAGCCGGCACTTACATTGTCGCTAAAACTTCAATGATATAAAATATTATATGTTCAGTAATTGCTGCATGCTGGAAGTTAGCATAGTCAGGTGGTGTCCATACGAAGTCTCGTGTACAAACAGGTTGACACTATATCAACGCTAACTATTGAGGGTAGTTACTCACTCGGCGAGCGCCTCGCACATGGCCTGCGGCGTGTCGGGGTCGGGGCGTAGTGGCGGCGACAGCACGTGGGCAGCCGCATGGCGGAAACACGCGTTGCGGTAGTGGGTGCCTGGGGAAAAAGGATTTTCTATAAGTCATATACGAGTACATGTAGATAGCATGTAAGCTTATAAGCGGAGAGACGACGGAATTATACAGCGTGTCCGGGTTTCGACTGGCGATAATTTATGGGCTATTAGATCATCAAATGTTATAGACAAAAAACCCCATGTTGGGTTCTAACTCCATCTTGAAATGGCAGCCATTTTAATTATTTAAAAAAAAAACAATTTCTATGCATCTAGAAGTCCTAAAAGTTATTAAAATGATTCATTTGGAAGGTAACACTATCGCCTATCAGAAATCTTGCTAAAAATAAAAAAAAAAAGTTTTTTTTATTATAATGTATTATACAGGGTGGCCCGAAAGGTGACACAAAAAACTTTGTTAAATTTGTAGTTATTGTTTTATTTATTATGAATAATGATCCTTGATAAAACCAAAATAACAAAAAAATCGATGTTACCACTCTGTAATAACATGCTTGTAAAAGTTACTTTTAATTCTTTATTCAATAAACGGTATCATTGTAATGTTAATTTTGATTAAAATAATATAATGAACGATAAGATAGCTAATAAAAAAGCTAAGAAAATTCACCTTTGTACATTTAAAGGCAAGATTCGGCTAAAAAAGGCCTATTGAGCACCACGTTTTTTGGATTATAATTAAAACTTAGGGTTTTGAGCAGTTTTTAAAATTACCTAAAAGTCATGGAACTACTTTTTTTTATTTTTAATTCAAAGTTGAAAATTTAACTGTGATGTGCTTTCACCATTTTTTTTTACTTTCGGTCAATATTTTTGTACCTTACATTAATGGCAGGAAGCTGGGTATTTTATGGGTGAAAGAACAAGTCATGAGGTGAAAATATTAAAAAAGGTGCATACTTTCCGAAAAAAAAAAAACAATTATGTGGGTCCAGTCAAAAATTCCCAAATTTAATTTAAAAAAATCATAGCTCGAAAACTTCAAAAAAATCGCAAAACATACATGGGGTATTTTCGGGTACACCTAGATGTCAGGAATCCAAAAAAAAATATTTTTGTCACCTTTCGGGCCACCCTGTATAATACATTATAATAAAAAAAACTTTTTTTTTATTATAATGTATTATACAGGGTGTATTTCTGTATACCATTTTTGAGTTTTTATTATTCCTAGATCTTTATTAACATTTTAAATAAAAACTGAATATTGATTTTGGTATCTGGATATGAAATATTAAATAGTATTGAATTAAAAACATATTTTTAAAAAGAAAAATGTATATTTCGAAAAAAATATTCATATCATAGGCATATTCTGAAGCATTAAATAAATAAATAAAATTGAATTTTTTTTGAATTTTTGGATTACATAAAACCAGTCAATACCAACTGTGACAGCCAGGTTATATTCTACAAATACAAACCGATTTACACAACATTAGAAATAAATTAATACTAAAGCCACTTTTAGTCACAAACTTTAAAGAGATAAGTAAAAATTGGTTGGATTGGAATTATGTATAGGAAATCCGTCATTTTCGGCAATCGCTAGTAAGATAAAGGGTGGCCCGTTTATCTTACTAGCGGTAATCCAAAGTGGTCCAAATATTTTTTTCAGCTTGAGAGCACCATGAGTGATCATTTAAAACATACTTTAGTTAAGCGAAAACGTATGGTATAGAAAATTTTAATATTTTTGACGCAAAACCTATCTGTTATGAAAAATACTGGACAGAATCGAATGAAATTTGGTATGGGCATAGGGCAATAATCTACCTATTGCGCTATAGGCTCATCTGGTGTAAATTATCAGACTGATATTTTTTAGTTTAACTTTTTCTGTAGCTTTTTTAAATTTTTCGGCAAAAGATTGATTTTCGAAAAAAATCCAGTGAAAAAGAATGTACCGCCAAAGTTTTGCTGACACTGCTAAAAAGTATCTTAACATTGGGTTATTCTTTACATAAAAACTCATAGTAGTCTTTCGATTGCAACATCTTCAAAAACAACACCATGTACATAAAAATCGAAAAATTACGAAATTTACCATCAGTCCCCACAGTGGCAGCCAAGGTCTCCCCATAGACAGGCGGCTTCTGCCTCGCGCGAGCCGTCTCCAACGCCTGCACCGCACTCTTGGACATCATGTGCACTATATAAAGCGGTGCGTTTGCCTGCAAATTGTTAATAAGAACTTTGAAGAAGGATCGGTGAAACCCTCACATTTTTGTTTAGAGAATAAACCCCTACCATATGTTCGGACAGAAATTTTGAATTTTGAATATTCTCCTACCGAATTTTTAGGCGACGTCGCACTAAGGGGTATTTAAAGCCTAAATCCGGTCAAAAGTGTATTTTCCAAACTTTGCCAAATGGCACAAACAATGCTCGTTTCATAAAGTACAATAACCGGTCCATCCAGGGCGCGCCTCCAAACCCGTTTTCTACCTGCGCTCTCACCACAGAATCAGTCGGAACTCAGCCATTGTGTAAAACGCATGACTTTTTTCTCGGCGCTCTGGATAACTTTGCAAATTTTTTGGTGCTTATATGTGTGTGTGTGGTGAAAATTAGTTATTGAATATGGAAGCGGAAGGTATGTACTTTATATTTTAATAAATTACAGTAAATTATTTCTTAAATTTCAGCATTTAATCTTATATTGCCATTCCATAACGTGCTATTTTTCCTAAAATTTTATAACATTAGTGTTTTTGTTTATGTGTCGGACTTTGTTGTGCAACATTTTTATTATGATAATAAAGCGTTAACCTTCTCCTGACCAAAACAAAAATAAAATTGTCCCCCAACGCCCCCCCCCCCCTTTTTTAAAATATTATATAAGTTTGTAGGTGTAATTAAAAAAAAATACAATGTATGTACATTTGTTCTCAGGTACTCCGCAAATGGTGAAAACTATGACTAGGCGGGAACTTTATGATATCCTAAAGGAATTTAAACGAAAAAGAATCGATGAGAAACTTAACTTGTTAGAAGATAGGCTTGCCGAGCTGACTTTTTGCGCGACAAAAAATAGAAATGTGTTGTCTCGTTGTTTAAGGCATTTCAAGACAAGTTTTAAGCAGAAATGGACGGCAGCTAGTTACACAGATGAACGATTTTTAAAAAATAATGAGGAATGGCTTAAAACATCACTAGAGCTTCCTTTGTGGTCGTCACACAAGAGCGGTCGCCCAGTTAAACAGTTTCACGAGTTGAGTGAAAGGAGCAAGCGGCGGAAAACTGAAGAATTACGGGCTCACGTACCAGTTGAGGAGTTGACTTTCGCTGCGTGTGTTAGTCAGGGCACTTCAGGGAAAAATGATACTTCGATGATGATCAAAGAAATAACTTCAACGCCGACAAGAGCCAAGAAGATCAGAAGATTAATTTCGTCTAAAAAAGACCACGTGAAAATGAAATATACCCCACGGGAAGCGTTATCATTATTTGTTGAAGGTAATTTCACAAGAAGCCAGTGGAATTTATTACAAGGTGGACGCAAAGATATCTACCCTTGTTACTCTTTGCTGCAAAAGGCGAAAAAAGAGTGCTACCCAGATGATGACAAAATAACTGTTACAGAGACGAGTTTTAATGTTGAACTTCAAGCTTTGCTCGATCATACGTCTTGGCGCCTCATTCAATATTTAAAAGAAGTTATAGATACGTTAACTGACAATGAAAAGCAGCACTTACTCTTGATATCAAAATGGGGATGTGATGGGTCTCACCAAACTCCATTTAAGCAAAAATTTGAAAGTGTCACAGATGATGATTCAAATATATTTGTAAGCTCGATTGTTCCGGTGAGGTTGGTTGTTTCTATTGATGGTCAAACAATAAAAACCATTTGGCAGAACCCTACTCCTTCTTCGGTGAGATTTTGCAGACCGATCAGAGCTCGATTCGTACATGAAACGAAAGATGTCACTAAGGAAGAAATAAACTACATCAAAAATCAAGCCAAAGATCTGATAAAAACTAAAGAAAGTGAAACATCAGTGCAAATCACTCACAATATTTTGCTGACAATGTTAGACGGAAAGGTCAGCAACTCCGGAAAGGTCTGCAACTCCGCAACGGACACTGCATCAACTATGCGATGTTATATATGCGGTCAAACATCAAAAGACTTTAATAAATAAATAAAAAATGCCATAAAAAAAGAAGCTCTACGGTTCGTGCTCTCAGTACTTAATGCCAGAATACGCTTTTTTGAGTTATTGTTGCATTTAGCATATAAAGAACCCATTAAAAAGTTGCAAGCCCGTACACCAGAAGATAAAAAAATTGTTAAAGAAACAAAAGAGAAAATACAGAAATGTTTTAGAGCTGAAATGGGTCTGCTTGTTGATGTTCCCAAAGCTGGCTATGGAAATAGTGATGATGATAATGATATATGATGGGAATACGTCTAGAAGATTTTTTCAAAACGCAGAATGCTCTTCTCGCATCACCGGCATCAACAGGGAATTAATTACTAGGTTTAAAGTAATTCTTGAGGTAATATCAAGTGGTTATAACATTGATTACCAAAAATTCGATGATTATGCTCAAGACACTGCCAAACTATATGTGCAATTGTACGGCTGGCATCCAATGTCGCCTAAAGTCCACAAAATTCTAATACATGGAGCGCAGGTGATGGAAGAGACAATTCTTCCAATAGGACAATTGTCTGAGGAGGCCGCTAAAGCACAAAATAAGCATTTGCGCAAATATCGGGTGGACTATGCACGGAAATTTTCGAGAACTGAATGTAACAGAGACGATTTAAATAGATTACTTCTGACATCCGATCCTCTCATCAGCTGTAGTCGGCCAAAGAATAAGAAGAAAATCTTGCCATTTTCCAACGATGCAAAGACGATTTTAATTGCAGCAACACCGAACTTAAACAAGTCTGATGACAATACTGTCGAAGATGGTGATATAGGGGAAGATTCTGATGTCATCAGCGAATAAGATGGCATATGATTTTTAACCAATTTCAATTTGTTTGAAACCATTGAAAAAAAAATGTACTTATATGTTTTTCGTATGTTTTTTTTATATTAAATCGATAATTTGATCCAAAATTGTTTTTCATTACGTTTTGAGATAATATAGGCCCCTAAATAATTTTGACCGGATTTTTGCCTCAAATACCCCTTAGTGCGTCGGCTAAATGCAACAGAGATCAATCATGGGGATATTATAGTGCCACGTGCGTGTCCAATACACCGGTGCATTCTCTTTACCTTCACTCTTATAGTTCGTTGAGACGGCAATCCGACATGACTAATACAAATTTCGGAAAATTCAACTCAAAATTTCGGGATTCGAACCCGGAACTAACGTTCGAGGCAGGCACATAATTTATAAGTAGTTTAAATATAACGCAAAGACAAAGGTTAGTAGATGTTGTGGCCAATGCCGCATCATCATTGGATGATGATCGTTAGTCCAGGATATTACCTGGTTAGCAATCACGCAGGCCCTGTTCACTGCTTCCGCCTCGACCTCTTCATTCCTGGACAGCTGGTGGCCGTGAGGGCCTGTCACACCCGCTTCTAAAAGCTTCTCCGTATTGCGAGCTATGATGTGCCCGTTTTCTGCGTGGACCTGGAACATAATGAGATAGATACAGTGGTCAGCACATAAGACTATCCATTTTTGCTGCAAAATCACCCCTATTACAACTGCATGGGACTGTGATTAAAAAATCTGAAACCCTGTCTTAACCGTACAAACACAGCAAATGTATCAAATTATAATTTCGACAGTTCTAGAATGGGCAATTAAAAGGCATTTAGGTACCTATTTCATATTAAAGCATGTTTGAGGGTTAAAGCATATGGTGTAATTTAACTCGCCTTAGAGTAAACGCTCATTCGTTTAGACGCCTACCGAAATCCATTGCAAGCGAATTTAATTCTTAGAACTCGAAATAACAATTCACAATACACTAAACGTTTTTAGTCATATCATACGGCGCGCTAGGCAGATCCCACCATCAGATGGGATTAATAATGCCCAGGTGAGAGAGAGAGAAAGAGAGAGAGAGATAGGGTGCGCTAGGGTTGACTGCTGCAAGAAGCTACTATCGCCATCTAGCGCATCGAACAAGCACTTTACTCTTGCTCGTCCAGCCAGCAACAAAAAGCGCGTGTCACGTCTTACTGCTCGCTCGCGAATTTCTACTAGATCATCCTACCACTGCCGCGCTTAGGTACCTAAGTTTTCGCTACTTACACCGAGAGTGAGACAGACCTACTATATTAGAAAAATAATATTACCAGAGGCAGAGCCCTCAACTCAGTGCAGGTCTCCATAGCGCAGTACAGATCATAATCGTTGAGCATCCACGAATCTTTGTACGCCATGAACATCTTGAAGGAGTTGACTCCGTAGTCTTCAGAGCAGAGTTTCTCCATTTCCTTCTTGACTGAGGGAGACCACCAAGTCACTCCGACGTGGAGACCGTAGTCGCAACAGACCTGGGAATAGAAGGGTATGGTATTGTCGGTTTATATGTTTCTTTAAGTTGTGACTTTTTGGGCTACCAAGCCTCTTCTCTCTCACCACTGCAACTAATCCTGTTAATCCAGGCTATGTAGATGTGGCTTCCGTACAATTAGTAAAAAAATACTTACTTCACAGACAGACATAACGTAACACAGATGTATTTAGTGTTTATTCCAATTTGATGCGTCCACGCGTTCCTAAGAAAAGGGTTGACAGACAGACGGACTACAAAGTAATCCTATATAATAACCTTTTGAGGTGCGGGACTCAAAAAATTTGCAGATAATATTACCTTGCCGTCGGCCTTCTGCCTCCAGTTGTTGTAAGCTTCTAGAAGAGACTGCCCCTTTTGTGGCAGAACGAAGTCAACTGAAAGTAAAAGTAAGTATTAAACTAATTTTAAAAAACAAATTTACTCGACTGCAAAAATGATTTTATTTTTGAAACGGTCTTTTTAGCTTACTAACTAGCTTTTATTTAATACCCATATTGCTAAAATAAGAAGAAAGAAAACAACTCCCTTTTTTCATATTTGGGCGCCAATTGTAAGTATACATATAGCCTAATCCCATCCCATTCGAGTTTGATTCCATATGCCGCTAATACCAATGACATTTTGAGTTATTTTCATTAGTTTTTCCACTAACTGATGCTCCTACGATGAGGGATTTCATCATCAACATCAGGGAGGTTTTCCATCGTGAGTAAACCTGACCAAAAGCTGGTCAGGTTCCCCCTGTTAAATGTCGCGGAGGTCAGACGGCAGGTGCTCCACTATAATTACCTGATCTGCCATATCGTGGATAATAGTCCAAAGCAGACCCTGGGCCCTCGTGAGTGCACAACCGGGATAACGCTAAGATAATCATGATATTTATTATATACTCACGGACAGTTGTAGTCCCTCCAGCGACCGCAGCTCTGGTCCCCTTGTAGAAGTCGTCAGCAGCCTTGGCCCCCATCATCTCCAGCTCAAAGTGGGTGTGAGGGTCAATCCCTCCGGGCATCACCAGCTTGCCGGTGGCGTCGATGACTCGAGTTCCACCTGGGATGATGAGGTTGCGGCCCACTTGTCTGGAAGAAGGGAAAATAAGGGGTTTAGAAGGAAAATACCAGGCAAGTGGAACGGATTAGCGCACTTAATATTAGGGTATCCACGTATTAGGGTTTCGTGCATAAAAATGTTTTTTTATATTAGTACGGACCCCTCAGTGCGCATACTAGGTATTATTATTAATGCGAAGTGTGTTTGTCTGTCTGTTACCTCTTCAAGCGACCCGCCGCGCTGAACCGAAATTAATTTAGATGAAAGGTGCCCGGAGATAGTACGGACTGCCTTACGGAGGACATAGGCTACTACTATTCTGTCGCGATATAAAACTTTTTGGAGGATGGAATGTTTTTTCTAAACATTTCAACAATGTTCTTACGGATCCGCCACACAAAAAACAAAGAGTCTTTGAAATTCTTTGATTCGCAAAAAAAAATACTAAGTGTAATTAAAAATACAACAATGCGCCCTTAATGTTGCTTCAAAAGTAGAATTAATTTTCAAACATAGTTTATTTTGGTCCATATTGAACCTTCTTTCGAACTTTTTTCAATTGAGAAAAAATCGGCTGAGTCACACAACATCCCGTTACGATTTAACGCTCAGTGATTTAATTTAACCAATTGTTAACGTTAGTTTAACGAAACGCGTTACATTAGGGTTAATAATCTATTGGCCTGGTATTTTAAATGATGCGGGAACGTTTTTCTGGGGTCCCTTATTATCTTGATTCTCGTTAACGGGATAAAAAATTCGAATTAATAATACACATCATAGTGTGGTATCCTATATTACCTATACCTATCCATAATGATTTATAGCATTTAGGCGAATTCGTATCTTACAGTTAAACTTACTTCGTTACCTCGTCGTCGCCCCTTTAACCTGTCAACGCAGAGCTTCACATGGGTGTGGTGCCATGGAACCTCGATGCTGACAGGTTAACATAAAAATCGTCGACACGGCGCGGCGGTTACTTCAAGAAAGTCCGCCACTTTCTTGAAGTAACCGCCTTTAGCGATAACAGGTACTTTTACATCTACACTAATATTATAAAGAGGAAAGATTTGATTTTTGTTTGTACAGACAACCAAAAAACCAAATCTTTCCTCTTCAATACAGATTGAATAGGCTCCGAAACTACTGGAACGATTCAAATGAAATTTGATACAGAGATAGTTTGAGACCCAGGGAAGGACATAGGCTTCTTTTTGTCGCGAAACTAAATCATCAGGGGGTTGAAATTGAGGATGAAAGCTTGTATGGAAAATCCGACTATGTTAAGACTGATTTTGAGCACGGAATATTCTGTTTAAGTTCCTTAAACTAAGCAATGATTGTTGCTCTTCTTGTATTGAATAGACCCAATCACCAGATTTTTCACTAAACTGATGTCCGAGTAGCACGAAAACACCTTTATGCTATTTCATCAGCAGAAAACTTTACATAACAAATTACTAAGCTGTGTGAACAGTAAAACTGATGTGTCCCTTCGTAATAACAATGCCTACCATTAACTAATGCCATTGTAATTTTATGTAACGATTATGTACAGGCATCACTTATGTTTCCTTGGCCTGCTGAACCTTACTTATGTAGGTATTATGTCATTGCCTCTTGCCATAGCAACTGGGGCTAACGTGTCTAAAAATAGGAAATTATTTTATGAAATCCATACTAATTAAATAAATGCGAAATTGTGTCTGTCTCAATAAAACTGTAAAAACAGTTAAAATTAAATCGATTACTAGACATACCTTCCTTCACACACAAACTTACATCAACAGAAGAATCGAATAGCAATAATTCATTCAATGACTCCTAAAAACTAAACTCAATAAAAACGAAAAGTTCCGTACATAGCGAAACATCGCTTCATATGGAACAACCGGCGACGGGTTACTACTAGGGTTGCCAATTCATTTGTTGTAGAAATTGGCGAAAATTTATTGTTTAAGCCTTCAGACCGGATCGCAGATAGCAGGATCACACCGGATGCAGGCCGTTTGCAACCGGTCGTTGTGGAAAACCATGGGGGAGGCCTATGTTCAGCAGTGGACGTCCTACGGCTGACAATGATGATGATGATTGTTCAAGGTTTCAAATTATTTTGGCGTCGCTTTACTATAAGAATTTTCTTTTGCATTGACAAATAATGTTCAGATCTGAGTGGTATCTGCTACCGGTGCCAGTGCTGGTATCCCAATGCAATATCAATGGCTTTGCAAATAACTAGCTGCTAAAAACCATATCGATATTTGTGACCGCAGCGGATAGCGGTCTTCCGAAGATGCTTGGGCTTTAGTGTCGTTGTCGACGTCTTGTTTGCTTTCACAGAATAATATTCCTCCTAGGTCCTAGCCGAATATCGACTACAGCGGCCTATCTCAACAGAGACAAGCCAACTGCGCGGGATATATTATAGTGCACAAGTGAGTGCGCAATACATAAGTGCACTCTCTATTCCTTCACTCTCATAATTCGGTGAGACGGCAGTCCGACAAGACCGTAGAGAGATCAGGCGCAGGACTAACGGCTTAACGTGTTCTCTGAGGCACGGGGTGTTAACACCACCAACTTTCTTACTCCGGAGCTGTGTCTGAGTTATTTCAAGTCAGAAAACCCCAACATTCTCGGCCTGACCCGGGGCCTCGTGGATAGTACGACGTAGAAAGAGGCAGGGTACTCCACAGAATATTCTATATGTAAATTTTCAGTGTTTTCACGGCGGTAGCTGATACCGCTAAGCTAAATATGCATCCAAATACCAATAAGTGTTGTTCCAGTTCGGTCAGTCAGGACAATGTAGGTATAAATCGACGCGATATTCTGATGGGAAAATATGATTCCGTGCTTCGGCATGCTTACATCCAAAGAATGCATCGAGGCATGTTAGACGCCCAAGGCGGCTCCATAAAGTCAGACAATTGGGTTGCTAAAGCCACACGTCAAGAAGAACCAAGCCCCCAAGAGAGACTTTCTCGTTTCCTAAACTAGTGTCTCGAAGCACCAAAAGGGCCCAAAAAATAAGGAGACATGTTCGGGCCCCACATGGGCCAATATTTTTTAGTTATTTTGACGTTCATAAGTGGCATTTTCTGTTCTAAATTGAATATATATAGTTTTATTTATTTATCAGAATAAAAGATTACATTATAGATATACGAGTAGGTCTACTTAACACCTAAAAACCGCAGAGGTTTAACTTGATGCTAAATAAAAGCTTACAAAATAAAAGCGTACAAGAGTAGGTTAATTATTAATGACTTTAACTTTGAAAAAAAAAGACAAATCCCAACATATAATTTTTGTCAGCCCTGTGCACGCGCACGCTCGTTACCGCATTAGCGGCTTCCGGCGCGCATTGAAGTGCGCAGCGCGACGCAAGCCACGATTTGAATTCGGAACTTGTTCCGTGTTTGAAAATGATGGCCAGCACATCAGATTATACAGTTTTGTTGCAAAAGTATCCTTATTAGAACTGCATAAGATGCCACAGTGTTTACCTTGACGTGCTGTGTCGTCCGTACTTTAAAGTTAAAAATTGTTGAATGAAATCGTTGGTAGAATAAAGCTTGGGTAATTGACAACCCTACTGTCAGTTAGACTTAATTTATGCGTCTGACTTGACTCTTCCGAAAATGCTTAAACCGGAAACATCCTGGCTAGATCGTAATAGAAACAAACTAACAACTTTATTTTACCATTGTGGTGTCTCGAAAACGCTAAGAACGGGGAGGTCCGGGTCAAGTATATCTTCCTGACCACAGATGTATAGACCAAGGTTGGATATTGAGAACAGAGAATTTTGATTTTAAGTTACGTTCAGCATCAAAAGTATCTGAATTTGAGTACTTTGCCAAAGTAAAGTCTAGCGTTACGTATTAGAATTCAGCCATGACACTTTTAGATTACTATAACCAAAAACATGAATTGATTGTGCCGAAGTACTTAAAATATTACATACTTTTGATGTTGACTGTACTAAGATTAGGGCTGGGTTGCACCAACTTCATATCAGCCTATTGCAGTCCACTGCTGGACATAGGCCACTCCAAGACGGCGCCAACTTTCACGGTCCTCCGCATTCAGCCACCACCGGCCACCTTCCTCAGGTCGTCGGTCCACCTAGCAGGGGGGCGTCCAACACTACGTTTCCCGAGACGTGGTCTCCATTCGAGAACCTTCCTACTCCAATGCCCGCAATCCTTCCTACTCCAATGCACCAACTTACCATAAACATATTTAGGTATTATGTGCTTTAACTTCCTTTACAAAACGTCAAAAATATGTCAAACCCCATAAAAAAAAACCAGTTATTGCTATAGTTACGGCATATAAGTCAGCCTATTAGATCCCACTGCTGGGAAAAGGCCTCACCTCAACTATGAGGAGGAACGAGCCATACTTCACCACGCGGGCTCAGTGCGGATTGGTGGAGGGGTGTATGTAAGGCAAGTGACAAACCTTACTGTCAGATGTTATCAAGCCGCCCTAGGGCCTCTGACTAGGCTTAACGACTAATACCACAGATATTAGCCGGGACCAACTGCTTAACGTGCCTTCCGAAGCACGGAGATGCTTGTCATGGATGTCACTTAAATGGTCGGAATGGTCACCCATCCAATCACGACCGCGCCGTGGGTTGCTTAACTTTTGGTATCACTACCAAAGCGCTGCCGCCACTGCGCCACAAGCACCTCACCTTACGGCATGGCCTAACTAAATCCAAGTTGTCACAGAAAAAAAAATTTACTACTATGGTTCAGTAACGAATTAGAAAGTGAAAAAGTAACGCCTAATTGTAATTAATATCACTTTTATGCACGACTTAATTATTTCAAAAATTACAAAACAGCGTTCAAAATCTTCAATTACCGAAAAATAAACAGTTAAGATCATTAATTTGCTAAATTATCTCCACCCCATAGCATAATTGATATTTGGGAGCGTATCTAATCGTGGATCGGTTTACAAACCGGCCATGTTTTTTCCCCATCAAACTGGGCTATTGTTCCGTACACAAACCTTATTGGGTCAGTTACCTGTATTATCTGATAACCTTGGAAAAAGCACTCCTGAATGAACGAGCTGAAATCGTAGCCAATATTAGAAATCAACAAGACTATATTTATATATTTTTTGCTAAATCGCCTCCTTTCAGAACGGAATAAGGTACCTCGGAGCTTAATAAAACTACAGGATAGAGTCACATCACATTTGACCTTAGTTCATTTTTTTTTTCATGTGAGTCTTACCATTTTCGTGACACAAAAAATATATATATTTGTTCCGATATTTCTACAAGTAATTAAATGTCTGTGGTTATTTTTATACGCTCAAATCATCTCCTAGACAATTAAAACAAAATTCTGTAACATTTTTATAAGCTCTCAAAAAGAATAAAAAAAATATAATTCAAAATCTCAAAATATGGTAAGACTTCCACTTTATGTTTTTTGACATCTTATAATTGTAGGTACTATAATTTATTCTGCACTGACATTCTGACTGGCTTGTTGGTCTAGTGTTCAGCACGTTGGGTACTGTCCACGAGGTCCCGGGTTCGAATCCCGGGTCGGGGCGAGAGTGTTTGAGTTTTTCTGTCTTGAAATTACTCAGACACAGCTCCGGAGTCAGGAAGTTGGTGGTGCTAACACCCTCGTGGTGCCTCGGAAAGCACGTTAAGCCGTTGGTCCTGCGCCTGATCTCTCTACGGTCATGTCGGACTGCCATCTCACCGAATTATGAGAGTGAAGGAACAGAGAGTGCACCTGTGTATTGCGCACACACTTGTGCACTATAATATGTCCTGCGCAGTTGGCTAATCTCTGTTAAGATAGGCCGCCGTGGTCGAAATTCGGCTAGGAGGACACATTATTATAATTTAGTCTGTGCTTGAAGTAAAGTAAGTAGGGCATGATGGATGACCACATATGTAGGTACTTAAACGACTATCCTTAGTTTACTGGATACTCTGTAGGTACCTATATGTTTATTACTACTTAAAATGTTTATCAAATTGGTATGAGTTAATACCAACTTTAATCAAAATGGGTTCACATTCCGATTATTAGCACGCATAAATAATAGTGCGAGTACAACAAGAGTTTGTCAAATGACGTCTTCTAGATTTCTTCAGTCTCACGTCTTACGCACTGCGCCACGCCGCAACGTTGACTGGTGCGAAATTAGCGAACAGTAGTCTGTGTTAAACAATGCGGAAGAAAAACGCATGAAAACTTGAAAGCACGCGTTTTCCAAAACATAAGACTAATATAGATCGGTTTCACCCCCGATAACCCTCACATCACATACTAAATTTCACCGAAATCGTTAGAGCCGTTTCTGAGATCTTAAATAAATAAATACAAGAATTGCTCGATTAAAGGTATACGAGTAAAATTAATCTATGGTCAAAGCAAGCTAGTAGAAAATTAAAACGACCTGGGCCCTATTTCACCAAACGTGACAGGCGCGACAATTGTCACAAAATATTTTTTTAAGTTATTTCATTTATTATATACGAGGGTCAAACTGAAAGTTCTTAGAACTGGCCACTTATAAACAATATAATAAAAAAAATATTCTAAAATTTGAAAATAGAACTCTTTGCCAATATTACTGAGTATATATTTCATTCATTTGTCATTTGTTTTACGACTTGGCGGCCAATTGAAAATTGTCTGTGTCACGTCAAAATGAATTTAACACGAGAAAATTTTCGTGCAATGATTTTTTATGACTTTCGATGTCATTTAAGTCAACAAGAAAGTTATGATAGACTACGATTGGCCTTTCACGATGAAGCCCCATCTCGTGCGACTGTTTACAACTGGTTTAATGAGTTTAAACGTGGTCGCACTAATCTCACTGATGATGTACGTGAGGGACGGCCTTCTACGGCGACGACTGAAAATAACATCTGTGTTGTGCGGCGTATGATAGAGACTGACAAAAGAGTGACCTATCAGCAGATTCGGACAAGCTTAGGCATCGGTATGAGTCAAGTGCACAAAATCCTCCACGAACATTTAGCGGTCAGGAAGCTTTGCGCCCGGTGGATACCTCATAATTTGACTAAGGCTCAAAAACTCCATCGTGTGGATTGGTGCCGTAAAATGATTGAAAGATTTAACGGAGGTGACTCAAATGCTGTGTTCGACATACTAACAGGTGACGAAAGCTGGATTTACTGTTATGATCCTGAAACCAAAAGACAATCTGCTCAGTGGGTGTTTCCTTTCGAGGAGTTGCCAACTAAAGTGAAGAGAGATCGAAGTGCGGGAAAAAAAATGGTGGCCTCGTTCTTTGGAAGGATAGGTCATTTCGCAACAATTGTGTTAGAGGATCAAAAAACAGTTTCTGCAGAATGGTACACTACCAATTGTTTGCCACTTGTCTTGGAAAAAGTTCGAGAGAAACGACCTCGCAGTAGGATCCTCCTTCACCACGACAACGCCTCGTCGCACACCGCCAAGCGAACGATCGACTATTTGGCGACATCAAACGTTGAATTACTGGGTCACCCGCCGTATAGCCCCGACCTCGCGCCTTGTGATTTTTATTTATTTCCAAAAATTAAAGAAAAACTTAAAGGAAAGCGGTTTATGAATGCTGAAGAAGCGGTGGCTGCGTATCGCGATGCCATTGAAGAGACCCCTAAGGACGAGTGGGCAAAGTGCTTTTCCCAGTGGTTCCATCGCATGCAGCGGTGTATTGACGTCAATGGACAATATTTTGAAAAGATATAATAAAACTAATAACTGGCTAATGTAATCAGTTTTTGATTTTCTAAGAACTTTCAGTTTGACCCTCGTACTAGCTGTTGTCCGCGACTTCGTACGCGTAGACTCGATGATGCAAAATATTTTATACTCCAGCCGCCATCCAGCTATCGTGATCTCTTCGTCTACCATGTCGTAAGGAGAAGAGAGGAATGAAAAATCAAGGTCAATAGGCACTCTTTTTTAGATATGTTACTATCACCTCGCTATCTGCCTCTGCTAAGAAAATTTCGCATGGCAATAACACCGACTCCAAAACTAAATATTGTCGTATATCTTTTGTTAGTAAAAGTGTAAAGGTAATTTTTAAAATTTTCAAGTTACTTTATTGAAGACAGTTTTATTCCTTTGTAAAAAAATAAAAGTAGGTAACTTTAGTAAGTTTTAGGTCAGACTCAAACCTTCCTACGCAATAGATGAATGTGGTTTAGCATCTATTTATTGTGTCCCTAGCCTGCTCAAAGGTCGGTTTGTAAGTAACTACTATCGTAAAGTTATTATTATTAAGAGCCTGTCGCGTCCACTGCAGGGCAAAGGCCTACCTACCCTTTCCCCTATATCGTTAAGTAAGTAAGACTATTCTTATAGTTCAATTTCCGTTAGTAGGTGATAAGTAGGTAATATAAAAAAGAGCCAATTGACTTTGACCGTTTATTAATGAAATTACCAAATACATTAATTTAACAAAATTTCGACAAACTGTCTGGTGAAAGTATCCACGAACTACTAAGCGTTAAGGTTAGCACCATAAAATTATCTGAAGGATTCTCACGATTTCTCCAGGTTTCCGCCACCAGATCGTAACTTGGAGACAGTAGGATTACCTTGGGAGTTTGAAAATTAGTCTAAAGTAATTTAGCATATCAATTGCTCCAGACCTTCAATTTGTGTTAGTCAATAGAAAATGCTCATCACGCTGAACAATGATCCCTAAGGCGCTCTATTAATATCTCTTATAGTTGTGCTGAGCTGCTAGGGTTCTATATCAGTTGCTCCAGACCTTCAATTTGTGTACGTCAATACAAAATGCTCATCACGCTGAACAATGTTCCCTGAGGTGCGCTATTCATATCTCTTATAGTTGAGGTGAGCTGCAAGGGTTCTATATCAGTTGCTCCAGACCTTCAATTTGTGTACATCAATAGAAAGTGCTTACCACGCTAAACAATGTTCCCTAAGGTGCTCTATTCGTATATCTTATAATTGAGCTGAGTTGCTAGGGTTCCATATCAGTTGCTTCAGACCTTCAATTTGTGTATGTCAATAAAAAATGCTCATCACGCTAAATAACTTTTCTTAAGGCGCTGCTTTCATATCTCTCTTAGTTTAAGTGTACTGCTAAGGTTCCACGTCAGGTACTCCGATCTTCAAAATAGGTTATAGCCTAGTATTTGCCCAGACTCAATAGCTACACAATAAAAAAAGTTTTATTCAAATCGATTCAGTAGTTTCGGAGATTAGCGTGTACAAACAGATAAACAGACAAAAAATTAATAGTTGTAGATTCCTATTCTGTTACTATTTTAACATCACCCTCAATTAGTTTTTTGGTAAAAATACTCAATGTACAGACGCATTGGTTTTACTGTTTTATTATATGTATAGATTTTCCAATAGTTTTACTTATTCTATATTTTTCTTTAAATACAAAGCTACTGGTTTCAATTAAAATATTTATCCATTCTTTATTATTTCGTCTGTATGAGATCCCGACTAAATCGCAATGACAGTCATACCTTTTGTTTGCACGGCGAAAATACTTCAATTGTCACGCACAACAGACACAGCTCCGACCGCATGTCAAGAATTCCCGACAATTTCTACAAATATGTCGAGTTGTAAAAAAATATTGCTGTTTCTCAACTGTACTGATACTGACAATTGTCACATAAATACTAGGAACGTTTACAATTTTTAGCTGACATATGTCACTGACATATTTTATGTCGGTTTGGTGAAATAGGGCCCTGAGTGATCCGTAGCGTATTTTCTAACGCTATTTGCATTGACCATAACGCTCCACTTCCATCTAGTCACACCTCGCCCACAATGTATGGTTGCGACACGCACGCGATACTCTTTTTTGAAAATGGCGCGATAGCCGAGCGGAGAAAACTTCACTTCTCATCCGTGAGGTCATGAGTTCGATCCCGGCCTGTACCACTGAGTTTTAATAAAAACTTAAGTACAGTCTTCAAAGATATTGCTGCTTAACGGTGAAGGACAACATCGTGAGGAAACCTGCACACTAGTTGGCTAGTGTGTGAAATGGAGAAGGCAATGGCAAACCACTCCATCAAAATTTGCCAAGAAAGTCGTTGTGTGTGTTTCATTCCAAATAATGATCACGACCCTCAGTCATGAGGTATACGACTATGAAGAAGATACTCTTTCTTTTGGAAGACATTTAAGTACAAAAGTAGGCCAGGCGGACTCGCGCACGAAGGAACAATTCCATACTATTATCTATACAACATCAGATACTATATTATAACCTTTCTTTTAGTTAGCAATAAAATAACTCAAATATTAATTTTATTCCGGTTTAATTTGTTGTTATAGCGGCAACAGAAATACATCATCTGAAAATTCCAACTGTCTAGCTATCACGGTTCATGAGATACAGCCTGGTGACAGACAGACAAACAGATAGCGAAGTCTTAGTAATAGGGTCCCGTTTTTACCTTTTGGGTACGGAACCCTAAAAATTGTTAAAGATAACAGAATCGATGCTTTAGGTAGCTTTTATCACTTAAGTATAAGTGGAATTCGTAATTGTTTTCCTATCAACTTTCTCGTCATAACAATAGCATGCAAAACGTAGATTACATAGACAAGTAAGTTAGAAAATATGGCCATTTAGAAATACTTTTGACGAGAAAAACCACCATAGTTCGCGTCACGCGAAGTTACGTATGAAAAGAAATAGAATTTCACGATTTATTTAAAGTTTTAATTGGATACATTTTAAATTGTAACGACCGACAGTGTAGAAAGAAATGTATCTAAATTCCATAGGAATTCAGACGTTTTAAGGTTCCGTCCACAAGAGTTAGCCTTTTGATCTAAGGAACCAAAATAGTTTCGCCATGATGTTTGCCTGTCCGCGGATTAGCTCAAGCCTCAAATATACTTAGGCTCACTTGCGCAAGTTCTTAGCTAATTCGGATCTGAGTTGAAAGCCGGAAGGTCCACGGTCCGGAAGGGCCTGTGATCTGAGTAAAAAGTCGTCCGGATTAGCTAATCCGGACTTGCGCAAGTGGGCCTTCCTAAGTAACTACCTACTAGAAAGCTGTATCGCCTGCCCAAACTTCTTAACGCCTGTAGTATCTTAAGATAACAATTGATTGCCTATTGTAACTGATTTACGCCTAATACAAACTTCTGGCTGTGCGCATGGCTACCTACGAGTAATAAACAAACTCACATAACTATTAAGTCTTCTGTGCTATTAAAGATTACCATGTCCATTTTTCTGACAAAATGATAAATGGTAATCTATGGTGAACGTTATGCTATTTATCAATCCAGTCACACACGAACATGCATCCCTTATTTGGATTACAATAAATCTATTACCATACGAAAATTTAAATAGAGACATACATTTAAATTAAATATATGAGAAGAGTTTAAATTGGTTTCATACAAATCATAAAATGAATGAGGGCTATGGATGTCCAATTCCATAAAAGTTATCAATCGGGTATTCAACGTGTCATAGCCAATGAATTGCTGACTTAGAAAAGTAAACGAACACATAAAATCCTCTTTTATAGAGTCGATTAAAAATGAAAAGTAAATGCTAAAATAAACTGAGATGCTGTACTGAACCTTTCATTAAGAAGTATATGATAAAAGGATATTATACGAATGGCAGTATGATTCGGGTTTTCTTTTGATTAGATTATAATTATTATTTAAGTTTCTATTTTTTTCCTAAATTTAAATTTAGTTTTAAGCTAGCTGGACCCAGATTTGTAGGTAGGAAATTCTCCACAAGTGACTCATTCCAACTACAAATATTTGTGTGTACGAAATCAAATCTACTTTTCGCTTATTCCGAAAATTGCCGATTTTCGATAAGAAGTCACGGAATACGCGCTCGTAACGACACTGGGGGGTTATTTCGGCATTCTGCGTAATGAAGCGTGCACGATAATGTTAGGCGATTGAGGTTAGTGTTGCGTCGCGTTCTATAGTTTTCTTTTGACGTTTGTGGATCGTGATTAGTTTACGGGCGAACTTTCTCATGGACATTTGAGTTGATGTAAAACAGTTTACACGACTGATAGTGAGTAGATAGATGGTGGGTGAGGTGTGGTGTAGTAATAATGTAAAACCCAACACTTTCGTCCCGACCCGGGATTTGAACCCGGCACCTCGTGTATAGTACCCAGCGTGCTGACCACTTAAACCAACGAGACAGGCAGTGGTGTAGTATGGACAACTCGTCAAGATAATAAGTGTAGCTTTACGCTTTTTAACTGCTAAGAAGTTTGGCTACTGTTGAATTTTTATTTGCCATGTATGTAACTTATTTACTACAAATAACGAAAATAAATTTTTAGGGATTACTTTCCAACAATTGTCTGATGTGCTGGCCACATGAATAAATACTTTTCTCAAAAGAATAGGTAATAAATTAACTCTGTGTGTAAAGAAGTTTCATAATTATAACGAGAGTAGGTAGAAAATTAACTAATTTATTAAATTCTTACGAAACGGAGTCTTAAAAATATGAAATGTACTCATGGCCGCACGTCCGACTACCAAACTTCGACCTTCAGACCGACGTAATTAAAGCTGTTTTCATAGTTTACATGGGTAACAACATGACAAGCTGCCGACTGTACTTAGATTATTTATGTGATCTAAGGAAATGAAATTGTGTGAGATCTTAGACGCCACCATGAGCTACCATACCACCAGAAGCAATCGTAATGATGAAGTTATTTCGTAATAATTTATACTGACGGATATAAAAGTATATAGTCCAGAATCGCCCCCATAACCTCACGCAACGCAATATAGTCACGAAAACAAGTTGCCTCATTCTTGGCAATGAAAATCGAGAAAACATGTTCGCAATGGTTTCGGTTGTTACGAAGTTTTATGTAATAACTACCTATGAGAATATACCGATCGCCTTTTGGTAGATGTCTTACACATTATACGACTTGCTGATGTCAGACTCCTCAAAAAATAAGTATTAAATATTGGAAAACATCACATACATTCATTGCTCAGATCAAAGTATCTAAAGCACTCGTGTTATGGAAATCGAAAACAACGATGGTACCAAAATGTGAATTTATACGAGTATATTGACACGATCGGAGATCGAACTTAGGACCTCAGAGATGGCGATCACGTGGTATTTGAAGAATAGGTATTTGAATAAAATGTTGCAGTCTCGATGCGATCTCTGGTAGCCGCCCAAGCAAGAAAGGAACAAATGAGCTCAGACCGATAAATCCTTCCTTAACAGCATTTCTAAAGTCTCCTATTTCCTCATCCGAAATTGAACAAATGATAATATTTTCTTTTAAAATGATTTCTCAAAAGGTGGGACTATGCTCCTATGTTTTTAGTTTAAGTGTTAATTTGCGTAGATTTTTTTGGCGAGCGTCTGAAAGTTGACGTTGAAATTAGGCAATTTTCTTAGTTTTTGAAGGCTTATATTTTCTTTGTTAATTCAAGTATGAAAAAAAAACGAAAATTAAGAGCATAACTGTGGTAAATGTAGATTTCATGGTAAAAAAATATTTTGCCTTTAGTCATTATCCAGGGAGAAAACAGGGGACTTCGTCTGTATGGATAAATGGCGCCTGGGGCTCTATTTTTGAATCACTCGCGTGACATTCTTATGGGGAATGCAACTTATTTTTAATTTAATACAGTCATTATAGCGTTTATTCTATCGTTCGCTTTCTGTGACTATTGGGTAGAGGCACTCGTTGCGGTTTCGAGCGATTGAGTGCAGTCGATCGAGTGTTTTAAAGATGCGGAGTTTTAGATGACGAACGAAAATCAGTAGACATCTGCACGCGAGTGATTCAAAAATAGGGCTCCTGGTCTTTCCCCTTAAAAACCGGTGTGCCAGCCACTCGGCTACTACGGAGGTCGACTGATTTACGGAGACTTTTACATTGCTTTCCAGATGCCATCAGTTTGAAAGCTATTTTGAAAGCAATAAAGTTGGGCGGCGGCCTGCAGAGTCTGCACCCGAACACGAGAAAAGAAGATAAAACTATTTGTATGATCAAGTAATCTATACTTCTATACTAATATTATAAATGCGGAAGTGTGTCTGTCTGTCTGTCTGTCTGTTATCTCTTGGCGCTTAAACCACTGAACTGATTGAGATGAAATTTGGTGTGGAGACAGTTCGAGACCCTGGAAAGGACATAGGCTACATTTCGTCGCGATATTAAAAATAAGGGGGTGAAATGTGGGATGAAAGTTTATATAGAAAAACCGACTCTTGCGGGCGAAGTCGCGGGGAACCACTAGTAACTTATAAACGCATAAACAACTGCAACTAAAAACATATTAAGATTTCTTTACGAGTTTTCTCTGGGCGCTTGATGCAATTCGTTCGTTCGTGTTTTTTATTGTCTTTTTACGTAAAATGAGTCAAGTCACCTTCATAATTTTCGGCTGTTTACGAAAATCCTTTGTTAATATTTCCGTCGATTTCGCATTTCCATTTTTCGCGCAATAAAACCACTACCCAATTAGTAGGTACTTATTTTATAAAGGTAAGTTCTATTATTCATGACATGACAAAAGCTCAATGATGTCAGTCAATGTAATAATGACTTTCACAACCATAACATGATCATCTATTGTTAACGGTAATAAGTTCTGTACAATGGATAACGCTACGAAATAGAGCAATAACACAATAATACTCACGATACCGTTAAGCGATATTACGGGGATGTGTAAGTAAACGGAGGTAGGACTTTTGTATACTAACAGCAAAGCGATGGCAAAACGAAACGTGGCACTGCCACTGCAAAAGCTCATAGATTAAATAATTCCTTCACAGAATCCATCCATATCACTTGACCAGTTATCAAGATAAGATGATCACGATTTTTTTATTGTAAACGTTTAGCTTGTTTGAACACTTATGAGAAGTGACAAACTACTAAATAAAAAGGTATCGAAGATGAAACAATTAGTTTAACAATAAGTCTTAAGTGTTATAAAAGGTTTGCATCGTCATCATCCACCTAGCGTAATCCCGGCTGTGCCCTCGCACGCGAGGGCCCAGGGTCCGCTGACCATGATCCAGGTTGTGGCAGATCAGGTAATTACAGTGGAGCGACTGCCATCTGACCTCCGTGACCCTGTTACCAGGGGAACCTGACCAGTTTGGATCATGGTTACACATGCAGTTGCCTGAATGTGGAGGTTTCCTCACGATGTTTTCCCTCACCGTAAGAGCATCGGTTAGTGAAACAACTAATGTACATAACTCAGAAAAGTCATTGGTACATGGCGGCACGTGGGATCGAACCGGCGCCTCCCGCATGAGAGGCAACCCCCTAGCCACTGCGCCACCGACCGACGCTCATCATGCGCCACCGACGCTCATCATATATATCATGTTATAAAAGGTTTGCGACGGAAAAAAATACATTCCTACTCGTATAATAATTTTATTTGAGATGCAGTGTGCGGCAAGCCGTTAGTTACGTATGATCATTAAAAATAGAGCTGAAAATTCTATTTTTTATATACTTGTACTTTAGGTTAAGTTTTAATAATACTATTTGCTACAACTCCATTATATTTAATCATGACAATATATTAAATTGTTTAAATAATATGAAAGCATATATCTTTTTATAATATTTATGTTACGTTTTGGGTTCTAATCTATCAGTTTCACTTTTTCTTACTTTGTGGTCAAAAACAGTTGAATTTCAAATAATGTTGGTTATTAGAATTTTCCGTTTTTATATTATTTCAAGCGAAACCAAAAGTGTTGAATTGAATCTGTTCACAGTCCGATTTCGTGGTTACTTTGTAATTTCCATTGAAAATAATAAATATTGGACAATCACATACATTGCTCAGATCCTCAAGTAAGTAGAAGCACTCTTGACTTGTGATGTGATATGGAGAACCGAAACAACGGTGGTACCACAGAACACCCAGACCTGAGACAATATGGACACATATTTTTTATAGATGGCAGCCCTATTAGGTGGCGGGAACAAAGAAGACGTCACTAATTAGAGCGGGACAGGTGCTTGACCCGCATTGTGCAAGCATAGAGAAACCGCGACCGCGTGCGAACTGTTTTTACGCGGCCACAGACAAAGCGCGCGAAAATACGGTCACAGACTATGTAACAGCGCAGAATAGGTAATAGGCGCCCGCAAAAAGTTTTGAATGACACTGAAAGTTTTGATAACTGATCGATTACCTGTCACAATGATTGCATTCTCATTTATGCATTTCTTGTATTTTATATGCGTTTACTGTTTCTTGTAGGGTACATGACACCATCAATCGTTGACGATCTTACTTTTTAAGGACTGTCGCAACGATATTCCTCCATATATTTATTTTGTATGGAAATATACTGCAAATGTGACGTCATGCTTTTCCGTGCTCAACGTACTTTTTAAAGATTTTACCATAGTTAAAAATGTGATATACGGATAATTGAAAAATCAATGGACGTATATCTAAAATATGGTTTAATTTGAAAGAAATTTTCTTACAAATTAATGAGAGATGATGACATTACGAGTATCATCCCAATTTTAGTCAGTGTTATTTTTACCTATTTTCAAGTAGTAGTACCTACGAGTTAGCAGTGACCCAACTAACGACTCAGTTGGAAGTCAAGACACTGGAACGAATGCACCTTGTGGTAATTAACGTAATTAAATTAATTGATGGATCACCTAAATGCGACAAGGGCGTGATTTTAGTGGCATTTAAGACTGCCGACTGGACGTAAATGTTAAGTCCCTAAAGTAACTTACTGGCGAAAGAAAAGAAAGCTTTATACTCACAATATTATGTGGTTTACAGACTTTGTTTAAACTCAAACTTTATAGGTGTGAGGTCTTTGTGTTTCTACCTGAAGTGGGAAATGTCTTATATCATGCCGAAATGCCGCTAGCTCGGTATGGTGTTCTTAGAGGTTTAAGTTTTAGTTGCGATCGATAAATACTGTGTGTACAGTTGGCAGCACGTCAGGCTACCTATTCTAACTACGAAAAAAGCTTTTATTACGTAGGGAATAGAGGCGGTCTCATGGTCAAAGTGGGGTTGTCTGACGTGCGGTCACGTGTACTTCCCACATACACAAGGATATTAAATACAAGCATGCCAGGAACCTAATAATCCAAAATACTCATGGTGAGTCACTCTCACTCCCATCATGATGTCATCGACATAGGGAGGGTTAGCGAAAATTCGGGGGTGCAGCCGAATTAGCATTAGTTTCCACTTGAAAATACTCGGCGTTATAAATAATTGAAACAACCACCCGTCTGCGGTTTTAATTTAATATGTTGGGGAAATTAATATCAAGCGGGGTTGTAATGGCAAGGAGATTGCGAAGACTGATAAATGGTATACCCAAGCAAACGCCATACACATTAAGTGCATAAGGCAGAGGGAGAGGGTAGCTGCAGCGATAGCCCAAGAGAGAACTTCACTAGTCACCCGTTAAGTCGTGGATTCGATCTCCGACCTATTATAATTTACTAAGTTTGTACAAATTAAAGTAGGTACTGTATTCGAAGGGGACCTCAGTACGCATAAGCCCATCAGCGAGCCAGAGACAGGACCATGGACGAATGCTCAAGCCATATGCCAAGGGCCTTACCCGCTGCGCGCTGGTTCTTGCTTCACTAATGGCACGGGAACGAACGCCGTCAGTTTTTAGTGGGTAGGCGGGCTTCAAGCCTGGAATCCCACATAACCCCCGACTGCCCCCGTGGTCGGAGGGTAAACGTAAGAGCATTTCCCTGACAAAAAAAGGCCCTCTCAGGGCCCTGGCAACCATGGCGCTGGTTTTTAGTGGGCCTTGACCACTGCCTAGCGGCGAAGGAAAACATTGTGAAGAGGAGACCTGCACAGTAGTCGTAGAGTGTCTGTTGGCTAGTGTGTGAAATAGAGAAGGCAATGACAAAACATTTTTCGTTCCACATGCGCATAATGAATACTCAATACTTTATTGCTCCATAATATGTAGGTACATACAGGGTGTTACAATTTAGGGTACTAGTCAATCAATATGGACCCTGTCGGGCACTGCAAAATATAGTAGTAATAATAATATGAGAGGAAGCTTTATTATAGTAATCATAGAATGTGTTATAGGTACTCGTATTTGTTTATTTTATTTTATCTTGTAAATATTTGTTAATTGTAGTAACATTTGGAAATTAATAGTTGCTTTAAGTGTTTAAAAAAGATATTATTGTTTTCTTCTTGGGTTAAACGGTCAGGTAATTTGTTATATATTTTTATGGACATGTTATAAGAGCTTGATGAAGTTAGTTGAAGACGGCAAGTAGGGATTGTCAATTTATTTGTGTTTCGAAGGGAATATTTTGTACAAGTATATTTGCACTTGGTATAAAACTCTGAATGTAAACGGACAAATTTGCAGATTTCTAAAATTTAAATACAAGGTACAGTTAGGAATTTGTATTTTTTAAATAATGGTCTACAACCGTCTGTTGGCTGAAAGTTGGCTAGAATGCGGATAAGCTGTTTTTGTTTGGTAAATAGTTTAGGGGCATCGGTGCTATTTCCCCAAAGGATCACTCCATAGCTTAACCAAGCATACGCATATGCATAATATTTGCAAAGCTTGACAATTTGGAAATATTTTTTTGTATATGAGATTTCAAGATTTAATGGGAGTGTATATTGAGGCCTAATAAATTAAAATCCCTAACTTGTTCAATCGGGGTTGAGTTAAAGGTAAGGTTTATGCATAACGGTTCTTTCTGATGGGGATTAAAAGTGATAAATTTTGTTTTGCTGAAATTTACTTCTAGATTGTCTTCCATCCAGTCGGAGATTTTAAATATCAATTGGTTTAATTTGATATGCAATTCTGAACTATTTTGGCTTGATGTCAATAACGAAATATCATCAACGAACTGGACGCACGGCTCTTCTATGGTTTTTGGTAGGTCGTTGATGTAGATAAGGAACAAGAGACGTCCAACGACACTACCTTGCGGTATCGAGGCGTTTACTCTATTTTTTTCGGAACGTATGCTTCTGATATGCTCGAATCGAACAATTCGATAACTCTGCCAGAGTTATCGAATTGTTCGATTTCGACATACTGCTCTCTATCGCGAATGTAGGATACAAACCATGAGTGGGCCAAGCCTCGAATGCCAATGATCATGCATGATCTTCGTTCATGAGGTATAAGACTATTAAAAGGCAGAGGGGTTGTGCTCCATCAGACAAGCACGAACTCAACACAAACAAATAAGTCACCCTATATATTTTTAGAAATGAAATTGCCATCGCATAAGAAAGAAGTGGGTTAGTAAGAAAACCTATTAAAAGTTGTCCTTAGTGAAAGTTACCTACATAAATCTTATTCAAATTCAGCATGTTCCTTTTAAAGCAATTAGTATCTCGTTTCACGGACAAAATGTACGTGAGTAAAATGCATTAATTAGAAATTAGAATGGAACACTCTCTATTGTTCTCCTAAAAACATTAAAAAGTTTATTTACTCTCTCCGCTTATACTTTCTCTGTTTGTTACATTGTTGGAAATAAACTTTGTTTGGGAAGACATTTGCTAACTTTATTTTGCCTGTGAAGATCGTGCACTAATAATAATATCCCAACCAGATATTGATATTGGCATAAGCTTTGCAAGCAAGCATTCTTTTCTGATATTCCTTATTCATATTAGAAGAATCATAGCACAGCTTTCAGAAGATAAGTGTAGCTATTTTTGCACCGCTTTCTTAACCGAAGCAAAAACTAAGCGTGCTGCAGTTATCTCATCTTTACGTGCCGTTTATATTCTTCAATCATCTTACTTATTGTATAACGGCATACACAGATGCACGGCAACGTCTGTCGTATCATGGGTGATGTATAAATCCGTTGCTTTGTAGCTAGGCGCATTTATTGTGACTTCCTCCATAACTGCACTGCGCCAACGCGCCGGCGAGCTACGCATGCGTGTTTACGCATATAGTGGCTCAGGGCTTTCAACTATGTTGCTTTTGTTTTTATTTGATGCCAGATATACCAGATACCTAAGTCCAAAACAGTCAGTTCATCGAAATGGTTACAGCCCCGATAGAGGAGCAAAAATTATTTATTTTGGAACACCAACAGGTTACATACAAACATTGACCGTAACACTTAATCTAAACGGAGTTGCATCTGGTATGCAACCCATTATAGGTGAATGAATAAACACGACATTGCTAGATAGGTATACTCAGTGAAGAATAGGTACAAATACAAAAATAGTGTATGCTAGTGAGTAATGGTGAATGCGAAATACATATTTGTAGGTTTTCTGTAGTCCCCTTTCATATGACACTTGAAAGGATATTCAAAAACGTCATGGTTAAGATCACAACACAACTACTTAGTGCAGGACTAGAATTTGTGTTATAGGAAAGTTTATACCCTTATTTTACCTTAACCGAATTAGTCAACTGCGCGGGAGATATGCACAAGGATGTGCGCGATACACATGTGCACTCTCCGTGCCTTCATACTCTTAGTTCAATCTCATTATCCGATTTACCAGAGAGAGATCAGGCGCAGGACCAAGCGGCTTAACATGCTTTCGAGGCACTTCATGACGACTCCAAGCTGTTTTCAAAACAAGTTTCGACCTGACCGGGATTCCTAGGAATCTCTTTACTTTTGGTAGAAAGATTGGCTGAGATAGACTTAATAAAGAAGATTTGGATTTCGAAATTCGAACACGGCGCAGAAGGACATTATTAGTTAATTAATTGTAATAATTTTGTGGCAACCCTATGTCAACCGTCATGCCGGTACTAAATGCGTAAAAAGGAAGGGTCCTAATTAGGACCGAACGGCAAAACAGTTAGCACCCATAAAGGACCTATTGTGAAAGTTGTGTATCTGTTGATATGTTAATGACACGAGTAATGTCATAGCGTAAAGTTTATTAGAAAATGACAAAAAATAATTAAGAAGCATTTGCATGAATTTTAAAAATCATTTGTTGTACAGTGAAAATTGTTAAACTGTCTACTAGAGTTTTTAAATGAATTACACTAGGTAGAATAATACTACGCGAAACCACAGAATACATAATAGTTCGCCAAACAAAAAAACAGAAACGTAAACCAACTATAAGTGACAGTTATTTATTACTAGTTTTAACATCAATGATTTACTATTTAAGTTTTAGTGGCAAGACAATGTAGACGCATAAATGGATTTAAAGTCCCCCAAATGTTATCAAAGAGGGACTTGATCAGATTCAGTTCCATGGAATAGATATTTAAAGAGATGGTTGACCTAAGACTACTGTAGTAGAATTTTAAAATCCCCTAGAAGAAAGGAGACCATGTTTTCAGACACAATAGCAAATCTATTGTTATGAGACCGCCGGCGGTCTTATGATCCTCAAGGGGTGCGGTAAATAATAAAGGGTATAACCTTGTCATTGAACTTTTATTAACAGAACATACAACTGAAACACAATTAATAATCTTCACTGCCAAGGCTACGGACTTCACTCACAGATTAATCAATCAAAATACAGTTATACACACTTCAAACGACTTCGAATAGGTATATTAACAATCGCGTGATGATAACGAACGATGTTATCTATTGAATAAAAGCGAAAGCAAAACCGGTCAACAACTATAAAGGTATGCACTTTATATTTCTTATTATCTTATCTGTAAACCACATCGAACCTATTTGGACTGGATGTAAAGAGGCAAAATTAAATGCATTCGTGCAAAAAATTGTTCCAATTTCATGTACCTATTTTATTTAAAAAAATCCTAACTCATGAAATCTTTTTCGCTCGAGTAGGTTTTACTGCTGTAGCATAATCTGTAATATTATATATTGCTATATGATGCTAATTATGTATTGCTATATGATATATGTAAATTTTTTTGTTAGCTAAAAGAGACGTAAAAAGTATTATGAGAACTTTTATATCACTGTTTGTTTACTTTAACCTTTTTGGAATCGTTAAAGCTATTTTTTGATTAAATAGCTTTTAACTATAATTTCATTTAAGGTGACGTAATAAAAACTGCAGCCATGTGCCCTTCATAAGATTTTAAAATAAATAACTTTATGTCAAATATCTTTAACTTTACTACTCTACTAGACTAGGTATATGCAATAAAGCGTAAATATAATACACAGTTACGATCATAATTAAAATTATATTATTTTCACACAGTAGGTAGAAACTAAATTGTCCATTCTATTCATTTTCTACTCTATAGTTCTTATAATATTTTTTATTCTTATAACCCGACTCCAAAGAGGAAGAGGTTTTCAACTGTATTTTTTAGGGTTCCATAGTCCGACAAGGAACCCTTATAAGATCGTTCAGCTTGTCCGTCCTAGTCTGTCACAGCAGAATATCTTCTACGTTTATGGACTGATTTGAAATTATATATAAAATAAAAATATATACTTTTTTTGCCTTAACTGTCTAATGTTTTTAGTTAATGCTACGGAACCCTTCGCGCGCGAGTCCAACTCGCACTTGGCCGGTTTTTTGTAATTGTAAACGACGGAACAAAACTTTTACTTGTTTGTTTGTAAACAAATAACGTCTTCTTCCTTCTGTTTTGCATGCGCTGCTGCGCACACGCAAGAATTAAAGGTGCAATGGTTTGTTGAAAAAAAAACCAATTGTTTTATATTCGATTTTTATAAAGTCCAGTTGAGCTAAATGCAATATTCCGGTTTTATCTACAGTTTTTTTCTACTTATCTTACTATCAATTTTAGTTTGAATTGGAAATCTGAAATCTATAACTATTTCAATTTAAAAACAATCAAGTAGGTGGTAAATAGATTAGATTTAAGGGTTGGAACGATACAACGAAACAAAACGAACACAGCATTTATGAACTAGTAACTAATTAAATAAAATCATTACAATAAGAATGTGCACCTAGCACTGCGACTGCGAGGCAATAATTGCAACAACAACAATGTTGTTTATAATTATTGTGTATTCAATAGATCAATAGAAACGATCGATATTGTTAGCTGGGAGAAAAAGTAAACTAATTTAATGTTTTCTCCTGTTTGTTCGTAGGAGCAGGCCTGTGTAGTGTGTATCTTCCCGCGTAGGTAGCAAAAACGTACCTACGCGCGGCGACCCTTTGGTGAGGGGCTAAACAAGTTGAGTGTCGCTAGCCGGCAGCGACACGCTCCCGCTTTTTATTCACCGGCGGTGCGCGACACTAGGTTGCTGGTTGGACGAGTGTGAATAAAGTCCTAGAAAGATGCGCTAGATGGCGTAAGTAGCTTCTTGTGGCAGTCAACCCTATCGCGTTGCGTGATAGTACGTCACTGAATAGGTTTAGTGTATTGTGAATCATATTCCAGAGTTATAAGAATGAAATTATCTTGCAATGTATTTCTGTAGGTGTCTACACGAAAATGTGCTTGAGTCGGAGGCGAACTGAATTACACCATATCGTTGACAACATTGAGAAGATATTTCTTTAAATTTAATTGCAAAGTCATACTTCTGTATGGAGTACTAGTACTTATTCTGAGGTAGGAGGTAGGTAGGTAGGTACTGGTGTAGTTTAGGATAGTCGTCAGTGTCATAAGATTATTTTTATAGTATGTACCTCAGCCAGTGTTCAACCATGTGCAAAATGGAGGCTCTCAATTTGTCCTAATCTTATCTTTTATATCATTCTTATTTGATAATTATTTGTTAAAGGTTGTACATAACTTGAAAATGTAATAAATTTCAAATTTCGCATTTTTTATAAGACTTTTTGTGTGTGTATGTGTGGTCAAGCGTATGAAAAGTAATAGTAATACACGTACTTAGATCTTTGGTAATTCTATTGAGGTCTTATTGGTCGAGTTTTTGTTTGTCGGGATCTTAGAATGGAATGTTAAAAAACAACTTTTATTTATATATTCTGTGGTTTTATGAAAGTCTTATGGTCTTACTTCAGATGTGGATTTACTTTTTGTAAGTCTAGCCATCTCGCTCGTTTACACAGCCACGCTTGCATGAGTGACAGGGTCGGCTACAGTCGAAAATATCGTCATCCGGAGACCTCAGGGGCTCAGGTAGGTTATGTAATGGACTGGATTTCTCCGGTCTGAGAGTTACCCTTGCTTGGGGTCACTGACACTTGTTATAATTTGTAGATGCAGTTTGACAGGGACATATTTTAAATCAGTGCAAAACTGATTCTATTATTCGCGTCAGCCTCAGCATATGCCCTTATCTCGAAAGTATCTTAAAATAAAATGTGACCTTTTTATGTGCGCTCCTCGTTACCCTCGAAATACAATGCTTCAATGTCACTTACTGCTGCACCGGTGCGGTGACATCAGCACCAAGTCTTGAAGACTGCAACCACATGGGATGACTCCAAAGTCAAAGAATAGGTAGGTAGGCACTTACCTGTTATTATTTATGGCGGATCCCCGCAAGTACAGGGCAGATAACAAATTCGTAACCCTTTTCAGGGGTTAAGAATTTTATTTTGACCTGGCAAATCTATATTCACTATAAATATTTGTTTTTAAATACTAACACTTATCACTGAGCAGTTTTTCAGAAAGTTCTTTTTCAACTGTCTACGCCACGTCTGGCTTAGTCTCGAGGCAAAAGCAAACCTCTGTTTAAGGAACCTTGATTCATGGAATTAGATAGAACTACCCTATCTCCTTTATTAGGACTCAAAATCGTGAAGCGTTCCACATTTTTAGCGAAGGGACGTGGGTTCGAGTCCCACCGGATGACACAGTCGATTAATTTTTGTAAGTGAAATTTGATTTAATTTCGTAAAAACTTGCAAAATAATTGCTTAAGTTATAAAAATATAAAAGGACTCAAACTATCTCCAAGTATTATTAATTTCATCTATATCGGTGCAGCGGTTTACATAAGTCCAGGTCCAGACAGACACACTTTCGCATTTATAATATTGAGTAGATGGATGGATTATAAAACTTACTTGATGACGCCATCTTCGATGTAGACATCAGCGTCTTCCATCCCGTCATCGTTGACAACCCTTCCATTTTTGATGAGGAGACGATTTTGAGAGCTCTGTGGAAAGAAATAAAGTTCATTTAATGAGTAACAAAAACTTGATCTTGAGGATTTGTACCGTACAAAGAACATAAACGTTATGCCTTTGCTACCTACAGCATTGATAAGTAATCATTATCGTACTGCAAGATTTCTTATCATTTACAAATTGCCTTATTCTTTATTGTAGCGATATCGATATGTAATGATACAATCGATATGCAATCAAAAACGATACGATTGCACACAAATAATCGACTGTCAGATGTTTTCTTTTGTTCTTACAAGAAACCGAAATAGCGATGCATGCCTTTACCGGTTTTAGAATTTAAACTCCTTTTACAGACAACCTTATTGATGACAGAGAATGCCAGTCCAAATTCGAATTTCGAACTCACTTTAATGTTGATGCCAGAGATCGGTGTGTTTGCTGTCATCGCGGAGTTTAGATTTTCAAAATTCAAATTCGAATTCGCGTTCCGTTTTACGGCAGTATGGCGGCCGCCACGGCTCGCACGGGACACTGACTGGGAATACGTGTCCGAAAATAGAAGGCACACGTTCCCCTCGCCTGCCGTAGTGTTTCCACGATAAATATAAATTAAAATGATTAGACACGGCGCGATAAGTACTTAGCTTAGGTGTGAACCTTAAATGGTTCTGCTTTTGCGATATGATTTTGCCTCGTGGTGAAGGAAATTTGAGGTAGATACTATTGGTAGTTGGAGAACAGAGGTTCCCGATGATTTTGCCACGGAATTCTAACTGAATATACTTTTACTGGCGGAACCCTATTTGGATAACAAAGCAATTGACCTAGTTTGAACATTTTGATGTCAGATTAGAAAATAAAAATTTGTGATAAAAATGAACTTTTCTAAGAACAACGTTTTTGATATTGAACTATCGGACGGAACGCGGATCTCCCGTGCCTGACTTTTCCATGGAACTCCACGGACAACAATTTGGCAAACAATCACTAGATTTCATCTCAATTGCCAAAAAAATCCTTGTGTGTTTCAATTTACACAATGATTAGGATTTAGGGTCCCTGATGTGTCAGGAGGTCACGAGGTACGAGGATGCTTACTTATTTATACAATACTAGCATGTTTGAGAGTTTAGGCAGTGGATTACACGTGGAGGGCGACAATGATAGGTTGAAAATCAGTCAGGTCTGAGCACTTATAGCTAGGTACTTGCCACATCAGTTTCCCGGGGTTTTAGGTATCACTTCACAGGCCACAATCACTCGAAATGTCTGTAAGGAGTTTCACAGGATACACACGCGGCGGAAGCGCTCTGGTCGGTCTATTACATGTGTCATAAGTAACGTCTCGGTGTCGACTCGATCTCCGGGGTTCTCACGGTACGTTTTAAACAAATAAAAATAAGGCAGGTATGCGTGTGAGTGTGCGCGGCGTAGTATCAATAGGGTACACAAACAAATCGAAATATTGTAGTAAACATAGCAGTTACCCGCGACTTCGCCCGCGCCAAGAGTTGGATTTTCCATACAAACTTTTATCCTCCATTTCACCCCTCTGATGATTTTACATCGCGACAAAAAGTAGCCATGTCCTTCCCAAGGTCTCAAACTATCTCTGTACCAAATTTCATTTGAATCGGCCCAGTAGTTTCGGATCCTATTCAATACAAACAAACAACAAATCTGTCCTCCTTATAATAATACGAGTAGAGTATCGACAAACGGAGGACGCATAATTTTTGATAGTCTGAAATATCGTCTATCTCGATCCCACAGTGAATAGAAGCCTGCGTTTTCATGTGAAATTGACCAAAAACATAACAGCTGCATTCAAGTAAATTGAAAAGCAAATCAGTTCCTATTATTCAATTTCCTCGATTTTCCTACGATTGCACACGACATGCTATGGAGACGTCACAAAAACTGATACGGCCGTGATAGCGAAAGAGCAAAAAAAACCGGATCGAGGGAAAATCGGGGGACTTTGATGTACACAGTTTAATTGGTACAAAGTAAGTTAAGTTCGTACAAAGTAGATGTTGATGGTAACGCTTGTAAGAACTATTATTTAGTGGTTGAAGACCGTTTTTGACATTCTCGAAACTCGCTAAATACAATTGACCCTCAATATGTTTAAAACATAATTCTGTCTTTATCCGTCATTCGACGTTGACAGAAACAGAATGATTAAATCTTTCTCTGAGGTTAAGGCATAATAATATCATGGGGAGCAAGCGGAGACAAACGCGCGCGTTTTTTTTTCACGAGCGCCGCGCGGCGCTACGTTGCTAGCTGGACGAACATGAGTGACCTCACGAGCACCTGCTCGTCATGTTTAGCATTAGGCGTTAATTGTATTTAGCGAGTTTCGTGAAAGTAGGCCTTATAATGCTGTAACTGTTTTAAAGCTTGCATGCAGCTTAATAAGCTTGCTTGCTTGATTGGTATTGCATGAAACTCACAGTCGCAGGACATTTAAAAGTCCCCCTTTAGCAATATAGGTCCTCCTAGCCGAATTCCGACTACGGCGGCCTATCTCAACAGAGATTAGCCAACGGCGCGGGACATATTATATATAGTGCACAAGTGTGTGCGCAATACACAGGTGCACTCTCTATTCCTTTACTCTCATAATTCGGTGAGACGGCAGTCCGACACGACGGTCGTAGAGAGAACAGGCCAACGGCCTAACGTGCTTTCCGAGGTACGGGGGGTTAACACCACCAACTGCCTGACTCCGGTGCTGTGACTGAGTTTTTTCAAGACAGAAAAACCCAACACTCTCGGCCCGATCCGGGATTCGAAGCCGGGACCTCGTGGATAGTACCCAGCGTGCTGACCACTAGACCAACGAGGCAGTTAGCAATATATGAAGGCATTTAAATCCAATAATTATTACATTATCGCTACAACTTCAATGATAATAAATTATCATCTGTTGTTAACCAGTAAAATGGATGCCAACTTGTACTTGAAGTGTCAGTTGATGGAACTTGAAAGTTATGCCATGTTTGGGCTTTGTTTATGTTTGGCGTACATGTAGTGCATCCTGATATATGAATTCATCTAAGATTATGAGAATAGATGGAATGTACAACCTACGAGTACGTACTTTACTAGAATTTCAAGAAAACCCGATTTCTAATCCTTTTTTTTCTGTATCTGCACCAAACGAGTACTAGTTATATTATGTGCCCAAATATAGAACAAGACCAGTTTTTGTGCTTTCTTTCTAACTTACTGAATAACCTTGCACTGTGGCAATTAAACTAATCTACTTTCCCGCTCGACGCGTTTCATTTCACTGAAAGACGTTGAACTGTCTGTGTATCACAATATCTGACTGATATTACCGTAAGAACCGTAATTACACTAATTACTATGTGAAGTATCGCTTTTTACAGTTATTAGATTACAATGATTGACATTCAATGCAGTACAGTGTCACGTTTATATATTATTATTATTATTACGTTAAAGAGTTATGTGAATTTCAGACTGATTGTATTACTTTACAAATTAATGTAAGTTAGTACAATCTACTACTTAAACAATATGCCTTCTGTAAAGTTCACAGATGAACGAATGTCCAAATAATTACTTTAACCTAATAATGAGCTTAATTATAAACTCAGTTGTAACAAAAATGAGAGCAAAATTATTTTATCGGTCTTAGTTAATGTTAATTAAACAGGTTAATAAACTTGAATGTTGATAGATTAACCAATTCCTACCACCTGTCAAGTGCAACATACCTCTTCAAGATGTAGGGGTGTACAAGCTGGAGTGTGACTGTGGCCTCTCCTACATCGGGCAAACAAAGCGAAGTATAGGCGTGCGGATAAAAGAACACAAAGCTGACATAGACGGAACACGAAATCTGCAGTGTGTGAACATGCCTTAGACAAACCCAACCACTTCATTCGTTTTGACCAACCTAAAATACTTGCAAAAGAACGGCGTTTTATTCCTCGAATGCTACGTGAAGCCAAATTAGAAAACATCCAAATTTCAATAGAGAACATGGTTGGAAAGTTCCACCGGCATGGGATCCTATTCTAGCAAAAACCAAAGCAACACCTAGCACTGCAAGATCTTAAGACACGGTTAGCTCTTTCTGCGTAAATAGGAACTTAAATTAATATTATTGAGTGACGGTAGTTAAAATTTTTCAAAACTTTGTAATGACAAATAATACCTTAGTCTCCCTGTGACCACGATCGCTGTAAAGTGTTCGAAACGTCATGTTTAAAATAAAATGTAAATAAATCGCAAAGTAATCCGTTAAATTGTGTTTTAATGAGTTCAACAATTCGCGTAAACGTAAGAAACAAATATTAAGACTTATTTGTTTACATTTTTCTTGAAATATTAACGTTATTTCTAAATAAAAATCACATAAGTTACCAAATTTTGATATTTGTCTGCTGTAAACATAACGTCACTTCTGTTTTAAAGTAACAGTGAAGCATTAGTGATTTGTAACAAAAATACACTTTTGGGACCCTCCCTCAGTTTATGGCTTGTTTTTCAAAATCGACATTTTGAATGTTTTTTTTTCAATACTGACTAGTATCTCTCAAGAATTTATCAATGTAAAAATGTGAGAATCGTGTCATTACTCTAAAAAAGTATTAAGTTATTTAGGAATACGTCATAAAAAAAAATGATTTGCTCCTCCTAAAAAGTTGGAAAACATGCAGAAGTGACCCTTTGTTCCCAAAGGTGCGACACAATCCCATGTAACATAAGTTTACTTTCAGAGATTATGACAATATTTATTTTGGAGTAATATGGCGTGACGGGCTTCAGTTTGTGTTTACGCTACTAAAAGCAAGTGGATCTAGTTTCTATTTATACTCTGGAAAGCGTCTTACATTAATGTACGAATGTCTAGATTCAATACGAGATACTTTCATGTGAAGTGTGTGGCAAAAACCCGTTTGTTGTAAGTATTGGATTTCTTTCCTTTGGTTATACATATAAATACAGTTTGAAAATATTATCCTGAAAAAAATCCTTTGTACTCGTAGTAGGTACTAATGGTAATTAAACAATAAGTAAGGCTAAGCAAAACCTCAACAAAACTGTAGGTTATAGTAAAATTTTTGTTAAAAAAAATAAAGAACGATGACGTGATTCAAAAAAGTTAGTGAACTTGACCATGATTGTATTGTAATCGGATCGTCCGTCTGTCATTTGCATTGGCTTATGACTTTGGTGATGTCACAATACCTTCGATGAACATGGCCTTCAAATAATCAATCGGTGAACCTTTTTGGAGTACTACACGTAAATTATACGTACCACGAATTTTAGTGCTACCATAGCCGAATTATACTACCTGCATCGACCAACCAAACCAACTGAGTAAATAGAAAAATTTTAGTGTAGTCATGTCATAGTCATGGTGTATATTAATGACGGAAAGAAGGGATCGGAACAGGAAATATTTATTTAGCAAAGAAAACGGATATCCTTACAGAAATGAACCCTCGAAGCAAAATGAACAATCAATTTTGCACAAACAATAACACAAAAGAAACAAAAAAAGTTTTACTTTAAAAAAATATGTGTCCCATTTTGTATAATTCATAATAAGTAATAATCAACAAAATGTTGTGTAGTAGTTTATTATTTATTTTGTGTGTAAACCTATGGTTTAATCCATCCACATATGGTACGTTATGGGCAAGTTATTAACTTGGACATGTTATCGCACAAGATTAAAACGGGAAAATGATAACATAAAAAACGTATGTGTAAATTCAGTTTGAAGTTTCTGAATATGACTGTGTTTGATTCAATTAAATGCCATAAAATTCAATCAATAAAGCACTTACCACACTAATCACTATCAGATTTGAAGGAAACCTAAATTGAAGACTATTTAGGAAGAAGAGCGGCTTGGAACTAAATGTTAACTCTATAAGGTTTATACTCTCCACCTATGTTAATTGTAAGAACCTAAAATTTGTGTTAAACTCAAACGATAAGCCTTTAAGTATAAGCACTTTTGATTAATAAAGATTAATATTATTATTATAATTCGAATCCAAGTTGTTTCTTACTTCGATGACATCTTTCGATTTTCTAATTAGGGGTCATACAAATCGGATTGTATGTTAAATGCTTTATTTCAACTCAAACTTTTTAACGCACTCGATATTCGACGCATCGAAGTTTATTACGTGTCTGTATAAACAAACATTAGTTTTAATGTTATCTCAATAAAGTTCTAAAGCTTAATCAATCAGATCAAGTCCTAGTGTTCTTAATAAAATAAGACTTGATAATATTTTAAATGGTAGACCATATGTACCACTACGTCCCTAGTAACTCACTTCGCAATTCTTTTACATTGCATTAGTCGTTTGTTAAAAGCTTTACAAGTCACTTATAAACAGTTGTTTAGTCTTCATGTCAACTTTTGGGTACACGACTTATTGAATCAGTATAAAAGCAACTTTCGCAAAGGGGAAGGAAAGCCACAAAAATCACTTTCTCTGTGAGTATAAAGTCTAAAAATACCTCACCATATTCCGACAAACGTGCGTCCAGTTTTGCACAACACTCACTACTGAGAAACAGGCTAGCCGATAAACTTTACGACGCTTAAATCTTACTCGTTCAGACTGCACTAAAATAATGTGTATGTGTTCTGATAAGTCTTTTTGTTAGGGAAGCGTGGAGCGATAATGATAACTTGCGAGTTGATTTCATATCGATATTGTTGACAAAATAAACGGTACTTATCATAACTACTTTAACTTCTAGCTTGAATGAAAATCTAACAAAGTCAACGCTATTTAAAATTACATGTCCTGCCTACTAAGTTGATATTTGATACAGATATTAACTAACGGATGCGGTAGGTATTGAAAATAAAATGAAAACTAAAGTAAATATACCTAGTCTGGAAACAGCATACAACAGTAACTAGCTCGTAATAAAAACCTGGCAATAAAAACACTGAATAGTTTAGAATGTTAATTAGGTTAGGATAAAGATGTTATATAGGTAAGCCAAAATCAAAAGCCATTATTAAAATCGCTTTCGATTGATTTTATGCACTGTCATGCTCTTAATCTAACAAAACCGTTTAGTCGGCAACGAACGAAAAAAAATGCGCCCGAGTGTCTTATGGGGTTTGACAGGTTAACGAGAAATTTTAGATTATAATAGAATAAACTATATTAACAGAAAGTGATTCACAACAATTTCAACTAACCACTAACTTATACAATTGAAGTTTTCTACGATTACTGTTAGTCCCCAAACTAGGTATTCCTGTATTTTGGGGACTCGAGTTCTCGGACTTAAATAAATAAGGTAGAAAGAAAGGTTTATTATTGTTAGGTGTGTCAGAGTGAGAAACATTGGTCCAGTGGTGAGCTACTCATTTTAATTGCAAAATTAATATTACCTGCAGCCGCTTATGATACCGACAGTATTTAAAATGTCGTCCGTGCTTATTTGAGAACACATCATCAAGGAACCAAGTCGGTATCATCATGATGACAAATGACATAACTTTTATTTGCAATCGTTTGTCACAATACGCCGGCATCCAAATAAACACCTCCAAGATAATCTTATCTAAAGTGGCCCAGCAAATATTGTGAGAAGTGGGTTATGTTTGGCGGACATGACACAACCGCCATAGAGAAGAAATGTTCAGTACTCTGACTATGTACAAATCAACCGCGTTAAATAAAGTTGCTAATCTTTTATCTCTTGTCGCAGATAGTAAGATACACACTTAGTAAAGTCAGCCTATATAGATCCCACTGCTGGGAAAAGGCCTCACCTCAACTATGAGGAGGTACGAGCCATACTCCAGCACGCGGGCTCAGTGCGGATTGGTGTAGGGGTGTCTGTAAGGCAAGTGACAAACCTTACGGTCAGATGTTATCAAGCCGCCCTAGGGCCTCTGACTAGGCTTAACGACTAATACCAACAGATATTAACTGAAACCAACTGCTTAACGTGCCTTCCGCAGCACGGAGATGCTTGTCGTGGACCTCACTTAAATGGTCGGAATGGTCACCCATTCACACACGACCGCGCCGTGGGTTGCTTAACTTTTGGTATCATTACCAAAGCGCTGCCGCCACTGCGCCACAATAATGTAAGTAATTATATAGAAAACTGTAAAGTCTCCAACAGAGATTATCTAATCTTTATATCTATTGGTAGGAAATAGTGTAATAAGAGAGGTTACTGCATTTTACCTCTGTTAGATGCCAAGTCCGTTTTTGCACATAAATATTTGAAGTAGCTAAAACATTGCGAAAGAGGCACTAATTGCGAAATGTTATTTCTGCCTACTCGCACCGTAGCTTCATAATTTGTTGAAAAAACTGTTGTCTTTCCCTCTCCATCATATGCTGAACGAAGTGTTCAGTAATTGAAGGATATAATCAATTAACTTTTTGTTTAACAATTTTGTTTTTTCCTTTGTCGCACTGGGACTACAGAAATGAAAAGTGCCGCCAACTTTTCATTTCTGCTTCGCTCGAATGTATGATTGGGAGAGAATGCACTTGGAATTAAGTCTGGTTTCTGTACAAATTTTTTCGTGATCAATAAAGTTTAAATAATAAAACAACAGGTTAGAAACGTCATGCCCTCTACATGATTTTTTTTCAAGCTAACGTTATTAAAATATAAATATTTAATTTATGTATGACCAATTAGAACTATTTAAAAAACAGTTTTTAATTTTCATACTCTTACACAAATCAAGACAACAAATCAATATTCTCTTTTTACTTGAAATGTTAATAAAGCTCCCCAAGCAAAGGATTTATTCCTAATTTAGTAAACGCCTGCTAAGAGGCACCTGCTTAGAGCCCAAGGCGAATTCGAAAAAGACTTGTAAAATTGTACATCTGGAGTATCGCCTTGTATGACAGTGAGACTTGGACGATGACCCAACGCGACAGGGAGAGAATAGAGGCTTTTGAGATGTGGTGTTGGCGCAGGATGGCAGGGGATTAGTTGGATGAAAAAGAAGACCAATGAGAAGGTTTTGAAGATTGTTGGCGAGAAAAGACAAATACTGCAAACCATCGAGAATAGGAGGGGAAAGATGCTGGGACACTTGGTACGACACGATGAACTAATCAGAGTGATTATAGAGAGAAAAGTAGAAGAGAAAAGGAAAAGAGGAAGACCAAGAAGGTCCTACATAGACCAAATCAAGGAAAAGTTAGGGGTCGTGTCGTACCAGGAAGTCAAGGAAATTACACTGAATAGAGAGGAATGGAGAAGACTCCACCGACAAGAGCGTAGCTCTTAAATTATATATAGATAGATAGTAAACGCCCACTATAATTTTTACGCAATGGAAATGTTTTCGTCGATGAGTTGGATTACGAAAAGCGTAGGTGGATTGATCTATGCTAGGGCGATTGGATCATTCAATACACTGTTGCAATTTTATTGTAAAGAAAAACATTTGTGGCATAGTGACGAAATGGAATCCGTGTTTCATCAAGGCAGTAGAAAAAAATAAGTAGATAATATTAAAAAAAATACTTTGCAGTATCACACACTGCTGACAGTGATCAAAACTAACAAAATAAAATTTTCTTGTATTACCGACGATGTTTCACAATCGCAAAGTTAGGAATCCCTAGGATGAGTCAAGATGTCTTGAAGATTGCACATTCCCCTGCATCCCACTTTCCTCCCTTGAACTAATGGTGGTCTCAGAGGGAGACTGCCCCCACCAATCAATAGATTCGTCTGGCTTACTTTTATACAACATTGAATCACTCCGAATCTACTATTAATTTGATGTAATTTTTCCGTCGTATCACAGTATGTACTCATAGTACAGTCAACATCAAAAGTTGCTAAATAAATGACAACTTTGTTGTTGACAGTTAGTTACAATAAAATGGGAAGTGTCACGGCGCCATTGACGCTTAAAATTCTGACTTATACAACTACTAATATGATCAACGCACTTTTGATGCTGATCGTACGTAAACTTTAGAAAAATAGTTATTGGAAAACCCCTCATCAACGTATGCTTATCTGTCTTCAGAAAAAAACCCAACACTCTCGGCCCGACCTGAGACCCCGTGGATATTACCCAGCGTGCTGACCACTAGACCAACGAAGCCGTCAGATGTTATTCTGTCTTGAAATAACTAAGACACAGCTCCCGAAGTCAAGAAGTTGGCGGTGTTAACATAACACCCTACGAAAAGCACGTTAAGCCGTTCGTCCCTGCGCCTGATATCTTTACGGTCATGTCGGACTGCCGTCTCACTGAATTATGAGAGTGAAGGAACAGGGAGTGCACCAGTTTGTTTTTGCGCACACACTTGTGCCCTATAATATCCCCCGCGCAGTTGGCTAATCTCTGTTGAGATAGGCCACTGTATTCGAAATTCGGCTAGGAGGACATTATCCTGTCTCCAGTTCATCTAGGGTCGATGCAACATGTTCCACTTTTCCATGCAATTCATACCTTCTAATTTTCAGAAATCTAGGACACTGGATAGCTGATCAAACTAATCTTGTGTATGACCGGTAGCTGGTCACTCAAGCACCGTTGAAAACAAACATTGGAAGTGGTGTGCTGACGTATCCTATCCCTAATCAGGCCACTTCACGCGACAGCAACGATATGCATCCACGCTACATGAAAATCATAAAACGGTAGGTGCTTTACGCAACACATTAGAATCGGAACAGACTATACATTTCGTCACCCCTTTTGACAGCAGGTGCAGTTGGAGGTTATGTGCGACTCCAGGTTCGAGGCCCGCCTGCGCCTGACTAAAAACCGGACGGCATTCTCCCGTGACAGGCGACAACCAGCAGGTGTCATCAACCCTAGGGTTTTACCGCTGGTTCGCGCCTCACTAATGATATTATTTATGTTATGCCTAGGAATAAGCCCTAATGATTCGTTAGCAGTCTGCAAAAACACACGTATCACAACTGCGTTAGAAAGACAGTGATTAGCTCGGTCACTTAACCATGGCTACCATGGACTTTCAGAATGCTGTGAAAGAACGAATGCTTGAGTTCTCTCGGAGGTGTTAGAGAGCTCAAAGAACTCAAGGATACAGTGGCTTGCTTTGTCAAGCAAAATATAAAATAAACGGAATGAATTTATCCTTTTGAAAAAAAGATGAAGACTTGGAGTAATAGGATATTAAATGCTGAGAAGAAGACCTTTAGGATGTGATGATTATTATGAATATCCACAGTTACCAAATGCATTTAGTAAGTGACTTTAAAGTGCCTCCACTTATACACATCTCAACATAATTATGGGTACATGTAGGCAGTTAGGCACTGCTTCGGGACAGAGCCTGCTGTATAATATGTGCACTGCGGCTACGCCATAGTGTCTGGCTAGTCCATCATTATATCAACCTGTCAATCAATTTTGAACCTTATCGAGATGGACTTACAGCTGCTGTTGCTTAAGCTGTCACGTCCCCCACGCAAAAATGAATAGGCGACGACGTCTAAATAGGTTGGATGACTAAGATGGAAACAGTATGAAAGTGTCTATAGGAGTATGCTATTCATACTGGAAACTTAATTAAATAACGAGCTATCCCATTCAAAAGTTTTGTCGAATAATATAATACCGGGAAAATCATATGTCGAATAATGAATTTTTAGTCAAAAAAACATGTTGACTTCATGGACTTTAGCAGTAAGTTCACCTTTAAAATCACATGCCGCAATCATTTCATTGTATAAAACAGTACAATAAGGCCAAATCGGGGCGCAAGCGCATCAGCAATTCAAATACACTGTTATGTTATGTATTATACTTACTTATTTAATATAGAAGTTCCCCGCGACTTCGCCCGTGCCAAAAAACAGATTTTCCATACAAACCTTCGTCCCCCATCTCACCCCCTGATGATTTTATATCGCGACAAAAAGCCTATGTCCTTTCAAGGGTCTCAAACTATCTCTGTACCCAATTTCATTTGAGTCGGTCTAGTAATTTTGGAGCATATTTAATACAAACAAACAAACAATCAACTCTTTACACTTTATAATGTAGACAATTATTTTATAATACTATTTCAAATGTTATTCAAGTTTTGTGTTTATTTATTGATGCTGGTTAGTGCACCCGACTGCAAAGCTTGTACATAATATTTTTAAAATGGTCTTTTTACTGGCTTTCATTTGATACCTATATTGCTATGGTAATGAAAAAATCAATCCTTACTCCCCCCTTTATTTCCGTTTGCAGGCGCCATTTTTTAAATTTATATAGCTTATGTCACTCTCACAGTTTTGCCAAATTCAACAACACCTCAAATGTCAAAAACTGTCCAGCTGTTTGGGCTGTAGGGCGTGCCAAACAATTATACATACATACATACTCTCGAAAAACATAACCCTCCGTCCGCAGTCGGGTAAAAACAGTCAAATTGCAGTATTAAATATTAGAGATGTCAAAAATGTATTACCAATTACCATCTCATTTTCACGTTGGTCAATGTAAATGGGCAATGATGAGTAAAATACAATACTTTGACTCTTTCGATTTGATTTTGGATACTCTACTGTATTATTATTAAAATTACAAGAGTATTCTTGTACAGTAATTTATTTCTAAGTGCTATAAATACAACTACCCCGGCAATTACTCTTCGTCGCATAATGACAAGCGAGCCTAACTGGAATTTGCAGGCATAGCAGAAATGCCCGTAAAATTTTACGCCACAGTACTTAAGTAACTTTCGAACGAAAATAAAAATTGAACCGCGTTTTAACCAAGGTCTAAGTTTAACGCCTGCATAAATCATGTTTACGGTCCTTTGTGAGGGGAAGACATTCCCCCATGTCCGTCAATGCGAGAATAGATTGCCACACTTGTGGGGAATTGAGGGCCAGTGCAAGGAATGCATCAGTAGCTTGGTTTCTATCAGGCAGCGTTCCAAATTCAAAGAGAAGAGATTGACCTGAAGATGGATAATTATTTTTATAACTTAAGCACTTATTTTGCAAGTTTTTACGAAATCAAATTGAATTTCGCTCACAAAAATTAATCGACTGTGTCATCCGGTGCCACTCGAACCCACGTCCCTTCGCTATCCAAACGAACGCTCTTACCAACACAATCTGAATCATGTTAAAAAGAAATTCAATAAATACGTATCCTTTATGGCACACCACAGTAAGGACACTAAGGTAAGTAAGAAAATGATCGAAAAGATTGCGAGGGAATAATTTAGTATGTTGCAAGCGCAATGTTTGTTAAGTTAACAATTATTAAAAATAGAACAGTCTCTCAACTATATTTAAAGTTCCAACATGGGTTTCTGGAAAGGATACGAGATGGACTGTGGTCAGATTTATGTGACAGTGTGCAACAAACGGAAACAAAGTCAACCGACTCTTTTGAGGCATGCGTTGGTTTTATCAGATAAAAAAACCTTTTAATTAGTACTTTGTTGCACAGAACTAAGTGCTTGTACAATGTATTTTTACTTTTAAGTATTTTTTTAAATCAAGTTTGGTTGGGTCATCGGTTTTCGGTGGGCAATTTTGTATGTTGATTGCCCATATGCCCTAGAGTTACCCAGGGCAATTATGGGCACAAAACACTTTTTCGAGGGCTAGGCTTGTTTGTTCCATTACCTCACATAAAGACTATGAGAACACAGAAATGAAATTCGAGTACCTACCCGCATGTTAAAAGCTTTGAATAAGAGTTTTTCAAGTGTTTAATCGAATCAAGAAAAGTAACGGGAATTATTTTTATTAGAACACGAACGGCAAAAGAAGTAGATAGTTCCGATATTCATATTATATCAATTTTTAATTATATGATAATTATTTTTATAACTTAATTTGTTAGCAAGTTTTCACGAAATTACATTAAATTTTGCTCGCAAAAATTTATTGATTGTGTCATCCGGTGGGACATGAATAAATTTATTCATATGATGTATGTAATAGTTTTTCATTGTAAATATTTTTTTTTTCCTTTCATCTTGTTCTGATTATCTTTTGTAATAGGTAATATGATTGGCAAGTAGTGACGATTTCTTGTAAGCATTAGTGATAGCTTTAGTAAGCATTCAGTATTTATACTATAATATGTCCTGCGCAGTTGGCTAATCTCTGTTGAGATGGGCCGCCGTAGTCGAAATCGGCTAGGAGGACATCACATAGCATTCAGTAGATCATCTTCAAATATGGGTTTATCCTGTAGAGCAGATTTGCGAGTTATTTATAGAAACGTAAATGGGGTCAAATGTGCAGCCAGTTCGTGTAATGGACCACTGCGTTTATTTTATTTGTGCATAAATAACTGGCCTCATTTTCCAATCAAACAAATCTCTTGACACGCCGTTGTGATTGAAAACTGTTTTGACATTGGCTTTTACAAATAAACAATATATAAAAATTAACCAAATTATTAAACCCAACAGCGCATTAGAATTTATGTTCTAAAAGACAACTACTTTGAAAGGGGTTGTTACTTGTTGCTCGCAAGACTATTTTGGTCGCAATTCCTATGCTCTGTGGTCGCAATAATGACCAATACCAATAGGTCAAAGACAGACCGTTTGAGTAGGAGGCAGGAAACATAAACCGTTACTTCGTGTCCCTTGTTGTTTCTCAAAAGCTATCAGAGACGGGAAATGTATCGCAACATGTCGGTTTGCAGACTTCAATCTAAGGATTAGAACAAAACAAAAACTTTTAAACGAAAACCACGGAACTAAAACACTCTTTTACTGACAAAAAAGTGACGACACAATAGGTTCTCAAGCGACCTAAGTGTTGCTTTTGCTCTGTTTTCAACTTTATCGCTAATACATTAAGTTAATGTGTGGAAGTTACGAGGAGTCTTATTCGATATCCGGGCCGGGTGTCCCGCGATTTCGCCGTCGCCAATGTCGGATATCCGATGTAGACTTCCACCCCCAAATTTCATCTAAATCGGTTCAGCGGTTTAAGTATGAAAAGGTAGCAGACAGACACAATTTCGCATTTTTATATTAGTTTAAACTGTCAAATGAATGCCTTTTCTTTAGTAAGCCTTAATCACGGTAAGTAAATTGCTTGTTGGTTGATGGAAAGTACGGTTCAAATTCCCCTAAAGTACTATAATACGAACATTTACTCAACCATGTCAGAAACAATGTTCATAATTAAAACTTCGAATAAAATTGGCCGTTAGAGGATTTGTTCAAAGCTAAAAATGTCGTTGCTATTTGAAAAAACTTGTTGTCAACCACCTGCACCAAGCCTTTGGTATTTTCTAGTAGTCTACGAGTACTACTAGTAGTAGTCTTCTAGTTTGTATTCTACACAGTAGTATGTAATTTAAGTGCACCTTGTTTGACTAGCACAACAGGTGAATAGGAACTGTGTAATTAAGGATCTAAGGCCTCGACCCTTCTACAAATAATTTTTTACCCGACTGCGGAAGGAGGGTTATATTTTTCGAGAGTATGTATGTATGTATAATTGTTTGGCATGCCCTACAGCCCGGCAGTTTTTGACGTATGAGGTGACCGTTGAATTTATCAAAACTGTGAGTGACATAGGCTATATTTACTATTATACATTTAAAAAATGGCGTCCGCAACTGGAAATAAAGGGGAAGAGGGGATTGATTTTTTCTTCACCATAGCTATATGGGTATCAAATGAAAGCCAGTAAAGAGAACATTTTAAAAATAAAATAATAAAACTAAAAAACGGTAATTTCAAAACCTAAAAAACCCGACTGCGTTTCTGTGTAATTGGAAATTAAAAAACCCTAAAACAAGTAAGTGGTCATACCCGGTTTAAATTGGTACCCATGGTACCTACATGTCAAATTTTTCATTTGGTTTGAACCATCTGTCTAAGAAGGAATGAAACTTCAAATTAGGTTATCATTAATCCCATTGTCTTATATTTATAATGCTACATTTGTGTGATTGAGCATCACACTGAAATCATTTTTGCAATAATGTACTTGTTAATGTACTCTATTTCATAGCAGATGTGCGCACACAAGACAATTAACGGTTCTTTAATCAAATTAACCTTGAATTAATATAGTTTTTGGCTGTATCTTACGTAATTGTTGCTCCGAATCTTGAACTCGGACGTAATTTTTAACACAATAATGGTATTTTAACAAACAGAACATGCTTTGATTAGGTACGGTACGTCGTCTTGTGTAAGTCTGCAATGGCATAAATCTGCATGCAAAAGAACATGCTTTGGAAAATCCTCTCCGTATGTCTTTTGATGGAGTAAAAAGAATACTCAAAGTTGCTTAGAACAAATATTGTGCGATTTATATGGCGTAATTTATCCAATTTATTTAATGTTCCTTTAGCTCGGCTTTTTAGTTTTAACAAAGTGGCCATAAACTTCAAAGAACATTTAACCTGTTGTCTAACTAATGAAATAGTTGCTGTCAGTTTGTCAGCAAGTGGTTCAAATTGCCATTGTGCCTTGTAGATGACCTCGCAGGATAAAGCCGTTTTACGAATGCGAAAAACTCGTGGGAAACTGAATCATGTGTGCGAAATAAATTGGATGAAAGATTCATCAGTTAGTGCCTTAGAACGGGCAATTATAATAAAATACTAACTAATTACATTACATTTTTAGTTCCAACTGGTGTTTTTTGAATGGCCGAAAAGCACGGGAAATAAAAAAAATCGCCTTTCCCCATTTTCAAAAGGTTAGGCTTAGGCGAATAATCATTTAAATAAAAAAACAACTCCTAAAATTTAAATAAATTTTACATAAAATACGCATTAAAATATTCAAACATTTATGAAAACCAAGTACCTTTTTTTCAAAGTGGTTTAAACACTTCATACGTAAGTATTTATCATTTCAATTTGAATAAGACAGGGGGTGAGAGGTTATGCCGCAAGCCGCAATATCTGTGGGATCCGATTACACATGGGGTTTCCCCATTTTCAATGCACAGAAAAAAGCGTTTATATATGCAGTTCTTATATCAAACAAGTGAGTATCTACTGAGGACTTGTGAGGGTGAGGGGTGAAAAGCCAGGATTAGAATTAGGAAAATGCGGTTTGCTTACCACGTGGGGATTATCTGTTTAATCGCAAACAGATAAACGGATTCCTAATCAAATTACGGGTAACCTAAACCCAAAAAGCTAAGTGTTCTAATTGTCGAAAGATATTTAGATCACAAAGGATTGTTGGTGAGGTTATGCGGAAAATTCAAGGTTAGCTCACCATTGCGGCCGGCGATCCTGTAATAAGTACTAGGAAACGTACCCAACCTAAGTCCAGGGAGCTAGTGCGCATGTCACGGAAACAGGGAGTCGCCAAACGTAATGGCGGAACTTTGTGAATGCCTGAAGTTGGGATGTGAAAAAATACCAAGAATTCAGACTTAGGCAGCTTCTTTTAGTTCGCGTTCGTATTCTTTGGGCACGGTTTAGTGCAGGGGTGAAAAATGCAATGATCTGGGAAACATTGAATGGCTATTTAATGCTGAATCATTCGTATCATTACAAAAGAATCCTTACATGTCGTTAATATACATTGTTCATTGTTGCTGTTTTGAATTGAATCTATTAGTAAACTGGATATTAAATAAAAGACACTTGGTAGACCCACTTTAAAATAAATATCCAATTAGATTTATATTACGAAGTCGAATGACCAACATTATTTTTGCATGGTGTCAGGGTGGGCTAATTTAATAACGTGCAAAGTTAAGCTTCCCAGTTCCCCGTAATATTACAGAACATGACCTTTGGGACCACACTCGTAAGTAGGACAGATGGCAACGACAAATAGCTACCCTTGGAGAGACACATAAGTACATATTCTACGTGTAGGTTTATCTACCTCGAGGTCCAGGGGTTATTGACCTATATGTCATGCGTATGAGGAATGGATGATAGTAGGAAGTTTTCCGACGGTCTCCTGTTGAGGTGGTAGGATACTTCCAATAAAATCAGATTGAGTAAGACATTAGGGTTTTTTTTTATTCAAACTTATAGAGATAAGACATTTTCTTACTGACCAGTAAATATCAAATGGTAATTTTAGGTAGAACCAAAATGCTTAGTTGATATGGTAGAATCTTTATCTCTCTTACAAAATTAGAAACTAAGCCGTGACGGCAATAAAGTTATCCAAGAAGGAATTACGTTTATCGCACAATTTTGGTAGTTACTTCCGTAATAATTAATTAATTAAAATGTAAGCTAAATACATTATGCATGTTTTTTCAGCAGACTGCTTACACCTTATTTTCGTTCTACTACTTCGAACATTAACCAAACGTAACACAGAATTAAGCAGTTGGGTCATATTAACTGTGCTTATTATTGCGTAGATTAGTGATGATATTATGTAAACGTACCTACTTAGGTATCTACTTATAATCATAAGAATCCCTAAATATATTTTTAAGGAGCAACCCTAAGATCGTTAAGTTAACCGATAGTTTGACTATCGATAGTTGACCTCGGAAATCATTTATAATATCGATAGGCCTATCGATACTATCGATAATATCGATACTATCGATTGCTAAGTTTGGTAAAATAGTATTAATATACTGCAATACTATCGATACTATCGATAGTATTGAAGATCAATATCAAAATTACTATCGATAATATCGATACTATCGATAGTATCGTTTGTCATTCACTAGACAAGTCATGCTCGTATTGTATATAGCAATAAGTACTATTGATGGAAAGGTCACTATCGATAGGACCAAACTATCGATAGTATCGATTGTTATTGCAATACCCAGTAGCAATAGTATCGATACTATCGATACTCTCGATAGTGCATTCGATATTAAGCTTCGATACTACCGACACTATCGATAGTATCGATAGGGCAATCGATACTATTGCTTTTGCCCAACTATTGATAGTCTATTGATAGTCTATTGATAGAATATCGATAGTGGACTATCGAGCGGCGACACTAGTCAGTTAACAGATTGAACTTTGACAGGTGTGTAGGTGTGAAGGCGTACGATTGTATCCGTTTCTTAATTAAAAGAAAATACGAAGAAAGCCAACCTTTTTGCTTGCAGTGAAAAATCCCACATGTATACATTTAGAACACAACGTTCTTACTTAAAATCGGTAAATGATAAAATTTAGCAAGATACTGGTAGATCTTTTCTTTACTGTAACATTTTAGATATACCTACCGACCTACGGACAACGGCCCATCAAGCTAAACATCGTCATGTGTCTTATGCAGTGGTAATAGCGGTGATTTTGCAACGAAAATAGAATGGATCTAATGAGCTCCCCACTGTACAAGTCATAATAATCGGCAGGTAGGCTGAGTACGTACCTACGATACGAATGTAGATAGGATATTTTATTTATTTTGGTTTTGTAAGATTTCTTTCTACCTATCACTAAAGACTTGATACAGCAAAATACCTAGCAGAATGTAGAAAGTACAAATTGCAAAATGTATGATAAAAACACGAGTCTAAGTTGGAAGGTGCTAATGTTATCAACTACTAGCACCAAACAGCGATAACAATGAAAAAATAATGCCATAAAATACACTAGCAAAGAAAAAGGTACCAATTATAAATCCCTACCTTTTGGCAAAACCGACACAAGCAAGAGCCGGCCGGGTGATATTCTATTTTGTGAATACTGAGCCAGTTCGCAAACGGCCGGCAACCTATATTTCGCGAGAATTAGGTCATCCATTCACTAATCTACGGGATAATCAACTACAAATTAGCTATATTATTGAAAAAGCGACAGAATGACAACCGTCAGTTTAAAAGCAAAAAATGCAAGGGGAAGACCTTTAAAATAGCAAATTTAATAAAAACACGCATAATTTTAAATGCGTAACAGGTGTGAACGTACCTGCAGATGTATGGGGACCTTTTTCACCGGTGCGTTATTCATTATCACAAGTAGATTTCACTGTTCACACAACACAAAGTTTATTTTTGAATTTCGAGTAGGCGTTATCACGTTTATGTTTTTTACGGTACCGTTTGGCGCGCAACAAGCTGTGCTATCGACGAAATGCCTACTGATTATTCCATTGAGTGAGTTTGCAACGCCTCCCCTCCATCGCGCATGCGTACAATCTTGCCCTTCGCCTTGGGTATTCTAGCAAAACAGGCGCGCAAAGTTTATTTTAATTCTCAACAATGCTAATAGATGGCGACAGCAGTCGCATAATTGTTTTATTTCCATTTGGTCGATTTTTATCACTGTTGAAAACTAAGAAGGTAATTAAATGAAAATATGGTAAGGCCAACAGAAATAAATGTGAAGTATTGTGTAAAAAAGTAGTTTCATTGATCAAGTAGTTACAAGTGTTGGCTGTAGATGGCGTTAACCAACTTATTTTAGGGTCGATCATTATTCGGGAGATTATCGTGCAGAATCGCGGCCCGACCGACGACCAAAACATTTCAATCGAAACATGCGTAGGGCGCTGCTGAAACGTTGAGCTTTGGCGCCTGAATTCGCGTTCATAAAAATATTTTTTTAATTTTCTAGTCTAGTCAATTTCCCATTACATTGACACAAATGTGAATTGTAGTGCAGTGTGAGTGTATTTCCACATGCCCACTCTACATCTAAAGCCTGGAATCACGGTAAGTTCAATCGTTAAATTTCGCCGTATATTTTTACACTTCCCAGTATAAATAGAAAGGTATTCCCGCTAAGATTATCGTTTATTTTTATTGAAGCTAAAAGTGTACGTTACTAGTTCGTAGGTTACGCATCGCTTTTTGATTGATCCCACGGAATTTTAGATTTTGCTGCAGCACGAACTGAGATGCTAGCACCTATGAAATCAACAAGAACCTACATAGACCGAAGATGAATTTCACTTGGGGATTAATGTTAGACTATCTTAAGCTTGAATTGAAATAAAACGTTAAGTTTAATTTGTTTTCGTTTTTGCTATTTTTTTCTTTGTGTGATATTAGCTGTTATATTTTTTCCAATCGGTCTACCATCTGTGACATTTTTCATGGAGGGATTTTCCTCTGGGCCTTTAGGGGTTTTTGCTAGATAGAATAGATAGATAGGTAGTTTTGACCTTGTAGCCTTTCACGATACCTAATTGAGCCTGGAGTTCACCAACACATGTTTAATTTTTTATTAGCCGATTTACCATTATTTGACATATTTTGTATGGAAATTCTGTCAATATAACCGTCAATCGATGTTTACCGGCTGTTTAAAAGATGGTGAACTCGAGTCTTAGAGTTAGTCCCTATATACTTACAAGTACTTACGTTAGATAGGTACTAGATGGGCATAAAATGATAAGTAGGTTCACTGTCTTTTTGGCACCAGTTGGTCTTATGCTATGTACCGTACCAATACTAATTTTATCTGCGTGCCAAATAAATGATTGAATTTGAATTTGTCTATCTATTTACGCAGACTGTAAAAACATATCTAATAGGTAGAAACGTACCTACCTATCTAAAAACTATACGAGGTACCTACCCACTCGGACAGGCTAATTTGTAAAAAATGAAGAACATTTTTCATTTTTTGACAATTTTGTCAAAAATAGTTTTAGAAAACATGAATCTACCTAAAATACTTACCATAAACCGTAACTTATCACGATAAAACATTGCGATAAGCATTTGTGGCTTGTTTTTCTGTCATTTTACTAAGCAGTCTTGTCATCAGCCTGTAGTTTTGAACCAAGAGCAAATAAGAAAGATTAGTTTTGCAAGCGTGACAACAACAGAATAGGTAAGTACGAGTAGGTAGGACTTGGTTCTGTGCTACCTACATCTGAAACAGTTGTATAGTAGAGTCAGTAAAGTACCTAACCTAGTTTCATAAGCTCGAACTGAGACATAAAGTACAATACACCTAAATAAAAATTCACAAGTTGTTATCATAGAGAACATACTCGTACATAAGCCCACTTACGCACAGTTATTCCGGACTATTTCAAGGCCTATTATCTGCGTTGGAAGCCCACTTGCACAAGTCTGGATTAGCTAATCTGGAAGGTTTCTTGCGCCAGTCCGGATTAACTAATCCGGCGTAAGTGGTCTTTCAACTCAGATAAAAGGCCTTGAACAAATTCAGATTAGCTAATCCGACCGTGTGCAAGTGGGCCTTACTGCAGTTAAAAAAGTTAGAAACGTGTTACCTAGGTTTTAATTTATTTTAACAATACAACAAATTTTAGCCGATTTGGTTTAATCACATATTACCGAGCTGGAAGGTCCGCCTGCTGGAAGCCAGTTTAAAGACGCGCTTGGAAATTGGCTTAGAGGCACGCTTGGAGGTAAGCTAGAGGCACGCTTGGAGGTAAGCTAGAGGCACGCTGGAGGTGGTTAGTTTAGGTAAGAGGCATGCTTGTGGGTCAGTTTAGAAGCAAGCTACGGTGACCATTTGGTAACTACAACAACCAGTCAGTCAAGCTACTAAAGGACATTGTATAATTGGTTATTTTTCAACTCTACATAGTCTATCGAGGCGCTAAGCTTGTGGCTGCTCCCATACAATTTAGTGTGTTGTTAAACTAAGATTTCTGAACCTATTGCCAGTTCTGATGCAGCCGTGACCAAGGTATAAATAGTTTGGCGCCCAACGTGGCACAAAAAATAAACAATATGACCACCATATTACCAAACTCAGTTTAGCACCCTATTATTTGGTTGGAACTAAGGTGTATGATACGGTCACTTGATCAGGGGTTCCCGATATGTGTTGGCCACGAAAGCCCAAATGATAACACTGGCACATTGTGTTCGCTATTAGAAATTTCGGATAAATAAATAACATCCGACGACGTGATATTTAATTCTCGGAAAGAATTCGACACCTCTACAGAACCCTAGGGTTTTACGGATCACTATTTGGGATGGCAGTGGCAGAAATGTCAATAATGACTTAGCTAGGTAGGATATGATCACCTTTTTTATTTCTTTAATACTTTCTCTCCACTCCACGTATCAGGCTACGTAGACTCTACGAATGGCCTTAACCTTGCGATAATGACTATCTATCTGCAAATATATTTAGGCATATTTACATGTGACAGTAGCATCGTTATCTCCACCTAAAATAGATAGTCGACATTCGTTTCCATGGTAACCTCGATCGTTATTTATTCCCGACTAGTTGTCGCCAGTGGCTTTCGGTTTGTATGCAGCACTTTAAGGATATTGTGGACAGGAAATACCCATTACACTTGAACAGTATGTTTTTCTCTTACTTACAATCCTATCACTTGTTCGTCATCCACTCCTTGTGGTGATAAGTATGTTTTGTTATTATATTTAGATATTGGTTCTTTCGCTACACTTTTTTTTATAGAACTTCCATTCATATAGTTGTTGTTGGACTAGAGCACTACCAGTGGTATTACAAAAAAATAGATTTAAAAAAGTCTAAATATTAGCCGACAACAGAGAAATGAATAACGCATTCGTGACATAACCAAATAGAGAAACGCTTTTCTAATTGGCTAGCTAATATCTTAGTCCTGGCTTGATCCCGGTACTAAGTTTTTGTAATATGTAACAGGGTAAGGGTTTAACCACCCCTAATACGTTTTGCGTTATTTTTTTACAATCATCATCACATTTAAGAGTTATCCTCTTGTCGACGTGCACGACGTTTCTTCCACCTTTCCCTATCCTCATCGCAATTCTCTTTTTTGACGACCTAATACGACATCAAGACGTCCAACTTCTTCACTTGGTTCATAAATGACCTTCCAGGTCCCTCTCTGCCTTTTTCCTTGTATGTTCCCCTTAATTATTATATTCTATTACATTTTAGCTATCTTGTTACCACATTGTGTAAATTCAATTGTATTGTACAATTGTTGCAACTTCATATTGGGGTCTCTATGCAGTTAATTTTCTAGATTAAAACTACTCCGATTCACGTCATAATAGTTATAAGGCTACCTACATGTTATTCTACAACATAAACAGTGTTAAAATTAACATTATCATAATGTAAATAGCACCTTTGATTATGTTAGTTCAACCAAGAATGTTGTCAAACTTGCCTGCCGGATATCACTGAAGTTAAATATTAAATTCGTGTTATCTAGACCAAACAGAAAAAATCTTTGTTTTTTACTTAATTATAAAGTATAATACTTCACTGGTAATTTTGTTAGATATAAATTTCCTGCCTACCAAATAAATAAAAGGTTATTTTATCTATCTAAAAATATTCTAGCTTGTATGCTCTACCTAGGTATCCAACCAACATTAGTAGAGGCAGGAACTTTTGTCTGATTCCTATGTTTTGTATAGTTAGTATTCGTATAAGTTGTATAGGCAGTAGATATATTACCTTATACTTACTTGTTACTAGGTATATTGATGTTAGCAAAAGCTCGTATATTCGATAAAACCAAGCAAACAAACACTTGATATTGGTTTGTCTGCCGATCGATAAATTATAGAGTGCTGTTATCGCAAATATCATATTGACAACCTTTTCCGGAGTTATCCAACTTATACCCGATGCATATACAGTTTATTTTTTTATTTGAAATAGGTTTGTTTTTGACTCTAGACTAAGACCATCAGTCGTTGCCCAGGGTTGACCACTAAAATTTGTGTTCAGGCGAGAGCCTCATCTCTAAGTGTTTCCCAAAAATGAAATAAAACGAAATTACCCTTGTTAATAACCTACCGACTTACAAACTGTAGGTAGTTCAAAACATCGGATTATTCGGTAATCTGTGATATTTAGTACTAATGCCGTCTCGTCTTATCTGTTAGGTTAACCAAAACAAACAAGTTTCAGATTAGTAACGGTTTAGGCCAGACTATTACCTTATACTGTTTACTACATAGGTGCTCGTACGTAAACATAATTATTTGTTTTTTTCTCATGAATGTAGCCAAACTTTGGCTAAGATAAGACATAGCCGAAGTTCAGCTTCGGCACCCGTCAATGTAATAAAAAATAGTTTAGATTAGCCAGCTACGCTGAAGATATTACAGTGTACAAGTGAGTTTCTGATCCTTGTCTCATAGTCCGGTGTGTGAGACGGCAATCCGCCGTGATTGGAGAGAGATCTGGTGAAGGACCATCGGCTTTATGTCCCTTCCGAGGCACGGTGTGTCAACACCCCAACTTCCTGAGTTCGAGCTGTTTCCGAGTTATCTTCGCGACAACCCGGGATTCGAACCCTGGAGCTCTTAGACAGAAGCTAGCTTCAACCCTTGATTAATGAGTCAGACTTTATCATGTTTATGATGTCGATAAAGAGACCCTTGGGCACAAAACGCAGTGTCGTTCGCATACCAGGACATGGACGGAGGAGCTAGTATTGCTTATGTGACAGATAATGACTTAAAGCATATATCCACCATGTTTGTGCAATGAAGAATAATAAATAAAGGTCACAGGATCGCGCTGGATGCTGGCTTACAACCTATCACTGAGGTTATCAATGGTGGCTTTTGTTCGGCAGTAGACGTCCATTGGCTGCCTATGATGAAAATGGTGATGTCATGACCGACCTCATTCGAGAGGCCTTTTTATTTGGCTTGTCAATTTCGATCTTATCCATTTAATATAAGATGATCCCTTTGAAGGTTACTTGTAAGATACGGTAGGTACATGCCTATAGAACGATTATAAGTAGCTCTAACCACAAACTGTATTGTAAACTTACCCAGTAGGTGTCTAGGGCTGCCAACCAGCATATCAACTATTTTTAGTCAAATAAAGTAGGTTAGTTTTTTTTGGGTTCAAAAAACAAAATTGTGATAGGCAGGTAATTCAAATTGAAAATTACAAGCATATATTTTAATTTATTATATATTTACAAGTATGTATGTAGAACAATAGGGCTTGAGTACTTTATTTAACTAAACTTTTACGTATGTAAGAAGGCTGACTTCAACCTGGGACAAAAAGATTGTAAAGTTGAAAAGAGGGGTTCCACACTACTTCCGATCCGAATCTGTCAAAATATTATGTCATTTGATTTTAAATATAGAAAACGGCACCGTGATGGACGTAATACGTAACCTGTCGTACAATTAGTTCATCAGGAAGTTCCTGATGAACTAATTGTAATTTCCTGACAGGAACTAAAGACTACTACTAAAGGCTCTACCGAATAATACATAATAGTTTCTATGACTACGTTGTACACACGACGTGCGATAGTATTTTGACTGAATCAGATCAGAAGTGGGTAGTGGGAACAGCTCTAAGGCAACACCTAAGTAAGATAGGTAAGATACTATTTTAAGGATAGGATAGGATTGGCAACCCTTGCTAACTTGTTACGAAGTTTTGACGTCGAATGGATTGATTAATCTCTTTATTAAAAGCACAGAATATTCAAGGTCAAAACCTCAATTAAGTTTTGGAACCTGATGAACTTAAGTAAGTATTTTATTCCAAGTCAAGAAGTTTAAGAATAACGTAGGGCTATTTGGTAGGGTTAAATGAATAAACATAATAAAAAAAAAATTTCTTCTTTATGCACAAAAAATAAGGAAATAAGGGGAAAAAATGCGATGGAAAAATGTTATCCGCAGTCGCAGACCCAGTTGTAAAGTGAAATAAAGTCTGCCTACACCAAATTGATTGAAAACTGCTAATAAGAAGACATTAATAATAAAAACTATACATACCTACTTACAATATAATTCTTATGATCATATCCTAAGATATAACTTTGGATAACAAAACATTAAGCAAAACATCCAGCTACAAAGAATTCCCAGTTTCGGTTCTCTCCCACGTCCAACATCAATGAGCTATTCAGGGTTCGCACAGGGCTCCAGATGGCTACGAAAGCACAAGCACTTACTTTAACAACGTAGCTTGTTTATGAGCGCCTGCGCAACGACAGGGTTACCAGTCACGGCAGCAATTTTCAATTTATATAGGAATAAAAGCATGTGTTTTGCACACCGAACTTGGAAAATTATAGTTATAACGCTTGATTCGTGCCTTGTACTACCAAAACTATACTGGTACAGATACTAGTGCCCCGCCATGTCTGCGAGTTCGCGGCTTATGTATGAGGCTTTGGAGGCTAGATCTTAGCTTTAATTAATAATCCTAGTGAACCAGTACACTAACCTAGTTCAGGCAAAGAAAGTCTTTATTATTTTTTAACACATTGAGCGCCATGGTGGTCACCGATGACCCCCTAAACAATATAATTCTATTGTGTCTAGTTCCGTGGCAGTCAAAGGCTTTTGTAGCACAATTACTGACCTGCTTTTTTCATTAGAACAATATAAATGTAAATTAGTAATATATATACAACTTATTAATAAAAATTAAGATAAATTATTTAATACAATACAAAAACGAATATTTATAAAGGGTCCTTGTGGTAAGGTTCCCAGGATGCTGGCAGCATTACCGCGCTGGATAGCGATGCTTATACGCTGAGCAAGGTAGCTGCCAGCTCTTAGGTCACCACTGATGTCAACTAGCCTCTTGGAAATCTCTATGAAAAAAGAGATAGCGTTGGGACCCCACGAACCCAGTGTTTCGACTCCAAACGGTACAAAGTGGTACCGGGAGTCGATCTGCCTGTACTTGTTCTTTTTAAAGTTTTTGGCACTTGTCGCAACCAAACCAGCATCACGGTTTGTCCCGGGCAGATGAGAGGCTGCAAGTGTGTCGACACAGGTAGCGTCCCACACAAGAGCCCGACCCATCCGCCAAGGAACAAGTGACATCTCGTCTGGTCTCTTGCCATCATCACGCGCGATACCGTTCGGGTCGAGTAAAGCCGGCACATTGATAGAGGCAAGAGACCGACGGATGATGTCGTTGATGCTGGCATGACGCGAAAAGCGGCCTGCACTTTTAATACAGGAGAGTCCGTGATGTCCCAACAAGCCGACATCAGTACAAAGGCTTAATTATTGTTTTCTAATATGAATAATTTGTGGAGTGGCCACACCTCCTTAGGGGCACGTAGCGCCTCTATAGTAAGTTGTCAAATAATAACTTTGTCTACAAAGCTTATCTTCAAGAGTGGCTTAAAGCTAACCTCCAAGCGTGCCTCTAACTAAACTAACCTACAAGAGTGCCTCTTTTGATGTGGACAGTGGACACGACATTTTTTGTTCTGCAATATATTTTTTAAGGGAATCCAAATCTTAAACACCTCAGCTGGCAACGAATTCTACTCTAGCTGTAGGCATGAGGAAACGTTGAAACTATGACCACAGAACAAAAAAAAAGTTCTGTTCTGTGCCTATGACACTACCACAATTTTGACGAATTCAACAACAGCTCATATGTCAAAAACTGTCCGGCCGTTTGGGCTGTAGGCTGTAGGGCGTGCCAAACAATTGTACATACATACATCATACTCTCGAAATCTCCTTCCGCAGTCGGGTAAAAAAGTATTCAAGACTTGCACTCTTCAGATGCAAATGTAAAAAATACTAATCAAAGAACGTAGTACCTACCTACCTACCATATTATCCAGGATAAACTTTGATTCCTTCCAATCTACTACTGTTTCCTGCTCCAGATAAACTCATTGGCAACAATGGCAACCCTGCCGAGCCCTAATGAATTTGTTTGTTCCAACTCTGGATCGTAATATTGATGGGATCGATAAATGGGCAACAGAAAATAGGCACGTGATGAAAATAAACTTTTATTGTTATTTTATGAAGATTACAATGTTTTGGTAATTATTGGACTAAATCAAGGTAGATACTTACGAATGTTGCATTAGGTAAAATTGTGCCTTCATATTCCTTATTCTACGTTTAAAATAAGGACAGCTTTGTTTAATCATGGCATGGCTGGATGAGCCTGTGCAGAGCGGTTCATAGAGTTAAGAGTAATGGCAGGCATCTCTCACTCAATGTACTTGCGCGCGATAATAGCCTACTCTCGAGCGCACCGACGGCGGTGCGTAAATCAGTAGGCTGCCAACAAACGACGGGCGCGCGCGTACGCACAGTTGAATTATTTGTGTTACGGTCGATTCGTTTTTATGCAAACTAATTAAGTAATATGTTTTATACATCTGGTAATTACTGTACAGATGCAACCCGAAGCATAATATGTCCTGAAAGAGTCTCAGATTCATGTTACTTAAAATAGAAAAAATATATATCTTTATTCGTTGTATTCATTGATTTATCATATTAGTCGAGCCGAGAACTTTTCAAACCTCACCTAGTTAGTATCTTGGGTAGGTCTTTCAATAATGGCCGCTTCCTCATGTCCGAAGGTCGTGGTCAGAATCAGGGCTGCCATCTCAAGTAGGTACCTACATAGTTAATCTGGCACCGTTTTCTGTTCTGTGAATCGCGCTTTTTACGACACCATAGACTTAAAGAAAGAGGGGGAAAGAAGAAATTATTTACTTGAGCCCTCTTATTTGATGACCGATCACGCGATCTTTTGCCTCTATTCCACAATCCTATTTCCTTTCAGATCAAAGATCTAGAAAGATCTGATCTGAGGTTTTCCTAGTTTCGTCACCTTTAAGCACTAGTCTAATATGATAGGCGTTAAATGGTGGATTCGTAAGTAGGATATATTTCTGTAATCTGGATGAATGCGTTTTGGTACGATTGCATTCATCTCCAGCACCACATCTTGCTATCTCTTGTACATGACTAGATATGTATACTTTTTTAAGCTTTCACAATAGTGACTGAGGTTGTCCCGCTGTTACTTCTCAGCACTACCCTTGTATGATTTTGACTGGTCTAAGGCACTACCCCACAATTTGTTCCGAAGTAGATAGTAGTTTAGGGTCAATGTCTTGGTACTCTTGGTGGGACGTGCATAATTGCCCCTGTGTGTCTACGACTCTACGTGCTAATTTAATCAGAATCATAGTGACCTCTTGGTTATCCAGTCTTGGATGTAGGCCTCTTCCCTCTTCTAACACGCCTGGCGGTCTTGCACCCGCCCGACCGAGTCATCTAGTCAAGACCTGCGTGGTCGGCTTGTCGGATATCGTCGGTACAGCGTTGGTCTAATGTCCGCTCTTTGTTACAAGCACCCGTCTTGTCCAGCAAGTTTTATCAATTTTCTTCCTAATAAATAACTTTATACATTATTTTCTTGTTTCAGATGGCTCGCTATAAGAAGACTGGGTTTATGGACGACGATGCAGGGAGTGTAAGCTCGATACAGCTAAATGAAGGTGTTAGATCTGGAGGCACCCACATTCGGTATCACATGGTAAGTTTGATAGAGATTTGAAGTAGGTAGGTACGAGTAACTTAAAAGAAAGAACTTGTGGCTTATCTGTACTTTACCTATTTAGGAAGGTGAGGCCAGCAGAGTGACCAAGCTAAACAAAATCTCAATAGATTTATGGCATTCTGAACAAAGGCGTTTTGTTGTTGAAGCCATAACCGGCTGGCCGGGTATTCTTACTGTAGGCCAGTGAAGCGCCAGGCAATTTTGATAGGCAATATTTGCGCGGAAATGAAATGTTGCTATTAACTCTCTGTAGGCGTTATTAAGTCGTAAAGATTTTGTTGTTACTAAAATGAGTTTCTTGTACTACCACAGAATAAAATATATTAGTACTAGTGTCCTACCTACGTGTGTGTCTTCTAAGCAATGCGGCTAGCGGCTCCGGCTCGCCGCATGCGGCTCTGAGGAGCCAGGTGGCTATCATGGAACTATGGGAGTGTATGGAATGGCCGCATGCAGCCATGCCATGCCACCACGCATCGCTCGAAAAGGGTTTTATACATTCACATATTTTCACGATAGCCGCACCAGTGTACCTACGAGTATCTTTACCAAAGTGACTGTCACACACAATAAACTTTGAAGCAAATACATATAACTATTTCTTTCTAAGGTCAAATTATTAGATAGTATTTATTTGCACGATGAGGAGCTCGATCGATAGCGTAGGCTTTGCCCTTGGTGTCCAAGCGGAAATTTAATTAAAGCCAAGTAAAATAAGTAAATAACTTTACGGATTCAATATCAACAAATTACCGACTCCGTTCGGGTGAGCAAATGAGATAACCGGATACAGGGTGTAAAACTACCTACCTACGATACTAAATGTGACCTCGAAAATTATAACGCGTAATCGCGAAATATCGCTATCGATTTTCAGCTAGTTTTGAACAGTAGTAAAAGTATTAAGTTTATGGTTTTAACCATAAAGGTTAATAAAAATAATAACCAACCTCTTCAATATTAGGTACTTTTTACGGGCGGTTCAGACAGGGCAAACAATGGCACAATCGGGGCAAGAGAGAGTAATCGACAATAGTAAGTAATAATAATAAATAATAATCGATATGACTGCGTCAGTGGCGAGTGGACACGTGATGCTGGACCCTCAGGAAGCACGTGACCGTCGTTTAATAAGTCTAGGGCCGTTTTAAAGACCTCCCCACCCTTAGCCGGCAGCGCCAATGTAGCCCCTCAGTCCGGGGTTATATACGACCTATTACGTCAGGGCAGCCCTTTCAGTTGCTGGTGAGTCACCACCTGCCATTTTTTACGGTTTGTCTCTAGTCTAGTTTGAGCATCGGTGGCGTAGTGGCTAGCGGGTTGCCTCTCAAGCGGGAGGTACAGGTTCGATCCCACGTGCCGCCATGTACCAGTGACTTTTTCTAAGTTAGGTACGTAACGTACATTACCTAGTTGTGTCACTAACCGATGCTCTTACGGTGAGGGAAAACATCGTGAGGAAACCTGCACATTCAGGCGACTGAATGTGTAACCATGATCCAGACTGTTCAGGTTCCCCTGTTAACAGAGTCACGGAGGTCAGATGGCGGTCGCTCCATTGTAATTACCTGATCTGCCATATCCTGGATCGTAGTCCAAAGCGGACTCTGGGCCCTCGCGTGCGAATGCACAACCGGGACAACGCTAGGAAGATAATGGTTTGTCTCTAGAAGAACATGGATAAAGTTTAAAACTGCCTCCTGTCTATTAAACAAGTTTGCCTATAAACTTTAGTTATTAACTCTAATTCTTTACCCAACTCCGCGGAAGTTTTGCGACAGTTCCAATTTATTGGAATTTTTCAGAAAGTTAGCCTGTGGCAGGCTCGGGGCGCGATGGAAAACCGTTTTATAAACATGAGCAGGGTAAAATAAGTTAACTCTATACAATACCTACCTACTATGGTAATTGGTAAAAGTAAGTATAGTCTGAATTGGTTAAGTTGAGTAAACTAGAATTATTGTAGTTGACTACTTACCAGTTTTTAGGTTAGATAATTGTGTAATAATGATTAATTTATTATTATTTATTATATATTTTACAATGGTTTTACTTATTCTATATTTTTCTTTAAATACAAAGTTACTGATTTCAATTAAAATATTTATCCATTCTCTATCATTTCTTCTGTATGAGAACCCGACTAAATCACTATCACAGCTCTTTTGTTTTGTTTGCACGACAAAAACACTACAATTGACATTTCATTTTTATAATGGTACTAAAATTCAAAAACAATTTCGAGATTTGTCGATGCTCAAACACGTTAAAAATATTTTAACATTTTTTTACGATATGAATTCAGAGATATTTGCAAAAAAAAACTGAAAGCTACTATGATACAGGCATTATGGGCATGTCCCATAATGCCTGTATCATAGTAGCTTTCAGTTTATACAAAGGCATGCCTTTGCTCACTAATCACTCGTCACATCCTTACTCTTGTACTTACGCTCTTTTAGTTTAAGTAATTAAATTCAAGGGAAAATAATGAAAAGAAATGAGGAAGAAAAAATACGTTTAAAAATACGAAAAAATCTTATTTTTTGACGAACTATAAAGAAAAAATAAAACGTGCGTGTAGAATTTTTGAAATGTTGTCATTTGCCACACAAAACAGACAGCTCCGATCTCATGTCAAGAATTCCCGACAATTCTACAAATATGTCGAGTTCTAAAAATATTCTTGTTTCACAACACAATTGTCATTAATATTATAATACTGACAATTGTCACATAAATGCTAGGGAAATTAATAATTTCGATAGAAAATATTTTCAGAATTGTCGCTTGACATAATATGTCGCTTGACAATTTTTAGCCGACATTTATTAGATTAAACGAACTTACCTGTAAGTGAAGTTCAATCTTAATTATACGAAGTTCCCTTTACGAAACGGTTTAACTATGCAGCATATGGATTTGTTCCGATGCCTTCACAGCTTTAAAGATTCCTAAAAAAAAAAGAAATTTGCGCCCACTTCCGGACGTACCTGTCAATGTCATTAAGTTTAAAGTACAATCATGAACAACCCTACAATTTCAATGAACAGGGAGGGTTAATAGGGTGGAAGTACCGTTTCGTAAAGGGAACTTCGTATAATTAAGATTGAACTTCACTTACAGTTAAGTTCGTTTAATCTAATAATTATACTTATTCCCTTTACGAAACGGTTTAACTATGCAGATGTTCAAAGATAGGGTTGTGAATGATTAAAAGAACTGAATAATAGTAGTATGGAAAAAAAATGTATACACACATATATATATCACATTATGTAATAAAACATAACATATATGTAACTTTTTTTTACACTAGCAACTTTAGTTGGTTGTGTATATTTTTTGATTGTAATGATCAATACTTTATCTATTTTGTTTAAAATGTTAATATAAGATTTTAAACGTAACAAGATTGCAATCTAAGAAATTTCTTTATCAAGTTATTTTTCTTTTTAGAAAATATATTTGATTGGCATTTTAATGTGTACCTATGTTACCTGGAATATATTTTTATGTAAAATCTGTAAAATGTCCGGTATTATTCAAATTGTTTCACAAAAACTGAAGTTTAAGATATAAGGCAAGTAAGTTTTATTCGTAACTGACAATACTACTTATCCATAGTAACCTGAACTCATATTTAAAAAATATTATGGCTACTGGTCACACACAAAATTTCAACGCCTAAAGGGTTGAAATTTTATCCCTGGACCCAATTTTTCTAGACCAGTAGTATGTGTATATATGTGCTATTCTTTAGCATAATATGATTCATCATGACTGGGAAAACACTTTTATATTGAACCTTATTGGTTGCATTATACTTTGATACTAAATAAGTTTACCCTATACATATAAGTTATTTTTCTAAATTTTTATTTAAACTTTAAATACATATTAAGTTTTAAACAAAGCCATTTAGTTTACATAACCATAGATCTAAAATTAATATTATCTAATAATAAAAATACAATGTCAATAAAAAAAAAAAACATTAATAAATCAACACAATGTCAACCCTGGAGGGAAAGTGCCCATGACACTCACTGCGTTACCCCGCTGAATGGCCAAAGCTATTTTCTGAATTAGGTATGACCCTGAGCGAGGATCATTGGTTTTCACCCTCAAACGACGGCCTACCTCCGCAACAAAACTCTTTGCTTCAGACCCCCAACAGCCTGCCGTCTCGACAGCAAAGGGGACAAAATGGTAGTTGGTCTCTAAGGCACTGTACTTTAAGTGTTTTTTAAGCGCTGCTGTCTCGGCTGCCGCCCTAGGCGCCAATGTGGTCCGTCGCAAATGGCAGGCCGCAAATGTGCTAACACACGTCGCGTCCCACAAAAGACATATACCCTTTTCCCAAGGTACCAAAGTTAGGCCATCTGGTCTTTTTCCATCTGTACGACTAAGGCCAGGTGGTTCGAATACACAAGGGATATTTGCAGACGCCAGTGCTCTCCGTATGATGTCATTGAGAGCGTGGTGACGAGGAAATCTACCCTCACATCGTCGGCAACTCAATGCATGGTGCCCATCAGCCTCCACCCGAGAGCCGCATATGCATATATGAGGTTCGCATACATTGCAGCCCAAGCGAAAGGCAACAGCCACCTGCAAAGAGTCATCATCTAATAAAGTGCCGAAATGAGGTGAAGGCAGAGCCTGCAACCACGCCTCTGATTCCGGCCGTGAAACCGCTCGCAGCCTTGCCAAGTCTGCTCCTGTACCACCTGCTAGAAGATGACCTGTGACACATTTCGCCCCAATATCATCCCAAGAACGCTGCACCCAAGGACAATCGGGCATACCAACCCCTGGATGCAAGGCCGAAAAAGCATCGAAGGCGTCCGAGAGAAAAGGCACAACAACTTGGCTCATGTCCTTTGAGAGTATTTTAGCGACCAGGTCAGCTACTGCATGCCCCGACGACAAGAAGGCAAGAAGCCCAAGGTCACCAACGCGACGCACACCCAAACCCCCATAACGAATCGGCAACGCAGCTTGGCTCCACTGAACATCATTTAGAGAGACATTAGTTATACCCGAAACGACAGATCTAAGACACTCATCAAAAGTGGATATATCATCCGGAAACAACCAAACCGGAGACGTTCTCAATAAATATATAAATTTCGGAGCACCAAGACACATACGTAGGAGGACCAATGCAACGTGCGGATTTAGAAATTTAAGGCGCTCATAAACAAAATTAAGTTGACCTTTTTTGTTTTTTAATAGCCTCTGCAATTCCCTCGGAAAAATAGGGGAACCCAAAATATAGAAATTGGCCTGCGGAAGAAACCTCAACCCCGGAAGGATGGTTAAGAAACTTTGGAAATGTGAAGCCACGTCTGCACTACATGGATAAAATTCGCATTTTGCAGAATTGACTTCCAAACCCAAGTCTCTGAGACGAGGCATCAAAGTGAGTAAATCTTCTTTCACTGTATCCGGTTCACCTCCAACTGTTCCGTCGCCAAGGTACCACACATTTAATGGAGACTTTATATCGGCTATAGCCTTGTTAATAGCGAGGCTAAAAAGAAGTGGACCAAGTGAGGTTGAGGTTGATGAGGTTTTCTTTATAAAACAAATTTGAACTGGAACCGTACACTTGGTCAAGAAAAGGATAGAGCGAAGGAGTCTTATTTTTGATCTCATTAAGTAACACATCCCTCTCCAAGGTATTAAACGCATTTTTAATATCAAGTTTTATAATTACACAATCGGCATTATTAGCTTCCATTACAAACGACCGCGCCGCGTGAATTGCCCCTTCGCAACCCAGACGAGTTCCAAACCCCAACTGATGCGGCTGTAAGTATTCAGTCATATATTCTCTCACGGCATAACAAGCTATTTTAGCTGTTAAACGCTTAAAAGTGCTACCAACCGCTATCGGCCTTACTCCACCATCCTTCTTTGAATACGGACAAATTTCCTTATTAAGTTGTCCACTTAAAAGGAAATTGCAAAGCTTGGTTAGACACTCCATTAACCGAGGACCATTTTCCCCTGCTGAACTAGAAGTCAGTTCTTTCAAATGACCAGGTCGAATCCCATCCAAACCCGCTGCGGAACCATTATAAAACGAACCAAGAGCACGTGAGACATCCTCCGCATTGCAGGTAAGGGGTGAATATGTGCGATCTGGAGGCGGAGGGAATATAAGTGACCGAGATGGTGAAGGATGCTTGGATCGCAAAGAAGCTACTGTTTCAGGACCCGGTCGTGCAATGGAATCTTCAGAAAAAAGCAATCGTACAGCTCCCCTGAGATCACCCTCATATACCTTTGACTCAATTTTTTTAATATTAGAATTTGAACTTTGAGCAGGTACATCCAAACCTGAAAAACCAATCGAACCCTCACTAAAATTACTAATATTGGCTTTAACTTTCTGAGTCAAATTACCCGTGCCCCCCCCCCTTTCGGGCATTTTCAAAGCCACATAAGAAAATGATAGCAACCTGACCCATTCTTCAGGTCCGTTTGATTTGATACATTCATCAATTATTTTGCATAGTGGTCACTAGGAGGACGAAATTAAAGGACGAATAAATTCGTCGACTGACTAACGTCCTCCGTAGCTTAGTTGGTAAGAGCACTCGCCCGGATAGCGAAGGGACGTGGGTTCGAGTCCCACCGGATGACACAGTCTATTAATTTTTGTAAGTGAAATTTGATTTAATTTTGTAAAAACTTGCAAAATAATTGCCTAAGTTATAAAAATATAAAAGGTTAAGCTGATTTCATCTTAACTGATGGTTAAATATTTGTAAAAATAGTTCCATTGGATACATGCGGGTACATTCCCCAAGTATTGATGAAATCGAACGCCGGCTCACTGGCGTAGCAAGCACTTGCAAAAATTCGTCGACTGACTAACGTCCTCCGTAGCTTAGTTGGTAAGAGCACTCGCCCGGATAGCGAAGGGACGTGGGTTCGAGTCCCACCGGATGACACAGTCTATTAATTTTTGTAAGTGAAATTTGATTTAATTTCGTAAAAACTTGCAAAATAATTGCTTAAGTTATAAAAATATAAAATAAAGACAAAGTTAAGTATGTATTCAAACTTTATAAAATCTGAAATAAAATCTAATACAGTGGTCAAAGTGTAAAAGTCCTAAAAAGCAATTATACAAAATTGTCAAATAAAAAAAAAACATTCAAAATAAATTATTTAGTAAAACACAGCTAAAATACACCATTCGATAAATAGTAAAGACAATTAATCTATCTAAAATCTAATGAAAACGTCAAATTGTATAAAAGCCATAAAAACTAAAAACAAAATTGTCAAATAGAAAAACAGAAAATAAATTATATAATAAAACACTGCAAAAACAAAATAACATACAACATAAATACAAAAAAAAAGATGTGCCGCACTGGGATCGTACACTACTTCACAGAGTTCTCAGTTTATATTCATACCGATGAGACGACGATCGCGCCAGTTGTGTTGGTGACGATTGATGTGAAATTTTGCATTCATTTACGCCATAAAGCTTGTGCCAAATAAGTAGTCTTTGACCTTTTATTTGTGGTTTTGTGTGTAAGTAAACAAACTACGGTTACACTTTTAGGATTACCCACACCATTTAAATTATCCACCTGTATCCACCACACAAATGAGGACGTTTTTGATAAATTGCACTTCACAATATCGATCACCAGAAGAACTTTCAACACACATCAATAGAGCGTGATATCAGCTCCACAAATATATATAACTTAGGTGGAAAAAACAGTTTCCTCTTCAGTAAACAAATATATTTTGCAGAGCCCTAGTAGAACACGACCGCCAAGGCGCGGGCTCGCGGGTAGTTAGTTTTTACTAAATAAGTTTAAATATTAAACATCCATATACGGTATTTTTTTTCTTTAAGCCAGCTTTTGTGATTCTAGGTCCCGTTGTAAGTGCTTGATCCGACCTTAAGTTTCCAGAGCCAATAATTGACATATTTCTTATGAACCATCATAATTCTTCCAAGGAATTTGTAAATGATTGAAAATAGCTAGCAACAAGTAATATAAAAAATTAGCAATTGAAAGGACTTGTCCTCTTTTTGTATGGAGGCTGGTTTTTTATTCTAACATATCACCAACCACTAATAAACCTATATTTATGTTTAAGCTATAAAAATATGAAACACATAACCATAGAAATCAGAATTTTAAACGCCTCCATTTTTGAGAAAAATATGTTTTGTAACAGGCATCATCCATTGTTCACTTACTTGTATTTCCTGGCTGTATGGCTATGTACCATTGCTTTCCGCTGGTGGATAAATACTACTAGGTACTACCACAGGTTATATAATAGGTACTACTGTCAATGGTATGTCAATTTTGCTGTCAATTTTTTTTCATGCGTTTCATGCGTTAATTGATATAGGCGAAAATAATTTAAATTTTTCTCTAAATCGGAAGCCTTAAAAATTATATTAATTATGCAGAAAGGCTAGTTTTTGTGTAAACTTTAATATAATATTAAGTTTATTCTGGTTAGAAATATTGACGAATAAAAAACCACTAATGGACAAGTCCTTTCAAGGTTAACAATGTCTGGAAAAAACAAATCTCTCCTTCTGAGGCGATCAGGTAAAAAGGGAATATTTCATTCATAATTTCTTTATGGTGGCAACTAGATAACCGATTAACAATACATAGTCTCCCCCCTCCTTTTTTTTATAAACAATTTGTAAGAAATTGTATAATACATGGTACAATCCTGAAATTAATTCTTTGTAATTTGAGCTAAAAAAAATGTTTACCATTACTTTACTATTTTACTACAAGCGGCTAAATATACAACAACCATGATTGCAGAGGCCAATAATGAATAAAATACTAAGATATTTTCGGCCTTGCTTGGATAATAATTCAATTTATCAATAAAATATACTAATATATTCACCCAGTTAAGTGAATGTAAGTGTCCTATATCTGGATACACATCCTCTATATTTACTATTAATCTAGATGCGAAAAAATCTATTTCTGGTCTAAAAAAATGTCTCACAATAGAAGTCCATTTCGTATTTGTTGCTAAATTCATCAGCCTCTAAATTACTTCTTTATTATGTATTATTAAAAAATAATATCCCCTTATTCACATTTCTTTGCACATACCATCTCATCATCTCTTGTTATGTTTTACATATATAGACTTATGATTTAATTACATTCATCTTAATAAATAAATATTTGACCACATAACACACATGTGTTACGGAAATAAAAAAGTTCTAACAACTCTAGGCTGTATTTAATGTTGCAAAACTATGCAAACCATATTTTTGATACTTTTATTTTTTAATTAGAATTTAACATTGCTCAATATCTAATAAACCCGTAGATAATGATCCGATGTAATGTGAATATGCAAACGTAGTACATACGTGTTTGTGCACATTTTCTGATTTGTTATTTTATTAATAGCCACTTTGTTTTTGGATATTGACTCACGTCACGTCAAATAAGTTTAGATAATATTGACTTGATGAGGGTTAACACAATATACTCGGATCACAGTAATTTCAGTATCACGGATTGTGATACATGATACTGAATCTGTAATTTGTGGATCACGATTATTACGATTTCTATTTGAAAAGATCTTTTATATACTTGATAACATTTTTATTAAATTCTTGTTTTTAGTTCTTATAAAGTCATCATAGTAACCAGTGGATATACATATAGTACATACAAACGGAATTGATAAATTCTTATTCTTCATATTAAGCCTTCAGTCATTTTTAGTAGGCGGTAGTCGGCTACCACAAGTAATGCTGAGTCGGATGCCTTTTTGGTCGATCATATTTTTATAATTTGTAAATTTGTTTCTTGTTTTTCTTCTTCTTCTAGTAAAAAAGTAGAGTAGAAAGAAATAATAATTAGATTATATTTTGTCTATTATATTGAAAATTGTACATTTGTAGAATCACTTAGAAAAATAGGAGACACATGTTTGTTCTACATTGAACATACCTACATATTAGGTACCTTTACAGACTATAATATCATATTTTTAGGTAGCATAGGAAATATATATATACATAATGATATCTTTATTTGGGATGATCAATAGGATCGGAGTATATGTTATTTTAGTCCCAACTAAGTAACATATATAAATATTTTGTTGTAGGACTAACACAACTGCGATATTCAGATTTCTTCATGGGGGTTGTTTCCTCTCTGTGTTCTTCTATGTGGTGTGCAACTCTCTGAGGTTTTCGCTGTTGTAACTAATGAAAGTTAAAATTTGTGTCCACTGCGATATATCTAATGATTAGATGTCGGGCCCTTGAAGTTTTCTAAAGACTGTCTGTCATTTTGTTATACCAATAACCATAAATCATAGAATAAGAGTTAATTCTGATACGGTAAAGTACTACCATTAAGATATTTGAATATTTTTTGCTGTACTCTGACATGGTTAGCGTTTATCTATCTATCTGTATCTATTAATGTATACTGGTACTATTTGTTTCATGCTAATAAATAAAGTAAGACTAGACACAGTCTTAATAGAACATGTAACAATTTTGCCACAATTATAGTGGGGTTACTCAGATTTTTAATATTGTTTTAGCATATCATCATAAGTTAGATAATATTGATAATGTTCACAGTCAAATACTGATGTTAAGATTTTTCATGTCTGGTATTCTGCCTCCACATATAAGTTATCTGTTTTAATATTTTGCTTCAGGCATTACTGATTTTATGTCTGGACTGAAGCTGTAATTGCTAGTAAATTTTCTGGATCAGGAATTTATTAATAATAAGGTCTGTGTCATTTTCAGACCGTCTCTCATGAAGTTTATCCATGTGAATGCTCCATGTTGAAGCATTGGTTATTCAATGTCCCCAATTTCTGGTCCCAGGACCTGAAGATTTTTTCTTGATCTCATCTTTCTCTAAAATATCTCCATGAAATTGTTATTCGAGTGTATTCCAAAGAAAAAACTTTTCCCAGCAAATAACTGTTTACTGTCATGTCGGTCAAACAATAGGTGGTTGATATTATGATATATTTATATTATGCCACATCCTGAATCATGGTCTAAAGCGAACCACAGACCCTTGCATGCAAGTTTACAACCGGGATAGCACTAGGATGATGGTATTGTCTCTCTTCAATGTGGTAACACTGTGTAAACATAACAATCTAGTCTATCCTCTAAGTGATAGCTCTAAAGATTGTAAAAGAACATAACAATCTTGTCTATCCTCTAAGTGATAGCTCTAAAGATTGTAAAAGAACATAATAATCTTGTCTATCCGCTAAGTGATAGCTCTAAAGATTGTAAAAGAACATAATAATCTTGTCTATCCGCTAAGTGATAGCTCTAAAGATTGTAAAAGAACATAATAATCTTGTCTATCCGCTAAGTGATAGCTCCAAAGAAAGTAAAAGAACGTAGTTGTTCTTATCTATCCTCTAGGTGATAGCTCTAAGCTCATGACATAATTAAATTCGTCTAGCCTCTAGTGTGCTAGCTCTAACATAGTAAAATAATTAAGTTTGTCTATCCTCTAGTCATTAGTGTGATAGCTCTTAACTTAAACCAGACAATTTCTACCTTCTTGAGTGGTAATAAGTCAGCCTATTAGATCCCACTGCTGGGAAAAGGCCTCACCTCAACTATGAGGAGGAACGAGCCATGCTTCACCACGCGGGCAATTTAATTTAATCTTGAGTGGTAGGTTTATTTTAATTTGAGGTGGCAGAAAAAGTAATTTATTAACCACACCTAAATGTATAAAAATCAGTGTCCACTTCTGCAGGAGTCTTTTCCAGTAGATGGCTGTCCATGAGCTTTCCATTGTCAATGTTCTTTTTCACTTTTGAATCTTCTATTATAATTTCTTGGATTCCATTACACATTTTCATATTTTGATAAATTACAGTATCACTTCTAATTAGAGGTTTGGTTTTATTCAACACTATTTGCGCAGAAAAAAAAATTTTTTCGGGAAGGATGTTATATAAGAAAACACTTTTAGAACAAAACGTGCTATTTTTAAAAGGAAAATAATCCTTTAAAAGGACTTGTCCATTAATGGTTTTTTATTCGTCAATATTTCTAACCAGAATAAACTAAATATTTTATTAAAGAGTTCACAAAAACTAGTCTTTCTGCATAATTAATATATTTTCTAAGGCCTCCGATTTAGAGAAAAATTGAAATTAATTTTTCTCTTTGTCTGTACAGAAACCGCACCTTCGCCTATATCAATTAACGCATGAAAAAAAATTGATAGCAAAATTGACATTCCATTGACAGTAGTTCCTATTATATAATCTGTGGTAGTACCTAGTAGTATTTATCCACCAATGGAAAGGCAATGGTACATAGCCGTACAGCCAGGAAATACAAGTAAGTGATCAACGGATGATGCCTGTTACAAAACATATTTTTTCTCAAAAATGGAGGCGTTTAAAATTCTGATTTCTATGGTTACGTGTTTCATATTTTTGTAGCTTAAAGATAAATATAGGTTTATTAGTGGTTGGTGATATCTTAGAATAAAAAACCAGCCTCCATACAAAAAGAGGACAAGTCCTTTACTAGTAGGTAGGTAATAAACAAGTCATATAATTTTCCAAGAAAAAAGTAAACATTTCTATGGAAAATCTCGAAACATAAACATAACCTCAAACGGGTACTGAATCAAATTTTGAATGCAAAAATCTGTATTTTGTAAAACTGCTTTGATTTTCCATGATTTCACCGATAATAAGAATAAGTGATTTAAACTTACCAGTTTTCCACGGTTATTTATCATATTATGTTTGAATTGTTACCTCGTTTGAATATGAATACAATAGTTACTTCCTTTCTATGATAAAATCCACAAGGTTGGGTCCCAGAAGTAGTCTTCTTTCACTACACACTCCCAATAATTTCTTTCGATACACATAATTTCTGATAACGAAGAATAAACACCTAGAGGAAATTTATTTACAAATTTGCTGCGTTAGCGTCGGTTCACAAAAACCTTTTTTTTTATATTAAGTTTTACGGCCTTGGACGAATCCTTCCAGCCAAATCGTCAATGTTGCTCTCTTCTTTTCAATTTCTTCCCATTCTGTCAATCTTTAGGTACATTACACATCTTTTATATGGTGACGAGCTTAGTCGAGGTAATGAGAACAATATCTTCGGTTTCGATTAGACTTCAGTGTAGCAAATAGAATCGTCAAATATCTTGAAATGAGGAGATTACATATTTATATATATCTTCATACGTGTTCGTATTCTTCAGTAAAGATGGCAAAAGGCGGGGTATTTCTTCACGTTTATAGATCTTCATTAGGCCATCTATCAGAAGCATTCTCTGCAAACTAAAGGCCGGACAGTGAAGCACCAAATGACCTAGGGTGGCTTGATGATCAGTACAAAATTCACAAATGTCTGAGCGAATTATGTTGATCCGTTTCAAGTGAGCAGGAAACTTGCCATGTCCCAATCTTAGTCTATTCAAAGTTGTTATGAATCTTCTTGTAGGTGACTGTAATCCAAAATACCATGGCTTGCTTGGAATGTTTTCTTGGATTTCTGCATACCACTTTCCTTTAATTTGTTGGGTCCTTTCCCAATTCAAAAAAACCATAATGACATTGACAGGTACGTCCGGAAGTGGGCGCAAGTTTCTTTTTTTTTAGGAATCTTTAAAGATGTGAAGGCATCGGAACAAATCCATATGCTGCATAGTTAAACCGTTTCGTAAAGGGAATAAGTATAATAACATTAACTTATTAAAAGTTCCGATCATCTTCACATCTGAAATCTTCTTATCAGTTTCACATGTTGCTTTTTGTGAGCAAATATACTTTACAAGTAACTTTCTACAAAAAAAATGATAATAGTAGATGTGAAGAGTTCTCTTGAAGAATCCTGTCATCAGATCAGTCAGATATTCACTTGGTGACTATGAAATCATCTTGGGAGAATACATTTCAGATACCGCGGTCGACGAGTGACTCGCACCGGTTTCTATGGTATCGCCATCGCTGAGGTCCCAGGTTCGATCCCCAGTCGAGTCAGAATATATGAGGATATGGAAAACCATATTTTCTATAATTTCACGGGTAGGTGTTGTGGTACCACACCGTTGTTTCGGATTTCTATAGCACTAGCGGTCCCCCGCGACTTCGTTCGCGTAAATTTAGGATTTCCTGTGGGCATTGTTAGGAGCGGAGTATTTTTTTAAACCGTGATATCTTTTATTTTAAGATAAGAATGAAAACGTGTGTGAATAATATGAACATATTAATTATAACGGTCCCCCGCGACTTCGTCCGTGCTTTTTGATTTAACTGCTTCCCCGTTGATTTCGAGATTTCATGATACCTACTATCATGCATTTTGTAGCTCATACAAAGCGTTCCCCGAAAAATAAGCAATCTAACACAAATACATTTTTTCAAATCGGCTCTGCAGTTCCTGTGATTAGCGGGTTTAAACAAAAAGAATAATTCCTCCGTTTTTCCAGTTTATAATGTGAGATATGGTGCAACCGACCCTAACCTCCTTATAATATTAGTATAGAAAAAAATAGCAGTCCCCGAGAACTTCCTGCGCACCTATTGATTTTACTCCATTTCTGAAAGACATAACGTGATTTTTTTAAATTACCTATCTTATACCTTGCTAGATACGTTGTACCGTACAAAGGTTTTTTCAAAATCAGACCACGAATAGGTAATTCTGATCTGAGAATTCAAATAATCAATTAGACAAAAGTCAAGAAGAAATCAGCAATATTAAAGTACTATCCTGGTCACCACCGCCTTACCACGATGGCCAAAGAAAGAGCATTGCGTCTTGTCGTATTCTGTGTGCAAGCGACGCGGCAGAGACCTCTTTGCTTGAACTTCAATTCAACACATCGCACGTCCTAGTAATTACCTACTTACTTATTAAGTTATTGGAAAAAACTCAAGCTGACCCGCGAGATAAATACGTACAGCGCCATCTATATCTACATTATAATATTTTGTTGCGTCTTTTAATTTCTATCCGACTACATTATCCTGCACCCATAACATTTTTTCTGCATGACTTATACGTATGACTGGGGGAGAATACTTTTAGCATTAAGTCCACCTTTTGTACACTGTTCTAAGTGCAATAAAGTTTTTAAATAAAAAAATATATCTATTGACGATGGCAAATGGCCAACTTTGCTGCCGTCCTAACTTCGATACAATATTATATTACTCGTGATATTTTTTTAATGGTATGTCCGATTTGAATAATTCAAAAAGTAATTAACAAATACTGATATAGCCTTGAATATGACGTGATTTATTTGGATAAGGATTAATACCGACATACTGAAACTGAGGCTTTCTTTTTGCCGCCGCAAAAATTTCATATTTTTACCTAAAAAAGGAGTTATTGTGACTTAACTGTTATAGTTAGACATATGGTATCGCGGACTTTATTGTAGATAATGATGTCCTCTACAAAACTGTAGAACATCACTTTGCTCTATTGTCAATAGTTTTCGCAGCGTTCGCAATTTAATGATTTTCCTTTTACACCTTTGGTTACATAATCGAAGTTTTCATACGGAACCCTAACTTTTTTGATAATGTAATATAGCCTATGTCCATCGCAGATAATGCAGGATTCTAATGGTGAAAGAATTTTTCAAATCGGTTCAGTAGTTTCGGAGCCTATTCGTTGCAAATAAACAAACAAACAAACAAATCTTTCCTCTTTATAATATTATAGTATAGACAAGTGCTCTAGTACCTGGGGATCATCATAGTAAACGTCCTATAGCATCTTACTTTGGGATCAGAGCAGAGCAATGTTTAGTGACTGCTACATTTTTGACGTTATTAGCAAAAGGATGACTCTGCTAATCCAGTTTGACAATCCCTTGGGGATCATCATAGTAAAAGTCCTATAGCAACTACTTTGGGATCAGAGCAGAGCAATGTTTAGTGACTCCCACATTTTTGACGTTATTAGCAAAAGGATGACTCTGCTAATCCAGTTTGACAATCCCTAACTCTTGAATGTAATGTTACTGTGTTCCTCTATTTATTTAAGCGATTCTCACACCGAAAACGTATATCAAAAGCGATGCTATATCAATAACGGACAATGCAGGTATTTGCACATAAAATATGAAATTCAAACTGACTTATTTGTCGTACTTATATGGTGATGGACAGACCAACAGTCGTGCCATTAGCGAAGTGATATTTGCCCAATATCTTAGAAGGAGCTAAACATTATTGTTCTTTGGTAGGTATATTTCCACTCCATTTTAATATTATTCGATTTTGGTGTTAACCATAATGCGTATTTTTATATTTACCCTTTAAGAATTATAGTAAAGCTTTTGTTTCCTTAATAAAGAAAAATATATATTTATACTTGTCAAAACAAAATAACGGTATATAATTGGGGTCAATTGGGCCTTACCACTTTGCTGAGAGATTCGCTTCCTAGGCCTCAGACGATTTCAAAATTCGAATCGCCTGTCACTATACTAAAAAAAATTTGATGTCAGTGTAAAACTGCGAGCGAGTTTGAATTTTTTTACGTTGCTAAAATAGCTGTTTGGTTTTATACGTCCTTAGAAAACTACCTACCATGCGATGTGCAAACGATTTTGGCACTAAGACTGGGAACACAAAATACCGAGAGTACTGTACCGTTCCATGAGTTTACGGCGGTTTTACTCGCTAGCGACGACGTAAAAAAAGTGTATGGAAAATTGCACAGCGCCTCTAGCGGTTACTTGGAGAACTAAAATTTTCCATACACTTTTTTACGTCGTCGCTAGCGAGTAAAACCGCCGTAAACTCATGGTAACGGTACTGGTAACGCGCACTTGTACTCGATAGTACAGTCGGCAGCACGTCAGGTTACCCATGTTGATGTGAACTACGAAAACGGCTTTTATCACGTAGGGAATAGAGGCGCTCACAAGGTCAAAGTGGGGTAGTTTGACGCCCTCCGGTCTGTTTTGACTGATTCGTGTATTGTACTGATATCATAATGAACAAGTATCAAAATGAACTTTTCCCAAAATGACTGATTTTCTTAATGTCTTTGTTTTAGAATGCCGGAATTTCAAAATGTCTGACAGAAAAGGTACAATCGTCATAATAAAAACCAACCTGTTTTTTCCCCACATTGTTTTTCTTCACCGTTTGGGTAAAACAAATGAACTTTGAAAAAATAAGTGAACATTATATAAAAAGGTTAAAAATAAAAAAACAAGTGAACATTGTAGAAACAAAAGTGAATCTTGTAAAAACATGTAAACATCGTAAAAACAAGCGAGTTTTGAAAAAAACTAAACATCATTAAAACAAGTTACTTAAAAAACAAGTGAACGTCGTAAAAACAAAACAACTTTAGAAAAACAAGTGAACATCGTAAAAACATGTGAACATCGAAAAACAAGTAAACATTGTAAAAACAAGTGAACATAGTAAAAACAAGAGCACATCATCAAATTTAAGTAACTTCGTTAAAACAAGTGAACATAGCTCGTATTAAGAAACATTTTAAAACAAGTGAACAAAGTAAAAATAAGTGAACATAGTAAAAATAAATGAACATTTTAAAAAACAAGTGAACTTCGGAAAAACAAGTGAACATCGTATAAACAAAAGTGAATCTCGTAAAGACAAGTTAAATTCGAAAAAAACCAGTGACTGCTAGGTCTGCAGTTTTTGCCTGTTCATGAGATTTTCACCTGTTGATTGACTTGTCTACAATTATCACTTATTTTTCGACGCTAACTTGTTTTCAAGATCTCTAATTGTTTATTAAAGCTAACTTATTTTTACATTTTTTTTCTGATAATTACTTGTTTTCCGAAGTTTATTTGTTTATTTACGAGGTTCACTTTTGGTTTTTAGATTTTCATTTGTTTTTTCGAAGTTCACTAGTTTTTACGAGAGCCACTTGTTTTTAAGAAGTTTATTTTGTATGCTCACTAGTTATTTCAACTTTTAACTTGTTTTACACTTTTCCCTTTTTTTTTCAAAGTTCACTTGTTTTCACGCGATTAACTTGTTTTTCCAAAGTTCACTTGTTTTACGATGTTCATTTGTTTTTGCAATATTCATTTGTTTTCCGAAGTTTGTTTTTACGATGATATTCATTTGTTTCAGATATTCGTTATTTAATAAAAAATAGAAGGCATTAATCTACTATTACTTATACGTAGAAAAACTTATACGTCGTATAAGTTTTTCTCTCTTATAAATAGAGAATAGTTTTCGGCAAATTTTATTACAAGAATTAAAAAAAAGTACTGACTGTACATACGTTTGACAGTTTTATTTCCGACATTATGTTACTCAGACATTTAGAAAATCAGTCATTTTGGGAAAAGTTGATTTTGAGATTTGTTCATTGCGGAATCAGTACAATTCAGGAATCAGTCCAAACAGACCGGAGGGGTTTGACGTGCGGCCGTGTGTACCTACCGGCGCCGATTTGTTTTTTTTGTTATAATTAATTATTGAGTATACAGGGTGGCCAAAAAGTCGTGGATCAAACGAAACAGGGAGATAAAGGAGGTAATTTCCAACAAAAAATCTTTCTCCAGCATGGCCATAACTTCATTGCACGAAAGGTGCATTCCGCCGATTACGTGCGAATTTTATTAGGTGGTGCAGTTGTGCATTATGGTCAGAGGTAGGAACTTTGAACACTTAATGTAAAAAATTGTATTTAATAAAAATTACTAAGTCATAATCGTTCTTTTATTTCATGATGGCTTCTGAAATTACTACCTAGTATGTATGAGAAAAAAAATATATTTTCCTATAAATTTACACCTTGATATGAAAAAACGACCACAAAACCAAAACTAAAGATCAAAGAGAAAAGTGTTGTACCTCATTACCTCATTTGAATCAGCATTAATCCAGCATGTTTTTTTAATACAGGGTCACTTTTCCGTAATACATTCTTTTTTCAAATGGTGCTCTTAAAGTGAGAAGTAATTATTTGTAACGCTTCAAAATTTACGGAAAAAAAATCATTGCTCGTTAAGTTTGATACCAAAAGCTGCAATACAATTTTTGTAGTATTGATACATTATCGACTCATAATACAACACATTTTGATTTTTTTTTTTTATCAATTTAATTTTTTGCTGATTAAATTGTAAAAAAACTCGGTAGTTTCATTGAAAAAACTAAAATAATTCATATCTTTTCGTGCAATGAAGTTATGGCCATACTGGAGAAATATTTATTGTTGGAAATTACCTCCTTTATCTCCCTGTTTCGTTTGATCCACGACTTTTTGGCCATCCTGTATAACAGACACGGGTTTTTCAACTTCCCACTCATCTGAAAGTATAGGGAGAAATTGTCTTTCAGAGTTTTGTTCAAGCAATTTGCAACTTAATTACTTGATACTATACCTGAAAGAAAAACTGCCTCAAGGAATTATGATGACATTGATATGAACAAATTGAATAGCACTACATCTTGATAACACGAACATTGTAGATTTATATCATCTGCTTTAGAGTCGGGGCGTAAAAAAGGGTAATTGAATAGCAATAAATAATGAAGCCATATCAATTAAACCGATGGCTCTGGACTGCGAATTAAATTAACTACGTCACTGAACATAATACGGGCTTGCTGGCTGGTGGTGCAAGTTACAGAAGATTCGCATAACATAATATTTAGCAGTTCCACGCGACTTCGCCCGCGTTTGAAGTCGGACTGATTGACTGACCCCACTGATGATTTTTTATCGCGACGAAATGTAACTCATGTGCTTCAGGGTCTCAACCTATCTCTGTACCTTTTATTTGAATCGGTCCAGTAGGTTCGGAGCCTATTCAATACAAATAAACAATCAAATCTTTCCTCTTTTTAGTATTAGTGTAGAAGTGTAGATTTCAGGCGACAAATCACTTATGTAACAGTGGCCCAAATAAAAAATACTTCAGTTAAAGACTAACATACATATAAAACACAAAGAAAGCTAAAAAATAACAACCGGCAATGCACTAAACTACACGCGTCAGCGACTTGAAACCTCTGTACACAAATGAAAACGATGGGAATACATTATTGCACGATAAATTTATCGTATTTGCAAGCTTCATCTTTCGATTGTTAAATACTGACTGACAGGCTCTGCCAACGCCAGGGTGGCCGAGAGGTTAGGCAATCGCCCGGCATGCGAGGAACGCGGGTTCGATTCCCGCCTCTGGCGGTCATTTTTTTCAACTGCAATAATATATTTAGATTGCAAAGTGAATGCTTATCACTTAAAAACAATAATTGATGGGAATACATTTTTTTGTTTAAATTTCAATTTATGTATTGCAAAAAAATCCATTTTCATGTGCAGAATCTGGACAGTTGGATCTAAAAAGGAACGAGTAAAATTAGGAAAAACTGTGTTCCAATTTCTTCTTGGTGGAAACGCTATCAGCTCATCTCTCACGCCGTCACGGGTGTCAGTGACAGTTATACTATCGTAACACTATCGCATAGTAAGCTGCATTTGAATACAATAGCGATCTAGGAAGGTCAAACTAGGCTTTGTTCCATCTACTATAGTTAGAACTGGAACTAAATTATCTCGTGATGCGACTATTTCTTTAGTGACAGGAATGACAAGTTTAATGACTATTGAAATCATCACTGTCTGTTTGTACGAAATAATTAAAGGCATTATTATCCTTCCTGTAGGTTGATGGAAATAGAGTGGAGTTGAATTCATTGAAATCTGAAAAAATCTTATTGCTACCCTTGATTTATTTTCTTCCAAAACATTGTCATATCCGATATGAGATTATTATCAGCATTTATAATTAAATACAGTCTTGTTTGTCTTGCTCCAAGTTATATATCGTACCTAATACCTCAAAATAATAATAAATAATGTCCTCCAAGCCGAATTTCGACTACGGCGGCCTATCTCAACAGAGATTAGCCAGTTGGCTATATAGCCGCGCAGTTGCGCGGGACATATTATAGTGCACAAGTGTGTGCGCAATTCACAGATGCACTCTCTGTTCCTTCACTCTCATAATTCGGTGAGACGACAGTCCGACATGACCGTAGAGAGATCAGGCGCAGGACCAACGGCTTAACGTGCTTGCCACCATACCACATACCTACTATTACTTATAGTAGGTATGTGGTATGGTCTATATATGTATATCTTCATAATAATCTTCAAAAGACAGAATCCTCAACTTATAATGATAACTTGGGTCGTGCTTAATCGACTTGATACTAATCAAGCAATTCTGCTGCTGACTCTACCAAAACTATTTTTAAGGAATTGAAGTAACTTATTAGGATTTCTACATGTAAATTATATGCCTAAAATCATTTTGAAGTCCATGTGGCAACAATGTATGGACTGTAACTTAAACGTCAAAACTTTTTGAGAACACTAGCTTTGGAGTTAAGTGAAATAACCTAAATAAATATTGCCTCATTTTGCATTAGTGCCTCCAAATCCTTCTTCAAGATTTTATGTACAAATCCCTTAGTCCCGCAAGGACATTATTAATTTCAGACTTGACAGAAAATATAATGAAGTCGTCAAAATAGCGTAAACCTCTTTGTGTCTCCCGAGGATTCTTTTCTTTGAATAATATAGGTATTATTATGCTTTACTTTTATGCCCTTTACATGTTCAAGATAGCTGTCTTCACAGTTCAACACCAACTTATAAAAAAAGCTCAGCCCCATGCCTGACTTATTGACAGAGATTTAGGCATTTCATAATAAAGACAGACCTTAGACAAGAAACAGACCATGTCATATTACTCAGGTCACAGATTACTGTGACTGGGTATTAACCCAGTACCGTTACCATGAGTTTACGGCGGCTACTCGCTAGCGACGACGTAAAAAAAGTGTATGGAAAATTGCACAGCGCCTCTATCGGTTACTTGGAGAACTAAAAATTTGCATACACTTTTTTTACGTCGTCGCTAGCGAGTAAAACCATCGTAAACTCATGGTAACGGTACTGATGACCGTCTTGGTGTTGTGGTTGACGCTCCTGACTACAAAACCAGCGGTTGCGGGTTCGAATCCCGCAAGGGGCAATGATGAGCACGAGCAATTGTACCTAAGTCATGGATGTTTATAAACGTATATAAGTATGTATATCCGTTATCCTAGTCGCCATCATAGCAAAAGCTCACGCTCACACCTAGCCCCAAAGGCTAGGTAATTGGTGTGATTGTTGGAACAATTTATTATTTTTTTATACCTCATCTAGGTATACTTATGCTCGATTTCACCAGTTTAGTTGTAGTTTGTGGACCTCAAGTCAATCATCCCTGTAGATATTCATATATTATTTAACATCTGTTGTTAACCTGCAATTTATAACTAACTGTCACCATAGAATAAATAATAGTACACTTGGAACCCTGGAATTGTCAAAGTTGTGCCATGTTAGTTATGGCACAGATATTATATAACTAGATTTTTTGGCGCAGTAGGTTTATCCTAGTTTAATTCAACAACCTGCCTCACTCTTACAAAACCTTGACTAAAGCCAACGTCAAGGAATCTGTCAAAATATTTTTTTTCAGTTTCGGTACCTGATTAATAGTAGCACCAAACGTTTTAAATCTACGTTCCTCTTGCGCACGGCTAGGTAAAGTGATATTCGTTGCCGGCTGAAGTGTTCCCTATACACTTTGATTTGGATTGCTTTAAGAAAAGAGTGAAAAGTCTGTTTCTAGACAGACATGACACATCCTCGGACACATCGTCGCTTACAATCAGGTCAGATTGCGGTTAAATGTCTGCCTTTTATAAAAATAGAGTTTCAATACATTAGGGCAAAGTTACTACACATAACTAGTTTTGGTAGCTGTTACTTTTTCTTATGACAATATAGCTTGCAAGTATGACATCACACTAGTAAAACATACACAGATGGAAGTAGTAAATTGCAAACACAAATAAGATGTCTATTGTTTTACATTGGTATACTTTTACAATGTGTGACATAATATTGCGTAATAAGCTGTAAGTTGAGTATTTATTGGTTTTAAGCTTTAGATCCTATCTGTATAATTTAAATAGATATACAGGGTGTTTTTTTGGTCGACAGCTTCCGACTCAGGGCTGGTAGTATACATAAAACTGATGCCAAAAAATATTTAAAAAAATATAATCAAAAATATTTTTGGACTTCTTCATACAAAATCGATCGGTGATCGGCCAACTTTGTAAGAAGTCCAATTTTTTTTAAATATTTTTTTTTGGCATCAGTGTTATGAATACCATAGAATACCAGCCCTGAGTCGAAAGCTGTTTATTTATTTATTTATTTAAACAGGCACACCAATAGTTTATATATGTCATTAGGTTACATTGTCATGTCTGGTGGTAACTCTCTCTCTACCTCATCAATGGTTCCCACAGAAAACCAGCGCCATGGCTTGCCATGGCATAAAGCTGAGTGGGTACCAGTTTGGTAACATTACAAACTCTACTTTATTTTAATTTTATATGTGCTTTTTTAATGTGTAATGTTCCAAATAATAATATTTATCTTTCTTCTTTTCTTTCTATATACACACACAATTAACTTAATATAAAATTGACAGTGTTTTACATCTTATATGTACACCTTTTAAAGGCGTACACAGCATTAGTAAATTACAAAACAACAGTAAAAAATTACTTAGATGAAAAATTTCAAACATACCTTTGCAAAGTTAGTGAAACAGCTGAAACAAAACAACATCCTGTATAGATAACTGTTTATCGCACACCAGGTTCGTAGTACTTGAACTATTATTTATTAAGTGTACAAATAATTATTATATTCTTAAATAAAAATGAGTACCATTAAAAACTACCCTCTATTATATTATCCCAGCAAAATATCGTTCCTAATAATAATTTTACTCCCGGCTTATGTGAGGAAGAACAAATCACATAATTAATGCTGACAACTAAGAATTAATTATTTACAAACAAGGAGGTTTAAAAAAGTACAATTAAATTAATAAATAATAAATAAATTGTTCCAACAAACACACCAATTACCTAGCATCATACTAAGCGTGAGCTTGTGCCATGGTGACTAGGATAACGGATAGACATACTTATATACTTTTATAAACATCCATGACTTAGGTACAAATGCTCGTGCTCATCACACAAAGATTTGCCCCTTGCGGGATTCGAACCCGCAACCGCCTGGTTTAGAAGTCCGTGGCGCGAACCACTACACCAAGGCGGTCGTCAAATTATATTAAATTAACAAATAATACCATCAGAACTTCCAAGACAACAATTACTCGAAACCAATTACAATTGATACATTCAGAGACACGCCACATCTATGCCGTGATCTAAGTACCTATCTGTATACAAACAAACGCATGATTACTCTATTTTCGTTGATCTCATACGAAATACGAATCGATGCGCTAACTACTGCGCGCGCGCACCGCCAGTATCGCGACGCGCAGAGCTCGGTGCGCACATGTCCAAAAGTAAAAATTACTGTACCTACAGTCCCTATAAAGTTTGAACGCAAAAATGAGCGAGAAATAGACGTTTCAGTGAGTGGTGTGACGCGTAAAATGAATTTACAATTCAAAGTAAACCCGTGTTGAAAAGAAATCCAAATTATGAGCAAATCTTTGAAGAATAGGAAAGCTAATTGAGATCGTTTGTACAGAAGACGCTCCAAAACTTTGAACAAGTAAATTCAGTGTTAAAATCCTGAACCCGAAGTCAAAGCCAATTTATCTAAAAAGTATTTTAAATTCCAATCAACTCTGTTAGAACGGTCAAGCTTATTGACAGCACAGCAGAAGCACCTAAATTTCGAAAATTTCGGAGAATTCGTGTTTGCAAAGATCGACAAAAAGGAAGAAAAGATGGCGTCATCAACTCCAAAGACTCCAACGCCAACAGAAACACCTGAAGACACTCCATCCCCAGCTCCCGGGCCAGAGACCAACAAATTCAACTGGCTCCAAGCCAGAGCAGCTCAAAACAGGAGGGCCAACCCTTTTGTGAAAGCTCGTCCCTCGCTCAATAGGGAGAGTTCCACAGCCGAGCTGTTTTCTAGGGAGAATTCCAGCAGTGACTTCTTCCAGAATTCCAGGCTTAATCTGTTCGAGACGGCGCCCAAACCTGAAGGAGATAGTCGAGGATTTGTGAAGGTAAATGATATGCTTGGATAGATCATATAATAATAATGCCTCCTAGCCGAATTTCCGTCGACGACTGTCTTGGTGTAGTGGTTCGCGCCCCAGACTTCTAAACAAGGCGGTCGCGGGCGGGTTCGAATCCCGCAAGGGGCAAATGTTTGTGTGATGATCACGAGCGTTTGTACCTAAGTCATGGATGTTTAAAAATGTATATAAGTATGTCTGTCCGTTATCCTAGTCACCATAGCAAAAGCTCACGCTTAGTTCGGGGCTAAGTAATTGGTGTGTTTCTTGATACAATTTATTTATTTCGACTACAGTGGTCAATCTCAACTGTGATTAACCGACTACGCGTGAGATATTATAGTGCAAAAGTGTGTGCGCAATACAAAGGTGCACTCTCTGTTCCTTTACTCTCATAATTCGGTAAAATGGCATAACCGTAGAGAGATAAGGCGCAGGACAGACCGACGGCTATACAGGTAGAGTTAATACCATTAACTTCCTGACCCCGGAGCTGTTTCTAAGTTATTTCAGACAGAAAAACCCAACACTTTCGGCCCGACCCGGGGTTCGAACCCGGGACCTCGTGGATAGTACCCAGCGTGCTGACCACTAGACCAACGAGGCAGGCATCATAGTTAGGTATCAACTCGAACGCTTACCTGGTCGAAGTGCCCTAGAACGATGTCCTAGAACTAAAACCCAAACCTTTAAATCTTCTAACTATCTCCGTGGCCGAGTGGCTTTGAAGCCGGTTTTCATGGTATCGCCATCACTGAGGTGACGAGTTCGATCCCTGGTCTCTGGTATGGGTGTTGTGGTCCAACATTGTTTCTGATTTCCCTAACACAAGAGCTTTAGCAACAGATTTTGTGATCTAAGCAATCTATGTGATGTTGTCGAATATTTATCTTAAATCTTACAATACTTACTAAAATACGGCACCACGACAATGACTTCCAAATCGATGATACAAGGGTCAAATTTTATTTACTAACTAACCATCGATACCTAGCCTTCTTTGAAAATTTGGTATTTAATAAAGAAAAAAAAATTAAATTATTAAAATAAGTGCCGTCTTAAACTATTTATTAAAAAGACACTACCGACTAACAACACTAGGTGTTGATGTATTTTATTATATTCAACGTATGCTTACATTGCATTCAGCGTCATCGATGACGTCGGAGATGGAATCTTATGAATACAAATAGTTTGCCATGCTGCCAAAAACAGAATGCCTACCTACTCTACCTTCTAACTTATGTTACGTTATCAACAGGGTACAATGGGTTTGGCAATGTTGACGTACTTTCGTCAGATAACTAAACGTGTATTTCGATTTAAAAATTACCCCTGGCTTATAGTTAAGGTCAGTGAAGTACAAAAATGTAGTTTAGACTCAAAACCTGCTGAATTAATTTGGATGCTCGTACCTTAAATTGTTTTTTTTTTTAAATTCAATAGGCAGACATTTGGCCGCAATCTCACCTGATGGTAAGCGACGTGCGGCCGATGATGGGACATGTCTGTCTAGAAGCAGCCTATTCACTCTTTTCTTAAAGGAATCCAAATCGTAGTGTTTAGGGAACACTTCAGCCGGCAACGAATTCCACTCTCTAGCCGTACGCAAGAGGAACGAAGATTTAAAACGTTTGGTGCGTATTAGTGGTATGTCAACGACATAAGGGTGGAACCCCCGCCTGCGTTTTATGTCTACAAAGTAAGTAGCTAAAGCACTTGTGTTATGGGAATCAGAAACAACGAAGGTACCACAAACACCCAGACCCAAGACAATATAGAAAAATATTTTTCTACATTGACCTGACCGGGAATCGAACCCGGGACCTCAGAGCTGGCGACACCATGAAAACCGGTGTGTACACCACTCGACCACGGAGGTCGTCATGGTACATGACATGGACATGGTACCAATAAGAGGTCGTGATAACTAGACGGTGGTGGGAGTGTATGTCATTTTTTATCATAGAATTCATCAGTTAAAGCACTTTTTACACCATCCTATTTGTAGCTTCTTAACTAGGATCCTAACTAGGAAGGTACCATTCTAGTTAGGACCCTAACTAGGAAGGTCGCATCTTGCTTAGGATCCTTACTAGGAAGGAAGGAATGGATAGTGTGCTCTACTCTGATAACGCATTGTCCGTATTTTCGCGTCTAGCGGTCGCGGTCGCTCGTGCTGACATGCGGGCATTAGTGAGAGGGACGGCTACAGCCGCAACTACGGATATCATCTTATTGACTACAGGCCCATGTCCAAAATGGATGGATAATATAAACCGCCAGGTGAAGTATATTACAGGACGCTATAAGAGCATTAAATAATAAGATTCAGCACTATGCTGTCACTTGTAAGCTGTCCAACTGAGTGCTGGTAAGAATTCAAAAGTGCAGAAGAGTAAGTACATTTTGCTCATCAGGACGTCACCTGGTGGTTCATATGTCCCATCCATTTTGGACATGGGCCTGTAGTCTATTACAGAGTGGGGCCCCAGAGAGACACCTTCCTAGTTAGGACGCGAGCTTCCTAACTAGGAAGGTTGGAACCTAAGTAGTAGCAGGCCTGTGTATCTCCCCGCGTATGTAGCAAAAACGTACCTACGCGCGGCGACCCTTACTTAGGGGCTAAAACAAGTTGCGTGTCGCTACCGGCCAGCGACATGCTCGCGCGTTTTATTCACTGGCGGCCGCGCGGCTACGTTGCTGGCTGGATGAGAATGAATAAAGTACTAGAAAGATGGCGTTAGAAGCTTCTCGTAGCAGTCAACCCTATCGCGTCGCGTGATATTACGTCTCTGAATAGGTTTAGTGTATTATAAATCATATTCCAGAGCAATAAGTATGAAATTATCTTGCAATGGATTTTTGTAGGTGTCTACACGAAAATGTGCTTGACTTTGAGGCGAACTAAATTACGCCATATTGTTGACGACATTGAGTAGACATTTCTTTGAATACAATTGCTAAGTCGTACTTCTGTACGAAGTACTAGTAGGTACTTATTCTGTGGTAGTAGTGAACTACGATAACATCTGTTTATTTCCTAAGTAGGATGTTAGACAAACAGGGTGGTGTAATAGGTGTTTAACTACCTAAGTATGTAGTATTTACTTTCGTTTCAATTTTGTTGTACTGGCCAAGTCTTGGGACTTGGCTTTCTCCTGGGACCTAGAGCCGTGCGTATGTGCGCTAAACTTTGATAAACTATCTGAGGATATACTTAGCATGCCATACAAATACAAAGCCTAAACAAAGCAAGGCCAAACATAGTACAAGCTTAAACTGACCCTTAACCACTGTCACTCATTACTGACTCATCAACATATGCCAATTTATACAGTTAAAGTTTTAGCAACATTGTCCATGCATAATTGGATGGAAAGAGCCCTTAAAAAGGTGTTAGGTGCAGTCACAGATTATATAATAGTTACACAAAATAAATAATAGTTAGTGCAGTGCAGTGCAATTTTAAATGCGATATCTACAGGTGTACTTTATCGAAGGTGCTAAATGTTCAGTGAATGTGTAACCTGTTCTGATGATATCCAGGCAGAATATCGATCATGTTTATTTTGGTCAAGGACTAACGATGTGCAGATGCCCGATAAACGCTTACTCCAAAACATATTGGCGACATGATGACGCATGTCTATACCTACTTAAATAAAATAACAGCAGAGTACAATTTTACTTGCATCGGTAGGCACATTAAGCAGTTGGTCTCGTATTTGTTTCTTACGTTTACGCGAATTGTTGAACTCATTAAAACACAATTTTACGGATTACTTCGCGATTTATTTACTTTTTATTTAAAACCTGACGTTTCGAACACTTTACAGCGTTCGTGGTCACAGGGAGACTAAGGTATTATTTGTCATTACAAAGTTTTGAAAAATTAAACTACCGTCACTCATTCTATTTTCTAATCAAGTAGGACTCAAAAATATAAATTTACGTTTCTATTTACGCAGAAAGAGCTAATCGTGTCTTGAGATCTTGCAGTGCGAGGTGTTGCTTTGGTTTTTGCTAGAATAAAATGTAAATAAATCGCGAAGTAATCCGTAAAATTGTGTTTTAATCAGTTGGTCTCGGCTAATATCAGTTGATATTGGCTGTTTATAGTTGGCTTATTCTCTGTTAAGATTGGCCGCTGCCTAGTCGAAATCGTAGGAGAACAATATAATATTATTTGACAACACCAGCTTATTCGTAGAAACGAACTATCCAGCTATACTTAACCAACCAACTTTTCATGTGAATTAGGCAGAAAAGATACTTCTTATCTATGAGAGGTTGACGACCATAGGTTAATGTGTGCAGTGAGGCTATCAGGCGCATGCCAATGTACTTAGTGTGTCAAAAGATACATCGCTATACTACCCGATATTGGAGATTGTCTAAGCCCCTTGAGATAAAATATTTTTTGCCACTACTTCAGAATTCAGATCTGACCTTAAGGTCGTAAAATACTAAGCTATACCTATTATCTGATATTATACATTCAAAGCAGATAACATAGATAGAATCTACTACAAAAAACTACTTAATAAAACAAAAGACAATCAATTTTGTTCAGCGAACTTCGCTACCGCCGAAGATTGTCAAAAGGTATGCAAAAATCACATGATGTTTTGATGGGTCAGTTTCATATTTCTTAGCGATAGCGAACTCATCTGTATAATAGATTGCGTCTTGTCTAGGGGCCCTGTATCACCAGGACACCTTTCAATAAATTGGTTGAGGAGCTACCGGGCGGACACCAGAGGCCCAATTCGCACGCCTTCTATATTATGTCAGTCACATTACGATATCTTCATATAGGTGGATATCACAAACTAGGTTAAAAATCGGACATTTTGATACCTCAATAATTCTAGTGATCAGCACGCTGGGTACTATCCGAGGTCGTACCCAGTACGAGGTCCCGGGTTCGAATCCCGGGTCGTGCCGAGAGTGTTTGAGTTTTTCTGTCTTGAAATTACTCAGACACAGCTCCGGAGTCAGGAAGGTGGTGGTGTTAACACCCCCGTGCCTCGGAAAGCACAATAAGCCGTTGGTCCTGCGCCTGATCTCTGTACGGTCATGTCGGACTGGCCGTCTCACCGAATTATGAGAGTAAAGGAACAGGGAGTGCACCTGTGTATTGCGCACACACTTGTGCACTATAATATGTCCTGCGCAGTTGGCTAATCTCTGTTGAGATAGGCCGCCGTAGTCGAAATCGGCTAGGAGGACATTATTATTAATACAGAAAATCTAAATTGTGTGATATCCGCCATGTTTTGTCAATAAATATCGTACGTGATATAGTATCGAAGGCGTGAGAATTGGGTCCCACCAGTTAGGTGAGATACCAATCCTCCATACAGTTTACATTATGTTGTTATCGCGCCACCATGATGTTCTATGCGATAGATCCCTAAAATATGCCTACTCTTTCTAAGCCAATATTCTCCCAAGTCAATAGTCTTAAGAAGTGTATACTATGCTCATGTCGCAAGCTACACGTAATATAACAGGTTTATTGTGCACCAGAATAGACTCACAATGCCATAATACAGTCACAGCCAGGTGCAATCACGCGTCCATCACGCGAGTTGTGACGCTGATCGACAAAACAGTGTAAGTAATAGGCCTCGCATCAACCTTCCCAAATACGTCTTAAAAATATATTCAATGATATGTAACTCTATGTGATCAACATCATCATCATCCGAGCGTTATCCCGGTTGAGCACTCGCACGTGAGGGCGCAGGCAGGCCTGTGTATCTCCCCGCGTAAGTAGAAAAAACGTACCTACGTGCGGCGCCCCTACTTAGGGGCAAAAACAAGTTGCGTGTCGCTACCGGGCAGTGACACGCTCGCACGTTTTATTCAACGGCGGCCGCGCGGCTACGTTGCTGGCTGGACGAGAATGAATAAAGTACTAGAAAGAGGCGCTAGATGGCGTTAGAAGCTTCTTGTAGCAGTCAACCCTATCGCGTCGCGTGATATTACGTCACTGAATAGGTTTAGTGTATTATGAATCATATTCCAGAGCAATAAGTATAAAATTATCTTGCAATGGATTTTTGTAGGTGTCTACACGAAAATGTGCTTGACTCTGAGGCGAACTAAATTACGCCATATTGTTGACGACATTGAGTAGACATTTCTTTGAATACAATTGCTAATTCATACTTCTGTACGAAGTACTAGTATTCTGTGGCGCAGGGTCCGCTCTGGACCATGATCCAGGATATGGCAGATCAGATAATAACAGTGGAGCGACTGCCATCAGACCTCACCTCCGTGGTCCTGTACCAGGGGAACCTGACCAATTTGGATCATAGTTACACATTCAGTCGTCTGAATGTGCAGGTTTTCTCACGATGTATTTTCCTCACCGAAACTGCATCGGTTAGTGAAACAACTAATGTACATAACTCAGAAAAAGTCATTGATACATGGCGACACGTAAAATCGAAGTGGCACCTCCCGCATGAAAGGCTAGCCACTGCGCCACCGACGCTCCATGTGATAAACATAAGGTCACAGAATAAATAATAAGGTTGAAATATGGTAGCGGGAATTTGAAAGATCAGGGTAGGTTTATGTGGGGCCCACTGTAGGTACTACACTTTTAAATAATGAGAATAATGTCTAAAATTACAAGAGGTGTGTTCAAATGTCAAGGTTCACCCCATTATTATTATTTTCCTTCTTGTTAATCTGGGTTTAGGCCAATTTATTTGATGTTGATAAGTTATTTTGATTGATTTGATTAGGACCTAAAGGCCTACTGGCTTTTGGAGCAGCCGGTTCACAAGGCTCCCGAGAGTTGTCTGAGAGCGCTTTCATTCACCTAGTATGCAATTGTGAATAAATAAAAAAATATAACATCCACCCAAAAATTAATTATTAATTCACCTTTCAACTGGTACCTGCTTTTGTTCCTAAAATCTCAGGCCTCTCAGGGCATAATCAGCACAACCGACTAGCAAACGATATTCATACTTACTTACTTATATTATAAATGCGAAAGTGTGTCTGTCTGTCTGTTCCCTCTTGACGTTTAAACCACTGAACCGATTGAGATGAAATTTGGTATGGAGACAGTTTGAGACCCTGGAACGGACATAGGCTACATTTTGTCGCGATATAAAAACATTAAGGGGGTGAAATGGGGGATTAAAGTTTATATGGAAAATCCAACTCTTGCGGGCGAAGTCGCGGGGAATCACTAGTAACTAAATAAAATAAAAATACCGATCCTCAAACGCCATCTAGCACAAAATACCGAGAGTAATTGTTTTGGTTCTACGCAGTTGATCAAATTGCGTAGAATGGCATTTGAGGTTTGAAACCCTAAAAAGGAATACACGTACACTTTACCGCTATAAAAAGGAAAATGAATTCACTTTCCAGACGTGAACTTGACAAACATTTCAAGTCAACGAACCAAATTCTCCAATATCTTAATTCCAAATTGATCGCCGATTGGCATGTCCTGCTTACTGTGCTAGTCGTTTCCTGGCACTAACTCGTTAACTAGTGGATAACGACGTAATAAAATAAAGATGCACTCGTAAATCGGATTAGTAACTACCAATTGACTATGCTATACTTTGAATAGAGCGTTTGAAGTTCATAGCTCATACAAAATGCCAAACAAAACGAGCGGCGGAAAATTGTAACTGTAAATTACAACCTTAGATCAATTTAATAAGAAATTAAAAGAAAGAGAAATTATTTTAAGTCTTTGATTAACACAAGAATAAATATTGCTTGGGGGTCCCCGGTGGCCACCGTGGCGCTCAATGTGTCAGCGAAAGTTTGTAAAAGTTACATTCGCGCACAGGCACGAAGCCTCGGTGGCGCAGTGGCTAGCGGGTTGCCTCTCATGCGGGAGGATCTTACGAGCCGCCATGTACCAATGACTTTTTCTGAGTTATGTACATTAGTTGTTTCACTAACCGATGTTCCTACGGTGAGGGAAAACATCGTGAGGAATCCTGCACATTCAGGCGACTGCTTGTGTAACCATGATCCAAAACTGGTCAGGTTCCCCTTAACAGGGTCACGGAGGTCAGGTGGCAGTCGCTCCACTATAATTACCAGATCTGCCAAATCCTGGATCATGGTCAGCAGACCCTGGGCCCTCGCGTGCGAGTGCACAACCGGGATAACACTAGGATGATGGTGACATTCACGCACAGGCACATCAATACCAATAAGAGCTACCGAAAAGGTTTTCGCTCAACCGTGGCTGCTCTGCTGGGGGTTAATACCACGTCACTCAGCTAAGATTATAACTTTCTAAGTACAGTCGTCTGCACGTTTGGCTACCTATGTGAACTACGAAAACAGCTTTTATTACGTGGGGAATAGAGGTGGTCTCAAGGTCAAAGTGGGTAGTCCGATGCGCGGCTACACTGTGTACGTACTGTGTGTACTAACTGTCTGCTAAGCTAGGCCGCAAACAGACAGACTCGTACCTACCAGGCGAAACCATAGGGCGTATTTCGACTCACCGGCGCGGCACCGGTACCGACGCCGGCGCCGGCGCCGTGTCGTTGCTGGGGTAACAAAAATGTATGAAAATGTATGGCTCGCTTTTTCTCTTACCGGCGATACTAAATAGTGAAGCAGGGTTCAAGCCTGTGTGTGAGATCAAAGGGTTACAATGGCGGCCGATCGGCTTAGTTTGGTGTAAGTGAAAAGATCGTGTATTTACGACGATGACTGGCTTACTTTGGTGCTTCAGTTTTAATGTAGGCGACACGGAGTCCATATTTTTCTTCACGTCGATGGCTCCAAGAATAAAAGGCAGCTTACTAAACTGCATATAAATTGTTTGCATTTCTTATCCTTGCATGCATGTATTCGTACAATTTTATGCACCAATATGCAACTACGCCGCATCTGGTCCATTCTGCGTAGTGCTGCCATTTCGAAGCTCATGAATAAACCCCCACTCTTCTTATAAAGTTCTGTTTGAGTATCACTTGAAAAATGCTCAGCTGGTACATTTTGCGGAGGGAGGCAAGAGGCTTGTAATATAAGGACTTTGTGATTATCTTAACATGATATTTGATGGTAGAAAATTTGTGAAGAGGTTATGAAATGATTATTTTTAAATTCTAGTATACCTACTTGTTTTTGCCTGGCGTCAACGTAATTGGTCTTTGTCATTCAATCAAAAACAACTATAAATAATACTTACCTATTCCTACACGGAATAAAATATGTGTTTCTTGATACAAAACAATTCAAATCTATTGATAAAATTAATGCTAACTCTTTGTGTTGAATGATGGACACAGACTGTATAGTTATTTACAAATGAATAAGACAATAAATACCTAAGTAAGTAACTAGTAATAATAAGTTGCGTGTATTTATTTTTGTTATTTTGGTGTAACTTAGATAAGTATGCTCTAGTTATAACGCAATATGAAATCTATTTATGACTCACCTCAATTAATTTCTTTCTTTAGTAAGTATGTTATCAGCAGCAATTTAATCAATTAGCCACACATTTTACCTACTCATAAGAATGCTGAGAAATGTATGACTATGTAGTATTTTTTCGACTAGTAGAGAGTTTCTATGGAGAGTATTAAGTACTCTATGTTTAGCCAATTTATGACTTTATTATTGTTATGAGCAACTTACAGTTATTATAAAACATGATTATGTAAAAATTTAAAATAAAAAATATAAAAAGGGTCCTTGTGGTAAGGTTCCCAGAATGCTGGCAGCGTTTCCTGGATAGCGATGCTTATACGCTGTGCAAGGTAGCTGCCACCTCTTGGGTCACCACTGATGTCAATCTTGGAAATCTCTTTAAAAAAAGAGATAGCGTTGGGACCCCACGGACCCAGCGTTTCGACTCCAAACGGTAGAAAGTAGTACCGGGAGTCGATCTGAATGTATTTTTTTTTTAAGTTTTCGGCATTTCCCGCAGCCAAACCAGCCTCCCGGCTTGTACCGGGCAGATGAGAGACCGCAAGTGTGTCGACACAGGTAGCGTCCCACACAAAAGCCCGACCCATCCGCCAAGGTACAAGCGACATCGCGTCTGGTCTCTTCTCTTGCCATCATCACGCGCGATACCGTTCGGCTCAAGTAAAGCCGGCACGTTGATAGAGGCAAGGGACCGACGGATGATGTCGTTGATGCTGGCATGGCGCGAAAAACGGCCTGCACTTTTAGTACAGGATAGCCCGTGATGTCCCAACGAGTTGACATCAGTACCACAAGGACATCTGTGCGGAAGGCAAACCTCAGCACCAACACGCAGACCTATCGCGACTCGTAGAGTCTCGGAGTCCAAAAGAGTTCCCACGTTGGCTGAAGGATAGGCATAAAGCCAGTATCCTGCCTCCTTGGTGGAAACCGCTTTTAGTCTGGCAAGGTCCGCGTTGTTGGTGCTACTGTCAATCAGACTTTTCAGAAGAAACTCACAAGAAATTTGGTCCCAACTCCTTTGTATTTTTAGATCTGAAGGGAAATTTTGTTGGATATGGCCTCATCCAAACGCGCCACTCCGAAGATTGCAGTAGAAGGCTGCAGGATACTTGCAACGAGAGCGGACGTGCTGTAAGATGTAATTATATGTAGTTGCTAATGTGTAACCTCTGGCACAAAATACTTAAGCATTATGTATACAGGTTGTACTTTGGTACACCAGTGCCAGACTGACACTGGGGTTAACTTAATCATAGACCATTCAGTTAAACTGTAAAAAAAGTATTTTTGTTTTGGATATAATGCCACTTTTGGTTCAAAAATGGAACACTTGACTGACACTGAAGATAGCTTTTCCATAACCCTTTTATAATAAACAAGCAGTTCCCCACGACTTCGCCCGCGCCAAAAGTCGGATTTTCCATACAAACTTCCCCCATTTCATCCCCCATTTCACCCCCTGATGATTTTATATAGCGACAAAAAAGACTATGTCCTTCTCAGGGTCTCAAACTATCTCTGCACCAAATTTCAATAGAATCGGTCCAGTAGTTTCGGAGCCTATTCAATACAAACAAACAATCAAATCGCTCCTCTTTATAATATTAGTGTAGATATAGAAAAATAACATAACTTATAAAAGTGTTATGGTTTGGGAGATTGTCTTCTGTTCTTCATTCAAGAAAAATACGATAAAGTGGCATTATCTCCCAAACTATGATACTTTTATAAGAAGCATGTTATTTTTATTAGAAAGGCCTAAGACTACAATCTTTGTCTATTTTACAAAGAACTGAACTCATATGCAAAGCAATATTATGAATGCAAAGACACTTTGGAACAGTGGTTAAAATCTTTAAACTATGAACAGACAGAAAGGTTGTAAAAATAACAAACACACACGAGCAAACACACGCCTACACAAGCACACATACGCATACGGCCACACACACTCACCTTACCCACCCAAACACAAACACACACGCACATACACAAACAAACACACACACACAAGCTATTTTTAATGATACCTATTTTTAAGAAGTAGTAATTAATGTTGTTACTATAGTATAGAGTATAGATACTAAGAATTATAGAAATTGTTAAAGCTATGGAAGAGTGGAGCCTCCTGGCACAAGCTTTATAAGCTTAAAAGGAGTCTCCAAGTGCTAAACTTATATGGATTGTTCTATTTATCGAAATAAAATTTATTATTATTATTATATTACTAGTGGTTCCCCGCGACTTCGCCCGCATGAGTTGGATTTTCCATATAAACTTTCATCCCCCATTTCACCCCCTTAACGTTTTTATATCACGACACAATGTAGCCTATGTCCTTTCCAGGGTCTCGAACTATCTTTATACCAAATTTCATCTCAATCGGTTCAGTGGTTTAAGCGTCAAGAGCTAACAGTCAGACAGACAGACACACTTTCGGAATTATAATATTAGTATGGATGTCTAAACTCCCTGACTGCTTCGTTGGTTTAGTGGTCAGCACGCTGGGTACTATCCACGAGGTCCCGGGTTCGAATCCCGGGTCGGGCCGCGAGTGTTTGGGTTTTTCTGTCTTGAAATTACTCAAACACAGCTCCGGAGTCAGGAAGTTGGTGGTGTTAACACCCCCGTGCCTCGGAAAGCACGTTAGGCCGTTGGTCCTGCGCCTGATCTCTCTACGGTCATGTCGGACTGCCGTCTCACCGAATTATGAGAGTGAAGGAACAGAGAGTGCACCTGTGTATTGCGCACACACTTGTGCACTATAATATGTCCAGCGCAGTTGGCTGATCTCTGTTGAGATAGGCCGCCGTAGTCGAAATTCGGCCAGGAGGACATTATGGATGTCTAGTGACAGTCTGGCACGGTCTTTTTGGGACACCCTGTTTATGAAGTTAAACGGCAATACCTGCCTAGACCTAACTTTTCTCGCCCACTACCTACTTATACTTCGGACTTTTTGTGCCAGCTTTGAATTTCCTTTATTGTAGTGCTATCGGCCGAGCGGATATTAAACTCCGATATTGCTCCAGACTCTAGAAACTTGCGGGAAATCACGAGATAGCACGTGAATCGTAAGATCGAAGATGTTAGATCAAACGATAAATTCTTATTTATTAATAAAGTTTTGTTTGAACTGTGAGGTAAATAAACTAGGCTGTATTTGTATAAAGTAAAATACTTATGAGTTTTATCACATTTAAATTAGGTCTGATCTCAAACTACGTTAACTAGGCCTTTTTTAGCTTAGTTAGCACGTTTCCTTTACATACCTGCCACGTTAAAAGTATGTGCTCAATACACAGATAGGTGCACTCTCTGTTCTTGCACTCTCAAATTTCTGTGTGTAACTGTATCCGACATGACCGGAGAGAAATCTGGAGATTTGCTTTGTGTTAAAGCACCATCCTGCTAACTCAGAGCTGTTTCTTATTTATTCCAAGACAGAAAAACTCAGAAACAAATTGCGACTCGACTAGGGTTTCGAACCCGGGACCTCTTGGTTGGAAGGCAGAATGACCACTGACCAACATGAAAACCAATTTCCTTAACATGCCGCAAAGCATATCGAACCATGTTATTCAAACCTAAAGTTATTTCTGCAAGCATTTGCGTTTTGTATGTTTATTTTGTGGTATATTTAGAAACACATTTAGGTCGAACTTGCAAAGTTTGTTATGTTTACATTTTTCAGTTTTCTGTTTACAACTAAAATTTTACTAAAACTAAAATTATGCTTCTGATTTTATGAAAGTCAAAAAGTTATTGCGTTCAAGATGATTTGGAGGTGAACTTATTTTTAGAAAGAGAAATTTCTTTCGATTGGAACAACTATAGGACATTTAGCTAATCTTTAAATGAAGTAGATATTAGAACAGGCTTGTGGCGCACTGGCAACGCTTTGGTAGTGATACCAAAGTTAAGCAACCCACGGCGCGGTCGTGAATGGATCGGTGATCATTCCGACCATTTAAGTGACGTCCATGACAAGCATCTCTTTCGAAGGGAAGGCACAGTCACTTGCCTTACAGATAAACCTACCACTAATCCGTACTGAGCCCGCGTGATGGAGTATGGCTGATACCTCCTCATAGTTGAGGTGAGGCCTTTGCCCAGCTGTGGGATCTATTTAGGCTAACTTTACTTTTACTTACTTATATTAGGACAAGTAACCTCTAACTAACATACCTAAGAACCTAACCTAACTATAGCAGAAAATTCAAATTTTATTTTCTTTGTTACAGGGTGTGTCGTTCATAGGATGGCACCAAAGAACGAAGCTGGAGAGAGTTCTTCTGGTGACCACAGCAATACTTTTCGTCGCAATCTTGCTGACAGCTACCTTGCTGATTGCTACTCGGGGTCCTTCATACTTGCCTGTACCGCCATGCTACCAACCGGAACCCAGAGGTAAACTTTACTATACTCCTAAATGACTAGGTATTTATGTATGGGGACGAAGCTAGAGAGAGTTACTTGGGGTACTTCATACCTACGAGTACCTCCATGCTACCAACCGGAGCCGAAAGGTAAACCTTAGCTTCTACTCCTAAATGATTTAGGGAGATGAAGCTAGCGAGTTCTTATTCTCTCTTAGTCAATCGTCTTCAAAGCAATCTGGCTAAGAGCTACCTTGCTGACTGCTACTCGAGGTCTTTCAAACGTGCCAGTACCGCCATGATACCAACCGGTGCCCAAACGTAAATTTCAGCTACTATGTGACTATTTATGGGGACTATGTGAATTTTTATAGTGACCACAGCGATTCGTCGAAATCCTGCTGGCTGCTAACTTGTTGACTGCTAGTCTATAGTCAGGGTCATCAGTATTGCCAACAATGTTTTTGTAAAATCTGTAAATAGATCTCTTAAAACCACCAGATTTACTTATTTTGTATTAAAAAAAACTTTTGCAACCCACTAGATGGAGCTTTTAAAGCTACTAGATTCATTTATTTTATATGAACAGATTGAAAATTTACCCATTAAAAAAATGTGAAAACCACCAGTTTTAGTGGGAACCCCACTAAATTGGCAACACTGAGGGTCATCATACTTGCCACTACCGCTATGCTTCCAACTGGAGCCTGGAGATAAACCTATCACGACTCCTGACTATATGTCATGACCATCTTCTTCGTCTTATAGCCAGCTTATTGATAACCACACACACGTGATCTTTTATGCTACCATGCTCTTTAAAAGCCCAGCTCCACAACCTAAGGACTTCCGAGGCCCGAGTTAGATTTTCTGGTCAACATTCTTTTATTTGTAGGTATCGTAAATAGTAGCCACACTCGTTGAAATTACTTTACAAGGTACACAAATTTGTACTTGTTTTAGTTCTAGTTTTGTTGACTTGACACTAGGCTAAGTACTAGAGGCAGGCCTGTGTATCTTCCCGCGTACCTAGGTAGCAAAAACGTACCTACGCGCGGCGACCCCTTGGTAAGGGGCTAAACAAGTTGGGTGTCGCTAGCCGGCAGAGACACGCTCGCGCGTTTTATTCACCGGCGGTGCTCGGCCGGCACTAGGTTGCTGGTTGGACGAGCATGAATAAAGTCCTAGAAAGATGCGCTAGATGGCGTAAGTAGCTTCCTGTGGCAGTCAACCCTATCGCGTTGCGTGATAGTACGTCACTGAATAGGTTTAGTGTATTATGAATCATATTCCAGAGTTATAAGAATGAAATTATCGTGCAATGTATTTCGTAGGTGTCTACACGAAAATGTGCTTGAGTCTGAGGCCCTACTCCTGTTAACGATGTCCGTATTTTCGAGTCTAGCCATCACGCTCGTTCGCGTTGTCATTCTGTCGTGAGAGAAAGGGACGGCTACATTCGAAAATACGGACATCGTTAACCGGAGTAAGGCCTCTGAGGCGAACTGATCACACCATATCGTTGACAACATTGAGTAGATATTTCTTTGAATTTCATTGCAAAGTCATACTTCTGTACGGAGTACTAGTACTTATTCTGTGCTAGAGGCATGGTGAAAATAACAATATTTTATTTGTTATTAGGTGCTGGTTTATCGCTCATAATGTGTGATGGATAACTGACGACTTTATGTCACCATAAAAGTTATGGTGCCCTGAGAAAGTTATTGCCACGAGGTGGTGGGGTCATGCCCACGACCTTGCCCTGTGTTTTAATCAAACAGTAACGTAATCACGTTTGTTGTTAGATACCTACTTACTAGGTATTTATTTATTTTTACTACGAGGTGAACGTTCACGTCACTATATACGTAATTGGTAAGTAAATGTAATTTGACTAGAAAAGGCTGTGGCCTTTTTAGGGTCGCATTGTACCTTATAGTTCCGCCATATGTGCGTTTGTCTGTCTGTCCGCCCGCCCATAGAGTGGGCTTCTTATCGTTAAATAGGTCATTTAGTAGGTACAGAAATAGTAGCATTTTTTTTAGAATCAAGTGCCAGGGTGTAAGTGCTAGGGTTTTGATTTTATTAGTGAATGTTTTTGACATCTGATCTTTTTTGTTTTTATGTTTATCCTGCAAAAACTTGTACCAGGTACAAATTTACTACAATTAGCTAAACAAATCCATCTAACTGACGCGTCTCTATATCTTCAACCTTTGTTCTTCTTCATCTAGATTCATAAAAACTAAGTAGCAATGCCTCGAACATAGGCGTAAGGTGGCGTGCCTATCGGTGTTCCACAGACTACATTTCGGCGAGTGTGCGAAGGAATTGCACGAATTGATTCCACCGGCCCCTTTCTACTATAAGGATATAAGATGCAGGCGGGGGTTCCACCCTTATGTCGTTGTCACACCACTAATAATACGCACCAAACGTTTTAAATCTTCATTCCTCTTGCGTACGGCTAGAGAGTGGAATTCGTTGTCGGCTGAAGTGTTTCCTAAACACTACGATTCGGATTCCTTTAAGAAAAGAGTATATAGGCTGCTTCTAGAGCTAGACAGACATGTCAAATCCTCGACCGCATCTTCGCCAACCACCTGGGCCCTAATTTACCAAATCGACATAATATGTCAGTGACATATGTCGGCTAAGAAATGTCACGCGACATATGTAAAGTGATAATTTTGAAATTATTTTATATGGAAATTGTCAAGTTTCCTAGCATTTATGTGACAATTGTCAGCATAATAATATTAATGACAATTGTGTTGTGAAACAGAATATTTTTTACAAGTCGACATATTTATAGGATTGTCGGGCATTCTTGACATGAGATCGGAGATGTGTCTGTCTTGCGTGACAATTGTAGTGTTTTCGTCATAGTGCGACTGTGATACGAGTGTTCATACGGAATAATAAATAGAGAACAGAATCTGTATTGAAATAAGTAAGTTTGCGTTTACCGAAAAATAAAGAATAAGTAAAACCATTGTAGTATATATAATACTAATTAATAATACAATTGTCGCGCCTGTCGCGTTTGGTGAAATAGGGCCCAGGTGAGATTGCGGTCAAATGTGTGCCTATTAAATATTTAAAAAAAAACTAATTCAACATCTACAATCTAGGTAGGTTACCTGTGTTGTTTAAGGTCATACTACATAAAAACTGAAGGTTATTTAAGATTTCCTTAAAGATTAAAATAATGTCGCGTTCGTGTAAAATGGTATACTTAATCTAGTAATTCCCGTGACTGTAACATCATGACGAGAAAATTATGTCCATTAACTGGATACATAATTGTTCAGAACACATTAAAAGGTGGTTTATTTTTAGTACCAGTACCAACCTCGTCACCTTCTTGTCACTTATTAAAAAACAAATCAAAATATAAAAATAATCCTTCATAGAGTCTTGACGACACGAAAAAAAACATTTTTGATACTGAAATTTCTTAAAGGTTATCTACCTGCAAAAATGTTAAAAAGTTTTAAAAACAACGATATTTGTGATGTTTTACAAACAGAATGTTTTACTGTTGTTGCTATTTACTTACGTACATGAGTAATTTTACATACAATACCAGCATAACATTTGTGGAGTAATAGCTCTATAGAATAGCTAAATTGGGAGAGTATTCGCTTGGATAGGGTCGCGGGTTCGAGTGCCACCTGAATACGGTTGATGCATTTTGAGTGTGATTAATACCAACATACCTACTTTTTCCTTTATTCCAACTCTTCATATTACCCGACCTGCCTCGTTGGTCTAGTGGTCATTACGCTGGGTACTATCCACGAGGTCCCGGGTTCTAATCCCAGGTCGGGCCGAGAGTGTTTAGGTTTTGCTGTCTTGAAATAACTCAGACACAGCTCCGGAGTCAGGAAGTTGGTGGTGTTAACACCCCCGTGCCTCGGAAAACACGTTAAACCGTTGGTCCTGCGCCTGATCTCTCTACGGCCATGTCAGACTGGCCGTCTCACCGAATTATGAGAGTGAAGGAACAGAGATTGCAACCTGTGTATTGCGCACACACTTGTGCACTATAATTATCTCCCACGCAGTTGGCTAATCTCTGTTGAGACAGGCCGCTGTAGCCAAAATTCGGCTTAGAGGACATTATTATTACTATCCGACCAAGCCCACTAGATAAATGTCAAACTACTTTCGACGACGAATACAACGAAAGTACCGATTGAAATTAAAAAGCAATGGTGTTATGCTTCGGCTACATGAGCGGGCGAATATTCGTATCGTGTTGGCGCCACAAAAACATCGTGTTCGGGTACCTATAGGCGATTTTCTTGTCTACATTAAGGCGGGCGAAGATTCGTGTCGAGTTGACGCGATGCATCGTCGTGCCGGATTGTGTTGTTCAGTTTGTTGTGCGGCCGAGACGTGGGCGGTAATTTAAAAATGGAGGAAATAGTGTGTTTGCATTATATGTCAGTAAATTATTATTTATTACAGTTGTACGAGTATCATTTACGAAATAATATGAAAAAGAGAAGCTAAAGAAGAGGTCATCGTCATCCATCCACCATTGATGACTACTATTCATAGAAAATTGAATAAATTCTAACACTTTTCCGTTACTCCACTCCATAGTGTAAAAAATTAAATGCACATCCGTGTCGCTTCAAAGTCTGGACGACACTGAATTGACGTAGATGTAGCCACCTAAGCGAATATTGGCGCGACAAATCCCTTTTTACCGACAACTCCCCGATACTACATCATCTTCGCCCGAATACTACACGATGACACGATGTACCCGGCCACATACATCGCGTTAACACGAATATTCGCAGTAGCCCGCTTATGTAGACGCAGCATTAAAATAAACTTAAGCAATTCATCTAAATTGTCGGTATATTGCTTTTAATTGCCTTCAGTAATTTCGTTGTATTCGTCGTTGTAAGTCGTTTGACATTTGTCTAGTTGGCTTGGTCGACTTCGAGTATTACCTAGCAAGTGAAGAAAATATTATTTATTTGTCTTAAACTATGTAAACTCATCAGCATTACATTAGGTATTTTCTAGCTGTTTAATTTTCCATTATGTATAAGCTAAGTTATAAACAGGCATGTGAGAAAATTCATTGAACAATGGTGTTAGTATATGTAAAAACAACTCGACACGTGTTAACTATGACATAAGTTCATATATCAAGAATCTAAAGTATACATCCATACTAATATTATAAATGCGAAAGTGTGTATGTATGTTACCTCTTGGCGCTTAAACCACTGAACCGATTGAGATGAAATTTGGTATGGAGACAGTTCGAGACCCTGGACAGGACATAGGATATATTTTGTCGCGATATAAAAACATAAAGGGGGTGAAATGGGGGATGAAAGTTTATATGGAAAATCCAACTATTGCGGGCGAAGTCGCGGGGAACCACTAGTACTACATAAACATACATGGGTAAATAGTGCTACTAGATTTAGCTTTTTACTCCAAAAAACCTTCTCATTAAAGATTAAAAGCTTCTCGCTCTAGTTTCTTACTTTCTGTTCCAAGGTTCCAACGCTCTTTTAAGGGTTCCTTAGTTAACAAGTTATGAACTAACTTGTAAGTTGTAAGTAAAGAGAAAATTTCGTAGTAAGTCCATAGAAAACTAGCTGCATCAGTAACTTTATAATTGTATCTATAGGTTTTGTTATATGAGAGAAGAGAGCCCAACATTAGGGCGTGGCCTAACACAAAATTGGCCAATTTCTAAAGATTCATATCTCCTCTTATTTATGTCGTTCCAATTTTCAAGGCAGTTTTAAATATCACACCTCTGTCATGTTTTAAATCTCCTCTTTAACATTTTACTCTCATTCTCTTTCCAGAATCACCGGTCTGCCTCTCCAGCTCTTGCATCTACACTGCCAGTGAGGTGATCAGGGCTCTGGACACCAGCCAGGACCCTTGCAACGACTTCTACGAGTTCGCTTGTGGGGGATGGATCAGGAACAACCCTATTCCTGAAGGGAAATCCAGTTGGGGCATCTTCAGCAAGATCGAGCTTCAGAACCAGCTGATCATACGGTATGCGCTTGGTAAGTCAAGTTTCCAATAAATAATGATAATTTCACGGATCTCCTATCTGTTAACAAACCTCCTTGGCCCTATTTAACCAAACTGTCATATGTCAGCAAAATTTGTCAAGCGACAATTCTGAAAATATTTTCTATAGAAATTGTAAACATTCCTAGCATTTATGTGGCAATTGTTAGTATCCGTAGAATAATAACACCTAATCAATAATTTTAGGAAATTCTTGACATGAGGTTGGAGCTGTTTCTGTTATGCGTGACAGTTGTAGTGTTTTCGCCGTGCAAACAAAAGGTACGGCTGTGATAGCGATTTAGATGGGTTCTCGAAATAATAGAGAATGGATAAATATTTTAATTGGCATCAGTAACTTATTTGTATTTAAAGAAAAATATAGAATTAGTAAAACCATTGTTAAATATTATAATAAATGAAATAGGTAACTTAAAAAAAATATTTGATAACTTTTGTGACAATTGTCGCGCCTGTCACGTTTGGTGAAATAGGGCCCTGGAGGACACTTGATAGATAAGCGTTTTTTTTGGCTACGCCCATTACAGGAGATATTAGTTCACAAGTGTGTGCGCAATACACAGTATTACACAGGTCCGTTATGACTGTAGTGAGATCAGGCACAGAAACAACGGCAAAAAAGTACTTTATTTTAAGACAGAAAAGCCCAGCAACGAATTAAGCCCGACCCGGAACCCCATTGAGAAGCCAACGTGGTGACCAGTAGACCAACGAAGCAGTCAAGTTTAAAAATATACCAGTACTAAAGAAGAATAACGAAGTTTTTAAAGGCTCAGCCCAAGTGCCTAATTCAGGCATCACTCATAAGTATACAAAATCAAGCATTGTTACGCACATCTTAGCACGATGATTTTTTAAAAAATCTTAACCTCAAAAAGTTAGGGTCTCAAAGATATAATTAGGTATGAAGGAATTTGATATTGAGCTTGTGTATCAACGATTTGATAAAGCACTGTTTTGAACCCGTGAATCGTGATTTTATACATTGTAGTTTCTCTCCTATGTTATCTAACAACTAGCAGTGCCCCGCGACTTCGCCCGTGCTAAAGTCGGATTTCCCATACAAACTTTTATCCCCCATTTCACCCCATTTCATTTTTATCGCTACAATAAGTAGCCTATGTCCTTCCCAGGGTCTCAAACTTAATTTCATTCGAATCGGTCCAGTAGTTTCGGAGCCTATTCAGTACAACCAAACAAACAATCAATCAAATCTTTCCTCTTTATAATATTAGTGTAGACAAAAAAGTTTCTACATCTGTATCTAAATTGCTCATTGCTCTTTTCTACCAAACAACTTATTTACATTGGTAAATGCAAAAACAAAACTTTCCGCTTGTCCTATATTCCACAACATTAATATTTATCCTGCTAAAACCAACTTATTCCACGAGGCGTCTTGGTAGTATCTATGTCACAATGTAAATGCGTGCAGTAAGACCAGTAAGCCTTTTTGTGATCGGTGCACTGATCAAAAATTTTATACGTACGTTAAACTATATTATGGTCTGTCTGCACCAAGTGGCATGCTTGGAGGCTATAAGCTCAGTTCTACGTTTAAATTCAAGCACGACACTTCTGGTTCGGATACGGCCAAACTCATCTACTTAGTCAACCTGGCGTACATCTACTTAGTAAATCTCGCGGTCATGATTAGATGGGTGACCATTCTGACGGTACTATTGACGTATAAGTATTTTAAGGAGTTCCGCGCCTTGGAATTTGGAAGGCACGTTAGTTAAGGACGTTAGGAAATTTGAAGCTAATAAAAAAAACAGTTTATTCCATTTCCACATTCCGATACCTGATCCGGTCAAAACGGCACACCGAGTAGCACATTTTTTGGGGAAATACACGCTCTGGGATGGGAAAAGAAGACCGACTAGCCGAAGCCCGTCGGCCGCAACCAACTAGATATGCATGGGTAATATAGCTTGGTATTATAGGTTCAGCTAATTTCATTTCTCCAAAGCACTATTTAAAAAAAGTTGCATTGGATCAGAGATCTGTTATAACGCCTTCTTTGCGTCTCTCTTTTAGACGTGGCGTTGTCGTCCTTAGATCGATATATTGACTTGCGTACTGAAGGTCCTCAGGTCAAGGTCAAACACTGAACTTGGCCCTGGCGCCATGTTTACTACAAGCCACATTAGAGTTGCCAAGCCTACCATGAAATATCTATTATATACTACTAAATTTTAGGTCGAGAAGCTACCATATACTGTTAAAAAATATCAAAAGCTACCTATTTTCTATTAATATTCAAAGAAAATAAAAGAAGTTTAGGATGTATGGTTTTCGTGGCTTTGCCTGTCGTTTGGTGTTTTTTTAGGGTTCCGTACCCGAAGGGTAAAAAAGGGACCCTATTACTAAGCCTCCGCTGTCTGTCTGTCACCAGGCTGTATGTTGAAATTTTCACAGATTATGTATTTCTGTTGCCGCTGTAACAACAAATACTAAAAACAATAAATTTAATATTTAAGGGGGGCTCCCATACAACAAACGTGTTTTTTTTTGCGTTTTTTGCTCGCTATTAATAACGGCCACAGGCAGACGCTTAAAATATTCACAGAATATAATGTTGTATTTCACTTTAAAAATTCATAATTAAATTATATAAAAATATAAAATATTTAAGGGGGGCTCCCATACAAACGTGTTTTTTTGCCTATACTGTCTAATGTTGTAAGTTAATGGTACGGAAGCCTTTGCGCGCGAGTCCGACTCGCACTTGGCCGGTTTTTTTTTTAATTATGTCTACTGGTTCTTTGGCCCCTGAAATGAAAATCTCATATGTTCCTCTTGTTTTTTTTGAAACCATAAGCCACATTGCTATCTAATCGATGATTTGTGTGACAATCGAACTGGCACATGTAGGTATTCTTAAGACATGCAAATGGCGACAATCAAATCAAAGTAGAAAATGAACTGTATGTAAATTCCTTTTTTGTTTGCAACGGTAGAGTATCTAGGTTTTATAAAATAGTTTATAAAATGTACTTGATGAATTGAGAGAGAATGCTAATATTTATGTTATTTTTTATCTATAAATACTATTTAATTTGGTATTTTTAAATACTAAATGTAAAATGTCCCCTGATTGTGCCCCCAATTGTCCACTAATTAATATCGTTTAGTCGGTCCGATTCACTCATATTAGACGCGTGAAACTCTGTCTGACAGAAGAACATCATATTTACTTCCTACATACAATAACATTAGCCAAATAGGTACGAACAGTATTGCAGAAATTATCACCCCTCAAAAAATAAGTCAAACATACGTGAATGCCCATCATGCCTTATGAAAAGCTGAACTGTTTGCTCATTTCCTTAGCTATCGAGATTCTGAAATTGGTAGAGACAGCAGAAAAGATTGAAATAATTCAAGCAGTTATATTTCTGCAAAATACTTAACACTGTTTAGGAATTCGTATGTAATGATTTCCTGGGTTTCTTTAAATAGTTGTTTTGTTTTTAAAAAGAACAAAAGATAGAGAAAAGATTTGCGGGAAAGGCGCGGACGCTGTTTTCAGGAATATAAGTGTAGTCTCTTAAGTTTACATAATAATGTATTTCGCAAAAGGGTAACCCATTTGCTTAAAAAATGCATGCCATATTTCCCCATTCTTCAGTAATGTTTTAAACCTGGACTCCTTCCTAGACAGGATAAAATATATCTAACAGCGAACTTCGCAAACGCCAATCCATTTTAATGTCAAAACATATGCAAAAGTCACATGATGTTTCGATGGCCGTTTCATACACTTTGTTAGCGGTAGCGAACATCCCTATAATTGCATCTTGTGTAAGTGTGTATGTAAAACAATAATTTTCCGTCAATACAATTGTAAAACTAAAAATGCCCACTCAATATTTTTTTGTTGACGCTATGCTATCGATTTGAGTTACTGTGGAGCACACAGCATCATATCAAATTAGTATCTCATTGTGAATTCAGCGATATCGTTCTGCGTGCAAATACGATGTTTTGGTTATATCTCCTTTTTAGGATATTATTATTTGTACACATTTTATTTCAAGTGCAATCAGCAACGACTGGGGAGACTTTGTTATTGTTCTGCCTGAAACAATTTGCAGTTGTCTTGGTTTTTAAAGAATGTCATTTGGCTTTTTTTATATCTGCACATTGATTCATAGGATTGTGTGTTTTGTCCGGAACAAATCTTAAGCTTAACTTATTTAGTTTACTTTAGTTTACTAACGGTTTCCCGGATTGTGTTAGCGCAAATGTCTGATTTGCCAAAAAAACTTCCCACACCCTTTTTTATTCTATTTGGGTTAACAAACAGTGTTCACAACAGAATTATACCCTTGTCAACCCCAAAGGGTGACTCTGGGATAAAAACTATCCTGTCCTTTTCCGGACTCAAACTATCTCTATACTTTTCATCTAAATCAGTTGTAGCGGTTTAAGCGTAAAGAGTGAACAAATAGACAGAGGGACACATCTTCAAATTTATAATCTTAGTATCTATTGACGTCAAGAACTTAATCTCGATTATTCCAGAAAAAGTGAACATCACCGACGGCGGGGCAGAAGCGAAAGCCAGGATCTACTATGACGCGTGCATTGACACCAACGAAACGATAGAGAAACTGGGGGAGAAACCATTGACGAATGTGATAAAGAAGCTGGGGGGATGGCACATACTGCCGAATACGATGGTTAAGCAGCACAAATGGAACCTACAGACGCTGCTGCAGGAAGTGCAAAATACGTAAGTCCACATCTAAACGTAATTTGAGTAACTATTAGGGAATAAGGATTCTTCTCACATAAGAGAAGAGACAATAATGTGGGAATGGGCATTTAATCATTAGAATTTATTTCAACAACAGTTCCAAAACCTAGGTTACTTTATAATATCTGTGATACAGCCTTCAAGTGATTCTTATTCTTTCACAGCTATAATTTAGGTGGTCTTTTCAACTGGGCAGTTACAGAAGACGATAGGAATTCATCGAAGCATGTCATCGTTGTAAGTTTTCTGTGACTTGCTTTATTCCCAAATTATTTTTTGCCTCAAGGTGAAAGAAACTTAATTCAGTTGCTTTAAAGTGAATGAAGAAATTAAATTTATTTTCAGCTGGACCAAGGAGGGTTGAATCTGCCGACACGTGACAACTACCTCAACAAGACGGCACACAAGAAAGTGCTTGATGCATACTTGGATTACATGACTCGAATATGCATACTTCTAGGGGCAAACAAAACTGAAGCTAGAATCCAAATGAGCAGAGTTATACAATTTGAAACAGATCTGGCTAATATAACCACTCCATCTGAGGATAGAAGGGATGAGGAGGGATTGTACAATCCGTTTACAATAAAACAGTGGCAGAAGGAGGCGCCATTTTTAAACTGGACGTTGTTCTTCAATGATGCGTTTAAGCTGGTTAACAGAAGTGTAAGTAGGTTTTAAATCATTCGAACAACGACGAAACAACGAATTAGTTCAACTTCAAAGTGTTCTAACCAATCCGTAATACAAGATTCAAATCAATACCGGCTATTTGCGTTTCCATTGAATAGTCCACTGTAGCCAAGGCTGCTACTGTCAAAATAAGCGTTCAATTGATATGCAAACAATCGAGATTGACTTGATTTCGGGCGTTAACAGTTCTAATTCTTCCACAGATATCAGACACCGAAAGAATAGTAGTCTACGCTCCAGATTACTTTAGAAATCTAACTAAAGTGATAGAAAAATATAACCGCACGGAAAATGACCAAAAGTAAGACTAAAATCTCACATGTTCATAGATATCCAATAATTACTGAGAATTCACATAAAATTTTATGATTACAGAACATTGACAAGTTACATGATGTGGCAAGTATCAAGATCACTTTCCACTTATTTGTCAAAATCCTTCCGAGACGCTACGAAGATATTGAGAAAGGCACTCTTTGGTTCCGAGGGTACAGAGGAATCGTGGAGATATTGTGTTACTGATACCAACAATGCTATAGGTATGTTTCCTATTTCATTTAGTTATTTCGGTGTCAATTTTAAATTATGACTAAAACTAAAAAGGGAACAATACTAAACCCAAGTTAAAGCCTTGTGAAAATACACGGGATTTTGCGATGTCTCTTACTTGTCGTTAACTAATGTTTTTGTGATTGGTTTACAATATTTATGATTTAGTCAATAGCGAGAAAGGAATAACATTTAGTACTTAATAAAATAAAATTCAATAAAATTCATTTATTTCTGCATATAGACCCAACTAGGGGCACTTATACACGTCCCAATCTTAACCCTACCACTGCTTCGGGACTACTGCTAGTGCTTGTGCTGAGAAGAAGCAGCAAGAAACTCAGTCACTATTATCATAACCTCTTTTCAAAGTTTTACAATTGTGTACAACTTACTGATGATACTACGACTACTAAGAAACTTTAAATAAATTGTTTACCAAAAGCTTAGCATAACAAAGCATTATCAAGGACAGAAAGACTAGTTATTTTGTGGAATTCAATTTGTCAACAAAATAAATCGTTTTGTGTGCTTATTAGGTGTACAATTTGTAAACATAATTATTTTATAACTTGACGACCGTCTTGGTGTAGCCGTTCGCGCACCGGACTTCTAAACCAGGCGGTTGCGGGTTCGAATCCCGCAAGGGGCAAATGTTTGTGTGATGAGCACGAGCATTTGTACCTAAGTCATGGATGTTTATATGTATTTAAGTATTTCTATCCGTTATCCTAGTCACCATAGCATAAGCTCACGCTTAGTTGGGGCTAGGTAATTGGTGTGTTTGTTTAAAAAAAAACGGTATTTCACTCTGAAATTTAAACGCTGGCTTACTGGCGCAGCAAGCACTTATAAAAATTCGTCCAATGTCTAACGACCTCGGTAGCTTAGTTGGGAGAGCGCTCGCCCGGATAGCGAAGGGTCTCGTGGGTTCGAGTCCGACGTGAAGACGGTCAATGAATTTTTGAGTCTAATATTGAGTTTGATAAATATTGTTTTACAGGTTTTGCAGTAGGGGCAATGTTCGTTCGAGAAGTATTCCACGGCGAAGCGAAGACTCAAGGGGAGATCATGATTGACAACATCAGAACGGCCTTCAAGAGCAATCTGAAGAACCTAGACTGGATGGACGCAGAGACGAGGGAGGCGGCCGAGACTAAGGCTGACGCTATTACTGATATGATTGGTTAGACTCATTGTTTTTTTTAAATTATTTGGAATGGGTTTGCTTTTGACTCAATTCTAAACCAGACGTGGCATTAACAGAGTCGACGATGGAGCAAGATCACATAGAAGGTTCTGGCACTCCCACTCACCGACGAAACACAACAATCTGCTAGGAGCCGGGCTCCGTCGGCAGGGTGGTAGCTATCGGCACCTAACGGAGGCACCGCTGTTAGTATCGTTCAGATCGTTTCCCGGGGTGAACCAGTACCTAGATCCTTCACTACCCCAAATGATGATGTCCCGATGATATTAGAACCACCTCCTAACGAACCAAATCTAACACTTATTCCTATACTACTTTTAAACATTCATTTATTTAGCGACTTGTTCAGAACATTTGTTTAGTTTCCTAATTTACGTACATGTAACGGTATAGGCTATTTACTAGACAACACTAATCGTTGAAGTACTTTTAAGACATGCGCAAAATCGTTCACTGAAGTGAAATAAGTGATATATTTCAGTGGGAGCTAAAGATATGTATCACTCATCTAGTTCAATTAGTTCATTTAGTTCAGCAGATCTACTATCAAAATCTAACTCACTACTTCATTCAGTTTAAATGTATCTTGTACTACAGAGAATTCTAATGACTAAAAAATAAGATTTATAATATTTAGGCAGTCCAGAATTACGAATTAAAAACATTTTCATTAATTTCGAAGATATTGTTACACGCATTAACAAAAGATGTAAAGTGTTATTTATGTACGTAATGTAGTACATTACGTATTGAAAACGTATTAATTAGTACCGAAAATTTTACATAGAAAACTGGCAGTGCAGTAGCAGAATACTGCAGTCTCGCTCTTGCAGTGTTAACAAATATATCCGTACGTTTTACTCTCATATCACTGAGTTACTGAACTAAATGAACTGCTTTGGACTATAGTGAGTTAATAAGTGATACATATGACCTAGATAGGTGAAGTAGTTCAATTATATCATTCATTCAGGAACTACCCATGTCTACTTTTAATATCTGTCATTAGGACAATTATTAAAAGCTCTTCTTCCATGGAATTGACGACACATTTTACTGTATTCGACTCGAGTTTCGCCTAATTTAAAAATTAAATATTGCAAATTAAATATGCAGGTAGCACACCACGCGGGCGTTGTGTTACCTTTGGGTTTAAATGTGGAAGAGGCAACAGACTAACACAGACACCGTTTCGCATTTATAATATTAGCATGGACTAAGTTCTAATTACTAAAAAGCACTGTAAATTCTTCAGGATTCCCAGACTACATTCTTCAGAAGCATGAATTGGACAAACAGTACGAGGGTCTGGAGGTGAAGCCGAACGAGTACTTTGACAACAACATCGCGTTCAACGTGTTCAGCCTCAAGAACGACCTCAAAAAGCTGGACCAGCCGGTCAACAAGACCAAGTGGGGTGGGTCCTAATTTATTATTTCTTTGCCTTTTTCATTTTTTACGCGACTGCGCCTCATCATCATCCTAGCGTTATCCCGGTTGTTGACCCAGGGTCTGCTGACCATGATCCAGGATGTGGCAGATCAGGTAATTACGGTGGAGCGACTGCTATCTGACCTCCGTGACCCTGTTAAGAGGAACCTGCTCAGTTTTTGGATCATGGTTACACATTCGTCTGGAGGTGAAGCTGAACGAGTACTTCGACTACAACATCGCGTTCAACGTGTTCAGCCTCAAGAACGACCCCGGTCAACAAGACCAAGTGGGGTGGGTCTTAGGCTGTGATTTATTATTTCTTTGCCTCTTGATTTTTTTTTAAACGTGACTGTGACAGAAGTTAGAAGTTACTTGATATGGCTTACCGATGTACCTGCTCAGAAGATGAATTTTAAAGCCCGGGAAATAATGTTGGCGGATTAGCACGATCGCGCGCCATTTTACTGTTTCGCTATTGATCATTAGCTGGCGCTCGCGAGAGCACCATGTTGGCGCTCGCGAGAGTAAGATGGAACTAATACCTGCAGTGTACTATAGACCTTAAAGTAGTGCCTAAGGTTTATTGTAAATTTTAGCTTTTTCGTTAATCCTTGGAGCCATTCTTTCTTTCCTGCATGAACGAAGATTCACGACGCGTCTTGTCAAGTGGGTACTACTGTAAATATGTACATGTGTATGCTCATTTCTTTGGCACGCCCTACAGTCAAAAACGGCTGGACGGATTTAGTCAAATAAGGTTTCGTTGAATTTGTCAGAATTGTGGTAGTGACATAGGCTATATAAGTTTTAAAAATGGCGCCCAATGAAAAAAGCCCCCCCTTTCCCCTTTTTTCAGGGGTTGCAGCGAAATGTAATAAGTTTTATGAAACATTAGAAACTAAATAATTTTATAAGTAATGGTTTAAATATCGAAAAAATTTCAATCCGCAGGTATGACACCATCAACTGTAAACGCCTACTACACGCCGACCAAGAACCAGATCGTGTTTCCCGCTGGGATCCTGCAGCTGCCCTTCTACGATGGCGACAACCCTAAAAGCGTCAACTATGGAGCCATGGGGGTTGTTATGGGACATGAGCTGACCCATGCTTTTGATGACCAAGGAAGAGAATATGACAGGTAACTACAAATTCAATAAAAAAAAAACAATTTTGACACGTATACGACACACATCACGACATTTGATAGGGTGATACAGGCATTAAAGCCTAGTACGGGGACCGCTGTATAACGTTTTGTCATATCTGTTTTCATTAATAAATATTTTTGAATTTTGAATAAAGAGATCATTAGACCGTCTTGGAGTAGTGGTTCGCTCTCGGAACTACCAGAGGTTGCGGGTTCGAATCCCGCGAATGTGATGATCACAAGCATTTGTATCTAAGTCATGGATGTTTATAAATGTATTTATGTACGTCTATCCGTTATGCTAGTCGCCATAGCACAAGCTCACGTTTAGTTTGGGGCTAGGGAATTAGTGTGTTTGTTGAAACAATTTATTATCAAGAAGGCAAGTATAGGTACCTACATAATACTTTCGTATAATTAGGTGTAGTATTTTTATTACTCCACTCACATGCATCAAATACATTTAGGGTGCTATTCAAAATCTTTATGTGCTTAATGTATGGAAAATTTAGAAAGAAATTCCCTTGAGTTGACTGTGTAAAAATCCACGGAAATATTTTTTTCTTCATTCTTTTCCTTCTATGCATTTGTACATGATGTGTATGTAAAACGAATTGGTAGATACTAAATCTGGAAAACATACTAAAACTGAAATGCATTGAAGTCCTCAAAGGGCGCCGTTCATACACTTCAACTTTTGCTTAATATCTTCATTTATTTTTTATTTTTATAGGTTTGGCAACTTGAACCAATGGTGGAATAATGCTACAATTGCGCGTTTCAAAAAGCGGGCTGAATGCATACAGAAGCAGTATTTTGACTACAGAATGGAAGGACAACATTTGAATGGAAAACAGACTTTAGGTAAGTGCTCTAACAATAGCCTACAAAATGACAATTGATTTAAATACCAGCACGAAGTAAATTCGCTTTGAAAATGCTGAAATAAAAACGTTTAGGTTAAATACCTACAGTCAACCTCATAAATATATTACAGTTATATCTTAGCCCTTGGCGCTGCTGTAGACACAGCAGCGGATGGCCCAAGCCAGGAAACATACTTAATATTAAATGAATTTAATTCAAAGCAATAATTTTTAATAGAGGATATATTTTTAATTATCGATTTACATGTTTCAGGTGAAAATATTGCTGACAATGGCGGATTGAAGGCGTCATTCCACGCGTACCTTGACTACAGTAAAACGGCCAAAGTAAATCTCACGCTACCAGGGTTAAACTACAACCATCGGCAGCTGTTTTTTATATCATTTGCCCAGGTATTGTTTATTCGCTTACTTAGCCATCCTAGGCAAGATGCCATCTTTCTTCAGCGAACTTCGTTATCGTCATCGAAATTTCAAAATATGTATGCAAAAGTCACGTGATGTTTCGTTGGCTTATGTCAGATTCATACATTTTATTAGCGATAGCGAACTTCGCTTTAGAAAAGATTGCATCTTGTCTACTAGCCCAAATAGGTCTTCTTTAAAGGGCTGAGTGTTTTACAAATGCTCTACTTGTAAAGATGACGTCATCAAGCAATACGATGACTTCTGATTCAAATTCTAATCTGAACTGAGAGTCAAAGAGGCGTTGCTGGGTAGCTGGAGCATTAGTTAGGCCAAAAGCGGGTTACTTCTTACGCAATTTCCCAGTTCAACTGGGTCATGTCTTGTATATTATAGTGATTAAAAAAAAAATATAATTTGATAGCATCTCACATGTATGGGTAGTGTAAGATATACATATATTTTTTGTCATTTCAATCAGGTATGGTGTTCTGCGATGACGAAGGAATCGACGAAGATGCAGATAGAAAAAGATGACCACACCGTCGCCAAATACAGAGTTATCGGCCCGATATCGAACCTCAAAGAATTTTCTGATGAATTTCACTGTCCAATCGGGTCCAAGATGAATCCAGAGAGAAAGTGCGAGGTCTGGTAAACGGGGAGAAATATTTATATAATATCGCTACGAGCTTTGGCTGTGCTGCGTTTTTATTAAAAATAGCTGATTGGCTAAGCGGGAAATTTGAGCGATTTAAAGAATTTCAACAAAAGTCATATGAATATGCCTTTGTATCGAAAATTAGTATTTCGTGTAAAAATCTAACAGCGGCCAAACAAGAGCTTAAGAACAGAAATTGTAATAAAATTTGATTAGACAGGTTAAACGCATTTAAAAAATACAACCTGTTCAGTCTTTTTATTACATTTTCTTTAAAATGCTCTTGAACTTGAAGATCTTCACAAAAGTTTTGATAATAAATGTACATAGTAAATAGAGCTTAGCAAAGGTTATAGAAAACGTATAATAATTTATTGAATAGATTTCGAACGCGCTAAATAAAAATATACGCGATATCGGAAAAGCCTTTTTTTAATGAATTACCATATAATGATTGCAGTTCAAATATGATGTGTAATGTATTTAAATAAGGAATTTAGGAACTGCAATGTTAGGCGAAAAACTTACTTTTTACCCTCGCAAATTTTTAAATAAGCACAGATTTTATGATTTAACACAATTTAATAGGTGTTCTAGCCACCTTTTATTCATCATTTGGTTACTTAAATACTAACTAACTAACTTACAGTTTAGTGGTATTTTCACAAACTATTAACAACAGTAGACGACACCAAACGTAACGCCAATCAGTAATTAGTGTTTAATCAGCGATTGATTATTAGCTGACTACTTAGGTATACCTCAAGATATAAAAGGCGTGATGTAGTGTTTTTTTTTTGCGAACAAAATAAATGTACAATTTATACAGTAAAAAATTAAACCTATACAATTAATTAATATAGTAAAATATTTTTTGTTGTGATTGTGTATGTACAATGTATGCTATATGTTCCGTCAATATTTTTTGGTAGGTTTATTTTTAAAATCGATCTTTAATTAATGTGTGAAATGTTTAGATGTACTTAATTATAAGAAAAAATATATAACGAATATGTGTTTCGAGAAATAAGTGCCATTTATGAAGCGTATGTCTTTATTCAGTAAGTAGGTTATAGAATGAAGTATGACTTACCTATATCATTTTATTTTGCTACAAATGCTGGTCATTTATGCATATTATTATAATGCTTCATAATGTTAATAATATAGATTTTCTTATAAATGTAATTGCATATAATTATAATAATAAATTATTTAGTTGTTGAATGTATATACGACGCGTCGTTAGTGGTAAATTTTTTTCATAGCTGACTGTACTTCAATCACAATTATTATTTATTTATTTATTGACTTCATTGTTTTTCAGCCTAACTACCTATTTTACACATTACAAAAAGGATTAGGTATGTAACATTTTTATCAGTGATCACTGGGCTCAATTCCAATGCGCCCTGTCTAAGATTAAATTTAGGTTCAGTCTCTCTCTTTCTCTGCCAAGCAAACAAAAAGAGACAGACTATATTAATTTAGAAACGTCAGACTAAACAGCTGTACGTTGCTAAGATAATTAGAGAACCCATAGACAATTTAGTAGGGATGTCATTCGATGACGACTAAAGTTAAACGAAAACATGCAAAAACTTGTACAAATACGTTAGAAATCGCATCACTTATTTTGACGTTTCTAAATTATTGTAGTCCGTCTCTTTCCGTTTGTTTGATAGAGAAAGAGAGAGACTGAACCTAAAGTTAATCTTAGACAGGGCGCATTGGAATTGAGCCCACTGTTGTTATAACTATTGTGACGACAATAACCTATCGGTTTCACCGGGCCAGTTACCTACAGTTATCTTTTAACATATTATTATTAATCTTAACTAAGTAAACATACTTATTGAATCGCTTAAATAATAAATATGGTATAGTTTCAGAGGAGTTCCTTTTATAACGATATCGAAAAGTTTGACATTTCAAATTATTTTTATTAATAATAATTTTAAGTTCACAATTACAAATAATGTTACCTGCGTAATTAACCTATATTAAAAGTAATAATTTAAACGATTACCTAAGTATGAAATGGCTTCGAAGCTTAAATTATCGTAAAACTATACATACTCATTAAAACACAATTTTACGGATTACTTCGCGATTTATTTACATTTTATTTAAAACCTGACGTTTCGAACACTTTACAGCGTTCGTGGTCACAGGGAGACTTTGAGAGATTGTGTTTTAATGAGTTCAACAATTCGCGTAAACGTAGTAAACAACTATAAATAATGGTTATTATGGGAAAGTGTAATATTAATTTATTAATTGAGGCATCTGCGATATTTACTAAAACCATCTTCATATCACCCTAAAACATAGTTGTAGTCTCAGACCAAATAGATACATATTTATAAGTAGGTTTGTATAGAACAACAATCAATCAAAGTAGACAATTCGTATGCTCGAGTACATGAAAATAAGTTACGTTTATAAAAAACTAGCTGTTGCCTGCGACTTCGCCCGCGTAAACTATTATTTCTGTTTCCTACAGGAACTGTGTTTTTTTTTCGGGATAAAAAGTAGCCCATATGTTATTCCAGACTATAATCTATCTCTGTGCCAAATTTCATCCATATCCGTTCAGTAGTTTTTGCGTGAAGAAGTAACAAACATACGCACTCACACACTCATAAACTTTCACATTTATAATATTATATACAATGTGTTTGGGAACCGACCCGACAAACTTTAAGGGCTTTTTCTACAGTGACTTTTAATGATAATATGTCCTATATAAGTGGGGTGAAAATTCAACCCTTTTGGAATGGCAGCATTTTAATAATTTGGTCATCGTGTAGGAAAAATATTGTCAGATAACTCAAAACAAGTGGCAATTCAATAAATATCACTTAAGTATCGAAAACAATATTGTAGACTGTTAAAAAAAAATTTTTACCCAAAAAATACAGTCAAAATTAAAGTTGCTGTAATTAATCTCAAAATTTTTAAGTTGATTTTTCACCCCACATGTATGGGACATTTTATGATTAAAATTGAATGTAGAAGAAGCCCTTTAAGTTTGTCGGGTTGGTTACCTAACACATTGTATAGTCGGCAGCACGTCAGGTTACCCATGTGAACTATTAATACAGCTTTTATAACGTAGGTAATAAAGGCGGTCTCAATGTAAAAGTGGGGTGGTCTGACGTGCGGCTGTGTGTACAGTGGCCAGCACATCAGAGTAATTTTTTTTACTGTAAAACCGTCTCTTTTACAACTACATAAGATACTACAGTGTTCACTTGATGTGCTGTTGTGTATCTAAATAGCAGTCCTTCCTTATATTAGTTTAAATCTACCTAGGAATAAAAGTGCTTGTTGACAGCCAGCACAGTTTGAACATTATATTTTCAAAAGTAATTGATAATTTTAAACATTAATTCTATCAGATACTTAAAGTTAGATCAAGTAGGTATCTATAAACACAAGATTATCTTATTTAGTACATGTACTCAAGAATACGAAGACAAAGATATCTTATTTTGCTGGAACATCTAAACCAGTCTCTCATGTTTTGAAAGGTTATACAAGATGTAGTTTTAGACGGTTGCCCTACACCTTCTTTTTTCGTGTAGGAAATGCATTTTAAAGCACTTTTTAAACTATCCTATTTGCGTAGCATCCTACTAAGGAAACAGGAAGTAATCGCAGTTCACTACTTAGGTTCCTACCTTCCTAGTTAGGAAGCTCGCGTTCTAACTAGGAAGGTGACTGGGGCCCCACTCTGTAAGGCGATATCTGTAGTTTCGGCTGTATCCGTCCCTGTCACTAATGTCAGCCAGCGCGAGCGAGCGCGACGGCTAGACGCCAAAATACGGACAATGGGCTCAATGACAATGCGCCATGTCTAAGATTAAATTTAGGCTTAGTCTCTCTCTTTCTCTGCCAAACAAACGAAGAGAGACAAACTATATTAATTTAGAAACGTCAGACTAAACAGCTGTCCGTTGCTAAGGAAATTAGAGAACCCATAGACAATTTAGTAGAGATGTCATTCGATGACGACTAAAGTTAGACGAAAACACGCAAAAACTTGTCCAAATACATTAGAAATCGCATCACTTAATTTCATGTTTCTAAATTATTGGAGTCTGTCTCTTTTCGTTTGTTTGATAGTGAAAGAGAGAGACTGAACCTAAATTTAATCTTAGACAAGGCGCATTGGAATTGAGCCCAATGCGTAATCATCAGAGTAGAGCACCTGCCTATCCATCCAACCTTCCTAGTTCGGATCCTAAATAGGATGGTACCTTTCTATTAGAACACATTAAAACGGGGATTAACGCGACGGATAGTAGGTAAAACATTATATACCTTTAATTTTTGCCTGACGTTTCGACCGGGTTGCACCGATCGTGGTCACAGGCAGACTGGCTGGAGAACTGCGATGTCTTCATATGTGGGGTAGATTCATATTCTTCTACCCTCACATTATTAACAAAATTCGTACCGCCGCTGCACACTACGCTAACCGTGTCCCTATTCTGTAAACCGGCCGCCGCGTCCGTATTCCGGTGGTTACTCAACTGCGACCCAAAACAAGGATGTGTAATGCTAATTACTGGATTCCATGTCGCAGATAGTTTGTAACTCTCTTCCCTATTGAAATTAACATGTTTTTTAATTTCAATAGCTTCACGCACAACTCTTGAATAATAGTGGCGATCTGTGGAGAGGACTTGCGTTTTATGAAATTCAATCCAATGATTAGTGCCCGCCTCAAGTAAATGTTCTGCAATTGCTGATTTTTTTATTTGTCGGTTTTTCACAGCGGCGATATGTTCTTTGACCCTTTCAGCCACCGTCCGTTTTGTTTGGCCTATGTATGAACTACCACAGCTGCAACCGATTTTATACACACCCGGAGTTTGTAACGGCAAGACATCTTTTGGTGTGCGCAATATACTGTTTACCTTTGATCTCGGAGTAAAAACAGTGGGTATGGAGTATTTTCTTAATAGGGAACCGACCTTGTCCGTTACTCCTCTCACATAAGGTAAAAATGCGGGATGTCTGTTTACGCCTGGACTTTTACCTTTCTTAATCGGTTTTTGCAAATGTTTTGTTGTCATTTTGTATCCATTATTTCGTAGTACCTCCTGAACATGATCCAGCTCTTGCTTTATATGCTCAGGGTCACAGAGGTCAAATGCTCTGTTTATAAGTGACGTCATAACGGATTGTAAATGTCTAGGGTGGTGGTGTGAGGTCGCATGTAGGTATCTGTCAGTGTGCGTTGGCTTTCTATAGACACAGTGTGATAGTGATCCATCAGATCGCAATGTTACTCTAACATCAAAAAATGGCAACGATTTGTCCTTCTCTAATTCACATGTAAATTTCATCTTTGGATGAATTGAATTAAGATGTTCTAGATATTGATCTACCTCTTGTGTGCCGCCTTTTACAATACTGAAAACGTCATCCACATATCTTTTCCAAAGCCTAATAGTTTTCGGGCCAAGGCGTAGCGCCTTTTCTTCAAAATGTTCCATCCAGAGATTAGCCAGTACAGGGGCTACGGGACTTCCCATTGCGACGCCATCAATCTGGAGGTAATATTGACCTTGGAAAAGAAAGTAGTTGCCATCAAGACATTTCTTCAGCAGATCAATATAGTTAAAAGGCATTTCATTATCACTCAACCTGTCCTTTACTATGTCCAAACACTCTTTAATTGGAACGTTGGTAAAAAGTGACTCGACGTCAAAACTTACCATGATCTCGTCTGGTTCCAATTTCAGGTTGCTTATAATCTGGACAAAGTGGCGAGAATCTTTTACAAAAGACGGTTTCCTTCCCACCAAAGGTTGAAACACAGATGCTACGTGCTTTGCCAGGTCATAAGTAGGCGAAGCCTAAACTGACAATTGGTCGCAACGGCACGTTAGTTTTGTGTATCTTAGGCAGACCATACAGCTTCGGTGTTTGGTGTGGTTTAGGGCTATGTAGTTTTTCGTACTCGTCTTCTGTAAAAAGGTCTTGATTTTCTTGGATGAGAGCACGAATTCTACGCGTTACTCTGGCCGTGGGGTTATATGTTACTGGTTTGTAGACATTTTCATCACTTAGTAACCCACGTATCTTTTCCTCGTAATCGTTTGTGTTCACCACTACAGTGGCATTTCCCTTATCGGCCTTAAGTACTAAAATGTCTCGATTTTCCCGAATGCATTTTAGCGCTTGACGCTCTTCTGTAGTGATGTTACTGGCTGGAGGTCTTGCTTTGCGCAGAATAACTGCAACATCCTGTCGTAGAATATCTGCCTCAGCAGGCGGTATCTTGTTACGTACAATTGTTTCCTCCATGGTGCCGATTACTTTTTCGTACGGAATTCGCTTAGGTGTTAGTGCGAAATTCATTCCTTTGGCCAACACGTTTACAGCATCATCGTTCAGACTCACGCATGATAGGTTTACTACCGTGTCCCTCGAACTTACTGGTGACGTAGTATTATTCGAGTACCGCCGATTATACAGCTTCGAAAACTTTCGCTCATGGGTAGTGTTACTAAGATTAAAAGTCTGGCACGCTTGCAAATATGTTACGTCGCGTTAATCCCCGTTTTAATGTGTTCTAATAATGAAACGCGAAAGTTTAAGAGTGGTACCTTTCTAGTTAGGATTTAAGTAGGATCCTAGTTAGGAAGCCACAAATAGGATGGTGTAATAAGTGCTTTACGCATACCTGATTCCCTGAATATGGCAGCAGGATATGTGGGACACTTGATATTCATCTAGGTTTCATACAAGTCTGCTACCTCGATGATGGATAAATAACAGTAAAAAACTTATAAATGATTGTTATTGATTACCGTGATGATTATAGATTACCGATTTAGTTTTTTGACTAAAGTGACCTTTATAATTGTATTTATTGATTGTAATTCATATCATCATAAATATTTGCAGGCTGAGTACACGGTCGATTATAGACATAAAATCGGCTTTGCATGTACGATGTAAGAAAAGAAAGAAAATACATTTATTAATGAATGGACATCACATAACACACGAAAACAAACAACGTAACGGGCACGGTTATAAAACAAGGAACACAACAAAATTACAATTTATGTGGGTAAGCCAGTCGGACTGTGCAGTTGTGCGTCTGTGATGTCCATATTAAAAGGGCCCCACTCAGCTTAAGTCGTGCGTGACCCGCTAGGGGCCCCGACGCTGGTTTTCAGTGTATGTATTCTAGCAAATAAACGATTCTATTTGAATTTGTACGAACTTAACAGTAAAAGATTTGCCACCTATCGATGGTTATATTTATCTCAGAGACTTTTTAAAACCTCATCATGTATAGCTAGCGCGTAGCGTACATAATGTAATAATCACCTACACAAATAATTTAGGTATACTTCGTTAAAAGACAGTATTATTACAATTTATTTAATTCTTTATTCATATTAAAATCTCTATATACAAAATAAAATAAATAAATTTTACCAATGTAGATTTTTTTTAACTACTTGACATTTCTTAATGAAGTTTTAGTACCTAGTGTATATTTTCCGAAATATTTTAAGATAATAATGCCGAACAAAGTATGTTATTTTTTTGACTGATTGATTTGTGAATTGTGTGAGTATGATGGACATTAAATTTGTGTTTTCGTAAACAAATCTTTTCTTTCACGCATGATAGGTACCTAAAACCCCATATTTTTGTGTAGTTTTTTGTAAGTGAAATTTGATTTAATTTCGTAAAAGCTTGCAAAAATAATTGCTTAAGTTATAAAAATATACTAAGTTAAGCTGATTTCATCTTAACTGATGGTTAAATATTTGTAAAAATATTTCCATTGGATACATGCGGGTACATTCCCCAAGTATTGATGAAATCGAACGCCGGCTCAATGGCGTAGCAAGCACTTGCAAAAATTCGTCGACTGACTATCGTCCTCCGTAGCTTAGTTGGTAAGAGCACTCGCCCGGATAGCGAAGGGACGTGGGTTCGAGTCCCACCGGATGACACAGTCGATTAATTTTTGTAAGTGAAATTTTAATTTTTTTGTAAAACTCGCCCGCCACGCAGCACTTAATGACGCCATCAGAAGAGCTCTTGCCAGCATTAACGTTCCTTCCACATTAGAACCTCGTGGGTTGGTCCGTGATGATGGCAAGAGACCTGATGGCCTCACGCTCATTCCCTGGGAGCGGGGACGGGCCTTGGTATGGGACGCAACTTGTGTTGATACTTTAGCCCCTTCTCATCTCAGGGAATCAGCTTTTAAAGCTGGGTCTGCCGCTGAGTCGGCAGAAAACGCCAAGCGGCGCAAATACGAGTCTCTTGCAGGCACAGACCACACAACCTAAGACCACGTATTGCGGGGGACTTGCGTTCGCCTAGGTTATGCAGTATCACTGCATAACAGCCGGCCCCGCCCCCTTTCGTTCCTCATTCCGCTACCGAGACTCAAAGTAACAACATTGACCTTGCTCCCGAAAAAAAATAAAAATAAGCGGTAATAATGCCGTATTGTTCAGTAAAATGGTATGGAAAGTGTATTAAAACATCTAGTCTCACGAAAGATGGCATTACATTTCACCGGTAAGTAATTATTCCTATCAAATTAATTTAAATACTCCAAATTAAAAATGAAATAAAATGTTTTATTTCGAAGAGCACGCGTTGATGTCTTTTTTTTGCTATCCCTTTCTCGCAAGTTAAATTCAAATGATGTTGTCTCAATTTGTCAATTGGCAAGGAGTAAAATAGTGTCGAGACACATTATAGTAAACCTAAAATTCAAAATATCGACAAATCCTGAATAAAACAAGTGATATGTGGGTATCAAAATTTTAGTTATTTCATATTTATTTTAATAAAGTGACTTTACAAAAGCGGACTTACGATGAATCAAAATATGTGTAAAGTGCTTAAACAAATAAACTTAGCTATTAAAAAACCGGCCAAGTGCGAGTCGGATTCGAGCACGAAGGGTTCCGTACCATTAACTTACAATATTAGACAGTATAGGCAAAAAAACCTTTTTTAAGTTTATACTGTTCTTTTGGAAAAAAATATATATTTTTATTTTGTTTATAATTTCAAAAGTATTCATCACAGGATACCCGAAACAATTTTAAATAAGAGTTTCCGCGCCTGTTTCTTTACGTGAGTGATTTGAAGTTTATAGGTCCAAGACTTTAGAAATTACAGGGGGGGACACCGTGTAAACGACTTTGGCGGGCTATATCTCGCAAATGGTAAAGCTGATAAAGAAGTGTTGTATGGAAACCCTACCTTATTTTCATAGTCCTTTTCAACGGTACCCCACACAATGGGGTGCACTCAAAAAAAATATTTACCCCCCCCCCCCTTTACATGTATGGGGAGGTACCCTTAAAAGGGGGTAATTTTAATTTTTTGTATTTTTAAAAATGAAATCTATATGTGAAGTATCCTCGAACCAAGTTACATGCAAATCAGTCCATAAACGTAGAAGATATTCTGCTATGACAGACTAGGACGGACGGACTGAACGATCTTATAAGGGTTCCTTGGCGGATTACGGAACCCTAACAAACAACTTAACTAACCTTTTTTAAATAAATATTTCAAACTTCACATTGCGTACCGATTGCCATTTTTTAAAGTTTTTGTACACTTAACTAAATGATGTTGAGTGAGATAGGTAACTTGTTTTACTGAAACCGCTAAATTATGAAAAGTAGCTAAATAACGTGAGATCTCCTGCGATTGACCTTTGCCCACTGCAGTTTTTTTAATTGCTATTTATCGGAAATCGGTTGTGCGTGTGTTTTTTAAATGAATTAATTTAAAGCTCCTTAATATTGTCTTACTTTTTTTTTTAACTCGGGTATCGATATCAAGAGATGTCTTGCCCATCACTAGTGAGCTATCACTGCCATTGTCAATTTTGACGTCTCCTTGTATGAGCCAATAAGAACTAGGAAACCTCTCCCCGCACCCCACCAACTTTTGGCGATTTTGTTTTCGTATGGCTGGAAACAGTGCTCGACCGACGGTCAGCGCTGACCGTCAGTCGGCGTAGCTATATCTATGCAAGTCTATAGAACGCGCACACAGCTACGCTGACGGTACGCGCGTGTGTTGGTACGCGCGTACGGTCAGTCGAGCCGTCGGTACGGCTCGTCGGTCGCGCGGACATCGGTCAACCGACGAGCTATGACATTGTATGGACGCGTTCAGTGCTTTGCTGACGGAGCTACAGACTGTACGCGCGTACGTACACTCGAAAGCAAAAATGAACATCGATACAGAGCGTCTTATCACTGAAGTGCGGCTTCGTCCTGCATTATGGGATTTATCCTCTGCATTTTATAAAGACCGTGATGCTAAAATAAGTGCTTGGCAACAAGTTTGTAAAGAATTAATTCCGGATTTCGACGATAAGTCAGTCAGCGAGAAAAAAGATATAGGTAAGTAAATAAAATATCATTATTGTTTTAAAATACGATTTAATTAAAAAATACAATCATTTTGCCATGGTACACTACCAACAGCAGAAACGAAATAGTTGGCAAACTTGTCCCTTATTGCGTCACCTGATCTGATGTTATTGTTCGTATTAAGTGTAAGATCTTCAAAGCCTACAACAGTTAGTGTATCCTGTATTCTATACCCGTCTCTTTCTCGAATATAGTTGTGTAAAACGCAACAAGTCTTTATGATTGCTATTGTATTCGGTAGGGAAGTATTCATTGGTCTGTGAAATAACCTACATTTATTACTCATTATTCCAAATGTAGACTCAATATACCTTCTAGCACGACTTTATCGATAATTAAATATTTTTTTCTTATGTGTCAAATTACTTCGTGCATAAGGTCTTAATATTTTGTTCGATATACCAAACGCGGCATCGCCGATAATCATATATGGGATGGGTTCTGTAGTGTGAGGTAGTGCTTTAGGTGGAGGCAATATTATTTCTCCATTTTGTAATTTCGTAAATAATGAACTTCTCCGAAATATATTTGAATCAGAATCTGTTCCATATGCACCTACATTTATATAGGTGTAGCGATAGTCAGAATCACACATAGCCAACAGAACTACAGAATAAAAAATTTTATAATTTGAATACAGACTCCCACTATGTTCAGGGCAAATTATTCTTACATGCTTCCCGTCTATACAACCGATACAGTTAGGGAAATTTGCTATTTTTACAAAACCGGCAGCGATTTGTAGCCACCCTTCCTGTGAATTAGGTATCGAAAGACACTCTTCATGGAGTAGAGTCCAAATGTTCGTACAGACTTCTTTTACGATTTCACCAATAGTTGAAGCCCCCAAACGGTAGCTAAAAGAAAGATCTTTATATGTCTCTCCCGTCACCAAGTATCTGAAACAATAAAATAAACATTAATCTTCTTTTACAGAGAAACAAGTGCAGCAAAGGTGGAAAACTGCCCGAGACGCTTATGTGAGGTGTAAGGCTTCATTAAACAATGTGCCGTCTGGATCTGGGGGTAAAAAAAGGAAGACATATGTTTATTTCGAATTCATGAAATTTCTGGATAATAAACGAGAATTAAATACTGAGGATTCAATTTTGTCAAATGAGGAGCCAAATCAAAATGAAACTGCTGGAAACGAAGGTGCTGTCGTATCTCACCCAACGGGAAACGGAGCTGTCGTAACTCACCCTACCGCAAACGAAGCAACTGTTGAATCTCAACCTTCAACTTCTGATGATTCCAATATTAACCGAAACAGCCAAAGACCTGCATCCAACCGTGGACGGAAATTCACGCGAACGCAACGTCAAAAAAATCGCAGTGAAGATGAGTTTGACAGAGAAATGCTGACTTTCTTTAAAGAAAATGCAAAAGTAGGTAATGCAAAACGATGACATGTCGTTTTTCTATTCATTGTTGCCGATTACTAATACTTTTTATATCGAGCAAAAATTACTATTTCGTCAAGAGGTGCTACAAAAAGCTATCGAAATTTCAAGGCTCGGGTCAGACCGCCCAGGAACATCGCATTCTTTTACTTCGTCAGATTCGCAACATACAAATTCTGTCACATTATACCCAGTAGTGCAATCTCCTCAAACACAGCCCTGTCAGTCAAATATCGATCAGTCTTATTTGATAGAGGAACCCTCTTCTAATATTGAACAGTCGTATTTGGTAGAAGAACGGCCCTCTCTTTCTCAGCAAATTTATATACAGACAAATGATTCATCCAATCAACACTATGTTATAAACGATTTTCTCACTTTCAATAAAAAAATGTATTTTTTTTAAATAAATGTTGCTAAACAATTTGAGTTTTTTATTATTGTAATAAGTACTTACCTTAAAGTCACAGCCAATCTTTCAATAGGCGGGACAGAAGCACGAAACATATTGGAATGTTTCAAAGTATCATGTAACCTTGCTTGTAGTTCATCGAAACTTTCGATTGACATCTTGAAATAATCAAAAAACTTTTCCTCATCTTCTTGCAATCTCGAAAATAGCGTGCAGAATTCGCCTTCAAGTAACCGTTCTACAAGTATTGGGTGTACATGATATCTTCGCCGCCTTCTATTCCGTCGTTTGCGCAAAAAATAGCGTGCACAAATTAGGGCATTTACAGCAAAAGGATTCATTTTTCTTGTGAACTGTACACGCGCGTCTCAGTTCGCCGTCAGCGTAGCACTGAATGCATTTTCGCAACCGACGATCAGCGCTGACGGTCAGAACGTACGATCAGGACGTACCGTCGGTCGAGCACTGTTTCCAGAGAGTTGATAAAAGCGTGGTCTTTAGGTTGTGTGGTCTGTGCTTGCAGGTGATTATGTGTTTGCACCGTTTGGCGTTGAAACTTTTGGACCGTGGGGACCTAACGCCAAATTACTTTTTAGAAAACTAGCCCCTAAATTAAATACAAGTCTGGAAAACAAAAAAGCTGGCTCGTTTCTCGCTCAGAGGCTAAGTATGGCTATCCAACGCGGAAACGCAGCCAGCATTCTCGCTTCCTTGCCTCATGGACACGGTTACATTTTTGAATAAGTAGATTTTTAAGTTTTTTTAAGTGTATATATTTAGTTAACTGATTATTTTTATGTGATTTAATAAAAGTGTACTAGTGAAATTTGATTTAATTTAGTTTTTTAGGATTCCGTACCTCAACAGAAAAAAAGAAACTCATATAGGACCACCTTGTCGTCTGTCTGTCAAGAGCAAATTTTTTCTCAAGAACGCGGAAAGGTATCAAGTTGAAATTAACATCAAATCCTACATCAGCCAAAATACCTGAAAACAAATTTTGGCCCAGCTAGATAGAAGCCAGCTAGCCGACCACACTAGGCCAACGAGGCAGTCATATTTCGCTCAGTGGTATTAATCTGCTACCAACAGCAATCGTATAATATATAACATTTTGCACTTGTTTTGTCGTTCTCAACCTTAAGTTCTAAACCATAAGTTTTCGCTTAACTAAAGTATGTTTTAAAGCATCACTCATGGTGCTCTCAGGCTGAAAAAAATCTTTGGACCACTTGATTTGGACCACACGGGCCACCCTGTATTATTATCCGCCGTCCCCCTCTCTCTGGTCCGGCTAAGCGGCTGCAACCAGCGCTTACGTCACTATAGTTCGTGTGACGAAAAATATGAAAATTGGTCATCAGCGCCCCTAGTGGCGTGTTAGCGAAACCGGTTTTTTCTAGAGAAATATTGGTCACTCAGTCGATCGTGAGCGCTTGAAACAGTAAAAAAAAAACTCTTGAGAATATTGACACGGCAGTTTCATTGTTTTTTTTTAACTTTACTGTCTCAACTCATTAAAACACAATTTTACGGATTACTTCGCGATTTATTTACATTTTATTTAAAACCTGACGTATCGTTTACTATCTTAACTTCTAATTGTCTTTCATATTTTACTAAATAAACCCCTTTAATAACTAACGAGTATGTAAAAGCTATGATGAGAAATTTTTTGATGTTTTCTGTATTTAGGGTCTTGATTTGCAGTTTCCATTTCTTTGGATTTGCTTGGATTAATAAAAAAAGATTCTTGATTTTGGCTTCAGGACTAACAGGCCTATTTCACTCCATGTTTGCGCGCGCTAATCACCTACCACGGTATCCGCCAGGATATAAATTTAGTAGGTTGCCGGCAACGAAAGATTTCTCGTAATTAATGTGCAGTCAATAATTAAAAACCATCAAAATTTAAGAAGTAAGTACGCCAAGAGTTTACTTTTATTTTCACTAACTACCTTTTACCACAGATTACATAATAGTTACTTTTAACTGAAAAAAGATGAGTAGGATATTATCGTTGTTAGATTTAACTTAGACATTTGCTTCAAAATAGATTTTGTGAAATAGGTACCTAAGTAAGTATTACATTTTTATGTTGTATTTCACTTGCTTGGTGTTTGACTGTCATAATTTTAGCTATCGGTAAAATCCAATGTAGGAGTTAGGTTTTTAGTTATAGTACAGCCAGCAGTACCTAGTGCCACAGATTATATACTAGTCAAAACGAAATAAGGGCAACTTATTTATTTCGACATCTGGACCGATTTTAATAATTTCTAACTGATGTTTAGTACCTACCTTTTTTGTGGTGTTACCTAAAGTGTTAACGAACATCGTGAGAGTTTACAGCTTGCATAGTTTTTGAAGTGGGTGACAGTTAGCCTTTTTTTTATGTAAATACTTGAATTTACCCAACTTTTTAAACGAAGTTTTAGGTCATTCCAACCGTGAATTCGTACGCGAGCAGCTAAATTTTGCTTAGTTTGAGTGTAAATAAACATTTTCAAAGAGAAATGCCGAGAAATCGTAGAACGTGCAAACCGCATCTAGAGCCATAACATTGATACAAGAAGGGCATTCGCAGCGTTCTGTAGCTCTGCAGCTGGGATTTTCACGAACAGCCATCCAGATTGCTTGGAATCGATTCCAAGAGACTGGAAGTGTAACCAGAAGACGGGGAGCTGGAAGAATTCGAGCAACCACAACACAAGAAGATCGCTACATACGCTTAACTGCGCGCATAGAGCGATTCGTCACCGCTCGCTCCATACAAAATCGCTAATACGAAGTGTCCGGAACACAAACCAACCTGTGCATAACGAAAGACAGCTCATTAATGTGCTGAAAACAAGCTGGGAACAAATTGCACAAGAAACAGTTCGCCACATGGTAGAGAGTATGCCCTCTAGGCTTCGAGAATGCATTCACAAAAGAGGAGGGCATACACGGTACTAAAAAAGTGAAAAAATGAGAAAAAAATAAGATTGTTTCAAATTTTAACATTTTTTTTATGTAGTGTATTTTAAGCCAAAATTCCTTTATTTTCACAAAAACCTAACATTAAAAAATTTTTGGATTTGTCTTCGTTAATTTTAATGTTATAACATTAAAATTAATTAAGTTGAATAATTTATCAACCTCTAAATATAGGGTCACCGGGTAAGGACTGGGTCACTTTTTTTAAATCGTTTGTTTCTCAAAACCTATCCTTCAGATTAACTTGAAATGTAGTTTGATATATAGCATATTTTATCAGCTTTCAGAATATTACTAAATTTTTGGCCTCTAATGATGGAGAGCATTGTAAATTAGATTTTTTTAAAAGAACAAAATTGACCCACTGTGTACACTGGGTGGTGAACAATGAATCACCCCCTGGTGAACAATGGGTCTAGGTACTTTAGTTGGGAATTAAGGATATTTAAATATGAAAAAAAACCATTTATTTCAAGGAAAATAACTAAAATGAACGGTTCTTCGAAGATAAAAAGTTAATTACATAATATTGAAATATATTTTGCCGTATGGTAATATTATACCTAGGTACCTTGTGTTAAGGCGAAGCACTCATGTTATTTTTTATCGACGTTCTGTCGTAATAAAATAAAAATCAAACTTCTGTCATAAAATCTTTATTCATATTTTTAAAAAATTGACATTCTGTCGTAATAATAACATTTAAAAAAAAACTTCTCCTATGCTATACATCTTTGAAAAAAGAATAAAACAATGTTTAAAAATATTACTTCACATAACATTTTAACACTTACATTTTTTAAGGCACAGCCCTTTAAGGATGACTTATGTTTTATTTGAAAATTGTCCTTTGACTGACGGACGGAAAGAAACTCAAACCGAAACTAACCTAGGTCTAAAAAATATATAAAAAATAGAAGATCCGTTGTTGATAAGCTGACCATTTTCATACTCAGAGACATTTCAGTCTTGATGGTTTGTACAATAAAATTTTGTCGTTTTTCAGTTTAAAAATATTTTCATAAATAATCATCACAGCTATTTTCTTAATACCTAGATAATATTAAAAAAAATAATTATTTGACGTTGACGTTAATGCCTTTCGCATTTGGTCTTCCGTGTGAGTACCTATTTTACGACTCTTTCTATTTCTGCCCATTCTGTAACAAAATCATTTTATTTTAATGAAAAAAACTACTCTTTCTACAATATTCTTAGTTTCTGTATATTAGAATTAATTATTAAAAAAACCATGTGCACCGCCTTAACAGCAAGTACACAGTGAGTCATGACCCACTGTGTACACAGTGTATCAGACCCACTCTTAACAATAGGCCGACTTTAAATACAAACAAGCACCAATAAGTTAAAAACAAATCGCAAGTCAATTCATAATGTAATATCCTACAGAGTACTAACAAGGTCAAAGTATGGTAACACAATTGTTCCGATATCTATACAAAATGTTTTAGCAGCGCCGGAAAAAATCTATCGTCCAGCGTCCACAGGTAAGCGCGGCCGCGCGGAAACTGTTCGAGAAGCGCTTACGTGCGGAGGGGCGTCTGCGCGGGGACAAGCGGCTGCGCTACCTATACTGATTTCTTTAATGTGTGCGTAACCCACTGTACCCAACTGACCCACCGTTTACCCGGTAACCCTACTACATTTATTGGAAAACTAAAAAAAAGTGGTGGCCCCTATTTTGCTTTGACTAGTATATAATAGTTAATAGTACGTCAGGTTACATGTGAACTGTAAAAACAGCTTTGATTACTTAGCTAATAGAGGTGGTCTTAAGGTCAAAGTGGGATAGTCTGACGTGCGGCCGTGTATAATATCACACTGCAAGTCAGACTACACGTGTTGACCGTAATGACTGTTAATACCGCTTCTATTCCCCACATAATAAATGCTGTTTTTGTAGTTCAAATGTATACCTTGACGTACTTTCCGACTGTACTAAGTACAGTATGCAATAAATACAACTAAATTCAATCGGGCCGGCAATTGTCAAAGTGGCGCTAGTAGCGCAAAGATAAATATCAAAGTTGTTTTTGTATGAAATTAGTGAATTTAAACCATTATTGAGGAAATGCCTAGATATTGTGTACCAAATTGAAAAGAAACTAAATCACCAGTTTCCTTGAGATGATAAACTTAAAAAATTATACGTAAACTATACCTACCAGCATAATATAACTTAAAATGTTGGTAAGTTTACTTTTTGCATTTTATAAGAGAACTAACTGTCCAAACTTGAAGTTTTTGTCATAAGACTCTAATGTGTGATATAAAATGGATATCTTAAATCATTTGTATTCAAAATATAACTTTTTAGCACGACATAAATACCTACTAAGTTATATATTTAAAGTTATTAATAGAATGATATGTTGTTATCATCATACATTAGACTGTTTTAAATAAGCGTGCATTATTATACCATGTAGGCAGCAAGATTTATGAGATGTTAAGAAATTCAGATGTTTTTTTTATTAGATCTGGCTTCCTTCCACGTAAATAAGTGACTCGTTTTTTTAACTCTTACTCATATATTTTCCAAGTGGAATACATGTTCCACAGCTTAAAAAATTGACATGAAATCCTCGCAAAATAAGAAATTCCAAGGTTTCTCATCGCCGTTGTTTTTGCGCCATCTGAGATCAGCTTTCACTACGACATGTAGACATGGATGGATACGACTGGATGACACTTTGTGTCATCCAGTGGGACCCAACTAGGTTACCTAACCTCATTTTGCAACTTAGTTAGACTACTGTTTAGTCTCAGACCAAATTTTTATTTTTATTTGGTACTAGTTACCTTAGCAGTAAATCAAAGTATTTTTAAAACATTACACATTATTTTTTGACAATCTAATGACTATAATAAATAACTGTAGCTAAAATAAAGAGAAAGAAAGTTTAATAACTAATAATTTCGACTGGAACTCTTGTCGTTCAAAGCAGGCTATCAACGAAAAAAAACTTGATTTGTTTTACGCCAATGCATTGGGGCCGGCAAATGTCAATGTGGCGATAGTAGCGCAAAGACTAGTAAGTAACAAAGGTGTTTTTGTATGAAATTTACGAAAATTACAGTAAAGATTGGTAAATACATACTATGTATTAGAAAATGATTATTTTCGAATTAACTAGGTACTTCAAACACTATTTTCTCTTATTAGTACGTAAACTAACACTTGCCTGCGTCAAATAACCTATAATTTTCGTAAGTGTACTTGAGGTGTACTTTTGCGTTTTAATAACCTTAAAAGAGAACAGACTGCCCAAAACCTGAAGTTTTTGCCACAAGACCAAGTGGTGTACGTTCCAAATCAGAAAATTGACAAGAAATCATTACAAATAAGAATTTACAAGTTTTTCTCAGCTTTGACAAGGGTTCGTACAGTGGTGGCGGTTTACCACGCGCTCACGTTCGACCGTGTGAGGACAATTTTTGTGGGTGGGATTTAGTCAGCTCCCTTTAAGGGCACGTTATCGAAACCAGTTTTTCTGTACATTTTTGTCACACGGACGAAGGTGAGCGCGTGAAAACTCGCACTAAAGCCCTTTGACAGCAGGAAAGATTATAAAACAAACAAAATGGCGGAGCAAATCGCTTAAAATATCCGCATTGCTGCAGTACCGTTTGTGAAATTTCGGACCGTGTTGTTCCACAATTTATGTGCCGCCAACCAATGACACTAAATCAAAACAAGTTGAAAACTTAAACCTAGATAATAATTTGGTAAGTCCAAAATTATAAAGTATAGTCGGTGTTCTGAACTGTGACTTGTCTTAGTTCTTCTCTAAGTAAATAAAGGTTCTTCTTCTATAACCTGCTGATTTCAATCCGGTTTGTTGAAATAATATAATAGAACAACCTGAATTTTTAAGTGGAGGTCTAGTCTCTTATAAAAAACAGACTGACGACTCGACTGAGCAAGATCTTATCATTACCAATTTAAATTGGCTGTTCTGAACTACAGTAAATATTTTTACTCCTACTGAAATATCAGTATCACAAATACCAGTTTGCAGTATTTACTGATGCAAAAATTATGGGATGACAATAACTCGCAATTTAGGTATTTTCTATACAAGTTTTTTAATGCTGATTCTTGACTTTGGTTACAGCTGCTATCTGTCCAAGTTGTGTATTAAAAAATAAGGATATACGGTTCCTATTAATTCATTATCATTTGCTTGTCCTGTTCCCAGTTGTATTTGGGCTCTGTCTGTGTGTATATATAAACACTTACATTTCTTCTTCTTCTCAGCCTTCTTCAACCATGTTCTTGGTGTAGGCCTCCTTTCTTTTATGCCAGTCTCTTATATCTTGAGCCACCTGTATCCACATCAATCTGGCTTCTCTCTTTATGTCGTCACTCCATCGCATTTGGGGTCTTCCCACCAGGCGTTTCTCTCCCTATGGTCTCCTCTTAATAACCATCTTACACCAGGAGTCATGTTTGCGGGCGACGTGGCCTGTGCATTCCCACTTAAGTTTCACTACGCGCTGAACAACATCAGTAACTTTGCTTTGCTCTATTAGCAACTTATTTGTCATGCGGTCTCACAGTGTTACTCCTACCAGTTTTCTCTCTATCACTCTTTGGGCCACTCGCAGTTTATTAATGGAGTCTTTGGTAAAAACCCAAGTTTCTGCACCATATGTGAGCATTGGCAAGATACATGCGTCAAATATGCGAGCCTTTTGTTTCGCGGTGATGTTCATCCTAAGAGCAAATTCTATCTTGGAATATGCGGCCCATGCTAGATGTGTGCATCTACTAATTTCGTTGACTTGGTTTTCTTTGCCCATCTTAATCTCCTGACCAAGATAAAAAATACTTCTTCACTCTATCAATAGTGGTCTGGTTTACTGTGATGTTACCATAGCACAAGCTCACACTTAGTTTGGGGATTGGTAACTGGTGTGTTTGTTGAAACAATTTATTATTATTTATATATATTTTCAGGTGTGTGAATCATGGAACAAATTGTTGTCAAAACGGAGATGCAGCCCAATGGGGAGATACTGCTTTACTATGTTGATGGTTTGTATGTTTTTGCCTTCAAGTATCATGGTTCCAGACGCATTAGGCAATCAATTGTTATCGGGACACCTTTTTGAGACTCGACTGCCAAGCCTGTCTTATAAGCCATAATTTAGAGCCTTTTCACACAAGCGGTTTTAATCGGCGATTCCTTAACGGAGCGAAATCGTTGCTTGCTCGCTCTGTCGAGGAAGCGCTTGTGTGTAAGGGCTATGAGAGAGATGTTTCCATGGCAAATATGTTTCCCACTTCACAGCGACTGGATCTGTTTCCAAAAAGTGGTTTCATGAATAAAAGTCTTAATAATTATTTTTGGCCATTTATCCTGAACTGTATGTCTCTAAGTTCCCTCTGCCTTGTAATGGCAAAGGCCACCTCCAAGTCCTTCCACTGCTTTTACAATGTAAATTTTGGTATTGTTTTTTGTTAGAAATGGTGCTGGTCTTAAAGAGGTTAAAAATAACAAATTATGTATTTTTTCCAGAAAATGATCCAAATTCATCAATTGAACACCAGTTGATGCAAATGCATGAATCATTACCCGATGTAAACTATGAAGTCCAGTTAGAAGAAGTTCCAGAGAATGCCGAATGGTCACAGCCAAAGTCTTCTGGGAAAATCAAGTGGTCTGAAGAAGAAGTCCAAAGAATCCTTGTGTTTTACGTAGACAACAAAGAAACATTTGTCAACGGTACAGCAAAGAAGAAAGACTTGTGGTCTGTTGCCTGTAAAACTATGTTAATGGGCAAAAACCCCGAAGCTTGTGAGGTCAAACTACGTAATTTAAAACACAAATATTCATCACTGCTGTTAGAACAGCAAAGTGGTGGCAATGTCAACTGGCCATTGTTTGATCTATGCCATCAAGCTTTCCACGATGATACATATGTTCAGTATCTTCTTCGAGAGCATTTAACGCAGCAAAAAAATGTTAAGGTGCCCATAGAATCCAATCCTATAGAAGATGCAAATAGTAGCGTAATAGTTGTCAAAAATGTAAATTCAAATAAATCATCAGGTGACCCGAATGTTATAACAATGTTGAATTTATATTTGAGATATAAAAAGAACTTTAAAAAAGAATACTGGTGTAAAGGATTATGGGAGACAATTGCCATAGAGATAGGTGTAGAGAGTTCAGACTACTGGCATAAAAAGTTCTTGAATTTCAAACAACATTATTTAAGAATGCTTGCCAAACGTGAATCTGATGGCCCTGACAACATACATTGGCCTTACATGAACTTGTTTGATCAGATATTTGAAGATGACCCTGATTTTCAAAGGAAATTTACGGGGCTTGAGAATGGCAACAAGCAAATTGAAGCCCTACCCGCTGATCCTAACGAGTGGAATGAGACAGAAAAGACTATTCTTGTGAAGTACTATTTTGACTGTTATGAAGAATTTCAAGACCCGACTATACCAAACAATTTTCTATGGAATGAAGTTGGTCGGCTACTTGACAAAAAACCAGAAGCATGCAAGTCAAAGTATGACGAATTGAGGAAAGCACACTTAGATTTGTATCTTAACGGTGGATATAGTTTACAAGAGAGGAAACCGCTAGCAATATTATTTGACAATATTATCGCTAAAGATACAAAAATAGAACTCGATACTAAAAAAAATACATATTCAGACTTGTGGACTACTGAAGAAACAGATGGATTGGTGCAGTTTTTGTATGACAACAACATAGTTTTTAAGGATCCGGTGTGTTTCTATGTCGTTTGGCCGTGTTTGGCTCAAAAGCTAAATAAAAGTATAATCTCTTGCAAGAAGCAATGGGAAGAATTGAAAAACCTGTACAAGTCTATATTAAATGACAAAAAAGAGAATCCGGATATGCAGTTGGAGTGGAGATACATGGATTTGTTTGACAGGATATTTGATTATGGGATGGACACCACTCTGCTTAACGATTTTAAACAGCTGAAGGAACAGAATCAGAATACGAAAAGCAGTGACAAAATTGGAGGTAAGCTAAGCTTATGCTACAGACCATAGCATATCATTCTAAACACTGCATGCAGGCATCTTATGCGTTTGGATTAAGGAGCAATATTGCAGTAAAAAGAGAAAGTCTGATGTGCTGGCCATTGTGGTTTCAGGTTTAGCAAGGTCAATGCGCTTCTAGGTACCAGAATATACCTTGCCTAATATAAATTTGAATACTCTCACATTGTTTTTGTTTTCTTTTCAGTAAAAAGGGTGCAAATAAAAACAGAGACTGATCTAAACGATATCTCAGACGAAGAGGAGTTTGATGAAAGAGGTTTCACTAAGCGGACCAAACGTGGAGTCGGTGACTCTAAAGCATTTAAAATATTAGAGTACTTCCATAAGAATAAAGAAAGGTTTTCCACCACGCCACGTAAGAAGCAAGCGTTGTGGGATCATCTTGCTCAACAGATTGGGATATCGGGTGAACAGTGTGCACATAGGTAAGTTTTTTAGTTCTCTTGTTTTCAGTTGTGTAAGTATTTGTGAATACATTTTTCACTCAGTACACTTCTAGGATAGAGATATAGTCATTTATGATTTCCTATTTTTTACATCAGGAACAATCACAAATGGTTTACACTGAGTTGCACCTTAATTTGTCCTTACTTTCCATACAAAAAAAATCCGTCAAATGATGAGTTGTAGACAAAAAATATTATACAGCATTTTTTCATAAAAATAAAGAGATATCCATTGAATGTTATATTTAAATAGTGCAAAAACACGAAAAAACCCTATGTCCCTCAAATACCACTTTGGACCCACCGTGCGGCGAAGCCAGCCAATCCCAGACAAACCATGGCAAGGGTAACTGACCTGGGCATGATCTACCTTGGCAAACTTGGAAGTCTTTAAATACACTGCAGACTCAAGTCAGCCAAAGCATGGAGATCATGCACAGATTTGGATAGCACATGTTTTTACCCAACTGCAGAAGGAGGGTTATGCTTTTTCGAGAGTACGTATGTATGTATTATTGTTTGGCACGCCCTGTGTAGCCCAAACGGATGGATGGATTTTGACATGTGAGGTGTCGTTGAATTTGTCAAAATTGTGATATTGACATAGTTTACGTAAATTTTTCAAATGGCGCCCGCAAATGACAAAGAGGTGTGGGATAGGTAAAACAGGGTAAGAATAACAATATAGGTATCCTATGAAACCTAGTGAAACGACCATTTCAACAATATAATACATTTTGCAGTCGGGTATTTTGTTTTTTAAATAATTAGGCATTACTTGTTGTGGACTGTGGTACCTCGCGACTGGCACGAAATATCAAACATATGAAAAGTGCCTTTGCGGTTACAGTGGCGGAAGGCGCAACACTGTGGCGATTTCATATGTTTGACATGTCGCGCCCGCGCTGGGCCCTCAGTGTGGCCGAACACTAGTCCTGCCCTACGTGCCCATACGTGAGAACCAGTACAACTTCACTGACAATGCTCTGTTATCTGACAATTTCGTGTGCGACCTCTGCGGTTGCCAGAGGTGCGGGGGGCGAGGAGTTGCGCATGACCTTATCGGACTAATGTTTATATAATCTGTGCTAATGTTGCTGAGTATTCGTCCTCAACAATACGAGTATAACGCTAGGGTCGACACGAAAAGAAGATTATTTTGGGATCTTACTTATAGTAACCTTACACGTTCTATATGAAATTTTAAAATATAATACTATAATACATCTTATTTTCAATGAAAAAATGTTTATCTTGCAGGTTTAGAAATCTGAAACAAGTCTACATATCGTATGTACAAAGAGAAATAAACAAACCAGAGATGCCAATACTCTGGCCTTACTATGCTTTGTGTAAAAAAGTCTTCGGTTATCGGGCCATCAAGTCCAAATTGAAAAACAACATAGCTGCATCTGAAGAGATTGAAGAATGGGCCCCGAAGGAAATCAAGCAAATAATACATTACTTTGCTGCCAACTTCAATGAGATATCAGAAAGGGATGATACTGGAAAATGGGCTCAATTAGCCAGAGATATGAATAAGTCTGTAACAGCTGTTAACAATAAGTTCTTGGAACTACAGAAATCATATAGAAGATTGAAGACAATGAAAGAGAATCACCCGGAATGCAAAGTGTCGTGGAAATACTACAATTTGTTTGATGATGTGTATTCGAGATTGGGAATCGAACAAGTAGAAGAAATGGAGGTTGATCACTTGATTGATGAAGATGATATCGGCACCGAAGAGATTGTTGAGTCTCAAGATGGTATGTAGAAAAAAATATTTATTTTCTTCAAAAAACACAACCAAAAATTAATGCCATAGCCAAATTGTCCAAATCTTTTTGTTTTTTCAGATGTAGTTGTGAAAGTTGAAGAAATTTTTGGCACTTAATCTAAGCAATTATTTAAATAATCCTGATACAAATACTAAAGAACTAGCTTAATTTGTTTAATTTTCATTAAAATATCCTCTTTTCTTTATGCAACAGAAAGCATTATTCAAAAGTAATATTTTTATGTAATATTGATCCAATAAAAATCAATGAATACAACTTTGCACACCATTTTTTATTTCTTTGGCAAATGTGGACTTACCACTGCATATAAATAATAAAAGTATGTACATTTCTAATATTTAACAAACTCTTGTAGGTAGATATATTTGATAAATTATTAATGACTCGTTAGTTTGATAATAATTTATATTAACAATTTATTTTTCAGAGGAAGATTATCAATGCATCATTGTGTTACCAGAAGGCCAAGAATTGTCAGACATTGGCAATGCAGAACCTACGTCTGATCAAGTAATTGAAGAAAATAACGAAGAACCTTCAGCAGTCGGTGAACATGCAAAACGAACCATTACAAAATGGAACAAACACTCAAAAAAGAAACTACTAATCCTATACTTAAATTACATCAGATCCAGAAGAGGACAAGAGATAAATCCTAAAGAAATGTGGACAGAAATCGCTTCCAAATTGCCGGATAAGACTCCATTTTCATGCAAAAAGATGCTAGCAATATTGAAAGCTAATCACTTGAAGCAAACCGATGATGAGGAAGCAAATCGAAAGAAATCCTTATACCACACTCTTATTGAAAAGATTCTACTACTCAAACCAAGATTTACGAAGAAAAGTAACAGTAACTCGAAGGAGCATAAATCATACAAGGATGTCATCTTACCAACAGCCAAAGTTGAACTAGCGCTTCAATATTACTTGCAACACATAGAAGAATTTGCTAGCCCTAGATTCGAGAAAAAATATCTGTGGACTGAACTAGCTAATTTTGTATCAGAACCGATTAATAAATTATTCAATAAGATAAACTATTTGAAGCAACACTTCAATCCTGAGACGGAAGAAGTGGCCGGTGAAAAGACTCTATTTAGTGAATTGTTAAAAGAAATTATCAACAAAGAAACTGTTCTTAAAGCGAGTAATCAAAGTCAAATAATATCATCGGAAGAAGATGAGGAGGTGACATGGTCTGATGAAGAAATTGAGCAACTTCTGGTTTGGTATTTGGCCAATTTGGACAAGTTTAAGAATCCCAAATTCGTTCGCAAGTATCTCTGGATTGAGGTTTCATTAATCTTGGGGACGAGCCCATTGGCTTGCTCAAGGAAAATGATTGAAATGAGAACACAATATAAGAAAATGATTAAGGAAAGTCCCGAAGAGTTGGATAGTTGGAAATTCTATGAACTCTGCCAGAAAATATATGGCACAGGGAAGAAAAATGAACCGACACAGCTTGAAGCCAGTGCTACTGCAATGGAATAATGTAGAACATGGTTACTAAGTATGCAATTCAAGATTTAGTTACATTTTCATGAAATAAGTCAACACGAACTTAAGTGGGTTGCAGACCTAAAGCTAAGCTTACTTAGTTAAGACTAATAATAATAATATCTTCCTAGCCGAATCTCAACAGAGATTAGCCAACTGCGCGGGAGATATTATAGTGCATAAGTGTGTCCACAATACACAGAAGCACTCTCTGTTCCTTCACTCTCATAATTCGGTGAGACGGCAGTCCGACATGACCGTAGAGAGATCAGGCGCAGGTGCTTTCCGAGGCACGGGAGTGTTAACACCACCAACTTGCTGACTCCGGAGCTGTCGGAGTTATTTCAAGACAGAAAAACCCAACACTTTCGGCCCGACCCGGGATTCGAACCCGGGACCTCGTGGATAGTACCCAGCGGGCTGACCACTAGACCAGTTTAGACTAGCTTTAACACTTACGAAGTTTTTCATACATAATCACTTTCAAACCTTACATACAAGTATAAAAACTGCGTCTGCTTCACAATCTAGTTGTAAACTAAATTAGCTTATTTTTTGCTATACAATTAAGAATACACAAAAGTGGTAGAACTGGGTCCCTACACGGGCCAGCGCAAAACTACCCAGGCGCGGCGAGAGACCGAGATATCAATTATGACTAAACCATTTTTTTATTATGTGGCCCCAAGATAATCAATTGCGATTGACAATATTCAATATTTACGTTATTAATGGGCCGAATGATCGTCTACTGAAACATTGAAGCGATCGTCATTCGCTACAACTTGATTGACGGCGATTGATGGAAATTTTGATTGAAGCCCATTTACACTCGCGAATGATGCAGCCATTGACAATCGCTCGGTCAAAATTCGACATCATTGGTCGACAAAAATCAAAATGGCGGCGCCAATTGACAAGTTGATCGAAGGTCCATCATGTGGTCCTTAAATATTGTTAACCGACTTCAAAAAAGGAGGAGGTTATCAATTCGACTGTATGTTTTTTTTTGTGGCTATGTTACCGCATATCTCCGTCAGTTGTGGACCGATTTGAAAAAAAAAAATGTTTACCTAGAGGCTATACCTTCTAGTTGGTCCCATTTTAGCCCAGTCGAGATCTGATGATGGCATCTTGGTGTAATCGAGGGAAACCCTCAAATTTTGAAGGCACGTATAGTGTTTTTGTACTAGTATCATAATGTTGACATGTTGTTACGTCTGATAGTCATTATGTGGAACTGAACAAATTTAAACTAAAAAGTACAAAATAATATTTAAATTACCTAACTGTTCTACGAAATTATACAAGAAACCTATTTCCAATTTATTATCTGTTATTTTTTGGAGTCGGTGCCAACCAAGCTAGATATTCTATCTACTCTAAGCAGCCAAGAGATGGTTTAATCCTGTCCTTACTTGCAAAAAAACATTAGAATTAGAATTTCTGGCAACGACTCCAAAAAATAACAGATAATAAATTGGAAATAGGTTTCTTGTATAATTTCGTAGAACAGTTAGGTAATTTAAATATTATTTTGTACTTTTTAGTTTAAATTTGTTTATAAAATTTTAAGTTTTAATCAGCACTGTAGGCAGTTTTGAAGTCGGTTTTTGTTTTTTTTTAAATATCGACAATCGGCATTGATCGTCTCGGGGCCCCATTACACTCTGTTGGAAATGACGTGCTTTCGTGGCAGTTTGACGTCACCTGCGAGGTTTACTAAGAATGGTTTGCGTTGTCCCTAAGACTCCCTTATTCCGTATATATTGTAAATATTGACAATCAGCATTGATCGTCTCGGGGCCCCATTACACTCGATTGGAAATGACGTACTCTCGTGGCAATTTGGCGTCACTTGCGAGCTTTAATAAGAATGGTTTGCGTTGTCCCTAAGACGCCCTTATTTTAGGCTCTATAAGCATTACTCAGTCACATTGCCAGGCTAGCATGAGTGACAAGGACAAAATACGGACGTCGTTTAGATAAATCGCGAAAAATCTAAACATGTATAAAATTGTTATACAGGGTGTGGCGTAAATAGTGGTCCAAAGCAAAGGTGTGGATACACTGTACACTGAAGCACCACATACCAGTATTTAAAAAAAAATTATGTACAGGGTTTTCAAAAAAAAAAAAAAAATTAATTTTTTTAGAAATCGTTACCTTGCCTTACAAATTTGGTTATAATTTCCAAAAATGACGGTTTTTTTTATCCATTTTTTTATTATTATTGCTGATCACTTGTACTTAGTACTCCATTCGTTTTTTTTTTACAAACTGAATTTAATAATAAAAATTAAGTTTCTTTCAAAATTCAATACTCACTGCTAGCAAATCGTTTGACTTTCAATGCTTTTGGTGCAAAAAAAATGTACCACACTGTCAGTGCCCATTGTTTAAAAAAAATGCCCATCTTTTGCAGATTCTAAAATGGTGCAACAATAAGTGTTACGACTTACAGGAAAAAAGTTATTGCTTTTCGAAACAAAAAGGAGCCCAATTCAGAAAAACAATTTATTTGAAGTTCAAGGGTTTACAAGGGTTGTAATTTTTTTCTGTGTGGTCCAAAGCAAAGGTGTGGATACACTGTACACTGAAGCACCACATACCAGTATTTAAAAAAAAATTATGTGCAGGGTTTTCAAAAAAAAAAAAAAATTTTAATTTTTTTAGAAATCGTTACCTTGCCTTACAAATTTGGTTATAATTTCCAAAAATGACGGTTTTTTTTATCCATTTTTTTATATTATTATTGCTGATCACTTGTACTTAGTACTCCATTCGTTTTTTTTTTTACAAACTGAATTTAATAAAAAAAATTAAGTTTCTTTCAAAATTCAATACTCACTGCTAGCAAATCGTTTGACTTTCAATGCTTTTGGTGCAAAAAAAATGTACCACACTGTCAGTGCCCATTGTTTAAAAAAAATGCCCATCTTTTGCAGATTCTAAAATGGTGCAACAATAAGTGTTACGACTTACAGGAAAAAAGTTATTGCTTTTCGAAACAAAAAGGAGCCCAATTCAGAAAAACAATTTATTTGAAGTTCAAGGGTTTACAAGGGTTGTAATTTTTTTCTGTGTGGTCCAAAGCAAAGGTGTGGATACACTGTACACTGAAGCACCACATACCAGTATTTAAAAAAAAATTATGTACAGGGTTTTCAGGGTTTTCAGGGTTTTTTTTATTAAATTCAGTTTGTAAAAAAAAAAAACGAATGGAGTACTAAGTACAAGTGATCAGCAATAATAATAAAAAAAATGGATAAAAAAAACCGTCATTTTTGGAAATTATAACCAAATTTGTAAGGCAAGGTAACGATTTCTAAAAAAATTAAAAAAAAAAATTTTTTTTTGAAAACCCTGTACATATTTTTTTTTTAAATACTGGTATGTGGTGCTTCAGTGTACAGTGTATCCACACCTTTGCTTTGGACCACACAGAAAAAAATTACAACCCTTGTAAACCCTTGAACTTCAAATAAATTGTTTTTCTGAATTGGGCTCCTTTTTGTTTCGAAAAGCAATAACTTTTTTCCTGTAAGTCGTAACACTTATTGTTGCACCATTTTAGAATCTGCAAAAGATGGGCATTTTTTTTAAACAATGGGCACTGACAGTGTGGTACATTTTTTTTGCACCAAAAGCATTGAAAGTCAAACGATTTGCTAGCAGTGAGTATTGAATTTTGAAAGAAACTTAATTTTTTTTTATTAAATTCAGTTTGTTAAAAAAAAAAAAACCAATGGAGTACTAAGTACAAGTGATCAGCAATAATAATAAAAAAAATGGATAAAAAAAAACCGTCATTTTTGGAAATTATAACCAAATTTGTAAGGCAAGGTAACGATTTCTAAAAAAATTAAAAAAATTTTTTTTTGAAAACCCTGTACATAATTTTTTTTTAAATACTGGTATGTGGTGCTTCAGTGTACAGTGTATCCATACCTTTGCTTTGGACTACTATTTACGCCACACCCTGTATAATATACGTTACTTATTAAAAATGAAGTTGATATAAGCGGGAATTTTGCTGATTATCAATTAACCTATTAAGTATATTAATCGAGAAATATTAGTCGATTTTATTTGTCTTAAATAAACTACATAATACTATATTAACTGTACATTGTAGGCTGATTGTACATTCTAGCCAGCCAGCAATGAAATGTATACAAATAAGTTTCTATGCCTTTGTAATTAGTTCTCAAATCGAATGCAGATGTATACATGTTGATGTTCGTGACTGTACGTATTGTACAGCAGCAGCTCGTCAGTGTACCCATGTGAACTACGAAAAAAGCTTGTATTACGTAGGGAATAGAAGTGGTCTTAAGGTCAATGTGGGGTAGTCTGACGTGCGGCCATATATTCAGTAAAATAAGAATTTAAAAGTTATTATGTACATTTTGTACTGAATTCCAAAATGTTTTTATTTCTTTTTAAAAGGTTAAAAATGTACATAAATGAAATTATGTTTAGGGACTTCATATATGGCTATAGTTTAATTGTTTTACTTTAAAAAATGTAATTATTATAAGTTAGCTAAAGTTAAATGTGATTTATTTTTAATAAAAGATACATATTAATTCTGTTTATTCCTTACCAAGATTACACCCTTTTTTGATAACATCTGAGGATACTGCATGCTTATGCAGTATGAAAACAATTATGTTATTGCTATGTAGTTATGTCATTAGCTAAACATGACCCAAGTTACAACTCAGATTACAATCTACACTTAATATTATAAAGAGGAAAGATTTGATTGTTTGTTTGTTTGTATTGGATAGGTTCCGAAACTACTGGACTGATGCAAATAAAATTTGGTACAGAGATAGTTTGAGACCCTGGGAAGGATATAGGCTGGCTTTTGTCACGAACACGATATAAAATCATAAGGGGGGTGAAATGGGGGATGAAAGTTTGTATGGAAAATCCGACTTCTTGCGCGGGAGAAGTCGCGGGGAACTGCTAGTAATATGATAAATCAGTTTTTAAATTCAAATAGATTTAAATTCCGCTCCCTTACAAAAGCTACACACCTGACATGGCGGAATAATGATTGCGACACATTGCCATAATCCTTCCTTAAAGAAGACGAATTATTTACTGTTAAATCTTTAAAGCAAATGCGGGTATATACAAAATGGAACACCAAGGGCATCTCGCTTGACTCGGCCACACCCACCAACGGGTAATCCTTTTAGGTTGACATAGAGCTACGTTGCTGGAAATGACAAAATATACAACACTGAGCAGTTTTCCTAAAGGTATTAATGGACGTTACAAAATTTACTTATAGTTCGACCGCCTAAATGAGTCCTTGCCTGCGGGGTACAAGGGTGCGGGGGGGTAGTCGAGAGCGGAGACCATGAGCTGCGCGGGCGCTTGTGATTTGATTGGGTGATTTAAGTTTTGACAAGAATTGCGGCGGCTTGCTTAGCGCACGGTTGCTGGCGCGATTACAACTACCCTCCCTTTTAATGTATAGACTTACTTACCTTTAAATCATTGCTCACTATGTTGCCAATTACCAATATAAGATTACTGGATGGGGTGGAGGGCTGATAGCCTGAGATACAGGAATCATCCTAGTTCAGGTATCAGCCCACCATAATCTATATGTACCTACCACAAATTGTTTATTTTCATTTTGTATTTTCTTATGGTGAGAAATAAATTATTATTATTATTAATGCTCCCGCCCGCACCGTTCCTTGTCCCCGTATTCGTACTCACCCCTGTACCGCGATGTGGAGGACTGCTCACGGTCCCCGTATTCGTACCCACCCCTGTACCGCGATGTGGAGGACTGCTCACGGTCCCCGTATTCGTACCCACCCCTGTACCGCGATGTGGAGGACTGCTCACGGTCCCCGTATTCGTACCCACCCCTGTACCGCGATGTGGAGGACTGCTCACGGTCCCCGTATTCGTACTCACCCTTGTACCGCGATGTAGAGGACTGCTCACGGTCCCCGTATTTGTACCCACCCCTGTACCGCGATGTGGAGGATTGCTCACGGTCCCCGTATTCGTACCCACCCCTGTACCGCGATGTGGAGGACTGCTCACGGTCCCCGTATTCGTACCCACCCCTGTACCGCGATGTGGAGGATTGCTCACGGTCCCCGTATTCGTACCCACCCCTGTACCGCGATGTGGAGGACTGCACACGATCCCTGTATTCGTACCCACCCCTGTACCGCGATGTGGAGGACTGCTCACGGTCCCCGTATTCGTACCCACCCCTGTACCGCGATGTGGAGGACTGCTCACGGTCCCCGTATTCGTACCCACCCCTGTACTGCGATGTGGAGGACTGCTCACGGTCCCCGTATTCGTACCCACCCCTGTACCGCGATGTGGAGGACTGCTCACGGTCCCCGTATTCGTACCCACCCCTGTACCGCGATGTGGAGGATTGCTCACGGTCCCCGTATTCGTACCCACCCCTGTACCGCGATGTGGAGGACTGCTCACGGTCCCCGTATTCGTACCCACCCCTGTACCGCGATGTGGAGGACTGCTCACGGTCCCCGTATTCGTACCCACCCCTGTACCGCGATGCGGAGGACTCAGTTAGGTAGGTGGTCGTACTATAGCACTTCTTACTAGACATCGTTAGAATAAACTGTGACCCACTGGAAAACTCCTCATGTGTGTGTGTGTTTATTCTTTCCAGAAATTTATAAGTTTGTGTCTCCACTGAAAATATCGGACGTAGGCTGTGGTCAACTTTACGGCGGAAAATTAATTATTATTCAACAAATTTAATGGAATAATAAGTACTTACCCATATATGCCAGTCTCTTATATCTCCAGTTTTGCTCACTACTTATCTAGGAAGGAACAGCCATTTGACAAGTTACCTATTTAACTACTATTAATAATATAATTACCTATTCGACTCACTCTTGCTGTAAAAAAACCTTCTATTTAATTAACAATACTATCTTGTAACCTATCCAAGGTTGTCTGGAATAGATCGCTGTTAGCGATAAAACCACCTTTGTACTTAGATCTTTCTGTGTAAGCAAATTGCATTTTTGTTGCTTTTATAGTGTGTAATAAAGAGTTATCTATATAATTTGAAAGAGTATCTATATAATTTGGATTTTGAAACTGATATAATTTGCTGAAAATATTATAGGTAACTCTTAAAATATTTTTATTAACCTGTCAAACGCCATAAGACCCGCGGGCGGGCCGATAACAATTCTATTATATATTTATATTCTATTGTGTCCGGAAACATGATACGTGAAGGTTGAAGAGGGTCTTCATTCACCCCGTCCATCGCTATCTAAAGTACACATAGTGCCATCTATTAGTTGCGCGGGGAACTAATAACAGCAAATTACCTATCGCGTTCACCCTAGCCCCAGCTCTACCTTTTACCTGTGTCTAAAGTACGTCCATTCTAAAAGTGTGGCAGTTGCTCGCACAGGGCATTTAAGGCAACAATTATGTCATCTAAATACAGAAAATTCGCTACTGAGTCATCGCCATCCCAGAGTTTGTTGTGACAGTGATCAGTATCAGTGATGAGTGCGTGCAATAAACTTTGATGTGTTAGCCTGTGATAATGACTAATTAGTAGTACCTATACTTCAGGCCTTGACCCGAAAAGATTTCCTTACTAGAACAGGGATTTTGCTTACATAGAGGAATAACTTGGATTAAATTAAAGTCATTGCATCATTACACCGTGTTCCTTTGATATTCCATCCGAAACGTATGACTGTTTTATATAACAACTTTTTCTATGCAACCAATGTGCGGACAAAACATAGGGTACATACTACATATTATATTAGTGTCGGTTAATTATTATGGGGAAGTCAAAAATATTTTGAAATTAACAATGTGGTTTCCGTAGAAAAAGTTGTAATCTAGGCAGAACTAAGAACAAATGTCTTTAGTTATGTGGTACCAAAATGAACACTTTGTAATATACAAACGTGCCTATAGCCATAATTGAAAACGTAGGGACTTAGATCAGAGGTACAAATATAATTAATTAAATAAAGTATTCCAGTTCATCTACACTCTTACCCCCTTACTATTTGTGCCATTTCTATAACACTTGTATAAATATGGGACGGCTAATTTGAAATGTTTCTCTCCAGTAGGTCATGTCACCTATCTGTCAATAATTCTAAATTAAACTAGTAAGGCGGTTACCGTTAACTTTTCGCAATAAGTAGATATTGGCGCCCGACGTGGTGTTTCAGAAATTAAAATCTATCGCAAATCTACTGCGATTACAATGTCTACTTATACATATTTAAATCGTTTCTGAAACCACAAACCGCTCGCCGATTTTGAGAATAGTATTTGTAATTTCAATTTATTAAATATAAAATCCAGTGTTTTGTGTGTGTACGATAGTAGGTCAATATACACTGTGTCATCTGTGTGGTTGTTATAGGGGTGATTTCGCCACAAGAATTTATAGTCTGATGTGCTAGCCATTGTACCTTTTGGGTAAAAAGAGTGTCCCGTAAATAATGGTCTAACGTAAAGCAAGTGACCTAATTTCATAAAACTAGTTTGAATATTTAAAAAACCCACAGGGTTACTGTGAAATATTTGTTTCCCGGAATTTTCCATTCTGTCTATCGCACATCATGTTTTTTAAGCTGTCGCTGCCAATGTGAAATATTTCTGAATAGTTTTATTATGTATCCAGATAACAGACTTTATAAATTTCTTGGAAAAATACCCAAGTAGATAATGTATGTTTTACGAGTTCTCTTTAGATGACCGACATTTTAAATAATTATCCTGCGAAAAGTACTAAACTAGACCATTATTTTAAAATCTCGTACAATTAACTAGTTTTTAAATGTGTAATGAAACTTAGGCCTAGAATTTTTCGTTACAAAGTTGTTTGTTTTTTTGGACAACTTTGGGTGCCTTCCGGGCATTGGCCACTTGGTATAAAGTAATAAAATCGCCAAGGTTGACACGCTGAATAAAAGCCCCGTTAGAATCGTTGGGTAATGAAGCCATACTAGGTGACATATCCGCATAGAGTATTAGTTGCACTCGTCTTATACTATTTCAGTCTTGTATGAGTTCAATTTGGTTCAGTATAATGTATTGGCCTCCTTTCTAATAATTATAATAATAAATATATGTACCACTATTCTGCAGTCGAAAATATCTATTACGAGACGGATAATTTGAAATGAAAAATTAAAAAAAATATATTTCTGTAGCAAAAACAAATAATGCATAGGTGGACTCCATGGTAAGTACTACCTATGTATGGCCCCTGTGCCCTATCAAAGAATGTTTCCTAAACAAGAATATACATTATGTATGTAGGCATTTATAACTAAATGTTTGTCTCATATTTGAACAAGTGTCGTAGCAGTAACAAATTAATTATTAGAAAGGGTAAGGTTGAAATTTCAAAACAAAGACATATGATTGCCATTTTTAAATGTATTTTAAAACGAACTTTCCAGATTTCATTTTGAAAGCTATTAGGTACTGCTTTGCTGAAAGTTAAATTCATTGTTTAATTTTCAATTTAAAAAAAAAACCGATGTAGGTGGTAATACTGCCAGAGGAAAATGAAAGACAGACAAACAAACGGACAGTGGAGTCTTAGTAACAGGGTCCCTTAAAGGGTAAATCCCTTTGGGTACGGAACCCTAAAAGACTTTTAAAAGGGCTACAGAACCCGTAAAGAATAAATCAGATTCTATTCTAGTGCATTTTATGCAACCGTCCGGTTAACTGGATTACGCTTGTAACGTGGTATAAGTCTTCAAATTTAATAAAAACTGCATGTTATTATAACGATTTTAAATTCACCTTAACACACTTATAACACGAGCTAGAACAGTGATTTTTACACCTACAGAAACTTAGCCCATTCTTTGCTAAGCTGTTACTCCCTACCTTAGTCTGCTTCTAGTTTTTGCTGATGTTTGGGCATTTAATAACTTTGCTTATACGCCCGGACAAGAATTCCATTTTCGGTTTAAGCAAAGTGGAAATACACCTGAAAGTACTCATATCTCTTTCTTACTCAACTTAGTTTTAGACAAATCACGTATCCACTGCAATACGTATCAAAATAATTCAAATAGGATGCCGCTCAAATAAGTATACACACAAATAGTGAAGGCTGTAAGCTTACATAGTGAGTGAAGTGACAAAATGATGAACAAATTGGTGGTACTGACGACGTTGTTGCAATTGGTGACGATGATCAGCTGTGATGCTGCCAAGGTTGATTCTGCCGTCAGTTTTCTGTAAGTAGATACTTTAAGGTTTCAAGGGTACCAGACTCGCGACTACGGAACCCTAAAATAGCCATCCTTGTCCTAGACAGACAGACCCAAGTGGAAGCTGAACAGGTTCCCACAACAAAAATATAGGAGGCTGAATGTTTCGCATGAAATAATAAAAAATGCCCTCCTAGCCGACTTTGGATACAGCGGCCAATCACAACCGTGATTAGCCAACTGTGCGGAAGATATATTATTGAGCAAAGAATTTGTGCAATACGCAGGTGTGTGCACTTTCTTTCCTTCAGTCTCAAAGTTCGGTGAGTGAGACGGCAATATGTTAGCGGAGAAAGATCAGGCGCAGGACCAAAAGATTTACCTGCTTTCAGAGGCTCAGGGGTGTAAACACCACCAACTTTCTGACTCCAAGCGAATTCTCTTCAGTTATTTCAAGGCAAAAAACCTAAGAAACAAATTTCGGTCCGACCAGGGATTCAAACTTTTGGACATGTGGACAGAAGCTAGCCTGCTGACCACTAGACTAATGAGTAGTCTTCTTATCGCGTTGGATATAAAACCTTGGTGTCAGACTTTATGAGCCACCATCAAATATGGCTCGAACGGACCATTTGGGAATTATTTATTTATATATTTATTTATTTAAGTTCTCCAGCAGTTGTATTACATTACAATCATTTTAAAGATTCTCATTTTGCTACGGCTACGTAAACAACTATATTAAGGTGAACATCACTTTATCAAACTTATAAATTATATTATTAAGTATCTACCAGGTTTTAGCTAATTCTAACAATGTAAGTAATTATATTAGAAACGATTAGACATAGAAAAATACCTAATAAAGTAGTTTAACCAACAAAATTTAATTAAAATAAGTACTTGACCGAACAAAAAATCCCGTGATTAAGAATTTCCAGTTACCCAAAGATTGTCTGGAAGAGATCGATCTTAGCGATAAGAGTGTCCTTCAGTGTACATGTTTCTTTTAGGATGCAGTGCAATAAAGAGTTATTTATCTATCTATTTAAAAATCATCCTACTGGGCTCAATGTTCAAATCAAACCTCGTCTTCAGATTTTGTTCAATGTGTTTTCAGAACCAACGCCTCGTACCAAGAAATGGAGATAAAAGGAGAGTCCAGTCTGTCCCTTCGAGACATCCTTCCAATCAAAGCGAAATACTATGACAAGAATAGAGCACCGAAGTTGCTGGGACAGCCCACTATAGTCTACTTCCATGTCACCGTCTTGTCTCTGGATTCCATCAATGAGGAGAGCATGGTAAGATATTTAGAGATGAACGAAATTCCCTAAAATCTTGAAATCATGACAGAATGCCTTCATAAGTCGTAGTTTTTCCAATTTCTGTATTGACCTATTCTTTACTAACATTTAGTAAAGAATACATAGAGGTGCTTGTGGCGCAGTGGCGGCAGCGCTTTGGTAGTGATACCAAAAGTTAAGCAACCCACGGCGCGGTCGTGATTGGATGGGTGACCATTCCGACCATTTAAGTGACGTCCATGACAAGCATCTCCGTGCTTCGGAAGGCACGTTAAGCAGTTGGTCCCGGCTAATATCTGTGGTATTAGTCGTTAAGCCTAGTCAGAGGCCCTAGGGCGGCTTCATAACTTCTGACAGTAAGGTTTGTCACTTGCCTTACATACACCCCTCCACCAATCCGCACTGAGCCCGCGTGGTGAAGTATGGCTCGTTCCTCCTCATAGTTGAGGTGAGGCCTTTTCCCAGCAGTGGGATCTAATAGGCTGACTTATTACTAACATTTCCATTAACACTTTCATAAAGCGACAAATGAATGACCACTTAAATCATAGTTTGAGATTTTTTCCTCTTTGACGATAGCAGATCATGTTGTTTTAAGTAACCGAGTTCGACTTATCCTTATTTAACTGATAACCTATATGTGAAGATTTGTAATTAGTAATTATTTTTATAACTTAAGCAATTATTTTGCAAGTTTTTACGAAATCAAATTGATTTTCGCTCACAAAAATTCGAGTCCCACCGGATGACACAGTCGATTAATTTTTGTGAGCGAAAATCAATTTGATTTCGTAAAAACTTGCAAAATAATTGCTTAAGTTATAAAAATAATTATAAGTTAAGCTGATTTCATCTTAACTGATGGTTAAATATTTGTAAAAATATTTCCATCGGATACATGCGGGTACATTCCCCAAGTATTGATGAAATCGAACGCCGGCTCACTGGCGTAGCAAGCACTTACAGAAATTCGTCGTCTGACTAACGTCCTCCGTAGCTTAGTTGGTAAGAGCACTCGCCCGGATAGCGAAGGGACGTGGGTTCGAGTCCCACTGGATGACACAGTCGATTAACTTTTGTGAGCGAAAATCAATTTGATTTTGTAATTAGTATCACAGTATACTGTTGGTTGTTGTTTAGTGTATAATCCGCACTGCCTCGTTGGTCTAGTGGTCAGCACGCTGGGTACTATCCACGAGGTCCCGGGTTCGAATCCCACGCCAAGAGTGTTTGGTTTTTCTGTCTTGAAATTACTTAGACACAGCTCCGGAGTCAGGAAGTTGGTGGTGTTAACACCCCCGTGCCTCGGAAAGCACGTTAAGCCGTTGGTCCTGCGCCTGATCTTTCTACGGTCATGTCGTACTGCCGTCTCACCGAATTATGAGAGTGAAGGAACAGAGAGTGCACCTGTGTATTGCGCACACACTTGTGCACTATAATATGTCCTGCGCAGTTGGCTAATCTCTGTTGAGATAGGCTGCCGTAGTCGAAATCGGCTAGGCGGACATTATTATATTAGTGTTTGTACAAAACTGTAAATCTTCCTAAAATAAATGAAACAATAATCGAATGATCTGAGAACGAAAACTTACAATTGCCATTACCGGTTTCTGACGCCTGTTCACCTGCCGTTATAGTAGGAATCTCAGAAATAGAGGCCACAACAAATGATGCTATACCTGACAAGCCTTTTGTGCGCCCGATGCGCTTCTTAAATTCACCAACATAAAAAAATCTTCTCTAAATCTAAACGTTTTGTTCACCCTTACAGTACTATTCACACAGAAGGTTCTGACACTCCCACTCACCGACGGAACACAGAAAGCTGCTTGGCGCCGGGAGAGGGTGGTAGCTACCAGGCGGCACCTAACGGAACTTACCACCGCTGTTAAGATCGTTTAGCCACCATCACAAACTGAAGTGATGTCGTTGCCCGGCTGGTATTCATCTGTTTTTGTGAAATTGCTACCAGTCTCATTCTTTGTTCTGCAGGATACACCATATGAAGCTCAGGGTGTCTTAAAACTCTTGGATATGTATTCCTGCTAACGATTCTCTAAAAGGGTTACTTCCAGCAGCAGGCGATTCATACATTTTTTTTACCCAAACAAGCTCTGAGCTCTGAGCTAGGGCCACCTAAACAGCTATAACTAAATTTTCTGCTTTCCACTTTCAGACATACGTAGCAGACATATTCCTTGCTCAATCCTGGAGGGATCCTCGCCTCCGTCTTCCAGAGAATATGCATGAAGAGTACCGTATTTTGGACGTGGAGTGGCTGAACAACATCTGGAGACCTGACTGCTTCTTCAAGAACGCTAAGAAAGTCACCTTCCATGAGATGAGCATACCCAATCACTATCTGTGGCTGTACCATGATAAGACGCTGCTGTATATGTCTAAGTTAGTATATAATCTACCATATGTTTTATATTTGACCAAATTAAGCCCCGTGTTCAACATTTTTTTAAAAGCCGGTAGGTATATATTGACGGTTACTTTGACAGAATTCCTATAAAAAAATATATCAAATAATCAATGATAGTGCATTTAGAAAGAGGTAGATGGGTCATTAGCCCGTGGAAATTGAGTAATTTGCTTAAATTTGCATTCAAATTTGAAATTTGACACGTAAATTAATAAAATGAATCGCCGCGCAGTACGAGATGACAGGGTTACTTCTTTTTTAAAGAAATACACTGTCAGTGCAAATAATGCTTAATCGGCTAGTTAAAAATTCAACATTTGTTGGTAAACTCCAGTGCCATTACCATGAGTTTACGGCGGTTTTAGTCGCTAGCGACGACGTAATATATAAAAAGTGTATGGAAAATTGCACAGCGCCTCTAGCGGTTACTTGGAGAACTAAAATTTTTATACACTTTTTTTACGTCGTCGCTAGCGAGTAAAACCACCGTAAACTCATGGTAACTATACAGCTTTAAAGTCGTAACGTTGTTAGTATGCAACGGATTGCAACGCAAGGAATACATATTAGTATCATCAATTATAGTCCGGCTATACTAGTTTGTGCATCTTGTGATCGCCAGAGGTACAGGGGCGAGGCATGTTAGATGTCAGCGGGGACAGGTTGTGCCCCCGCACGCCAAGTGCCCGTAGCCAAGTAGCAATTTATTCTCAAGTGAAGTTCGTTATCGCTAACAAAATGTATAAAACTGACATAAGCCGTCGAAACATCACGTGACTTTTGCATACATATTTTGACATTTCGTTGGCGATAGCGAAGTTCGTTCTAGAAAGATTGCCATTTGGCTACGGGCCCAGACTTGTCAGACTATATATAACTTAATAACTACTTCTACTTGTAACCGACTCAATATCATATTATCCATGATTAATGAGTTATCAGCACCTACCTCTTACAATTTCTACTGTTATTTTTCTTGCAGCTCCTTGGCTTTGAATGGGACTGAGTTATGTTTCTGTTGTCTGCTTTCCTGTTTAAAATTGATTCTTGATTTAATTTCATAAAAAAACTACTAAATATAAGTTACTTAAACCAATTGTTTCTTTTCAGGTTAACATTGGTGTTGTCTTGTGCAATGAAGTTCGAATCATATCCGCACGACACTCAAAGCTGTTCCATGATGATAGAAAGCTGTAAGTAGCAATTTCATCTTTGACATTGACTTCTGGTGTTTGTGCAGCAGCACCACGTCAGGTTACCCATGTGGACTTCGAAAACAGCGTTTATTACGTATGGAATAAAGGCGGTCTCAAGGTAAAAGTGGGGTAGTTTGACGTGCTGCTATGCTTTCAGTGGCAGTGTTACGAAAAAGAGTACTTTTTCGTTGCGAAATTACAACAGTTACAACTGAATAAGATGTCGCAGCGTTGAGCTTGATTTGCTGGCATTCGTACTTAGGAAGACTTTGAAATTTTCCTGAAGCACTTATCACACCTTCCTATGTCCCGACGACCGTCTTGGTGTAGTCGTTCGCGCACCGGACTTCTAAAGCAGGCGGTTGCGGGTACGAATCCCGCAAGGGGCAAATGTTTGTGTGATGAGCACGAGCATTTGTACCTTAGTCATGGATGTTTATATGTATTTAAGTATTTCTATCCGTTATCCTAGTCACCATAGCACAAGCTCACGCTTAGTTTGGGGCTAGGTAATTGGTGTGTTTGTTGAAACAATTTATTATTTATTTTATTTATTATTATTTGTAGGTTTCCTAGCTAGAAAATAGGAAGATGTAATCCTATCTTGGTAGTAGACTTCGTTAGGTAGGTATCGCCTGGTAGCTACCACCCCCTAAAGAAGCCCGGGACCTTCTCGGTGAGCTTGCTCTACCGTCGACTCTGTCTAGGTTACGTCAGGCTTAGTCTAGAGTCAAGAGCAAACTCTTTTTAAATATTACACTACTTAGTTCCTACCTTCCTAATTAGGAAGTTCGGAAACGGATGGTGTATTAAGTACTTAAGTGATTTTTCTTGGGTACGTTTTGCCACCTCCTAGATATCTTTCAAGTTATCAAATCCCATCTGATCTCCAGAGGTCCGTTACAAGGGCACCAGATATTTTTTGTTTATTGTCAAATTGTTTATAAACTAAAAATATATAACAGCTGTTTGTGAAAAATAAATAAGTTGTTTTCTGTCAATTACAGTGTCACATACAGTCCACGATTTGGTGTTCATATGGAACGTGACAGACCCTTTGGTGGTGAACCCTGACATCGAACTGCCCCAGCTCGACATTTCCAACAACTACACTTCGGATTGCACCATTGAATACTCTACGGGTAGGTACCTAAAAGATAGTAGGCATCAGAATTTAATTATCGACTAGTGTTTGCCCGCGACTTCGTCTGCGTGGACGATACAAATTGACTCGTACTCCTATCGCTGTCCAATAATCGTGGTCTCTCATTTGTACTCTGTCGTATGGTTAAGGGAGGTCAACCTGTATCACTAAATATATACCCTATATTTTATTGTGGACTTTAGTTAAATAATAAACTAATCACTGTACCACCACCTGCCATTCATTTAAAATGAAAATAATTGTACACCCGTAACCGTCCAGTCGTCATAGCCTCTAGTTTGTCCCGTGAAGTATGATGCAGAGGGGTCAACCTGTATCTCTGGATGTACTATTACTATCGAATTGAAACGTACCATAGATTACTACCAGGAAATAAATATTCGAACTGTGGTAGGATCTAGATTAGTTCAGCAGATTTCGAGTTTATAACGTACAAGATCCATGCATACTCGTACTTCATACATACAGACAAAAATTTCGAAAACTACACCCTCTACTACCTAAACTAAGGCCTGAAAGATCTTTTCGTTTTTTTTAAAATCAATGTACAGAATTTGACCTTCTACAGTTTTATTATATGTATGTAAGTACTTTGGCGCAACTGGTTAGGAAGGCAAATGGAAGCACTTCCTACCTACTGGTTGTTATGGTCGGGGACCAAGGTCCTATTGGTCACCGTCTTGGTTCCGTTATCTCTATGTAGTTAAGCTCTCTTAACCGCGATATTAAGCAGTCTTACATATCGCGGTTTGTGTTTTATGGCGCAGGCTAACAGCGCCATCTAGCCTGTAGGAGCCGAGTCAGGGCGTCGAGTCTTTTAAAGTTGCTAATGTGGGCGACAGTGGTAAGATGTTATCTTCAATCTTTTTTGCCCACTTTATATTTTTAAGCAACCTCCAATTGCTATGCTCTATCCACCATCCTCCAATTTTGTCCTCCATCTTTGCTTTTTCAATGCATCTTAATTTTCTCTAGGTCATCACCTACTAACACCCCCTTGCAAGCCGTACGTAAGTTTGATTAAAGGCAGTAATCTCTGGAACTGCTTACTGGTTAATTCTTTCACCAGTAAATGGTACAGCCGGCAGCACGTCAGGTTCCCTATTTTAACTACGAAACCGCTTTTATTACGTAGGGAGTAGCGGCGGTTTCAAATTCAAAGAGGGGTAGTATAAGGTGCGGCCATGTGTACATTATTGATTATAATCATATCTCTGAGTGACATAGGCTATAATTATAGTATGTTAGATTTTTACAAAATATTTTTTCTCTTTGCATATGTGCAAAGCCGGGGCGGGAAACCCCCTTTCGCTAGTCACTTATATGTATACAAATGCTGGAGATCATTAAGCCTTTTTATCAGTCTAGATAGCAATTCTGAAGTCAGAACTTCCCTTATGAAAATGGCTCACTTATAAGGTCTGTGTCAAAAAAGTACCTACGCAAGTAAATTCATGAATAAAATGAATTTTAATTTAATTTTTCTAGGTAACTTCACCTGCTTAGCCGTGGTCTTCAACCTGCGCAGACGACTGGGCTACCACCTCTTTCACACATACATCCCATCAGCCCTCATCGTGGTCATGTCCTGGATCTCCTTCTGGATCAAGCCTGAAGCTATTCCTGCGAGAGTCACGCTTGGCGTCACGTCTTTACTGACTTTAGGTGTGTATTTGCGATTTTTACTGCACACTTTTTACTGACTTGGCATTAGGTAGTACTACCATAGACAGGTCCGATTCATCAGACATTATATTTGGTAGCAAACAGTTGCAATCGACCATCATTCCCAAGCGTAAACCTTTGAATAAGGTTCCTTAGTCAAATGTTGCTTTTGCCATCTTGCCTTGCATAACGAGTAACAAAAAGTAAAAACAAAGGGTGTTGTTAGATACCTTTCTTTATCATAAAAACTCTTCACGCAATATTGTAAGAGTGGGTACCAGGGCTCTTAGACAAAGGTAGGTAGTACTACCATAGACAGGTCCGATTCATCAGACATTATATTTGGTAGCAAACAGTTGCAATCGTCCATCATTCCCAAGCGTAAACCTTTGAATAAGGTTCCTTAGTCAAATGTTGCTATTGCCATCTTGCCTTGCATAACGAGTAACAAAAAGTAAAAACAAAGGGTGTTGTTAGATACCCTTCTTTATCATAAAAACTCTTCACGCAATATTGTAAGAGTGGGTACCAGGGCTCTTAGACACTCCAAAATGACAAAATATGTATGCAATAGTGACATAATGTTCCAATGGCTTATGTAAGTTTCTTAAGGTTTTTAGCGATAGCTAACTTTGCTTTAGAAAAGATTGCGTCTTGTCTAGATGCCCAGGGATCTTAACAGGCAAGCAATACATACCCTTGCTCATTAGCAGCCTCCTTGTGTCCAATCTGATGCAAGGAGGCTGAAACCTCAATAAACCTCTTTTCTTCCAGCAACTCAAAACACACAATCGCAGCAGAGTCTACCACCTGTGTCCTACGTGAAAGCCATAGACGTCTGGATGTCTTCTTGCTCTGTCTTCGTGTTCCTCTCACTCTTCGAGTTTGCAGTCGTCAACAACTACATGGGGCCAGTTGCTACGAAAGCTATGAAGGGGTATTCTGACGAAGACTTATCTAGAGATCTGGACGCTTTCAAGGTAAATATTTTGGTCAATGTCGATAAGTGGAGTCTTTTTTGAAGATATTATAGAATAGAAGATATATTATAAGAAGAGAGCGTCGGTGGCGCAGTGGCTAGCGGGTAGCCTCTCATACGCGAGGCGTCAGGTACGATCTCACGTGCCGCCATGTACCAATGACTTTTTCTGAGTTTTGTACAATAGTTGTTTTACTAACTGATGCTCTTACGGTGAGGGAAAACATCATGAGAAAACCTAGACATTCAGGCAACTGAATGTGTAACCATGATCCAAAACTGGTCAGGTTCCCCTTAATAGGGTCACGGAGGCTATATGGCAGTCGCTCCACTGTAATTACCTGATCTGCCAAATCCTGGATCATGGTCAGCGGACCCTGGGCTCTCGCGTGCGAGTGCATTACGGCTACCTTACGGTGAAGGAAAACAACGTGAGGAACCTGTATACTTGGTTATATGATGGCTAGTGTAAGAAATGGAGAAGGCAATGGCGAACCACTCCAATAAAATTGACTAGAAAGTCGATGTGTGTTTTAATTCACAACCCTCAGTCTTTAGGAATGACATTACGACGAAGGTGGATTATTAATTAGTAGATTAAGCAAAACACGGTAGGAGCAAGAAATTCCTTGTTGGAAGATGGTTTATAGCTAGTAATGCAGATTATATTATTCTTGGTGATCTTCCTGCTAGAAGACAACCCTCAACTTCTCGGAAAAGCCTTTGCACGTGGTCCGAAAGCCTCATGAAAGTCCACAAGACTTAATAAAAGTTCAACCGTATGGGAATGCAGAAAGTTAATTACTATTGCCACCTTTAAGTCATTATCATTATTTCCTTTTTTAAATAGCCCTTTTTTAGGCCTACCTAGGGTAATTGTCTCCGAAATAATAATTTAATAAACTGATATATAGTTATGTTAAGATTGGGACGTGTATAAGTGCCCCTAGTTGGGTCTATATGCAGAAATAAATGAATTTTATTGTTATATATTAGTTGCAAATAAATAGTTTCCCTTTAAGTTTTTAGTCGCCCGAAAAATAGTAAGCCCATCGAATTAAGCCGTCAAACGACCTTGCATCCATGATGCGTTAAATAAGATAAACAGTGTGATATAGTAGAGTATTTAGTGACATGGTTTGTATGGAGAACCTTGCAGATCTTCAACAAAGGAAGCTGCTTGGCACTGACGTACCGGTACCCACGTGGCTTTTGTACTTCTGCCAGAAGTCATGGTTCCTATTTGATTTCTTGAAATGTTTTGTGGCGCCTCGTTGTGGTTACCCATCCGATAAGGACTGTCGGCCAATAATGTAGTCTATCACCCTGTTAAAAATCAATTGCGTGTCATAGTTTAACAGGGTTGATTTTCCCATGCAAAACTTTTTTGACAACTGCTACTAATAATACGTCATGTGCATCTCTTTCATTGTTAAAAAGGTAATAAATCCAAGAGTGAGTTTAACTTTATCGCTGTTTTACTTACACATGAAATGTCAAAACAGGTAGACTACTTTCTTGGCGGACCGTACCACTAATTTAGATGTCACAATTTATTCTGCCTTGACCCAAGTAAGTAAAGTTAGCTTAATAGATCCCTCTGCTAGGCAAAGGCCTTACATACTCCACGCGGGCTCAGTGCGTAGTTGGAGGGGTGTCTGTAAGGCAAGTGACCAACCTTCTAGTAGACTCTGTCTAGGCTTAACGACTAATATCAAGAGATATTAGCTGGTACCAACTGCTTAACCTTCCGAAGCACGGAGATGCTTGTCATGGACGTCACTTAAATGGTCGGAATGGTAACCCATCCAATCACGACCGCGCCGTGGGTTGCTTAACTTTGGTATCACTACCAAAGCGCTGCCGCCATTGCGCCACAAGCACCTCTCAAGACCCAAGTGAGCTAAGTTAAAAATGTTATTTTCTGTTACTTCCAGCACATATTTCCCAACTCCGTGGACCCAAGAGCCAGCACATCAGCTTCCATACCGCAGTACGAGACGTTCTGCAACGGGAGAGAGACAGCTGTATACATAGATCGGTTCTCTCGTTTCTTCTTTCCGTTCTCATTCTTTATACTTAATGTAGTTTATTGGTCTACGTTTTTGTAGAGTCAAGATTAGGTAATTTTTTAATTATGTGGGAATGCGTAGAAAACAGTGTCATAAGAATTGGCCAAGTGCGAGTCGGGCCACGCCTAAGTTTAGAGTCTGAGTCAGATCTAAAGAGTTGTTAAACACCATTGATCTCTTAAGGACCGAATCTGGTGCCAAAATGCAACAATTTTTCCACAGGACCAGAGGACCAACATCCTGATGTCCTCCGTGCTGAATTTTGACTATTATGGCCAATTTCAACAGAGATTAGCCGCGGGAGATATTATAGTGCACAAGTGTGTGCACAATACACGGGTGCACTCCCTGTTCCTTTACTCTCATAATTCGGTGAGACGGCAGTCCGACATGACGGTAGAGAGATCAGGCGCAGGACCAACGGCTTAACGTGCTGTCCGAGGCACGGGGGTGTTAACACCACCAAATTCCTGACTCCGGAGCTGTGTCTGAGATATTTCATGACAGAAAACCCCAACACTTGCGGCCCAAGTAGGGATTCGAACCCGGGACCTCGTGGATAATACCCAGTGTTCTGACCACTAGTCCAACGAGGCAATCATGAGACCAACATCAAACACAACACAGGAAATCTAAAAAAAAGATGGTTTTCCATACAACAGATATGAGGCGATTTAGCATATGGGCACAGATACGAGTATTCTAACTATAACTAGTAAGGGAAAGCTAAATTTTTTGGGCTTATAGAGGATGTTGTGTTATATTCCGAGCACTAAAAATAGGTTTATTGGTGGTTTTTGTATAACACTGATCCTGTAGGTTAGGTACATACTTTTAATGCTGGATTAGGCTTAGCAAAAACACTTTTTCAAAGTGTTTTTTCATTAGTACGAAATAGATACCTAACCTAAGTAATTTTTGTGAGCGAAATTTTGATTTAATTTCGTAAAAACTTGCAAACAAATTGCTTAGTTATAAAAATAATTATACCTAAGTTATATTTTAATAGGCAAAAACATGTGATTTTATAGGTTATATATTGGTTTTAGTAATATTATTTTTTAGGTCGTGACATTACTATTACAGAAAACCATAAACTGATTGACCATGTTAATTAGTAAAAATAGAATGTAAAAATAATTAATGTAGGTAAGTGTACCAAATTAATATTGTTGTTTAGCTGTTAATAAAATAAAATAAATCATGAAACTTATTTTATTTACAACTTCATTAGTTACTTAATTTAAGGATTTTGAAGGTGGCGTACAGTAATAAAATTATTCCTGAAAAGGTGGGCCCATGACATGATGCTGCGCTAATAAAATGTATGAACCTGACATAGCGCTTGAAACATGTGACTTTTACATACATATTTTGAAGGAGGTTCCGCCCGTCCGCCCGCGTGGATTTGGATCGACCAGGGGCTCTATTTTTGAACCACTCGTATGACATTCTGTCGGCGAATACGACTTATTTTTCACTCGTCTAGGAAGTCGCATGACGCTGAAATTCCGTATTTTTGAATGCCTTCGGTGCTGCCAGAATTGTTAAATTAATTTCTATTCGCTACAGAAACCACCGCAAGTAAAACGGAACGTAAATTGTATAATCTTTTGGCTGTTTAGGTAAGGAATATTTGCCTTGTTGTCTTATAAAAATATTAATTGTCACTAATATTAATAAATCAGTTTGTCATCACAAAAGAGTGACACTTGACACATTATCACAATGAACGTTATTTTATCATTTTGACGTTTAAATGGTGAACGAAAATCAGTAGAAATAGGCACGCGAGTCGAGTGATTCAAAAATAGGGTCCCTGGAGCTCTGTTTTTAAATCACTCGCGTGCAGATTTCTAATGATTTTTTTTCGTCATCTAAAACTCCGCATCTTTAAAACACTCGATCGACTGCACTCGACCGCTCAAACCGCTACCCACTCGTCACAGAAGGAGAGTGATAGAATAAACGCTAAAATGATTGTATAGAGTGAAAATTATACAGCATTCGCCACCAGAATATCATACGAGTGATTAAAAAATAGAGCTCCAGTTCTCTCAGAAGATTTTTTTCCTGTTCTTGCAATACATTTCATTGATTCTTTGCGCCTATTGGTTGAATACAGAATACTAGGTTATCTTTTTTTTAGATTACCATAGAAACGTAAAACCGGCCAAATGCGAGTCGGACTCGCGCACGAATGGTTCCACATCATTATATACTTCATCTTAGTCACTTTAGAAAATATATTCTAAGGATTTTGAATTTGGTACAAATTATTCAACACCTAAGTAATTACTGCTAAACTCATAAAGCTGCTAGTTTTCCTTTATTATGTTTATGAAATGCACTATCATCTTATTTTTTCAGATTTTTCAGGCCAGCTTTTAGAGGGGGGGGGGGGGGACGACGCCCTACTGGACTAAAACTTTTTATTATTCGAAATGGGGTTGCTCTTGACTCTAGACTAAGCCAGACGTGGCGCAGACAGAGTCGACTTGTACTTTAAAGTTCTTAGTCATTCTAAAAGACCTACTCAACGATATCCCACATGATGGGGAAGACGACGAAAAAGAAAATCATCCCCACTGTACATGTAGGAGAGGTCTAAAAATATATTTTCCAATTTTTTTATTCTACCACTTGGTCGGTATAATTGGTATACATACTCCTACAAAATTACAGCTTTCTGATTCTAATGGTCTCTTAACAAAACTTCAGACAGACAGACGGACATGACGAAACTATATGTCAGGACTACGGAACCCTAAAAAAACTATCCCCATAAAATACTTCCTTTATAATAGCTACCACTCTCCAACCGGCGCCAAGCAGCTTGCTGAGTTCAATCGGTGAATGGGAGTGCCAGAACCTACTAGGTGAGCTTGCTCTACTGTCGACTCTTTTTACGCCATGTTTGGACGCCGGAACCTAATAATGTCCTGCGCTCGTGTTTCATGCAATATCGCCAAGTATGGTTGATCTAAACACATTTTCGCTAAGTATAACTTTGGTTCCTCCTTTCGCCACCGGGTCAGTTAAGTTGGGGCGCTGTTCGTAGTAAGTTCAAGGTTGGTCTGGTGACCGCTAGTGGTACCACCTGCCTATCAGCTACCTACCTACTCGTCTGGGCACTAAAATTAGGCATGCAATTGAATACCTTATTGTTCTAAGTCTAGACTATAATTTCGTTAAGGCGAAGTTATCGCTGCTAATAGTTTTGGTACTTTCAAAAGACAATGGGGTTTCGAATGGCATAGACTAACATAAGCGTTAGGGAAGCTGGAACTGAGTGATTGACATTAGTTAAAGGGTTGTCTGGAAGCGATCGCTCTTAGTAATAATACCGCCTACGTTGTACATCTTTCTGTGTAAATTACATTGTTGTTTCTTTTATTGTCTATACTATAATATTATAAAGAGGAAAGATTTGTTTATTTGCATCGAATCGGCTCCGAAACTACTGGACCGAATCAAATGAAATTTGGCACAGAGATAGTTTGAGACACTGGGAAGGAAATAGGCTACTTTTTGTCGCGGTATAAAATCATCAGGGGGGTGAAATGGAGGATGAAAATTTGTATGGAAAATCCGGCTTTTGGCGCGGGTGAAGTCGCGGGGAACTGCTAGTGTGCAATAAAGTAAAAAGTGTGTGATCGACTTCTTTGTAGGTATGCCAAAATGTTAGGCAGGGTGTCCAAAGAAGGGCGTTGTATATTAGTACCAAGTCATTATTGTCTATCTTAATCAATAGGCTTTAATGGCTCTGTACTCAGACATCACTCAAAGTTAATTTATTTAATTAGTCTCATGCAGTCCTTTTCTATTTTAGTCAAAGAAAGTGACAGAGCGAGACTTAATTAAAGATTTAACTTAGTACCGGCTCTGAGTACAACAGTAAGTAGCCCTTCCCCGATCCCGATCCGTAAGAATTTTGGATTTAAGTGTATGGCGTTATTCAATATAATGAAAGAACAACATTTTGTCTGGAGCGAGCATGAATATTACAAGATGGCAGTAAAAAGCATAAAACGTAGAAATAGTGCCATAGATTGTAAAATAGTTTGGTAGAACTACGTGCCAAGTGCACAAGAAACAAACATAAGAATGTATAACAAAATGTGAAAAAACTGACATTTCTATTTTAAATGTACATTCATTCCAGACGCTAGGTGGTCGTAGATAAAATCAAACATCCTCCCCTTAACAAACACCCCGCAGAATACAAAACGGATAGCCGAAAATCGGTTGACAATCGCTCAAATTTGCATACAACACGGTTGTCTAGACGGTACGTGAGTTGCGTGCGCGCATATAGTCTGCATCACTGCACTCGAGCAATGAACCGGTTTTTTTGGGAATCTACACTAATATTATAAAGAGGAAAGATTTGTTTGTTTGTATTGAAACAATATTTGTACTGCAAAAGCGAGCCGTGCGGTCCGTATTTACAACCTTAAATCTGACGAGTCACTAAAACAAGTGTTTAAGGAAGTAAAGATACTTACAGTATATTCACAATTTATTTATGAAAATCTGATGTATGTTCGAAGAAATTTGCACTCGTTCTCCAAAAAGAGTGATTACATAATTTTAATACAAGACATAAAAAAAGCTTACCGTTCCAAACTTTAGGCTTCAAAAGATTGGTCATTCGTTTATAGGAAGATTTATAACTTTTTTTAATAAATTACCCAAAAAATATTGTTGAATTTCATATAGATAAATTTAAATCAGTTGTTAAGAATACTTTAATGTCGAAAGGTTATTATAAAATAGATGACTATATAAAAGATAAAAATGTATGGAATGACTTGTATGAATGAAACAATTGTAAAACTTTGAAAAGAGGCTATGACAATAGTGACTGAGTTTCTTGCTGCTTCTTCTCAGCACTAGCCCACAACTGTCCCGAAGCAGTGGTAGAGTTAAGATTGGGACGTGTAAAAGTGCCCCTAGTTGGGTCTAATGCAGAAATAAATGAATTTTATTGAATTTTAATTTTTATTAAATAGGCTCCGAAACTACGGGACCAATTTGAAAAATCCTTAATAAGCCGAAATTATACCTGATGAACAATTCTTTCCAGTAGCCTATGCTACTTTTTACTTCGGGAAAATGCTTAATCCCCACGGGAAAATGCGAAATAGGTAAATGTGTAGTAAGAATTGTCAGTACTTATCTTCTTCACATAACTTCTAAACGGTTGAACCGATTGTGTTGAAATTTATATGGTTTTTATTTATTTATATTATTACGATGTGTAGTGTCCCGGGATGATTTAAAATACAATTAGATCCGGTAGGTGGCGCTGCTGTCGATAACTACTAAACGGCTTGACCAATTGAGTTGAAACAGGTATAGTTTGAGACCCTGGGAAGGACAAAGATTACTTTTTGTCGCGATATAAAAACATCAAGGAGGGGGGTGAAATGGGGGATGAAAGTTTGTATGGAGAATGCGACTTTTGGCGCGGGCGAAGTCGCGGGGAACTGCTAGTCTATCTATAAAGAAAGAGTCACATTCTTATGAGTCGAGTATTCTACATTCCTTTCTATTCCATGCCATCTTGATTTCTAGCAATCGCGGTGTCAGCAGAGATGGCGGGCAATATCGCCCAATACCGGTCAGAGCTGGATGTGACTCCTTATGTGGAAGACGTGTGTAATACCTTTGTCAATCATGCTCCTGGTGGATCAATTACAAAGTATAGATGAATAATGGTTTTATTTCAGGGACGACCGTTTTGGTGTTGTAGTTCGCGCTCCGGACTACAATATTAGAGGTTGCGGGTTCGAATCCCGCAAGGGGCAAATGTTTTTGTGATGAGCACGAGCATTTGTACATAAGTCGTGGATGTATAAACGTATATACGTATGTCTATCCGTTATTTAAGTCGCCATAGCACAAGCTCACGCTTAGTTTGGGGCTAGGATTACCTAGCACACCAATTATTATTGTGTGTTTATTGAAACAACGTAGGTATTTACTTATTTATTATTTACCATCTATGAAATATTAGATTTAAATAAAAATGTTTGAATAATACCAACAACTTTCAGACTCAGTCATCCGGCCCTATAGTGAAAGTTGTCGGATATCAGCGGCATATTGACTTCTTAATACGACGACCAAAACCACATTCTGTATATTTAATTACAAGACAACCCCACGCCTCGCGCCTTGCACCAACTCCTGCGCAGCTCTGAAGTGACGTTTACTGCGCTGTAACTCAAAGGGGGTATAAACCGCATCCCTGGAAAGGTTTTATGGTCTGTGGGCCACTTTCGCCTGTATTTTTAGCTAGGAACCTTCGATAAACTATTCGAGGATATATCATGGAACAAACAGGTACGGTACATTTGCAAGTCAACCCGTTTTGGTATTATTTGCATCCCATATGCGTATGAAACTGCAACGTTGTACTCCTTATATGAATCCTGGAGTTCACCAACATATGTTTTATAGCTATTAAGCTTTTTAACACTTACTTACTTATTTTATTTTTATAAGTTAAAAAGAAACCAAAAGTTCGCACACGTGCAGGATTTAAACTCACGACCTTTGGCTAACCGGGCCACATGTTTCATTTTTAATCAGTTGATTGAGCCTTATGTTCCTACACACATGTTTAGTTTTTAGTCAGCCGGTTTAGAATTTTGTATGGGAATCCAGTTAAACTAACCGTCAATCAAGACTTACCACGCTTTATGGCGAGAAATAAAATCTTATCTTTGATATTATTATGGGAATTTTCGTGTGTAAAAACTCATGTCTAAATATTACCATATTACCATACCATACCATACCAACATTCACCTGACACTTTTATCTAGTTACAGCTAGTTCCATTACTGATTAACAAACGTATAATAATTTACATCATTGAAGTTTTGACAATGTATATCTAATAACGCTGACGAAATTTTATTATTATTTTTACTTAGAGCGACAGTGGCGGAGTGGCTAGCGGGTGCCTCTTATGCGGGAGGTACCGGGTTCGATCCCACGTGCCGCCGTGTACCAATGACTTTTTCTGTGTTTTGTACATTAGTTATTTCACTAACCGATGCTCTTAAGGTGAGGATAAACATCGTAAGGAAACCTGCACTCAGGCATTCAGGCGCCTGAATGTGTAACTATGATCCAAACTGGTTAGGTTTCCCTGTTAACGGGGTCACGGAGGTCAGATGGCAGTCGCTTCATTGTAATTATCTGATCTACCTCAGCCTGGCTCATGGTATAAAGCGGACCCTGGGCTCTCGCGTGCGAGTGAACAACCGGGATAACGCTAGGATGATGATTATGAGTATTATTATGCAATACTACAGGTACCATGGTTGATCTGAGTTAAGCTCGTAAATTGACGTCTATTGTTAGTAGGTAATTGATACCTAACTATCACTTGAACTGACAGTTTTATTTTTGTATGCTGTGCAATATCCAAAGGTAAAGTTTATTAAAGCAGGAACAGTCAGGTAGGTCGTGAATCAGGACTCACTCAGACTGACTTGTCATTTAAACAGAAACACAATCAGCTTCAGTAAATCTACAAGTGTATGACTGCTTATATCCAAGTGATGTCCTCCTATCCCAGCTGAGTGTCGACTACAGCGGCCAATCTCAACTGATCAATTTATTAGCACATCAAATCAAATTGTATGGATAATCGATCAGGCAGGACACTCATGGGCAGGTGTAGGATTATCCATATTTGCGCCACACCCTGTATGTTTGTTACTACAAAGGATAAAAACCTGATACCTAGATTTCCCCTTTAGCCTAGAAGTCAGCACGCTCCTTACTATCTAAGAGGTCACGGGTCCGAATCCCTGGTAAATGCGAAATTGTTTCAAGGTTTTTCTGTCTTGAAATAACTTAGACACATCTCCGAAGTTGAAAGTTGGTGGTGTTAACATTCCCGTGCCTCGGAAAGCACTTTAAGCCGTTGGTCCAGCGCCTGACGTCTCTCCGGTCATGTCGGAGCCGTCTCATCGAAATATGAGAGTGAAGGAACAGAGAGTGCACTTGTGTATTGTAATATTTCTGCGAAGTTGGCTAATATTTGTTGAAATTGGCCGCTGTAGTCAAAATTCGGCTAGGAGGACAATTTAACTAAGTACATTTGCAGACAGATAGACAATCAATTCAATTCTAATTGGCCTTGCATCGATCCATGACCTAATTAACAGTGCAATATTGCATTAGACGAGACACTATGTCACGTGTGGCCAAAATTGCGCATCTGAATTCTGAATATGAATCTCGTTATATTGAGACTGCTTGAAGCTCTAAGTTAATAAACCAAGCCAATTGTGACAATGAATATTATGAAAAAATATGCGTTTAAGGGCACTTGAGTCAATATCAACCATACATTTGGGGACTTTAAAAACCAAATGATTATTCAAAGCTTAAAACTTCAATGTTTTATTTATAAATTATCGTATATTGTAAATCCATAATGGAGAACTATGTACAGTCGGCAGCGCATCAGGTTATCCATTTGAACTACGAGAACATCTTTTATTACGTAGGGAATAGGACGGTTTCCAGGTCAATATAGAAGGAAGAAGAGGAAGGTCAAGAAGAACATACACACAGCATTTGAAAGAAAAAGCTGATGTTGTGACGTAGTAAGGGATTTCCGAACGCAATCCACTGCTGCTGTGCGCGCGCGTTCCCGCCAAATGTTTGACATGTATCTTCCCTCTCTCTCGCACGATTCTCTCTGAACGCGTCGTCATATTTCTTGTGAATTAATGTGATTTATTAATTAAAATGTGTTTTAACTGAGCTCCCTTACAGTATAATATAATATAATATAAGTCAGTCTATTAGATCCCACTGCTGGGAAAAGGCCTCACCTCAACTATGAGGAGGAACTGAGCCCGCGTGGTGAAGTATGGCTCGTTCCTCCCTTACAGTAGATATAGGGATTTGAAGGTGCTGGCAGGGTCCCGAGAATCGTGGAAGTTTCTCCACCGACAAGAGCGCAGCTCTTAAGTTACGAACGGACCAGGCCCAAGTGGGATAGTCTGACGTGCAACCATGTGTACCTACCTACCTTGTTTTTAATGTCATTTATAATAATACTAATAACTGTTTCAACAAACACACCAATTATCAAGCCCCAAACTAAGCGATTAGATAGACATACTTATATACATTTATAAACATCCATGACTTAGTACAAATGCTCGTGCTCATCACACAAACATTTGCCCCTTGCGGGATTCGAAACCGCAACCACCTGGTTTAGAAGTCCGGGGCGCGAACCACTACACCAAGACGGTCGTCATTTGAAATTTGTGTCATGTTTAGGTTTTAGTATTGCAAATCCTAGTGTAATACATCAAAGGGTAATATCCTAGTTAACTACACCTAAGGGCTAGGATAGACAACCTCTAACTAAAGATTAGATAGGTATTGCACTTGAAAAAAAGACCGCCGAAGTTGGGAATTAATTGAACCCGCGTTCCTCGCATACCGGGCGATTGCCTAACCACTCGGCCACCCAGGCGTTTACAAAGCCTGTCGAAACTTTAGAGTGCTTCTTACACATACAGCTTAAAAATGGTAATTTTCATCAAGTGCAATATGTATTATTTAAATTGCAAAGTGAATGCCTATCGCTTATAAAAACATACCCTCTAACTTGTCTTATTGATACGTTGATATGTAGATCTATCTGGAAGCGATCGTTCCTAGCGGTAAGACCGCCTAAATTGCTCCACTTCATAAGTAAAGTCAGTTTTGAATCTAAATATTGAAACAATCAGACTAAAGAAACAAAGTTAATATGGACAATCCCATTACGATCCAGCAAATTGAATACTACAACAATACAAAATGTTTCAATTAATTACTGTTATCGACCGTCTGTCTGTCTGTATTGTGTACATTTATGTCTGTCAATTGATGATTTATCGAGCAATAATAATAGAATGTCTTTGATAACGGAATTATATGAGGAATTCTTGCGATGTTATTTATATAAGCCAAACATGAATATAGAAAAGAAGGAAAACAGTATATTTTTTATCAACGTAGGTATCCCACATATGATATTTTCGTGTAAAATGTTGCCCAGACGAGATCATATAGCTCGCAATATCAAAAAGTTATCAGATCCAACGCAAAGCCAAATTTCTAACTTTACACGCTCTAACTCTACAAGCCCTAACTTTAGAAGCTCTAAACACTTTAGTCATTTGGTTTAGCAGTTTTGTCACTACAAGAACTATTGTGTAAAAGAAATGAAATCCCAGCAAAAACTTTTTGTGAAACAAAAGCAATGGCTCGCACTACCAAAAAGCTATCTGGTAGTGGATTATGTAACTTTGAATGAAATTATTTCAATCAAAGTTTTGTTCCTAAAGTTGGCCATTCACGGCCAGTTACACTAATTAGTCGGTCTGAGGTACGACCAAAATTTTACGTTTTCAATATCGGTAATACAAAATCGCCCGGTATGCGAGGAACGCGGGATCGATTCCCGCCTCTGGTGGTCATTTTTTCAAGTGCAATAATATATAATAAGTTAAACCTTAGTCAAAATATATAAATTGTCAGTTTCCTTACTACAAGAACTATTGTATAACAGAAAAGTACACACATCCGCACGTCAGACTACCACACTTTGACCTTGAGACCGGCTCTAGTCTCTACGCAATAAAAGCTGTTTTCGTACTCCAAATGGGTAACCTGACGTGCTAATGAATAGCAAAGCTATCCATCTGCTGTCGCGATTCAAACTGAGCGGGGACCTTTTTGGCACACCATCTTTTATTATTTTAATTGATTTGTATTAAATTTTATTCTATTAATTTTAATTTAATCTTTTTCTTCTTTATTCATAAGAACTATTGTGTAATTATTTTGTATTGTTGTGCCAAATAAAAACTTTTGTAAGTTGCAAAAACCCATACTTACTTCCCTTCCCTAATTGAATGAGCGCGGGGCGATTTAATAAAAATCCTAAAATAGGTATTTATTAGGAGTCCCTATATTAATTTTCAGACCTCTTTCAGGCATCAAAATGCGAAAGTCTCATACAAAGGAGGCTCGTGACCTTTTTAGAGCACTGGGGCGTCGCCTTAAAGAAAAAAGAAAATATCCCCGCTCTGGATCCTGGTTGGTTCAACAGGTCTCTGTTGCCATTCAGCGTGGCAATGCGGCTGGCATAATGGGGACCTTTGAATCAGTTACGTTGCAGAGTGGGGAAACCGCCCTTTTGTAAACAGTTTAGGATTTAGGTTTTTTTATGTTGTTAGTTTGTATTTAGTTTTAGAGATGGAGGATATACATCGATTTATTTAAAACACTCGATGTACAGTAACGATGTATTGTATTAAACCTGTGTATTGTTAATACTTCAACATCGAATATATATCGATGTTTTTCATTCGATGCATCGACCAAGCAAATTTTGAATGAGTATACTATGAGTGAAACGAAACGTTATAATCAGTGCTGCCAATATAACAAACGCGCCAACAAAACAAAACAATATGGCCGACCGAGTCTCTGCTGTGTAAATGTGTATTGTGTTTTAATACGACGATACAAGTGTGTGCTTTGTTTGAAAGTAAAAAGAAACTTTGATTTTATTTAAATATATTTCCTGCTTTTATTAATACATATTTTTGTTTTAATTAAGGCCTAACCTAACCTAGAAGACGTCATGGCGAAAACAATCGATGTTTAAGAAACATCGATGTATTTCTCAACACATCGTATTACCATCGATGTGACCGATCGATGTAATGCATCGAAAAAAAAACATCGATGTATATATTAAATGTCCATCCCTATTTAGTTTACAATTATTAGTTATATATGTGTGCTTAGTTTTAAGGTAATGTCTGTTTTGTTTTTGATCTTTTCTTCGTAAATAAATTTTTCCTGGGACTTGGAACTTTTACCTTACTTACCTTTTAACTTTTGCCCCTTTCGTTGGGAGGTAAAAGTTCCAAGTTTGAGATTTGTTTTGTTGTTTGTGTACTAATACTAGCTTAGTTATTAAGCAAAATTTCAGCTTTCTAAGACTTCAGGTAGTACCCTAAGAGTTTGATGATCATCAGTAAGTGGAGAGGAAATATTTTTTACAAAAATTAATCTACAGTGTCATCCAGTGGGACAAGGATGACACAGTCGATTAATTTTTGTAAGTGAAATTTGATTTAATTTCGTAAAACTTGCAAAATAATTGCTTAAGTTATAAAAATATAATAAGTAAAAATATAATAACATTAAGGGGGTGAAATGGGGGATGAAAGTTTATAAGGAAAATCCAACTCTTGCGGGCGAAGTCGCGGGGAACCAATAGTATATAATAAGTTAAACCTTAGTCAAAATATATGAATTGACAGTTTCCTTACTACAAGAACTATTGTATAACAGAAAAGTACACACATCCGCACGTCAGACTACTTCACTTAGACCTTGAGGCTGGGTCTTTTCTCTACGTAATTAAATCTGTTTTCGTAATCCAAATTGGTAACCTGACGTGCTAATGAACAGCAAATAATATTTTTAATTTTCGCCATGTGACGGCAGCGAAACGGCCAAGCCACTTTTGATTAAGGATTAGGGCTAGTAAAGTTAGGGCTTGTATAGTTAGAAGCTTGGCTCTACATGAGATCTGATAACTTTTCGATACTGCGAGCCATATGGTTTCGTCTTGGCAACATTTTACATTAAAAGTTTTTGATCGATTTCATTTCTTTTTGTAAGTTGCAAAAACACGTACAAACTTCCCTCCCCTAATTGAATGAGTGCGGGGCGATTTAACTAAAAATCTTAAAATAGGTATTTATTAGGAGTCCCTATATTAATTTTCAGACCTCTTTCAGGCATCAAAATGCGAAAGTCTCGTACAAATCTGCCTCCCCTAGCAGGTCCATGGGGCTAGGAGGCTCGTGACCTTTTTAGAGCACTGGGGCGTCGCCTAAGAGAAAAAGAAATGTTCCCCGCTCTGGATCCTGGTTGGTTCAACAGGTCTCTGTTGCCATTCAGCGTCGCAATGCGGCTGGCATAATGGGGACCTTTTGACGACCGTCTTGGTGTAGTGGTTCGCGCCACGGACTTCTAAACCAGGTTGCGGGTTCGAATCCCGCAAGGGGCAAATGTTTGTGTGATGAGCACGAGCATTTGTACCTAAGTCATGGATGTTTATAAATGTATATAAGTATGTCTATCCGATATACTAGTCACCATAGCACAAGCTCACGCTTAGTTTGGGGCTAGGTATTTGGTGTGTTTGTTGCAACAATTTATTTATTTTTTTAATCAGTTACGTTGCAGAGTGGGGAAACCGCCCTTTTGTAAATCGATTTGGAATTAGGTTTTTTTTATGTTGTTAGTTTGTATTTAGTTCATAATTATTAGTTATATGAGTGCTAAGTTTTAAGGTAATGTCTGTTTTGTTTTTGATATTTTCTTTGTAAATATTTTTTTCCTGGGACTTGGAACTTTACCTTACTTACCTTTTAACTTATGCCCCTTTGGTTGGGAGGTAAAAGTTCCAAGTTTTAGATTTCTTTTGTTGTTTGTGTACTAATACTAGCTTAATTATTAAGCAAAATTTCAGCTTTCTAAGACTTCAGGAAGTACCCTCAGAATTGGATGATATAAGTGAGGAAATCGAGTTTTTCTGGATATCAATGAACTAGTTCTTACGGAACACCACTTTGCCCGAGTCAGACTCGCACATGACCGTTTTTTTGCACATTATACCGTGTGCAGACAGTGTGCAGACTGCTAAATGACGCACGGCGCAAATCTATTTGCGTCCACTTAATAGTCCGTCTGTCAGTTTTGGACACACTTTGTTTTATGGTTTTGCACTCGAAATAAAGAAGTACACTTATGATTGTGGTAAATTTAAGTCCTGCTGTGAAAAACACAGACTTAGCGATGGGCGAATATTACTAAATTAATAGAATTATTCGAATGGGCTCTGTAATCGAATGTATTCGATAAGCAACCGCAGTCATTCGATTATTCTTCGATTATGCGGCGAGCAATACCGGAGCGCGGCCGTACTACTAACTACTACTATCGAATGAATCGTCATTCGTCGCGTCGATTAATCATTCGGTCGCTACCTGTCATGCATCGAAGGGCCCAGTATAGATTATCATTCATTGGTCGATTATTATTCGACTTTTTTTTTCGAATTACTAAATCGACATTCGATAGTTCGAATGGTCGATAATCGATTCATTCGATTATTTTTTTTTCGAACAATCGCCCATCGCTACACAGACTATGGAATAGATGATAGCTAGATGTGTTGTTCGTTAGATGTGTTTCTTAGCCTTAAATTATATGGAAGAAGATATTACGGCGCACTAATTAAATTTAATTATTTACTCGCATATCACAAAGTACTATGATAAGAAAATTGAAATTTTGCACCTTGCTTACGTTTATAGTGTACCTAGATGAGCCCGAAAAATCATTTTTGGTAATTCGCCCCTTAATAAAGGGGTCTCCGAAAAAAACTCCGTTAGTTTTGAAGCCAAATCGATAAAAAATGGTGTTAGATTAAAAGTTATAAATTAGGTTTTTCGACATTTTATAAAATTAAACCTCGAAGAGGGTGAAAAGGAGACTGGTTTGTAAAGAAATTCGACATTTGCGCGGACGAAGGCGCAGAATCGTATAGTCTACACTCATCATCTTTAGTCATCTACACTAATATTATAAAGAGGAAAGATTTTATATAGTTTTTAATATTTTTTTTAACACTCACAGTGTTTTTCTTATTTATATAAGTTTAAAAAGAAACCAAAAGTTCGCACACAGGTAGGATTTGAACCTACCACTTTTTTTTTGGTCTGGTTAGCGAAAAGTCGTAGGTTCAAATTTTTCGTTTCTTATTTAAACTTATTGAATAGGCTCTGAAACAACTGCACCGATTTGAAAAAATATTTTACCATTAGAAGCCGGCATTATCCCTGATGAACATAGGCTGCTTTTTACCGCTTTTTATGCTCTATTCCTACAGGAAAACGGGTAATAGGACTACGAGTACCTAGTACCTAAGAATTATTCTGTCGTGCTTATCTTTTTCACATAATAATGTCCTCCTAGCCGAATTTTGACTACGGCGGCCTATGTCAACAGAGATTAGCCAACTGCGCGGGACATATTATAGTGCACAAGTGTGTGCGCAATACACAGGTGCACTCCGTGTTCCTTTGCTCTCATAATTTGGTGAGACGGCAGTCCGACATGACCGTAGAGAGATCAGGCGCAGGACCAACGGCTTAACGTGCTTTCCGAGGCACGGGGGTGTTAACACCACCTACTTCCTGACTCCGGAGCTGTGTCTAAATAATTTCGAGACAGAAAAACTCAAACACTCTCGGCCCGACCCGGGATTCGAACCCGGGACCTCGTGGATAGTACCCAGCGTGCTGACCACTAGACCAACGAGGCATTTAAAAAGTATTTTTCACATAACTTCTAAACGGCTGTACCCACTCGGGTTAAAATTTTATATGGGTATTTCGATGGTTCCCTAGATCATTTAAAAATACAATTGGACCCGGTAGGTGGCGCTGCTGTTGGTATGTCAACTACTAAATGGCTTGACCGAGTGGGTTCTGTATGTGTATTTCCAAGATATCACAGACACGAATGTATTATGCCTAACTTATATTACAAATGCGAAATTAACTCTGTCAGTGTGTAATGCAATGACGCCTAAAATTCTGAACCGATTCAAATAAAATTTAGTACAGAGATTGAGACCCTGGGAAGGGCATAGGCTACTTTTTGTCGCGATATAAAAGGGGCTAAAAGTTTGTATGAAAAATCGCGCGGGCGAAGTCGCTGGGAAGTGCTAACTTCAGTTCATACTAATATTATAAATGCGAAAGTGTGTCTGTCTGTTACCTCTTGACGCTTAAACCACTGAACCGATTGAGATGAAATTTGGTGTGTAGACAGTTCAAGACTCTGGAAAGGACATAGGCTACATTTTGTCGCGATATAAAAATATTAAGGGGGTAAAATGGGGGATGAAAGTTTTTATGGAAAATCCAGCTCTTGCGGGCGAAGTCGCGGGGAACCACTAGTAGCTAATAAAGCTTTTACCTTCTACCTAAGTCACCTTTATTTCATGAAAAAAGATTCTTCTAAACAATCAGGAAGGAAGCTTTATGCAAAACATTATAGAGCCACTTTTGCATTCTCAATAACGGAAATCCTTGTGGGGTCTCACCCGCCCGCATGAATCCACGCATTGAGTGGGGGAGTGCAATTTTGCGCGAGGGTTGTGAACTTCCGACCCCACGCGAGATGTGATAAATTAGGTTCGATTCCAAGAAAACACAGACAGACATTCTCTATGTTTGGAATTCATTTTGACTATATTCTAATTAAATCATCATCAATCAATCACCACAGGGGTGTAGCACACCAAGGTTAACTTCCTGACGCTGAAACTGTTTTGCCGAAGTTATTTCGAGACAGAAAAACTCAGAACCAGTTGAGTATTCAGTCAATCATAATAGCCTATCCTTGTCATTTTCTTAAAGTCGAAAAGAGACTTTTGTCCGAAAAGACGAGCTTTTAGAATCTAGCCCATTATCGGTCTTAACGATCCTTTAAGACAAATCTCGAGACAAGATTCTTGTCCAAACCAAACGAGTCATTATTGTGAATCAGGATCATCACCATTCATACATATTTTTTCGAGCTTTACGAGGTGCCAACTCCACGTGAGGGGGATTTGATGATTGATTGTCTGTGAGATTGGTTTAGTTATATTTTTACCTGCGGTATGTATCACCGAAACGTCATTTACCGAATGCTGTTCTCAGCATATTTCATCGGTATATTCATCGTCATTGTCCAGGTCCTCACTTTTGAAGTTGACGTTTTTTCAATAATAATAAATAATAATAGAATATTTTTATTTCAGGCCACATGAACCCATACAGAAGTATTACTAAAATTAAAGATGAACATTAAAAATTGAAAATCAACTTCAAAATCATAATTTGAATGGAATTCAAATGTAGTCAAACTTAAAATTCTAATTAAAAACAAAATTATAATAAATAAAAAGTATTTTTAAAAACAATTTTCAACAGCGATCAAACTAGAAGTGTTTTTCTCATTTGATCACCCTTATCAATGGACAGTTCCAAGGCAATAAGTATTTTTCAGGAGATAGGGAGACAGATCGATGATCAGACGATGATGATATCTATATATCTTGCTTTTGGGAAAGGTAAAACAATAAGATGCAACTCTGCCCTTTCGTTACTAGTATAGCTTTGCTGTTGGTTCAAGAGATTAAACAGTTTCTTAAACCGATTTGTATCTTATCACAACTTAGGCACTGAAAATGAAAAATGCTCAAATTCTAGAGTTTTCGTTTCCTGTACATTCAATCCCTGGAATCCCCGAATTTATTAACGTGAAAGCTAATCCGCCAAACTCAATTAGTAATAATAACTATAATCAGGCGATTGATCCGCGATCCGAGGCTATTAGCCATTTTCTGGTACTTATTAGGGACAAGAAAGAGCATATATATTTTTTCATATTGTGTGAATTCTTATCACGTATAAAATAGTATTTACAAGCTTCATCTTTCGATTGTTAAATACTTGCAATAGTATTTCTATTAGGTGCTGAGGATGTAATCCAAATAACATTGATTAAAGCAACGAGGCATTACAGCGTTAAGAAGCACTTGAAAATTTCGACAGGCTCGCCTGGTATGCGAGGTACGCGAGTTCAATGCCCGCATCTTTAGATTGCAAAGTGAATGTCTATTACTTAAAAACAATAATTCATGCTCTGCTCATGCTCTGTGCCACTTCTCACCCACTAGCATTATAACTGGAGCACTATTAACCTCTAATTTTCTCCTCATCCTCTATAAAGCGCTAATGGTTTCCTTCCTTCGCCCCTCGCTGCAGCACTAGAGGGTATTGTAAGATCGATAGATAATTTATCGATCGATAAGTCAGTTGACAATAAAAAAAATATTGACTCTTGACTATCATCTTGATTTTGTAGGATGACTCATAATCGTACCCTGAGTGGTCTTTGTAAGGGCTAGGGTTATACTTCATGTCTAAAACACTAATATCAGGCATCATTAAGTCATTTCATCAGAATTATGTCAGATGTTTACCATATCTTCTGTGACTTAGGGTATCCTATTTTAATGTAGGTACACAATATAGTTTTCTATCAGATAAAAGGTCTATTAAAATCTGCTGTCACAACAAAATGAGAAACTCGATACCTAAAATGCATAAGTCACAATTTTCCAGTCAGAGTCCAACTTTTGAATCATCCCGCTACTCAAAACAGTAATAAAAGAAAGAAAGAAAAAGTATTTACTTAGCACCAACAACTACAATACAAACAGGCGACTCAGTGCTCAAAACTAATATTTTGGTATCAAAAAAAACCTGCACTAAGTGTATGTCAGAGACGGTAAAAAAGCACAATAAATAATGAATAAGAAGAAATTAATAAGAATGCCATAAGAATTGTTATTTAATCTGAATGGTCACCATGTACATGGTACGTTAATGTACGTCAATAACTATTCTAATGTTAGTAACCATACAGTAAGTATGCCATAAATCCGCAATATAATCTCGAACGAGTCCAGAATACTCCCCTCACATGCGCTCGCGCACCGGACGAGCGCATTGTCCTTCGCCAGCCTTGGCCCCACCGCTCAATCAGCCCCCTACTCTTGAACCGAAGTGTAAAGTAAAGTTAGCCTATATAGATCCTACTGCTGGGCAAAAGCCTCACCTCAACTATGAGGAGGTACGAGCCATACTCCACCACGCGGGCTTAGTGCGGATTGGTGAAAGTGTGTGTGTAAGACAAGAGAACTGAAGTGTAAGCCTTGTAAAATATCTCATTTATGAGATACTAGCAGTTCGCCGCGACTTCAAAAGTCGGATTTTCCATACAAACTTTTACCCCCCATTTCACACCCCTGATGATTTTATATCGCGACACTAGCCTATGTCCATCCCAGGGTCTTAAACTATCTTTGTACCAAATTTCATTTGAATCGGTTTAGTAGTTTTGGAGCCTATTCAATACAAACAAACAATCAAATCCTTCGTCTTTATCATATTAGTATAGACTATTGGGTGACCATTCCGACCATTAATGTGAGTGACGTCTATCACTTGGTCCTGGCGAATATCGGTTGATATTAGTCGTTAAGGTTGTCAAGGGCCCTTGCCCTACAGACACCCCTAAACCAATACGCACTGAGCTCGCGCGGTGAAGTATGACTCGTACCTCCTCATAGTTGAGATGAGACCTAGCTTTGCCCAGAAGGGGGTTCTAATAGGCAAACTTTTTTTTTGGGTGCCCACATAACTTGGGCCGCTCAAATGTCGGTTGTCCCATATAATCTTTCATCCCACTTTTCACTCCAATGTGCGAGACACGTGAGGTTATTTTACAACAACCATCTTGGTGTAGTCGTTCGCGCACCAGGCGGTTGCGGGTTCGAATCCCGCTAGGGGCAAATGTTTGTGTGATGAGCACGAGAATTTTTACCTAAGTCATAGATGTTTATATGTATTTAAGTATTTCTATCCATTATCCTAGTCACCATAGCACAAGCTCACGCTTAGTTTGGGGCTAGGTAATTGGTGTGTGTTGAAACAATTTATTTTATTATGTTGAAATAATTTATTTTTTCAATCCAGTATAGCAAGCTACTGAGTATTGATTAGATGGAGCTAGTAAACTAGCAATAAATCACCAGATGTTGAAAACTAGCCTCGTGGTAGAACTTTTAACTGAAAGTTATCCATTACTAGTTAACAACAGAGAACATAATTGTATAAAGACTTTCAAATATAAACAGACTGTCAGTTTCATACAATATCTATAGCTATGATTGATCCAGCAAAAGATAAAATAAAGATCACAGATTTCAAAAAATATCATAATTACTCATCCGATCTCTATCGACGAGTCAGTGCTAGGGTCCGTGTGATGCGGGCATATTCTTTTTCTATGTCCCCATTGAAATTTATTTATTGAAAGTTATTGGATGTTTTATTGCGATAATGGTGGCCTCTGGGAATTGCAACGAAATGCCACCTGGCGATGTAACGTAAACTTTTATCTCTGGTGGGATGGCATTTATTAATTTATCTTAATAGAAATTTAGATTTTACCATAATAGTTCGACCCAACAACTCCTTGCTTAGCAATCGAAACCAATAATGGAGGACATAAAGAAAAAACTGTTTGGAAGGTAAATTGAACAGACCAATTATGAGGCGCTAAAACGTATGGTCCCCTGCTCGCTTTTAACGAACAAATATGAATGTTCTTATAACTACATTATGTATTTATTAATATTGATTATTGTTATTAAAAGACCGAAATATTTTGCATTTGGCAAGACTGCATTGTTGAAGATCTATGCTGTGCAAAATAATAAAACAGTATTAAGATCTATATATCCGCAGACTAATTTGTATACTTAGTTTGTTAAAAATTGCTTTTCATTTCTATTATTTTAGAAAACCTTGCCTTATTTTATAAGCAACACCTCTGCTCCTGTTCGGAAGTTTTGAAAATACGTGCACCTATTTACTAATTTCTATTTTGTTTTTTATGCAACACCGCCAAATAAATGGAGAAGGGCTTGAAGAACACGACCCTTAACAAATTAATGCCAATTGGATTCAACAAGATTACACCACTGGCAGTCAGTATTCAGAATCAGATCATCAATATAAATCAATTGTGCACATTTCTTGACCCAAATATGGAGCGGCGGGTACAAATTTCGTGACCCATTTATTAAGAACATCATCCTGTATATAGAAATCAGGACGACATCCTTCTCCTGTTGGACCATATCGGTCCAATTCTTATGGTTCTTATCAATAAGATTGGTATAGACAATTAAAAATGATTTGTTGTAAGGGCGAATGACCTTATTCCTTGCTAGTGTTGTGTGGAGTATCGACAGGATTACCTGTTTTGCAAAGGGTTGCTAAATGTTATGTTTTTTTTTAAGACGTGTAGCTTTTAGTACTAGCTAGCTAAGCTAGCCATAAAAAGCTTTCATTTTGTTAGTCAAGCGATCCGCGACCACAATTGAACATTGAATAAACCGGAAATCCGAAAAACAGACAGAGAGGCACCAAGCAGTGCAATTTTTTTTTAAACAAAATAGTTTAAAACTTTGTTCGTTTTATACTTTCTTGCAATGTAATGTAAAGTTATATTTACTTATTTACATCCATACTTACGTATCGGTAATATTTATTAATTTTATACCAGCTAATAAGACACAATTTAAGATCTTATCAGTAGATATTAGTTTAAATTCATATCAGATTCAGTTAGTGGTTAAGGATTATGCAAATCAAAGCATCCTGCAAAAGTCATGGTTCCTTTAGGATTTGAAATTCTATTTCAAATAAGTACGGACGACAGCTGTTCAACGTAAACTCTGTGGTGTTTAATGCAGTTGAAATATGGGTGATTTTGGAAGAAAAATGTTTAGTCTGTTGTGCTGGCCACTCTACATAATGATGTCATTTTTATTATTTGAGGTCTAATAATAGTCACTGATTACAATGGCATTACCTGTATTCGTATGTTCAAGAAATTTCATTCTTGCTTTCTTTCGTTTAGTGGTAGGTTTAGTTTTTTATGACTTTCTGAAGCTAAAAATATGTTGCCATTCATGTTAAAATGCGTTACATAGCAAGAACATAATATATTACTTTGACTCCTTATTACGAGCAATCAAAAAGTAAACTAAAATAATAAAATAGTACTCCTTTACATCACACACACGAGAGTAATATTTAAAATAAGTACATGTGAACGCTAAACCTAAGAGCTAATTGATAGTATGCTAATTAAATTCTCTATTAACGTACATAAATTTATTCATACAGTCTGACTAAAAGTTATCGTCGTTAAAATTGTCGTACGTAGTTTGAATAATAATTGAGCAGACAACCGGCAGACAGCACTCGCAGACATTTTGGAGACGCGTGCGTGTCTATGCATTGTAAACGTCAGAATTTATTTTAGACCAGAATAAGCTGAATTTTAAAGTGACTTTTTGCATCTAGTTACTGTTCTATAAATACTCATAGCTTTAAATGAAATTCGTCGACTGTCTCAGACTGAAATTGAACTTTCAGCCCTTTGTTATGAAAGTGATAAATCTATGACGAACTTAGTACCTAAGTAAAATGATTTGACTTGCAATGTGAACGTCATAATAATTTTGAAGTAGGTATATTTTAGTTTGCACATCCCTAACTTTATCCCTGATAGACGGTACGCCGCACCGATCTATTTTTCTTATAATGTATGTAGTTTTCATTTCAATGCCAACAAGAGTTCAGTTTGTAACACTTGTTAACATTGATATGAAAAATTTTAAGATGTTTTTCATAACCATTTATTTTTATAAAATCTCGCTGAACAGACGACGAGCTATCTCTCATTTTATCGATAATTATTTTGCACCAGTTATAGGTTGTTTAAATTTTCTTATCGTATTGATATTGATGTATCCCCAAGCACATCTCTCGATCCCTGACACGCTGGTAGTGACAGCGGCATCCGGGAGCCCGTGGGAATGGCCCCTTTCGCTCGCTCCACACAACAACCTTGGGAGTGCGAACTGGGTAGAGCATGCACTACTCTTGATTAGGGATGTGACATAGACGGGAAATTTTTCTTAACACCTACTTTTCTCTAGTCATACTAATTGGGTTACCAAAAATATATTTAACTACAAGTGATATAATTTATGTAAAGAAAATGTTTTTGTCCTAAAAACTTAAAGAATGCCTCATTTTATTTCACGGTAAGCGTGATGAGTTGAAAATTATTATTTGTTAATAAGTAAGAACATTCGTGAAAAAGGTTAGAAATTATGTACTTTTTCCGGTGATTTGATTATAAATAATAATATGATACTTTCAAGTCGAGTCTCGGCTTGTACAGTCGGCAGCAAATCAGGCTACCCATGTAGAGTACGAAAACAAATTTTATTACGTAGGGAATAGAGGCGGTCTCAAGGTCAAAGTGGGGTTGTCTGACGTGCGGCCGTGTGTACATGGTACAAAAAATGGTAAACCAGGAAATCGAGTAAAATTTAAATCGATTTTTAAAATAATCGATTATTTTGTCACATCCCTACTCCTGATTAAAGAGTGCATTCGTTGACCTGACGGTGACGGTGCAAGGAATTGAATGAAACTCAAGGAACGAAGAAAAAGAGGCTTTGAGTGTGATGACAATAGTGAGTTTCTTGCGCTGCTTCTCAGCACTACTGAAGAAGCAGTATTAGAGTTAATATTAGGACGAATTCTTCTAGCCGAATTTCGACTACATTGGCCTATCTCAACAGAGATTGGCCATCTGCGAGGGAAATATTATAGTGCACTTAAGTGTGTGCGGAATACACAGGTGTACTCTCTGTTCTTTCACTCTCATAACTCGGTGAGACGGCAGTCCGACATGGCCGTAGAAAGATCAGGCGCAGGACCAACGGCTTAACGTGCTTTCCGAGGCACGGGGGTGTTAACACCACCATCTTTTTTCGGATACGGACATACTTCGCAAGATAACAAATTGATACAATTTAATTCTGAGTTTTTAGGGAAAGTCCCCTGGAGACTAGACCTGGAGAGTCAAATTTACAGCACTGAAACCATGCTACTTTCTGTTAGTATAATCCATGCTAGTTCTTCTTACTAAAATTACACAGGTCATTTGTCACCAGAAACAAAAAGCATTTGCTTATAGTAGGTGTATTGGAGAGCCCTATATACAGAGGATGCATGGAGGCAGAAGAAACACCACAACACGTGCTGATGGACTGCAGGATCGTGGCAGAACAACGGGCATGTATTCTTTAATCACCAGCATCACTCCCGGAAGCCTGTGGTAACCTAGGTAAGCTGCTAGATTTTTAGGAGAGCCTAGGTTGGATGAAGTGGAAGGACAGACCCAAAACTAACTAACTAGTCCTTCTAACGTAAGCATGATTTATGCAGTAGAATACAAAATAATAAAAATATTAATCAAATCAAAAAAACCTTATTTACTCACACATACATTGAAAACATACATGAGATTATGTAAAACAAAACAATTACAAATATTTTTAATTATTGTAATTGCGGGTCTGATGCCTATGCTATGGTATCGAATACCTGTACTACAGAACATCAGGCTCTCACCACCTCGAACCTTATAGTACACTAGCAGTTCCCCGCGACTTTACCCGCGCCAAAAGTCGGATTTTCCATACAAATTTTCATCCCCCATTTCACCCCCCTGATGATTTTATATCGCGATAAAAAGTAGCCTATGTCCTTCCCAGTGTCTCAAACTATCTCTGTGCCAAATTTCATTTAATTCGGTCCAGTAGTTTCGGAGGCTATTCGATGCAAATAAACAAACAAACAAACAAATCTTTCCTCTTTATAATATTAGTATAGATTGAAAAGGCTGTAAGTAAAATGTATACAACAACTAAGGAGCATGTGTGTGTGTGTTCTTTGTCCATAAACGAAAAAAAGGAATCAGCTCAGTCCACAATTAAATAAGTAAATTAAATGCGTTCTGAAGTTACTTAATTAATTTTGCAGTTTCATCATAATTGCAATCCAGAATACAATGAACACAAAGTTCTCTTTTTCCTTTAATTGTGAAGGCTGGCAATGCTGAAGACATGTTGTTTGAAGTACAGACCTTAGCATGCAGTACCAACCTACCCACAAGGTGCCTACCTTGTGGGTAGGTTGTCGGTTGCCTAATTTTGTCGATTCAAATACTAAAAACTAGTAGGAAATTAGAGAAAAAAAATTGACAGCAAAATTGACATTCCATTGACAGTAGTACCTATTATATAATCTGTGGTAGTACCTAGTAGTATTTATCCACCAGTGGAAAGGCAATGGTACATAGCCATACAGCCAGGAAATACAAGTAAGTGATCACTGTTACAAAACATATTTTTTCTCAAAAATGGAGGCGTTTAAAATTCTGATTTCTATGGTTACGTGTTCCATATTTTTGTAGCTTAAAGATAAATGTAGGTTTATTGGTGGTTGGTGATATCTTGGAATAAAAAACCAGCCTACATACAAAAAGAGGACAAGTCCTTTAAACTATACATAAAGAACATATTACAGCCAGCAAGTGATTTGAGTATAATAAGGTTTCAACACAAATAATGATCACAGAAGTTAGAACCTGTGTGCTAGATCTTGATCACGAAGTATACATAGTTTTGAAATTGTTTTCGGTTAATCGTTTCTAAGGTCTCAAATCAAATCAAACCATTTATTGCATATCATATTACAGATGGTACAAAAATAGAATACCTATGTGACGCATTTACATGTGACGCCCTGAGTTTTCACTTCGGTCGCAGTTTTGTATTTCCTTAGTCCAACTCCAAGTACCTACTTTGACCGACCTTAATACCTTTATTCCCTACGTAGTAAAAGCTGTTTTGGTAGTTCACATGGGTAAGTGACGTGCTGCCGACTGTACTATAGCATCATAAAATGAATAAAGTTGTACGAAACATTTATTTTGGTCACAAAAAGATCTCGCCGCAAAGAGCCGAATGCCAAAACGCTGAGGACATTAAATAATTACGTCCAATATCGTCTTCTGACATACAACCGTACACACAAACTCTGCAATACAGCCCAGAGAACCCCTGCTGTTGGAATTTGGACCATATATCTTGTACATTAAGGGGTAGGAAGATCTTTTATAGTGGCAACTCTCTTGTGTTTTGCACGGTTTAAAGTTGGTGTGCCGAAAAGTACAAAGTCACCGCTGGGTATTGAATGGATTGATCAACTGCGTCACACGGTTTCGGACATACGAGGCCCTGCATATTTTCATAATCCTCCTTTGTGCTTCTTTAATAATTAAGTAACACATCTCTGTCTGTCACGTTGGTCTAGTGGTCAGCACGCTGAGTACTATCCACGAGGTGCCGGGTTCAAATCCCGGGTTGGGCCGAAAGTTTCTGGGTTTTTCTGACTTGAAATGACTGACACAGCTCCGGAGTCAGGAAGTTGGTGCGACAGTGCAGAAAGTACGTTAAGCCTGTCGATCGTGCGCCTGATGTCTCCGGTTATGTCGAACTGCCGTCTCACCGAACTATGAGAGTGAAGGAATAGAGAGTGCAGTTAAGACTATGATCTGGAATTCTTTAAGAAAAGAGTGAATGGGTTGTTACTAGTCAGACATGACCCATCTTCGGCCGCATCGTCACTCACCATCAGGTGAGATTGTGGTCAAATACCTGCCTATTAATAAAAACAAGTTGGTAGTGTTAACGCACCCGTGGTCTTCTCCAGCCAGGGGCAATTTTCACGCCTTCGATACTATGTCACATACGACATTTATTGAAGAAAAAAATGGCAGATATCACTAAATTTAGATGTTACGTATTTTCAGAGTATGAAAGTGTCGAATATTTATCACATTTTGTGATATCCGCCATGTTTTTTTTTCAAAAATATCGTTTCGGCCCCAGGTCAGGTCGGATTGCTGTTTGGCCGAACTTTGCAAGTGGAGGAACAGAGATCAGTGCTCTGACTTGGGGCCCAATACTTGTGCACTATAATTTCTCCTGCGCAAATGGTATTCTGAAAAACAATCGAAAGATGGGATTTTAGTTCAGATGGAGTTTCGGTTTCTGGGTATAGGCTGTAATTTTTAGGCGAGCGCGTTTTCTATTTGATTAGATTAAGCTTTTTAAAGGACACTCTTTTAGTCTCTGTTAAGATCGGATAGTGGTCTTAATTAGGCTAGTAGGACATCTATTAGGCTATTGCCTCCTTGTGTGGTGTGAACATGACATATTGAATCATTTCATAATGATTTAAAATTTCAATCTTCGTATTTCGAACGAAAGGGATCGAATGACGAAAGAATTATCCCGTACCTTCAGTTACCAAGCGTTTCTGATAACAAAGAAGATTGCGCAGGATCCCCCCAAAGGTCGGGGACCTTCCAAATGGTCAAGTGACACAACGGAGGCCGTTGTACCCGCGAATCATGAACCATTTCACTTTTGACAAATTGCCACGCTTGATTGATTCGCTTGTGACGTTTTAACCGACTTCAGAAAAAATTCTTCAGCAGACCTAAATGGATTGCTTTAAAATTCTAAAAGTTACGGCTTACAAAAAAGCAATAGCTTTCCAAGTGACGTCTATAAATATGTGGTAGCTTTCAAAATAAATTCTAAACCAATTAAAATGAAAACTGACTTAATGACAGACTGGATCATTGACTAAGTGACATATTAATGCATAGCGAGTTGCGCTATGATAAAAAAATTGAAATTTTGAACCATGCTTATTTTTATCGTGTAGTCTACTAAGAATAAATTTTTGGAAATTCATCCCTTAAAAGGGGTAAAAAAGGGTAGCAAGTTAATATGTATGAAATTCTGCAATTTTGAAGCTAAATGGATAAAAATTTAGGATATAGTTCCCTATACGGTTAGAAATTACGGACAACGTATTTTAGGTTTTTTTTATCATTATGTCATTGCTTTAAAATTGAGTCTTACCGTAAATAGCTTTCAATTAGGCGGTAGCCCTTCTGTAGACTGGATTGTATTTTTTTACAGTGTCTAGTTTAAGTACCTAAAAGAAGACATATCTTCATTATGTTGTTTTTTTTTTGGAATAGTTTATCAATTTGGCTCATGACTTAAGGAAATAGATGTGTAAAATGAAGCTGTTTTTCTGAAAAATCATTTTAATTTCTTGAAGAATAATAGAGTCCTCAAAACTACAAGACAATTTTTCTTTATAGCTGAAAATTTATTTAATCGCTATTAATTATTATTTGTCGTGAGTTTGCGACTCCTAACGCCTTTTAGACAGCATCAAGCCATACCCCTTGGTTAATCTGTGGTATAACCTAGGTTACCTGTTGTCTTGTCCTACGTCTTCCTACACCTGCACACGTTAGGACCTGTACAACTTCTCTGATATTGCTCTGTGAGTCGCTAAAGTACCTACTCAAAAATAACGCCAGAGTCGACACGAAATTTAAAAGTAACTATCAAAGATTATTCTAAAGTAAATGTTTTTATAGTCAATTGAAAGGCAAAGATTTTTATTTAAGACCTTGCTTCTAAAGAAAATGAAGTTCCAAACCTCAATGAAACGGAACGCAAACAACTAAACGAGGCAGAGAATGTCAAGAGTGACCTGTTGTTCCAAGCCCATATTAGCATTTGATACGCAGTTATAAGAGGAAAAGGCTTGTTTGGAGCGAGTGCCTCAGAGCCCCTCTAGGAGTTGCCACTAGTACTATCAAAACACAATTTGGATTGAGTTATGACGGTGACGGATGCCTTAGTAGGGTTCACCAAATTTGATGGTTGTATTCTTTGAAAACAACAGTCGGAAGATGGGATTGAAGTCCTGAAGGCAGTTACAGAGACTTCACTGAAAAAATGATCAACTAAAATAGTTTTGTTAGTTGATGGTTACGGGTTAGGGAAGTCAATTTTTGTTAAATATAAACAATCTAATAATAACAACAATATAATATAACAATCTCTTTATCGATAACCAGAAGTTCGCAAGTCACTAGATTATGGCCTACTAGTAGCCAAGTTTTGGTTACTGTTAACCAATCATTTTTTTCAGTGTTTTTGTGAATGTATAGGCTGTGATTTAGATAATTGGCTAGTTCGTTTCCTATTTCAGTCAGATACTTAAAACCTTTGTAATAATAAATTGTATCAACAAGCACACCAATTACCTAGCCCCAAACTAGGCGAGAGCTTGTGCTATGGTGACAAGGATAACGGATAGACATACATTTACAAACATCCATGACTTAACACCAAGTCGAACGTCGATGTAGTGGTTCGCACCCCGGACTACAAAACAGGCGGTTGCGGGTACCAATGCCGCAAAGGGCCTTATCAAAACCTTTAAAGAAATTATTTTTAAAGTAATTTATTATGTGATGCTGGTTTGGCTGCGACAGGTGCCGAAAATTTAAAAAAGAACAAGTACAGGCAGATCGACTCCCGGTACCACTTTGTACCGTTTGGAGTCGAAACACTGGGTTCGTGGGGTCCCAACGCTATCTCTTTTTTCAAAGAGATTTCCAAGAGGCTAGTTGACATCAGTGGTGACCTAAGAGCTGGCAGCTACCTTGCTCAACGTATAAGCATCGTTATCCAGCGCGGTAATGCTGCCAGCATCCTAGGAACCTTACCACAAATTTTTGTTTTTGTGTTGTATTAAGTAATTTTTCTTAATTTTTATTAATAAGTTGTATATATATATTTAATTACCTAAATTCTAATATATTTGTAAATTGTATATTAAAGAAACACGATACATTTATTATATGTTTGTAGACCCACACACTTAAACACGGTACAATACCAGCATAATTCATTGTTGTTACGCAAATAAACATTCATTTCATTTCATTAGGCCCTAAGGGCTAGTGCTGAGAAGAAGCAGCGGAATACACTCAGTCGCTATTAATAATATAAGCCTCTTTTAAAAGTACAGATCTATACAACTTAAATGAAATTTGGGTGGTAAAGGATTTACCTCCTATTGGTCCACTCCGGGCAACGACATTCCAAGCTACAGTTTTTGATGGCGGCTGAACGATCCTATCAGCGGTTGTAGGCTCCGTCAGGTGCGGCCTGGTAGCTACCACCCTCCTACCAAAGAACGGCGCCAAGAAGCTTGCTGTGTTCCGTCGGTGAGTGGGAGTACAAGAACCTTTTGGGTGAGCTCGCTGCACCGTCGACTCTGACTACGCTGCGTCTGGCATAATCTAGAGTCAAGAGCAAACCCATTTTAAATTAATAATAAAAAAATCTGAAATTGTGCTGGTGCGAGCCGGTCCATATTTTAATCAGCATCATTTTTAATAATCCTCTACTTTAGAAAACACAATGGTTGGGGTTATACTAAGTGACAACAAAACAGGAGTTGGTGCGACGAGAAGAGGAGAAGGAAATACTGTTTTTTTGGCGTTATATTCCTCTATTTTCCTTCTGCCAAAGTATTATTGTTTACTTTTGACAACCCTAAGCTCCGGTAATTGCGTAACAAGTCAATTTCGATAGTAAATCTACCCTTCTCTGACATTGTTGTAAGTAGGTGACAGTAGTTTGAGTGGAATATTTCCTGAGGGAAACCTCTTTTCCTGATGTTCTAGATAAAGAAAAATGCACCCTGGTGAGATTACTTGAAGAAGGCAAGAGTAGACTCAACGACCTCGTTGAGTGGTTTTTAAAAAAAGGTGTCGCCTCGTCATCTGAGGTTCTACCCCGGTCTCTCTCTCTCACACTCCCTCCCTCTTCAGCCTGTCTGTACCCTCCGTGTGTAGGCCTCTTTCAATCTACGCGATTTGCTGTCTACACCGATCCTAATAAAATCTATTTTTGCTATACATTGTGGTAGGCGTTGGATTTAATAGCGAATTTACAACCAATTTTACTAATACATACAGTGGGCCTCGCATCAACCTTCCCAAATCTGTCAAATATCTAAAATGATATGGATCAACATAACGTTGAAATATCATGCTTCTCTAAGACTTTACGAACCGCCCATAGTGTGTGTACTCAACCACATAATAAAAATCTGACATGCAAATAAAAAACCGGCCAAATACGAGTCGGACTCGCGCACGAAGGGTTCGTATCATTAACTTACAACTTTAGGCAAAAAACACGTTTGTATTGGAGCCCCCCTTAAATTATATATATTTAAATACAATAAAATAAAAATATAAAAATACAACATAATATTTTGTGCATATTTTAAGCGTCTGCTTGTTGCCATCATAAATATCGAGCAAAAAAAATGGCGAAAAATTCACGTTTGTTGTATGGAAGCCCCCCTTAAATATTTATTTTACTGTTTTTTTATTTGTTTCTTACGTTTATGCCTACCACCTGTCAAGTGCAACATACCTCTTCAAGATGCAGGGGTGTACAGACTGGAGTGTGACTGTGGCCTCTCCTACATCGGGCAAACAAAGCGAAGTATAGGTGTGCGGATAAAAGAACACGTAGCTGACGTTAAACATAGACGGAACACGAAATCTGCAGTGTGTGAACATGCCTTAGACAAACCCAACTACTTCATACGTTTCGACCAACCAAAAATACTTGCTAAAGAACGGCGTTTTGTTCCTCGAATGCTTCGTGAAGCCATTGAAATTAGAAAACATCCTAATTTCATAGAGAAGATGGTTCGAAAGTTCCACTGGCATGGGATCCTATTTTAGCAAAAACCAAAACAACACCTCGCAGTGAAAGATCTTAAGACACGGTTAGCTCTTTCTGCGTAAATATTAATGAGTGACGGTAGTTTAATTTTTCAAAACTTTTTTAATTGACAAATAATACCTTAGTCTCCGTGACAGTGACTACGAACGCTGCAAAGTGTTTGAAACGTCAGGTTTTAAATAAAATGTAAATAAATCGCGAAGTAATCCGTAAAATTGTGTTTTTTATGTGCGGTTGTTTTCCCGCAGCAGAACGATTTGCCTTTAGTAGTACTATCGAATCATGCAGGAAATTTTTTTAAACTAAAAATATTTTTGTAATAAAAAATATAATCATCAACTCGAAAACGTGAGAAAAGATAGTTTCTTTTACGAGAATTGACGTATTTGGGTACTGCTTGCCGCACGAAATCAATGTTTCAATGTTTAAAGCAAAAGAATCTCTACGCACTAAGCAATACAGCATAAACTGCACTATTTTACTGCGAGAAAACAACCATTAAAATTTCACCGTGTATAGCGGCAACAGAAATACATCATCTGTAAAAATTTCAAGTGTCTAGCTATCACGGTTCATGACAAAACACACAAAGTCGTTTTTTTTTTGAGAAAATCTAAATTTACCGACTTTGTGGTGCACCATTTTTTTACGGCACTACGCGCTTTCTTATTATTTTTCATGGATCTATGTTTATAGTTCGCATGGGTAACCTGTACACAATGCGGCTACTTGCGGTTATTGCAACCACATATACAGGTTGGCCGAAAAAGAGCGTGCCAGATTGACACAGGAGATACTCTTAGCTTTGCCAAAGAATTAGCCATTTTGAATAAAAATATCTTGTAATAAAAGGTTTAGGAGGTAATGCAACTTTTTTGTATTTTTCTTGTATGAAGAATACAAGAAAGTGGCATTATCTACCAAACTATGACACTTTTTACTATGGTCATGTTATTTGATTTAAAGTGTCCTGTTTCAATTTGGCACGCTCTTTTTGGGACAGCCTGTATATGTGAGTGAATAAAATGCAGTGATTTTGCAATTCTGCATTATTTTGTATAGTGTGATGTGCTGTCACAAACCAAGTTGGTTCAACTAACTACTTTCATACGTAAGACGACCGTCTTGGTGTAGTGGTTCGCGCCACGGACTTCTAAACTAGGCGGTTGCGGGTTTGAATCTCGCAAGGGGCAAATTTTTGTGTGATGAGCACGAGCATTTGTACTAGCGATGGGCGAATATTACTAAATTAATCGAATTATTCGATTGGTCCCTGTAATCGAATGTATTTGATAAGCAACCGCAGTCATTCGATTATCCTTCGATTATGCGGCGAGCAATACCGGAGCGTGCGGTGCGCAGGCCGTACTACTAACTACTAACGAATGAATCGTCATTCGTCCCGTCGATTATTCATTCGTTCACTGCCTGTCCTCTCGCGGCAATTCAATCGAATGCATCGAAGGGCCGAGTATAGATTATCATTCGATTGTCGATTATTATTCGATTATTTTTATTCCGAATTACTAAATCGACATTCGATAGTTTGAATGGTCTATTGTCTATGTATATTTTTTTTCCGAACAATCGCCCATCGCTAATTTGTACCTACCTAAGTCGAAGTTTATAAATGTATTTAAGTATGTTTATCCGTTGAAACAATTTATTTATTTGTTACACGTATTTTTATAGGTGTCATTTTAATCAGTTGACACAAAATTGCTTTATTTGTCAAACTCCAACTTTATAGCCAACAAACATCTCAAGGTATGTACCCCCCAAATACCCCCCACATGTGACCGACTGTCGTAATAACTACATCAACCGATTCTAAGGTCGTTGTCGTGTCCTGCACCTTCTTGGCTAGTGAACGACCCCGTGTTTTGTTGTGTGATACAATCATAACATGTTTGATGTGCTGAGTTGGACGTTGGGATTCTAGAAAATATCTTTTCAAAATTCTTGATGAGTAAAGTGCAAAAGGTCTTATTTAAACTATATTGCAACCTTGGAAATCTCTACCAGTCAACCTCGTGAGTGGGGAAGGTCTATGCGTATGCGCGCAAACTGTAGCGGTGCTGAAAGATATTAGAAGCTTTTATAAAACTTTTTTTATAAAGTGAGATAATTTAGGAATAAGAACTGCAATAATATTATTTGCAATAATTAAATTTAAATTTAAATCGTCATTCGTCATCTACAAAGTTAAATTACTAACTAATCATTTTCAAGTCTTTTTTCTAAAAAAATATATAAATTTTACTTAAATTAAACCTTATAGTTCGTAATCTCTATTGCAATTATTAAAATGGAGAGACTTTTACGTTAGAAGATAGATTCTACTTACGTTTCGCCAGATCACGTGACTTTTCTACACTTTCTTTAAACGCAGTGCGTACGTTACCAAGACAAGTAATTATTAACGCTTAAAAATCCGGTACTGCGTAGAATTGCAAATAAAGCACGACGATTAATTTAAAAAAAGAACACCAAATGTAATCGCAAATTAAAAAATACTATCGAGATAGATTTTATGTATATTTAGGTCAAGGTTGTGACAAAAATGCGGTCGACTTATCACCAAAGTGCGATTTTGTTCCTACTTGCTCAATTTTAAGGAAAAACTCCAAAAAGCACTGGCCAGTGCGCGATACGTGTAACAATTAAACGAATTGGCGAAATTAAAAAGGTAAACGCACAGATAAGGGGGCGCTCGCACAAATTGCACCGTGATCCAACGTGTGAAAGTCGATTTTGCAATAAAGAATGTAATGTAAGTACATAATTAAATTTGCTTGTGAGTGAACCCACGCGGTTTATTTCACAGACTCGGAGTATCTCCATCAGTTTGGCACTGGATGCAAAGGGGCGCGCGCGTCCCAAATTTTGAATATGGAATCCGCGAATTCGAAATTCGAAATGCGGAATTTGAATTTCGCATTGCACACAGTAGAGCGGTTTAAAATGAAGTTCCGTTTTCGGTGATTTGTGATTAATTTTTTTCTGTAAGTTGGTTTCTTTGTTTGGGCGCGCTGCATTTCAGGGGTTCGTATGTTTTGGAATATTCTTTTATTTTATCATAAAAATTTTATTATTATCATTTTTGGTTATTTCCTTTTAACTTAACATTATTTTTTATTGCTCTTTTAATTTTAATCTTATAAATAAAAAAATAATACTTTGTTACTGAATTTATTAGTATTAGTTACCTATTCATTAATTTTTATATAGGTACTATAGTTTACTTATGAAATTACTCCGAGGTTTGTCCATATCTAGCCTGATTCAGAAACTCTTTTTAGTAATGACTCTACATAGAATTTCAGTCAAAGTCTCAACACCTAATAACTATTCGTTAACAATATTAAAAAAATAAAACGCTTTATATTTTATATCATTCCGACCGTTCGGAGCTAAAATTAGTGAAAAGTTTATTATATTATATTTTTTGGAATGTAGGAATGTGTATAAATAATACCTACACTTTGGAAAAAACCTAACAAAATAGGTTTTTTTTGCAAAATGTGTCAAAACGACTTTTAAGTTTATTGGTTATCTTACTAACTTATTCATATACTTCTTAATACATATATTGCTTCCTAACTAGATATTAATAACATAGGAGTGCGTTGTACTACCTTAATATAAAATTGTTTGATTGTTCTATTTGTTTTGCAAGAAAACAACAAAGATAGTAAACAACACACGCTTAGTTTATCTAAATGAACACTTTGTTAACCCTTGTACACCAACTGAATTAGTATTTTTAAGCTTGGAGTTCACCAACGTTTACAGTGTTAATACAAAAATACAGGTTTAAAAAAATGGTCTAAATATTAGCCGACAACAGAGGAATGAATGACAAATTTGTAACATAACCTAATAGAGAAGCGCTTTTCTAATTGGCTAGCTAATAGCTTAGTCCGAGCTTAAACCCGGTACTAAGTTTTTGAAACAACGCGGTTAATGTTTAATTTTTAATTAGCCGGTTTAGCATTATTTGACATATGTTGTAAGGGAATTCTGTCAAATAAAAAATTATTGTCTTACTACTTTTAGTAAAATGACATTTAGAAAGAAATAAAAAATGATACATTTATTGCGTCTTCATAGGTCATTCAATTAATAGAATTATTATTACTCAAAGAAAAGTAAAAGGAAGTTGTCTAGTAAATTTTTATAACCAACAGTTGAAAAATTGGAGCCGTGTACGCTAGAACCGTATTACCCTTTGACAATCCCTTGCCCGTGTAGCGGAGTCATTATACGCATTCAATGTATGGGAACCAATATTTTTCGGATCAAAGGATGAGCCTTGGCATACTTGTTCCTTAGTTAGACTAGTGTGGAAAACGCCCCGGAGTCAGCGGCTCACACGCCGCTGGGGGGCTGGGGGAGGGGTGAAGTTCCCTTACTCAGCACGCACTGTGACTCGTCATAACTGCAAATTTACACCTACTAGGGCAAGTTTGGTATCGTTTTTAGCTAAATCAAAGATGGCGAATTGATTTTTAAAACAAAAACCGAGCATTTTCATACAAAAAATGGAATTGAGGCCAAAAAAAAAAAACTTTTTTGGTAATGGCCATAAACTTTAAACGTGTACCAATATCTGCTTTAAAAAATATAGGTAAATATCCGCATTCATATAGATTTTAAAAATGTAAGTTTTGTTGAAAATATTAATAATAAAAATGTTTAAAAAAATATTTACCTCCACGCGGCAGACACGAAAATTCTTAGAAAATTACAGGATAGCAAAAAACAACTTCTATATGTTGCTAAGCACCTGTAACTAGAGAGAATAGAATAGGACGTAATTTTAATTCTATTTTGATAAAAATATATTGTATGAACCCTGTGTATACGTCCGTCCGTACCGAACCGTCGTATTAAAAAACGTATTGCTCAACTAGATTTTGTGACAATGTCGGGTGACTCGAAGGTCTTTAATTACTCGATCTACATAGATATGTGCTTAAAACACTCACATAATATTTATATCTGTACTGTCTCTTATGTACATGTGCCCTTGGAATCGCTCAACTACGTGCACTTATGTTGCCGCTGCAAGCACCTGCATCTGTGGCCGCCACACTTGATTTTCCAACTTCACCTGAGAATTTTAATACATACTCGTACATACAACAAATGCTTTGGCTGCAACTGGCAAGTCTGTACAGATTGTGTAGGTTTCCAGTTGTCACTGACTTTGGTCCATCATTTCCCAATTAGATGGATCTTTTTGTAAATAAATGCTTCTTCTGCTTCTTATCGTGTCGATGGTAAAGCGACTTAAATTTCTTGTGCCCAGTAATTGGCGACGCAGATTGCCTTGTCGTTTGCACACATAAGGTCTTCTAGAGAGCAGGAATCAGGGCACGCAGGACAAGAAAAGAGATGGGACATGTCTTGTAGAGTGAACCCGCAGACACAGGACATATCGGTCCTATCGGAAAATCCCCACCTGAACATGGTATCCTTGCATCTACCGAGTTGGGACCGGAGTCTGTTAAGGGACTTCCAAGTGGGCCATGGCAGTTTGTGTCCTGGAGGGGGATGTTCGGAAGGAGGAACGAAAGAAAAAGGTGGCAAGGGTCCGTTCTCCCACAGGACACGTCTAGCAGTAGAGGGGTCGCGGTCAAGAGGAGGAACGCACTTCATAAAGCTTCTGCGGCTTTTAAGTCTTTGGGGAACTGTACAGTAAGCGTGCATTGGATGAAGTGCGCTCGTCTCCTGTTATCGACGCTCCACTCCGCTTGCCACCGATCTGCGAATGTCCGGGGGAGAGAGTTATATGAGCAGGAACAGCGATGCATTTTCCATGATCGAAAAGATTGTGATCGGTTTATATGACAGGTATATATTGAGTATTAACACTATGAAATCACGTAATTAACCAATCACTCAATAGTGTATTCATATCAGCCTATTACAGTCCACTGCTGGACATAGGCCCCTGCATGACTGCGCCAACTTTCACGGTCCTCCACTTCTTGCATCCAGCCACCATCGGCCACCTTCCTCAGGTCATCGGCCTACCTAGCAGGGGGGCGTCCAACACTACACTACGTTTTCCGAGACGTGGTCTCCATCCGAGAAAGTTCCTACTCCAACGCCCGTCGGTTTGCGACAGACATGACCAGCCCACTGCCACTTCAGCTTACTGCACCTCTAAACGATATCTATGACTTTCGTCTTTTGGCGGATGATCTCGTTCCGGATTCTATCCCTCAGCGAGATCCCCAGCATAGACCGTTCCATAGCTCGCTGAGAGACATGCAGTCGGTGGGCCAGCTTGACTGTCAAATTCCACGTCTCGGCTTGTCTAGGAAAACGTATTCCTGGACAACTTCGAGCATCTCGTCGCTGACTGCTATCGGTTCCGGGAATAGTGTATTCGTAAAAACTTTTTTTTAGGTCTTGTTCATTTTCTACGGTGAACGATGCATAAAAGCAATTATTTACAAAAAGATCCATCTAATTGGGAATGATGGACTTAAGTCAGTGACAGCAGGAAATCTACATGTACAGACTTGCCAGTTGCAGCCGAAGCATGTGTTGTATGTACGAGTATGTATTAAAATTCTCAATCTCTCTCACATTCTCACAAGTGCACGTAGTTGAGAGATTCCGAGGGCAAATGTACACAAGAGACAGTGCATATGTAAATATATATGAGTGTTTTAAGCATATATCTATGTAGATCGATTAATTAAAGACCTTCAAGTCACCCGACATTGTCACAAAATCTAGTTGAGCAATACGTTTTTAAATACGACGGTAAACCTATACACAGGGTTCATACAATATTTTTTTATCAAAATAGCATTAAAATTTCGTCCTATCCTATAAACACCATATTTTAATCTCACTAGTTACAGGTGCTTAGCAACATATAAAAGTTGTTTTTTGCTGTCCTGTATTTTTCTAAGAATTTTCATGTCTGCCGCGTGGAGGTAAATATTTTTTTAAACATATTTATTATTAATATTTTCAACAAAGCTAATATTTTTAGAATCTGTATGAATGCGGCTATTTACCTATATTATTTTAAAGCAGATATTGGTATACGCTTAAAGTTTATGGCCATTATAAAAAAAAAATAAGAATTTATTTTTTTAATTTTTGGCCGTAATTCCATTTTTTTGTATAAAAATGCTCGGTTTTTGTTTCAAAAATCACATGTCACAGTGCGTGCGGATTAAGAGAACTTCACCCCCTCCCCCAGCCCCCCAGCGGGGTGTGAGCCGCTGACTCCCGGGCGTTTTCCACACTAGTCTACCTAAGGAACAAGTATGCCAAGGCTCATCCTTTGATCCGAAAAATATTGGTGTTGGCGTATAACAACCCAACTAGTGAGTCCGCTCCGGAAATGTCCCTGTCCTGTCAATGTCCCTGTCCCAGTTTTCAGGGTCTCAAACAATCTATATCAAATTTTATCCGAATCCGTTTAGTGGTTTAGGAGTGAAAACGCAGCATACTCGAGACTTAAGTAACTTTTACTTAACTTACTTTTACATTTAAAAATATCAGTATAAAGTAATAAGAGGTAGCTAAAACGGTAATTTAGATAAACAATGTTTTTATACTGTTTCTCAAAGTGGTGTTCCTGTACTTATATTGCAATTTAATTGTGATTTTATATTATACTAATGGTTCCCCGCGACTTGCCCGCAAGAGTTGGATTTTCCATATAAACTTTCATCCCCCATTTCATCCCCTTAATATTTTTATATCGCGACAAAATGTAGCCTATGTCCTTTGCAGGGTATCGAACTGTCTTCATACTAAATTTAATTCCAATCGGTGCAGTGTTTTAAGCGTCAAGAGGTAACAGACAGACAGACAGACACACTTTCCCATTTATAATATTAATATAGATTTCAATAATGTTAATTAATAATATAGGTTTCAAGGTTATTTAACAATATTTTAGACATATAAATAAATATAATACTTATGCCATGGATGTATTAGTTATAACCATATATTTTTTTCCATGCCAAATTAAAGAGAAGGCTCTAAAATTTTAGCACATGAAAACATTATGAAACAAAATTAACAATGCGAAGAGGGCAAGTAGGATTTTCTATCGAACCAGTTCCTCTTATCGTGTTTCGAGATCCATAATTATCTTAACGATGTCCTGATGTTTCTGCTCATATAGATTTATAACTCACACGATTAAATTCTTTCATAAAAAATCCAGCCAAGTGCGAGTCGGACTCGCGCACGAAGGGTTCCGTACCATTACTATATACAAAACTAGTGGTTCCCCGCGACTTCGCTCGCAAAAGTTGGATTTTCCATATAAACTTTCATCCCCCATTTCACCCCCTTAATGTTTTATATCGTGACAAAATGTAGCCTATGTCCTTTCCAGGGTCTCGAACTGTCTACACACCAAATTTCATCTCAATCGGTTCAGTGGTTTAAGCGTCAAGAGGTAACAGACAGACAGACACACTTTCGCATTTATAATATTAAGTAGGATTTGACACTGTACTATGACCCTTTTCAGTTTTAATAAGAAACTACCTTATCTTAGTCAATTAAAATAATTTATTATTAAGATTTCGTATTTGGTACAAAATTATCCAACATCCTAGTTCAACGACTGTAAACTGCCAAACGAATGAAATTTTCTTAACCGCTATAGTTCTCCTTTTAAGTTTATGAAATGGACTGTCATTATGTTTATTTTTCAGATTTTTCAAGCATGCAGTTACAATCTTAGAGGGGGGGGGGGACGCCCCAAAAAAAATTTTATATTACATAAACGGAGCAGTAAATCGAAAGCTGTCTCAATAACCACTAAGGTCATGTAGTTGGTAAGAACACTCGCCCAGATAGCGAAGGGACGTGGGTTCAAGTCCCACCGGATGACAATTTCGTAAAAAACTTGCAAAATAATTGCTTAAGTTATAAAAATAATACCACTAGGTCATTTTAAAAGACCTATTTAATGATACCTCACACGATGGGGTAGGCGACGAAAAAAAACATTCCCACTTTACATGTAGGGGAGCTGCCCTAAAAAAAAAAAAAATGTTTATCCTACCACTTTGTCGGCGTACTTTGTATACATGCACCTATCATATTATAGTTTTCTGGTACTAAAGGTCTCTTTGCAAAACCTCGGATGGACAGACAGACGGACATGACGAAACTATAACAGTTCCTTGTCAGGGCTACGGAACCCTAAAAACGACCTTTTTCAACGCGCTCTTCTGACTGAGCTTCTAATACATTTGCTGGCACCGAGCATATTTCGCCTTATTCATATTTTTGCCCGCCGAATTTTCGGCTAATGGAAGCCAATCCCAAAAGAGGTCAACCAGGCACGCAGGAGCTATTATATTGCACATGTCTGTGCTCAATACACAGGTGCACTCTGTTTTTTACTCCCAAAGCGATCAGGGGAAGGCCGGTTTGACAGTTCTAGTTTAGACCAAATGTCAAAATCAAGCTATTCAATTACAGTTCTGGCTGTTTAGCAGAGCTATAGGTAATCTCTTAACGGCCAATGGCTTATTGTAGATACTAACACCACCAAAATCCTGACTCTGGATCTGTTTTTGAGTTATTTCAAAACAGAAAACCCATAAACGAATTTCGGCCCAAAACGGTATTCGAACCCGGGATCTCGTAGATACAAGCCAACGTGCCGACCACTAGACGAACGAGGCAGTCCCAAGGAGGAGTCCAAAATAACTGAGCTAGAATTAACTTGAAATAAGTTGTAATCTAAATATGTATATAAAAACCGGCCAAGTGTGAGTCGGACTCTTTAAACCATTTCAAGCGTCTATCTGTTGCCGTTATTAAGAGGTTTTCTCCCTGGATAATGGCTAAAGGCAAAACTTTTTCTTACCACAAAATCTACCTTTACCACAGCTATGCTCTTCGTTATCGTTTTTCTCATATTCGAAGTAAGAAAGCAAATGTGAGCATTAAAAAACTAAGAAAATTTCCAAATTTCAAACTCAACTTGCAGACGCTCGCCGAAAAAATCTACACAAATTACTTAACGGTAAAACTAAAACATAAGGGCATAGTCCAACTCTTAGATAAATTATTTCAGGATTTTTTTTATCATTTGTCATATTGTCATAAACGGAAAAAACACGTTTAATTCAAGAGATGGACTCAAATATTGGTAAAATAATAATAAAATATTAGTGCTCTATACCCTTTAGTTGAAAAAATAGGAAAACTGACTGACTGAAATATCAACGAACAGCCTATGGTATGTGCACTAAAATAGGATTTTTAGAGGTTCGCCCCAGGTATGGGGGTAAAAAAATTACCGTTTTTATGAAACTCCTACCCCGTTATTCCAAAAACTTAGTACCGGGTTTAAGACAGGACTAAGCTATTAGCAAGCCAATTAGAAAAGCGCTTCTCTATTAGGTTATGTCACGAATGTGTCATTCATTCCTCTGTAATGACATCGCTTCTGTTTTGAAGCAAAATCAATGAAAATTGGTATTTCGCTATTTGGTTAGAAATTGAGAATAACGTGTTTCGGGGTTTTCGCAAATTCTACTTTTAAAAGGGTGGTGGAAATTGGGAACACCTGCGCGGACAAAGTCGCAGGCATCGGCTAGTCAATTTATAAAAGCATATCTTTATAGTTCTGGCGTCGCGTCACAGTCTGTCTGTTGCGTACTAATCATAATGAAACTCGGTTGTATCGAAGAGAACAATGTTCCTTTTCTTCGGAGACTTGTTATTATGACTAATCAAAGGCAGACATGACCTACACACCAATTAATTTATTTGTGTGCTTGTACGACGTAGTTTGGTACATATGTACTTATAATTTGCATTCAGTCGTGCTGCCGTCAATACAAATGATTTTAAGTAGGCCTATGATAAAATGCTTTTATATTTAGGTACATCTAAGTATACATACAATATTTACTTAATAGTAAAATTCCGTAAATAAACAAATAAAAAAACAGGCCCTAGTTCAGGTTACATTGAAAACAAGGATTAACCAAACTAGTTCAACTGTTAGTTAAAGGTTTCGTTGTACGGAAGTCATTTTTTGTTAAATAAAAACAATTTCTGGTTATCAGTAACAAAACTAGAAGTTCGCAAGTCACTTGATTACGGCCTACTAGTAGCCAAATTTTGGTTTCTGTTAACCAATCATTTTTAGTGTAGTGGAGTAAAATGTGACATAGTATATCCTATATCCAAATGTTGTTTGGACAAGATCGCTCTTAGCGATAGGATTGCCAAAGTACATCTTACATCACTATCGTACATCACCTGTAATGCACACCACACACACTAGACATTAACATAAATGTTCATAGCTAATGGTACAATTTAGGCGGTCTTATTCCTAAAAGCAATTTATAATAAATATAAATAATTTGGTTAGATAATAATATAATTTGTTTATTTGCATCGAATAGGCTCCGAAACTACTGGACCGAATCAAATGAAATTTGGCACAGAGATAGTTTGAGACACTGGGAAGGACATAGGCTACTTTTTGTCGCGATATAAAATCATCAGGGGGTGAAATGGAGGATGAAAATCTGCGCGGGGAACTGCTAGTTACTTATAAAATAAAAGACTGCCTCGTTGGTCTAGTGGTCAGCACGCTGGGTACTATCCATGAAGTCCCGGGTTCGAATCCCGGGTCAGGCCGAGAGTGTTTGGGTTTTTCTGTCTTGAAATTAATTAGACATAGCTCCGGAGTCAGGAAGTTGGTGGTGTTAACACCCCCGTGCCTCGGAAAGCACGTTAAGCCGTTGGTCCTGCGCCTGATCTCTCTACGGTCATGTCGGACTGCCGTCTCACCGAATTATGAGAGTGCACCTGTGTACTGCGCACACACTTGTGCACTATAATATGTCCCGCGCAGTTGGCTAATTTCTGTTGAGATAGGCCGCCGTAGTCGAAATTCGGCTAGGAGGACATTATTACTTATAAAATACGAACGTTAGTTTGGCGTGCGATTTGTGGACAAAAAGGGCATCTCCCATACCAAAAGACTTTTTTAAGGTAATCTGAAAGGTCTATAGCTAAGCTATCTCATGTCAGTCTGCCACGCTCTTTTTGGGACACACTGTATAAGTATTAACTAAGACATATCGCCATCATTAATTATGCCAATTTTAGCTAATGGCCTCTTTGACTTCTGACCCATAATTCAATATTTCCTTCTGATAAAGCCGTGGTGATGAGTAACTTTTAATGTGATTTGAAACATTTTTATCTTTAATTCAATAAAGTAGCTTAGTACAGACGTACTTACACACCCACAAATACCGACTTAAATTATTATTTTATTAACTTGTCATTCAAAGCCCACATATCTAACTTAGCATCTCGGACTCGCAAATCCATCTATGAAAACTCTTAGGTATTCGGCCACAAATAAGATCCTTATGTTAGTGTACAAGGCTCTATGTCAGGCCTTAATCATTTATTGCATTTGTATCTGGGGAGGTGCACCTAAAACTCACCTGATTGAGCTCGAAAGAGCCCAAAGAGCAGTTCTAAAGGTAATGCTTCGTAAGCCACACACGTTTGACACCACCCATCTCTACCAGGAAGCAAATGTCCTCACAGTACGCCAGCTTTTCATACTAAAGGCCGCCATCTCCACGCACAGCAAAACACTTAGGTCGCCCGAACACAGTCGTCTAATAAAGCAAAGAATATACAAAATCCCAATTCATCTCGTAAACACTGCTTTTGCCGAACACCACCCGTACTATATGCTACCACGCATTTACAACACAACCTGCCGGCAAGTTGAAATTAAAGAGCTACAGACACTAATAGCGAAACATGACGTAGAAACCTGGTTAAAAGGTTGCCTAGACTACTATGAAACTGAAGATACACTTCCCCACTGAACCAACAACACACATTCACTATTCATACACACACACACTACACACACACACACACACACACACTACACACACACACATGCGCACGCAGGAACCAACCAGATTATCCACTTATAATATCAAATTTAAATAGTAAATAGCGTCATAGTTTGTAATCCATAATTTGTAACACAACTAAAGGCTGCTGCGATACAAGCTTGCTTAGTGCAGAGCCGTGCAGAGCCCTAGCGGATTAAGCATTTCATGTTGTAAAACTGGAGGTAAATTAATTGATTTAAAAGTTATTTGGGACATTGTATCTTATCTACAGTATTATCTAATACTAGTGGTTCCCAGCGACTTCGCCTGCAAGAGTTGAATTTTCCATATAAACTTTAACCCCCCATTTCACCCCCTTAATGTTTTTATATCGCAACGAAATGTAGCCTATGTCCTTTCCAGGGTCTCATACCAAATTTCATCTCAATCGGTTCAGTGGTTTAAGCGTCAAGAGGTAAAAGACAGACAGACACACTTTCGCATTTATAATATTAAGTAGGATTAGACACTGTACTATGACCATTTATAATATTAGTATGGATAGCCTATTCTGAACTTTTACAGTGCTTGGTTTGCATTCTTTACCCACTGCTTTTATTCTAAAATCTCGTTATAAGCCGTATTTATTGAGGAAAGTTTTCACCACCAATTTTTACAGCACGTGTAAAAATAAATAAGTGGGAGTCGACCCGAATCCTTGATCGGAACCCATCTGTATTGCAGCTGCCTTGGCATTTAGCTTATTTATACGCGTTAAATAACCCGTCCCTCAAAAAATATCTGCTGATTTTACTTAATAAGTTATGGCGATAGGAAACAGACGCTTTCCATAAACAAACACTGGGTTTATTGTAAACAGTCGATGACAGATCTCCAAACAACGTGTCGATACGATTTAGTGGAGGATATTTCTATATCGACGTACAGGTGGGCGGATTCCGACCTCCGATTTGGATGAACGAACTCTTTATTTTTAGACTTTTCTCTAACACCTGCCGGTTGAACTTTGAGTATACCAGTCTTAATACGGATTTGACGTGTTGGTTTCGCGAATTTTTGTGGATATACTACATTAATGGCGCTTACAACAGACTAACGTTTTAGCTGCGGCCAAAACCTTCAGATTTGTTTGCATTTTTTGGTTACTGTACCACTTTGCATTGGAGTTCAAGTCATGGGACACTTTTTTTAGTAATTTTAGAATTTCATACACTTTGTGTAGATGTTTTGCTATATTATGTCTATATTTGTAAACCTGATGTGGTTTTGCCAGGAACCATCACGTTATCGTAGGAAGGGAACCATGGAAAAATGGTTGAAACTGATTATAAAAGTAAAATATAGGCTATATGTTAAATAGATCTTTGCTTTCTTTCCTTTCACAACACGAAAGAAGAGCAGCGGTTGTAATGGTTATGGTTTAAAGTTGGTCGTTATGACTATCCTCACGATATCTACAAATACTCGTAAATACCTGTACAAAAATAATAAAATAATTATTGAAATTATGATATGATATGACCTAACCTAATAAAAGCTTAGACTTGTGACTTCTAAGTGAGTAAGTATGTCAGTTATTTTCTTTTGTTTCAATATTATTTTCTTTTGTTTCAGAGCTAACAGAACTCCCGGTGACAAGAACGCGCTTGATTTAACTTATATATCCTTTTTTAATTTACTAGCTTTTTATCTATTAAAATTAAATAATTTAAGGTTTATTTCCATATAATTTACTCGAATACAAGACGGTAATAGTAAGTAAGTAGGTGCAAGGTAATTCACAAATGAATAGAGTACCAAATCTGAAATACAGACACCAAAAGACATGTATTTTCATTCTTTATCATTCACATAATGTGTGATTGAGGATATTTGGATGGTTGTTTATGGTGTTATGGTCTCTAGAGTGGCGGCTCTTGAGTTCTATATTACTGTAGACAATACAAAAGACGTTGTATGAAATTGTTTGTGAGTGTTAGTGAATCTGGAAATACATGTTAACATAACGGCATGAATGTACCAGAAACGCTTAGCACTACGAGGGTCAAACTGAAAGTTCTTAGAACTGGCCACTTATAAACAATATAATAAAAAAAATATTCTAAAATTTGAAAATAGAACTCTTTGCCAATATTACTGAGTATATATTTCATTCATTTGTCATTTGTTTTACGACTTGGCGGCAAATTGAAAATTGTCTGTGTCACGTCAAAATGAATTTAACACGAGAAAATTTTCGTGCAATGATTTTTTATGACTTTCGATGTCATTTAAGTCAACAAGAAAGTTATGATAGACTACGATTGGCCTTTCACGATGAAGCCCCATCTCGTGCGACTGTTTACAACTGGTTTAATGAGTTTAAACGTGGTCGCACTAATCTCACTGATGATGTACGTGAGGGACGGCCTTCTACGGCGACGACTGAAAATAACATCTGTGTTGTGCGGCGTATGATAGAGACTGACAAAAGAGTGACCTATCAGCAGATTCGGACAAGCTTAGGCATCGGTATGAGTCAAGTGCACAAAATCCTCCACGAACATTTAGCGGTCAGGAAGCTTTGCGCCCGGTGGATACCTCATAATTTGACTAAGGCTCAAAAACTCCATGGTGTGGATTGGTGCCGTAAAATGATTGAAAGATTTAACGGAGGTGACTCAAATGCTGTGTTCGACATACTAACAGGTGACGAAAGCTGGATTTACTGTTATGATCCTGAAACCAAAAGACAATCTGCTCAGTGGGTGTTTCCTTTCGAGGAGTTGCCAACTAAAGTGAAGAGAGATCGAAGTGCGGGAAAAAAAATGGTGGCCTCGTTCTTTGGAAGGATAGGTCATTTCGCAACAATTGTGTTAGAGGATCAAAAAACAGTTTCTGCAGAATGGTACACTACCAATTGTTTGCCACTTGTCTTGGAAAAAGTTCGAGAGAAACGACCTCGCAGTAGGATCCTCCTTCACCACGACAACGCCTCGTCGCACACCGCCAAGCGAACGATCGACTATTTGGCGACATCAAACGTTGAATTACTGGGTCACCCGCCGTATAGCCCCGACCTCGCGCCTTGTGATTTTTATTTATTTCCAAAAATTAAAGAAAAACTTAAAGGAAAGCGGTTTATGAATGCTGAAGAAGCGGTGGCTGCGTATCGCGATGCCATTGAAGAGACCCCTAAGGACGAGTGGGCAAAGTGCTTTTCCCAGTGGTTCCATCGCATGCAGCGGTGTATTGACGTCAATGGACAATATTTTGAAAAGATATAATAAAACTAATAACTGGCTAATGTAATCAGTTTTTGATTTTCTAAGAACTTTCAGTTTGACCCTCGTATAGGTAGGCACTCTAGTTACGAAATACGTCTAATAATAAGTGTTTATAAATAGAATGAATTTACCACCAACAATTGAATGACCCTAAAATTGATTAGACAATTGAATAGTACAAACAGTGTTTTGTTTATCTTAGTCTTATTATACTTCATTTTAATGGTCGTTAATTGTCTCAAGCAAAAAAAAAATATTTCGCATCATTCACACAGATAAACCCAATGTTTTCCCGGATTTAATTCAATCATCTTTATCCATAGATACACGCCGGCACAGTCACTTCAAGGGCCTGAGCATCATCAACTTTAAATTCACCAACAAAGTACTTCAAAACGAGGTCCACGAAGCTGTCCTCAACATTCACGTCCAGGAGTTGGAGCCTCGTCTAAACGTGACCTTTGAGGGGGAAGACCACTTCACTATTAACCTCCAAGTTAGCAGAGTAACTCGAAACAGTCAAGGGAGTAAAGCGTCAGTGCCTTATACGGACAATTCAGTGAAGATGTCCAGGAAAGACCTGAAGATTGGGAAGTGGTTGAAGGTGAACGTGACGACGATGGTGGCGGAGTTCTTCAGGCTGCCCAGAGAGTATTTATCAGTAGTTGTGAGAGTACAAGACTCGAGGAACAGAATGAGTTTGGTTGTGCCACATCCGAGCTCTGAATCAAACCATGCGTTGGTGAGTAAAATTTACTTACGCATCTTTATATATTTTTGTATTAGAAGGGCGATAGCCAGGTAACCAAAGAAAGGCCGTGGTGCAAAAAATGAATGGAGCCAAAGCATCGCATTTGTATGAAGCATCGTACACTAGCGGCGGATCGGGGCGGGGCGGCCCGCAGCGCATTTCAACGATGTTTCATACTAAACAAAACACAGGCAGGTGGATTTTTGCGTTACTGCCCGACCCGGCCCGTCTAGTGGACGTCCTAAATTGTTTTTTTGTAAAAAGAAATAAAATTCAAATTTCTAATAAGCCCCAAGCAAAACAAAATTACCTAGTTCAGATAATCATGCACGTTTTTTGTAGTTTTGAAGACGAGATTATTATATTGTCATAATCTATGAAATATCCATGCCGAATAGAAAAAATAAAAAGGGGAACTCTCTGACTGACAGCACTAGGTACCTTAATTACTTAGTAGTTTGTTTATGTATGCTGCTACTTATTTAATAAGTAATACCTACAAGACACTGAATTGATCTTTGTTAAAGCCACGTCTTCGTCGAATGTTTTCTTCCTTACTTGTTTATAAAAATGCGTTTATGCCTTACATAATTATTGTTAGGTCAACACGATAAAAATAAAACGCCAATAAACATCGAGAATTAATGATAATCACGTGAACAGGATCGCAAATAAAACATGTAGTTACTTAGGTCCGTTTCCAATTGCATTTTACAATTTAAGGAGTGTTAGCGTATTATGAATTTGGGTAAACTTGTTTCCCCATAAACTCAACTAAGGACATCCTTTGGGTCAAGAGGTATTGTTAACTTTAAAGCAGTAGATTAGGCAGGCATGAGATTAAACATCTTTAAAGCAAACCCACTTCTATTATAACTGCTTAAGATGCCAGTGTTTTTCTTGACCTGCTGTCTGCCGTACATCATAAAAAGTCAAACGAATGCTTTTCTTTACAGATGCCATACATAGAAGTAAGTCTTAAGGACGATTCACACAAGCGCACACGACGACACATCGGCATGGATTGCACCGAAAGCACAAAAGAGGCGCGCTGCTGCCGATACCCCCTCGTCGTCAACTTCGAAGAGTTCGGCTGGGACTGGATCATAGCCCCCAAGCTATATGACGCGAACTACTGCAGTGGGGAGTGTCCTTACAGCTTCCTTCAAAAATACCCTCACACTCATCTGATCCACCTAGCTGCCCCCCAAGGCAGTGGCGGGCCTTGCTGCGCGCCGAGAAGGATGAGCAGTATCTCCATGCTGTACTTCGATCATGACCTGAACATCATTTATGGGACGATACCTGGTATGGTGGTGGATAGTTGTGGGTGTTCATAGCAACGCCGTAGTTAGTGCTGGCTCTATGTGAACACCTTACTGGAGAAAGTTAATATATTAACCGGTTACAAAGACCAGTCGGTATATTGTAATATCTCCCTGTCAAAATAATTAAAAATAAATTGGATACAATTTTAAAAAGTATATTTGAGAAAATTTTGTTTTTATTTTTTTAGGTTCTTTGATTTCAAAAAATACAGCCTAACAAGTTAAACTAGTCACGTTAAAAGTGACAAGTTTTTGTGTAATGTTTCACTTAGAGCCTATATTTCACATATAGATGTGTAGTGTCTTTTGCTATGTGATAATTTGGTTGAAGACTGCAGAACGCTAGTGTTGTGTCTTGTGTGCGGTGTGAGTGAAAATGTAAGGCGTTTTTAATGGATATTTTACAAAACTGTAAAAAAATTACCTCCTTCAATCAAACCTAGGTTTTATTACTTTTAGCATTTTCAAAGTAAACATTTTACGCTCGTAATTTTTTTTTCAGTATATGAAACACCTTTTGAAGCTCATTAATATACATTTTACGGATTACTTCAACAGTGTTCAGAACGTCAGGTTTTAAATAAAATTTGACTAAATCGCGAAGTAATTCGTAAAATAGTTTTTTAACAAACTAGTATGCCATCTTTCTTCTTGCGTTGTACTTCCATATTGTATTTACAGTTTTGTAAAATACTTTTGAAAATTGAATAAAATTACATTTGTACCTACAGATAGATTATAATTTGACTCTGTTTATTTTTAAGGCTCATCTAGGCCTAGACAAAACATTAATGTCATTGCAGTATAAAACGCTAGTGATAGTTGAAATTTCATTTCAGTTGACATGACCACTGAAAACTAGTAATTTAATCCGAATTCTGTTTCCGAGTACCTTTCAAACTTTCAGTTGAAGCGTTACAAAACTAAAAGTTGGTTGCAAATATTGCAACCGTCTTTCATAAAAAAGCCTACATACATTTTGAGTACAAATTATTTCTTTTGTCTGTCAAATATTTATATATAACATAGTTTCCTCCCACCAAACACCGATGTGGGCAATCTGGGATCGCAGACTAGAACAAAACATTGATGTATCTTTATAAGTGAACATGTTATGACTTCTGCAGCTGAATGAGTTTTCACAACAGTTATCATCACACTTAACTTATTCTTAATTATCAGTTTAATTTATAACCATTTTAATATGATAATCTGGCAGACCAATATTTAAATTAAATCAATAAAGTCGAGTTCTAAAGCGATTCAACCTTTTGACATTTTTATGTACATTTCGATAAAACTGTGTAGAGTTCACAATGATAGTGCATTATCATTCTTTTTTATATGCATTAATATGAATTTATCAAGAAACGCCTTGTTGGCGTTCTCATCTCAAAATGGCATTTATTTTTTGAATAATAAGTCTCAACGTCTTTATTTATAGGAGTCCATTATCATTTCATTACCAATACATTATTGTAAATTGTAACATCGTCTCAACTCAACGGCACACTCATAAACCTGAATTTATTAATAGACTAGTAATAAATATTTACTTGTATGTATCTTCTCAGAAACTACCAACCAATATAACTTTCCATGTTATTTTCACAAATTTAATCTTTTACTAATATTTTATGGCATTTATATAATTTTCTGTAATGTTATAACCACCATGGCGTTTACGATTTAAATAACCGTAAACGTAAATCTTGGCTAAATTCAATTTTAGGAAATTAAAAAATGTTTACTTAAATGAATAGCTTAAAGTCATAATAATAAATGTAAAATGTATGATATATTTTATTACAATTTTACCCATTTGTGCCTTTGTGTCATCTATTACGTTTCTTCAAACTTAGTTTAGTGCCTACATAATCTTATTTTACCTCTAATTGTAATTTTAAGTAGGTTCTATGTAATTCGATGTGTTTCTATATTCGTACTTGTGAATTGTCATACTTTAAAATTATGTCCAAAATTTCTATTATTTTTAAAGGCGTGTCTTCTTCTTAGCGGGTAGTGCTTAAGTTTTCTTTGTATGAACATTCTATGAGATCAGTGCCTACCCTCATTAATTTAGAAACATAATAACTTTATTGTGACGTATTATTTTGGCGTAATTGAAAATTATAATATTTTTTTATTATTATTAAGGCTTAGAAAAAATTGTCGGAAGTTAGAATTTCAAAAATTAGATCTCATTATAAGGCATCATTTTTGTGCCTTAACAAGGATCTCCCATTACTTTTGGATAACATACATAAATCGAAAATGTTTTTATACAAACATTTCTTAGTTGTAAGTTCTGTCGTCGTAACTTGATTTTACTGTCAAGAAATTAACTAACATCTCTCGTGTTTTAAGTTTTTCCAAAATAAATTTTCAGTCAACTCATACTTTACGATTTGTATTATTTTGTGGGTGTAAAGTCTTTTATATGGAAATATATGTCTATCAAATTAATCTGAAATATTTTAATATTTAACCTTTTATTTTTAATAACATATTTCAGGGTCAGATAAATAAAAAAAACTGCCATTAATTTATGGTCATTCTCTCAGAACAGCCACTCTTTATTTATATAAACTTTAAATTATTTACACATTTTGTTTGTCCTACTTTACATTAATATACTTATCAACGTCGTTAAAATACAATCAAAACAAAAAATATATATAACAGAATACACAGGACACAATGTACATTTACTATATTAAGACAGTGGGAAAAATAGATGGACTAGTATACCCAATTACAAAAAATAAGATTTCCCCACAATTTCATCAGTTTTTTTTTCCATTTAAAAAAAGTATTTTATAAATTTCGGCTGTACTTAAATTAATATCTTTTAACTTACATTATTGGATTGCCGGAAATTTATTAAATACTTCAGTCTAATATATTGCTTAGTCGATCCAAAATATACACGAAAAAGAAAGATTTACATTGTATTGTACTGTACTTGTATCAATTCACAAACAATTCCTTACTTAACTGCAAAACAAGAGTATTCATGGCATTGACATAACCGACCCTACTACATTCGTGAAAATTAAATGTTTTTGTTATTTTTAAGTAAGTTTTTTTACACTAAGTTTCTAATATACAGGAAGTGCACAACATCGAGTGGTGTCAGTCTATAATAGTTTGGATGGACTTTTTCCGAATAAAAAAAGAGTCTATGATATAAAAAGCTGCATAAAAAACTTAAATTAGCTGCAAACGTTGCCATAGTTAAAAAAAAGTATAAAATGTCAGTACATAATTAATTGTGGTTTAAACATGGCTGAAGGCGAAGCATGTTTCATTATTTCAAATGGTAAAATGTTTTAAAAGGTCCAAACTACTTCAAGCAATCGTCATAAAACTTTAAGGTGATTTTAAAACCCTTATAATTACATTTTGTTTTTAACTTGAAAATACCTACATTAGTATTAAAATGCTTTTAGAAGAAATATCTAAAATCTTACTGCTTAGAGGGTACTATCTTTAGTCATAAGATTTAAAATGTGTCCTTTTACAGTTAGGTACCTAAGTATTTTACTTCTTATAAAGTTGTACTATAGAGGGCAGTTTCTGTATGTAGGTAGGGAATATCCATTGATAGTATGTATTGGCTATGCTTAAACCACAAATTGATTTATGATATGCAGAGGTCGGAATTAGGTAGAGTTATTCATGTACTTACATTGATTTCATACATCGAAAGGATAAAGTGGATATGCCTCAAATCTTAAGATTAATTTTAAAGAGCAGAAAAAATCCCGTAATTTTAAATAAAAAGTTATTTACTTTTACACAGTTATTTACGTTTTGTGTGGTGAATTGTTTTTTGCCTATCTCTGAGGCTTTTATTATTATTTATTTGTAATATTGTTGGCCACACGGGATTGTCCATTCTGGGAAGGTCCACATTCATATCAACATCGATGCAAGTACATAAATAACTCTACCTAATTCCGACCTCTGATGATATGGCAGTGTACTTTCATAAAAAAATGTTTTAGCATACCTAATCTAAAGCATAAAATGAAACATCACAGATTTTTATATCAACAACAAGACAAATGCAAGTAATGAGAAAATGCCATGATTTAAAAAGGAAAAGGTCGATAGAATAGTAAGGTCACATTGGAAGTACTAAAAGTCTAGTACTAAACGCTATTTATATACAAATCGCTGTTGATGTCCGTCCAAAAATCCATGGGACACATTACTTTAAAAAGTTATAACTATTCTTTTTGTATGTTAATGTCTTTTTATTAATAATATGATAAATATCAACAGACAGTTTGAAAATATAACTATTCTTTTAGTTCCGTTAATTTTTGGACACACAAAGGTTCTTACAGTTGAAAAAGTCGTATTGTCACATAAACCAATTTTCCGGGTGATATGACATACGACCTTTTTTAGGGCCTACAACACAAAACGAGAGTGGTCGCAACACTGAAACTTGAGCGTTTATATTTAAGTAGGATCACAGTGGAAAAGTGATGTAAATTACGATACACTATGCTATAAATATAATATGTTATTTAAAGTCCATATTATGGCAAGTTTCTACATAAACGCTATCACTTATCATGTCACTATGACACCTATGACTACGTTCATAGAAAAATTCATTCGCTATACTGTACACTGTTCCTTTACAAGTCACTAACATTGAAAGTTAATATAAAAAGAGCTCGCGGCTCGAAATCACATCTCTCAATTCACTGGATTTAAAAACTGGGCTGCGACACAGTCCTAGGGTTGCCACTTTGCGGTTGGTACACGTCGTAAGAATTGTGCGGCTCCAAGTGGCACACGACGTTGTTTTCTCCGTTCAGCACGGCAGCCAAGGCCCTCATATTGTTTTCTTGGGGCTGGTGGTACGGATGCATCAGTCTGCCACTCTCATAGTGCCTCGGGTCGTAACGCTCAAGGGTGTCCCATTTGCCGTACTTCCCGTATTGTTCCTCGTGGTGGTGTCTTTCCCCCGGGCTGTACGAAATCAGGGGCCGGTGATCGCCAAAAAACTTCGAGCCGGACGACCCGTGGTGTTGGTTCTGTCGGCAATTGTCTGGGCCGGAGTTGTCGTCCGACATATCCGACATGAGGGTCTCGTTTCTCTCGATCTCTTCATACACCGGATCGTCTTGTATGACTCGAAATTCCTGTTCAGATCCGCGACGGTACATGCGACCTTGTTGGGACCCGATTTCTGAGTAAGTATGATTAACGTTCTGACTTCCATGGTGATGGTGATGCTTGCGTCTGCCGTCTTCTTTGTAGTGTTTGCGGAAGATCATCTCCTGGCTTCCAGGGGAGTGTTGGGACATGTAGACGTGGGGGTTGCGAAAGTCGTGGTTGTAGCTGCGTGTGGTCTGGTACCCTTGGTGATGGAGAGGGCTCTCCTCGTCTTTTATAACGTGGCGAGGAGAGCCAGGGGCGAGAGGTAGGTCACACTCGTTGTAGGGGCTGTGTATGTGGTTCTGCTGGGCCATCTGACGGGATAAGGTGTCGTGGTGGGGTAGAGTCGCCGTGCCGCCCGGGTGGTGTTTAGAAGAAGTGTTCTGTGAAGACATTGGGTGTGTTAATGTTGCAGTCGGTACGGCGTGTCACGTAAAAGACGGCTCAATTTAACTGACAATGGCATGACGTCAAATATAAAATGTTGCAATACATTGGTTAGTTTTATACTAACAGTTTATAGTTTTAAGAGGAGAATATGGCCAGCTCTACCTACAACTAGGTATATGGAGTCATAACCGAAATCTTCTAAAAAATAATGGCTCTCCATACTCACACGTCATCGAGGTAGCAGAATTATTTATATGAAGATTTTTTTATAGATATTTAGTAAGAGTTGTAGATATTGATGACCATATTTACCCCACAAAATATGGAGACTGTTTAAAATTACAGCCTGTATATACAATTTTGTTAGTCAATACTTAAGTATTTCTATAACAAATTAAGAGTAAAACACAAAATGGTGTTTATTTCTAAATAACGCAACTCACTAAAATGGTTAGTATGTACAACTGGAACTAGGTGTTAAAAATTAATATTTAAACGTATGGCTACTTTAAGATTAGTTTAGTTTATAAGTATAGCTTATAGTGTGCGAACTTGCGTGCTAGTTATATTATATGTATCTAGACTAGTGACTGAAGTGTTATGGAGGAGATGGGCGGGGCTGTGTCTGTTTGATTGTATGTACATTTGGATGAAGACATGCAAATGGCAGCTAATGTTTAGGTATCATGCGAATATGAGGACACGGTTTGGTAAGATCTCCTGAGTTAGGTGATAAATAAATATAAATAATTAGAACAAACCGAACGAAAAACTACACGAATAAATATCTATCAAACAACTACAAACAATAATATATAGACTATAGGTATCCTATAGGATATTAATTTACACAAATGACAAATTAGTTCAAAAATACTTACGTGTAGGTACGTCATAATATTATATTAGTAATATAATATTGATTAAACAAAAACATGCTTTAAGAATTCCTGTTTTGATAACTACTTTAAGTAAATACAAATATAAACTAAGCAAAAATAACAAAAACAGACATGCAATACAACCCCAAATACGTTTAAGTTAAGATGTAGTAAATAGATATCGTCCGTCACCCAATCAAATATATGGTGACCTGGCTGGGCATTGCATGAACGTCTTATAACGTCAAGGTAACCATTTCATAAATGCCATTTTTTCACATAAGCACGCATACGAGATCTTACCAAAGCGCAAAACTAAAACGGGAACTAGCAAGCTTTAACGCCCTCCCCTCACCTTCCAAATACCGCCACCATTCGCCACTAGAGTCCAGTCGTTCGCACCAATCGAAGCGGCCATTTTGTTTGAGAAACAAGATGGCGACCGCGAGCGTAGATTTTGATAATCGTTGGGCACTTCGATATTATTTCTGTAGCTATGCATAGACGCAATGCTTTGCGTATGGGATGCGCTATGAGGTATATTTTGCGGTGTAGGCACTCGGGTTGTTCGTTCCTCATTCGGTACGTAAATAGGGGCGGTGGGGCGCACATTCCACCTCGCTGCCTCCGGGTGGATGTTGTAGCTCTGTTGTTAATATAAATAATAGTTATACATACATATACTTATAATACACATACAGCTTGTATATTAATACAATATTTATCCGTCTCCATAACCATTTGAGTTCAGATTTAAACAGATATTTCATGCAAGATTTGACTTATATTTTATAATAACCCCAAAATCCTTTTTATGAAAATAATAGCAGGTACATAGAATATTGACGTATGCAAATAAGTATTTAGTATCTGTAAAAGAGTCAACAACCTAAAAATTTTGTAAGGATATTGTCTAAAAGAGTCTATGAAGAGTAAAAGCTTAGTGTATGCACGCATTACGAGAGATAGGATTTATACTTGATCTAATCGAAAATTTATACTTATAGACTAGCAGCATCGTTAGAAGTATTTTATACTTGGATGCTCTAGACCACCACACCACTGGAAAGTCTTGTTAGTAGAGGAAAAATTGCAGAAGTATTAGTATAACGTAAAGCGTTAAGTTTTAGTAAATAATAAAAAAACAAAAATTTACTTACTTACCGCGTTCGAAAAACAAGGTAGATTGAATAAGCAACCGATACGTCCAAAAGACGTATACAAACGTTGCAAATACGTATACATACATCGTAAAGACGTATACATACGTCTTAAAGACATATGTTAATATAATGCCCACTCTACCTTGGCGAGACATAAGAAAAAGTGCGCATAATCGCAGTGCTTTTAAAAAAACAAACAAAATGTTAGTCACACAAAACGACAAAAAATTGTTAAAAACACAAAAAATTGAGCTGTCTTTTAGTAACATTGAAAGCCAAAGTGGTGTTTCTGGTGGTTTCGTTCAAAAAATTTACAGTGAATTTAGTAGTTTTTCCTATCTCGGTAATGCGTACGCACCTTGCTGGACATTCTGTCTGTATCCTTGCGGATACCGGCCACTGCCTGCGTTCATAGGGTTCCGTAGATGTGACATAGGAGCTGCCTCTCTCTCGGGTATGTTGTGTGGAAAACTAGCCGCTGTAGCGTTGAGCGTAGGCCCAAAATTGCTTGGCGGGCCAAAGCTCTGATTATCTTGGGAGTTCCTACGGTTCCTATGCGAATGGTAGCTGTGGGCTGCAGCCGCCGCAGCTAGAGATGCCACAGCGGCGTTGTTGATGACGTTGTTGTTGTTATGGTTGTTGTTGTTTACAACAACGTTGAGGTTGTTGATGACGAGGTTGTTGGTCGTTGACGCCGATACCGATGTGCTCGCGGTGCTCTGTTTTAGCAATGGTATACTTATTTACATATTTCATTTGTGGGTTGAATCCCGCCACCAAAATAATAATATAAAAATACTGTCATAATAAATAGTTTTGGTCTAGCCAGCTCATTTGAATTCATAGTCAAATAAATTCAGATTTATTTCCCAAAATCAACTAGTAATTAAATTGTTAATTGGCAACCCTTATTTAGTTAGTTACAAGTAGTTTCCCGATTTCATCTACCTCAAATAGACCTAGCATATTTGTTTACCTAGCTAGGGTTTGCTTGAATTTTAGGTATCCCAATTTATCTTATTTGTGAAATTAGTATTATTAGTACACTTTTGAATTGAAAATTCCGTTAATGGGCAGTGACAAAACACTTAAAGAACCACCATAGTTTTAATTTTCCATAATATTTCTTAATATCAAATTTCACTTACAAAAATTAATCGACTGTGTCATCCGGTGGGACTCGAACCCACGTCTTCGCTATCCGGGCGAGTGCTCTTACCAACTAAGCTACGGAGGACGTTAGTCAGTCGACGAATTTTTGCAAGTGCTTGCTACGCCAGTGAGCCGGCGTTCGATTTCATCAATACTTGGGGAATGTACCCGCATGTATCCAATGGAAATATTTTTCCAAATTTTAGCACTTGCAAAAATTCGTCGACTGACTAACGTCCTCCGTAGCTTAGTTGGTAAGAGCACTCGCCCGGATAGCGAAGGGACGTGGGTTCGAGTCCCACCGGATGACACAGTCGATTAATTTTTGTGTTTGATTTAATTTCGTAAAAACTTGCAAAATAATTGCTTAAGTTATAAAAATATAATTTCTTAACTTTCAAAACCAATGAAATTTTTGACTGCCTATTGTAATACAGTATTTTTCTTATTTATATAAGTTTAAATAAGAAAACAAAAATTCCCACACAGGTAGGATTTGAACTCACGACCTTTGACTAACCGGGCCAACGCTGTTACCAACGTCATTATGACGTAAGACAAAAGAGACCAAGAATTTCACACGATCGGATGAACTGCACAGTAGCTCAGTTGGTAAGAGCGTTGGCCCGGTTAGTCAAAGGTCGTAGGTTCAAATCCTACCTGTGTGCGAATTTTTGGTTTCTTATGCCTATTGTAAGACAACTTTAACACCTTCCCTTAAGGTGCCACCAATAAAAAAATTGTGACTGCCCATCACAGAGTTTAATGTCAATTTTCACCAACCATCTTCTAAGCTAGGAACTTTAAAAATAAATTAAGTGATATGGTTCTTAGCAAGACACTGGTTGAAATTAACTCGTTCCTCATAAAATATGTATTTTTGCATCTGGTTTCACTACTACATCAAGTGACGACTAGGATGATAAAGAACCATTTAGAATGACGTCAGAGGTCTCTTAAGCTAGGGAATAGTTGGTGAAAATGGACATAATAAATAATAATAATAAATTGGTCAAACAAACACACCAATTACCTAGCCCCAAACTAAGCGTGAGCTTGTGCTATGGCGACTAGGATAACGGATAGACATACTTAGGTACAAAATGCTCGTGCTCATCACACAAACATTTGCCCCTTGCGGGATTCGAACCCGCAACTTCTTGTTTTGTAGTCCGGAGCGCAGATGCTTAAAGCATTCAACCCGCCACCCGTCCACCTACCGTGACATCTCTTGGGTCCACCACATCTTCAGCCTCAGCGCTAGCATTCTGGTGGTACCGTCTGCTCTTCACGGACCCTTGCCGCGTGTCTACGTGGTTGGACGAGGACGCTGTAGCTGCGTTATTGTGAGGCATGGGGGTGGATGGCTGCCCCGTGAAGTAGAGGCAGCAAGACAGCCAGGGGTGGCGATGGCCGAGGCGCGCGCATTCTTTTTGGAACTGTAATAATTGTAGATAAGTGTTAGGACTACTGAGAACGTAGGGCGCACATCATACGCTTGTTATCATATCACGGTTGCCTCCATCTTGCGTAGAAAAAAACTAAACTCTGGTCACGATGCGGCCACGCCGCCTTTGCCTATAACATACAAAATACGCTTGCCGTCCATGCAGCTTGCATGCATTCGTCAAGCTGCCCAGGACTATAGGCCTTTGAGTTCAGAACCGTAAACTGAGGCCCTACTCCTGTTGACGATGTGTCCGTATTTTCGAGTCTAGCCATTACGCTCGTTCAAGTTGTCATTCTGTCGCGAGTAGGGCCTCTGGAGCTATCGAAATGCCAGTTAAAGTTGTTTTTAAAAGTATTACCTTTCACATTCGAATAGCCCTTTGTGCAGCGGCAAGTCTTATGCAAAAGAAAGTAAGTTTCCGTTGTCATTCTATTTACGTAACTAGTTTTAACTATTTTAATTGACTGCCGTGGAGTGGTCAGTACACTGGATTCCATACAGGAGGTCATAAGTTCTAATCCCACGTCCGACTGAAATTTGTTTCCGGGTATTTCTGCCTTGATATAATACATAAACATCTCTGGAGTCAGGAAGTTGGTGGTGTATACCCCTGTTTTCAGAAAACACTTTCAGTTGCTGGCCCTGCGCCAGATCTCTCTCCGGTTATATGGGGTTACCGTATCACTAAATTTTGAGAGTGAACGGACACAGTGTGTATTTATTGAATAATTCTAAGTAATTCAATTCCAATTCTAAGTAAAACACATGAATAATTATATAATAATACTCACAATCTCATTCTGCAGACAGTGGAATATGAAGATAAACAGCCCCTGCAAGGAGTTCAGTATAGTGAATGCGTACGCCACGCCCACCGTCTGCTCGTTCAGGTACAGCAGCCCGAAAGTCCAGGTCAGGCCTAGCAGGAAGGCCAGGACTAGGGAACTGTTAAGCCATACCCTGGAAGATGGAAGAGGGGTTATATAACGGTGACATTTGAGAGTGCAAAGGCTACATTCCTGTGTAGTACAAAGATTATCACACAAGTACAGATCCAATAGTCATGTGGATAATTATTATGTCATTACACCAAGGTAGAAACATTTTTTTTTACTCGTATACATTACAAATATACAAATTAGTAGGTTGTAGAACTTTTGAAACTCACCTTATTTTATAGAGTTTAGAGTTCTCTTTAGCCTTGATAGAGACAGTAGAATGATGGCACATCATGTAGATCACCATGCTTAGACAAATCCAGTTGGCCTGTAACAAGCAAATGTAGAAGTTAGAATAAGAATGCTTTTTATACCTTAACATCTTACAACGCAATGGAAAACACTTTAATGTATGCAACTAAGGAACTGGACAGATTTAAGGATATTATAATGGTCACCAGATCTACTGCTAAGAAATTATCGACCTTGAGTCTAGGGCCATAAGATCAGATTACTCATGACGAACATCCTATCAGTTGAAAGCCAGCAATAAGTGACATTGCCGTTACCGCCAGGGAAGGCTGCAGCTTGCACCAGCATAGCGTGAGCATTTTCGACCGTAAGCTGATAAAAATAACATCCAAATTACTTACCACAAGAACCAAAACGACTGGTCCCACAAAGGTCATGACGAACACCGTACCAGTTGACTGCCAGCAATGTGTAGCAGTACGGTAGCTAACAGGGGAAGACTGCAGCCCATACCAACTTTTTCAGACCTAATCCTATAGCATTGTCAACCTTAAATCTAGAGACATAAGATTGGAATTTAATTACCACAAGAACCAAAGCGACTGGTCCCACAAAGCTCATGACGAACATCCTATCAGTTGAGAGCCAGCAGTGGGTAGCAGTTCCATAGCCGCCAGGGAAAGCCGCGGCAGAAGCCAGCACCACCAGAGCGGGGGCCAGGTATGCGCACGCGCAGTACCACCTCGCTCGAGGGCGTTCCGGCTCGAATACTTCTACTAGCATGGCGTAGAGGTGGAAACCTGGGGATGAGGTTGATAGATTAGTTACAAATATATATTTGATCCCAAAGTAAGTAGATAAAAGCACTTGTGTTATAGAAATCGGAAAAAATTGTGGTACCACGACGCCCAAATCGAAAACAATGGACTCGATTCCAATGTACCCAGGTAATGTAATGTACTGTTTCTTTTCGTTTATTTAACAGAGGCAGCTCTCTGCCTCTACAATAATTTAGAAATGTCAAATAAAGTGATGCTATTTCTTACGTGTTTTTTAAATTTTTAATTTTCCTTCTAATGAATAGCAGCGTTCTTTAAGAAATAACAATGAAACAAGTCGTTTGAATTTCTTGCTTAGATTCAGATTCATATTTATTTATTGCGAGCTACTCAGAATTATTTGCACAAGAAGAGAAACTCCAACATGATTTCAGAGCAAAATAAAGTCGTCTACATAGTTCCTTACCTTCTAGAAACATCCAAGCGAAAGCAGCTAGGAAGAAGTAGTGCAGCAATCCCGCTATGACTCCGCACAGCACTCTGTTCTCTGTCTGGTCTATGCCCCACATGAATACCACTTCTGCTATGAGCAAGCAAGCGCACAGGTTCTTGTGGATTAGCACTCGATCCGACTGGAATGAGAAAGTTTTGTCATTATAATGGGCTTTTTGCCGAGGTGGGGGCTCCTTTTGCCGAGGTAGAGGCGCCTTTTGCCGAGGTGGGGACGCTATTTGTCGAGGTAGCGGCGCTTTTGCCGAGATAGGAGCGCTTTTTGCTGAAGTAGGGTATTTTTCCGTATTAAGGTCCAGCATTAATGCAGTCTTTTTCATGATGCCGGTTCACGAAAAAGACACGAGATATGCAGTTTGTTTTAATGTAATTCGAGTCTTTAGAGTAAAAAATGTAAAACGACACGAAGTCACTCTACTTAATAAAAAAGTTAACTTTGATTTTCTATTGACTCTATGGTTAGCTTATACAACTCCCTTTCTTTTAACCTTTTTTTGCCTGGGAGCCTTAAAACGCCCAACATTTAAATTAAGCACCAAATAACAGAGCATTTTACAATAGAACCAAACCGCTGTTCGAGTCAGTAGTAAGGAAGTGAATTATTTTGATATTTAGCTTAAACTAAGTAGTAGATCTGATTAAGTATCACATCCTTAGTCATATGTCAAATACTAGCAGTATTATTATCTCTACTACCTATTTAAGATTCAATACTTTCCCAACCTACCTTCATATTTCTAAAGCAATGGAACACGATGATGGCAGCGCACAGAGCAACAGCAGATATGCCGCAGCCAATGAAGGTTAACAGACGCAGCGCCATCTCGTGCTTGTCACTCAGACTGACGCCGTGGACGTCCATCAAGATGGCGAAGTTGGTCAGGTGTGAGCACGCGCAGCCTGTGTGGGTCATGTTCGACCACTCCACTGAACAGCCTTCGGAAGACCAGCCACTAAAAAAACGATTAGCGTCAGAAATATGTTTTTGGACTGTCAATCAAAAATAGTCCAGCTAGTTCGTGCTAGACCCTCCTGTAGATCGAAAGACGTGCGAGGGGCGAGGCATGCTAGTTATCAGCGGGGTGAGTGATGTGGTTGGGCAGGAGATTTCCTATGGACACGTGCGCTGCTCGTCGCAGGGCGCAGGAGACACGTATGAACTTGTCGAACTATAAATACATCGGTGATTCAGCCGCTAACCACGAACCATTACACAAAGCTTTTAGCCATTCTCTATGAAGATTTATGTAAATGTCTACTATGTGTGGTGTGAAATAAATAGGTTATACCTTATATATCTTTGTTTCTGTGTGTGTGTTTGTTTGTATTCCTTCTTTCAGTGATTTAACAAAGAGTTATATCTCTATCACGGAAACAATTTAAATGATACCTATCCTTTTCAGCAGTTAAAATGTTATGAGTGAAATGTCTACTTAATATGGCGTTATTAGTTATAGCTCGCGATATAATAATGTAATTTCGCCAAAACTATAAAGCCTTAAATTGTACTTTTATTTAACACACACATCTTTAGATCAGACCACCTGGTGTTATTTCAAACCCATAGTAATGGTTCCACGGAAACTCAAAGGCAGTTTAGTTCTTATTCGTGGTCCTTCGAGCCGGATAGTAGATGTTTAATGTTGACCACTCTATACCTACATATAGATCCCACTGCTGCGCAAAGCCACACCTCAACAATGAGGAGGTACGAGCCAAACTCCACCATGCGGGCTCAGTGCGGGTTGGTGGAGGGGTGTGTGTAAGGCAAGTGACAAACCTTACTGTCAGACGTTATCAAGCCGCCCTAGGGCCTCTGACTAGGCTTAACGACTAACCCGATATTAGCCGAGACCAACGGCTTAACGTGTTTTCCGAAGCACGGAGATGCTTGTCATGGACGTCACTTAAATAGTCGGAATGGCCAACTAATCACCTTCATATACCTTATACCTACTCTTTAGAATAAATACTCACTGCAAAGTATAGTCCCAGAAAACACAAGCCGGGTTGGAGACGTTCTCAGTCTTCAGATGCTTCATGGTGAGGTGTACCATCTGCGACAGCTGGATGTGGCGACCATTGCCCAGGCTGGCTGATATCACCTGAAAAAAAAAACAAATAAAGTTTAGTATCTATGCAGCTATGCTCATAATAAATGGACCCTAATATTTTATAAAAGAAGCCTCTGCGATTACGTAATTAAGAATTAAAATGAGAATGTGCTTGAATAAACGTAATATGCTTTGAAAAAAATAATAATGTTATTAAATTTAATTAAATATGTTTTTATTTCGGACTTGGTCCTTAGTTTGTTAGTAGTACACGCAATCTTAAAAACTAGTGTTAGTTTATACAAATTAATTTTATAATTAATGACGCACACGGGGTGCGTCTATACACCTTTAAGGGTGTGCAGGCGCAGCCGTAGCAGCGCTAAGTCCCACCGTTCGGCTAATGTGCTGAGGATACGGTTTGGGCTCTGCACCCAAACCCGTTCCGCATTATGTACAGAATTAACGTTATTTTTCTTTTTTAATACGTCTACTACTTCATTTGTTTCAATATCTATTACATATAGTGAATATTTTAAAAAAAACGGGGATGGATATAAATCAACAGCGAAGGCGGCGACTAGAGAGCATTAGCATGGCACTCGCATCATCTTATTTTAAATTTACTGTTAAATTCTAAACTTTTTGGTTTTGCCCGGATACGCCCGTGGACAGATGACTTTAATAGGTCATACGACTTTAATAGATCACGCTGGATATAGACCGCTAGCTAGCGATGGGCGATTATTACTAAATTAATCGAATTATTCGAATGGTCTCTGTAATCGAATGTATTCGATAAGCAACCGCAGTCATTCGATTATCCTTCGATTATGCGGCGAGCAATACCGGAGCGTGCGGTGCGCAGGCCGTACTACTAACTACTAACGAATGAATCGTCATTCGTCGCGTCGATTAATCATTCGTTCGCTGCCTGTCCTGTCGCGGCAATTCAATCGAATGCATCGAAAGGCCGAGTATAGATTATCATTCGATTGTCGATTATTATTCGATAATTTTTTTTTCGAATTACTAAATCGATATTCGATTGTTCGAATGGTCGATTGTCGATTCATTCGATTATTATTTTTTCGAACAGTCGCCCATCGCTACCGCTAGCTACCAAATGCTACCAGTCACTTTGGAAATGTCTACCATACTACATATAAGAGACTAAATGCCCTATTTGACAACATTTTAAATTCAAATATGAATATAGCCAATGATAGTGCATTAAAAAAGAGGTAGATGGGTTATTAGCGTGCGAAAATTGATTGCCTTAAATTGTGTAATTTGCTCAATTTTGCATTCAAATATGACATTTGACACGCAAAAGAACGTGTGCTCGGAGCATCAAATTCGAATCACCGCGCAGTACGAGATGACAGGTCTAACTCTTTTTTTAAATAAATACACGGTCAGTGCATTTAGCAAGGACTTTAATATTTGTTTCTTACGTTTACGCGAATTGTTGAACTCATTAAAACACAATTTTACGGATTACTTCGCGATTTATTTACATTTTATTTTAAATCTGACGTTTCGAACACTTTACAGCGATCGTGGTCACAGGGAGACTAAGGTATTATTTGTCATTACAAAGTTTTGAAAAATTTTAACTACCATCACTCAATAATATTAATTTACGATCCTATTTACGCATAAAGAGCTAACCGTGTCTTGAGATCTTGCAGTGCTAGGTGTTGCTTTGGTTTTTGCTAGAATAGGATCCCATGCCGGTGGAACTTTCCAACCATCTTCTCTATTGAACTTAGAACTTTAATGTAATAAAACTGTTATGTTCTCCAGCCCTGCGACTGATTTTGGTTATGATTTGCTTAAAATTAAGTTGAAAAAGAAACACCCAACGATCGTACCTTAGAATTCAAAAGCCTGCTAATATTCTTCTTCTCCGAGTTGATGCTGTTGGTAGACGAAGACGCGTCTGATGAGAAGGCGGAGTACTGAGGGTTCTTGATGAAGGTGGGCGGTAATATCTGTTCTAGGCGATCGAACGCAAAGAAAACTATGCGGACCAGGTCGTTCTGCCGGTTGTCTGTGAGAGAAACAATGTTTTTATTAGTTGAAGTGAGTTGATGCGGTATATTTAAAAGCATAGGTACTTAAATTACGTATTTAACGGTCTTGTTACAATAAACTTAGTACCCGGTTTAAGCCAAGACTAAATATTAGCCCACAAATTTGAAATGAATGACACATATGTGACATAACCTGATAGAGAAACGCTTTTCTGATTGGTCGGCTAGTATTTGGTCCTGGTTTGAAGCTGGTACTAAGTTTTTGGTATTAAGGCCGTAACCGCGTTATTACAAAAACTTAGTTCTGAGTTTAAGCCAGGGCTAATATTATTAACTAGCGAATCAGAAAAGCGCTTTTTTATTAGGTTATGTCACGAACGTGACATTCATTCCTCTGTTGTCGGCTAATATTTAGACCTGTTTTAAACCTGGTCAATTTTTTTTGTAGTAACACCGTAAAAGATTAAAACAATAACAATAACCTGTCAAACCTTTACGGATCATGTTTCCAGACACAATAGAAAATTAATTGTTATCGGCCCGCCCGCGGGTCTTATGAGGTTTGGCAGGTTTAACAGAGCGGCATTTACTCCCTTACTACTAAAATATTCGAAAGGATACGTGTTAGATTCGTGCTTTAGGGTTAATTGTGAGCTTGAATGTGTCCATCTTCTCCATCCATCTTCTTGAAATCTTAAATAAGTGACTGTTTTTACATTTCACAATATCGAAAACGCAAAGCACGATCTATTAGAATTAGAAGCTTGAAACTCCGTCAATTTTGGAGCTTACCCCTTTATTCATAAAACTTATCTGACCTATAACCTACATGTGGTTAGTTGTCCCTTTCTGACGAAACAAATGTCAAATATGACAAACAAAGACTTAAGAATTTAGTGTCAAATCCGCTATAACAGTCATGTTGGACGTTTATGAAAATACTATATATCCAAAACCAAAGAAGCAGCAGAAGACTATAAATCGATAAAAATATATATTGAGCTATTGACGACCGTCTTGGTGTAGTCGTTCGCGCACCGGACTACTAAACCAGGCGGTTGCGGGTTCGAATTCCGCAAGGGGCAAATGTTTTTGTGATGAGCACGAGCATTTGTACTTAAGTCATGGATTATCCTAGTCACCATAGCACAAGCTCACGCTTAGTTTGGGGTTAGGTAATTGGTGTGTTTGTTAAACCAATTTATTTATTTATTATTATTAGGTTACAGTACCGTTACCATGAGTTTACGGTGGTTTTACTCGCTAGCGACGACGTAAAAAAAGTGTATAGAAAATTTTAATTTTCCAAGTAACCGCTAGAGGCGCTGTGCAATTTTCCATAGTAACGGTACAGATGTTTTAATGAATAATGATTTTAGACACTGAAAATTGTGTGTAAGGGAGTGAAAAGGGTGAAAGTTTGTATTGGAAATATGTCATTATCTCGAGCGAAGTCGCCGGAAAATGCTAGTCTTTAATAAATACTAACCAAGTAAAGCAGCCTTGGGAATGGTGATGGTGTCCTCCGAAGCCTTCCACTGGTCCTGGGTGATGAGCGATGGGAATGTCTCGTCTTCCACATTCTTGACTTCCAATACTCTGACGGAAAGACCTGCGAAAAAACATTTATATGAATTACAATGCGCCCTGAATAGTTTCTTGATGAATCGGTAGAAACAATAAAAGCACAAACAAAATTAAAAATATTCGCAACTTTTCTTAATATTCCGTTTTTTTTTAATTTTCCGCTCAAAAGTGCGGTTGTTTCAATTGATTCGGATTACAAAATGACTATTTTGAAAACGCTTTGACTGGCTAGTGTGCCAACGTTTCCAATAATTATTAAGAGATTTGGTAAATCACTTGCTAAACTGAATTGAATTAGAGATTTCCTTCGCTACCTAGCTAAGGTTAAGCACATGTTTTGTTAAAAATTGATCGTAAATTAGTAGAGCATGAGTAACAATCACCAAGCGAACCAATCTATTTGTTATATGATCATGTGATCTCTTCTGAGGGCCTCAAAACTACATATATACTCACAGATATTCTTAACGACTTGCAAGATGGTCTTCTCTTTGGTCACAGCATCAGCTAGCAAAAAGGCGTTTTCTTCCAACTGAGTCAGCAGAGCGCTGGCGGCGCGGTTCTGAGCGTCTGCGCTGAGATCCGCCCAGGAGGCACGCTGGCTTTCTTCTAGAAGATTTGACCCTGTGGAAAGAAGAAAGACACACGGTTAGCGACTGAGTTAACAAGCATGTTGGTTTCCTTCCGGAAGATTGAAGATTGGGACAAGAATAATGATTTGTGTTTGGTTAGAGGATGCCCAAATGTTGGTTCATGGTACCTTGCAGACTCCTCCATAGCAGAGACCGGAAAACCCCTTTTCAAAGTTAAGCCTAATGATAGGGTAACCTTATTATAAGGTAACCTAATCAATAGGGTTACCCTATTGATTGGGTTTCCTTATGTATTTAGGTTACCCTTTGAATGGGGTTTAAGCACTTACCATTAATTTAAGTGTTACCCTATTGATTACCTATCTCTTTTTCTCGCGTTCAAGTGGACAAGAGAAAGAGATAGATCTGTTGAAGCCGACCGAAGCCTGACTTTTAGGTAGGATAACCTATTAATTGACAATTTCGGTTCTGAGTCAGAGTCGTGGGCCGTGGCGTCCCGAACCGAGCCGAATCCAACCAATCGGCTACCGGCTGTTAGTAAGAAGCGCAATAATAAGTCTAATGTTTAGCGCGTAGAAACTAAAACAGCTTGGTCGCATTCTAAACCCTTTACTTTAAAGGTAACCCTATCAAGGGGTTTTCAGAAACGCAGGTGCTTACCGCAATGAATTGATAACCATATTGAATTAGGTAAGTCGATGATAGGGTTACCTGTTTGATAGGGTTTTTGAAAACAAGTCTATCAAAAACCCGAACAAAAACCCTTTTAAGGGTAAGCGGTTCCGGTCCCTGCTCCATAGGGGTACCTCGTACACAGGGGTACCTCATTCATCCGAGAGTAAAATAAAACGTTGTTCATACAATCAGTTCTGCTAATTCCCTATTGCTAGTAATCCTCTTGTAAAATATTTTTCATGATGTAACGATTCGTCACATTACAAAAAAAATACCGATGTAATTAATGGATAGACACACTGGCCCTTCACAGAGCGCCCCCTTGAGTGGTAAAAACGGGTGTCTGAGTTCGATTCCTGCCTGAGGTAAGTAGCTGTTTGCATTCAAGTGTAACAAACACTACTGCATACATTGTTGTTGCTAGTCTTAATCTTTTTTAGCTATGAGGACATAGCTTACCAGTCTTAATAACTCCAAGCAGCATGTCAGTGACGATGGCCTCTCTCTGCCTAGGATCGGGGAAGGTCTGAACGTTGTGTGACATGCGTTGCGCCAGTTTCTTCATTATTGTGGTGGTGGTCATCATGTCGCCTCCGTATAGGGTCTTGGATGATGTAACCTGCGGAAGGAGAGAAATTTTGAATGGGAGTGACTTCAAACTATGTATGAACCACTGGTGAAAACTTGTAATGCTTTAGTACGCTTAGTTTGGGGCTAGGTAATTGGTGTGTTTATTGAAATAATTTGTAAAGTTTTAAATTTTTGCTATCGTGCAAAAAACCGAACTAGATCAATAACTTTTAAATTTTACTATGGGCAAAAACAGAACTCTACTGGTCGTAGCCCGATACGCCCTTAGCCAATTTTTTTACAATTTTGCCCTTTTTTTTAGGAAAAAAAATTACTAATGCTTTAGTACTATAGCCATTATTCTGTATGCTAAATGCAACATTGACAGCTAAGTCTTTCCTTACTGAATATCCTTACTAATATTATAAATGCTTTAGATTAGAAATAGTTTCAGGCCAGGGTCTCAATGTATGTATGTATATCTCAATGGAGCGGATGCGATGAGCGATGCTCCATCGTCCTGCTAATAGCGGCTTGAGGGAATTCGCGGAGGTATTAGTGGGTATACTTGACTTGCTGCCATCCCCAGGGCAGTAGGTATGCGTAAAGGATTTCCTCCGCGTTAAAAAAAGTATCTTCAATGTATGGATATTGGCTATTTGTCGGGATATAAAAAAACATGAGGCAAATTGGGGCATGAAAGATTATTAAATCTGACATTTGCACAATTACAGTTAAAATTTTGATGTAAGTATTGTATGCGAATGATTAATAGCTTCAAATCTCTTGGTAAAAAGCCAATGATGTATCTAATGAGAACATACCTGTGCCAGATCGTTGCTGATGCTGAGTAGGGACTCCCCCTCCCTCACTCTGGCCTCCAGGCTGTTCAGCCAGACGGATCGGCACTCGCTGAGATCCGGAGTGGATCCGAACCACTCTGGTATCGCGTCGGCTGGAAGAAAGAGTATTATGATGAAGGGCATCGTAACGTTTATTATGGAGCGTTTGTACTCCCAACAGGTATTAGGTTCGCAGTTTCTTAGGTCTAAGTACTAGTTTATCAAGAATTCAAATTGGAGAATATTGTTGAAGTAACTTCAGTCTATCCTAGGTGATAAGATAGAAGTGAAGAGTTATCTATCATTTCTTATGAGTACGTTTTGTTATGTTGTTTAGTTAAACGTGTCATGTTAACACGTTAGGTTCATTTAATTATCTACGTAGTTGGAAGGTTAAAAAGGTCAGTCTTTAAGATAAACTGTGTATGTCTATCATCTACATAGATGTAATAGGCAATGATTTATTTATTTATTTGCAAGTACACAGGTTGTATAACTTAAAAGTAACACTATATGTGCACACCCCACAGCAACAGCCATATAACCTATTATGTAGGTAAAGGTCTACTGTTTTTTAGTGTTAATCATCTACTATGTATAATATTTACATAATATAACTGCTACATGCCATTTTTTTTTGAATTAGGTATAGGTACATGATGTGAATTACGTATAAATAAGATCAACTGTGTCAATAGATAAAATAAAATCATATCTAGGGCTAGTAAGTCAGATAATAAATAAGAAAACATAAAAAGTAAGTGTGCATGTTTATTCTTAACAACTATGAACCGATAAGTTCGTCAGGCGTGCGGGGGGGAAGGAAGCGCCAGTCGATCGACTGTCATAAAAAATCCCCCGCAACACCACCCCCGCTGACTAGCATACCTCGCCTCCCGCACGTCTGGCGCTTGGCAGGAGGCTTGGCGGACTAAGCTAAGAAATAACTTACCATAAGCAAAATCAGAAGTGGTGGATGGATGTTGACTTGAAGCCTGCGCGTCAGGGAGACTGGCCCCGCCTCGGTAGTCTATAAGATGTTCTGGTATGTCACCATCTCGGCCTATGAAGTAAATTATTCTGGATCAGTTAAAATTTAGCACAAATACACAATAAAATTTAGCACAATTGGAGATCAATCACGCTTAGAACAAAAAGACATGATTTTTTGTATCGTAATGTTTATCGTTGAATGGGACTCTTAAAATCATTGTAGGTTTGTGAAGACCAGTACTCGGTTCATAGATCTATTTGCAAAGATTGAAGCTTTTATTAAAGTGCAAACAAAAGTACTACATCAATAACTAAAATTTTATTATGGGCAACTACGGAACACTTGGTCGTGGCGCACTTGGCTTTTTTTTACCTTTTGCGCATTTCCAATTTTTTTTACATTTGTTGCAGCAATAACCACCAGTACTGCTTATAGCAAACCTTGCAATTTTAATAGACTCTAACATATTAAGCACAATACCTTTGAGCAGAGCTTCAGAGCCCAATCTCCTGATCAGCTGCAGCTGCCTGTCCAGCACTTGGCCAGGCTGATCCAGCCCCAGGTCGTGGTAGTTCTCCCCCGATTGGAGACCAGGTCCCCTCCTGCGAGGAGTCCGCTTGTCCTCCTCAGTGAAGTGGTGAGGAGTTAGGGTACATCTGAAAAAAGATTTTGGGTTAAAAAATTTGTTTAAGCGTTTTTTATGACCGCCTCGGTGTAATGGATCGTGCCCCGGACTTATAAACCAGGCGGTTGCGGGTTCGAATCCTGCAAGGGGCAAATGTTTGTGTTATGAGCACAAGCATTTGTACCTAAGTCATGGATGTTTATAAATATATGAGTAGGTATGTCTATCCGTTATCCTAGTCACCATAGCACAAGTGCATGCTTAGTTTGGGGCTAGGTACCTAATTGTTGTGTTTGTTGAAACAATTTATTTATTATTTATTGTTTTTTATTTGGAACATACCTCTATAATCGAATCAAAGCTGATTGTTAATCTACCGAAAGGGTTATTTAAAAAACACTTATACCCTCTTAAGGGCCGATTCTGTTGCTCAAATATAGGTAGCAACATTCTAGAGAACCACATCGAAATCAGAAAAAGTATTTTTATTTACTAAGACGCTTGATATTTGTTGTACTTCCTTTGGGAAAAGTTTTTTTTCCGTTAAGTAAGTTCAACAACTATCCATTGGTTCGGGAGGGTTGGTAGATTGGTTGTGCTTTTGGTTGAATTTGAAAAAAAATGTCCACGAAACTCTTTTGAAATTTTAATGTTGGTTTCATAGATAATGTTTTTATTTTTAATTAACTTATGAACTAATTGTAGTAATTAGGCACCAAAATTAGCTTTTAAGAGGTTATTGGTGTTTTACGAATAATGTAAAAATGTTCCTTATAAAAAGTAATACTCACTTCCACCGGGCAAGTCCAGTGGCGCCCCCTGGGCAAGGCTGGAGGGCGTACGAACCGGCTAAAGTCCAGTTCCACTCCAGACCTCTTGCGATGACTTGGGGGCAGTACGCTCTTCTGCCTAGAGGGGTTGGGTTCGTTGCTGGAAAAGAACAGAGCCGATTTTAATGGGTACAAGGAATTGCTAGTCACGGCGTACAGTCACGACGGGAGTGATGAAATGTAAACAGTATTAATGTCATTGTGGTAAGGTTTCCAATCGAATAAGCCTGTACATAATTAACGTTAATTAGTGTACACTTATGCCAAAACACACGAAGCTCGTTTTTCAAGCCAGGATAGCAAGCTTCAATACGCTTTAGAAGTTACAGACAGGTGTCAGTCGAAAACTAGTAAACATTTTTGCTAAAAAAGCAATCATCATCATATCAGCCTATTGCAGCCTACTGCTGGACTTAGGCCTCTCCAAGACTGCGTCAACTTTCGCGGTCCTCCGCTTCTCGCATTCAGCTAAAAAAAGCCAGAGAAGCAATCATCCAAAGAGAATGGTATGTTTCGGGTTAAATACTTGGTAACCACTTCTTCAAGGGAACTTGTATTATTGATCCTGAGGTTTTTTTATTGAGGGCAGACTATTATGCATAGATAAACCGCCTTTACAGTACAGGCACGAGCAGGCAGAAAATATTTTATGATTAACAGCTAAGAAGTATAGATACTTACAGAATGCCTTATCAAAGTCATCATCAGCTGTCTCAGGTCTGCTTTCCTTCGGCGGCTCCTGAACTGGTGGTGAGGACTCTGAGTCTTCATCCTTGACAGGCCATTGCATAGTTTCTTCTGTAACTGCTGTGGAATACAATATGGTCAATAAGTAATGGGTAAGCTAAGACCGCCACTGGTAAATACCAAATTTAGGAGATGTAAAGTGGGATGAGGTAAGTTAAGGTAATGGGCTATGTTAATCTAGTAAAGGATCTAACTAAATGATATGTTTTTTAATCTTGTGATAAACCTCAAGGTACTTCCAGAATTGAACTGGTGAATATAATGTAAGAATGGATTGATCGGACTGGTTTGAAGAAATGGTGAATATAAGCAGATTTTTGGTGACTAAATTAGGTCATGACTACGTTTATTTTATATAAGTCTGTTAGCCATCTGTCTTTCTCTGTCTATAGCAAACGATTTATGTAGGTGGTGGGTGCAGTTAAACACCACCTTTGATAGCTGTGTAAGCCTGTGGGGGAGCATGGTCTTTCGCTCCGCAGATTTAGATTCCCGAAGGAGGCGCTGCGCCCATCTAATGGCGTCTCTCTCTCTCTCTCTGATGAGCTAGTTCATGTTAAGTCTGTCAATTCAAGTCTGTTAGTGCCTGCTCAGCAAAGCTTCTGGCTATGCTTTGCAAAATATCCAAGCCAGGTCTGACGATCGTAGACTTATTCTATGATGACGAAACACTTTTTAACAACTTACCACTTTCATCTTCCTTGGTCGGTTTATCGTTTCTCGGGTTGTCCGTCTCAACAGCTTTGGGCACGTCCTCTTTGACATCAGGCAAGCTCACCCGAGGGATCTGAGGAGGGTCCCGTTCTGATGAGGAGTCAGGCTGCCGGGTGGTGGCCTTCTGGAAGCAAGTACTTTGTTAGCCCTGTGGTGAATATTAGGAGGGAGTTTTTGGAAGTCGAAAGGCGTGAATTGCCATTGTTATATACGTCCTGTTTATATATTGCGGTCTAGCTCAATAATTAAGTAATTTATTGAAGTCAAGCCACATTAAATCTGTGATCTGTTTGTATACCTTTCATAAATAAGCAAATGCTAAGGTTAGAGAGCACAAATCTTTTCGGAGAGCTTGGAGGTAATAAAATATGAAGTTCTACGTTGAGGGCAGAGTTTATTCTTGCAAATAATAGATTTTGTTGCCTTATGTACTAAAATAATGCTAACTATGCATTCACCTGTATATTTTTTGTAGAACTATTGATTGATATTAAAAATTAAGACCAAATTCTTCTTCTATTGACATTAGAACCGATCACTTCATGAGAACACTGCCTTTCCTAAGAGAACGCATAAAGGACTTCTTCCTCCGCATGAAAAAAGGTGGAACATGCTTTATCTCTTCATCAAGGTCTACATACCTTAGTACCAATATCCCCCAACTTCACCTCAGGCGGTAAAGTGATGTGTGGCCTGAAGGTAGGGGGAGTGATCACAGTAGGTTTCTTTCTCTCGCCAACTTGGACGATGACGGGATTCTTCGGCCCGGGGGGCGCGGTGGACCGCCAGACGGTCGGCTGGGAGGTGATCAGCCAAGGGGGGGACGGGCGGTTTGTCGTGCTAGTTGTTGATGCTGGAATTGAGGATTTGATAATGTTACAAAGTATTGGGTTGTTGCAACAATCGCACTAACTGCCGAACTTAGAGACGTCAATTAAAGGTAATCCTTCATTAAGTCTCATGCCGTCCTTTTCTATTTCATTGAAAAAGAAAGTGACAGAGCGAAACTTAATTATAGATTAAATTTAATTGACATCTCTGAGTGCGAAGCTAGTCTTATTATTTGTTTTATGCCATAATATAGTCATCTCGACCAATGATTTGTCCATTGTAGCAGCTCTTTTGATTATAGCTAGATCGAAATAAATAGAATCCCGGATTTGCTAGATTTTTAAGGGAGTGAGTTTTGGTATCTCATCCGGGTGTATTACATGCTGCCCTAGATGTATCTTCTTTAGCTCATAAGCGGTGCATGAGCAGAGCTCAGACCGAATAAAAAAAATATTTGATCTGAGGAGCAGAGTATATGCAATATCTGTTTATCACACCAAGTACTCTCAAGTTATGTCCTCCTAGCCGAATTCCAATCACGGCAGTCAATCTCAATCGAGATAATCCGCTGCGCGAGACATATTATAGTGGACAAGTATGTGCGCAATACACAGGTGCACTCTCTGTTCCTTCACTCTCAAGTTTCAGTGGGACGACATTCCTACATGACCGGAGAGAGATAAGTCGAAGGACCAACGGCTCTCAGAGCTGTTGCAAAATTTTTTCAGGACAGAAAAACCCAGAAACAAATTCCGGCCCCACCAGAGGTTGAAACCCAGAACCTCTGGAATAGAAACCAACGTGCTGACCACTAGACCAACGAGGCAGTAAAGTTTATCTCTATAATAATTTAAGAGCTACACTCTTGTGGGTGGAGTTATTAAATTTAGGTCTTATATGATAATAATGATGGTATTTTACCTGGTACACATTGGTAGTGCGCTTCTAGATATTTCAGCGTGTTTGGACATGGATCGCCGAAGACGGTTGTACTCGCCAATATACTGCAATTTTGGTGCATACTACATCTGTGGACAAAGAATTTTCATATTAATTAGCATCAGACCTGATTACTCGTTGAAGAACCATTTTTTATAAGCAGATCGGTTCCATTGAGTCATACCAGAAGACGACATGAAAATAGTAAAAGGGGATAGTACAGTTGGCTGCAGGCAAGGTTACCTATTTGAACTTTCTCTGTAAATTGCTGTACTCTTATTTTTTCTATTATGTAGAGCAATAAAGAGTTATCTATATATTTAAAGACAGCTTGCGCAATTGGCATATATATACACACATCAACACTGTCTAGGGATATACAAAACATAGTATTATTATATCCAAAATATCCCTAGACAGAGTTAATTAGTATATATCGTATCCTGCCAACTTTTCATATCTACAACCTTATTTTGTGGTTCTTACAAACGGTGAGAACCCCATTAAAACTAAGGAGTTCACCAATTTTCAACCTCGATTGACGGTTAATTTGACAATATCCCTATACAATATATGTCAAACTAGCAGTTCCCCGCGACTTCGCCCGCGCCAAAAGTCGGATTTTCCATACAAATTTTCATCCTCCATTTCACCCCCTGATTATTTTATATCGCGACAAAAAGTAGCCTATGTCCTTCCCGGTATCTCAAACTACCTCTGTGCCAAATTTCATTTGATTCGGTCCAGTAGTTTCGGAGCCTATTCGATGCAAATAAACAAACAAACAAACAAATCTTTCCTCTTTATAATATTAGTGTATAGAAGTATAGATAGTATAGACAATGCTAAACCGGCTTATTCAAAATCGAACAAGTGTTGGTGAACTCCAGGCTTAGACCCGTCAAACGGCGCGTAATGACGTCATGTGTAATAATGACCAATCTGCCATTTGCATGAGTGCCTGGGTTCCGTATACCCGTGCAGTTTATTGGCAATCTCGCAACGCTAACGTGATAAACTTGGGTGTAGGCAATATTTAATTTTAGCCAATTTTCGAAGGCCCCGACTCCGCGTTCTGTATGTAGCATGATTTTAGACGCGAATGTGATAACGAGAGGAGTGTAATGATGCTTTTTCGTAAATTGTTTTTTTTTGTGGAAATATTTTTATTATTGCGGCAAGGTAAAAGTATAAAGTAAAGTAAAGTAAAGTTAGCCTACATAAATCCCACTGCTGGGCAAAGACCCTCACCTCAATTATGAGGAGGTACGGTCACAAGCAATGAAATGTATACAAATAAATTTTTATGCTATATTAATAATGTATACGAATGCAGATGTATACATATTAATGCTCGTGACTGTACGAGTAATACTCCACCTAGGCTGTCAGATGACAAACCTCACTAGGCTGTCAGATGTTATCAAGCCGCCCTCGGGCCTCTGGCCTATAATGCTTGTAGGTAAATTGAATTCCGAAAGTACAGATGGGATTCGAACCCATAACCCTATTGACAGTAACTGAGCTTACAAACCACGTTCTGTCAAAAACTTACTTCGATAGATTTTATTTAACGACAAGTACTTATTACGCCATATTTAATTCGATTTCCATTTATCTAAAATCTGTTTTTATTTTATCTCTTAGTTGTTTGAAATTAACTAATTAATTGACACACAAAACACGTTTTTAATGATAGTTCAGAAAGCTTCAAGTCCTAGTGCAATAAAATGAAACTTGGTTCCGTATGTCTTAGGACGAGTTAGACAAAACTAGGGAACTTTTTATAACTTATAAAAATCATAATCATAACACGGAAACCCCCTATTAAACATTGAACTAAATATCTGATATACTAGCAGATGAGTACGAGAAAATATCTATTAATATACAATTACTGAGTATACATATAGAACTATAGATAACTCTTTACCACTAGACATAAAAAAAAAAAAACAATACAATTTAAAAACAGAACGACGTAAAGTCGTAATTTTCTTAGCCAGAGGTTACCAATACATGTTTAATTTTTCAGCCGTTTTAGTATTTTTTGATATTCATATTTTGTATAGGCATTCTGTCAAACTAACCATCAATCGAGGTTCACCGATTGTTTAAAAATTGGTAAACTCGGATGTTAAATATATAAGTATTTGTTCCTTAAGTTTTAGTTAATAGTCGAAATCTTGAAAACACAATTATTTTACTTTTTTTTAATCTTTTATTATTATAAGGTCCTAACTTTAAATTTAGAGCGGGCCCCTAACTTCTTATAACATTACGAATCGATAAGCATAACAATTTTTCGATCAATTAAAAGCTTTTTATTTCCCCGTCTAAATCATTTGTATTTTAATTAATTGATTTAATACGATCTTGTAATATGATATCGAATACCTACTAATTGGTGACATGATACCGTTTCATGTTTTAATAATGCCTTGAGTCTGATTGATCAAAGATAGTATCAATTTGAATAGATCTTCTTTTGATTCACTACAAATATTTTTTACGTTTTTAAAAAGTAAATCGATAAAAACAACTCATATTTTTTGCATGTATAGTATTATTGTGACCTTTAGCAATTTTTTTGTAAGTACCTTTTACTCGTTTCTAAAAAAATTACTTTAATATTTATAATAGCATAGGTAATTGTCGCAACTTTTTGTGTGTTTCTGAAATAATATGAACTATGTTGTTTCTGTCTATGACTGTTTTTGCCTGCTAGCTAATAAGTATCTTCTCTAAAACTACGAACTAAGTATTTTAAGGCAATAGTGAATATGTATTAAGATAGATAGACAGATATGAAGCACCCTGGACCGTGTTTACACGTCACATCAAACAGGTGTGATTATTGTGACAACGATCAATTACGTGCTGTAGAAAATTCATAAAAACAATATTTTTTTAACAAGCAGTTGGTACTTACAAGGAGTAGGTTATTTGTCTACTAATGTAAAAGAAAATTAAAAGTATCTAATAGGGAGGAGAAACATAATGAGATTGGGACATAGTGGGACGCATGCATTGGCCGGCCACCCACTGACCTATTTTAAACGTAAATGAACATGTTTATTTTATAGTCTTACTAAATCCTTGAGCTAAGTTTTAGTTATTGTTTATCGTTAAAACAGTGTTGTGCTAATCAAACGAGTTATTTAAAAAAGGCATTATTTATTAATAACATAACAAATTCGCAATTGATTACGGCTCATTACCAAAATAACAGTATTTACACAAAATGGCACTATGAAACTGAAATTAGCAAAGCCCCCGAAATAATTTAAACCGCGAATGTGACGGTTAAATGTTTAATTTGGACAATATCAATAACGGCGGATTATCCGTGACCTGTTTTCGTATTAGGCTTTGCCTGGTGTACTCGGCGGGACGTTTTACTAAGTATACATAAATTATATAGGTTTAAATAAAACACCAAAAATTCGCACACGGGCAGGATTTTTACCCACGACCTTTGGCTTGAGGTCAAATAGCACTGCAAGTGTTAAAAAATCTTAAAACTATTATCCAGATATTTTTTAGTGTATTAAACCACAGCGTAGGAGATTAATAGTGTAATCTAACATGCATGTATTATGTGCATATCCCGATGCTATATCGTAACTGTTTTTGTACTTCTCTAGATTGAGTGAATTGTATTCTTTTAGAGAAATAAATGTCATATCTTTAACTTGCCATTATCTAGATGGTTTTTAGCGCATTTCACCTCTCCGTCGGAGATTGATAGGAATAGAGGTCTACTGCGGCTGGCCAAAACAAGATGTCTCTGTTACTTTATTACTCTCCTGATTACTCCACGAAAATATGGAGAGCCTTTCTGAAGGTCACCGAGTTTAGCACAGATCAGACAGAAAAAAGAATCAAAAGACTATAAAAAAGATATAAAATGGGGGCATGAACGCGACGTGGGCAAAAGGACCTTGTGGTGGACTGGTCACATTCACAGGCATTTGTGTGCGTGACCACTGAGCATCGAGACTTGAATTGCTGTGCTTCTTATGGTTACATGATTAGATCACACTTAGATCATTTTGGCGACTTAGGATCGCGTAGAATTACCGAGTAATAATTACATATCTCTTCTTTCTATGATCTGAGGTAGGCTTGCTGATCTTTTAATATAATAACCGCTATTTTGAGTAGCAATACCAATTAATCATTCGGTGTTGCCACTCTTGACGACCGTCTTGGAGTAGAGGTCCGCGCTCCGTACTACAAAACCAGAGGTTGTGGGTTCGAATCCCGCAAAGGGCAAATGTTTGTGTGATAAGCAAGCACAAGCATTTGTACCTAAGTCATGAATGTATAAACGTATATAAGTATGTCTATGGGGCTAGGTAATTGATGTGTTTGTTGAAACAATTTATTTATTTATTAAATATCCACTCACTTGCTATGTAAAACCCGCAAACTCCTATTCGACATGCAGTTGACGCTCCAGTCAATGTTGCCATGGTCGTTGCAAATTGTTATTGAGAACCTTCCATAGTTAGCCCTTATGAGGTGGATGACGAAGCCCTCACTGCATCCGATTTTCAGCATCTTCCCTTCACACGCGTATGCTGTCTCGTATCTTGGTTCTGTAAAGTGAGAGAGGGCATGAGAATGAGAATACGGTTGCGTAAAAAATCTAGGGTTGTAGGAAAAAAACTTTTGTATGGTGAACTTAATGTAACACTTTTAAAAAGGGTACGGTAATGCGAAAATACAAGAACACATTAATGAGACATTCAGTTTAATTTGGTAGTACAATTTACACATACAAACACTGGCTCACTGGCGTAGCAAGAACATACAAAAATTCGTCAAGTAACTAAAATGCTCGGTAGCTCAATTGCCCGAATATCAAAGAGTAGTTCAGTTTGAAGATGGTTAATGGATTTTTGAGTGCGAAATTTACTTAACCTACATTTTTTTTATACGTCTAGACCGATGCCAAATAGCAAGTAAGTAAAAAAAATACAAAAAAGGTTTTTAACCTTTTCTGTTTAAGTTGTATATTAATTTCATCGGCTTGCAATATCCAATCCTATATCGGCACACAAAGATACATAATTCCGTTAAAACATTTTCATCAAATGTCCATTCAGTTTGCTCAAAAAATCATTTCTGAAAACCTCTTGTTTTCGAATCGTTCAGAAATTGATTATGAAACGTTGTGTCGACAGTTTTTCTTTTTGTCCCGAACGGCGCAAATGGTTCCCTACAAGAGATGGGCAACATTCTCAAAGCCCCTAAAATTGGGACGTCCCGATTTTACCTGTAACCTGTATCGTTGTCATAATAGTTATACGTTACTATTACTTATTGACCATAGTAGGTATTTGTTTTTACTCAGTAAATATACACTGTCTGTCAGTTTGATAAGGCCAGTAATTAGTTCTTTTAAGATTTAAAGGGAAGCTGTTTAATATGATGGTGAAGTTTAGAATGGGTCACACTTAGTAGTAAGCAGTTAGTTTTACACTCCACAACTTACATTTGCTTGGGATGAAGCGCTTAATTAATTAAACAAAGCTATGATCTACAGGTCCTTAAAGGCCTTAAATAATGTAAGTTTATTGTGACACAAATATTATGGTCATTTTATTCGAAATTTCTTTCGCGTTTTTAGCGTAGCGTATTATTCTATATACGTTAGCCACCGTGGTCCCAGATATTTATGTCCCGATTTCCGCCATTTTGCCCGCACGTTGGCGACACTGTCCCGACCGTTTAATTGGGTTTATTTGCGGAAAGATGAATGTTGTTTTCCGCCTGTTTTCCGAAAGGAGCCTGGATTATTTTTTACCGTGTGTTTTCTCATCTTTGATGTTTTTATGGTACCATTCGGATCGATTGTAAATCTGTGTGAAAAATTTTGCATTAAATTATGGGCAATGCAATTGCACCCGTTATACACGGTTACATTGCAAAGATTAAAAAATATTTTATTAAGTTACTGATTCTGAGACACTCCTGAAAATTTGGTACCTCTTTGCAATGTAGCCCTGTATTTTTGAGGACCAATAATCAGCGACTAACAGCGCATCATCAGTAGCGTTGTACAGGTCCTCACGTGGGCACGTAGGACAAGAGAATAGGTAGGTACGCCAAGAATGAAATTACCTAGCCAAAGAGTGGAATGCCCTGCCTGCGTCTGTTTTTCAGAGTGCTTATAACCCGAAACTCTTTAAGGTGCGTATAAATAGGATCTATCGTAGACTTTATCTTTGCTCTCGGACTAAGATGAAGATCACGAGTTAGCCAATTACTCAAAAACATCTACCTAAAATATATTACTAAATATAACACGTCACCGAAAAACAAACATTAAGTTATTATAAAGAGAATGATGAACCCAGTGCTGGTTTATGCACAACATAATATATTATCTTACTAACAAATGTTATTTTTTGATCAGCCGGTTTAGAATTATTTTACATATTTTGTATAAGAATTCTGTCAAATTGACCGTCTATCGACGTTTACCAGCTGGTTAAGGATTGGTGAACGCGGGTCTTAGGTTACTAAAAAAAATTAAATTTTTTTTTATAAAAGCTAGGGCGTCACTGATGGCTGTCCGCTATCCGTTTTACACGCAAGCTTTTATAACAGCATGTCTTTTGAATTGTTTCTATGAAATTGTTTATTTATACTATATTGGATAAGGACTGCCTCGTTGGTCTAGTGGTCAGCACGCTGGGTACTTTCCACGAGGTCCCGGGTTCGAATCCCGGGTCGGGCCGAAAGTGTTTGTTTTTGTCTTGAAATTACTCAGACACAGCTCCGGAGTCAGGAAGTTGGTGGTGTTAACACCCCCGTGCCTCGGAAAGCACGTTAAGCCGTTGGTCCTGCGCCTGATCTCTCTACGGTCATGTCGGACTGAACGGAATTATGAGAGTGAAGGAATAGAGAGTGCACCAGTGTACTGCGCACACACTTGTGCACTATAATATGTCCCGCGCAGTTGGCTAATCTCTTTTGAGATTTGAGATAGGCCGCCGTAGTCGAAATTCGGCTAGGAGGACATTATTATTATTATACTATATTATTATACATTACCTACTGAAATGTATTGTGAATAGGTGATTTTGTTTTATTGTTCGTACTCAAGCCTGTCTCTCCTTTTTACATTTTCGTTTTTTCATGTAATTACCTGATCCCCTTACCCTGGCTTGGCTATGTCTTGTAAATTGTTTCCACCCTTATAAAGTGGACTCTGGACATGAAATATAAATCATTTTTATGACCCCTAGCCCCCTCACACCCTAAATTAGGGGGGTGACTAGCACTTTTGACGGTAAGGGTTTCTTTTATAGTTGTTCAAAATAGTTATTTTTCTGGAAAACCTTTAGTGGATAAAATAGTGTAAAATTCAGTTTTGAAAAGCTATAGTATAGACTGGTGTTGCCTAAATTGTAATTTTATTATGTACTTTGCCTGATATTCGTGCCTTTTATGTATTTTCGTGTGTAATGTGATGTCCATTTGTTAATAAATGTATTTTCATTCTTTCTTTCTACTATCCAACGCGGAAACGCAGCCAGCATTCTCTGCCTCCTTGCCTTACCGACACGGTTTTTTTAATAAGTAAGTTATATTATTAATACTTGAAGTATTGTTTGTTTTTATCTGTTTAAAAATAAACAACGTCACAATGTTTTAGTAACCACTACTAGTACCCACTTAATAGCATAAAACAATACCTATTAATATTTTATTATCCATCGAGAAAGAGAGGGTTTATAATTGTTGACATCATGATCATTTGATACTTTTTAAATACCACCTACTTATAGTACTACTTAGTACAACTTAATTACATAATAATACCTATTTATGTTTCGTTATCCATCTAATTAAATCGAGAAAGAGAAGGTAGGTAATAAAATATTTGAAATTTGACATTTGATACTTTTTACTATTAATTTGATTGTGGTGTAGGTACGGGAATCATGGCCAAGATTGTAAGAGCCTCCATACATACTCCAGATCCAGATATTATAATATGACTCCAGATATCTCCTAAAACATCCCCTGACGGAAAGCTACGAGTGTATGAAAAATGCTGTGTGACCCGTTATTTTTGCAGCCCATTGAATTCATGAATTTTTGTGACATAAAAAACTTTAAAAAAATAAAGTCAGCCTATTGGATCCCACTGCTGGGAAAAGGCCTCACCTCAACTATAAGGAGGAACGCGCCATACTCCACCACGCGAGCTCAGTGCGGATTGGAGGGGTGTCATAAGGCAAGTGACTAACCTTACAGTCAGATGTTATCAAGCCGCCCTAGGGCCTCTGACTAGGCTTAACGACTAATACCAAGAGATATTAGCCGGGACCAACTGCTTAACGTGCCTTCCGAAGCACGGAGATGCTTGTCATGGTCGTCACTTTAATGGTCGGAATGGTCAGTCAAGAACTTAGTTTGGATTAATATTAGCATTTATCTAATGTAGGGCATCACTGCATCCAGTCATCACTATAAGATTTATCGATATTATAGTCTACCTTACACAACCCTATTAAGTATACTCTTCACCCTTTCTTAACCGGGGTTTTGTTACACTATCGATCTTATCGATGCAAAATGCAGCTTCGCGTGCCGAGTAGTGTGGAAATCAATATCGATAAGAATCGCCTTAAGCTATTTTCGCGGGGAAATCAGAATTTTACATCGATTATTCATGTTCCAAGATAAGGGATTTTAAATAGAATGATAGATTAACTATTCCTATAGATATCGCATGAAACTTGCAGTCGCAGGATGTTTTTGTGGACTTTGACAAGATCGTTAAAACTCAATGTCCTCCTAGCCGAATTTAGAGTACGAGGTGGCTAATTTCAACAGAGATAAACCGACAGCCCGGGAGATATTATAGTGCACAAGTGTGTCCAATACACAGGTGCACTCTCTGTTCCTTTACTCTCATAATTCGTTGAGACGGCAGTCCGACATGACGTTAGAGAGATCAAGCGCAGGCATCTGTCTTGAAATAACTCAGAGACTTCGTTAAAACTATGTTAATACTATAAATATTAATCATCAGTATCTGTCCCTAGAAGTTGTACCACGTTAAGCTTTGTTTGTTTATCCTACATGATATGCATAATTTATCTAAGAATACAATTATTAATGGCACATTTACATTGACGGATTCGATTGAATAATATACGAATGTGTGCATTGGTACTTAGTAAAGATTAAAAAGTTTGTTATGAAATTACCGACCGTCTTTGGAGCAGTGATTCCCCTGCAAGGGGCAAATGTTTGTGTATGCACGAGCATTTGTACGTAAGTTATGGATGTTTATAAACGTATTATAAGTAAGTATGTCTATCCGTTATCCTAGTCGCCATAGCACAAGCTCACGCTTAGTTTGGTGGGGCTACGTAGGTACGTAATTGGTGTGTTTGTTGAAGCAATTTATTATTAATACATAGTAATTATATACCTATTACGAACCTGCAGATACTACTGAATCAAGTGAAATATGTCGCTAACATAAGTTTCGTATACCACAACACGCGTAAAAATTAGCTGTTTACTTAAACTACAACTGGATTTAGATACAACAAAATCATACAATTAATTTATTACATACATAGGTACTACTACCTACTGAAATAAATTTCTAATGCATCTTTACAATACATACTCACATATATGAGTACATATTAAAGAAAAACATTACAAAATTTGGAACATTACAAGAACATATAAAATTAAAATAAAAGTAGAATTTGTAATATTACCTAACTGGTACCTACTCATATTATCAGTAACATAAATGAATTACAAATAATTACTAAAATTTATTGTTTGTTAGATAATTACCTAACACACTTCTTCCATGCTCTACACATATAAGTCACTGTAAATATCTTGCGATATACAGTGAGTCAAAAAAAATTAAACCGTTGGTCTGCGGTTTTAAATCAACTGTTATAAAGCGGTTTCTGCTATTGTACTTCCAGGAGAATTCAAGTTAAAGCGCGAGTCAACTACGCTCAGCGCCATCTAGCGGCTACACTTGGAAACTTAGCTACTTCATTACTTCACAGCTTGGGCAGCTTGGGTTTGTTGCTTTGTTGTGTCGACTTTTTAACTACATATTATTTAGGCATGTTTAATTTATTACATATAAAAATACATCTTATGTATCAGCGCTCATGCTAATAATAATTTTTGAACTAAAAAAAACAAACAGCAGTCGAGAATCGAACCAATGCAATTATAACTTATCGGGTGCATATTGTAGGGAGTAGCTTACAATAAATCTGCTAAATTAATGGCTTCTCTGACAGATCGTTTAAAATATTGCAAGTCACGCCGGGGAACGAGCTAGTTCAACAAGATGGCGTCTGGGATATGTTAAAGACTGGGATAATGTGTTGGAAAAGTAGTAAGTGGCTATTTTAGCACTGTTATAATGAAATTAAATATTTAAGATAAGATACTTTTTGTTGCACGCCACACACAGTAGGTAAATGCAAAGTTTTCAGATCGAGCTACACAATTAAGTCAACTTATTGCTAAAAGCAATAGCTGCCAGACAACCTTCGTGCAGAGGCACTTTGAAAATTGCAATTAAGTCGGCGGTGAAAACAGTTGAATTGAAAGTTGGTGACAAATATTTATTTGCTCAAAATAAAATTCTCATTCTTAGTCTAGTCAAGCCGTCACAGACATACAAAGACATGGAATTTTGTCGCGAAAGAAGTCGCAGACTATTACAATCGGCAGCAGTCAGGTTACCCATGTGAACTTCGAAAACAGCTTTTAATACGTATGGAATAAAGGCGGTTTCAAGGTCAAAGTGGGGTAGGTAGTGTGACGTGCGGCCGTGTGTACCTTTACCAAATTAACGTAGTTTTGAATGTCAAACCCCAAACCGCACCCACGAGTCAAACAACCAACCCTTTTTCAAACGATATAATCACTCGGGCACCCTCAAAAGCCTTAAACACACATCAGTACCTAAAATCTTTATTGCACCGCAATACAGCTCACAATCGCGTGACAAGCCGACGGCCGCGTAAATGCAAAATACGTAGGATCTCGTTAGCAATACATGTGACTGTCATTTGATATCCCGCTGCCGAATGATTTCGAATCACTCGGAAATGAACATTAAAATAAAGGTCGTAAGGTCGGTAATACGCAGTTTGTGTTTTATTGCAGCCACAGATGTAACAATATTGGTTTCCCGGCGAATTTAATTTTGTCTGTCGTTAATCGAGGACACAGTAGTGGTTATAAGGGATTATAGCAAATTTTATTAGCAGATATTTTATTGCGGTATTTTGGGACGAATAGTAAAATATCAAAGGCGTTTGGCACCCGGTTTATTAAAATTTGACAACCCAATTTTGCCTTAACCTCAAAATTTTGATTGCAAGCCACATAATAATTATTGGGTTTGTCGTCGTAATTATTTTATAATCCTTTGTTGACTCTAAAATACTGAGTAAATTTTATAACCTTGTTTAAAGAGCAGTTCGGTATATAAACTTTAATTGCGGCCATATCTTTACCGATAATAAATACAAGGCAATGTTACATAATGTTATAAAATCATCTATTGGTTACGTCTTTGTTTTAGTCTACATAAATTTAATTAAATGTGCAATATCAAAGTATTATGAACTTAAATATTAACAAAGTTTCATGATGGTTATAACAAACTATATAACAGTTGAGAACTTATACAGAAAAAATATTTTAGCGATAAAAAAGTAGAACGTTGTAAGGGTATTTTTTTCCCCTAGTAAAGTTTTTTATTTTAACAAGATAATCACATAAGTCAGACAATTTAACTCTAGACAACATTAAATATTTACCTTGAAAATTATAAGTGCAAAAACTCTAGTAGTCCAGTTAATTTACTAGAAAATACTTGATGTACCTTCTAGATGCTAGCTTTAGCGTTTTCTGCGTTTATAAAAACTGGATTACATTGCAAAAGGGCGCAACAATTTTAAAATAAGATCTAGTGAACAATAAAACATTCTCAATTAATTTTAATAATCGTATTTTTGGAATAACATCCACTTTTAAATATCCGAAGCAAGTTATTACGTTAAAACTTTTTTATCTGTTAAATTGGATTACGGTTGGTACATTGGAACTCTGAAAATAAATTCTATTTTTTTTATTCTATAACTTTCTCGCATCAAAGTCACTCCTGAAAATATGGAACCCCTTTGCAATGTTACTGTATAAATTACAATGCTTTAAATTAATCCAAAGATTATATATTGTATCCACAAACTACATCACAAAATTATTTTCCAAAACACTACGGTTCCATCACACATGTCACAACGGGCGCGTTAAACTTTAACGTTTAACGTTAAATTTATCGCGCGGACAGGGGACTTAACGTTAATCTGTACGTCCTTTAAACGGCTCCAAAACTTTTTGATTAATAGTCAACCATGGCGGCTGCGAGTGAAAAACGACTAAGTCCGCTTTTGTTGTTTTCAGGTGATTCTAAAGATGTTTATTGTTTAAAATGGGATAATTAATTGTAGCTGTTAATGGGTTGTTTCATTGTTTGTTACAAGTAATGTTTTTGAGGTTCTATTTTCGTTAAAAGGATTTTTGTTACGTAGAACACGAAATAAAACTATTGTTAAATGAGTACATAGATGAGTCGGTAGTACCTAGACACAACTAGATAGAGATAAATTCTACGTAGTGTTTTTTTTTAAACTGACTAAACCTATTTTTACATGACGATATATTTCTTTGGACGACCGTATTGATGTAGGGGTTCGCGCCACGGACTTCTAAACCAGGTAATCCCGCAAGGGGCAAATGTTTGTGTGATAAGCACGAGCATTTATTTGTACCTAAGTCATGGATGTTTATAAATGTATAGAAGTATGTCTATCCGTTATCCTAGTCACCATAGCACAAGCTCACGCTTAGTTTGGGGCTAGGTAATTGGTGTGTTTGTTGAAACAATTTTTTTGACACACCTTACAACCCAAGTCCCAAACAGCTCATGGCATCGTTGAATTCGTCAGAATTTTGGTATTGGCATCTAGATTAAATGCATTTTGAAAATGGCACTTGAAAATGAAAAAGGGGTGGGGGTGTTGTTTTTTTTATTACCATAGTAATAAGGGTATCAAATGAAAGTAGTGAAAATGCCTATTTAAAAATATAAATGTATTTGTAGTCCAGTCTTTTTAATTTTTTTTTTAATTTTTTTTAACTTCGAGCATTAGAAATGTTTATAGAATATCTAACAATCAATCTTACTAGGTAGTTTATAACATAAATACAGTCTCTCAAATTATATTAAAACCTTTAGTTTGGAAGCCAGTTAATAATAATAATAATAATAATAATAAATTGTTTCACCAAACACACCAATTACCTAGCCCCAAACTAAGCATGAGCTTGTGCTATGGCGACTAGGATATAGTTAAGTGACTTGTCTGCTAACCGCTACAATGAATTTGAAAACCTCAAGTTAAAAGTGAAGTTTTTAACGAATCCCAAATTCAGAAGTAAGTAAACAAATACGGGAAAATGTGAAAGTTGAACTCGCAAAATAAAACTGTTGTCGAATAAATTTGGGAGGAAATAGGGTCCATGGATTTAATTATACGAATTTGCATATTACGCGTCTGACTCGGGTCGGCCGGTAAGGGTGCATTCACACTGAAATCTGTAATAATTATTTTTAGAAAAATTAAGATTTTACCAGTGCCTGTGGCGCAGTGGCGGCAGCGCTTTGGTAGTAATACCAAAAAGTTAAGCCACCCACGGCGCGGTCGTGATTGGATGGGTGACCATTCCGACCATTTAAGTGACGTCCATGACAAGCATCTCCGTGCTTCGGAAGGCACGTTAAGCAGTTGGTCCCGGCTAATATCTGTGGTATTAGTAGTTAAGCCTAGTCAGAGGCCCTAGGGCGGCTTAATAACTTCTGACAGTAAGGTTTGTCACTTGCCGTACATACACCCCTCCACCAATCCGCACTGAGCCCGCGTGGTGAAGTATGGCTCGTTCCTCCCCATAGTTGAGGTGAGGCCTTTTCCCAGCAGTGGGATCTAATAGGCTGACTTATAAGATTTTACCAAATACAACACAAAAACAGAAATTATAAAAAAGGGTCCTTGTGGTAAGGTTCCTAGGATGCTGGCAGCATTACCGCACTGGATAGCGATGCTTATACGCTGAGCAAGGTAGCTGCCAGCTCTTAGGTCACCACTGATGTCAACTAGCCTTTTGGAAATCTCTTTGAAAAAAGAGATAGCGTTGGGACCCCACGAACCCAGTGTTTCGACTCAAAACGGTACAAATTTATCTTAATTTTTATTAATAAGTTGTATATATATTACTAATGTACTTTCAAATTATATTATTTTTATAATTTCAGCAATTTTTTTGCAAGTTCTTTCGAAAGTAAATTTTGCACATGTGTCCTACCAGTCGATCATTTTTTGTGTGCAGAAATTACTTTTATAATTGTAATTGAATTAATAAAATAAAGTAATACAATGATACCACCAATTATATTTAAGCTGAGCTTGTGATACAGCGTATGGTATGGTATATATAGTAAGTGGTAATCATTACTTAATAAGGGACCTTCTTTAGTGGATAATATTCAAGGTATAAAAAATCATCATGATCCAGGACAACAAAGAAAGAAATAAAGAGTAGTATTAATTCACACGAAACGTCACTTCATAATATACTCGTACATCACGAGTTCATCACGTTATTTTAACGTATCTTATCTCGTTATTCAGATATCTAAATTGTATGAAATCTACTAAGTTATTTTTGATTACGTCGTCCTCTTTATTCTTTTGGGCTATACATACACGATGTCACTGCACTAAGTAATAAAACAAACTTTTACGCCTTTAATGTGAACGGTTGCCTAAACTTTGCCTAGCTTTTGATTTGTTAATGACAATTTTTATGAGTTCCCGCGAAGTTGGCGTTTAAAAGTCCGCCACTTTGATGGCGAAGCAATAAAAACGAGTTGAAACTGTTTTGAAATTAATTGAATTGGTAACTAATACTATGAAACCTTTAGATATCGTTTAAAATATTGATTACGCGGTATGGGGTTATTGACAGACTTTCTTCATTTAAATCCATCTATTTGTCTAGCCAAAATTCATAAGTTGTAACTTGCTTACTACTAAACTATGGATGTACTTATTCAGGATAACAGGGTATACAGAAAACAATCTTTGAGCTTGTGGTGGAACTTTATAAGAGCTATCATGAGCCCAATATAACTTAAGTAGCTTATTAGCCAATATAGATACTTATATAGTAAAACCTCAGTTTTCACGATAGTGTTTTTTTTTGTGAATATTTAAGATACCTATTATTTTATGTGTATCTTTGTTGATACATTATTTACTAACAAAGACACAAAACAGGTTACAGTCAAGAATCAATCAGAAAAAATATAAAAAATAAAAGTGTTTTACAGCTAGACTATATCCCAAAATATGCATCTAGGTTAGGACCTTAGAATGGATCATGATCACCCATAACAGCGGGTTTCACAACAAAACAACTATTTCTAACATGCACCATATTAAAATGTATGTAAAAAATATATTTTCAAATTAATTTATTTTTCATTAGCTAACAATAGCTTCAATTTTTTTTAAAAAAACATTATGAAAGTAGCGCTCATTTATGTTAGCTGTATTGATTTACTACCACCGGGTTACGACTTATCCATCGTTTTAGGGACACCCTATTCAATACTTTCCTATATATATAACTGGTCAAAAAAGTATTCCAACCTTTCCTCAACCAAACAATCTATCGATTGAGAGCAAAATAAACGATTCTATCAATGCGACCGCACCGAGAAAATCCTCTATCAAAAATGTTACAGACACAGATCCGTACTATCCTGGGCACTTATATAAACTCATTGCAACCCGGCATCCCATTCGGTATTAGGCAAAATGTGCAACCCCGGCGAAACCGGGTTTATTTTTATCAGCCGACCGCAAGAATCCTTTGGTCAAACCACAGTAGAAATGGAATAGAGTAAGCTATCTTTTTCAAAATTGGTTGAAATGTACCTATCAAATGAAAAAGGTTGGGTATAACATCGGCTATTTGTAAAGAACTAAATAAACTAGATACTCGTACGTTTTCAGGAGAGCACTCTATTAACCAAATTTTCGGTTGTAGGTACTGTGCAAAAAAAACACATAGGCATACATTCATGGCTTTTTCTGTTCCAAATTGAACATCGTACATGCATACGCCCGGATTAGCTGAGTTGAAAGCCCACTCGCACAAGTTTGGATTAGCTAATCCGGAGTTCTACTTGCTAGAGTCCGGATTAGCTAATCGGGAATGGCAAAAGTGGGCTGTCAACTCAGATAATAGGCCTTGAACAAATCTAGATGAGCCAATCCGGACGTGGGCATGTATGTGGGCCTTACTGTATCAATGTGCATTGTGGCCAAACGGAGTGATTCGTCGATCGTAAAACACGCTGTGAAACCTTCTTCTTCGATTTTCGAATCGATGAAACGTCACTCGCGTTCAGCGGTTCGGACTTGAGAAATTTACGGCAACGTATTTTAAATTTAGAATGCGATACGGGCGTTACCTGATTTTTGTGGATTTTCAGTTTAACTGCAACAACTGAAGCGATAATTTTATGTTAGACGAACGGCGCTTGGAATCTATGTTTAAGGTTCTAAAATAAATAATAAAACGTCTGTACACTATTTTCGTTTTGGTAGGCTATCGTTAAGTCTAGGTATCCATATTAAAGAAATATATATATATGTGATCGAGTTATTTTTAATTTTACATAAGTAGCACCAATTTTCAGGCGGCTAGAAAAAGTAAAAAATACCTATGGTCGTTTTTAAATATTTTTAAACCTACTTTCTAAGTAGAACTCAATTGATGTATCATAATCATTTTGGAAAAAAATATAAAAGTATGAACGATAAAATAAGATAGAAATATCACTTGTGTCACAAAATATTTCTTAACAAGTGTTCTAACGAGTGGACATAGGTATCTAATTGAGACATCACCGCCCTTATGTTTCAATAAACTCATCTCTGACAAGAGAAAATATCCCTTATTGTCTTTAGAATATGACACATAATGTTATCACGTGATATTTATTGAGATTTAGTAAATCGTTCACATGCTATCGTTTCAACGTAATAAAGAGGGTGCGGTACACTCGTGTGAAAAATTGATTTTAGAAAAATATGTTTTTATCGCTTATTTGGTATCGGTTTTAGGATATGATAGGATTTTTTGTGTTAGAGTAGAATTTAAGAAAAACATCGCCTAAATTAAGTTCGTTTGTTTGTAAATATGATTTAGTGTTTTAATAAAATATTTTCAGTGTACTTTTAACAAATTAAAATATTTGCTAGGTTCAACAATTTGATTAAAACCCTTTTTTATTTCCGACAATTTTATAATGGATTAAATTGATTTTAGAAGACTATTAAAAGTTTGCTAAACTTACGTGAAACTTCTTTCCTAACAACTATTATTTTTTATTACCTATGTATTATTTTGACTGCCTCGTTGGTCTAGTGGTCAGCACGCTGGGTACTATCCACGAGGTCCCGGGTTCCAATCCCGGGTCGGGCCGAGAGTGTTTGGGTTTTTCTGTCTTGAAATTACTCAGACACAGCTCCGGAGTCAGGAAGTTGGTGGTGTTAACACCCCCGTGCCTCGGAAAGCACGTTAAGCCGTTGGTCCTGCGCCTGATCTCTCTACGGTCATGTCGGACTGCCGTCTCACCGAATTATGGGAATAAAGGAACAGAGAGTGCACCTGTGTATTGCGCACACACTTGAGCACTATAATATGTCCTGCGCAGTTGGCTAATCTCTGTTAAGATAGGCCGCCGTAGTCGAAATCGGCTAGGAGGACATCATCATCATCATGTTTTATTTCTCAATGTTGTGTTTTTTATTTCTAACATGTGTGGAAGTATCCACGGGTATAATAAAAATGTGCCTACCTATATGCATTTGTGCATTGGAGTGTACAGGAAAGGGCCCTTAGGGCGCTTTAACAGCAATGTATGCGCCCCTGGTCACGTATCGTATGAAGTAGCTTCCTGCATAAAGCGACGCCATTTTTCTTTTTTGGTTTTTCTTGCACTGTTTTTGTGTGGAGTCGGATTTGTTTAAGTCTGACAGTTTTTTTAGGTATAGATACAAGTGAGATTAATAAAGTTTTTTAAAATTTTTTATTGTAGTAATTACAAAATAAACCAGATTTGATACTTGTAATAATAAAAATTTGTTAACACTAGCAGTTTTAAGCGACTTTGCCGGCGGTTATGTTGGAAAATCTTGTTAGTACTTACTTAATCCAAAGGTGTTAAAGAAAGACACTTTTTTACGGAATACTGTTTCCATGCATACTGTAAATTTTTAATGTAGATACATACAAACATACATAATTAGTGACCACCATATGATAAAGAAACGGGACTCCTGGACAAGACACAATCTATTATACAGTGAACTTTGCTTTCGCCAACAAATGTCATATTATTCAAATCAAATCACACTCCACCTTATTCCAAAAAATGGTACCAAGATTAAACCAGGACTAAATATGAATCCAGGCAAATTAGAAATGAATGACACATTCGTGACATTACCTAATAGAGAAACGCTTTTCTGATTGGTCGGCTAATATGAAGTTCTGGTTTAAACCTGACACTAAGTTTTTCTTACGAGGGGGTTTATGTTTCGATGGCATGTCAGTTTAATACATTTTGCGATCGATAGCAAAAATCGCTGTAGAATCGAATGCATCTTGTCTAGGCACCCAAACCAAAAGCACTCTCCATCCAATCCAAGAACGAAACTGCACACAATTTAGCTCCTTCAAGCGGAAGTGAGAAGAACCGAAACCTTGGGGGAGGTGCGAATTGCAGGGGTTGTCAAATAAGATTTTTTCCTCAATCGGGGCTTGGGGGCCCGTTGGACCCCCGGGGGTCCGGCCGCTTATGCAATTTGCGACAGAGGGCTAAGCTCTAGTTAGGCTGGCAACATTGATTACAATTGGTTGAGGGTTGTAATTGCTTCTTGTCTACACGATTATGATTTGAATGGCAAGATAATGGTTACTGATTGAGTACTGCACGTCAGGTCACCCATTTGAATGACGAAAACCAGCTTTTATTGCGTTGGGAATAGAGGCGGTCTCCAGGTCAAAGTGGGGTAGTCAGACTTGCGGCCGTTTGTACATAAAAATATCACATTAGCGATAAGGCCGCCTACATCTCTTTGCGTAAATTGTATTGTTTTACTTTTATAAGTAGTTTGCAATAAAGATTTACCAATCTATCTGATATTAAGGTCAATTAATCCTTTTTTTTTCAGTGTCAGATCAGCTGATCTTATTGTCACGGGTTCACTGTTTATTTTGCTTGTCTTATTAATTTAATTTATATAAAATAAGTCCAAAAATCTGCCCTCTCAGTGCTAACAGAGTAACAGTTCTTTGATAAACCTACTTTATTCGAAAATTGATCATAATATTAATCTTACAAACGAAAAGCAATTTATAATTCTCATATAAATCTATTTAAGAGCCGTTCATCAATTTAAACATAATTTCTACGTCTTAAATGGAGGTTACTTTGAGCCAGGTGATTCGATCAGTATTCGTAAATTGAATAGCACGATTTATAATTTAAATTCAGAAATACACTTATGTATCAAACATTCGATTGATCAGAGGATTCGAGAATCGAGTGAATTAATTTACGTCGATTGTCGTTTATATTTCATTCAATATAATGGTCACGACTGTACGCTTGAGCCACGACTTTGAGTAAAACGTGATATACAGGGAGTGAATTGATGTCAATCCGATGCTATGAGATTCAGGGTAACCATACGAGGGTCAAACTGAAAGTTCTTAGAACTGGCCACTTATAAACAATATAATAAAAAAAATATTCTAAAATTTGAAAATAGAACTCTTTGCCAATATTACTGAGTATATATTTCATTCATTTGTCATTTGTTTTACGACTTGGCGGCAAATTGAAAATTGTCTGTGTCACGTCAAAATGAATTTAACACGAGAAAATTTTCGTGCAATGATTTTTTATGACTTTCGATGTCATTTAAGTCAACAAGAAAGTTATGATAGACTACGATTGGCCTTTCACGATGAAGCCCCATCTCGTGCGACTGTTTACAACTGGTTTAATGAGTTTAAACGTGGTCGCACTAATCTCACTGATGATGTACGTGAGGGACGGCCTTCTACGGCGACGACTGAAAATAACATCTGTGTTGTGCGGCGTATGATAGAGACTGACAAAAGAGTGACCTATCAGCAGATTCGGACAAGCTTAGGCATCGGTATGAGTCAAGTGCACAAAATCCTCCACGAACATTTAGCGGTCAGGAAGCTTTGCGCCCGGTGGATACCTCATAATTTGACTAAGGCTCAAAAACTCCATCGTGTGGATTGGTGCCGTAAAATGATTGAAAGATTTAACGGAGGTGACTCAAATGCTGTGTTCGACATACTAACAGGTGACGAAAGCTGGATTTACTGTTATGATCCTGAAACCAAAAGACAATCTGCTCAGTGGGTGTTTCCTTTCGAGGAGTTGCCAACTAAAGTGAAGAGAGATCGAAGTGCGGGAAAAAAAATGGTGGCCTCGTTCTTTGGAAGGATAGGTCATTTCGCAACAATTGTGTTAGAGGATCAAAAAACAGTTTCTGCAGAATGGTACACTACCAATTGTTTGCCACTTGTCTTGGAAAAAGTTCGAGAGAAACGACCTCGCAGTAGGATCCTCCTTCACCACGACAACGCCTCGTCGCACACCGCCAAGCGAACGATCGACTATTTGGCGACATCAAACGTTGAATTACTGGGTCACCCGCCGTATAGCCCCGACCTCGCGCCTTGTGATTTTTATTTATTTCCAAAAATTAAAGAAAAACTTAAAGGAAAGCGGTTTATGAATGCTGAAGAAGCGGTGGCTGCGTATCGCGATGCCATTGAAGAGACCCCTAAGGACGAGTGGGCAAAGTGCTTTTCCCAGTGGTTCCATCGCATGCAGCGGTGTATTGACGTCAATGGACAATATTTTGAAAAGATATAATAAAACTAATAACTGGCTAATGTAATCAGTTTTTGATTTTCTAAGAACTTTCAGTTTGACCCTCGTATACCTGTATATTGAATCCCCGTATTTTCAGCGTTTTTCGGTTGTACGTATATATTATTCAATTCGAACTGAAATTCAGATAAAAATGTACAGTCGGCAATGAGAAAATTTGACAATATAAAATAGTTTAACTTTTTTTTACACATTTTGTACGGATAATTTTTTGCACATACAAATTATTGCTTTACTGAAAGCTATTATTAAAGCAATCGCGCTAGGTGGTATGCGCAGAACTGTAATCAAAAAATGAAAACTAGCCTATTATTATTCTGTCCAAGGTACCTACACTAAGACACTTATTTCTATAATAGAAGCAACGGTTTAGAATCGATTTGCTTCTAACGGTATGAATATACATTTTGACTACCACTACCACCGAATTTATATAAATAATATATTTAAGGCAGTTTAATGCAGTGATCCCCAAATGGTCAGCGGAACCTTGGGGTTCCGTAGAGGGATTACAGGTGTTGCGTGTTCCGAAAATAAACTGTATTTTTAAAAAGGATAGTTATCAAGACAAACATGAAAATATCCAAACTACAGGGTAGGTAGGACCATTTTTTAATCCAAACAGGGATTCGCCAAAAAATGCGATCAATTGGGGTTCCGTGGTGAAAACGAATTGGGAACCTGTGGACACACCACTATGCAAATATTTTAATAAATGTAACAAAGTGCTGCGAATCTGAATGAACAAGTAGTAGCACTTTGAATATAACCCCAAAACGCAACCTTTAGCTGAAAATTCCTTCGATAACTAAGTACCGGCTATAACTATTACATTCTTTTCAACCTAACAATACACCTGGTGCCTTTATCTTCAAAAGTGCAGGAACTAACCCTCAAATGCCAAAGGGCAATTCGCACCCTACCAGCCCTTTTGACTAAAATTTAGTACAACGTACACGTACGCACATAAACTTGCCCAAATCTCTAAAAATATGCCAAACGATATTAAACTTTATGATATCGACATAAGGTTAAAATTTAGTTGAGGAAAATTGACAGAAAAGGGTAGGTTGTTGTGCTAGCGACTGTACATCAACAACATACCACCATATTTATTGCTGGGGGACCCACGAAACCGCCTAACACTTTAAAAATAATTCACCTAGGTGGTAAATAGGTGGGGTGCTTACTCCATGAAATATATTGCTACAAATTGTCATAACTTTTTATGGGTTAAAAAGGAGTTTATCTTTTTCACATCAGAATGCATACATTTCGCATTTTAAGATGTTCAGTTCAATTATAAAAATGCGTTTTTAATCGATTTTATCAATGTTTTAAAAACTCACGTCCTGAACTTATACCAACTAATTGAATGCATGGTATTCTTCAAGACAATAGGTGCAAACACAAAGTCTTTATTATTTATTTTAAAATAATAAATAAAGTATCTAAATATATTTTTGCACTTGAAAAAATGACCACCAGAGGCGGGAATCGAACCCACGTTTCTCGCAAAAATATATTTACATTGCATAGTGAATGAATGTGAATGCAACAATATATATATATATATATATATATATATATATATATATATATATATATATATATATATATATATATATATATATATATATATATGACGTTTTTATTACTTTTAAAATTATTAATATAATACTGTACGTACTATTCGTTATAGTAAATAAGATAAAATTTCGTTATCTCTGAAATAAATAGACGAACTAAAATTGTTTTTATATTAACCAACATAGCAACACTTGCAACCCAACTTAAGACATGCAAAAGCATTCAAGAAAACTATTCAAGATCTCAATGACCATGCCTCAAGTGTTTTGGATCATATTACATACATTCGCAAGGTGTCTTGGCATTACACTGTGTGTAAGGGAGAAGAATAAAGTAAGCACTTTTGTTCTCGACTGTACGCAAGTAAATGCTACTCGAGTTCCCAAGAATTCCCATACGCTCAGGTATAAAATTATTGTTGAAGTTATATTTTTTTATAACTGTCTAGGAAATACTGTCAGGTTAAAACACTTAGGTAATTGATTAATTTTGCGTGTAATTTAGGGATTAAAGCCCACTTGCGCACGTCTGGATTAGCTAATCTGGATTTGTTCAAGGCCTATTATCTGAGTTGAAAACCCACTAGCGCTTGTCCGGATTAGCTATAATAGAAGGTCCAACTGATCCAGTCCGGATAAACTAATTCAGACTTGTACAAGTGGGCTTTCAACTCAGATAATAGTCCTTGAAAAAGTCCGGAATAGTTAATCCAGACGTGCGCCAGTGGGCCTAACGTTGCTTTCGACTTTATCTGTATAGTCATGATAATATTAAAAAAATATCTTCGCCAGTAGGATAACTAAAAGTCGTCTTCGATGTGTCTATATTTTTTCTTATTTTAGTTCGTTTCATTGAATTTCGATTAAAAATATAGATAACTAGGATTTCCGTCACTTCTGAATCACCATCAATTGTATTTAACCCCGTATCGCATGAAATAAAAATACTTTCACGTGATTAAATAACATCACTATCGGGTATCGCGGTGTCATCCGATACCTTAGTGGTTGGAACCGATACCGGAATCGTGCGGTTATGGCATGCCTTTTGGCTTCGCTTGCAGGCTTTGTCTGGAAACTTCAATGTTTTTATAAGGTTGTTAAAGATTCTCTAATGCACAATAAAATTTAATAAATTTGGTAAGGTAAATAATAAATAAATAGATTGTTTCAACAAACACACCAATTACCTAGCCCCAAACTAAGCGTGAGCTTGTGCTATTGTGACTAGGATAACGGATAGAAATACTTAAAAATACATATAAGCATCCAGGACTTATCCCTTGCGGGTAGGCATGGAAGATTTCATGAATAGCAGATGAAAAATCATATGAAATGAATTTCATTGTTCACACCTGCTATTTTTTTTTCATATAGACTGCTACAAATCGCACTCTGCGAAATCATAGATCATGCTCATTTCATTTCATTCATTGGATGACTGCTTGTAGCAGAGCGAATCGCGAGCGAGCGAGTAGGAATGATTTGCCCTAGGTGCGCGTTAGAAAAAGACAAACACACTAGTCATGCGATCATAGGTGACGATCGATACTGGGTGGGCATTTTAAGAACTTTAAACTTATGAACATAAAGTTGATTTTTCATGACAACCTAAATATGAAATTTCATATCAGTAGAAAATTAGAAACCGTTCACAATAATTCATATTTCATTATAAGTAGCAAAAGTGTTACATTATGACACTGCGAAAAAAATCATTGCCAATGAAATTTCACATGTGATTTCATATGAAAAAAAATCATCATTTCATGAAATGAAAATGAATTAAAAGTAGCAATCATTTCCATACCTACTTGCGGGATTCGAACCCGCAACCGCCTGGTTTAGTAGTCCGGTGCGCGAACGACAACACCAAGACGGTCGTCATAGGTAGATTCTGTAATGCACAATAAAAACAAAAATAAAAAAAATACAGGTGCGTGTTAGGTTTTTTTTACCTATGTAGTCTGATTTGGATTTTGGAAAAATCTGTTCTAATGCACTACAGTGCAGTACTTACAAGGCTACAGTCTTAATATGCCAGTTGACTTAATTTGAAACAGAAAATAAAAGTATTTGTTTGTAAAATTAATTGGTGGTTATTGATTAAATTGTTATTTATATCGTGTAAACATTAAACAAAACTGTTACATTTTTCTACCTAAAATTATTAAAACTTACTTTAGTACTTACTTTACTTTACTTTACTTTAAATTTACTTTAGTACTTACTTACGTATACTTTTATAAGACTGCTAAACAATAACATATTTTTTTTTGTACTCGACCGCAAAGAGAAAATGTAGACTGCGGTAATGAAACAATCTAGTAACAACACGAGTCACCATTAAAACCTAGATTAAACATTATTCGGACGATATTAAAGAACGTATCGCATACCGTTATCACAGGAAATAACGTTATCGTTATGTGGAGCTGTTATTTTAACGATGGGACGAAACGACTTTGAAGGTATTCCGAGCGAAATTTACATGTTCCATATTCAGACGCCTTTAGCACATTTCGCAAGCTCTAAACAAGTCACATCCAACAGTTAAAGCTTAAAAATGTCTATAAAACTAAGAAAACTATCGAAACTGAACGAGGAAATACAACAACAAAACTAACGATAAATATGAACTAGTATTTATTACAGTAGGCAGTGCAGCGGTAACGCCCACAGCGTAATATAGTGGTCACCATTAAAAAAGTAACGAGTTCACTCACAATAAATAACTCCGAGCCATTATAATTATGGCGAACGAAATTCCTCTTATCACGCTCATATTTCACCAAAGAGTCTAGCATTAGGCATAAATAGAAAATATCGCGGCCTTGTCGACGATTTAAAAAAATACGCGGCCCGAAATTACTTTCTTTCACCTCGATTAAGTGATAATTACAGGAGCAAATACCATTTATAAAGAAGAGGACAGGCTGGCAAAAAATAAAAATAAAAACACAGGAAATTGCGTGTGCGGTTAAAAAAAATAAACAGGCGGGAAAGACGTACTTTGACATGACATGTCGCCATCTTAGCACCCATCTCGAGTGTGACAGAACGTCGATAGAGTCACGTATTTGGAATTTCTCATACAAATCGAGTGGGAATAAGTTTTTTCCTGTATGATTTCGAATTGGATTCGATGTTTCTTTGCCACTGAACCGAATTTAGGTCAAGGGAACAGATTAATATCTTTTGCCAAGAAAGTTTCTAAAAACATTGAGGGAGGGAAGGTAAAATATGCAAACTTTAGAAACGCGAAATCCACTTTGTTTGTAATTTTTTCGGTTCCATTTAGAGACTTTATCTTTTAATTACGCAATCAATCAACCAAAAAAGTTTTTTTTGAAATGAAAGATCACGTTTACCATTAACTATAGGAAAAAGAGAGAGATATTCATTATAATTTGCAGTCTATTGAACTTTAATTAACTGAAACTAGTATATATTCTGTAGGTACTAAAAGCATCGACTGAATTTCGGAAATCTATTAATTAGTCAATGAAATGCTACGCAGGCCGGCCAGGTTCTCGGAATTCGTTAGAAATTCAAATAAAACACACAAGTCTCAGTATTCCACCCCAATAAGTCAAGCCCAATAAATTTTTACACTCAGTGATGTCCAATACGCAGTACCTAATTATTTAACACAACAACGAACTCAGAACGAAATTACATTTAAGCCATTGAAAAAGGTTTTCAGTCCACTAATTTGATTAGCCAGTTGCAATTGGCTCGAAAACAAGTATCGATATTAAATCGAATCGGTTCCGATTGGAAGGGCACTGTAATCGAATTTAATGTTTCCAGTGATAGAAGTTTGAGCCGAAGATGATGGAGCTAATTTAATTTAAGTTAGTAATTAAATATTATTTGAACTCCTCCTGGACTGGGCTTTGAGAATTGTACAAATATATTTTGAAACTTATCAACGTCATAGTTAAGTCAATTTCACTTATAAGAAGTTGAGTTGACATTTGTTTTAAAATATTGTGGTAAAACAATACTAATTTTAGTTTCCATCCAAAATTTGGGCACATTACAAAACTCTTTTATTTTCTTTAACAAAGACGTTATACTTTTTACATCCTAACTATGAAACAATACCTACATTGCTAAAATAAATAACGTATTATGGCCCTAATCATCCATCCATAGCTCCTAAAATACCTGCCTTATGTAACGTTCAATACATAAAATACGAAGTGAATCGGTAAATACAGAAAAATAATGCGCCAGAGCCCCGAAGATACCCCAAAAAAGGGAGGAAAAAATATTATTCTTTTGTCACAGTAACATCACCACGTACTAATGTGTGAAATAATATTTTCTCCGAAGCACGCATTGCCGTTGGCTACCGATTCTTAAGGTAGGGTGTTAAGATCTAGTGATGTTCTGATATAATCGAGAAGTTATATTTTTGAGAGACTGGTACTAAACCCACCATAGCAAATTCGCATATACCTAAGAGGATGTCATGTGCTAATATTGGACCTTAGTTTCCTTATCTTAAGTCTTAGATTTTGGGAGATAGGTATGTCAATTTTATTTTATCGAGTATTTTAAAAAAATTACCTTTAAGTATTTGTAACTTTTCATATTATTATTTGTTGGTAGTCAAAAGAATAGTTTGTACTAAAAAATGTTGGAACTTCCCCAAATTAATGCTAAGAAATCAGATATCATCCTTTTACAAAATATATTATTCTTTTTTGTTCTAAGAGTTAGCAAATCGTCCTCTATTATTTATGTGAATTCGCTATAGCGGGTTTAGTCTCATTTACTCCGTATAGGAGGAAAGTTCAGAATCTAATTCCAAGTGTAAAAGAATTAAACTGATAAGAAAAATTAAATGCAACAGACATCAACAGTATAAAAGGCGATATTTTAAACAGAACTAGGCAAGTCTAAAGTAAGAAAACTCAAAGCAGTGCTATCACTCAAGCTTTGAGTTTTCTTACTTTTATATCTTCTATCGATTCTATCGATGTAATGTGTTCTATTAGGAAATAGAACACATTACATCGATTACAAAATCGAGAGATTACATCCCTACCACCAATTCCCCGTAACTCAATCCGTATACGCTTCGGGCGAAAAGTGGGGATAACCCTCGTCGATAATAAAGCAATGTATTTATCACTTTCGCGTAATACGCGAGGCGACATTCTGTTGTCATACATATACTATGAGCCATATAGTATGTGCACTATTAATAATTGCAATGGTGGAAGAGATAGTCGGAAAAACAAATTAATAGCAATTATTGGATGATTTTTCATTACAAATGCCACTAGAGGAACATATCGTGCGTTATATAGGGTCTAACGAAATTAGTTATCAACCGGCAAAGGGGGATATCTATACATCACACTGATCAAGCTCACCAAATTTGGGCCAAAAATTCAAACTAGTTACCGAGATATTCGCATTTCTCAGTTGTGAAAAAACACACTAATTACAGCTGTGTGTGTGTGATTTTCGTACAATGCGTTTTGAACTGTGTTCGTGTAAATACAGTATCTGTGAATTGATGCAATTGTGTGCGTAAAGTAAAGATACAGCGTGCTTAATCATTTGCAGTATTTTAATTGAATTATTTTGTTAGAAAACATAACTTTGAAAAATGACTATAAAACTATGGTTCATTTTTTGCCATCGTATTCAGTATGATGTAAAGATACCCCCCTTTGTCGGTTGATAACTAATTTCGTTAGACCCTGTATACAATACGTTAGGTAAAAATCCTTTAAGTTCGGAAAAAATATTTTATAGTTTTGTAACTCCAGAGAAAAAAAAAATAAGTAGATCCCCATCTGTCAAGCAAATTTGCTCTGAAACTACCTACTGGACAGATTAAGTTGGAATTTGGTACACATGAATTAATCATAAACAACCATGGAGACGATTTTTGAGGAGTACACAAAAATAGTTTAACGATATTTTAACAAAGCATATTACGTACCTACCTACCCTCACTTAATTAAATTGTCTTTTCTTTGCACTATTGTTATTAACATAGTTTTTAAGGTTAATTGTTCCTAACATGTGTTGACTAAGTTGTCTGATGTAATAAATGATTTTTATTTTTTTATTTATAATCTCCCAACTACGTTCTGATTCAATGTTTGAACTAAAATTAGCGGGTAGCTGTTAAAAAGGTACTGCAAGGAATTAGCAAGTGGTACGGGAAAACTTTGTACAGACGAGCACGTGAGGGAGGGGAGGGGAGGGCAGGATTACGGGAATTTAATTAGCGCCGTCTGGGATGTAAACTGATTAATGACGATTAATTTTTTGGCACTGACTGTACTAGTGTTTGGTTGTAATATTTTTGACACTACTGTATGGATTGTAAAATCCGTCGACTTTGCAGAAAAAACACAACACTAAACAAATTTATAGTAAGCTAAATAAATAATAACATGCCCCTTCTTTAACCTTTCCTTAAATTATAATCCATTCTTAACTGACTGAAATAATTAGCGTTTAGACGTTGAATTAATACTGCATTTATTAATATTTCTTACTCAAACGTAAAAGTCGTTTAATATTAAAACAAAACAATAGAAATAGGAGCACCACCGAACTGACTTCGAAAACAAATTCGTATTACACTAGAAATCCATTATCGATTGCATTAAACCCCACTTGAATCGATATCACTCCAACGTGACACGTCCCTAGGTGTTCGCTTTTCAAACGTTTTGGCGGGAACACTGTCAAGATGGCCGCCGCGGCGATAGTGCACCAATTCTTTTATGCCAGTTAGAGGACACATCTAAAGACTGGTGTCCCTCCCGACGTGAAAGGACAAGCTAATCTCTCTATCTGGATTGGACTGTACATTTTAAAGTTCGATGTTTAAAAATTCTTGTTTGATTTGAGAGCGGTTATTAACCGCGATTTTTTTGAACCGATTTGAATTTTTGAAGGAATAGTGTTGTTAGTTGCAGTCAACAATTGTCGATATGATTTAATTCATAAATCATGGAACAGTTATCTAGTTGATAAATGTCCTGTACCTAGAATACCTTAGTAGTTGGATCCACAGTCAACACACATCATTAATAAAATTGGCTTCCCTGTTGGCTATTCTACTGAAGTGAAAACAAAATTATCCCATTTGATGTACCAACAAACGTATTTCAATTACGCTAATAACGTAAACGCTAAATACTTAGTATACCGGTATTTTTTCGTCATAGTGAAAACAGATAAGTATGACAATTCAAATCCAACTTCGGGAAAGTATAGCAGATACTTGATACCTACTTTTGAATTTTGATTTCACATATCCTTTTTTTAGTAGTAAAATTACATGCATTTTAACTTAACTGCCACTGATCAATCTTTCTGCATAGACACGGTTGGCTAGTACAGTCGGAAGCACGTCAGGTTATTCATTTGAAAAAGCTTTTATTTTGTAGAAAATAGAGGTGGCCTCGAGGCCAAAGTGGGGTAGTCTGACGTGTATATGCACGACAGAGGACTAAAGGAATTTAGTCTGACAATAGTAAACTTTTCGGTTTTAATATATGTGCTATGGTGACTAGGATAACGGATAGACATTATATTCATTTATAAACATCCATGACTTAGGTACAAATGCTCATGCTCATCACACAAACATTTGCCCCTCGCGGGATTCGAACCCGCAACCGCCTGGTTTAGAAGTCCGGGGCGCGAACCACTACTTCGAGACGGTTGTCTAAATATTTAACATAGGAATCAAATATATATATATATATATATAGCTGAATTATACTTTTCTGTTATAGCTATCTATGGCAAGAACTGTCGCCGCCAAGGCGCCCCCTATTTAGAATATTAAAAATTCATGCGCCTTTGCTATCGCCTTACAGCTTGGTCAATAGCAATATTTACAAGGGGATACGTTTAATCGTTTATTAACTAATTCATAGGGCTAAGCTTTTCCGGAAAACTGATACATGTTTAGTTCAAAGATTATTGTAAGTAGGTCGATAAGTGAAGTTACGTTTGGTAGTAATTGTTCGTATTGATAGTCAACGAGGATCTACGTTCAGTAAAATAAAACTATGCTTTAAGTGCATAGCTAAGAACTATTAGATAATATATTTTAAACGAGTGGTTCCCCACGACTTCGCCTGCAAGAGTTGGATTTTCCATATAAACTGTCATCCCCCATTTCACCCCCCTTAATGTTTTTATATCGCGACAAAATGTAGCCTATGTCCTTTCTAGGGTCTCGAACTGTCTCCATACCAAATTTTATCTCAATCGGTTCAGTGGTTTAAGCGTCAAGAGGTAACAGACAGACAGACAGACACACTTTCGCATTTAGGTATAATATTAGTATAGATAGTTAAGACTAAAAAGATTAGGTACTCGTTAGTATTTCAAAAACCCTAAAACCTACAGCAGACCTTCATACCGTTTTGTTATCTGCGGTTTTTCCACGAAAGCTGTCATATCGAATTTCAAATGAGGAACGAAAAAAACGCAAAACAAAAAGGCCGATTTAATGCAATCCGCAAGATAACAACATTCCTGTGCCGTGTAGCAGTGCCTTTGCGTGACTGGCCCAATAAAAAAGCGGTGGACAAATTTGACACAGTGCGTACTTAACCCGTAATATCTTTATCTAAATCGGACTATAAACAGGGAGGACAAATTTTTTCACAAGTTCTCAGATTTGATTCTAGTTTCGTTCGAGTTGACTTTTTTTTAAAAATATGTTTTAATTTGATTCAGAATTACAACTGGATTTGATTGATGCAAATGGTCTTTAGGGTTGAAAAATATCTTTGAGGTGGTTAGATGAATAGAGTTTTTATACTCACAAATACCATAATCCCTTATAATATAAATTGTTTTACATGATATCGAAATTACAACGCGAAAACGAAATAAAACAGTCCTATCATAAATATTCGAACAAATTTTTATTTTGATTGATTAAATTCCTAGTGTAATGGCAATCATAAAGGAATTAATAGTCTGTGTTATGCCGCCATATTTAATAACAAGCCTTTCGACCCTTGGAGCCACGCGTCAGATTCGACTGATGACTTTTGTTATTGGATTTTTACGTAAATTCGGCTTTATTGTGGTCATTTGCGGGATTATGGGCGTAAACTGGCGATTTTGAGGGTCGATCCGGCAAGCGCGATAAGCGACCGCGCGATTTTTTTTAACTGTATGCGTGTCACAGTACATTCAAGGGTTTATTTTTGAATAATATCTTCATTACTCGTTCATGAGTAGAAATTATGTGGCTGGTTTGACGCCCCTCTCGAAAACATAACCTTTTTGTTACCGAAATTATGCTAAACACCTTTTTAATGTTGAATACATTAACTAAAAATACATTAATAGTTAAACTTCCTAAATTCCGTCAAAAACGGGTTATCTTTGTCTTGAAATGGTATGCAAAAAGATGCACAAATAATGATCACGTCTCTGCAGGCTAGACGTTAAATGGCCGGCACAAAATGGCGTCCGTTTCCGCCAAGCCGTGACTCTTTACATTTGTCTCTGGTCACGAACATCATAACGCCTTAAGCCTTGCACACACGCTCCTTCAGTGTGAAAATGGGATATAATTTTGGGGAAATAATCAAAAAAGCTCGCGTGCCCACCGGGCATTAGGTCGGCCCTACCCTGGCCATGTTAATGTTGCCAGTACGTATAACGCGGTGTGTATGTAATGAGCCGAGGAAAATTGTGTTGCCATAAAAATAATTGTGTTTCCTACCCCATGGTTCTTGTACGTCACTCGATTACCTCCAGACCGCTACTATTAGTCACTATTTGCATTAACGACCAGCTTAATGAGCGTATATCTGTACAGCTATGTTTTTATTAAGTATATTTTTCCTTGGTCGTTACCTTTGAAATATTTTTTTTCCAAAGGAATATTTACCTGAGATTAGTAACGGCCTTAAAAGACTGTGACATTTCAATTATGAAATCAAAATTACACAAGAACGTATTAAAAGTGACCTGTAATGGTTTTCGTGACAAACTAAAAATAATTTGAAGATTTTCCAAGAGTGATACATCGCTTTTATAGTCATCGTTTTTATTGATTAAAAGTTTTGACTAAGTATACGTAGGAGTATTTAATATGATGGATTATATTCTTTTACAACGAGATAGAAGTTTTCGATTTAAAGTACAAGATATTGTGACTTTACCTAACAATTTTTAACAATAACATAATTTTATGACTACTAATTTTAATTATTATGGTCTAAAGTTTGAATTTTATACATATATTTGTTTTTTTACAACGACCTTATTCTTGTTATTCAGAATTTCTGAGCAACAAATAATTAGTTACAATATGGACACGATAAAACTGTCTGAAAGAAAAAGAAAGTTCATATAGCCACCAGACCAGGTTGTGTCAAAGATGACCGGCTTGGTGTCATAGTCTGAGCTCACTCACTTCAATGCCAGAGGTTTTGGGTTCGAATCCGTAGCAAATTTGTGCGATAAGCAGGCGCATTTTTACGTAAGTCATGGATATTTAACAAAAGTATATTATATAGTCTAACCGTGATCCTAGTCGCCGTAGCACAATAAAACGCTAAATTAGGGACTACGTAATTTTTGTGGTTGTTGAAATTTTTTTTTTATTACAATCGAGTAACGTTCGAGTTTCAATAGTATCCCGACAACATGGTACCACCTTTAAGCACCATTTCGTCGGACTAGCTTCGATTTATTTACGCGTTCGGTTTAATCGACTTTTATGTAGGTACAGTTAGGAAGAACAAAACGCGACGTGTTTTCCTTCTTCTATTTTAGGTGTTTACTTTGTAAAACCCTGATAGTGAAGAAACCACAAGTTACCGACAGTCGATATTTTTTTTATTCAAATCTAGACTGCAGTTTGACTAATGTTTTTTTTTTGTAATTTCACTTTACAGTACAAATTATCATAATTCAGTGTAGATTTAGTACTTTATCAAAGTTAAGCAACCCACGGCGTGATCGGATGGGTGACCATTCCGACTATTGAAGTGATGTCCATACAAGCATCTCCGTGCTTTGGAAGGCATGTTCAGCAGTTGGTCCCGTGTATTTAGAAAAACACATTTGATGAATATGTGTCTGCCACATCCTGGATCATGGTCAGCGGACCCTGGGTACTCGTGTGCGAGTGCACAAACCGGGATAACGCTAGGAGGATGATGATGGATGTGTCTTACAAGTAATTCAATAATAAAATAATAATTCGAGTAATAATTATTGTATTAAAACATCCATAAATAAGGGACCTAATCTGTTTGCTAGCAGATGACCTAATCTAATCGGAAATAAATGTGACATTTTTTTTAAATATAACATTGCGTTCCATTATTAAAATTAGCCATGTATATTTAATAATAAAAAAAATCAAAAGTTTACGTCGTTTATCGATAAAACAAACAAATATGTAATCCTTAACTAACATCACTATGCCGGCATCTGTTTCACTTCTGAATGAACTAGTGTTGTTGATATAGTGCAGTGCTGTTAAGATTTTTACAACATTCTCGACTATTTCATCTTTAGTACGATTATTTCACTTTTATTGTTTTTTTTTAAAATAAATCTAAAAGAATGCACATAAGAGGAGTGGTTAAATCCTAATTGAAAAATATTGCTTATATTAAAAATATTTTAAGTCTAGAGGTATGAATCACACTTTATTAAAAGAAATAAAAGTTATTTAGACCAATTAGGGAGCTCCCCAAGTGCTAACCATTTATGAACTATGTAAGTAAGTACTTAAAATGAAAGCCTAAATAACTGAATATAATAGCTTTAAAAAACACAAAATAAATAGTATTGAATGCTCAATTCTATTTATTTTCAGCTCCTAAATAGTTCGAGAGGATCTTAAACATTTCAAGGAGGTTTTACTATCTTGGGATTCCTAAGGCCCATTTAATTTAGGATTCTCAATGATTTTCTGAATAAAAGATCGGTTTCGTTTAAAGCACTTTCGGCATACTGAAAGGCTACTCAAATCCATCACTCACTTAAAGGCCTCCTAAAATTGAGTGTCTCTCATATTTAAACGGTATACACAAACGCTACTCAGGCCATTTGAAACCATGATTAGCTGAGCAGTCGTTAAATGTTTACATCATGGCAACATTCATTTTTAAAAGTATGTTCTCGTTTACATTTTTCATATTTTTAAGGAGCGTATTCGTTTTACGCAGTATTGTTTGTTTAGATTCTATGTTTTTTTTGGATAGAAACTTTTACGACGCGATTGATGTGAAATGAAACGTTATTATATGCGTTATTATAATGATATGACAGTCATTTGATAGCTAAATAGCGTTGAGTTGCGTTTCAGTATACCATTTTTCATCTGAGTGGCGTTTGAGCATGACTTATTTTGAGATGGTGTTAAGTTTAACAGATGCTTACATTTTGGCTTTGAGTATGCGAATTCTGAGTTTAGGAGCTTCTTAATTGTTTGAGAAGCCGTCAAATATTTGAGTAGCGTTTAAGTATTCGACCGTTAGTTTTAGACTTAAAAATAAGGCTTAGGCGGTTCTGTCTGGTCTAGGTCTGCTTAAAACTGAGCAAATTGATATTGGCACATTTACATATACATAAGGCGACGTGTTCTGGTCCAATATATATTTGTCATTATTGATGTTTATAAGTTGTTTTTTCTGTCTTAAATTAAATTAAGTTTTCCCATTTTGATTTATATTCTTCAGTAATATGAACATTTTCGAACGAAGTAAATATTTTAAGTTAAAAGTATTTTAATCAAGTATTTTATCAACGACATGGACTAAATACTTACTAAATGCTTTAAAACATTTGCTCTAACGACATTAGATCTATGCATAGACCATTAATAATATCAAATATACGTGATTAATTTGCAACCATTCCAAAATTAGTTTCCACACAATAGCTTTGTCCCTCTCAAGTCTCAAACGATCTGATTTGTTAAACGAAATAAGGTTGGAATTGCGATCCCAAACTCTATAATAATTGGTACAAACAATAGAAATTAATGCTGGCGATTTGGTCAACCCTGTAATACCCGGGTATTATAGGCCCTTCGCCTGAAACTTGCTTGGTACACCCCTAATAAATTACTATACAATCCCAGTTGGCCTAATAAGACGGAGGATTTCAGTAGCTGTAAGGGGTTATTAATTATAGATGATGCAGATTAGTTGAGTGTGATTGCTATTAATTTAAGAAAAAAACTAAAAAAAAAGCTTTGACAGCGATGACAGTGTTAATACCTAAGCATTTAATTAAAAAGAGTTGTCCAATAATGGTTTTTTATTCATCAATATTTCTAACCAGAATAAATTAACAACAATTAACGCATAAAAAAGGAACTGTCAAAAAATTACAATCAAACATTAAAAATGAAATCAAGAAAAGAAAACAAAAATATTTTTTAATGTATCACCCATTCTGAGTAGGCCAAGGATTGACCCTAAACTGCCAGGAAATACAAGTGAATGATCCATAGATGATGCCACATTATAAAAATATTTTTTCTTAAAAATGGAGGCGTTTAAGATTTTGATTTCTATGGTTACGTGTTTTATATTTTGTAGCTTAAAGATAAATATAGTTTATTGCTGGTTAGTGATATATTGGAATAAAAAACCAGCCTTCATACGAAAAGTGGATAAGTCCTTTACTAAGTTTGCCGGCAATGAAACAATTGCACTTAAAAATTAAAACTAAAAGCAGAGCAGCATTGGAAAAATCTGACATGTAGAATATTATATTATTTTAAATTAAGATCTAAAAAACAGATCACAAACAAAATATTGGAAAACTAATTATGAAACATATATAATTAATCAATTTGAAATAATTTTTGGTTTTAACTACAGGCGATATAAATAAAACGTGGCAAATGATGATGCAAAAAACGAGTTATTTATAGTGTGAATATTAACAGATTTTTTTAAGACGAATACTTAGTTCAAGAAATACTTTGTTAGGACCTACTCTTACATTACTTAGGTTTATGGAAGATTTCATGATAATTATAACGTAAGACCTTGTGGCCATATTAGCCTAAGAATATACATATATATCCACAGAATGTAAGCTAATAATAATAATTCAGTTTAGATGAATACTGGATATACTATGATATTTTAAGTTGAAAAGTCATTTCAATGTGAGTCGTGTAAACAATGAATGTCCTTTACCTAGCGATGGGCAAGGGAACAGGAAAGTATGGGAAAAAACGGAAAGATTGGGAAATATTCCAATTCGGCGGGAAAATACTCAAAAGTGGACCTAAATTAATGAAATGCGGGAATTTAACTATTGTAACAATGGTTTTACGCCTGTAGCACACCCTTACATAAAACCACAATAGTGGGACCACGCTACATTTGCCTGTTTGTCAGTTTTATTACACCAAACGTAAACTGCATGTTCTAATGCTTAGATTTATCTGAGTCTTTTTGTCTTTGAGATTCGACGATCCTGTAGTATACTTCCTATTACTGCCCACGATGTCGCGAATGGGTGCAGAAACGTAGACGTTTGAGAAGGATTGGAGAAATCTCGACGTAAAGAAACTGGGTCATAGTAAAATCTCTACATTAGAAACGGCAGTTTGGCTTCTGTTAAGTTTGAATATTTGAGACAAATGATAATAAAGAAATTCCGAAAACAAATTGGTAGGTTTGTTTTCTTCGAGGTGTCTGGGTGAACATACTTAAAGTCCCGAGTGTGGTAAGTGAGCTATCAACGGAATCGTGAAAGAAAAGCGCCTCTTTTGTTTATATTTTTTTGCTTGTAAACTCGAAAACTGCTTATTTTATTTTAAGACACATTCATTTAGATTTTTTTTCTGTAGGGCCAAAAGTTAACAAGATATTACAAAGTATCTGATTTGATAACAAGTTCAAAAACTTAATTTCAACTGCGGACAAATCTCGCAATACAAATTTTTTGATAAAGAAAACACTTCTTAAGTGGTAAAATAAAAATTAAAAATGTAAAAAAAAACTAAATTGGAAAATTCGGTAGTTTTTAAATACACACATCAAAAAAAGTTTACGATCACTGAAAAATCGAAATCTTTTTTGTAACGGTAGATTATAATTAATATGATTTCTTCTTCTTTTAAGATTCTTTATTTAAAAATATACAATTAAAATTCAAGACAATAAAACAGTTCAATTCTTTTTCCATATAAAAAGGCTTTCAGTCATAGCTTACGCTCACTCAGAAATCTGATTAAGTCAATTTTGACGGATTTTAAATATTTTTTCGCAAAAAGTTGTGATTGAAAAAATGCTAAAAGGATATTCAGAAGTTTTACGAGCAAGAATAGTAACTTTGAGGGAAGAAGAATACAGCACGCAGACTTGCTATATCCCAATCCTGTGTCGTGACCACGTTGCAGAGGTACCACGGGATGGGTAATTTAGCTGACCGACCGGTTCGGGCCGCCTCTGGGCTTGAAGTTAGCACTCAGACCATTCGGAATTGCTTGCACCAGGCTGGATTACGAGCACAGAGGTCTTGGCCAGCGCTTCTGAATTCTCGGCAACGTCAACGACAGAGATTGAAGTGGGCTAGGCTTCGGCAGAATAAAGAAGATGAAGAAGAAACCATTTGGCAAAACTGTCTCTTCGTTGACGAATCGCGAATCAGTATCATTCAGATAACCGACGTGTCCGTGTCTGGAGAAGACCAGGAGACCGTGAAAGGCAAAGAACTGCTACAGGAAGGCAGACATGTATAAAGCAGTTGCTATTGATGGAATTGTCAGACCATTCCGAGTAAACCATGGGCATCAATTTGTACTGGTCGATGATAATGCGCCCGCACATCGAGCTCAACGAGTCAATGCTGCTCTCCGAGAATACGACATCACAAGGTTAGACTGGCCTACTGGCTCGCTTGACTTAAACCCAATAGAGCACGCGTGGGATGCTCTTAAGCGAGCTGTTTGGAACCGTCAGCCACGTCCCCAGACAGTGCCAGACCTCAGGGAAGCCGCTATCCAAGAATGGGACAGGTTACCCCAAGAAATGCTGGATAACTTGATCCTCAGCATGCCCAGGAGGATCTCCGCATGTGTTCGAGCCAGAGGAGTAGTTATATTATATTGAATAAAAACGTTTTAATCATAAATTGTCGTTAAGTTTGGTTAAACAGTATTTTACTTTATATCAAATTTCTCTTACAATTGTGCTATGGTTAATTACTCTATTTTTGTTCTTAAAAATCAAAATTAGTTTTTTTCCTAATTTCAAAGGGTTTTTCTGTTTAAAGAAAACACACAACAAAACATTTTTCTTGATAAAATTAAATTTAAAGAATGATATCAGTTTATGCTAGTGATCTCAAACTTTTTTTGATGTTATTCATACAAACACTAAAAAAAAACTTACAATTCTCTTTAATTAAATCTATTACATGTGCAAAATCGCCTTTATTTGTTCGAAACATTAAATTAGTATTGCGCGATTTATCCGCATATGGAATTAAGTTTTTGAACTTGTCAACAAATCAGATACTTTGTAATATCTTGTTCACTTTTGGACCTATAGAAAAATAATCTAAATGAATGTGTCCTAAAATAAAACAAGCAATTTTCGAGTTGACAAGCAAAAAAATATAAACAAAAGAGGCGCCTTTCTTTTACTATTCCGTTGATAGCTCACTTACCACACTCGGGACTTTAAGTATGTTCACCTAGACACCTCGAAGAAAACAGACCTACCCGTTTTGTTTCCTGAATTTCATGTTTTTAATAACGAAGATTTAACTTTATTATCATTTGTCTCAAATATTCAAACTTAACAGAAGCCAAACTGCCGTTTCTAATGTAGAGATTTTACTATGACCCCGTTAACAAACGGGGTCTTAAACATAAGTCGAGATTTCTCCAATCCTTCTCAAACTTCTACATTTCTGCACCAATTCGCGACATCGTGGACACAGTAGTAGGAAGTATACTACAGGATCGTCGAATCTCAAAGAAAGAGAGACTCAGATAAACCTAAGCATTAGAACATGCCGTTTACGTTTGGTGTAATAAAACTGACAAACAGGCAAAAATAGCGTGGTCCCGCTGTTATGGTTTTATGTGAAGGTGTGCTACAGGCGTAAAACCATTATCAAAATAGCAAAATTCTCGCATTTTATTACTTCAAGTGCACTTTTGAGTATTTTCCCTATTTTCCCGACGAATTGGAAATATTCCGCATACTTTCCCCGAATTCGGGAATAAACCCAACAGTTGGAAATATTCCGGGGAGTAAACCCAACGCTACCTTTACCTAAAAAAATTAAAAGATGAAGTTTTGCCAAAGTGAAATGATGAGGTAGGTTACGTAGGAGCGCAAGCCTTGACTTAGCACACAGAGAAGACAAGACATATACCTACAGGGTATCAAATCGAGACATACTTATGTAATTTCAATGAGGGATTGTCATTGCCTAGTGTCAAAAATCAGTACTTAAAAACCCGCTAGATGGCGCTGAACAACCAAAGTCAAGTTAAGTAGATTTTTATTTAAGAAAAGGCTGGTTTTAGCATTTATTATGTTATAATGTTTATGTTTTAGATTCACGCGTACTAACAGGTAACAATTTATTTTCCATTAAATTTTATTTTTAACTGCATTGTGAAACTAGCTAATTTTTAACGTATAACTTGCACTACATGTATGTACACACAATATTACAATAATGTATTATTGTTTTATGCTCAATGATTCGAAGCATTATTTTATATAACTTAGATGAATAGCGCCATCTAATAAAATACAATTAAACTTAAATTTTGAGCTGTCAGAAAATTCCTCATTGAAGTAGGTACTTAGGAGTATTTCTAACCCAACCTCACCCATCCAAGGATCCATATCTCCGCGCTTAAAACGGCACGTGCCCTACCAAAGCGTATAATAAGCTTTCGGAAGATCGATGCAAAAGACAAAAGCTTTTTTCGAATATAAAACGTGGAAATATTTGATTTGTAACGTTGCTTGTAAGGACAGCCGCAGACTAATGTGACGGCTGACGAATACGAGTGTGGGGTTAAAAACGACGGTACAGTCGGATAAGAGAGTAAGTATCATCTTTTTATCAATAGAGAATAGCGACTTCGCCTGTGCGAAATTTATCAAAATTGGTTTAGCGGTTCGGCGAAATGAGACAGATGAAAAAAGTTTTTACTTTTGTATAAAAGAATAAATGTGGCTCTGGTGTATATTTGGAAGCGCCCTCTTTCATATCATAAGAAAAAATATCTTTAAATATAAAAAATATGTTCCAATAATCACACCAATTTCCTAGCCCCAAACTAAGAATGAGCTTGTGCTATGGTGACTAGGATAACTTTAATTTTCATCTTCAGTAACATCGAATCGTCAGTATAAGTAGACCAAAACTACGATTTCAACAGTCATTTATTTCATGTCTTTGTTCCAATGATAATGACATCTTCAAAATATAGACACACCATATTTTGGACCCAACTGTACCTACGCAAAATCGTATCTTATCCTACACAGTGCGCGGAATCTAATTTTTGGAGATTTGCATCGTGAAACAAAAATAAAATGAGGATGCAAAAACAAATGTGTTCTAAGAAAAAATCGGGTTCGCAAAAATATTAAATGTTTACCAATCAGTGTGATATTTGTAAGATTTAAGAATTATTAACAAACAAAATATACCTCAAACGCATTCAAATTAAGCAAAACATTAAAAACGGGAAAATACAGATAAAGCTTGTGCCTTTTTTGGCATAAGCTTTACAATTGCGATTATGAAGTGTTCCTTTTAAATCACAATTGTTGTAACTTTTAAGTCACCTACTCCCAAACACTTTCGCCCAACGCATTACTCTCCAAAAAATCCGCCCGCTTTTGTTCCTAACAATTAAAATGACAAAACAGTGTGCAATTATGCTAAAAAAACCATCAGACGAAAATTATGCCTTAAAAACCATTAGGACACACACTGCGGTGCATTGAAGTGAAGTGAAGTGGGTTGAAAGGGGGGTGAAAGGGGCGAGACAGGTACTAGTCGGAGGGGGAATAATCCTATAATTATCAGCTTAACTCTAGACGACGTCGCAGGTGGAACGAATTTTAGTATTGACAAATGAATGTAACAGATTTATTTAGGATTTTGGTAAATTGGTTCGGAAAAATAAATGGAAGGGTACGAGCTTTTAACGGGGGTTTAAGCCCATATTTTTTGGTATTGATTTTCAATCGTTTTGTTTGGAGTTTCGATTTTGAATCAACTGGTTAGCGATAAATACTAACGCCCTTACTAATCATGAATATGACACTGCTATAACACTTGTATAAAATATTAATATGAGAAGGCTAGTTTGTAATTAATGACAGAAGGGTGACATGACATAGTGGGTGAAATGGGGGATAAAAGTATTTATCGAAAATCCGACTTTTGGCACAAGCGAAATCGCGGGGAACTGCTAGTATGAAATAAAAATCATGTTTTGAAAAAATGTTGCCTTACAAGGTTTTGAACCACTGTGCAGGTATTTCTTGTTTGTAACTTTTATAAACTCTGTACTTGCAATAAATAAATCAATTAAAAAAAAAAACAGGGTAACCATTGTGTGGGTCGCATGCATGCAGTTTACTTTATAATTAAGTTGGTGGTAGTAACGCCTTTCAAAGCACGTTAAGCCGTTGGTCCTGCGCCTGATTTCTCTACGGTCATATAGGACTGCCGTCTCACCGAATTCTGGGAGTGTAGGAACAGAGAGGGCACCTGTGTATTGCGCACACACTTATGCACTATAATATCTCCCGCGCAGTCGGCTAATCTCTGAGATTGACCGCTGTAGTCGAAATTCGGCTTGCAGGTTAGTATTATTATGAACAAAAAACAGTTCTAGCTATTTAAAATCCAAATCAAGCACTATTTCCACAAAGCGTTTTATCAAAACCAAAGGTTTCATGAAACCAGGTGGGCGTGTTTATGTTTCATAACCGAAAGCTGTGTTTCCAGCGGAGCTTCGGCTTTGCGAGCTTTGAAACTTAAAATTACCTCATGTTTTGATTCCCGAAATTGGACCAGTGAGGTCAATTGCTATGATTTTAATGAAAATGCCGGTGGAACCTAAAATTGATACTTTAGTATGAAACGATACCTAATCCAGTAAAATGAACATTTCTAGTTTAGTGATCGTGCAAAAGCTTCTAAAAAACAGATGGAAAGAGTACGAAGTTGTGTCTATGAATTTTTGTTTCTTCAGAAAACCGGATTATTAATAAATATTGGAACACATTACATTGCTCCGATCCCAAAGTAAGGTAAGCTAAAACACTTGTGATATTAATTTACCATGTAAAATCAACTAAAATCCTTTAACCCACTTGTGATTTGCAATAAAATCTGAATCTGATATGGAAATCAGAAATAACGATGGTACCATAACACCTAGACGAAAGATAATATAGAAAATATGGTTTTCGAAATTTAACCAACCGGGGATCGAACCCGGGACCTCATAGATGGCGCCAACATGAAAGCAGGCGTGCAAACCACTCGACCATGGAGGTCGTCGCACAACCAGATGCATCAACATAAACACAAATATTGAGACTTGAGTCCTTTAAGCAGTTTAATGGATCTATAGTTTAAGCCGCTTAAGACTTCCCCTCCCTTCCTGACCCACACACCCAACCTTTGTGTCATCAAGAAAAAGCTGAGGTAATGCATTTCTACGTGACTTTATTTCCAAATCTGGTTCATGAAAGGTTAATGTTTGCAGCTTGGACTATAATATAGATAATGGGATTTAAGGATTTAAGAGCATTGATGTCGATTTTTTACCTATTTACAAAACTAAATTGAACTTCGCACACAAAAATTTATTGACCATGTCATTCGGTGGGACTCGAAGTTCAAATTTTTGTGTGCGAAATTTGATTTACTTTCGTAAAAAACTTGCAAACCCTCCTCCTTATCGTAGCGTTATCCCGGTTGTGCACTCGCACGCGAAGCCGCGAAGCATGATTCAGGATATGACAGATCAGGTAATTATAGTGGAGCGACTGCCATCTGATCTCCATGACCCTATTAACAAGGGGGACCTGACTAGTTTGGATCAGTCGCCTGACTGAATGTGCAGGTTTTCTCACGATGTTTCCCTCACCGTAAGAGCATCGGTTTGTGAAACAACTAATGTTCATAACTTAAAGTCATTGGTACATAGCGGCACGTGGGATCGAATTCTCGAATCTCCCGCATGCGAGGCAAGCCACTACGCCACCGACGTTTTTCTTTTTCGCAAAAAAACTTGCAAATTGCTAAAATTATTTAAAAAAAAAACCTTTTTAATTAAAAGTAAAGAGCACTTAAGTTAAATAGATAAGAGTATTACAAATTAATTTAACTCGAGTTCGAAGGTAACTGTATCGGTTTCAAACTCTCAGTAATCAGTACAGCTTAAAACTTTTATTTCAGCCTAAGCTTTCGAATACAATCTAGGATTAAAATCTAGTTATTCACCAGACGAAACCAGACAAAACCAGTTTAATCCAACAAAAGCTGGTTTTGAATCATTTATCTCTGAACTTTTGTTTGCAACATGTTCAGAGAAAACAGACCCGTTTGGTATTTACGAGTAATTTGTCTATTTTAAAGTTCTTAAATTGTAGGCAACTATTAAAAATGTTATTCACGTAAAATAAATAATGTGCAAAATGGCAATGCATAAGCCGTTTATGCAAAAAAAAGGAATTTAGAAACATTTTTTTAATTGTAGCTCTAAGCAGACACAAACCTTTTTTGTAATATGAAGTATCGACAGCCTGATCGATCAGACAGTTGAAGTAGAATTACTGAGTTAGTTTCGTTGTTAATTTCAATGTGTTGCATTAAATATGTGAGGTGTACGTTCAAAACACGTGGAAACGGATATTACCGCGACCAATACACGTGTTATCACAATTCATATTCGTTATATTAAACAATATTTTGTTTGATTGATTTAACATGCCATCTTTTTCACACGTGATCAGTAATAGTCATCCTTTTTTTACATCTTAGAACATGGGCGTTGTTATGGATCAATGTAGCCCTTTAAATATTGTAAATGTTTAAGAATAATAAGTGTTTGCCTAAAGCACTTTTCCTAACACTAAATGCTTACACGATAGAGTTGTTTAATTATTTTTTTAGGCAGCTATTAATAAAAAAATGCTAAAGAAATAACTTAATTAAAACAGTTTATTCAATAGACGATAAAATACTAACTTGAGTATTTTAAAAAATAAATAAAAGAAATGACCATAATTTTATTATGTAGTACAACAAAAACCGGTCCCTTTATTTGTTTAGCCCTACTAATAGTCAAGAAAAGACACCATTGTAAGTACGTACTACAGCACGTGAAGTTGGTATCTTAGGTACCCAGTTGTAATAGGTGGATGTTGCAACAAAAATGTACAATCTGATGTGCTACTGTACCAAAGAATCAAGATAGAGATGTCAATGTCAAGAAAATCCGCTTTACCAGTAATCTTCATAATCATGTCATCACAATGATACATAGCATAGAATATACAGAAACTTAACACTCAAAACGTTAACCCAATCAAAACTCTCGCTGAATCAATACAGAGCTTAAATTCGAATGATTTAATTAACCGATTGCTATTACAGAGGCAAAGTAGGTAAATCTCGTATTAAAATTCGATCGGCCATACGTTATCCAGTTGGTACATGGAAACCGTTTTAGCTGATGCACAGCACGGCCAGTAGATCAGATTACCCATTTTCGTTGCAAGATGGACCCTATTGCGACTGCATAAGGTGCCGCATGCTTACATTGACGTGCTGTCGTTACATTGGCTTGTATGGGCTACAGTATTGTTTTGGGATGAGATATCTTTGGATTAATGCATTTGCTATTGATTTTAATGTTTATTTAGAACTAACGGTGAACTAGATAACGGTGAAATATTGGTCTATTCAAGATTTAGTTACAATAAAATATTTATACAACTTTTTTCTGTTTTATTCAACTTCAACCACCAATATTTGTTTATGCTGGTGTAGTATTTTATGAAATGTGTATTTAAAAAGTATTATTTTAGTAAATTTTGCACACAAAAATCGATTTATGTTGGCATTATTTATGTATGACGAATCTAAGATTACTATCAAGTGAGTAACTCCCTCGGAAAGCACGATAAGCCGTTGGTCCTGTGCCCTGATCTCTCCACGGTCATGTCGGTCTCACCGAATTATGAGAGTGAAGCAACAGAGAGTGCACCTGTGTATTGCGCACACACTTGTGCTCTATAATATCTCCCGTGCAGTCGGCTAATCTCTGTTTGGCCACTGTAGTCGAAATTAGGAGGACATTTTGTATGTATAGGTAGTTAATGTTTATCAAGTTAAACTTAATGTTATAAAAACCTGATTCCTGCTTCTGCATCGAACGGAAATATCGTTTCATCTCCATTGACATACCTGTAAAAATAAAAAAATATATTAATATTAGAGTATACTACATGACACATCTATTTCATAAACAATAAAGTACACGTTATTATAATTAAACTCCAATCTCAGGTACCGATAGCAACAAAATACTTATTTTATTTTATTTTATTTCGGTATCTATTTATTTAATTAAAAAAAACATGTCTGTTATTAAGTACTTATCCGCTGACACAATTATTTTGTTATTTTTTTAATGGAAAATAATATTTCCCATAAGTTATTGAAACACAGTTTAATGAGTTCTCATAAATGTTGATTGGCGATGTCATCAAGACAAAAGGAATTTTCGGAATCGATTTGGGTAAAGTTGACATCAAACATTGTTGTCACAATATTTGATTACGTTAATCCCAAGACACCTATTATTTCATAAAGCAGCTATGGTGATTAGATTTTATTGTTTTTTTATAATAACATTAAATAATATTGATTAGATATCTAATCAATTTGTAACAACATGACTATTTCTTAAATAAATCCGCTAATTAGTATTGGCTCTAGCCCAGCTTTAAAAAAAATACCGATTTTAGGCCACATCCCTGAATGCTGTTGTATACCTCACAACTAAATAACAATTTAGGAAAAATCCGTCCCGACTATACAACATTAATTTTCATTCCACGACAGAGCTAATTAAAAACCTGTTCCACGAATCTTCATTTGTCATAAATGCACACAGAATGAACTGAATTCATCCATATTAATGGGTCCCTACATTAATTAAAATTGTACATGATTTTTTTTGGGAACCGTACAAGGCGAGGTGGCTCTAAATCATAATGATGCATGGAGACTTCGCGAGCTTTCATACATTATTAATTACAAGAGAGAGAGATAGTTGCTTTTGGCGAGGTGTTGGAAAGGGTGGGATGATGGCTTGACCACTGTTCCGCAAGTTTGGAAGGGTACACACAAGATGTTGCAGGCGGTGACATTTGTATACAATGAGTTTCGTATTAGTTGTGCTTTGTTGTTCATCTTTAATGATTTTGATTTGAATATAAGGTGAATTATATAAGTCAGCCTATTAGATCCCACTGCTGGGAAAAGGCCTCACCTCAACTATGAGGAGGAACGAGCCATACTTCACCACGCGGGCTCAGTGCGGATTGGTGGAGGGGTGTATGTAAGGCAAGTGACAAACCTTACTGTCAGAAGTTATCAAGCCGCCCTAGGGCCTCTGACTAGGCTTAACGACTAATACCACAGATATTAGCCGGGACCAACTGCTTAACGTGCCTTCCGAAGCACGGAGATGCTTGTCATGGACGTCACTTAAATGGTCGGAATGGTCACCCATCCAATCACGACCGCGCCGTGGGTTGCTTAACTTTTGGTATCACTACCAAAGCGCTGCCGCCACTGCGCCACAAGCACCTTCAGGTGAATTATGTGTAGTGTCAATCCTTTGAAGAGTTAGATAGATAGATAGATAACTCTTTATTGCACAATATAAAAGTAACAACAATACAATTTACACAGAAAGATGTACAAATTAGGCGGTCTTATTATGGAAGTAATATAAAATCCGTAGAAAAAACCTATTGAAATGTTACTGTCAATCTGTATAAGCCGGTAGGTATTGTATAAAATATCACTTAGGCAATGTCTCTATCTCTCTCTTCCTGGCTATATCTCCCACATGGTGGTGGGGTAAGCCTTCTTTATTTTTCTTCTCCACTTCGCACTGTCCTTGACATCTTTAGTGGAAACTACCTCCCTCATATCGTTTAGCACTACATCTCTCCATCTTTTTGGGGTCTGCCTCTCTGCCTTGGCAATGTTTTTTTTTATCTTATACTTAAAATTTCATTTATTTTATACTTTGCCTGGGTATTCACAATACCAAATGCGCAACCGGTAATGTGTTTAAAAGACGCGAGCTACGAAGTTTTAGTAGAAACATCATTTTGTGTACCCATTTTAGGATGTAAATAAAGTTTTCCGATATCAAACTGCAATGGTATGCATTTCTATAAAAACAACTTGTCACAAGTTTAGAACTTTTAGTGTACACGAGTAAACAAATTGTAGAGCTGACTCGGGTTCAAAAACTTATTTTGCATGTCTCAAGTAGTTCTTTATTTTGTTATAGGATGGATTTTACTTTTGATACCACTTATTTGTATGAGGTGCATGTTTCAAAATACTAAGAATAATACTGCAATTTGATGTCAATAAATCTCTACTAATACTTATTGTAAATAGGTAAGTTTGTAAGAAACCAGTGGAGGAAAATCATCAGCACGAGATGCAGCCTTGATGCTGACCACGATCCTCAGAGACATGAGGGCGCAACTAAAGAGAGAGAAAGAAGTTTGTAATGTGTTTGTAAGACGTATTCTTTGGAATTTAAGAGCCCATTTTGAAAATTCTTTTACATGTAAAAGATACAATATTCTAGATACTAGATTAGTTTTTAATACCCCTAGTCCGGGCTATGCTAGTATTGGTATAAGTATAGTGTGCGTAATAGGTATGTTACAGGGTTCTGTAGGATATAGAGACCTAAGTTTTGCTTATAGGTCATACCTAAAAGGAAAAAAAGGATTACTGTGTTGTTCGTCTGTCCGTCTGTCAAGACCATTTTCTAAGGAACACGTGGATCATGTTAGGGTATTGGGTACTTTCCATTCTTGCAATTTGACTTTTCACATAGAGACCCAGACTTACATCAATTAGTTTCAGGACCTTTTTTCTACATTTTCCGTATCCGCCCTACGTCACACATCCAATAAAATTACCCTTAATGAATCTTGTTATAAATACAGCATTTTCACACGCCATCTTGAATTTTCTGATATTAATATGAGTTATGTGCATTGACTAGAGACGGGCCTAAATTTGGTTTGGTTGAAACCGAAACTCGGTTTCTATTCGGCTTTAAGTAGATACCGATTTTCTGAAATGTATTATCTGGTTTCAAAGAGGATTTGTCATCATTTCAGTTATTTGAGACAACAAAACACCACCCCCCTTATTACAAAAATAATTAATAAATCAGAACTAAGTATTAGCTGACCAATTAGAAAAGCGTTTCTCTATAAGGTCATGTCACTGATGTGTCCTAGATTTCTAATTTGTCTGTTAATGTTTAGTCCTGGTTTAAACCTAGTCTAACTTTTTGGTTTACTAACATGGTGGTTTGAGTTCCATTCTCACCTGAGATATTTTAATATTTTAATGTTTTTGTTTATTGGTGTAAATATCATGCTTGCTCTCTTCACCAAACATTTATGTTTTATATCAAACCTTCAGACCAGACCGACGTTGTGGCTGTTGAAATTATTTAAGCACCAACTACTTAGAGTTACATGTATGCTGGTAAATAAATTTAACCCGTGCATTTCCTTTTCAAAGTTCAACTGGTAACTAAACGGTAATATTACCGATACCAGTTTTCTGGTTGAAACCGAAAACTTTTCCACTCTCTAGTTATGTCTAATTTTTTAGTTTTTCAGTAATGTCGGCAAGGTAATATTTATTGGCTATTATGTGAGCCATATGAGTTTCTATCTTTGGTAACCATTTGAGGGTAATAGGTAGGCATCTTGTGCGACATTTAGTACAATAGATCTTTAATTCCTGCGTTAGTTTTTGGTTTAGGTTGGTGAAGGGAAAAATAAACTTTTTCTAGCCTAGTGATCAGCAAGCTAGCGTCTATCCAAGAGGTCCCGGGTTCAAGTCCTGGGTCAGACTGGAATTTGTTTCTGGGTTCAAAGGATAAAGCAAGTTTAATATAACGACGACAGCAAAAGGTAAACACTGGGACAGAGACGAATTGGCAAACTATATAAGGATCAATTTGTCAAATAAATAAATATACCTAGTCAGGTCATAAGTTCTGTCACATGTTTATTATTTATGTAACCATTTATATAGCAAAATGAACTTAATAAAACATAGATTCATATGGTAATAAAGTTTGTTCAAAAGGACCCCTGCGATTTTGGATACAGGCCTTCAATCTGCGCGGCCAGTCATCTATCGCAGCACGAACGAGGTGCATGTCGATATCGGCAGCTGCCTTAATCAAGGATGCCTTGAGTGACTCCAAATCAGGATGAAGCTTTGAGCAGGCCTTTTCCTCCAAGTGTTGCCATAGCTTGTAATCTAACGCACTCAAATCTGGACTGGAGGAGGGCCAGTCTCCGTGCCGGATGAAGTCGATTTCACGCGCCGCCAGCGAGGCTTGTGTGCTTTTTGCTCTATGAGCTGGCGCAGAATCTTTTTGGAATACCCAGTGCCTGTCATTAAACATGGTATGAGAAACAGGTTCCACAACATTCTTGAGGACTGTATTTTAATACACAACTGCATTCGTTTTTACGCCTTTCTCACAAAAATGTATCTCAGTTAAACCCCAATAAGAGACTCCCAAACAAACCATGAGCGAGGATGGAAAATGACCTCGTTGGACACGCGGAATACGGTTGCTCGCTTCTTCACGGCTGTGTGCGTACACCTTATCATTTTGTTTGTTGTAGCTCTCTTCCACGGTGAAAATTTTTTCATCCGAAAAAAGAATTTCCCGATGCTTTTTTCCCACGTACCGCTTCAACAAAGCGCGGCATCTCTTCTTTCTGAGGTCCATTTAGCGAGTGTCCAAACGATGTCCTGTTTTTCTTCCATATGTCCTAAGCCCTAAGTCTTCATTTAACACCCTTTTCACCGTGGTCCTTCTTATCTGAAGGGCTAACAGTTTCTGCTTACGTATGGGATTTCTTGGAATTCGCGCCTTCACAGCTTTAATCACTGCTGGAGTCCTAACAGAGCGAGGGCGACCACTTCTTGACCTGTCATCTACACTAGAGTCTTCATTGTATCGTTTATGGTACGATAAACGAATCTTTTGGTTATATTCAAATTTTTCAGTAAGTCGAAAATCTGAATTAGCGCGTAACCGCAACGATGCAACGCAATAACCGCGACACGCGGTCTTCTTTGAGTGTCCACTCCATATTTAAAAATGAGGAATATTCTAAAAAGTACACATTTTTATTTTCATGAAAAATTTGAAATTCGAATTCAATAAACTTTTTTGTTGCCAGCATTCTAAATTCAAAAGTTTTTATTGTGTGACAGAACTTATGACCTTACTATGTATATTGGGCACCATCACATACATTGCTCAGATCTCAAAGTAAGTGCTTAAGCATTTGTGTCACTTGTGTTATGGAAACCTTAAACAACGGTAGTTAGTATCACAACACCCAGACACAACACAATGTAGAAAACGTGAATTTCTATATTGACTCGATCGGGGATCGAACCCGGGACCTCAGAGATGGCGACACCTTGAAAATCGGTGTGCGCGCCACTCGGCTCCGGATGTCGTCAAACAAAGGTAGCATTAACAGCCTTTTCCATCACATGTGCTAATGATACAAAAAATAATACTTTTATTCATCAGCCAAAACTTGGTCGCAAGCGTAATGACTTGCTTACTGTCACGTGTGAGCTGAGCGGAGCGAGCGAAATCCCGGGCGAGACAATTGCGGGCGGGCCGTCAAAACGTCTTGTTCTGTCCTCACAGCAAAGTCTCGTGTGGGGTTTGGGTCATAAAGTATAAGAGTTAGCGATAAACAAAGAAAAACATAATATTACTGAAAAAAACAAAACACCTAACTGCAAAAAATATTATATTTTTGAAATGGTCTTTTCACTGGCTTTCATTCGATACCCATTGCTATGGCATGGAAAAAACAATAACCCCTCCCCCTTTTGTTTCCATTTGCGGGCGCCAATATTTAAATGTATAAAGCCTATGTCACTACCACAATTTTGACGAATTCAACGACACCTCATATGTCTAAAACTGTCAAGCCGTTTTGGTTGTAGGGCGTGCCAAACAATTTATACATACATACTCTCGAAAAACATATCCCTCCTTCAGCAGTCGGGTAAAAAAATAGGTGACCAATCAAACATTGTCATAAGTTTAAGATAGACAGGTCCAGAGTGATATGAAAGTCGAAGACATTTGCAGCAGCATTGAAAATGCATTTGTAATTTAGATCAAAGAAGTCACTTTGAATTTCGTTCGCACTGCTCTACTTACCTCTAAAAAATACTACACATACAGCCAGAGTCAACTCGATAGTCAGGTCTTTCCACTGTGATAGTTAGACAGTTGAAATTTTCACGGGTGATGTATTTCTACTGCCGATACTACAATGAATACTAAAAACAGAATAAAATAAATATTAATGTGGGGATCCCATACAACAGACGATTTTTTTGCCGTTTTAAACATATTTTTTTAAATGAATCATTACAACAAATAAATAATAAGTAAATTGTTGTTGAATAGATAATGGTACAGAACCCTTCGTGCGCGAGACTGACTCGCATTTGGCTGATTTTTTCTTGCACCAAACGCTCGTATTGCAAACTTTGACATGGCCAAATGTCATTATTAAGCATCGGATTAAGATGGCGTCGTTCTAAACTCGTCTCGAGTTTTCGTTAATATGTGCGATTCATATACGAAGTATACGGTATAATCTACTTACGTATGTAATGAAAGTATGTGAAAAAAAACATGATGGATGTATTTTTGCGAACATTGTGATCAAGATTTAATATCAAGAAAGTAACTAAAATGATATTGGATGTCAAATTATTTTTACCCATCAATCAGTTGACGTTACTAAAATTCATTTTCTTTATTAATATAAATCAACAAAACAACACTAAAAAGATACATCAAAAAAGTAATAAGGTCGTTTTCTAGGTACATTTTTTAATGTTCATGACTATTTTAGTTGTAGTAGTGTAAAAGTCTATTGTTGAACAAAGAGCAAAGACATGACAAACAAGAGAAATTTTAGTTTCTTTCGAGTTCACTTTGTTGTCCGTCTGTCTGTCTGTCCGTCAGTCTTTCAAGACCTTTTTTCTCAGGAATATGGATTGTGGATATATCAAGTTAAAATTAATATCAAATATTTGTAACTGCGGACCCTTAAATATGTGAAAAAATCAAGCTTCTAAGTAAACTCAAACCGAAGATACGGCCATTTAGCCATATTTTCTAACATTTTGCAGGGTAGTTGGTAATCAAAACCTATACCACCATAATACCAAAAAGTAAGACTAGGTTTAAACTAAGACTAAATATTAATAGACAAATTAGAAATTAATGACACATCGGCATGTCACCGATCTTAAAGAGAAATGCTTTTCTCATTGGCCGGCTAATACTTAGTCCTGGTTTATAAGTATTAAGTTTTTGTAATATTGGGGTATAGGGTACTTCCCACAGACCTAGAATCATGAAATTTAATAAGAAGGAAGATCTTACAGCACACATAAATGAAAAAGTCTGAAAACCGCGAATTTGTGGTTACATCGTAGAAAAAACCTTTGAACGGAACTCTTAGTGCGTACAACTCGCACTTGACCAGTTTTTTTTAATACTAAGCACTGATTGACACTGATCATCCTAATGATAGTCAATACCAATATATTGCATGTACTTAATAGGGATTCATGCTGAACTAATTTGATTTCCATGCAATTTATTGGCCGATGACGTCACTATGCATTTACTACCCTTACATTTGTTATGAATTCCGTTAAAATGTGACGTGAGCCCGTTAAGGGTGTAAGTGGGTTAAAGACTGGACTTAATAAAAAGTAATGCGTTTTCCCTTTAATGGATAGCTACAAAGTATTTTTGTTGTCACTGTTCTGGGTAAATATGAAATGTAATTCCTTTGAAAGTATGTTAATTGGTACTAAAATGTAACTACGTTTTGCTATGGCCATGGCCAATATATCAATCTAATCTCCAAGGAAAAATATTGCACTGAACTACACTAAAATCTTATTAATAAATATACAACTTATTAAAAAAAATCCGTTATTTCAACATTTATAAAACAGTTTCAATAGCTACAATGAAAAGTATCGAAAAATAACTTAAGCCATTGTAATAAATTATTATGTATGTTATTGTAATAAATTCTCAAATCATATTTATGCCCGTGACTGTACTGTTAGACCAAGATCGAATTGTACTATCGCTAGAACTAGATACCTAGAAAATAATTTAAACGTTAGCTCATCAAGATGTTAACGAGCCTACAAGGAAAATTATTACAGAATGGACCTGACAAAATTATAATAGTAGGGTCATTGGGACCCGGGAGAGTTGGGTCTAACTGTCAGAGGTAATGTCACTCCGCAACCCACATACGATTGCTCCTAACGAAGGTATATTTGCATATATTTCCTCTAATTTTGGACTAATTTTTAAATATTAAGACCCTCAAAGTAAGTCTAGAAATAAGTTTAGTATTTTTTAAGCTTCTAGAATTATTCTTAGTGCCGTTTTTAGAATAAAATAACATAAGTCACTTTAATATGCTCGATATTTTTTTAACCTAACTGCGATGTTAAAAAAGGGTTGTTAAACTCTCTCTGTATGACATGTACTTTTTTATTGTCAAGCGAAATTATGAGAGTGAAGGAACAGAGAGTGCACCTGTGTATTGCGCACACACTTGTGCACTATAATATGCCCCACGCAGTTGGCTAATCTCTGTTGAGATAGGCCGCTGTGGTCGAAATTCGGCTTGGAGGACACACACACAATTTTTTATTGAAATGAAATATTATATATTCAAACTATGGCTACTTTATTTTATTTATTTATTATTTGACACTACCCAGAAAAAAATCTGAAACACTATCTCTTAAAAATAACAGTATATTTGAAACACACGTTTATTTATATTTTTTTACTATCTGCAGTATTTAATTTTTAATTAAATATATTATTGCACTTGAAAAAAAACGACCACCAGAGGCGGGAATCGAACCCGCGTTCCTCGCATACCGGGCGATTGCCTAACCTCTCGGCCACCCTGGCGTTGGCAGAGCCTGTCGAAATTTTCAAGTGCTTCTTAACGCTGTAATGCCGCGTTGCTTTCATCAATGTTATTGGGATTATACCCTCAACACTCGAAAGAAATACTATTGCAAGTATTTAACAATCGAAAGATGAAGCTTGCAAATAAGATAATTACAGCGTTAAGAAGCACTTGAAAATTTCGACAGGCTCTGCCAACGCCAGGGTGGCCGAGAGGTTAGGCAATCGCCCGGTATGCGAGGAACGCGGGTTCGATTCCCGCCTCTGGTGGTCGTTTTTTTTTCAAGTGCAATAATATATTTAGATTGCATAGTGAATGCTTATCACTTAAAACAATAATTATCTTATTTGCAAGCTTCATCTTTCGATTGTTAAATACTTGCAATAGTATTTCTTTCGAGTGTTGAGGGTATAATCCCAATAACATTGATGAAAGCAACGCGGCATTACAGCGTTAAGAAGCACTTGAAAATTTCGACAGGCTCTGCCAACGCCAGGGTGGCCGAGAGGTTAGGCAATCGCCCGGTATGCGAGGAACGCGGGTTCGATTCCCGCCTCTGGTGGTCGTTTTTTTCAAGTGCAATAATATATTTAGATTGCATAGTGAATGCTTATCACTTAAAACAATAATTATTTTTAATTAAGCTAAACTTAGTTGAGTATAGTGAAATTTGACGTCAAAGTTTACTATTCCCATGCAAAATGGTGTCATTTCTGCAGATTTCGTGTCTGCAGACACCATGCATAATGTACAGACAAAAATTACAAAAACTTATCTTTTATACCCGCTTACCTAAGGCAAGGGATGGGGGTATCTTTTTTTCAACTCAATGTACAGAACTCAATTTAATCCAGTTTTTTATATTTTTTTTATGTTTACTTATTCCTATTGCCTAAATTGTACCATTCTCTATGAAAATTTCAATAAATGTCTACTGAGTGTCGTGTCCATTAAAGAGTATTTATCTATATTCTTTCTCTTGCAATCTTAGATCCTATGACAATGTGATCTCCGATCATATTTGTAGCAGTTGCGTCACAGACATGTTGTACCCGTATTTCTTATATTACTAGACAAGATTGGAACATTCTAGATATTATAGGCATGTGAGTAGAACTCATATAGACAATAAATTGGATTCCAAGCGCTCTCGCTCTTTTCATTTGGCATTAGGGTTGCCAGGTAGTTAAGCGTACAGTCCGGTATTTTCGAGGCCTGTCCGTTAAAAAATGGTCATACCGGACAGAACAATGTCCGGTATTTTGAGGAAAGTCGGTACTACTGGTCACAAGCGCCTATATGAAATCCCTCAAACGCAAATTCGCGCGCGCTCATCGCTCGCTGCCTGTATTTGCGACTGCGGGAATATTATATCAAAGTCAAAAATAACTTGTTCAATTTAGGACAGAATATGCCACTTATAAACGTCAAAATTTAAGAATCAGTAATATTGGCCCTTAGGGGGCCCGAACACGTCTCCTTATCTTTAAACGGGCGGGTTTTTTTGCGACCAAGCATACACCCCCCCTCCCCCCTTTCGGGGTTGTCCGGTATTTTTTCGTGACTCACCTGGCAACCCTAGTTGGCATTAGCTGTCGGGTGACCTATTTTGTTGTAAGCGCTTGAAGGAAACAGGTCGTAGGGACGCTGCACTGTGGTATGATCATGTTTCTACACAATAATTTATTGAGTATTTGTAGGTATTTACGTACGTAAGTAGGTAACGTTTCGCACACAGTGTATTGTAAGAATAACAAAAGCATTCTCTACCAGTCAAACGTATTGGTATAGGTCCAGAGACAATACAGACGGTGAAAAAAAACTAAAACCCACTGAGAGAAAACATGCAATACATAAGTAATAGACACATCCGGCCTTATTACAAAAAACTGAGTACCAAGTTTAAACCAGGACCAAATATGAGCCGACCAATCAGAAAAGCGTTTCTCTATTAGGTAATGTCACGAATGTGTCATTTATTTCTAAATTGTCAGTTAATATTAAGTCTTGGCTTAAACCTGGTACTAAGTTTTTTGTCATAAAGCCGGTCGAGTCTAACCACAAAACATAAAAAAACAAATAAACATATATTACATACACGCTTCATAGGTACATACAGATAAAGGTATCGACGTAATGGATGTTTTTAAAAGCATGATAACTATGTCTATCCGTATCAAGTCACCATAGCACAAGCTAACGTGATCCATAATTTGGAACTAGGTAAATTGGTAAATGGTGTGGTTAAAACAAATTATTTTTTTATTTACTAAACATTTTGTTTTTCCCCATCATGGTTAGCAATGGGTTAATTGATTAATAACTACTTATTACTTTGATAACGGTTTTACAAACCGTTGAGTATTTGAATTCAGTTGAAGAGTATTATTCAAGAAAAATAGGTATTCTTAATGTATTTGGAATATTGGCACTACTGACATTCAGTGTAAGTTGTAAAAACAAGTTTTTCGCTTGAGAAAGCAGATGCAAAACTAGTTAAGTTCAAACGTATGATTGACAAATATTAACTTTTTTTCCACATTAGAACAGAGATACAATCCAACATGTCCTTGTTTTTTTTAAACAAACTATGAAATGCGAATAAAGCTGATCGCACATTTCTAAGCACCGTACGCGCCGCACGCGCCGAACGCGCCGCATTTTAGAATTCGTTGTATGCAATGATATGAAACCTCGCATATTTATCCGCACCGTACGCGCCGCATTTTGTAAAATACGGCAGGCATCCGAACTCCGAAGGAAAGATTCTGATGACGTCATAAAACGCGGCGCGTACGGCGCGTGCGGCGCGTGCTGCTACTCAGTGTTGCCTCATTCGGATCCAAAGAGCTGAACGATTTGCACGTACTGAACGTACCTACACGCCCGAAATGGACGAATTGGCTTTAATATCGTTTGTACAACAATATGAAGAGTTGTATAATTTACGACATCCGCACTATATGAACCAGCAAATACGGGACAACATATGGGAAGAAATTGGAGAACAAATGAATGAATCTGGTAAGAAATTATAATTTTTATTTCAAAAGAATTTTAAGACCTACAGTCATCGATTTGTAACATATAACTAAAAACGCACTCGACATTGGCACTTGACCGGTTTATATTATGTTTAAAAAATCACTATTGCCGTCTTCCAGCACGTGCTCTTTGTCTTTGCCACGGAACTGCTCCCCTTTCGGAATTAAAATATTCCTTAAAGGCATTTCTTACTGCCAGAGCATCAGAAGTTGACTGTCCTCCAATACCTGTGAAATTTTCCAATGCATGCATGTCTCTCAACGTTATCATTTGATCTCTTTCTGACCAATAACATGTATCATCGCGTAAAATATTATGTAGGCAACATATTGCCGTAACGACTGTGACAGTATGATCGAGATTCATAAGTAATCTCCTTTCAAATAGTCTAAATTTTTTCACTAATATACCAAACGTATCTTCAACTGTATTTCGTGCTCGGCTCAGGCGGTAGTTAAATATTTTTTTTCCTTCATCTCCTCTGGCGTCGTCACGTGAATAAGGTCTCATTAAATACGTACTTAATCCGAAAGCTTCGTCTGCAATTATTACATGTGGCAAGACTGTGTTTCCTCCTGGAAGTGCTTTTGGTGATGGCATATTTAAACTTCCGTCGCTTAAACGCTTTCCCAAATTAGAATTTTTGAATATGTTGGCATCTGAATTCTTACCACAAGCGCCAACATCTATGGCAATAAATTTGTAATTTGCGTCTACCAATGCCAGTAACACTGTACTAAAATGTTTTTTGTAGCAATAATACATAGAGCCACTGTGCGCCGGAGCTTGAAGTAATATATGTTTACCGTCAAGAGCTGCAACAGCATTTGGAAAATTCCACTTTTCGCGAAACACTATTTCTGACGACATCCACAAAAATTCATCTGGCGTAGGCATTACAATCGGTTGTAGTATTTGATATATTACTTTACATGTTGAATAAATTATTGTACGAATTGTGCTCTCGCCCATACGGAAATTATCCGACAGCGATGTAAAAGAATTTCCGGTTGCTAAAAATCTGAAAAGAAACATATTACATTAGGTATTTTATATTCTTTTTTCTTGATTTATTAAAAAATTGTTCCCAGGTGTAGCATGTAGAGAAAGATGGACAAGAATCCGAGAAAACTATAGAAAGGCGTTGAGTTTAAGAAAAACAAAAAGTGGTCAAGCCGCAACCAAAATAAAACCTCCTAAATATAACAAAGAGCTAAGCTTCCTCTTTCCCTATATAAACGATGAAGAAAATAGAGTTTCAAATATATCAGTACCAGCACGAGAAGCGCCCCCTTCAGTTAATTCCCCACATTCCGAGTCTGGAGAAGATTTCCAACAAGCGGAATCGCCACTACCGAGATACACTCCAAATCGCTCTTGTAGTCGTTCGTCATCGCACAGATCCACAGAAAATCCTACCACTAGTGTAGCAACAGTACTAAAAGACTATTTGGCCGAACAAAACCGGTCACGTGATTCTGCGCAAAATAATATTAATGTAAACCAAGATCCTATAATAGATTTTTTTATGAGTATGGCTAGAACTGTACAAGGACTTGATAAAAAGAAACAACTGTACATCAAAGGTCAATTGTTTCAATTAGTGCATAATGCAGAAATGGAAACGCTAAATGAAAAGGAGGCTACTTCTGTATCTATTGATACGGTTCACTCCCCTGAAATGACCCTCTTTACGTTGCCGCTGAATTCTCTACAAAATACTACAGTGTCTCATTTGACAAATGCTGAATCTGTACGTCCGCATATTTCACCGACCACCTCGACTGTCACATCTGGAGTGTCTCATTTAACGAATGCTGAATCTGTACGTCCACGTATTGCACCGACCACCTCGACTGTCACATCTGGAGTGTCTCATTTAACGAATACTGAAACTGTACGTCCTCGTATTGCACCAACCACTTCGACTGGTACGATACCTCAACAAGAAATGGCATCAATACACCCTACACAACAAATAACGATAATGAGTGACGAGATTATTAATGCACCGACCACTTCAACCGCCACGATACCTCAACAAGTAATGTTTATGAGTGACGAGATTATTAATGCATCCTATGATCATGAGAGCTCTGAGTTCAATGAAGAACTAAAGAAATACGTAGTATTTAAGAAATACTAATTGTTGATTTTATGTTCTTTTCTAAACAATACCTGATTACTACCTCTAAATACTTAATAAAACTTATCAATAAATAATACCTCAAACATACAACGAGTCTTTCCTCTGGTCCGATTGCCCTTCTAAATCTTGAATTTTCCATAGTAAGATGTGGTTTTAGAATATGTAGCAATTCTTGAAATTTCCTGTATGTCATGTGTAGATATCTGAAAAATCGTTCATCATCATCTATTAAATCTGGAAATAAGGTATGATATTCTCCATATAAGTTCCTTTTTAAATTAATGTTGTGAATCCAGAGTCTTTTTTTTCTTCGAATTTCATTTTCTTCTTCCTCTGCCAATAAGCAGGCTATTACAACAATTTCTTCCATAGCAAAATGTCACCGCACCGTTTTACACCAGAAGCAAGAAAAAACTGCAAAAATTGTTGGCAGCACACAGAAATGCGGCGCGTTCGGCGCGTACAGTGCTGACAAATATGCGACCCAATTTTAAAATGCGGCGCGTTCGGCGCGTGCGGCGCGTACGGTGCTTACAAATGTGCGTTCAGCTTAAGAGAACATAGGATATGTAGGTATTAAAAAACAAAGATGCCCAAAACATACCGCAATATAAAAGAATTTCCAATATCTCAATCAAACCAATATTTTAATCTTCCAAAATAAGTGTGCATAACATATCCAACCAGATTACATTTTTAAAGATCAAAATCTTTACTAGATAGGGCTCAATATTCGTATTATTAGCGGAATCAATACAACAGTACGGTGGTTGCAGTAAAACAATGCGGTCGCCGCTCTTCTGTCATTCAATTAGCTGAAACCAGGTTACCTGGACGTAAAATTACAAGAAAAATATTTTGCCAATAGCAATTTTACTTCATTTGTACTGCCGATCCTCTGGTATTTATCGTAAGAAATGTCACGTGTAGTAATTCAGGTATTCTGAATGTGAAATTACTATGGCGTTTTATCTATCCCGTGATAGCACGAGGTCACGGCCACTAACAATTTATTTATTTTGAAAATAAGAACATGACCAAAATGTGCGTCTCTGTATTGCACAGGCACTTGTACATGTACATGTAATATTATTTCTTGCGAAGTTGGCTAATCATTATGAGGTTTATTGCCGTAGCCACGGAATAAATAAAAGTACCCATAGATCTATTTTTTTTATTCTATTGCATGAAGTTTTCAAAACGAATATAATACTTAAATTACGTATCAATTAGAGGTGGGCGTTATTCAACATAGATAGTTATTAAACTATCTATTTAGCTCCACAACGATCACTCGTTATCCGGCGTCATAAAAACGATCTATTTTTCACAACGCTTTAAATAAGACTAGCAATGGACAACTTGACAACAATCAGAAACCAAAAACTAATCGCAACATTCGCTTGCGCGCTCGTGAATAACTCGACTCGCTTCTTAAGCCCCGCAACGTGCTACTAACTACGCTACACTAGTTATCCAACGGTCAAAAAACTATCTATTTCCACAACGATGTAAATTCAGGCGAATACAGCGAACGTTGAGATACGTTACTGAGATTCTTTAGCAGGACGCTTTACATTGCTCGCTCTGCAGTATAATTCTAACAACCCCAAAAAATGCAATGTAAAGCGAGCGTACAATAATGATCTTAACGTGTCGCAACGATGTGCGAATGAAAAACTTATAGAACGTTTGCATATGTGTGGATGAAACAGGTATACTCGGCGGATTGACTCGGACCTCCTCGTTGCATGATTGATTTTTTCACTTATTTGCAGGTACGAGAGTCCATTATAGATTGTTTTATTTTGAACTATTGACACTTGCTATTAATGTTGGTATAGTTTGACGTTGTGCAAATAGATAGTTATCAAAAATAGACAGTTTCTATAACGTTATTTACAAACGGATAACGTTGGCGTTGCGTGATTTCAAAAACCGATAACGACACATGTCTAGTACCAATTCAATTTAATTATGTCGGTCATGTGATAGGATGACTTTAGTGGTACCTATTACTGGTAAAAATAATCTTTGAAATTTATAAAAAAAATACATTATTTAACCGAATGGTAGTTTCGAGGTCATATCCAGATAGTTCAGTTCGGTGCATCAGATATTTTGATGTTTTAGCTTTTAGGAAAATTGCAGCGTTCAATTTGCGATCGGCTTAGCGCTGAGTCTGTTGTAGTGCTGTCGGGTTTTTGTTTGGACCAACAATTTCAAAAATTGCATGGACATCTCTTTTAGCTGTTTTAACATCTCACCTTTAATTTGGTGTACATTGAGATGACCGATTAAGTGTTGTACTTGCTTCTTGCTTGCCTAATTGATCAAAATAGTTGTATCCCACTATTTTTACTTTCTATATTTAAGTGTTTGACATACTCTTCAGTCCCGAATTAAAAAAGCCTGCTGTGTAACAAGTATTTACAGTGGCCATATCAGACTCGACCACGGAAGGAAGACCGCCTTAATCGTCCTGTTTTTGAGATCTTAGAGATCTTAGAGCTTTGGTTTCCTACAGCCGCGAAACTTTCCACATGTCGTCACCGTAAAGACGGCAGTCTCTCAAAGTTTGCGTCTGTAATATTACGGCCGTAAAATGACTATCCCTATCCCAGGCAACAAAATTTTTAGCTTGCTTATGCATCAAAGGGTTATCAATTTAAAGTTCATGACTTCACATGCTGTCCACAGCAAGCTATGAGGCCTGAAAATCATTTGCGGGTCAAATTTAGCGGGATACGTGTAACCCGCGCGGTAACTCGATTGTCTGCGCAGTTATTTCGCGCTCTATTTTGCAGGGACGACGAACTTTAGGTGGGGTGATATCGATAAAAAAATCGTTTTTTATCGATAAAAGGTGTGTTTTTTATTGTTATTGAGCATCATCAGGGACAATGAACTTTAGGGGTGATAACAATAAATATCGATGTTTTTTTACCGATAAAAGTTTTTTTTTTAATTTCAAATCTGCATCATGGTGATTTATGAGATTACTCCTTGAACAAACGCAATGTTTTTAATTATTCTTAGTTTCATATACTTATGCATAATTTTGTTAGCTAACATATCCTATTTAACTAGCTGATATGCAATCAGTATCGATTGATAGTGCGGTTACTAATTGATATTTTTCTTATGTAGTAAGTAGAAAAGAGCGTAAATCCTTTAAGTTTTAATTCTGTCAGAAAGAGAGGATATACAAAGCATCTACATATACATCATCAATTGATACTCAAACTTTTTTTAAAGTCTCTCACTCCTCTATGTGAAAGCTGATATCGTGCCTGCTACTTAGTAAGAAATGAAAAGTAGTTATATAAATAATATTTAAGTACAATATTTACATTAATATTTAGATTGTCACGATGGTGTTTTTACGCAAAAAAAACAGTTTTTTAGCCCTGTTCATCTATATGACAGCCATTGCAAATGAATGACGCATTGTTGACAAACAATGTATTAATACAATGTTACATATGTGATTCTTCAAGATAAGATAAAAGATATAAGGCTTGAACACAGTCAATTTCAGTTCTTTTTCGAAAACATATCGATACTTTGTAGTCAAGCACAACCCTTAATAGGGGTCGGTAGCAGGTCACCCGTGAAATGTCTTGTAGGGACAGAAAGGCCTGATAGGGTTATTTTTACGCGATATATGCGTAATTATTCACTTTTAAATGGGTCAATGGTTTATGCATGAAAATTGTGTTAGTCCAACCCGTTTGCGGCCGGTGGGTGGGAAACTGGTTCGATTCTTGGTCAGGTCAATGAGGCGTTTTTAAAGCTTAAAGCTAACAAAACAGGCAAACATTGCTCAGGATATTGAATCCTAGAGTGCAGAACACTTATTTATAACATTGTAATGCCAAGACACCAAAAATATAAAACTCAACTTCGAGTAGTACTTATAATTTTTTTTATAAGTGATGGGCTCACTCTCGATCTTCATCTTTGCCCTAGAGCAAAGATAAGGTCTACGGAAGATAAAATCAAAATGTGGTAATCTAATGTGCACAGGCATACTTTTGCTTAAAAGGGGATTCCAACAACTGTGCTATTAATATGTAACTTATTTTATGGTAAATAAATAAATTTTTTTTAATGTCAATTGTCGATCATTAGAAGCGTAGAAAAGGCAATTTTTTTGCAAACACTAAGACCAGTACTTAAATATGTGTTGATGAAATGCCAAGTCAATTTATGCAACCTATTGACAAAACATAATGTAATGCTATAGGACTTGTCCTCTTTTTGTATGGAGGCTGGTTTTTTATTCCAAGATATAACCAACCACCAATAACCTATATTTATCTTTAAGCTACAAAAATATGAAACACGTAACCATAGAAATCAGAATTTTAAATGCCTCCATTTTTGAGAAAAAATATGTTTTGTAACAGGCATTATCCATTGATCACTTACTTGTATTTCCTGGCTGTATGGATATGTACCATTGCCTTTCCACTGGTGGATAAATACTACTAGGTACTACCACAGATTATATAATAGGTAATTCTGTCAATGAAATGTCAATTTTGCTGCCAATTTTTTTTTCATGCGTTAATTGATATAGGCGAAGGTGCGGTTTATGTACAGACAAAGGGAAAAATTAATTTAAATTTTTCTCTAAATCGGAGGCCTTAAAAAATATATTAATTATGCAGAAAGGCTAGTTTTTGTGAACTCTTTCATATAACATTTAGTTTATTCTGGTTAGAAATATTGACGAATAAAAAACTAATAATGGACAAGTCCTTTGGCAGGATGGCTCAAGTCTCATAACTGGGCAAGTCTTCCGGATTCCCCTTACTCATAATTGAGCATTACAAATGCTTAATTCTGATCAACTTTCTGGGTTCAGTACTCAAAAAGTTACCCTTGTTAACTACGACATTAGATATCCACCGGTATAGTGAACTTTTTAGAAAGTATTTCAAAGGCTGGAAACGTAACGTGACACAATAGTTAATCCATTCATCAGCCCACGTATCGGTGACTGATGATGGGATGGGACACCATTGATTCAATGGGCTTAAACACCTCAGTAGTATAGTGCGACACAATACTGCTTCGGGTGACAAACATCTTTATAAATCCTTCTTTTTGAGCCTAGAAATTATAATGAAAACAAGTGCAATATGTCATAATAAATAAACTTAAGTAGGCGAAAGAAAATACATCGTCGTCATCAGAAACCTTATACATCACGCAAGATATATTTTCACAAAACAATACTCGAGGGCAAAATAGAACGGAGAAAATTAAGATAAAGGGCCTTGAGAAGAGAAAGAAAAAGAACATTTATTAATTTGGCCATTACACAGAACAAAAGACATAACGTATAATAAACAAATTAAAACAGTACGTCTACATAGCAATTGAAGTAAAAAACTGATGCCATGACGTATAGGGAGTTGAAGGTACTAGCAGATTCCAGGAAGGTGAGGAAATTGCTCGACCAACAATCTAATTGGCTATGAAAATTCTTGTAAAGATGTCTACTGTGTGAATGCAGTAAAGAGTATCATAAGTTTTAGCCGGCTCAATTCCACCGGATTTTAGAATTGTGTCACTTTACAACTTCATAGTTATACAATAAGTTTGTAACACCATGCTAAATTAAAACCAATTAAAGTTCATAAAAAACGTAACTAGAAAATGTGGAACTTACAAAACAACGAACATTGATTATATCTGTCACTTGATCTGTAAACAAGTGTTATACTAAAATATTTACTGAACTGTCATGTTAAAATTCAGACACTAAACACTTAAGGCTTCTCGCAAACTAAATAAACCTCAAAAATATTTTTGCAAAAAATCACTCAAATAACTAATTAATTTTAACAAAGTTCTATAACCCGAACCACTATAAAATCACTTAGTTTATAATAGTTATGAAATAGCTTCGATAAACGCAAATAGATGTCAATGTTTTCGTTTTATTGCAACTTCAACTACACCTAACAAGAAAGTTTTGTAATTAAAAACTGAAGTTCTGAAGTAAATCGGTATTTGCCGTAAAAAGTTTAAAATCTTTTAATCGTTTGTCAGGCTTTACGACCGTGTGTAGGGTATTTAAGCCGAGGAATAGTACAAAAAGAAAAGCCTGTCACTAATGACACGTATTGTCTACCGCTTATCTCAATTGATTTCAAAATGCAAGTCTTATCAAATTATTTTTAAACTAACTCCAGAAAAGCAATGAAAAATTATAAAATAATGTAAAAATGACAATGAATCTCGTAAGTACCCAACACAAACGTGCAAAATACCTCAAAGGTTTTTTTATAGAACTATTATAGTGCAGTCAATAAAAACTTGGGGTTCCCATTCAAACTTTATTAACTTATCAGTCAATTAGTATTGGGGTATAGTCTCATTTTTACCCGACTGTGGAAGGAGGGTTATGTTTTTCGAGAGTATGTATGTATGTACCTAGTCAGGTCATAAGTTCTGTCACATGTGTAATATGAAATAATTTAGACATGTTTATTATTTATTTAACTATTTATATAGCAAAATGAACTTAATAAAACATAGATTCATATGGTAGTAAATTTTGGATACAGTCCTTCAATCTGCGCGGCCAGTCGTCTATCGCAGCACGAACGAGGTCCATGCCAATATCGGCGGCTGTCTTAATCAAGGATGCCTTGAGTGACTCCAAATCAGGATAAAGCTTTGAGCGGGCCTTTTACTCCAAGTGTTGCTATATCTTGTAATCTAACGGACTCGAATCTGGACTGGAGGAGGGCCAGTCTTTGTGCCGGATGAAGTCGATATCACGCGCCGCCAGCCAGTCTTGTGTGCTTTTCGCTCTATGAGCTGGCACAGAATCTTGTTGGAATACCCAGTGCCTGTTATTAAGCATGGTATGAGAAACAGGTTTCACAAGGTTCTTGAGGACTGTATTTTGATACACAACTGCATTCGTTTTTACGCCTTTCTCACAAAAATGTACCTCAGTTAAGCCCCAATAAGAGACTCCCAACCAAACCATGAGCGAGGATGGAAAACGACCTCGTTGGACACGCGGAATACGGTTGCTCGCTTCTTCACGGCTGTGTGCGTACACCTTATCATTTTGTTTGTTGTAGCTCTCTTCCATAGTAAATTTTTTTTTTATCCGAAAAAAGAATTTTCCGATGCTTTTTTCCCGCGTACCGCTTCAACAAAGCGCGGCGTTTCTTCAGTCTCAGGTCCACTAAACGAGCGTCCAAACGATGTCCTGTTTTTCTTCGATATGCCCAAGCCCTAAGTCTTCATTTAACACCCTTTTCACCGTGGTCCTGCTTAACCCTATCTGAAGGGCCAACAATTTCTGCTTACGTATGGGATTTCTTTGAATTCGCGCCTTTACAGCTTTTATCACTGCTGGAGGCCTAACGGAGCGAGGGCGACCACTTCTTGACCTGTCATCTACACTAGAGTCTTAATTGTATCGTTTTATGGTATGATAAACGAATCTTTTGGTTATATTCAAATTTTTCAGTAAGTCGAAAATCTGAATTGGCGCGTAACCGCAACGATGCAACGCAATAAACGCGACACGGTCTTCTTTAAGTGTCCACTCCATATTTAAAAATAAGGAAAATTCTAAAAGGTACACATTTTTATTTTCATGAAAAATTCGAAAATGGAATTCAATAAACTTTTTTGTGGCCAGCATTCTAAATTCAAAAGTTTTTGTTGTGTGACAGAAGTTATGACCTGACTATGTATATATATGTATGTATGTATAATTGTTTGGCACGCCCTACAGCCTAAACAGCTGCACGGTTTTTGACAAATGAGGTGTGGTTGAATTTGTCAAAATTGTGAGAGTGACATAAACTATATCCATTTTAAAATTATGCCTACAAATGGAAAAAGGGGGGAGGGGATTGATTTTTTCCTTACCATAGCAATATGGAAATCAAATGAAAGCTAGTAAAAAGACCATTTCAAAAATATTATTACTTTTGCAGTCGGGTGTTTTATTTTTTCAAAAATTATGTTTGCTCGTTTTAATCTCTTAAAATTGGTTTAATAGAAAAAGTTGTTGCATTGCAATTGAGAAGAACTAATATCTGGTATAGGATATCAAAGAAACAAATTTTAAACTCTCGCACAAAGTGATCTGTCTCTTCTGCATACTCTGTGGTAGGGTTTAACGACCACTGTCATAGCGTGTAAGGTATTGGGCGCATTGTCTCAACCATTGTATGTAAACGGACAGCCCTAGATAATGTTGAGTGGGCAAATGTGTTTACCGTGTTCGTAGTGCTTAGAGGAAAGGGTCACATCACTAATAGCTTTAAATTATAGAGAGAAAGTGTATTAAATAAAAAGATATCCACAGAAATTAAGTAAGCCGGATCTTCGTAAAATGAAAATTTGGATGGTGGTAGTAAAGACATCTTGTTCAAGTTGGAAGTATTGTATGGCCACTTTACTCAATTGGCTTTTTAAAAATACTATACAATGAAAATGGGAACATTTTCCCAAATCTTATTTAGGCCATCAACCCACAGCCATAACTTGCACCTATCAAGGTGTTAAAGACATTAATGAACGAATTAATTACGCCACAATAGAACCTCCATTAATTACCTGTTCCAAGGACGAGGCCATTGAAGAAATGAAAGTTGGTTCACAAAGCTCGAACAGAGGTGACTGTTGGTGGCAACCAAGAATTTATGGGCATTCGGAAGGAACAAAGGCAGGGTGGCCCCGCCCAGTTACCAGGAGTTTAGAAAATAGGACGTGGCAATTTGTAAAGAAGCCCTTGATTTTGATCACATAAATGTAGGTAGTATTCTTTTAAATTCTCATTGTCTTAAGAAGCGATTGCTTTGTTTTGATGAATGTTAAGTATTTTATTGCTAACGAAGTAAAGAAAAATTAGAAGTAAAAAAAAGTTTTAAACTAAATGTGTAATCCAATCCATCCATCCAAAATATGGATCCATCTTTACAGAGGCAAAGATTTGTCTTCAATCCTCATCTATCAATTAGTAAACGATAAACTACATAGATTGAACATTAGGTCTATTCAAAAGAAAAATGTCTGAATCGAAAGAAATCTTATTAACATTTTTAAAGCAATATCCTTACGAAATCTCTCTAAAAGCAACCTAATCACAAACACACAAGACGCACGATAAAAAGTTACATTTCACAAAACCTTCAACCATTATCTTCGTACTCCAGATCAAGTGGCCTGATAAATTGCATTCGGTTACTTATCCAAATAACCGTGTCTCAGCGATCCCTGTCCCCGACGTTTCATTGAATGCCTTAATTTCCTGCAACATTCTCGGAGTAGACAAAGATTTGTTATAGACACAGTCGGTGGCAGAAACGCTATCACAGTCTCTTTAACAAGAAAATGAACGCCATGTATAAGGGACCTTTCTTTGTAGAACAGCCTGGTGGCGTCACTGTGTGCTGCCAGTAAAATGAATATTTTGTCCTTTTATCTTTTTCAAAGATGTATGGACTCTGTATAAAGCACAATATGATTTTGAAAGAAGTGGATGATTTAGTGACGAGTAATAGGATTGTATGTAAGAGAGAAACATACTGCGCTGACCCTCAAATGTAATGGCAACATGAAGAGCGATTATGGCAGCCAATCTCAACAGGGATTAGCATGGAGGTGGATGACGAGATACACACACACACAGATGTGTGCGCAATACACAGTAGTAGAACACTGTTCTTCACTCCCATAGTTCGGTGTGACAGCAATCTGTTAAACCGAAGAGAGATCAGGCGCAGGACCACAAGCTTATCGCGCTTTTCGAGGCACAAACCAACACAAAACTAACGAGATTATTATATATGAAACCAAATACATAAATGTATCTAGAGTGACTCTGAGTTTGGAATGGATGGTATCTCTCGTGCTTACTTGGTTGCGCAACTAATTCAGTGAAATCAAAAGGCATCACCCCGTGTCCCAGTGAGACAGGGCCCTAATGTCAGGTTTATAACAAACATTGTGCTGATGAGGATATTAGAGATGAATGGTGAAGTTGATGCGAGGATTTCGTTGAAAGATGCCTTTTGTGGAGATGCTGATGTTTTTGGAGGGAATGTTAAAGGTGATGCTAATGGTAGAATGTTTATGATGCATTAGGAAAATACCTGAGATTTTAATATGATGGAGGACAATAGAGGGTTGTTTAAACGGCACTTTATGTTGATCAACCTTGTTTATATTGTTGTCATTACTTATTGTAACAAAATTTAAAGGCTACAGAATGCTCTACAATGAAATAAAAACCCACTTAGTTACTTAACCTACCTCTAGACTTAGAAAGTATCTTCTTTGTTACACTTTTACAATTCTTAGTACCCTCTCCCAGCAAATGTAAAATGCTTACACACGCCCTCAACGTCTTCCATTTTAATTATCTCCAGAGAAACTACAGCTTTGTAAATCCTATAATTAAATTTCCCGAAGGTTGCTAAGCCACTCTTATTTTCTCTACAATTGTACAGATTGAATTTGTGGTCGTTTCTTTTAATTCTAAGAGGTAAGGTTAGACGTTCCCGACAATTTGTGTACGTGTGTTGGTTTAGTAGAGGATAGGTTACTGAGTTTCCAAGTTATATCTTGGTTTAAACCCGTTAGATGTTAACTAAAGGATACGCGGAGTTATCTGAAGTAAACGGTTCTATGAGCTAAATTCAAGATTTCAGTATTGAAGTAAGTAGTTTGTGCGCTCTATTAGTTTATAGATTTACCCTTGTAGCTTAGAAATTATTTAGGTGTATTGAGTTGTTGTTTGTTAAATTAGTTTACGTAGTTTCTCTACATATATTTTATTTTGCAACACTATTTTAGTTCACCGCCATAGCTTTTCCATAATCACCACAAACACAGATATTTGAGTGTATACGTGTCTTCAATCCTTAAGTTTCTTTCTCAAGATATTTTTTTAACGTGTCACATTTGCCAACTATGGCAATGTAGGTACCTAGATAAATCACATCCCACCAGAAACGTCATACCTTTCTGCAAGACCAATTTAAACCTGATCAGACGCGATCAATCAAACAGCCAGTCTCATTAGGGGGACGAAATAAATTGCATCTTCTGTAATTAATCCCAAATCTGCGGAACCAACAACTCCTCGAGGGTTAACGACCTCATTTAGGGTTCCTGGGGGCTGTTGATTGATCGTTAGAGTTTTCTACGCAATATTTGTCAAAACATTTTCCGGATCGGCTACTTGGAATGTTTTTGCTTCATTCACTAATGGGGCTTTTAATGGTTTCAACTTTTGTGTTTTAAGATCGTTATACGTTTTCTGAAAGTATTTTCATCTACAATGAAGAAAATTATTGGTCAACAGTAACTAAAATTTGGCTGCTAGTAGGCCGTAATCTAGTGACCTGCGAATTTCTGGTAATCAGTAACAAACTAGTTTTGTTACTGATAACCAGAAGATGGTTTATATTAACGAAAATTGACTTCCCTACAACGAAACCTTTAACTAACATAACTAGTCTGGTTGATCCTGTTTTTCAGCGCAGTTAGAAAAAAATGATGGCCTGTACGTCACTGAAGTTTTTGGATTGCAATGTACATTTATTTTGCTGACATTATGACATCTTTTCTTTTAACGTAGGCAACTTGAAACTTAGCAAATATACCACTTTGAGTGGCAGCTAATATGACACCTAAGAGCCATCTTCTAGACAACCTTCAGAAATTCACGCAAGCATTATTTTCTAATCTAATAACATTTACCATCTGTACACGCAAATTATGTGAAACAACTGTAATATATTATGTTTCTTTGAAAAGCAAAATGTATGCTTTAAATTACAATGTCTAGTTCTCGTGTTGTGGTAAGGAACAAGAGCACACAACGTCTTGATTTCTAAATAAGAGAGTACTGTGTCCCTGCAGTTAAGTCTTTTCTGGGATCATTACTTACTGCCTACTTAGAGATTAAAGTTAATCCTTTATTAAGTCTCATGCCATCCTTTTCTATTTCATTGCCAAAGTAAGTGGCAGAACAAGACTTCAATATAGTTTTAATTTGATTGACGTCTCTGAGTGCAGCAGTCAGTATAGTATCTTATATATTTTTATATAATAGATTTCGAACGATTGAATTGAGTCAAAAAGTCGCACGATTCATATTATTTGAGCAAAGTTCGAACTGAATTAATTTAGGCTGATAACTTTATCCCTAAATAACCCTTAACGATTTATGGAAAGCTAATATTGAATATATCTAATTATAATTATATGGAGCTAAGAATAGGTTTACGTTAATCAATGGAATATAGAAAACTAGGTTTAAAATAGACGAGAAACTATCAAGTCCAATAACGACACGAATAAGATTAAAATAAAAACTAATATATTATAGTATTGATGAAATCGAACGCCGGCTCACTGGCGTAGCAAGCACTTACAAAAATTCGTCGGCTGACTAACGTCCTCCGTAGCTTAGTTGGTAAGAGCACTCGCCCGGATAGCGAAGGGACGTGGGTTCGAGTCCCACCGGATGACACAGTCGACTAATTTTTGTGAGCGAAATTCAATTTGATTTCGTAAAAACTTGCAAAATAATTGCTTAAGTTATAAAAATAATTATAAAATAAAAACTGTTCAACATTTTGCAACCTCTTCGAATAAAATTGCTTATTAATTCGTAGCTCTTACGATTACTTCAAAGTATTTTATATATTATAAGGTATTGAAAACCGTCTTGGTGTAGTGGTTCGCGCCACGGACTTCTAAACCAGGCGGTTGCGGATTCGAATCCCGCAAGGGGCAAATATTTGTGTGATGACCACGAGCATTTGTACCTAAGTCATGGATGTTTATAAATGTATATCCGTTATCCTAGTCACCATAGCACAAGCTCACGCTTAGTTTAGGGCTAGGTAATTGGTGTTTGTTGAAACAATTTATTAATTTATTATTTATTAAGGTGCACACTTTTCCGACTACCCATAACTGTAACCTAGGGTTCTATTCTCTTATTTCATTTTACTCAATATTCGATATCATTGCAGTGCCTTGATATTTTGTCTCTGTAAAAGTTGCTGATACTAGAATGAGAGGGAAAAACCATTTTTGACATCTTTTATATTTTTGACAGTGTTGAATATGGACAGCACCTTAAGGTAAACACTACGGTATGTTGCGCAGTCGTAATAGGGGTGATTTTACAACAACATGGATTGTCTGACGTACTGACCACTGTACACATGGCCGCAAATCAGACTACCCCACTTTGACTTTGAGACCGCCTCTATTCCTTACGTAATAAAAGCTGTTTTCGTCGTCCACATGGGTAACCTGACGTGCCGCCGACTGTACGAGAAGGCCCACTGGGTTGGACGGGTCAACGGACACTCATCATAATTGCTCATCCAGCCCGCCCCGGTTTTAAAGTTGTGGACCGAATAACGACCCTTGTGGAAGTCCAACTTCGCTGTTTGTGACGTCACAAGCATGAAGAGGATTTAATTAGGTTACGAATTAAAAAATATTTTAAGGTAAAATTAGTAAATTTTGATTATGAGGTTTAAATGCCCGACAATTGAGACGAAACTAATCGATTTAAGCTTCTGATTCTGAAGAAAATCTAAAAGACCAATTTTGAACCCAGCAAACTGCATTTTCATACGTTTTTATGAGAGAGGTTCGTTAGATACTTGCACAATAATTATTAATTTATGAGAGAGGAAGGTGTACCTAGACCTAGACAAGTTAGACACATGTGCTTTCAATAAAATTATCATCATTACCTTGAATCGATCAATCGACCCCTCCTTGGACAGAAGAAAAAAAGTGCCAGTAGGATTTTGATAAAAATAATGTCACTCACCACAATTGTATAGGTTAAGAAGATACTGTATTTATTTTCTTGAAAACATTTAAGATCCTTTACTAATGTCCCATCAGAACTTAACAAATGGCCACCGTGCAAGCACCTGAGCACTGTGATATATCACTCCACGTCCGAGATGACTCACGCTCAGATACCGTTTAGTTTCCAACTGCAGATAGCTTGTTTGTGCACGGAGTTCGGGAATGATCTATATTCAAAATGGTTTGCCTGATGAATATGTGGTAGGGTAAAGGATACGTATAGAAGTAAGCATGGAATCTTCGGGATTCATAAAGCTGGTATGGATCATCATCATTTTCAATAACAGCTTACCGCGTTTCCAAGTTCATCTGTGGTCAGCGCAGTATTTTTTCTCTTCTATACAATCTTATCAACACTGAATCATCCATTCCTTTCACAATCATATATTCTTTTAAATAGTCCATCTATCTAGTTCTAGGGCGGTCTTTAGAAAGTGAAAATTGACTATGGGAGCTTCAAAAGAGAATTCTCTCACGCGGGAGGTGCCGGGTTCGATACCACGTGCCGCCATGTACCAATGACTTTTTCTAAGTTATGTACATTAGTTGTTACACTAACCGATGCTCTTACGGTGAGGGAAAACATCGTGAGAAACCTGCACAACATTCAGGCGACTGAATGTGTAACCATGATCCAAAACTGGTCAGGTTACCCTGTTAACAGGGTCACGGAGGTCAGATGGCAGTAATTACCTAATCTGCCATATCCTAAATCATGTTCAAACCCTGGGCACTCGCGTGCGAGTGCACGGATGAGATGGGACCGGGATAATGCTTCTCGTAGGATGATGATCACAAGCTGTAAAAATTTGCTTTCAAAACTAAACACTTAGTCAAGCATAACACAGTACAGTAACAGCCATTGCTGATATCTTCTCAAGTGCCTCAATACTAGTACGTCACCTGGCTTCACCTTAGCTATTCTCGCTTGACTAATTAGGATTCGTATTCGCCACCTTATCCGCAATCTAGTACTGGCACTGTAACGTCTGCTTTAGAAAGAGGCTGGTGCAAGTCATGAGCGGAGCGGGAGCGAGAGCGGTTTTCATGCGACTGGGACTGGACAGGTGTAAAATATACTTGAAAAAAAAAACGTGAAATCACTGTGTATTTCATGAACAGGTAAAGAACCGGAAAGAACCGCTAGAGGTTCTTTCCGTGGGCTGTAACACGGTGGTGTGAAACTTCCTAACTCAGAGCGGAGTTTGACAACTTATTACCTACTTTTAAAATGCAAGTTAACCTGTATTATATTAAAAATCGGCTCAACTTGTTTTCTCGAGTGAAAAACACTAACCACAAGCATTATAATAATACGGGAATATATGCAACGGACCTTTCTATATATTATGTATTTACCCGTATTATTATGTTACTGATAAACATTGCTTTAAGAAATTTTAGAAAGTTATACTTACCTTACGAGTACCCCTGATTTAAAATCTTTAAACACTTTGTAAGAAAAAATCATAATAATGAAGTAGGTTACTACTTACCATCTCATCACATGCCTAATGAACTGAGAAATCTCTAGTTACTTATACCAGCCCCCTATTCCATCTCCCTAACAGACGAGGACACGGAAATATGGTTGTCCAAACAGTCAAGATCTCTGCCAACATATTCATCTTGCCGCATCCCTATCACAATCCTATTAAGGTGGGGGGCGCGGGAGACCAGGGAAGGCTGGTCGTAGAATCTTTGATTATCGGCGTGAATCCAAATCGGATGGTTCTGATACCTTGTTACGTGTATCAATTAAATAATGTAACGCGAGATCGGAGCGGCTTAGAAATAATTATGTAAGCGATATGAAATTATTGAAGATACTAGTAAATTGGGCGTGATGTTGCTTCAAATACGTGTAGGTGAGAATCACTCAGATACGATACGATGCTTGTTAAAAGCATAAAAAGCGTCTTTCCTTTGCACGGAAGAGATTCTGAAATCTGTCTGACTTGCATAATAAGAATTTCTGATAGAAATATGAAACATTAAAGTAGTTTATAATCATAATACTATGTGGTTTGAGTTCTTCTGTTTTCAGCATTTCATTTTTTATGGTTTCAGGAAGAATTTAGTTGTTGAAACTAATTGATAACACAATTAAGAAAATTGGGACTAAAATAACGAAAGTTAAATAGACGATTTTCAATCCATACTAATATTATAAATGCGCAAGTGTGTCTGTGGGACCGACCGACCGACCGAGGGTGGGACGACGAAACGTGGGACGACAGCCGGCAAGATGGACAGACGACATCGTCAAAGTTTCTGGGTTGAACTGGAGGAGACAAGCCCTTGACCGTCAGAAGTGGAAATCATTGGAGGAGACCTACACTCAGCATTGGGTGGGTTGCCACCCGTTGGGGTTGAAGAAGAAGAGAAGAAGAAGTGTGTCTGTCTGTTACCTCTTGACGCTTAAACCACTGAACCGATTGAGATGAAATTTGGTGTGGAGACAGTTCGAAACCCTTGAAAGGACATAGGCTTCATTTTGTCACGATATAAAAACATTAAGTAGGTGAAATGGGGGATGAAAGTTTATATGGAAATCCAACTCTTGCGGGCGAAGTCGCGGGGAACCACTAGTCAATAATAAATCTGTATTTTTTTTTACACGTCGCTTGTTCTTAGAGATAGATAATACCTATATCTAGACTTTAGTTAGACTGATACATATGTAAATATACAGGTTGCATGATATGTTTCCAGGTCAAATTATACCGACAGCTACTCGTGTATGAGAAACTTTAGTTTGATTTATGTTTCGATGGCGTGATCAAGCGTGAATCGCTGATATTTTTAGAAATGGGGCAATTTTTAACATACATTACATATAATGTATGCAAGAAATAGATTTAAAAATCAATCCAGCGTGTTTTTCACATGGTGCAAGCCATTTTTTTGCAATTTTAATATTATTATTTTTAATATCAAGAAACTAATATTCTAAATCAAATAAATTTACCTTTAAAAACATAGTAGGTAAACAATTTATGTCAGTACTTGGAATTTTATTTTACTAGTCCATCATTTAATGTTTAAAGCCTTATAATACTTACAAAGAACTACCTAATGATATTCCAGACTTTTAAAAGGTTATTTTACGAATCAATTTTGGAAAGTAGAAAGTTAAATTAAAAAATACTGTTACTGTTAATGCTAGTTTTTACTTTAAGATATTTAATTTTCAATTTAGATTATTAATTTCACAAAATAAATATAAATTCCCCTAAAATAAAAAGTAATCCTTCAATTACGTTCTGCGTAAAATATCACTTAGCATTTACAATTTTAGCAAAGAATACTGTGTCATTTGAAATAAGTTGTGTCAGTATCAATTAGATACAAGCCCTAGAACCTAGCCTAGTAGATTTAATTTAAAATGTAAAACATTTTACTGAACCATTGATATTGTAATTGAAATGTTGTAGTCAATTGAAAGGCACTTTTTGTAGTGGATTACTTATTCATACTTTTGGTACGGAGAAAGTTATCACATAAAAACATTAATTCCATTTTTCTATGGGTATGCTCTTGACTCCTCTTGCGTACGGCTAGAGAGTGGAATTCGTTGCCGGGAATTTGAACGTAGTTACACTGATCACACAAGATTGGTGCGAGGTGTAGTACGGTCTAGGGTGGTTCATATCTGCCAAGTAAAAACCTATTTTAACCTTTTTTCAAATTTATTACTAGCCACTTATTTCTCTAGCCAACTGTACACGTAAGCTGAACTTTCAGCACTACATTCAGTTGTTATTTTAGGATAATGGTCGGAAACCTTTGTCAAATGTCGGCGGCATATATGTTGCAGAAATGTCGTGATATTTTCTTAATAAACACACCTCGCCACCCAAATATAGCGCTTATACTCACAGTATTAGGGTACTTAAATAAAAATGGTTTTATAAGGCTGGTCTTGGATAATCCAGACTATATTAGGATCCTGGAAAGCCCTTTGACAAGTCTATGTGGCTGTCATCCCAGTTGCGAAAGGATAACATATTTTTTTATTATTTACTTTGAAAGCGGTTACCTGTTTTACTTACTACTTTTATACACTAGCATGTTGACCGCGACTTCGTCTGCATAGTCTCAATGATACAAAACGTCTCAAACTTCCAATCTTGTCCAGTAATCATGACCTCTCATTTATAGTATGTCGTATGGTGAAGAGAGGTCATCCTGTATCTGTGATCTAGTTATTCTATTAAGATGATAGTAGCCTAGGTTGTGCACTGGACTATACATTAAATATAATATTTTCAACATTCGCGAATGCGAATGTTCAAAGTAAGTAATTAAAAATCATACAATATAAGTTATATAATCAACAATTGTATTTTTAATTTTAGTAATTTTTAATAATCTAACAAAAGAAGCAAATTTTATTGTATTTGATGAAAAACAATTTCCGCAAAAAAAATCCTTTCATCAAAAAGTAAGGCGATTTCTAAGTTGATACACGTTTATACACGTTGTTCAATCATTCCAAGCTCTATTTTTATTAACCCTAAACCGTCTACTTTAAAATGGTTTATTTTTAGGGACTGCCAGCACTTAACTGCACAAATGGTGGAAAATGCAAATCTTGCGTTATTTCTGGGACACCCTATATAAGGCTCGGCAGTGCATTATGATTGCTCACTCAGACAGTCGGAACGCTTGCTGGTGGTGCATGACCCGTATGCAATCTTTATCTATTCCATAGCGAGGGTCGCTATGGAATATATTGCATCTTGTCTAAGGGCCCAGAAACTTGCAAGTAAGACCTGTAAATTTGTCATATTTTCATTTAGATTTCCACCAGTCCATAATACATGCTCAGACTTTCATATGTGCATCAAAATAATTTCTGCAGTTTCCGAGTAAATTATTGTTTTTAAGTGATAAGCATTCACTTCGACAGGCTCTGCCAACGCCAGGGTGACCGAGTGGTTAGGCAATCGCCCGGTATGCGAGGAACGCGGGTTCGATTCCCGTCTTTGGTGGTAATTTTTTCAAGTGCAATAATACCTAATAATTAGGTTTTCAAGTCCATATGTCACATACTGTTTAGTTAACTTCTCAACGTATTTTTTCGTGAATCTTATCAAGGATGTATTATTCGAAAATTATTTACTAAAATGTTGATAGCATTTTTGATACACCCAAAAGTAAAATGAATTACGCCGATACGAAGAGCGAAAAAATTCGTTACACGAGCAAAAAGCGACTTTCACGTACGAAACTTTGTTGTACTTTTATTTTTTTTTCTCTTGCTATCATCAAACTATTATAATTGGGAAAGTTCCCTCATTATATTTTCGGCGGACTTTTTTTCTCATCTCTGTACAGAGGAGATACTTGTACACGTATCTGTATATGTTTTATAAGTACAATACTTTTTGATAAGGTTTCTGAGGGTTGTCAGATAGTGCCTTATTCTTTTTTCTGTAATTACTTGTGGCATATAATAAATATTTTTCGCATTAACTGACTTTTTATTTCAATAAATAAAATAATAATATTAAAAAAATGTTATTAAAAATCTGTAACTATTAATTGCCTACTATACGTACATATTATAGACGAACGTCTTGGTGTAGTCGATCGCGCACCGGACTTCTAAACCAGGCGGTTGCAGGTTCGAATCCCGCAAGGGGCAAATGTTTGTATTAGTCTTGTATTAGTTATGTTTGTATTATTAGTATTTCTATCCGTTATCTTAGTCACCATAGCACAAGCTCACGCTTAGTTTGGGGCTAGTTGGTGTACTTGTTGAAACAATTTATTTATGATTTATTTATTTATTTATTTATAGGCATAAAATAGGTAATAGCTTATGATAAAAACATTTCTTTTTTTATAATTGCCTTGATATATGTTACAACAAAAATTACTACCTACTAATATTTTTCTCTCTCTAGTCTGATAAAAATAATCAAATTACACTGTTGCATAAGTGTGAACAAACTCACACGCTAATTTTATAACACTACTCCCTTAACCACTCAAATCACTAGAGTGCAATAAATAAACCAGAAAGAACATTATAAATGCGGGATGCATTTGTTAAACAAAAGATTAATTTAAATATTGCCAAAGTGGGGTTTGAGCTGCCAGTTTGCGTTCGCGCGCTTTTCAAATTAAATTTAGAACGCGCGAAATCAAACCATAGACTAGTCGTATTTTTTTTCTTACGCACAGCACGTCGAAGGCACAAAATGCTTTGCACTGGTGTTGACGCGTGAGAAAGGTAGAATAACGTGCATCAAAATTGACAGAAACATCAGGTAATTCAATGTGAACCCTATTTGGGTTTTGATAAGCTTTATAATTCAGCCCCTTGTTTTGCAAAGATTAATGTGTAAACCGTTGATTGTAAAGAAAAATACATGGGGTAGTGGTGTTGGGCTTGTAATGCAATTAATATCAATTTGGAGATACGAGGGGAACAGTTTTTAGTACAAGAGCTAATTTGATAATTTTTTTATGTGTGATACGTAATTTTATGGAGACACTTCAAGTGTGATGGTGGTGAAGTTAAAGTACATTACACTATTTAGGTTAACACAAAATGCTGACCTAAAAGAAATCTAGGCCGCGCAAAAACTGAGTCTCAAAAAAATAACAGTAATTTCATCAACAAGGATTCCGTGAATGAGAGGTGTATTCACAAAAATCTCGTCAAGCCCACCTCAGCAAACAGGACGAGTCGTAGCAGGGAAAATAATTAACAAAACATACAGAATGAACCGGGGAAAGAAGCGCGAAATCTAATTATTTAGACGCCCGTGTCATTGCTTTTCGCGCGCTTTTGCCCCGTCAAAATGGCGGATCCCGCCCAAATGGCATCATGGCGGTCTCGTAATAGGCACTAAACAACAAGCACCAAAGCTCAATTTGAGATTAAAATACAATAAATATTATTTGTTTTTTATATATATTAATTTAATTCAAATTATTAGCTTTTCTCGGATACTATTTAAGGAAAAAACACTAAATTTCAGTGAAACCGTTAGAGCCGTTTTTGAGATCACAAATACCTTTATAATATAAATAAATAAATATACAAGAATTGATTGTTAAAAGGTATAATATAAGATTAAGAGTTAAAGAAAAAAACATTATTTGTGGTTTTTCAATAAAAATATCTGTATCGTTCAGCTTAAATTTTGTAAGAGAAAGTATAGTTCCTAAAAATGATTATTATACTACAATAGAAGAGAACAAAAGATGACTATTAAAGAAATAAACTGCATGGGGTCCAAAACTGTACAAGACCTTATTAAAAATAATAAAGTCTGTTAGAGCTGATTGGAGCACTAGAATTGCCCCCTTAGAGACTGTGTAGTAATAATGTCACACGTAAACAGATAATAAAGATTTCATAACACGAGTAGACATCAAATCAAAAGACAGTAAGCCTAACCTTATTCCCGAAAAAGAAATGTGGCGAGGAAATTAATTTTCATTTTACAAGAGAACGATATTTAGATTAGTGTAAAAAAAGAAATTAAATAAGCAGCTGTTTCAGCAGCAAACCTTAGTGTTGTTGGAGTTCGATTGTTTGACTATCGATGGTATTCGATGGTATCCGATAGATTTGCTATGAGAAAATAATATAAGAACCTATCTAATCGTACGGTACCTATATCTGAACTAAGTTTGAACAAAACATAAAGAAGGACATGACAGAAGGAAATATAGCAAAATTTATTAAACTCGATAGTTAAATGTAAACTTAAGTTTTTTTTTTATTACTATCATTACTGGTATTATGTAATACATATTTGGATTCGTTACATAAATTAAAAAAAGTCATCATCGGTATCATTGACATTGACATTGACATTGACATTTTACAAGACAAGTAACCCGCCGAAGACGGTCCGATGACCTGGCATAATTAAGTGTAGGTATAAAAATGTTTAACCCTTTCGCTACCAAACGCGAGACATAAAAGAAAATCTATTGTTATCATGTGCCGATGCATGCTCTGGTAAGGAATGGGTTAAGCAAAACCAGATGACATGTTTTGCTCTTGTGACTGGGACAGGTATGAGCTATTATCATAAAACTCACCACCATTCTTTTTTCGATACTAGATTTGGACAAGTCGCGATCGCGCCTCTCAATGGCGATGGTATGTAGGTATACGGATAAACTACAATTAAATTAGTTACCCAGCAAATAATTTTATTTGATTAGTATCGATATCGATGAACTCTTATTCGCAACACTAGTCCTAGTTCTGGCTTTACTCTGAGGTTGTTTCATCTGTGTTCCCTTTTTTATGAGAGTTAATATTTGTTTATGTACAAACTGTTTATAAATTCCTATTACTTTTCTTTGCTTTTTACGTTTACAGAGCGGTAAAATTAATTAATAAAAACAAAAATTAATGTTTTACCACAATGTTATTATACGCCTAATCTATAAAGTTTTAAAGGAAAATAAACTTTTTTTGTCGGTACATTCCTGAGATACATACACAATCATAGGGACGTATACAGGGTTGTTAAAAAAACAGTAATCCATACTAATATTATAAATGCAAAAGTGTGTCTGTCTGTTACCTCTTGACGCTTGAACCACTGAACCGATTGAGATGAAATTTGGTATGGAGACAGTTCGAGACCCTGGAAAGGACATAGGCTACATTTTGTTGCGATTTAAAAACATTAAGGGGGTGAAATGGGGGATGATAGTTTATATGGAAAATCCAACTCTTGCGGGCGAAGTCGCGGGGAAACACTAGTAACCTTATAAATGCCAATTTTGATGATCAGATATGTTGGTTAAAGTTCACGTAGGTATTTGAGTATCAAAATCGGCCCATAAGAGGTTAACAGAAATCTTTTAACAAAGTAAGTTACTTCGGGATCAGAGCAATACATATATGTGAGATTGTCCAATATTTATTTATTAATGCATTATTTTGAAATATTAAATCTCTTAATTTTTGTCAACCTCCGTAGCCGAGTGGCTCGAACACCGGTTTTTAAGGTGACCATTTCTAAGGTCCCGGGTTCGATTCCCGGTCGGGCCAATATAGAAATTCTCATTTTCTATATTGTCTCGGGTCTGGGTGTTGTGGTACCACCGTTGTTTCAGATTTTCTTAACACAAGTGCTTAAGCTAACTTTGAGATCTCAGCAATGTATGTGATGTTGTCCAATATTTATTTAACAGACATTTTAATGGTCAAATGGTTTTAGTGTGAGATTTGTGAAAATATAAAAAAAATTAATACTTTGTTTGTTTTCTTTTCTAATAAATAGTTTTCACTTTTTATAGGTGCATACTTGTTTATCTACGTCACTATTGTAAAGTTTTTTTTTTTATTTCTGTTATAGAAACTAATCAAGTCACTATAAATAGCACTCATAAGTAAATATTGTAACGTAAGTAATTATCGAACCTTTGTCAATAGACTTTGAAAGCAAAATCACAAGATCCCTGTGGTTATAATTAGTATGATAAAATAAATGTAACTATACTTAGCTATTACGGAGACTGGAGCCGATTTATGACTCTCCTATGTTTTCCTATAAGTCGTTTATTACATTTATAGTACTTATAATACATTTTCCGTGTGGATTTTCCTTATGGCAAACATATTTCTTATTAGTGACCTTTTGTATGGCTTGGAAAGTGTTATTAGAAATGATAGGGTGACCATGCTTTTGTGAATATTCAGGAAAGTCCGTTTTTATCATAATAAAGGGACCAGAAGAAGTTTGATGATCATTTGAGTGCAATATTTATTTTGAAAAAAAAAATACTTGTAAGGAAATTGTTTAAATTATAAAAGTATTATCACTTTAACATGGTTCTCAAAAAAGATAAAAGTGACGGCTTTCTTGTGTAATTCCCTAATGAATAAATATCAAACTATATTAATATAAATATTTTTATTAATAACAAGTTTACTCCGTTACGTGTGGCTAACTAAATAACATACATAGATTTTATAATAAAAAAAACCGACTCTCCCAATCGCTTGATATAGATTTTGTTTCAATTTTTCAACTCGCCAAAATAACTGCTAACATTTCATTCATAATTCACGCTCGCAATCATTTATTAACACCTTCGCCGGTAAGTATTATTTGTTCGCGTCTATACCTAAAGGTACAGATTTCAATAACCCATTCGATCGATCCCCACAAAGGAATCGTCACGGTCGCTATGCCCCCAAATTCACCCCCTATAATTACCCTGAGTATAAATGCATTCGGGTACTAATGGACCACTCCAAGGGTTGCCGCCATCACTTTTACCAATATCATTGAATTTAACGCAATTATTTTTTAATTACGAAATTTTGACAAAGTAACTTTTGATATTTAATACAAACTTTTAATCAGAAAACTTTGACGATATTCGTCTTGAATATCGATGAGATTATTCTAAACTAAAATAACGCGAATATTATTTTTGCATCATTTGCACAGTGGCACTTTATTTAATGCTTCGTCTGTACTTGTTAAAGCTAAAAGAGATTGTTATTTTTAGTAAAGGTTGACAGTATTTTAATATGCCGTGCCGTGCTTAGCATAATGCAGCGTTTGAAGCGAAATCGCAGAATACCTTATAGTATGAGTAGGTACAGAAGAAATATAGCGTTCATAAATCTATAAATATTGTAAGCGCACAACATTATTATTTGATTATTCTGTAGACATTGAATGAATCTAACAGCCACGGCGTATTTTAAAATCCACCAAACATACATTTTTGTGGACTTTGCACACAATTATTAATTTCAACTTTATATATTGTCAAGTGACATATTCACCCAATTGAAACTTGTGCCATGTTTGTTTAGGCTTTGTTTTGTATGGCTTCCCTCTGGCAAAGTTTAACAAAGCTGAAATACAACTACTATTTTTATGAGAAATTTTCAAAATTATTAGTAAAGTTAATTTCAGACCTGAAATTTCGTTCTTTAAAAAAATTTTTAACGCTTTGTCAACCCTATGCAAGTCTCCCTACCATGACTGAGTGCATACGATCATTACATTATGGTTTTAAACCCTACTGTTCATGAAACCCTCGTTTTAAATGTTTCTATTTTTAATTGCTCTCCAGTTAGATAAAAGATTTTTCATAATGTAATAATTGAATTCTTTGAAGCATAATGTATTATCGATCAGTTGAAGTTTACATAGCATCACTAGAAAGCGGTATTTTGATTCAATGGGTACTTAATATCAATAGACCTTTAATGGCCGAATGTTAAAACACGCGATGGATATAGGTTTTATTCATGTTTTGACCATTCAATCTTTTAGGTCCCGAAATGTTTTGTGGCACAGTACCTACGGAAGACGATAGTTAGCTTTGAAAACCGGCCCGACGGTTGTATTTTGCTTGCTTTATGTTTAAATGTCTTCCAACTACATTTTTACTATAGGTTTAGTCTCTGTAATACCAGCCTATCGACTTTGACTTAAAAGTGAAAAACTAAACCAATTTTACAGCCAAACGTTAGCGTTTCTTACAACTACACAAAGTTGTATAGAAGTCATAAAACTTTGACAGTAATTACTTTCTCAATACTTTTTGATTGCCACCAAATGCCACCAAATAAAATCCGCACAAAGAAACTAGTTAGTCTAGCCCGTTAGCCGGTTTTACCCGGTGGGGTAAATCGGTCGTAATGGCCGAACTGTGCAGACACATAAATCAGGGAAATTTTCGGCGATGGCAACACTGATTGGAATACTAGTTAACTGCGTGTAGGGTTGATATGGTTTTGGGAGGACTGTCCTAGGATAAGAAAAGGAATAAAAAAACATTGTTTTTAACAAATATAATCGGTTATGCATCTTAAAAGGTGGACTCGAATGGTCATACAGTGGACCCCCTCGGTCAGCCATCGCCGAAGAGGAAGGTCGAATAAAGATGGCCTTAAGATTTTAGTAATTTCTAAACAGAATGGCAGACTTGACACTGGATAGGGACCAGAGGAGAATTTTGTGCAGACTTTTGCCGAGCACTGGGATGACTCAAGCTAAAACAATAAATAAAATTGACAATGAGTTAAAATAGAATTAATTTAATCATAAGAAATAACTTATTACTGCACGACGTTAACTTCTTTATAGAAATTGAATTAGTGAATACTAAAGTAATTTTATTTTAAAATTACTGAATACGGACGCATCCTGAAAAATTCTCAACCAACAGCGACATCATTTCGGATTTACACTCAAAACATTCGATGTCATTATACACCAGAATTACAGTTAATGCTTAATTTATGCCACTCCTACCAACACCGAGATAAATGAGCACCCCAACGCGATCAGTCATCTGTATTAACATTATTAAACTCAATCCAGAGCGGGTGTCGGGGCCTCAGGACCAATCCCGGACTATAATTAAGGAAATTTGAAAACGGTCGAGAAGTATCAGATCGAATTTCAGTGATGTGGCAAGTAAGTATGGATTTACAGACCTAATAACTAGAATTTATTCGTAAACTACCTATTACCTGCGATCTCGTTAGCCTAGACTAGATACTTACTACATACAAATCCAATCGTCATCCAGTAATCAGGATCTTTTATTCGTACTATGTTGTATGGTAAAGTCACCATGTATCTATGGATGTACATATCCATTTTAATTATTTTTCCTTCGTAAAAACTTTGTTCGAAAATAACAAACAAAAAAAGGATTATCCAATTTTAGTGCAATCGTCTAATTTTTAGACCTAGTAGCTTAATTAATATTTGCTTTAATTTTGGTCTAAATAAATAATATAATATAGACGAAAAAGTTTTTTTTGCAAACTTGCATTTGCACGTAGTTTATTTAAACATCTCATCATTATCAAATAAACTTGGTGAAAGTCGTCAAACGATATCCGTCTAAAAATGTTACAAGAATTCTGTATTTTCACATCAGGTCAAACACTGCTAAATCTTGCAATCGCGCAATTGCTACATTAATTTTGCATTAAACATAATAAGTCTCATGTTCTCGCAACTACTAAAAATAATGAGGTTGTGGTATCGACACCTCAAACATCACTATTCAGTAGAGTGATTCCGAGCATTAATCAAGCAGTGACAGTTGTTAGCACATGCTCCCATTTTATCTCGAGTTATTCGGCAGTGTGGTCACCCTGGCGCTGCTCACTTATTGTTTGTTTTTAATTACAGAGGGCGCTCTAAGTAAGGCTTGTTTATAAAATCGTAGTTGGAAATTAAAATGAGATTCATAGTGGTATAATAAATGTAATCCTTTTTCGTAATTGACATTAGGTAGCAGGATTAAAAAAAGTTAACATTATATTTTATTAAAAGTTTAAAACAGTAACGTCACTAAGGACAGTAAAATATTGTTTTGAAACATTACAAAATAAAAAATATTATTAAATTAGGTAGGTAATTATTAGCATAATTAGGTATTTTACTAATTAAAATGTATATAACAAAATTTAAAATTTGTCGAATAGTTACTCACAGCCAAAGTTATTTTTGAAGTTGGAAAATAGTTTTCACTCTGTATAATCATTGATGCCTATCAAAACCAATCCACCTGGAGAAGCTAAAGTAATTTTACTTGAGCAAATTCTTGATTGCCTTGCGTTAATTTAATTTGAACTGTTTATTTAGGCCTATCGCAGGCCAGTGGGCTGGGGCACCATACCTATATAAATTTGATACAGTAAGGTTTGTCGCACCAACTGATTAAAAAAATGTTACTGGCCACGCCTTTTAGATTGCAAAAAAAACGCGCAAGACTTTGAAGTGAAGTTTAACTCACGTGAAAGTTTTGCGCGGGAAGCGAGAAGAGACATGTTGCCTTAAATGACAGATTCTCTGTTTTTGTGAGAAAACAGAGACAGATTATGGGTTACTAGTGGTTCCCCGCGACTTCGCCCGCAAGAGTTGAATTTTTATATAAACTTTCATACCCCATTATTTTTATATCTCGACAAAATGTAGCCTATGTCCTTTCCAGAGTCTCGAACTGTCTCCATACCAAATTTCATCTCAATCGGTTCAGTGGTTTAATCGTCAAGAGGTAACAGACAGACACACTTTCGCATTTATAATATTAGTATGAATTGTAGGTTTGAAGAATGTTGCTATATTTAGGAAGAGGAGGTCTGAAGGCATAGCATCAGCTTACCTACTCAACATTATTGATGTGTGACTTTAGTTACATTCACAATAGTTTTCGGGTGATTGGATTTCGACTACGGGGTGACAAGCACGTCCTTGGTACGTAAGTATTTAATTAATAACATACCTGTAACTTGAAATGTCACGTTTGAAAGAAATGTAGACGTACCTGCAACAGAAAAGAAATAATATTTTGTTAGATTAGCTTATTCCTCTTATTATATACACACATATACACTCATCAACACTATCTAGGGATATACAAAACATAGTAATATTATATCCAAAATATCCCTAGACGGTGTTGATTAGTATACTTATTTGAAAAAAACAAAAAAAAACACGCTCCCAAAAAAAGAATTATTCAAGGTCGAGTTGAACCCAATCTCCAATTCAAACCTCATTAACTATGTTCTAAACTTTAGATAATTCTCCGTTGTGGCGAATGCACTAGTCGTGCAAAGAACAAAAAACTAAACAAAAAAAAAAAAACTTTAGATAACTTGTAAGTTCTAACTAAATAGAGGTTAGGTTTAGACACTGTTATTCGATTCAATAGTTCATTCATTCATCATTCAGTGCGTGTACACACGATAAAAACCAGACGATCGAAAAAAATATAAAAAAACAAATTCCCGCCCAATGGCGCGAAACTTGCCAGAGATAATTAAGGTAGATATAAAATAGAATATTCGATGCCTCTCTCCAATATCCGGTGGCGGAGGGAAGCGCCGCCATTTTCAGTTATTTCTGTTACATGCGTTTGTTTTTTTTCGAATGTGGCAAATGCGTTTATGCCACTGACCTCTATAGTACAAGTACGCTGGAATCCATACTGTCAACCTAACAATGAAGACATTTGATTATCGCCATTTTGGCGCTGACGGCTGTAGTGAGAATGTGGTGTCCATCCACGGAACTAATGAGTATTGAAAAAAACATATGAAAGTTACTTTATTTTATTTCCCTGTACAGTCGGAAGGGCGCTTTGATTCGGCACAAAAATTATCTGTAATTTCTTAAAGAATGCTTAGTCCAGCGAACTCGTACTATAGTGGTCAGTGGTTTAGGCTGATGACCAAAGAGTAATTTTAAGTTGCAAAGAAATATTCATTTCTAAGATATGGATCCAAAAAGCCTCTTTTCGACATAGCTTAAAGGGAGGACGGGTAAAGTAAAACAGGGTAAGAATAACAATAGAGATAATACAAGATAGTGAATAAACCGTTTAAAAAAAAAATTGCAGTCAGATATTTTGTTCAATAAATATTTAGGCATTACTAGTTTAAAGTTAATGTACAGATTTCTAGTTTCATTAATTTACAACTAGTATGCCATCTACCGACCACCCGCAACTAGCGATGGGCGAGGGAAAGAAAAAATTGGGATGGAAAAGAAAAATACGGGAAAGTATGGGAAAAAACGGAAAGATTGGGAAATATTCCAATTCGGCGGGAAAATACTCAGAAGTGGACTTAAATTAATAAAATGCGAGAATTTAGCTACTGTAACAATGGTTTTACGCCTGTAGCACACCCTTACATAAAACCATAACAGCGGGACCACGCTAGTTTTGCCTGTTTGTCAGTTTTATTACACCAAACGTAAACTGCATGTTCTAATGCTTAGATTTATCTGAGTCTTTTTTTCTTTGAGATTCGACGATCCTGTAGTACACTTTCTATTACTGTGCTCACGATGTCGCGAATGGGTGCAGAAATGTGCGTTTGAGAAGGATTGGAGAAATCTCGACGTAAAGAAACAGGGTCATAGTAAAATCTCTACATTAGAAACGGCAGTTTGGCTTCTGTTAAGTTTAAATATTTGAGACAAGTGATGATAAAGTTAAATCTTCGTTATTAAAAACAAGAAATTCAGAAAACAAAACGTGTAGGTTTGTTTTCTTCGAGGTGTCTAGGTGAACATACTTAAAGTCCCGAGTGTGGTAAGTGAGCTATCAACGGAATAGTAAAAGAAGGGCGCCTCTTTTGTTTATATTTTTTTTTTGCTTGTAAACTCGAAAACTGCTTGTTTTATTTTAAGACACATTCATTTTGATTTTTTTCTATAGGTCCAAAAGTGAACACGATATTACAAAGTATCTGATTTGACAAGTTCAAAAACTTAATTCCAACTGCGGACAAATCACTCAATACTAATTTTTTGATAAAGAAAACACTTCCAAATGTGGTAAGATATCTTACTTAAAATTGTAAAAAAAAACTAAATTGGTAAATTCAGTATAGTTTTTAAATCACTCATCAAAAAAAGTTTACGATCACTGAAAAATCGAAATCTTTATTTGTTACGGTAGATTATATTATGATTTCATCTTCTTTTAAGATTCTTTATTTAAAAATATACAATTAGAATACAAAACAATAAATCAGTTCAATTGTTTTTCCATGTAAAAAGGCTTTCAGTCATAGCTTACGCTCACTCAGAAATCTGATTTACTCAATTTTGACGGATTTTAAATATTTTTTTGCAAAAAAATGTGATTGAAAAAATGCCAAGAGGATTATCAGAAGTTTTACGTGAATGGTAACTTTGAGGAAAGAAGGATATAGCACTAGAGATATAGCACGCAGACTTGCTATATCCCAATCCTGTGTCGTGACCACGTTGCCACGGGGTAGGTACCACGGGATGGGTAATTTAGCTGACCGACCCCGAAGTGGTCGCCCAACTGTTTTGACTACTGACCAAAAGCGCTATATTAGATTGCTGGCAGCCCGTGACCCAACAATCAACGCTACTAAAATAAAAGCAGAAGTTAGGGCCGCCTCTGGGCTTGAAGTTAGCACTCAGACCATTCGGAATTGCTTGCACCAGGCTGGATTACGAGCACAGAGGTCTTGGAGAGCGCCTCTGAATTCCCAACAACGTCAACGACAGAGTGTTGGAGTTGGAGTTGGAGTGGGCTAGGCGTCAGCAGAATGAAGAAGATGAAGAAGAAAACATTTGGCAAAACTGTCTCTTCGTTGACGAATCGCGAATCAGTAGCCAACGTGTCCGTGTCTGGAAAAGACCAGGAGACCGTGTAAGGCAAAGAACTGCCACAGGAACAGTTTAGCGAGGCGGGAAATCGGTGTCTTTTTGAGGGTGGTATTATGATTGGAGTTAGAACACCTTTGATCCCGTATCGAGGCTTCATGACAGCAGACGTGTATAAAGCAGTTGCTATTGATGGAATTGTCAGACCATTCCAAGTAAACCATGGGCAATAATTTGTACTGGTCGATGATAATGCGCCCGAACATCGAGCTCAACGAGTCAATTCTGCTCTCCGAGAATACGACATCACAAGGTTAGACTGACCTGCCGGCTCGCCCGACTTAAACCCAATAGAGCACGCGTGGGATGCTCTTAAGCGAGCTGTTTGGAAACGTCAGCCATTTCCCCAGACAGTGCCAGACCTCAGGGAAGCCGCTATGCAAGAAATGCTGGATAACTTGATCCTCAGCATGCCTAGGAGGATCTCCGCATGTGTTCGAGCCAGGGGAGGAGTTCTTTAAATTTAACTTTATCAAGAAAAATGTTTTGTTGTGTTTTCTTTAATAAAGAAAAACCCTTTGAAATTAAGAAAAAAAAACTAATTAAATTTTTTTAATAACATATTGAAAAATATAATATATTGAATAATTATATTTATACATGGTCTTTAAGTTTAGTTAAACAGTATTTTCCTTTATATCAAATTTCTCTTACAATTACATTATGGTTAATTACTCAATTTTTGTTATTAAAAAAATTTAATTAGTTTTTTTTTCTTAATTTCAAAGGGTTTTTTTTTTTTAAAGAAAACACACAACGAAACATTTTTCTTGATAAAGTTAAATTTAAAGAATTATATCAGTTTATGCTAGTGATCTTAAACTTTTTTTGATGTGTGTATAGCACATTTCAACATCCGCAAATATAACTAAGTTATTCATACAAACACAAAAAAAACTTACAATTCTCTTTAATAACGAAGATTTAACTTTATTATCACTTGTCTCAAATATTCAAACTTAACTTCTGTTAAGTTACTAACTGTTAAGTTAGCCAAACTGCCGTTTCTAATGTAAAGATTTAACTAGACCCGGTTTGTTTATATCGATATTTCTCAAATCCTTCTTAAACGTCTACATTTCTGCACCAATTCGCGACATCGTGGACACAGTAGTAGGAAGTATACTAGAGGATCGTCGAATCTCAAAGAAAGAGAGACTCAGATAAACCTAAGCATTAAAATATGCCGTTTACTTTTAGTGTAATAAAACTGACAAACAGGCAAAACTAGCGTGGTCCCGCTGTTATGGTTTTATGTGAAGGTGTGCTACAGGCGTAAAACAATTGTCAAAATCGCAAAATTCTTGCATTTTATTACTTTAAATGCACTTTTGAGTATTTTCCCTATTTTCCCGGCGAATTGGAAATATTCCGCATACTTTCCCCGAATTTGGGAATAAACCCAACAGTTGGAAATATTCCGGGGAGTAAACCCAACGCTACCCGCAACCCAATACTTTTAAAACAATACAATACTTTTTTTAAAGTAAAAAACCACAGATATGGAAGCACTAACAATACGACCCGTGTTGCGGTTCGTAACCACGAGTAAGGCGTTCGTAAGAATGCCCGCATTACGAATCCTTCAAAATGCTGAATTAAATATGACACTTGTGGCTTTTTAATGACGTTTTTGTGTGGGTATGCAATATTATGTTATTATTATTTGCAGTGGTAGTGAAATGTTTAAGGAAGGAAGCTTTTTAAAAAAAAAAATGAACGGAGTTTAATGTAAATTATAATCATATTGATATTAAATTACTATTAGTCTATTGAGGTTTAAAAAAATGCAAGCTGTTAAAATAATATTTCTTTAATAAAGATTATTGTATTAAGTCTTCTTATAAGGGTTTTTAAGACAAATGACTTTGGGAATTTTGTATGCATATTTTTACAACATTGTTCTACAGTGTAACTCAACATTGTGACTTGAATTATTTCCAGTAAAAAAATATTTTCTACAAGGTTTAGTAACCGTTAAGATTGGCCGCCGTAACCAAGTATTCAGTGCTCGGTAGGAGAACAATAGAATAGAATTGCTGTATTTATAAAGTCCCAAAAATAATGCGATACCACTGAAATCATACGACTGACCGACACACGAGATGAGACTGTGAAGATGTAAAAATGCACAACTTTTCTATTTTAAATTTGCAATTTTAAATGGCATTTTCATTTATGGAACCTTTTCAACTTCCAATACAAAAGCATGATTTTAATTTCAAAGTTTCACGTATCAGTGGTATTTTCGTTTGATGAAATTCATTTGTGAATTTCTATTAAGCTCGATTTTTTACATGTGAGCATAAAACAGTAACGAATGACAAAAAGAACAAAAGTTAAATATTATGTTGATAGCTACCAACTGTACTCTTTTCTATCCCGGGTCGGGCCCAGAGTGTTTGGGTTTTTCTGTCTTGAAATTCGTCTTGAACTCCGGAGTCAGGAAGTTGGTGGTGTTAACACCCCCGTGCCTCGGAGCGCACGTTAAGACGTTTGTCCTGCGCCTGATCTCTCTACGGTCATGTCGGACTGCCATCTCACCGAATAATGAGAGTGAAGGAACAGAGAGTGCACCTGTGTATTGCGCACACACTTGTGCACTATAATATGTCCGGCGCAGTTGGCTAATCTCTGTTGAGATAGGATGCCGTAGTCGAAATTCGGCTAGGAGGACATAATTATGATTATTATTATATCGAGTTATAATTTTAGAACACAGGCCTTTTTGACGCAACTGGGTTAGGAAGGCAAAGGGAAGCGCTTCCTACCAACCGGTTGTTATGGTCGGGGACCAAGGTCCGATGGTCACCGTCTTGGTTTATCTATATGTAGTCAAGCTCGTGCTAAATCTTTCATATCGCGGTTTGTGTTGTATGGAGCGGGCTACCAGCGCCATCTAGCCTGTAGGAGCCGAGTCAGAGCGTCGCGTCTTGAAGTTGCTTTCTAGTGTTAGCGACAGTGGTAAGATGTCGCTACAGGTTAATAATATATAGTTATTTCATTATTCCAAACAAAACAGTCTTTACACAATTGTCATCTTCTCTACCGTTAAACCCAAAAATGTGGGGCACATGTGTCGAGATCTAAGCACATGTGAATCTAATTACATATACGTCTAACGCAGTTCCAACCTTATTTGTAATTAGATAAGGTTGAAATTACGTTAGGGGTAAAGTTGGGGGAATAATTAGATATTAAAAGCAACATACACTGTGAAACATTTGGCGTTATTAAGGAAAACAGCGTTTATAATCGCCGATTTACTGTATCGAGTTAATGGGGCGAGGTTATATTGTGATTACCGAGTAACGGTATCGGGTAATGTCGTTTTTGGTTTAGTATAAAGGAAAACTAGCGACCCGGTACACAGGGCCGTACATCAGACTACCACCCCACTTTGACCTGGAGTCCGCCTCTATTCCCTACGTAATAAGCAGTTTTCGAGTTCGAATGGGTAACCTGACGTGCTGCTGACTGTACCTTAAGTCACTCAAAATCGGTTGTGTACTGAGTTCCAGATATATATCTACACTTAGTACTCACAAACTACGAACACACATAAGTGAGGTACTTATAAATTCACAAACTTAACCTCTCTCTATATTACTAGGCACAGTCGGCCACGAAAGTGGTCTATCACCCTAAGGTTAAAAGAAAATCATTCGAGCGTCACTGAACAACAGGGTTGATTTACTCTCATAGTTCGGTAAGACGGCAATCTGACATGGCCGGAGAGAGAATAGACTGAATGTGATGACAAAACAATAATAATGAGATGTGGGTGACCCCACACAATATGCATAGTATTCCAGATTATATTGCAATCATAAGAAGCGATAAACAGTACGAAACAGATGTGTGTAATCACTAATAATTGCGATACTCCTCCCTAATGACTTTATGGTAATTTCAAAGGTAATAGTGGCGTAAGGATATCGGCAGTATTTTGTCGATAAGAAAAATCAAGTCGAGAAATCCAAAGGTCATGGGTTCATATCCTGCCCGTGTGCAAATTTTTGGTTTCTTATTTAAACTTAAAAATAAAAAGTCTGAGTGTTAAAAAATCTTAAAGCTATTGAGAAATCACTAATTGATGCACTCCTATTGTATTTTCCCCTGAAGCATGCATGCTTGACCTATCTATGTCATGTTATATTAGCTAAAAGAGTCGTTTTCGCCTTAAAATAAATTTGAAGGTTATATAAATCTCCAACTTAAATTGAAGGGGCAGGAGCCGTTAACTAAAATAAAACGAAATAAAGAGCACAGATGTACCGTAAATTATTGTAGAGTGACTTATAGAACACATTATTTGTACAATAATTCTAAACAATCAATTAAGATAGTTAAGATCTAATAATACGACTACTTCCGATGACTTATTGCGAGATACCAAACGCTTCACTTTCGACTCACGTTTTATGTTCACAAATGCAAGACAGTCTTAACCATCTTACAAGCATGATTCCTCTCCCACACCAAAAGCAAGCATCGAAGTAAAATTATATCGATATCAAGCACACCAGTAGCCTGAGACTATACATGAGCCCCGGACCGTGTGTCCAAGATTATATCGATATTTTCGATGATATTCGAGCACACCTCTAGCGCGACTCAAACAATAATCCCGGTACTATACATTTTATCACGGACCAAGGATCGAGACTCCGTACAGAGCTGTGCCATGCCGGTGGTATGTTGAGTTTTCGTCGCGAATAGAATTTTAGTATTAGAATATTTTATTGGCGCTTATTACCTATATGAGTTTACTAGCTGTTCCCCGCGACGTCACCCGCGCCAAAAGTCGGATTTTTCATACAAACTTTCATCCCCGATTATAATCTCAATGAATCTGAATGAATCCAATTTTAATGATTTAATATCGCAACAAAGCCTATGTCCTTCTCAGGGTCTCAAACTATCTCTTTATCTTTCATTTAAATCGCTCCAGTAGTTTCGGAGCCTAATCAACACAAAAAAAAACAATCAAATCTTTCCTCTTTATAATATTAGTGTAGATGATACGATATCAGACATACGATTACTTACAAAAAAAATATTTAGTTTTAAAGCCGATCTTCTTCCTAGCAATTGTCCCGTCTGGTGAAGGGGTCTGCTTTCCGACTATTGTTTCTCCACTTTGCCCTATCCTGGACGTCGTTCTCGGTTAAGTCACAGCTTTCATGTCATTCATAAATTACTTCTTGGTCTTGTAGTGAAAGTTATGATACCTACAGAAATATACTAGTCTTCTCTGGAAACTGTTTATCAATTATAATATTATGAAAAGGTAAAGTTTGCAAGTTTATTTATAGAAAGTTAACTCTGACCCGATTCGGAAAATTATTTCACCACTAGAAAACTTAAAATGACGAACAAAATTATGGGGAAAAAAGAAAGTTGCCGAGAAGAGTGTATAGAAAAAACTGAATAAGCCAAAAGTAATTAAAAATGTCACAAAGCTGTATTTCCTATCGCATTCAGCGCTGATAAACCAAAATCGCCTCAGCTACACTTCAAAGTTACGTTTGTTTGCTAATTTCCTGTAAGAAGCTTATTTTCCAGTTCTTAAATTAGGGTTGTCACTCATTCTTTAATTTTAGAAGGAGGAAGGCATTTTTAATGCTCTACTTTATGCTGATATCTGCGATAGCAGAGGAGGGGAGGAAACGTCACAAAACTTACAATTAGGCAGTGAGTCCAAACAAAGCGGTTTGTTATAACGAGTTTATAAGTTTTTTTTTTGGGATAACGCTGCGTGTTGGACATTTTCACTCGATTCTCGAAAGTTTAGTTCATTGACGTCCTGCTGTCTCGTCAAACTTCATAATGCGAGAATAAGAGGTAAATGTTATGTTTGATAACGTTAACATTTAATATTGTAGGTACTTTAAGTATGTTTTTAGTACGGCATTTGGGGTCCTGCCCCGGTGTTGCAGTGTGTTCAATAAATAATGGCATACCACTCTACATTAATTGCCAAAAGGGTCGTCAAGATTCTCTGTCACGAGGTATATTTACGAAAAAAGGCACACTAAAAATGACACTACTCTTTTCTATTTGTTTTTTTTTATAAATTATGGGTGAGACCAATACTTAATCAATAGATCAAAAATTAGCTCTTGATCTGCATCAAAGAGCTAAGATAAGGTCTACGATGGAGCGAGCTTGCCCAGCTTGCTTGCTTGTATTTTAATTTAAAAAAAAACTGCCTTTTACCAGCCCTAAGATGCCAAGATGACAGCCTATACACCGTTATACTCGTATTTCTGGATGTGACACAGACTTCGGAAATTGGCCGTCGCAGACTCGCATTATAAAACGAAACAGCTAAATTAGGAGCGCCTGATATTTTTCTCCGCGACTGTACTAACGGTTGACACGTCTTTATTTTATTGGAAAAGTTATTTCGAGATTTTTAAGGTTTTAAATGACCGCAAATATTTTCTGGATACTAATAAAACAACGAGAAAAATGGGTGGTAGGTAAATAGTAAATGGTAAGATTAAAACCCCATTAAACGTAGGTAAGTATAGATGGGTGGTATGGTATCCCACCCAAATTTAATACAGATGTTGGATAAATTTTTTATTTTTTAAATAAAACTTTTGTAAAATCTTGCTAATTGCTTTAATTATTATACACAAGTTTTTTTTAAGTATATTAGTCTTTTATACGAAATACTATTTCACTTTAGTATACTTATTTTGACAATCAGACACTCGAATCACCATAGACTTAAAAACGCACAGAAAAGAGCACCAATTACGGACAGTGCCAAGATGGAGTTCCCGACATTATTTTAAATTTTCAACGGTTTCAGACGCAAAAAGGCTTTTTCCGTCTAAATTAGCTGACTACTATAATTCCAAATGCAAATTGTACGAAAAGAAAGAATAGGCATAATGTAAAAAGAGGGTAAGAGCAGACAAAGGGCGCCTCATAGAAATACAGGGCTTATTCGGGGCGGTTAGGATATTTAAATGCCTAATCGAATATTTCGGGGATATTAAAATTTAATGGAAAGGAACGTCAAAGCAAGTCAGTATTGGGGTTCTTTAGCTAAATTATTGACCGCGTCCCTTTGATATTGGTGCCACATTCCAACGCTGAACTAAATTCCCTTTCTCTCTAAGACATAATAGGATAGTATCCCTACTTAATTAGAAGATCAATTAAAGATTTAAGATATTTTTGTACAACCATGCAGTTTTGGTCAAAGGTAGAAAGCCAAATATGGAGATAAGATGTTTTTGTGATGTTCATATAATCCGTCAAGTTTTTGTCATGGACAGAATGCTATAATGCAGTAAATATAATACTTACGATATTTTTGTAATATTAAAAAAAAACACCTAGTTTTAGTCCTAGACAGAAAGGCAAACACAACATCCCATCAGATCATTCCACAGACTAATCAAAAACGAACGCGATTAAACGCATACAAATCCGAAAACCGTAAAACGCAAATAAAAGAAAATGGCCACTCTGATAGGACTTTTGCAGGGCCAGATTTAAACAGAACGGCGATCAATCAAAACCAGTGTCTCCCACCATTTATCTTCGAAACCCGTATATTAAAGGGAAAACGGGAATACACGGCAAAAAAACCTCCGCCTATGGAATTATTCATGTAACTATATCGTGGAAAATAGCCATTTTGGGATATGGGAGAGGTTGGGTTCCGTGATTGTTGGCGGGGTCTATATTTTTATCAGTCTATTTTTGAATAGAAATATTAATATGTGAATAATATTCTAAAAAACAGTGGTGCAATGTGAACAATTTTCTGGACACAGAAAGTGTTTCAATAAGTTTTATGTTTTTTAGTTTCTATTTTCAAAAAAAGAATTGCAATTTTAAAAACAAAGTTGAAACTTGTTACTCTATTATCCTTTTCACGTTTACCAAACCAAAGCAACAATTTAAAATGATGGCCTTAAATTGCTATTCGAAAACTTTTCGAATTGAACTGCTATGGCGAAAATGCAATACCAACACCATTTAAACTTTCCACTGAATTGATAATACCAGTATATATGCATAGATGGTTTTATGTGCACTATAAAATAACAGATTATTATTTAAACTTGTAACAAAATGTACTTAGGTGTTTTCAAGAGTCAACATAATCTTACTTACTGATAGGAAAGTATCTGAATTCTTCGAAATTTTCCATCTGGCTTATTAGGTAACTTGTAAATTGTGTCTAAGCATGATTGCAGGGACACTGCAGCGTAGGAGGTTCAATGGAAAGGAAAACAGTAATGTTTGAATGAAAGTAATTCATGTTATCTATTGCGTAACCAACAAAAAGCAAAAACCGTTTATTTATACCACTTCGGGACCCTAAATATCGCAGGACAGACGGACTGTTTTAAAATAAATATTACATTACCTTTGTTATCTGCGGATTTGGCGGAATGCCTTTTAGAGCTGCTGTTGATACAGGCTATGGGCCACTTTAGCATGTCTTGAAGACACTCTTGGTAAAAACTGAAAAACCTTTACACATCGCTTCAGTTTCTAGACGGTTAAAATAAGCAGTTTTTCTGTAAACACTATCAGAAATTGTCAGCAAGAGTCAAGAAATTAGACAAGCCGAAGATATTTGAAAATATTAGTAGATATTACGCACATAGACTGCCCTTAAATTTCACTATTATTTTATCATCTGTTTTTAGCTGAACCAGTAATGATGGAAAGTTGTGTCATGTTTGGACTTTGTTTTTGTATGGCATAGAAAATATTGATTAAATATTTTGCATATAGATATGACAATATTTACTTGGCTTATGATAGAATGCTTTTGATCTACTAGAAAACTTCTCATCTCTCTACATCATTACGATAATTTTGTGTAACATTGTTAAAGTGATTTATTTGTGTGATGAGATCGGTTCTTTCTTGCCTCAAGATCAAAACTGCTTTTAATATCCATTGCCCGCCTTTTTGACGCGATTATCCTAACAATTCCACCACTTTCTATAAATAACCTCGAGTTCAACTTTTTTACGAGTCCAATCATTTTATCTGGCAATTCAGAACAAGCCTAAGCAAAACAATAAAAGTGAATCATTTATGCGGGGCTTTTACACCGCCGCTGTTAAGAGGAAACGCGGTCACGTGGTATTTGAAGAATAGGTATTGTTGCTGTCTCGATGCGATGTCTGGTAGCCGCCCAAGCAAGAAAGGGACAAACGAGCGCAGACCGATAAATCCTTCCTAAACAGCATTTCGAAGTCCCCTATTTCCTCGTCCAAAATTTGACAAATGATAATATTTTCTTTTGAAATCGTTTCTTAAAAGGTGGGACTATGCTCCTATGTTTTAGTTTTAGTGTTTATTTGCGTAGATTTTTAGGGCGAGCGTCTCAAAGTTGAGGTTGAAATTAGGCAATTTTCTTAGTTTTTGAAGACTTATATTTCCTTTGTTAATTCGAATATAAGAAAAAACGAAAAATAGGAGCATAGCTGTGGTAAATGTTGATTTTATGGTTAAAAAATATTTTGCATTTAGCTATTATCCAGGGAGAAAACAGGGGACTACGTTTGTATGGAGAAATGGCGCCTGGTCTTTCCTCCTAAGGCGCATTCGTATCTGAAACTTGGTAAAATTAATCGGATATTCGCTTCTAAATTTTGGGTTCTTTGTTAATTGCGCGGATTGTTATTTAATCTAGTTTATCGATTCGGATAAAATGCAACAATATATTCGGCTTCACATACTCAAAGCTAGGTAGTAGGTAGTAAAAAATGGCATATTTCGACACTTATAAATACCCAGTCATATATGGGCAGCATATATATCTTTAACATAATCTGTGAACTAAAATAAAGTTAAATTAAAGTTCATTAATCGTGTTAATAAGAAAACCGGGTCTTTTTTATTTCAAATTATAATAAATAAGTCAGCCTATTAGATCCCACTGCTGGGAAAAGGCCTCACCACAACTATGAGGAGGAACGAGCCATACTTCACCACGCGGGCTCAGTGCGGATTGGTGGAGGGGTGTATGTAAGGCAAGTGACAAACCTTACTGTCAGAAGTTATCAAGCCGCCCTAGGGCCTCTGACTAGGCTTAACGACTAATACCACAGATATTAGCCGGGACCAACTGCTTAACGTGCCTTCCGAAGCACGGAGATGCTTGTCATGGACGTCACTTAAATGGTCGGAATGGTCACCCATCCAATCACGACCTAAATGGTCGGAATGGTCACCCATCCAATCACGACCGCGCCGTGGGTTGCTTAACTTTTGGTATCACTACCAAAGCGCTGCCGCCACTGCGCCACAAGCACCTCATTTCAAATTAAATTCATTTATTTATTTGGCACGGTTAATGTTTGGATGCTTAGGTTATAAGTAGGTATATTAAAGATAATATGTGTGCCAAAAAGGTCCCTGCTCAGCATAAATCGTGACAGCACAAAGCATGTCACGATACTGATTTTCAGCAGGAACCTTCAAGTAAAAACCTTTTATTTCAAGTAAAAACACTGGCAAATATTAATGCATGACTTTTTAAGATTTTAAACAGTTGTTTAAAAATATATTCTTTTTCTCGCCCTAAAACTGCATTAAGAATTTACAATAGAACTTCACCTTAAGGGTAGACAGAAAAACGAAATAGTGGAAAACTCAAATTGAACTTTGCTCTGGGACAGTGCGGTCGTACTACAAAAGCATTCGGCTTCGGCTTTCGGCCATCAATCAAATTCGTCTGCGATTGTGTACGATCGCCTTAATAACGGATACACCGTTGTTTATGCATTTACCGTTGTTTACCATTTTTAATTGTTTGTTCTTGATATAAAAAAAGTATTTTTTACATTTGGATAAAGATAGGTGGCTGGTTATATCAAGAAAAATTTCAAAAAAACATGCAACTTATGAACGTCAGGGCCAGAACCATGTCTACTTATTTTTTGGGCCCTTCTAGCACTTTAGGACAAGACACAGATAGTTTGTGCTAATGTACACAATGAAGAAAATACAAGTTTAAAATTCACTGATTCTAGAGATCTTAGATACAGTAGAAAGTCCTCCACACCACATCATACTTAAAGATTTTTAAATCCTCACTATAATTGTTAAAAAAAATATTTACCTTAAAAAAACGAAACGCAATTACTGCACAGTGTAAATTGATGCATAACATTTCAGACATAATGGTCGACTATGCAGAAATTAAACGATGAAGCGCCAGCACAAAACTTAAAAGCCTGAGCAGACAAGAATAGCTTCAGTCTGAAAAGTGCACGTTTTACAGCTGCAACGCAAAAATTAAATTGGAATAACAAACTTATGGAAGTTCTGTTATAACGTGTTTTTCCGATAACTGACGGATCTACCGAGCTAAAATTATTTTTAGAACGCCAATAATTGCGCAGAAACAGTGATCATACAGTTTTACAAATTTGTTTTAGGTCAAAATAATGATAGCCAGTTATTATTTATTATAAATCATGTCAGCAGTCAATCAAACGAAAAAAATAATAAATAAAAGAATGAAGAAAAGGAAGAATAATTATTTGAAATAAAAAAATAAATAAACATTCTTACAGCTAAGGGAGCTGTATTTTTTTTATTATCGCTGTGGAGACCGCGTTCGTATTACAATTGTACCTTTAACCAATATTTAGAATTACAAAGCATAAGTATTAAATAAAGCCATAATTGACTTTGTGGTTCAAATTCTTAAGACGCTTTCAAATAAGACTGCTCCTCCCAGCCTGCAGCAACACAATCCGTTTACCCTGTTCAAGGAAGATCTAACTCAGAAAAACTATTAAGGCGGCAAAAAATGCACAGAGAAACGTAAAAGCGGTTTTATTTTTTCGTTTACTAGAGACATTTAAACAGGCCGTTGCGTTTCTTAAACTAGGTTATTCTAACTGCAAGCTAAAACAATTCATTCTTGTAACCATGTCATAGACTTCTATGCATAGCTAAACCGGTGAACACAGTGCAACTTGCATATGTAATAAGCTATGCATTTATTTGTGCAACGCGGTACCCTAAACGGGCCACTGTGTATAATTTTATAGTTCGTACGAAGAATAACGACAACTTTCGACGGTGATTGCAAGAACCCATTCTATATTAAATTGAAATATGAGATATTTATAAAGACCCTTTTTATAATTGTTGTTTTTCTTTTGTATTAAATAATTTATCTTAATTTTTATTAATAAGTTGTATATATATTACTATTATAGTTTAGTTATTAATTATGAATTACAATTAACATATATAAGCCCTTTATGAAGCTTTCAAAATATAAAATACATGTTACTTGTATTTATTTATTTAACTCTACTGAATATCATAAATATCGAAAAGACATTATGAACTTGTAACGTTCTATATATATTTTTGACAGATACATTACAATCTGAAAATATTTTCTTATTTTTAGTGAAAAAAAATACATGGTAACCTAGCGACCCATAAAATTGAAACCATATTTCTATAATAAATAAAAAATAAGAAAATATAAATGCTACACTTGAACTTGAGAGATAAGATAAATAGTCATATTTAGCTCTCAAAACTTATAAAGAACTTGAACATATTACAAAAATCCGTGACACTACAAAAATGGAAGATATATTTATGAAGTTATATGCCCTCGTTTTCGGAGCGAGTCATATCATACGTTAACATAAATTACATAACATTTCTGACGAAAACACTGAAACAGTTTCGTCTAGGAGATGAAAATGGAGGACATAAAATTATTAATGTAATAAACGAGGCTGTGCGGAGTGAAATAAATGACTGCTATGAAGACTTTATTATTTATGAGGTTTTTGGTGGACGTAAGCTTATTTCTCGGAGACAAGATGCAGACAGTAAATAGAACGGTCAATACGATTATATTGTGTGTAACTACTATTATTTGTTCTGTGGTGTTGCATGACTGATAAAATTGTCCATTGACTATTTGTTTTACCCACCCAATACATTTAATATTATTTTATTACAAGTTTGGCATATTATTTTCGACATACAAATACATTATAAATTTCGTGACATTCCTCCCAACTAAGGAATCGGATTGGCAAGAAACGTTAATGATTTTATAGTGGCCAGCACATCAGACTATAAATTCATCTGGGCGATTTACCTAGTGTCAAAAATAAGTAATTTAAATACCATAACAGTATTATAAGTCAGTAATAGGTAGCTGGTTTAGTGGTAATAATGTTTAGCATGTTTTTAGATTTTTGCGTATTGACCGGTAACTTACATTATGCTAGAGTGTGTACTATGACGTGGTGTCCTCCTTAAAATCTTGAAATGTTGTCAATATATATCGAAAATGTGTATTAGGTTACAACGGAGAGAGGATGATATAAGGACAAGGAAAGCAACTGGTCTAAAGATATATTACTATAGTAGATGACACAGTACCTAAGTGTAAGTTAGCATGCGTTGCGGCCATTACTCAGCTAGGTCGCGCAAAGTGTAACTCAACGCGTGATAAATTCATGGAATGTTGGAATTCTTGCCATATGTGCCTTGTTCTCGCTTACTGATTAAAATACTGTAATAAATATCACTATGTTTGCTTTAGCGGAAATGGAATTAGAAACAAATATCACTGATCAAGATCAATTACAATCGAATAGACGTCGAGAATCAGTAATTTGGTATTCTGCAAATCGATTGAAGCGCCAAACGAGTTGTGGTCGAATAGTAAACTACTTGACATCGAAAGCCGCTGTTACATCCTTACCAACTATATCGAGTTCGAGCTAATATTCAACGGAGCGCCATTTTAAGTCGATTTCGACTCGATTCTGATTTCGATTCGATTGAGCTCGGGAGTAGGTACCCAGTTTGTCTTTAGTAATTCTCGTAGTCCTATGCAGATTACCAAATTGTAGTCCAAGGCCTGCAAAGCCATCAGCGGGATGAAACTTATCTGGCGTGATGCCAGGTCTAGATTTTACGTGTGAGCGAACATGTTTTGGTCTGAAGGTATTTTTCGTTGTGTCAGGTCTGATTTATTGTGATGTGAATGGGAATTATTGCTTGGTACCAAGAGTGGGACGGAGAATTATTGTTTTGTGTTTGATTAACGCTTTCTTTCTTTCTTTTTTGGATTCAGATGGAAAATATTTCTGCAAAAACAACTACGCACGACAGACTACCCCACTTTGACCTTGGGTCCGCCTCTGTTCCCTACGTAATAAAAGCTGGTTTCGAAGTACACAAGGGTCACCTTACGTGCTGCCGTACGCACGACAGCGCGTCATGGTAAACACTGTAGTGCCTTATGCAGTTGCAATTAGAGTGATTTTGCAAATAAATGTATAGTTTATTGAAAGAGAAAAGAAGAAAGGTTAGTTGAAAGATACCACATTGAATCGTACATTAACACCAAAAATAATGTTGTACTTGTCTTTTCCCGAAGAGCAGAATAACCAACTTGTGTGGGAAATCATTTGCACGGAAAAGAAAAAAAAATCGTATGACTTATTTCTCATCCAGGTCCATTAATTTGAGACAGAACACAAAGAAAATCACAAGCAAAAGATATCACACAGTCTCTAGCTTTATACTTCGTGTGTTTCATATCGATTTACCGAAAAGAGAAGCTGCGCTTTCATATTTTCCCAAACTCCGCCCATATATTTGAAGTGCGGACAATTCAATTTTTAACCGAGTTTCCACAAAAGTTAGGAAACTTGCGATATTCCCGATCCGACCGCGTGGTTTCCTAGATACAACTATGTGCATGGCTTTACTCGGCTGTACTATTTCACTCGGTACTATAAGGGTCCGTGCACACTATACCGTACCGTACGATGACCGTGCTATGAACGTCAGGCCTACCGCTACCGCTCAGTTCGATTGCTTTCGTATTAGAATGGGTATAGTTTCCAAAAAGCAAGAATTGCTTATAAATTGACGTTTGGAAATCAATGATAGTTTTCGAAGTACCTATTGAGAAAATTTCAATTCATATTCATATACTATTGATTTGGAACGGAAAAAAATATCGTGAAAGTTAGTCTATTATAAATTTAAGAACCTATGTACTGTATTCTTGCAAATAAATATACTTACTTACTTGGGCGGTAGCCCGCCGGCATGGTAACGATACGATACACTAGACTATGCCCATGCTCGCTCGTGCTCATCACACAAATATTTACCCCTTGCGGGATTTAAACACGTAACCGCTGGTTTCGTAGTCCGGAGCGCTAACCACAGCACCAAAACGGTCAATTCAAATATTTTTTGCCTGATACGTTCATAACACGGCCATGGTACGGTACGGTGTAGTGACTAGTGAGCACAGGCCTTTATTTGGTTGTAAAATTTTACTCGCTTCACTCACAGTGGTTTTTGGTGCACAAGTTTCGTGTCGTTGGCATTGTTAGCCTTTTGATGTGTCAAAGAGAACAAGTCGAAAGATTTATGGTAGTTTCAGATGGAGCATGCAAAAGTTGGAATTTGTTTCTGATGGCAGATTAAGATTGATTGCATTTAAAAGAGAGTATGGCATTTGCAATAAAGGATTTAATAATATTTTGACAATAGTGTACCAGCCTATTCGATTTGACTTACAACATAACAAAGCATAGAAGACATAAGTACGTCTACGTTTAAGAGTATATTGACATTCTTTTTAGATTTAGTTAATTTGTGTTTTTATTAATAAAAAAATAATAAAAGTATTATTAAAAACTGTCATTTTTTACTACTTTCTCTCATACTCTATCTCTTAATAATAGTTGATAGCTTACTAAGTCATTCAGCAAAAAGGTCTGTTGTTATTCGAATTTTAACTAAAATTCAGTTATCTAACTTTTTTTATTTCGAGAAAATGTTCGCCGACAAGAGCCTAGCTCTTAAATTTATGACGTTGAGATTTATAAACCAACAGAGAATACATATTACAACAAATTAGGAACGAGTGCAGCAACAAATGTTTTATTTTTAAACAGCCGTTACAACATAATTTGAAATAATTTGCATGTAAAACCAGGTTGAGAGGTCCACTTCTGTCTACCGACTGTCAAAAAATTGGTTAACCCGTGACTTAGTGATGAAATATTGTACAAACGAAATGTTCTATTACATATGCCTATATTAAATTTACGAAGCCTCAAGATATAATACCAGGTAATCACCAAGTTCTATTTTAACCCCTTCGCCGCCGTGCCCACATTAGCCCTCCGTATAAGCCCTTTGATGATAACTCGGCAGTAACGAAATAATTCGCACTCGGTTGAACATGACAACGTGCGTTGATTTGTGTGGATTGTTACCGGAGTTGTGATGTATCATGTGTTGGGTTGTGTAGTTCTTACAAACTCGTGTAAGTACCGCCATGTTGGGTGTAAGTACGGCAATAGGAAAGTGGCGGAACCTTGATACAATGATGTAGGTAGCTAAAATTATGAGTTGAATTAAATATGGCAAGGTAAAGAAGATTGGCATAAATCGACCCAATAGATAGAGCCACCGCACGAAGTGAGACACATTAAATATAAATATCGCTTTATTAGCAGGCTTTTGTATAATTTTATGGTAATTTAAAATGCAGGGAATATATTACAATTTTTAAATATTTTCAGAATGTTGCAAAAACAAAACGAACGACGTGACATTTAGCGTGTCAGTCAAACATGAAGTATATGTTTTATATCAAGCGTCAAAGTTGACCGGATCATACATTGTTTAAATGTCAGTCCATCATATCATAATGCACCAAATAAACGTCGTTCAATGTCAGTTATATTACTTTTTCTCTATACAGTTTTAGGCTTTTCACCAAAGACTAAAACATGCCAGCATTTGGGGCTGAGCATCAAAGAACTTTGCCGTTCTTCTTTGGTGACAGCCTTGCCATACCCGAAAAATAAATACTTTCCTCCTTACCTTAAATGATCATCATGACACTGCTATAACCCTTGCATACATATGACACGGCTTATTTGAAAAAATTGAAGTAGTAGTAAATTCATCACTAGTAAGGGGTTAAAGGTTAATGTATCAAGTTTAGCCAACTGCGCAGGAATAACATATTGCAAGATCAGGTGCAATCTCTGTTCCTTCATTCTCAAAGCTCCAAAAGACTGAAGAGAGATCAGCCTCAAAACCAACACTACCAACTTCCTGACTCCGAGGCAATGGTAGCTATTACAAGGACACCAACAAGATTAATGCAATGTCACAAAAGCAAACAGACCCGGACTGTGACACAAAAATTAGTTCACACATAACCGGATTAAAATATTGGCGGCCATATTGAAAGCAATTTTCACTTACTGTCGATTTTGTTATTTAACTTTCATATGATCAGGTACTTTTATTTGACATTAATTTTGGCATGCTGTGACATATCCTTTTTGGACATTGTATATGAAGTATGACATCAAGGGACCTAGTCAGACCAATTGGAGAGGCTAATCATCCCCATAGACACACATAAATATTTGCTTAGTCCATTCAAAACCAGTGTTGCAAGCGCACGAATTTTCTTTAACCAAAATTAATACATTTGGAAATTGTAACGTTTTCCTATAACTAGAACGAAATCACTGTCCAACGTCTAAGGAGCAAACAACAAGTTTCTAAATCAGCGTAACCATGCGGAGAAGTTTACCGGTTAAATCCAGTTTAATCCGGTTTCTATGCCAGTTTGGTCCGGATTACGAACCGGGTGAGGCGCACTGTGCGTCCGGAACTGGTTTTGAAATGTTATAATCTTTGTTTACTAACAATGGATTATAGCGATGAGTAGTTTCATTGTCGAATTCATCAGAATTGAGAAGCAAAGTTTAGGAATATAGATTTGAGTTCGAAAATTAAATTATGTAGAATCAATAAGATTTATCACTAAATGAGAATTAAAATACGTAAAATATTTTAAATGATGACATGATAATAAACAGAATTCGACTGTGTAATTTAATTTGCGGAATTTAGGAGTACTGCGAAACAAATCTACATTATGTAATATAAATTATAAAGGAAAGTAAGAGAATTTAAGTAGGTCAATATTTTTTTCCAGAAAACAAAAACACGACCCACTGTGCAGCGGTCTGATCCAGTTGGGTCCGGTTATATCTGATTTGAAATTACAAACAGGCAGTTAGAGCTCGACAGTGGACAGTGTGCTGAGTGTGCAAAAATATCGTATGACAACTTGACTTTACTTTTCTACAGTTATTTATTAAGTTACCGATAAAGTTTCGTTTTTTTTCTTCGCCTTTAACAAGGTTCTATATTGTTTTTAAAGATGCAAATAATTTAAAGTACGGTACCTAAGTCACTAAGTAAGGTTTATCGTTGGCATAGATTTTTCTAATGTGAGTTAGTAAGATGGAACATACAGTAGTCTATCTTTGTTAAATTTGTTTTTAAGTGATAAGCATTCACTTTGCTGTCTAAATATATTATTGCACTTGAAAAAATGACCGCCAGAGGCGGGAATCGAACCCGCGTTCCTCGCATACCGGGCGATTGCCTAACCTCTCGGCCACCCTGGCGTTGGCAGAGCCTGTCGAAATTTTCAAGTGCTTCTTAACGCTGTAATGCCGCGTTGCTTTTATCAATGTTATTGGGATTACACCCTCAGTCTATCTTTGTGTTTTAAAGCTGCCATTTACTGCCTATTTTCTGCACAAAATATTAACCATTGTACAAATGGCGGACTTAATTTCAAAATCATAATCTACCAGTCAACCTTAGGTCCAAAAAAAAGAAGATAAAGGAGCCGCAATTAATAAAAGCATTAATTCCACACAAATATTTGTGCAGATATTGTCTCTGTTTTCTCATCAGTGGTTCTTTAATGGCGTCTTACTTTCAAACTCCATTCCGATATGCCATTAGTTGGACGTATAATCTGTACAGTTTACGTACAGTCGAGCCGCCAACTAATTGAGGATACCATGTAATTTGCACACTCGAGAACGCACTGATGCCATATTATCTGTGCTGATGGCTGCGCGATAATCTGTGGCGATCGGTTTTGGCGCCAAGATGCGACACTGGCTGGACGAGCAACGCCCATCGCTGTGAAATATTTAAAAAGTAAATTGACAGTTGTGGTTTTGGCGCGTTACTTTAAAAAAATATTTTGCTTTTAATTAATGCAAATCATACGCTGTAGTAATTTTGCTGTATGTAGCATAAAATGGGAACGCCTAAGCCAGATTATATTACAAAAATTACACAAAAAAAAAAATTTTTGGTCAGTGTAATTTTTGTAATTTATTCATAATAAAAATTTGTTACTGAACAACAGTAGTGGCTAGATAACGCAACGCACTTTTTGATTTAATTTTTTTCTTTTTTCTGTTCTTATCATCTTGTTTCTGCATTTCCGCATCATAAAAATATCTAAATAAGTAGTAAATACATTCTTAAATCTTATATTGAACTCGTGATCTTTTGCGAACTGGTCTATAAGAATTTCCCTCGGGCTAAAACCACAGAGCATAATTGCCTGGACGAGGCAATTGAAACGTCATATGTACAAATAATTTGTGTGCGAAATAGCGAATGCGGGGGGCCTGTCTATCAAACGTCAGTGTAATGACTGTCATTAAAATGACAGGTACACTAAAGGACAGTGTTTTGAAGTTTCTTTATGTGGTACGACCAAAGACATTGTACTTACTACCTAGACTGTGCACTGAGACTCAAGAACCGGTCCGAGCGAGAGGCCTCTCAACGGTAGTGTGTCCCTTTCTAATGAGGTGACCATGCATGACCAACAAACAAGGGACAAATTGCTTGTTAAAAACGACTGTGTTTGTATCCCAATATATTGAGGCTACCTAACTACGCTACCTATACCTAGCATATTTAAGTAGAAAATAAAATATACATGTACATAGGATGAACACGTGAGTAAAAGAGTCGAAAGTACTTTTTGTTTATTAGGTATTATCTGAACTACCGTTTAATAGACAAGAACCTAATAAAACTTTTAGTCCATATAGTACAATTCTTGTATATTTCTATATATACAGTCGATCACGTGTACTATTCACATACACGAGGACGTGATCTTAACACAAAAAAAATATGGAAATTAGTTCAATTGAATGATGTGGAAAAAGCGTCACAAGATTTGAATCCCTAAAATTATCTATTAGGTTTTATACATGCATGCTCACGTACGTTAGCTGAAAGGTAGATTTTCAACTAATAAGAGATACGAAAAAACATCTTTAATCAACAAAATTAATGGTTACCCTAACGAATATGATTGTAGTTTTTACTTATCCGTGGAAATAAAAGCGGCTACCAGGTTAAGAAGACTCATTGTTGCACCCTCTCCAGACAGACAAAAGAATAAAATTCACAATTTTATATGAAAAGCAAACCGGTTAATATAAAAATTTACAAAGTCGTAAGGCAAAGCGCGAGTTTCAAAACAACGCTCAGTGCAAGCAAGCCACCATTTTACATTTAGTATTACCAGGTTAAAACATTTTAGAACTACTTTATCAGTATCAGTATTAGTATTAATGAAATATTTTTAAAATACAACAATTTGATTAATAATTAACACGTACAGTAGAAATTATAAATACAATTCGAAGTTAATGAGTTTGGTAAATCATAAAAAATGTAGTTCAAAAAGAATCTACCATTACTACCAAAGCCAATGATTAATTGAGCTGGCAAGACGTTAGACAAGGACACACTACCAGCGGAAGCTATCTCGCCAGGACCGTTTTGGGCCGGCTACAGCTTATAAGGAAATAGCTACCCTAGAAGTATAGTCATAGATTTGATTTTACATAAACAACATTTTTTTGGTGCACAGTCTAGGTATTAAGTACAATGTCTTTGGGTACGACACGTTGATTAGTTTATACGCCAGCTATTTTCTATTTAAAACTTTTTTTAAAACGCACGATTTTCTTACTTGTAACAAAAAAAAAATTTTTATGTTTTGTTAGGTTTTTTAAGTGTAATGTTAGTGCTGCCATGTGATTCTATATTGTGACATAAAAAAAAAAATATACGACTTTCATAATATCAGCGCATTGCTTGTACTTGCTATCTACAGAAGTAACCCCTTGCCTTTATTGCACTGGCAAACAATCTTGTTTCATCCTTCTTAATCTCGCGTCCTGTAATCTTCCCTAACGATCAACTTCTGTCGCATCCAGTTAGCATTTCTCCGTGGACTCTAATCTAATTCGGCAACACGCAAAGTTTCGGCCAGTGGTTGTCAAAATGTGGTTATGTTGCATAATATTTGTTTAATTCTTCTTATATCAATTTTTAGGGTTCCGTAGTCCGACAAGGAACCCTTATAAGATCGTTCAGTCCGTCCGTCCGAGTCTGTCACAGCAGAATATCTTATATATACGTTTATGGACTGATTTGCATGTAACTTGGTTCGAGGATACTTCACATATAGATCTCATTTTTAAAAATACAAATAAATAAAATTACCCCTTTTTAAGGGTACCTTCCCATACATGTAAAGGGGGGGTGAATTATTTTTTTGAGTGCACCCCCTTGTGTGGGGTATCATTGAAAAGGACTATAAAAATAAGGTAAGGTTTTCATACAACACTTTTTTATCAGCTCTACCATTAGCGAGATATAGCCCGCCAAAGTCGTTTACACGGTAATTTCTAAAGTCTTGATACCTATAAACTTCAAATACTCACGTAAAGAAACAGGCGCGGTAACTCCTATTTAAAATTGTTTCGGGTATCCTGTGATGAATACTTTTGAAATTATAAATAAAATAAAAATATATACTTTTCTTGGCTATACTGTCTAATGTTTTAAGTTAATGGTACGGAACCCTTCGCGCGCGAGTTCTACTCGCACTTGGCCGGTTTTTAATATTTCCTGACTGAAAATAAATATTATTATCAAAAGTGCTATCAATGATAGTGTTAGGCTACCGAAAGTAATGAAATGAGAGTAATCTATAGATAGTTTAACAAATTCGACTATCAATACGCAACCTAGCCGTGATTTTAAAGTGAAGTAAATGTTTGACAACATCACAAATGCTCAGATCCCAAGGTAAGTAGCCAAAGTACTCGTGTTATGGAAATCTGAAACATGGTGGTACCACAAATTCTAGACCCGAGATAATATAGAATCTATGAATTTTGTAAATTGACCCGACCGGGGATCGAACCCGGGACCTCAGAGATGGCAAGACCTTGAATACCGGTGTGCTAGCTACTCGGCTACGGAGATCGTCAACCTCCTATACAAGAATTCATTTAATCTATTCTCGCGAACAGTGTATTATCCTATCCAGTCTACCCCTATGGTTTTAAGCAACTAGTGGGGGAAATCAAAAATAGTTTGAGAACCCCTGACGTGGTCCTCAGGGTGATAGAATACGGGCAGCAGCCCCGTGGGTCGGCAAGTCATTGTTGCCTTATATTATTCGTAAGTGGGATATCTCCCTCTGTGGCTTGAGGTTAAAATAGCACCCATAGTTCACTTGTGTGGCGGATTTTGATAACATAGGTACAGCACGTCAGGTTACCCATAAGAAATACGACAAATGCTTCAATTCCATAGGGAATAGAGGCAGTTATAAGATCAAAGTGGGTAAGGTGTTCTGAAGTGCGACCGTGTGTTTCAGACCTGTAACAAGATACATCGAGTCGGTCTTTCAGCTAACTGGATTGCTTTCAAATTGCAATAGTAATGACTTGTAGTGACGGCAGCGGTGGCCGCCTGGTAGGCTGCGTTACTAGTAGCTTTCCACTGGAGCCCGGCGCAAAGCAGCTTGCTTGCCGTCGGAGAGTGGGAGTGCCAGAACCTTTAGAGTCAAGAGCAAACCCATTTCAAATAAAAATAAAAAAACACCTGACTGCAAAAAAAACTATATTTTTTAAATAGTATTTTTTACGGTAAGGAAAAAATATATCCCCCCTCCCCCCTTTATTTCCATTTGCGGGCGCACAATTTTGACAAATTCAACCACACCTCAAATGTCAAAAACTGTCTAGCCGTTTGGGCTGTAGGGCGTGCCAAACAATTATACATACATGCATACATACATACTCTTGAAAAACATAGCCCTTTCTTCCGCAGTCGGGTATAAAGAAAAATAACTCGACAAAATAAAATTAAAATAGTAGTGGCGCAACTAAAATGATAAACACTTTGAACAAGCATGCGACTTTAAAATTACTAATTCGTTCCTCGTCTTTGAATTAAATAACTTTTACTTCGTTTAATTCACGTTAACAGCATGAATAAACAATTTCCTACAAAATTGTTTACCGAGTTTTTCTCGGAAAACATTATTAGCATATAATAAAATTGTAGTTTTATTTAGGTCACATAATGCGGGCACAACATTTCATAATTACCTATTTACGTATTAATAATAATGTCCTCCTAGCCGATTTCATCTACGGCGGCCTATCTCAACAGAGATTAGCCAACTGCGCGGGACATATTATAGTGCACAAGTGTATGCGCAATGGTGCACTCTCTGTTCCTTCACTCTCATAATTCGGTGAGACGGCAGTCCGACATGACCGTAGAGAGATCAGGCGCAGGACCAACGGCTTAACGTGCTTTCCGAGGCATGGGGGTGTTTACATCACCAACTTCCTTTCTCCGACGCTGTGTCTGAGTAATTTCAAGACAGAAAAACCCAAACACTCTCGGCCCGACCCGGGATTCGAACCCGAGACCTCGTGGATACCCAGCGTGCTGACCACTAGACCAACGAGGCATTTACGTATTAAACACTCAAGAAACATATCGTATAATTGTGGAATAAATTACGTTTTAAAGTGTGTCCCCTTTTATATTTGTTTAGATCTTACAGCCGAAGATACCACTATTCTTTAGATCTCACAGGCAAAGATACCTCAAAAGTTTTATCATAGTTTTTTATTAGGTCACGAAAACGAACACAGAACGTAAAATATCACTTAAAAACCAATAATTTGTCACACTACAAATTATTTGTATTTAAATGATATTTTTGATTGACAAGCATTCACTTTGCAATCTGAGATGGTCATATTTATAAGTTAATTCTCAGACGATAATTATTTAATGTGCTATCTAATCTGTAGAGTACACAGTGCTTTAATTAAAAGTATAAATTTTTTAAAGGTATTTATTTCATTCAAGAAACGAGTGTCGCAGTAATTTGCTTTTTAAGCAAATTCTTAAAATACCTAAAACGCAATCTCAAAGCGCTTACATGCATCACACAATGTTACCGAAACTGAACACTTTTATTAAGGTCATATATAACTGACTCTCTCACACAACAAAGTAAATTATAGCCACTCACAGCTACTGTGACCATGTGATTCGAATTTAATAGGATATACTCCCGTTTTTGAGGAACTTAGGTCATAATTTATGTAGGAAATAGAATCTAAATGTCAAAAATTATTTTTATTACTAGCAGATTTACAGTATTCATCATAATATTCATGAGTACAAAAATATCTTTTACTTCTAGAATAAGGTTTAAAAAGGTCATTTTGATATTGACTTGGCAAAGTTTTTACAAAAAAATATCTCACAAGCTTTTGTTTAGCGCATTAAATCGTTTTAATAACATCATATGGCTTGCAAATACGAAAATACACAATCAGTTACGATTTGATGGGACTCCAGTCCTAAAATTTAGCAAACCATGTGAAGTGGAGTCCCAAAATTTAGTAAACCATGGTGTCTCTACACACAATAGTATCTTGGTAAAGGCACCTCGTATGCAGGGAAATAGCGGAATAAAGGAGGATATAACACCTCTACTATGTAGAGTCAATAGATGCTACGAATAAAATTGTAGATTTTACTCTACCCTGTATTGGCGCTTGGTTTTAGAGCAATATCAAGCGAAATAAAGTTGGGACGTTTGGTTCAAACACCTAGGATATTATGGTAATTTTTGATTTTAAATACCATTTTTTAAGAACAAAATGGGAGAACATGGACTTATGAAATGTCAGATATACCATTAAGTGTATAAAACAATAACTTCACTACAACATATTATTCTCAAATTGATGTAGGTAATCAGTATCTGTTACCTTATAGTACCTACGTACTCGTAAGTACTTGATTTTATTTTATGATTTCAAGACTATTGACCATTGACAACTACTGTGTTTCCTGGCATGATTTTTTAGTATCAGGAAGTATAGTAGGTATATCGCAAGTATTGTTAATGCAACTTTTTCGTACAAGTCTTTTGCGTTACTGTCTAGCCTTACCTTCTATTTTACATTCCACTACATACATAATCACCACCTAACACCATTCATATCAGATCCCAATCCCAAATCTTCATCTCAAAGACCTCAACAATCCCACCTAAGTCCTATGCAAAGGACCAAGAATTGACAACTTAAAAAGACGTTCGCCTGCGAAATCCCGCGTCCCGATCCCGGGGAATATTCCCGGAGGAATGTTCGAGAATCGCGCGCGACGTGAAGGTATTCCCGCAAAATCAATAGGAAGACATTTGAACCTGACAAGGGAAAGGAAATACCATTGGAATATGGATATGGCATATAATACTTTGTCCTCTTCTATAGCTAAACATTAATCTCCCATCGATTTTTAAAGTGACCGGTTATATAAGCGACCTGAAACTAGCATAATAATCTGACCTTTACGAGTAGTCTATTAATAGAGAGTTTAAAACAGAATTCATATTTAAGGGGGTCAATATGGACATCAATACCTTACACTATGGTGAAAAAAATAAGTATACTACACAGGTTTTTTACATGGAGACAGTTTTAAACTAACACTCTGCCCACAGAAAGCTAGTGTAAACAAGCTAGCCAGTCTAGTCTTTTAGGGAGGAAATATGGTCATCAATACCTAATTTTTTTATTATGGAGTCATCATCTAAATCGTGAAAAATTAACCCCCAGTTAAAGTTGTTGCCTATTGATGGTGATATTCGTCTCCATAAATATAATAATAATAATTATCTTTATTGCAGGCATAAAAAAACCCATATACAATTTAAAAATAAAAATACAATTCAAAATACGATAGTACAAAGTTTTTTTTTTAATTTATTAACATTTTAAACAATACATACACGACAAGCAATAAAACAGCATTATTAACCATTAAGGTTTGTGTTAATGCCGCCTTTCACATCGATACTACATAATTTAAAAATCAATATATTCTAAACATAAAAATAAAAACATCACGGGAACAAGACCAAATATAATACAATAAAACCAAATATAATACAATGTCACCAAGAATGAATCCCGATTCCGTCTTACTTTACAGCCTGGGCCCTATATCACCCAACCCTTTTTTGACAACTGTCGCGCCTGTTACGTTGGGTGTAATTGGGCCTTGGTGTAGGCATCTCCAGTGGCTAACTGGCCACTTTTAAAACTTTATTTTCGGTCTTTCTTAACCTATTCCAAAATGAGGCAACTCGGGATTTTAGGACAGCAAAGAAGTCAGGCACCCCTGCGTCCGCGAACATACCCGACGCACTAATGAACCCGACGAACATACGATACTGCGTAAATATGAGACTCTTTAAACTTATAAGCTGTATAATTGGTCCGACTGCCTCGTTGGTCTAGTGGTCAGCACGCTGGGTATCCACGAGGTCCCGGGTTCGAATCCCGGGTCGGGCCGAGAGTGTTTGGGTTTTTCTGTCTTGAAACTACTCAGACACAGCTCCGGAGTCAGGAAGTTGGTGGTGTTAACACCCCCGTGCCTCGGAAAGCACGTTAAGCTGTTGGTCCTGCGCTTGATCTCTCTACGGTCATGTCGGACTGCCGTCTCACCGAATAATGAGAGTGAAGGAACAGAGAGTGCACCTGTGTATTGCGCACACACTTGTGCACTATAATATGTCCCGCGCAGTTGGCTAATCTCTATTGAGATAGGCCGCCGTAGTAGAAATCGGCTAGGAGGACATCATCATCATCATCATCATAATTGGTCCATTCACTATACAGGAAGACAGCGATTGTCAGCGATGAGTTTTTAAAACTTTTCTGCCACCAGTTCTTGGTTCTCTATGCCTAAATTAAAATAGGTTTAGCACAACTGATGGCCGTTGGGACAGAAAGGTTCTTGATTGGAGACCATTTGATCAAAAGCGTAGCGTAGGGCGTCCACCGGCAAAATGGACAGACGACCTAATAAAGGTCACAGGAACGCACTGGATGCAGGTCGCTTGTAACAGATCACATTAGAAATCTACGGGGGAGGCCTATGTTCAGCAGTGGACGTCCTGCGGCTTATAATGATGATGATAACACAACATGTTCCAAACCATATTCATTTCGTAGCAACGAGCTTCTTTTATTCTTCTCTTAATCTATCCACCCTCTGTTCAAGCCTTCAAATATAGACCACATCCATTGAATCCATTTTCGTAGCTCCGTGGCACATTTCACAATTCTATTGCAAGTAAATCGAATACTGGCAAATATAGACTTGAATTTCTGATTTAGTTCCTATTGGTAATATAATGATATTATACACTTTAGGTTGTATCCGTATATTCAATTTATAGCAGCTGTCTCGAGACAAGCTGAGAATATTTTCGGCGTCATATTTTATTAAGACAGAGCTTGGAATGCCTTGATTTTCGCTGTTACCTAGATTTGTGTGAACTGTGAAGGTAGATCGAGATAGAAATTAATGTGTTATTAAATAATAATGACAGGTTCCGTACTGCATATATCAGCAATTAAGAATTTCCGAATTGCACCGTCTAAAATCTATTCAGCCTAGGGAGGCTTGGGACTCGCCAATGACTTATAATAAATTCCTGTACATTATCAATACTAATAATAATAATAAATTGTTTCAACAAACACACCAATTACCTAGCCCCAAACTAAGCGTGAGCTTGTGCTATGGTGACTAGGATAACGGATAGACATGCTTATATACATTAATAAACATCCATGACTTACAAAATATACAAATACTCGTGCTCATCACACAAACATTTGCCCCTTGCAGGATTCCAACCCGAAACCGCCTGGTTTAGAAGTCCGAGGCGCGAACCAATACACCAAGGCGGTCATACTGATATTATATTACAGTAAAAAAAATATCCTTCAATACTGGACTTCTTTTTCTTAAGGTGCCATCTTCTGTCGAAGTTCGGCGACCATCATAGCTACTTGCACCCTTGATACCGCCGCTCTAAACAATGATCGGGTACTCCTTCCAAAACATTGGCGTAGGTTCTGCCGCCAGGATACCTTCCTACGTCCGACACTTCTCTTGCCTTGAATCTTTCCCTGTATGAATAATTGCAAAAAATCATATTTCGGGTTGCGCATTATGTGTCTAAGATATTCCAGCTTTCTCTTCTTGACGGTGTATAAAACCTCTGTGTCCTTCTTCATGCGGCCTAAAACTATAATACTGGACACATGCAAAACAAAATAATCAGTGGATTACAAAGACCCTACAAAATGTATAACTCCAAAATGCCCTTTTAAAGACAGCGACATATGTCCATTAAAGGATGTTTAGTGCTTTACGAGTATCCAAATAAATTACTATAAATAACTAACTCGTTCACAAACGAAAGGCAGATGGTTTGCTACAAAACGACACGAGATAAATAGTAAATCTACTTGAACTAAGATATAGAGAAGGGTTTTGACTGGATACGACATAAAACTTGGTTTATTTTTATTAATTTTTACATTTGACCGTAATCTCACTGATGGTAAGCGATGATGCGAATGAATAAAGTTTCAAAATATTGATTGGGATAAGAAAGTACAAATATTTAGTATCGTACTATCGCGCAGAAATCAAAAGACGCGGTCAATATATCTGTATCGAGTCTAAAACAGCCAGTCCAATACTCGATTTGACTCTGTATTTGTAATAATTTGATGATTGAGCGTTTTCTCTTCTGTGTCCTATTTCTTTTCTTTCTTTTCTTTTATGAGCCTCTTATGGAACTGTTTATAATTATTTCGTAACATAAAATTCATGATGTTGTTGATAATACCTACATGTCTATTTTAATAACATTTTTAAGGCCCACTTGCACAAGTCTGGATTATCCGGAAGATCCACTTGCACCTGTCCAGATTAGCTAATCCGAACATAAGTGTCAAACATTACATTAAACTAAACTAGATTTAAGTACGCTCAAGTCACATCTAGCACACCCTATATCTTCAATTCTGTTTACGTGTTTTCATGGCAAATTAAGCAGGCGAAACCGGGCCGGCTAAGTCCATACTAAATAGCTAATGTATTAAGTTGGGCACCAGACAAAAGGTTTGAATTTATAATTCTGGGTTCGTTACACGCTTGGTTTCGAGATCTACTGTAATTCAGACCGTAATTTTATGGTATGAGTTACTTGAATTCCACTGTGTGGCTCATTGATCCAAGATTTTTAACCAAAGGTTAGAAGACATCTATAGTCAGTAAGCTGAAGTGGCAGTGGGCTGGTCATGTCTATCGCAGAACCGACGGGCGTTTGAGTAGGAGGGTTCTCGAATGGAGACCACGTCTCGGGAAACGTAGTGTTGGACGCCCCCTGCTAGGTGGACCGATGGCCTGAGGAAGGTGGCCGGTGGTGGCTGGATGCGGGAAGCGGAGGACCGTGAAAGTTGGCGCAGTCTTGGAGAGGCCTATGTCCAGCAGTGGACTGCAATAGGCTGATATGATGGTAGTCTGACAAGTTCGTGCGCGACCTTCCTGCGATCGACAGAGGTGCGGGGGACGAGGCATGCTAGATGTCAGTAGGGACTGGTGGTGTTGCAGGGAAGGGTATTTCCTATGACAGTCGCTTGCACACTGACAAAATATAAAGGGTAAAAATAAATGAAATACTGATGATAATAACCCAGCTTGTTTGTCAATATAGCGATTCAAAACAAGCATCTTTTTATTAAACCTAATACGAACAACGAACAAGCTTTTACCCGAACCAACCAGCTACCCATGGATCAGTAACACAAGAATCACAACAATGGAATTTCAACTTTTTCCTTCATAATGTGAGGTTTATATCATCTAAATCAGTCAACCTTCAAATAGTTCAACCTTAAAACTAATCTAATAGTTAGGTAAAAGGTTACTTATAGGAAAGCACTTTAACGTGAACAACGGACCCATTAAAATTTGTATAACAATTTCGCATGTTCGTTTAATCGCAAATTGGGTTCTAATACAAACTGCTAATCTATTAGTTTTTACCATAATTGTAATGTTGTTTAGAGTAGGGCTGTGGCATAGTGCAGGTAGAATAGCGGTAGCACAACGTACAGTAGTCAGCACAAACATTTTCAGTGCAAAATTACCCCTATTAAAACAGCATACGTTTTTTAATTGATAGCTACCTCAGCTGATAGTATGCGATGATGCGGCCGAGGATTGGCCGTGTCTGACAGCAAGCAGACTATTTTTTTTAAGAAGGAATCAGAAGTGTTAAGGAAACACTTTAGCCGGCAACGAAATCCAAGATAAATGCAGTGTTTTACTTTGATGTACCGTTGGCACTTTAGCAGCACGTCGAGGTATACAGTTGAACTACGAAAACAGCTTTTATTACGTAGGGAATAGATACGGTCTTAAGGAAAACATGTATAGTCTGATTTTCCATGTTTAGGTGTACTAATAGTAAAACATTTTACTACTCAAATGTAAAAAACAGTGGTCTCGAAATAAAAGTCTACACAGTGCAGCGGATTTAATCTTCTAAGGCATTGTTCACACCAATCGTATTGTCTGCCGCCGACTGTGAGCACGCTAACTTTCAGCCATAATAATACACCGTCAGCAGTTATGTAATAGCGTATTGTCGGTTCGGTGTAAACGAGTCTGTGGCGGACAAAACGTTTGGTATGAACGATGCCTAAATCATGATTTTGATAGATCGTACAGCTTTGTAATAAAATCGCTATTCGCTCCGCTTATCACCATACAACTACACAATACTTTGCTAAGTTCCAATATTAATGCGCGTTTAGCGTGCGGGGTAAACTGAGATTAACCAAACCAACTTAAGTATAACATACAGTAAATTCACGTATTAATAATAGTGAAAGTTTAAATTTATACACAACCGGGTTAGGTATAAATGCTTCTGGTTGAATTAGTTACTCTTCGATAGCATAGTTTATTTTCGCTTGCGTTAGTGGAAAGTTTAATATATTATTTAGTTTGGACTACATTTTCAGAGGTTACACACTAATATTTTTGCTTCTTATAGCATAGAGATACCTAAGGGACAGCATTGTATGGAAGAAAAAAACATTAGTATTGCGCCGATCACATATAAACTGGGAAAAAGGCAAGTGAATGATGATAATGATGAAAAAGAGATATGTTCCGACAAACAAAAATACCTACGCATTTCATTATTTAACTGGAAAGAAATACCTTATTTTTAAACGATAGGAAACCTAGCAAGTAACCGAAATTCGAACTAAATCTTCTTTTGAAATAGCAAAGACTAGTCTAGTAGTAGAGATTGGTAACAACTTTTATTTTTCTAATGCATAAGCAAACTTAATTATTGAAAAAACAAAACATCCGCCTGCAAAAATAGTTATATTTTTGAAATGGCCTTTTTACTGGCTTTCATTTGATACCCATATTGCTATGGTAAGGAAAAAATCAATCCCCCCTTTAGTTCCATTTGCGGGCGCCATTTTTAAAATGTATATAGCCTACGTCACTCTCACAATTTTGACAAATTCAATGACACCTCATATGTCAAAAACTGTCCAGCGATTCAGCTTTAGGGCGTGCCAAACAATAATACGTACATAATCTCGAAAAACATAACCCTCCTTCCGCAGTCGGGTAAAAAGTACAACGTATTTTATTAAATAAAGGACTTATTTATCCATCGTTTGTTTTCCCAAAACGGTATTCTGTAATTAAGATATCAAAATTTCAATCACCCGAGATGCAGTGACAAACCGCTTTCACAGCTAGGCCCAAACAAAACCCCTTTATTTAGGGGGGGATAAAAGGGTGGAGTGTAATTAAAATTCGTTCGGTTAATCCGCCTCTGGCAACCATTATTATAGGTGTGATTGGTCGGAATAATTAATTTAAATTACAATTTATTTTAACAAGTATTTCGGGGTGATAGGTTTTGCGTAGCGATAAATCTCTGAGACGAATAGTGGGTTGTCACAAAATAAAACTAGGTGCTATTCTTAATTACGTTGAACTATTAATAAAATGTCTCTATGAGATAGTATGCTATGATGTTTCTTAGTTAGGTAGTCTAAGTAGTCAAAATCCAGGTAGAACCAACATATTTAAGTAATTTAATAATACATACTGGATTATTAATATCTACGAAGAAAACAGTCTGCTACATACAACTCGCCGGAGCCGCATACGAGCAGCTCCAGCTCGGTCTCGTCGAACGCCGCTGTGGGAAACGTAAAAACACAAATGATGTATTACAAACAGGTAAATCTAATAACATCCATATTTCAAGTAAATAATAGGTAAGTCCCTAACAAGTTACAAAATAAACCAAACCGAACATCAAAACAAACAATATTTTGCAAAGACAACGTCTCCACATGAATAGCAAAAAGTCCCACAAAACGTGATTAAATAACTCTCTTCACAAAAGTATCTTTAAAATAAAAATAAAAACAATTGTACAGCCAGCAAAAAACGGTTTTAATAAATCATGGACTATGTCAAAGGTGGACATGAGAATCGTAATGAAAAATGCATGCTTAGATTACGTAGTAGCGGGACAACGGAACAACGATGGAAACAACGGGGAAAGCAAAACAACGGAAAAAAGTACGAAATATATGGGGATAATTTAAATATAACCATTAATCTGGCTCTTGTTCGTGGCTGTCACAAGTGGAGCGTCAGCAAAACAGTACGATTTAAAATGTCATACATGTGTTTAACTTTGAGTTCATTTTTGATAATCTTGTGTATTTAAAATTCTTACCCTTTATTTCGGATACCTTTTAGTTTAATAAAAATACGGTATGTGCTTCAGTAAGAACTTGCGACAATTTATAATACGAACACAAGATCAAGTAGCAATATAAAAAATATTTTTTTGACATTCAGTGTACCCATGGTAGACTGAATATCAAGATAAGTTAAGTTCAGTCGCCACAAAAAAAAATTATAAATATTTGAAATAACGGTTTGACATAAAAAAATGTCTTAACATATCTTTTTAAGAAGCTTATCGATCATTAGTGTCATAAATAAAGTTCATTGCTGTAATTGATCATACTCTAGTTCTAAGTATGATTGATTCTTACAAGCCATCTACTTATTCCAAAAATATTCCCTTGCATTTAATGGACCTGATCAGTCAAAAAAACAGAAATGTTATTCCTCGTCGAACTCGTCATGTTACTTGCAATATCCCAAATGAAACTAGTTAAATGCCCACACAAAAATGGTTTTTATGTCATTTTCGTTACTTTCTCCCTGTTTTGGTGACCCTACCCGGCACCAAATTAAACTGGCTTATTAATAGATCGGAGATACGTTCCTTTTGTCTTTCTGTACTCCTCTCATAGTCTTAATGGGAAATTTAAACAAGGATATAGTAATGGGACACAATAACTTTCAGACTAAGACTAAGATCGGTTCCGCACCATATTCGATCCGAATCAAAATTCAGTCTAAATTCAGTTCAGCATAGTCGTAGAACTATTTCGTCTACGCACACGCACTACGTCCGTCATTCATGGTCCGGTTTTCCACATTTACAATCAATTGACGTATTTTGACGGATTCAGATCGGACGTAATGTCTCCGAATTCAAAATAAACTGGTACCTACCCACTACTATTGTTATGACGTGTACGGTATAGGTATTATATTGAACTATTGTCATTTACTTAAAGTAAAATACTAGACGTTTTATATATAAATGATTAAATAAATAAGAAAATGTATATGCATATATTGCCACTTGCCAATATGATTTTAAAAGTATAAAATATATCGTATATGATCGAACATGTATCAAATAATATATTTTACGATAAAGCTAAATTACATTGCCACAAATACAACATATCAACAACAAAACACTAGCACTGATATAAGGTTTTCTGTAAAGGCCATGTAGTTGGAATCTACTTATCGTAAAGTAAATAAATACTTTTCATTTAGTAAGTACCTAACTATTGATTCGGTTAAAAGCGCAGTTAAAAATACTAAAGTACAATACTCGAGTATTGTAACTACACATCCCTAAGCTGCTTTTAGCCCTGATTAAAACGAGTATCTCAGGACTGGCAAATTAAAATCTTAGATGTGTGGTTTAGCCTGAGTTATTGCCAAGTACCGGGAGAGTTTGAGAATATTTCACTCCGTCTGAATGTTTCTTGGGACGAAGTACAGAAGACACACTTGTCTCGCATGTTGTTTGTTTTGAATATGGCTTGCCTTGTAAAACATAACTTGTAATTAAACAGTGCCAATTTTCTATCAATATTCTCCTTGATATTATTCGCTAAGCCTTGTCAGATGCCCTAGGGCGTCATGATAACATCTTGAGAGTAACCACCTCCACCAATCCGCACTGAGCCTACGTGGTAGAGTATGGCTCGTACCTCCTCATAGTTGAGGTATTTGTCTCTTCTTTCTCCACTAGTGTCGGTGGCGTAGAGGCTAGCGGGTTGCCTCACATGCGGAAGGTACCGGGTTCGATCCCACGTGCCACCATGTACCAATGACTTTTCTGAGTTATGAATATTAGTTGATTCACTAATCGATGCTCTTACGGTGGGAGAAAACGTCGTGAGGAAACATGCACATTCAGGCGACTGAATATGTAACCGTGATACAAGGTCAGGTTCCCTTGTTAACAGGGTCACGGAGGTCAGATAGCAGTCGCTCTATTGTAATTACCTGATCTGCCATATCTTGGATCATGGTCCAAAGCGGACCTCGTGCCCTAGCGTGCGAGTGCACAACCGGGTGCACAACCGCGCTAAGGTGATGATGATTTTTCTGTCCAAGAGGCTCCGGATTCAAATCTCGGTTCCAGACGGAATTTGTTTCTGTTTTTTTTGTCTGAACTCAGAAACAACTTGCAGCAAAGAAGTTGGTGGTGTTTTAACACCCCCGTTCCTCGGAAAGTACGTTAAGCCGTCCTGCACCTGATCTCTCTCTGGTCATGTCGGATTACCGTCTACCGAATTTAAAGAGTGAAGGAATAGAAAGTGCATCTATGTATTGCGCTTACACCGGTGCACTATATTTAATATCTCCTCTCCAGCTAATTTCAGTTGCAATTGGTCGCGGTTAGTAGGAGTACAATATCAATGAATATCCATACTAATATTATAAATGCGAAAGTGTGTCTGTCTGTCTGTCTGTTACCTCTTGACGCTTAACCTACTGAACCGATTGAGATGAAATTTGGTAAGACATTTCGAGACCCTGTAAAAGGACATTGGCTACATTTTGTCGCGATATAACAACATTAAGGGTTAAATGGGGGATGAAAGTTCACATGAAAAATCCAACTCTCGCGGGCGAAGTCGCGGGGAACCACTAGTTATAATATAATACAAAATATGTATCTTAGGGCTGACTTTAAAAATGAAGTTTTATATTGTTAGCGAGGGATATATAACGATACAATTCGTAACGATATCGATAACCTTGACATTTACGTGACATTTAGGCAAGTATATGATTTTCTTTTGCCCTAAGTAAACTACACGACGTCAATCTTTTCACATGTGGAACAGATTATGAAGGCAACATTTTTACCCGCGTAAATGTAATATTTTCGAACGAATGTATAATTATTTCCATATATCCAAGATTAACCTTCAACAAAACATCTACAAGTACAGTACAAATTACTTCGTCTGTTAGAATTTAATCAAATTGTCAATTAAACTGGAGTAGGTATTAATAACTTTTGATTAATCTAATTGTGTTTAAGTTTACAGTCATCTATGATTGACGTTGAAATGTCTGGAATAGTTTCTGTTGTGATCAACGTAAGCCGTGGTTGGAATTGGATGGGTGACCAAGAAGTTTTAGGTGACTTACTGCCGTATAGACATGCGCAAAATCGTTCACTGAAGTGAAATGAGTGATATAGTTCAGTGGGAGCTAAAGATATGTATCACTCATCTAGTTCAATAAGTTCATTTAGTTCAGCAGATCTGCTATCAAAATCTCACTCACTACTTCATTTAGTTTAAATGTACCGTGTACTACAAAGAATTCTAATGACTAAGAAATAACATTTATAATATTTAGGCAGTCTAGAATTACGAATTAAAAACATTTTCATGAATTTCGAAGATATTGTTACACATTAACAAAGGATGTTAAGTGTTATTTATGTAGGTACGTACGTTACGTATTAATAACGTGTTAATTAATACCGAAAAATTTTCATAGAAAACTGCAGTGCAGTAGCAGAATACTGCAGTCTCGCTCTTGCAGTATTAACAAATATATCCTTACGTTTTACTCTCATATCACTGAGTTACTGAACTAAATGAACTGCTTTGGACTATAGTGAGTGAGTGATACATATGAACTAGATAGGTGAAGTAGTTCAATTGTATCATTCATTCAGGAACTACACATGTCTACTGCCGTACTCAGAGACTTCAATCAAAGTTAATCCTGCATAGGTCTCATCCCGATCTTTTTTATTTCATTGACAAGGAAAGTGACAGTACGAGACTTAATTATAGATTAAATTTAATGGCGTCTCTGGTTGCGCCAGTTAGTACAGTAGTATCGGTGAGTTTTTATTTTTTTATTTTTTCAAAGCATGCAGTTGTATGTAAATACCTCCTAATAGAGTAGGTCGTCCTTTTTGGTTAGCAAAATCCTTACCTGAAAATAAAAAAAGACATTATTATAAAACGTACAAGGTGTCTTAACGTACTTCCATCCGTCATAATAATGATAAATAATAATTATTTCAACAAACACACCAATAAACTAAGCGTGAGCTTGTGCTTTGGTGACTAAGATAACGGATAGAATTACTTAAATACATATAAACATCCATGACTTAGGTACAAATCCTCGTGCTCATCACACAAACATTTGCCCCTTGCGGGATCCGAACCCGCAACCGCCTGGTTTAGAAGTCCGGTGCGCGAACGACTACACCAAGACGGTCGTCGAATATGTATGAATAATGTTTCCTGATCTTCTACTCGTGTAAGACCCACTTTAAAAGTTTTATTTACATCAAATTCACAGGTGGAATCCATTTTATTATCTCTCATTGTCAATGCGGTCATGTTAGTGACAATATTCATGCTGGAGTGATAAAAAGCATAGGCTACACTTCGTACATAATTCTCGACACGTTGTCTGTCAAAACAATATGACTTGTCCTTGATTTAAATTATAGTATAATAGTTATTCTGTGATAATAGTCATAGACAGTAGGTACGACAGATGTTTAACGATAATTATAACTATAAAACTTTATCTGCAGGTAGAATCCTGTAAAAATATACAGATAACTTGATAAATTAAACGCATTTTTAACACGAAACCAGTAAAAAATGCAACTACTCAAATCTAAAATATTTAAAATCAAGTATTTCATTCCATGTTTCATTGCTTCATTTTCTTTGTCGCTATTCAAAATGCCAGTAAAATGTTTGATTTTCTAGTATCTTTTGAATCAGACTGTCGCGTCGTTGCATTAAATATTTAAAATTGGAGTTAAATCAAACAGTTTTAGACGACCTGTCATTATTCTACACGCCTTTTCATGCTACTCGTACATCATTCATTCATTCGTTATTTGGTTATGCACAGAACGCGTTAAAATTACAAGTCAGCCTGTCCACCGTTGAATAATAAAAAATGGGATTTACATAAAGTAAAATAGTTTAATAACAGTGGATAGGACAAGTAAGAAATAGATACGCGGTTGTGCTATGAATAGATTATAAAGCATGGGCTAAGGAATACGTTGAAGCGATTTCAAAATAAGTATATGTAGTAGATATTGATCACTTTTTTGTGTAAAAAGAATAAATTTGTTTTTGACACTGTCTGCATATTACATTATTATGCTCCTTTATAAGGTACTTAAGGGTATAACGTAAGCTGCAAGGGTTTTTTAAATTGTTGATGTTCAGTACTTATCTGTCAAATTCGTTCATTCAATGACATCGATCAATTACAGGTCTACCATTCGATTGCTTACAAATTACAATACTTACGAGTATATTGCTTACTATCAAAACTTCAAACTTTAGTCAGGAAAGCTATCATTAGCTTTTATGAAATAATTAGGCAATGACAATTTACATTTCATTGCTTTGGAATTGCTATCGGAATAAAATTAACTTGAACATTCATTTTAGTAAATAATTCCTATTGTGACTAAGAGCGAGCCTATTTAAACGTTCAAGCGCACTTACTTTAAATGGATATTGGGAACTATTTTTAGACACACTTGCTTAAAATTTCTAGGTAACATGTTCATAATCCTGGTGCATAAAACATTAATAAATTCTTGTAAAACCGCTATCCGCTAATAAATAAGAACCAAGAGTTCTAGTTAAATATTTAACAACGCTACCACGAAGCAAGGGTGCATTTGACAGTGATTGTTGTTAGAAGTTTTTTTTTCAATCTAAAGAAAGTACACCTAACAATTCTTTGTGTAAGATAAAAATATAGAATTGTGTAATCAATTTGTATCCGTTGTTCTGGTCGGCATTATTACAAGCTCTGCTTAGTTTAAGGCAAGTTTTTTTTGTATAAATAAAAAAGTAAGGTAAGGTCTTGGAGAGGCCTATGTCTAGCAGTGGACTGCAATAGGCTGATATGATGATGATGATGATGGCAAAGGTAATTAAGCCAAAATAATAAAATTTAAAAATATTCAGTAAAGGGATTATTTAGGCTTTTCTATAACGATATCACGTTTAAAAACTGACTCCAACCCATATCAATTGGTGTGTCTGTCGCATTGTTACAAATAAAAAAGCGGTACCGTAACGCTATTCCTTCCGCATCCCATTCGACATTAATAAAAATTTTATTGTTCCGTTTCCGGACGCGGCCATTTTGTTTGCGAAATTAATTCAAGATGGCGGGTGGTTACGCGCAAAAATGCGCTTAATGAGAGACGATTAAAATTGCTTCAGCGCCGACGAAAATGCATATTTTTTTGTTAGAAATTAATAATGTTTGAGGGGACACTTTTCATCATGAAAATTGCTAAAAACAGGATTTGATGTGAATTGAAATGGCGGTAAATTGGGCAATTAAGATGTTTTTGCGTCTGTTTTAATGACAGGATTAACTGAGTAATTTGAGATTTTTTAATTACCTTTCTAATATTAGTAATACCTATAGACAATCTTAACCTTAATCTGGTTTTCTAATCAATCAAGTCTTGCTTATAAGCTACGGTCAAAAGTAATTTGAAAAAAAACATTAGTCTCTCGAAATACCGCGATCACCAGATTAAAATACCAAATGATATTAAATAAGCAATTTCCTCTGCATTTTACATAAATTATAGAGCAGAATAAGTAGCTGCGAAGCTGGCGATCAATAAAATTAGAATGTAATATCTAAATAAACTCATCATGTGGCGTATTAGGATTGAAATGAGACTAAGTCATGCGTGGGCGCAGTTGATTGATTATTGTCATAAATTATGTGCGCTTGTGGTGCAAGAAGTAAAAGAGTGATTTGGAGGTGGCATTATTATTAATAAGTAATAAGATTAATGTTTAGTAACTAGTTTTGATTAGAAGTTAGGTTAATTAGTAGTTTTCATTTGAATTTAATTTCATCGGTAAAAGACACGGTACATCAGTAAAAATATATTTTTCTTCTATTAAAAACACTATGTCGAATTGTCATGGAGTTCCAACAAAAAGTGACTTTTGTACAAAGTAAAAACGTATAATATATTAAAAAACGCATATTCAAAAATATACCTACCACAAAACGAAGAAAATATCTGAGGCACAAGATAGCCTATATTTCATAGGATATATCAAGAGATACAGAGTGACCGCTTTACCATACGATATAAGAAGTATAATAAGAAGTAATGAATTCTGTTCTGGACGGTGATAGAAGTATGAATAATTTGTTATCATCGATTTTACACGGATAAAGTCGCGGGCAATAGCTAGTCAATAAACTATGGATATCGCTAATTCAAACATTTCCAGCCTCACCTCATTTACCTCGTCCATTCCAACGTTAAAATTAATGTCCGTACTATGAACTGTCGCGATGTCATTCATAAATTAAATCCACTCTAATGAGTTAGATTATGACGTGCTGTTAAGGGTCACTCGTATTGTGTAGTCTGAGAAGAAATGTTCTTAGTTCTGACACAGCATAAATGATAGAATGAATACAAATGTCGAATTTAACATAAAAAAACTATATTCTTAAGGTTATTGTTTAAGTTTATGTGTGCTGTTTATATGATTACTAGTGTCAGTGTTTATGTTAAACCATCGTAGTGTTAAATATCTTTTAACACTTACAGTGTTCTATATAAGTTTAAATAAGAAACCAAAAAATTGCACACGGGTAGGATTTGAACCTACGACTTTTGGCTACCCGTGTGCGAATTTTTGGTTTGAACCATCGTGTAATCATTACTTTTTTCACAATACCACTTTAGGTAACTAACTAATAAACATTGTGGTAGATTTGTCTGACTCAAAAAACCAGATCCACGTATTTGCAAGTTTTGCTACTCTTCAATGAGTTATTCTCGTTCTTAACTATAGTATAAGCATTTAAGTTCATTTATAAACCATTCCACAAAAATCTTTATTTATAATTTAAGCAATTAAACAAATTGCATTCGCCCGGATAACGAAGAGTCGTGGGTTCGAGTCCCACCGGATGATACGATCGATCAATTTTTGTATGCGAAATTAAATATACTATTGTTGTCCTCTTCTTAAAAAGCATTCTGAATTCTTGCTTAAAAAGCAAGAATTATAATTACTTACTTGAGTACTTAAATGTTGACTTCTTATCTGATTCTGACATTTTCCATCGACATCTCCTGAATGTAGCTCTGACCAACGTACGTAGGACCCTTAAATATATTAATTTGGACACGCGGGTGGTCTTGATATATCGACATAATACCGTTTAATTGCCTATTATTACACGACAAAAATGCCGTTGTCTTTATGTACACAATTGATAAATGTGAAGACATAAATTTGATTACTTTCATAATTTGTGTTTTTAATGAATTAAAGTTTAATTCAATGGTGTTATCTCCAGATGATTTATTTTCAGATATTCCTAAGGATTCGTTTCGATTGTAATATGGTTCAGGGTTTCATTAGCAGATAATGATTGAATTTAATTATTTTTCGAGTAAGTAATGTGCTACGCAAAATTATATTGTTTGAACCTTGTAGTTGAAAAAAGATGTTCTGTAGTTGATAACACAAGTAGTTATACGCTTTGCAAACTTTTCTATGCCGACGATGTCAATTATATCTTTCGATATATCAGTATGGGAATCGTTACACCCCTAATCGTGACATCACACCACGGGGAAAGTAGTCTCACATGTAAGCATCTGTGAAATTAAAGGAGTTATAAACATTACCCTCCTTCAGACGCAGTCGGATAAGAAATGCCGAAATTGGTGAGATGTAACTTATAGATGGCCCCTTTGTGTTTGCAATTGTAAAGTCAGCCTATTAGATCCCACTGCTGGGAAAAGGCCTCGCCTCAACTATGAGGAGGAACGAGCCATACTCCACCACGCGGGCTCAGTGCGGATTGGTGTAGGGGTGTCTGTAAGGCAAGTGAGAAACCTTACTGTCAGATGTTATCAAGCCGCCCTAGGGCCTCTGACTAGGCTTAACGACTAATACCAACAGATATAAGCCGGGACCAACTGTTTAACGTGCCTTCCGAAGCACGGAGATGCTTGTCATGGTCGTCACTTTAATGGTCTGAATGGTCACCCATCCAATCACGACCGCGCCGTGGGTTGCTTAACTTTTGGTATCACTACCAAAGCGCTGCCGCCACTGCGCCACAAGCACCTCCAATTTGCAATTGCAATTGAGGGTGAGTTAAATTGATGTCCTGTGCAAAGCAGTAAGAAATGTCGTTTCTACGAGCTAGTCCTAATGACTTCAAGAAAATAGTTAGGGACCTATTGAACATCATCAAAGGCATGATAATGACGATTTCGGAGGCAATAATAATAGCACAAAATGGAGGCTTTGAAGCTCAGTTGGTTTGGGCATGTCCATTATTTTCGTACCAACGCGTTCTTGCTACGCAATGGTGAGTTGCACAGATTAGTCTAAGTTTTAGGTAAAGCCTAAAATATCTAGACGTAAAACTGTCACGTAAAACGAAAATTAGGCTTTACAAGTCACTAAACTTATACTTTAATGACTAGATAGGTATTACTTACAGACTGTAGGTTATATTATTTTAGTAACTTTTTGAATATAGTTTTTGAAGTTTTCTTTTGATATTGGTGAATTTAGCAAACTCAACTTATTTCTTATGAGACGTTATAATTTAAATATTTTTTCTTCTTTATACTTTTCTTCGTAGTCGTATACGTCATAATAAATGAGGGTCGTGATCATTCAATGTAGCGCAAATGTCGACTTTTAATCCATATAAACTTCCATCACCATTTTGATTAATTTAGCTTCAAAACTAACGGAGTTTCATACAAACTAGCCCTTTTTACAACCTAAAGGAGTAAATTTTCAAAAATCCTTTCTTAGTGCTTACCTACACCATAAAAGAAGCATGGTGCTAAATTTCAAGTTTCTAATCCCAGTAGTTTGGGCTGTGCGTTGATACGTCAGCCAGTCGTTAAGTCAGTTTTCATTTTTATAATAGAAGAAGGTAGTAGATAAAACACACACAACCACTTTCTAGGCAATTTTAAATGGAGTGCTATTTCCTTTTCCATTTCACACACTATCCAACAACACCCAATCGCTAGAGAGCAGGTTTCTTCACGAAATGTTTTCCTGCACCGTTAGGAAGCGATATCTTCAAAAATACCAAACAATTTTTTTTTCTATGCAATGATATTTTTATACTTTTCAGTCTTCTTGTTTACTTTTCACTGTAACTTCGAGTACTCTGTACCAAAATGAAATGTTCAGCGGCTGACGGGACAATAAAAGGGCGAATCAACACACATCGCTGACTCGGCAAGAAAGTAATTAAACCTCCACAATGAGACTAGACTTGAACGATTAATTAATCATAGCATAGAAAACCTTATTTAGATTCTGTACTTTTTACTCTATAAAGTAGGTGATACAGGACTAAGACTTCATTTTATATACAGTCACAATAAAAGTAGCATACCCAAAACATAAAATTTCATTCGGGAAAGTAGCAAAAAAAAAGTTTAAATCAGAACATTTAAAAAAATCATCTAAAATTTGGCCATTGCACTTAAAATACGGAACCCTAAAAATTATTACCTAAGGAATCGAACCCGCGTTCCTCCCATACCCAAGCCACTCGGGCACACAGGCGTTGGCAAAGCCTGTTAAAACTTGTACGTACGATTTTGTCGTAAAATATATAATAAAAATAACTGACAAAATGACACAGCACGTAACTATTTTAACAGTAGCATTTTCATGAATATTTAGGTATATTAATAATAGTAACGTAATTTGTCGCAAATTGGAAAAATAATTAATTGAACGCGTCATAGATCCATTCCGTTTATCGATAGAGTAGTAATCATTTACTTTTTCCGCCCGAATCCGAATGTTGTGTCCCGGGGGTGATATCTTCAGCCAACAATTCGAAGTAACAATATCGATTGTGGTAACTTTTATATTATGACTAGCTATTGTCTGCAACTTAGTATGCGTAGACTCTATAATACCAAATAATGATACAGATGGATCACCTTGTATCCCTGGATATTCTTATCCTATTAAGATGAAACGTTGGGCTAGGTTGACTACTGGAATATACATATGGACCTGCATAATTATGTATATTGTTTTTTATTAATTTTGATGTTCGTAAGTGGCATTTTCTGTGCTAAATAGAACAAATTTTTTATGACTTTGTCTTGCTTCATTTAATTGCTCAAACTATGTGTGCGTATTAAAATTAATTTAGCAGGGTTAGAGCCTATATCATCATCATCCTAGCGTTATCCTGGTTGTGCACTCTCAGGGTCCGCTGACCATGATCCAGGATGTGGCAGATCAGGTAATTACAGTGGAGCGACTGCCATCTGACCTCCGTGACCCTGTTACCAGGGGAACCTGACCAGTTTTGGATCCTGGTTACACACGCAGTCGCCGGAATGTGCAGGTTTCCTCACGATGTTTTCCCTCACCGTAAGAGCATCGGTTAGTGAGACAACTAATGTACATAACTCAGAAAAAGTCATTGGTACATGGCGGCATGTGGGATCGAACCGGTGCCTGCATAAGAGGCAACCCGCTAGTCACTGTTAGAGCATATATGCGACATACAAATATACTCGTACAGACCAAAATTTCAAACATATACCTACATTTTTTTTTACTGATCTAAACTAAGGCCTAAAGCCATTTTTCAGTTTTATTTAAATTGTTAAACTGAATATTAAAGATGTAAAAATGATAGCCTTAGTTCCGTTTCAGGGCAAATCATTTAATAATAATAATAATAATAATAATCAATTTATTTACCTCCAGTTTTACCACACAAAATGCTTAACTAGCGGCTTCTGCACTAAGCAAGCTTGTATCGCAGCAGCCTTTATTTGAGTTACAAATTATGGATTACAAACTATGACGCTATTTACTATTTAAATTTGATATTATAAGTGGATGATGTGTGTGTGCGCATGTGTGTGTGTAGTGTGTGTGTGTATGAATAGTGAATGTGTGTAGTTGGTTCAGAGGGGAAGTATATCTTCAGTTTCAAAGTAGTCTAGGCCTTTTAACCAGGTTTCTACGTCATGTTTCGCTATTCGTGTCGGTAGCTCTTTAATTTCAACTTGCCGGCAGGTTGTGTTGTATGATTAGTATGGCAGTTTCAATCACGTTACTAAATATTGAAACGGCCCCGTTGACGTTTTGACATTGGAAGACAGGTGACCAATCAGCTTTTGAAAGTTCATCTACGATCGCATCATTATCCACTAAGAACCTTCGGCGCGTTCAGCAAACACATATAGTGATCGGTAATGTCTGTTAAACAGACTATGCCGATTGCTTGGGTAGCATTTTTCAAGAAAATATGGTCCAGTCAAGCGCCATCTCTAGTCGGTTTGATTATGGCCGGTAGTAGCTGATATTCACTTAAAAGTGATAGGTAATCGGTTACTTGTTCACTAAGGGGTTGGGAACAAATGTCCAGATTTATATCTCCCGTAAGAATCATTCTTTTTGATTTACAGTTGTTACGTAATGTGGAGTTGAGAGATAATATAAAGTTGCTTGGATCTTTGAATTGATAATGCTCGTGTTTCGATTTCGACGAAAATTGTGTTTAATGTTAGTAGGTACCCGTAAACAAAATGAGCGCATCCGATTAAATGCTTAAAAATTTAAGATTTTACTGTAGAAATTATGTCGATATTCAGGTTGTTAGTTTGTTTGTGATTTTGGATTTGACCGTAGAAACTATGTCGATATTTAGGTTATTAGTTTACTGTACTTGTGGTTTAAGAGTAGCATTATACGAGGGTCAAACTGAAAGTTCTTAGAACTGGCCACTTATAAACAATATAATAAAAAAAATATTCTAAAATTTGAAAATAGAACTCTTTGCCAATATTACTGAGTATATATTTCATTCATTTGTCATTTGTTTTACGACTTGGCGGCAAATTGAAAATTGTCTGTGTCACGTCAAAATGAATTTAACACGAGAAAATTTTCGTGCAATGATTTTTTATGACTTTCGATGTCATTTAAGTCAACAAGAAAGTTATGATAGACTACGATTGGCCTTTCACGATGAAGCCCCATCTCGTGCGACTGTTTACAACTGGTTTAATGAGTTTAAACGTGGTCGCACTAATCTCACTGATGATGTACGTGAGGGACGGCCTTCTACGGCGACGACTGAAAATAACATCTGTGTTGTGCGGCGTATGATAGAGACTGACAAAAGAGTGACCTATCAGCAGATTCGGACAAGCTTAGGCATCGGTATGAGTCAAGTGCACAAAATCCTCCACGAACATTTAGCGGTCAGGAAGCTTTGCGCCCGGTGGATACCTCATAATTTGACTAAGGCTCAAAAACTCCATCGTGTGGATTGGTGCCGTAAAATGATTGAAAGATTTAACGGAGGTGACTCAAATGCTGTGTTCGACATACTAACAGGTGACGAAAGCTGGATTTACTGTTATGATCCTGAAACCAAAAGACAATCTGCTCAGTGGGTGTTTCCTTTCGAGGAGTTGCCAACTAAAGTGAAGAGAGATCGAAGTGCGGGAAAAAAAATGGTGGCCTCGTTCTTTGGAAGGATAGGTCATTTCGCAACAATTGTGTTAGAGGATCAAAAAACAGTTTCTGCAGAATGGTACACTACCAATTGTTTGCCACTTGTCTTGGAAAAAGTTCGAGAGAAACGACCTCGCAGTAGGATCCTCCTTCACCACGACAACGCCTCGTCGCACACCGCCAAGCGAACGATCGACTATTTGGCGACATCAAACGTTGAATTACTGGGTCACCCGCCGTATAGCCCCGACCTCGCGCCTTGTGATTTTTATTTATTTCCAAAAATTAAAGAAAAACTTAAAGGAAAGCGGTTTATGAATGCTGAAGAAGCGGTGGCTGCGTATCGCGATGCCATTGAAGAGACCCCTAAGGACGAGTGGGCAAAGTGCTTTTCCCAGTGGTTCCATCGCATGCAGCGGTGTATTGACGTCAATGGACAACATTTTGAAAAGATATAATAAAACTAATAACTGGCTAATGTAATCAGTTTTTGATTTTCTAAGAACTTTCAGTTTGACCCTCGTATGTTTGTTTCCTTGTAGCTATAGATTTATTTATTTGAAATTTGTTTGTATACTGCCAATTTTGATTTCAGTCATTTCTATTCAGTAAAAACACCATATTGATGTTTTACAAATAACCCTGTATAGTTTGCTCAACGTCAATTGATACTACTTCGAGTTTAGGAACCTACTGATCGGATATATAGACACTTATATACATATTATATACCTAATCTTTAGATTCGAACCCGGGACCTCGTGGATGATGACGTGCTGGCCACTGATCCCGGGTCGGGCCAAGAGTGTTTGAGTTTTTCTGTCTAAAAATTACTCAGACACAGCTCCGGAGTCAGGAAGTTGGTAGTGTTAACACCCCCGTGCCTCGGAAAGCACGTTAAGCCGTTGGTCCTGCGCCTGATCTCTCTACGGTCATGTCGGACCGCAGCCTCACCGAATTATGAGAGTGAAGGAACAGAGAGTGCACCAGTGTATGGCGCACACACTTGTGCACTATAAAATGTCCTGCGCAGTTGGCTAATCTCTGTTGAGATAGGCCGCCGTGGTCGAAATTCGGCTAGGACATTATCTTTAGATTGCAAAGTGAAACCTTATCACTGAAAACTAACATGTAATTTTTAATATAGACCTAGCAGTTAAAGACTCTATTTCTCGCCTATACCTTACACCAACGAAAGGTTTGTTACTATTGGGTAAACCCAAGAAACAAGTGTTATTTTTAATGCATTTTCACACTTCCCGCTGCAGCTTTAAAGCAATGTGCTAACTTGAGCACTGAACGCGGTACCCCATCTCTTCCGAGTGACCACTCCCAAAGGAGCAGTAACAATAAACTCAGTGATACGGCAACACAGTGTTGCTTTGAAAAACCGACCAAGTGCGAGTCGGGCTCGCGCACGTAGGGTTCCGTACATTTTCTATACAACATTAGTAGCGTCTAACAATATTATAACTATTTTTTAGTTAAAAACAACTCCTTACATAATAAACGCTGTTTTTGTAGTTCAAATGTATGCCTTGACGTACTTCCGACTGAACTTAACTAGGTTACCTTATTCACCTCATTTTTAAATTAAGTTAGCCAACTTTTTAGAAGAGAACCTTCTAGCTACCTTAGCAGTAAATCAAAGTATTTTCATAAAACCACACTATAATAAATAACTGTAGCTACAATAAAGACGAAAAAAAATGTTTTATAAATAGTAATTTCTGCTAAAACTCTTGTCTTTTAAACCGTGCTAACAATAAAACAGCTGCAGAGAAATAATAACGTAATGTTCAAAGCATAAGATACATTTTCAATAGAATAATTTAGTAATCCGAGTATAATAGTATTACACTCATTAATTAACTAAAATAATAACTGTGGCAGTAGCCTTATGCTTCTTATAAATCTGTGGAACATGTTTTTGGTGTGTGTGTGTACTATAGTACCTTTAGAATATTTTGCATCAAAATCAATTTTGTACATTATCGTTTGTGTCATTGTCGAGCATCGAAATGTGAACCATCCCCGCATTTCAATGAGTTAGGTTAGTTTGTAGTTTAGTGTAGTTGTAGTGTACCTACCCAGATATGGTGAATTGTGTCAATATAATTATTATTGGTTGTAGTATGACAAGTTTGGACCTGTATAGTAGAAATGTAGAAATGTGATTATTATGAAAGTGTCTTCATTAAAAAAATACTCGTATTCTCTTACACATAATATACCTAATTTTATGAAAAGTAGTAAATAAAATATAAATCATGACTTTCATCAGTTACTTAATTTCATACAAAACATGAACAAACAATCTACTCCATTACTTCTTTGTTCGTATTATTGGCTTATGAATCTTCAAATGAATGATATTTGACATCTGACGTAGTGTCGTCATTCATTGCTGCGTAATTACACATGACAATTTATATATATATATATATATATATATATATATATATAATAGCTGAAGCTTAAGAGGCAATGTATGAACTTAGCCAGTTGAAGCTTCATAAGGTGAATAATAACATGTGCCATGTTTGGGCTTTGATTTTGTATGGCGTAGTGCATCCTTATATATAATAAATCAATGGTAGTAATACAATAAATGTGGAGGTGTTATGTAGGTACCTTAATAATAAATAATAAGTGGGTATACCTAAGCAGTAGCATAAGAAATTGTTCTTTGCTTTGTAAGCCAGTCACCAAATATACGTCATACAGCGAACCTGCGTTTCATTTAAGAACAAAATATTAGTATTTGTTGTTATAGCGGCAAAATAAATAAATACATTATCTGTGAAAATTCCAACTGTCTAGCTATCACGGTTCATGAGATACAGCCTGGTGACAGACAGCGGAGGTTTAGCAATAGGGTCCCGTTTTTACCCTTTGGGTACGGAACCCTAAAAAGGGAAAATACATTACTTTTTGGGATTACATTTTCGTGACCGAGCGAATTCGCGCGAGATGCTAACGTTTTGGTTTGGAGTAGGGTATCTGGTGAATACAGAATAATCCTATAACTTCAGATTTTTTGCTGCATGCCCTATTTTACGCCAATTTTTAAAGTAAAAGTCTTACTAACTTTTAGAGAAATATATTAAACTTTTGTGAGGCTATATTTTACAAAGACAAGCCTTTTAAGGACGGTTTTTATTTAAATATTCTTAAATATTCTACACACCAAAACAATACTAACACAGAAACTAAAAATTTCCAAAATATAAGACTTTTACTTGTAAAAGGAAATACATATACTACCTATATTTATGTCATTTGTCTGTTATCTGTTTTATGGCTTATAATAAAATAAATGCCTTCTGGCCACATTCTGCTTTCTTGCTTTCAAAATCAAAACATCAATAATAAGTCAGCCTAATAGATCCCACTGCTGGGAAATGGCCTCACCTCAACTATGAGGAGGAACGAGCCATACTTCACCACGCGGGCTCAGTGCGGATTGGTGGAGGGTTTGTATGTAAGGCAAGTGACAAACCTTACTGTCAGAAGTTATCATGCCGCCCTAGGGCCTCTGACTAGGCTTAACGACTAATACCACAGATATTAGCCGGGACCAACTGCTTAACGTGCCTTCCGAAGCACGGAGATGCTTGTCATGGACGTCACTTAAATAGTTGGAATGGTCACCCATCGAATCACGACCGCGCCGTGGGTTGCTTAACTTTTGGTATCACTACCAAAGCGCTGCCGCCACTGCGCCACAAGCACCTCTTAATAATACATCAAACATTCAGCAAAATCACCGAAGTAAATTTACAATCAAAATTCACCTTCGATTGAATTTTTAATACTGTTAATTCATTCAGTGCATTCGAGTGTAAGAAATAAATTATTCTGCTCAATCGTGGCCAATCTAGCGAAAGATAATTCACAATGGCTCCGGTTGCGAAGTGACAGACTCGGAATTACTGAAATGTAAGAAAATTTATGTACATTGGATTCGATAGGTGTTAATTTGCGTTGCCACTCGATAGTCTATCGATAGTCGAGGCAAAAGTAATAGTAGCGATAGTCTATCGATAGTATCAATAGTATCGATAACTCCGTTAGTATAAATACTATTGCTCTGTGTCAATAGTATAAATACTATTGACACAGAGCAACACTATCGCGATAGGTTTAAAGTACTTTAAACCTATCGATTTAATTTTCTCATTAGAACTTATATCTAAGAATACATAGTTCACTTAAAATAAGATTAACATTAACAAATTATATCGATAGTATCAGAGTTCAATATTAAAATCGTAAACGTAAAAAACAAATAAGTATTCAACATAATAACTATGGGCACAGCGCGGTTGGCGTATATTAGTAATGCCTACTCACCCATCCCTCCTATTGCACTATAATAAATAATAAATTGTATATAAGTAGTGGATAGGGCTTGCGAAAACTGTAATGTGACCGGGATCCAAGATCCAAATGCATATTAATTAACATCAGAAAATAAAATAAAAGAATTAACTATCTACAATCGTTCTGTAATTATAATAGATTACTGCTACTGTTTCTCGGTCGCAAGTGTTCCTACTTACTACTCGTATTATGTATGCATCTCAATTCTGTCATGTCATAGAACTTGAACACGTAACTTCGAATATGCAGTGTCACAACAAACACTACGTTTAGTGACATCAAGAAATGTAATTAATGTTAACAAAAAACTGTAATAAATAAATAAATAAATAAAAAAAATAAAAAAATCACTATCAATAGTATTGATACCATTGATAGTTTTGTCCTATGTATAGTGGCCTTTTACTAAATAGTATTGGTTGTGTACTTACCTAATTGTCTAATTCATCCCAGGGCCCAGACCCAGAGGGCGACTAAAAACAAGATGGGCAGATGTGGTCAAGAAAGACCTGAGACTCTGCAACGTCTCCATAGACGATGCGTCCGATAGGGCAAAGTGGAAAAGAAAAATTGAGAAGGCAGACCCCACCATCAGATGGAATTAATAATGCCCAGGAGAGAGAGAGTTCCCCTATAGGGGATAGATGTTAAGTCTATACAAATAACGTTAATAGACGTCCCGCTGAAAAATAGGCACTCCATCCCGAAAAAACTTTGATTGCACCTAGCCGTCCCATGCAATCGCACAGAGACGTGAGACAAGATTTATTTGGTGGTATTTGGAAAGTCTCTCAACAGATGAAAAAAAAAACACACGCTATTTATTTTCGAAACTAGAGTGATTGCAATCGGGGCATCAATACCACTAGGGCGTCAATCTCGGTTTCACCCTATATCAAGCAAGATTAAATTAAGCATCAGAATGTTTACTAGCTACATCAAATAATAATCACAATACTATTGAATACTATCGATAGTGCGGCAACACTAGCCACAGATGATAGAAAGAAGTCATATGAAATGGGGACGAGACCCACGCGGTCGCGACATGGTCAAAAAATACTATCGATGCCCGCCGCGGATCAGACATTTTACTGAGTGAATTTAATGAGCGATTTTCCTAGTGTCAAACCAGGACTAAGTATTAGCCGACCAATCAGAATAGCTTTTCTCTTTAAGGTCATTTCACTGATGAGTCACTCATTTCAAATTTGTTTGTTAAAATTTTATTCCTGGTTAAAAACTAATCTATTTTTTTTATTAATAGGGTGGTTATTGTTTTCCCGCCTCTTATGCGATGCTGCGTCATTTCAAAGATGATAGATTAAAATGTAAGGTCTCCAGAAAATAAATGCGATCAATCAGAACAGCGAATCCTTGCATCTAAATCACACAGAAACACCGTGGCATATACCTTTTCCGTTTTGAAATAGGCTTTAAACAAGCAAACATAATTATTGAAAAAACAAAATACCCGACGGCAAAAATTATTATATCTTTGAAATGGTATTTTTACTGGGTTTTATTTGATACCCATATTGCTATGGCAAGGAAAAAATCAATCCCCCTCCCCCTTTATTTCCATTGAGGGCGCCATTTTTAAATGTATATGTTACGGTAAGAGTAAATAATTGAAGATTATTAATAATTATCTATTATTATTAATAATTACCGAAAGTCGAGGTTAAAGTGATAAATTAATCACATTTGTCGGTTTTTATTACACGCTGAAATTTTAGTGGTTGTTTTACCGCAGCAGAACGATTTACTTTTAGTAGTACTATCGAATCATGCAAGATATCTTTTAAACTAAAAATATTTTTTGTTCTCAAAGTAATCAAAAAAATAATCATCAACTCGAAAACGTGAGAAAAGATAGTTTCTTTTACGAGAATTGTTGTATTTGGGTACTGCTTGCCGCACAAAATTGACAAATTCAACGACACCTCATATGCCAAAAACTGACCAGCCGTTTGGGCTGTAGGGCGTGCCAAACAATTATACATACATACTCTCAAAAAACATAACCCTCCTTCCGCCGTCGAGTAAAGAGTAAACAATCCGCGTTCAATACTTAAATCTTAATATTCCCCGACGTTCGCCACTTAAGCCCACGGCCGCGAACATTATATTTCGTTCCTAATTTGTGATTTCATAATTGAATGTTATCAAAATGAATGCCCGAAGAGGTTTCTTCTTAAAAATTTATGCTCCGGCCTCTAAAAGGACTTTTTTCCTAAAATGCCGTTTTCGCCCATCCTCCCTTCGCACAAGCGTCCTTGTGCCATTGTGATAAAAGTTAGAATTGCGTGTGTTATGTTTTTAATGTGATTGTATTTGAGGAGAGCGCTTTTTTATTATCCTTCATTATACTTTGGGTGACGTTCATGTCGACAGGTGAGGGAAACATCAAATGTTTCGAATATTTAGTTACAAAAAATTAAAAGGGTACCTATCTATTCTAATATACGCTTTGTCTATAACATAACCTTATTGTTATTTCAAGTTATTTTCTTGAGCTAGGTTCCAATTTCATAGTGCCATGTTTCTCTTAACAATTTCCTCCCTTTTACCGATACATTACTGGACACTTTTCCACTCGACAGTACAACAATGAATAGTGTATGAAATTTCTTCAAGTACAGTCCAGACAATACAGTTTAAACTTAATTCAATCGACTTAAAGTTTAATATCGCTTGGATTTATTTCGTGACTGTATGTAGGTGCATTCCGCGAATTTTATACTATTTTACATTTGACAATACCGTTCTATGATCAGTGACGATAATGAGGTGGACAGAAAAGCATTTTCGATCTTATCGTTATAGAGATAAGATACAATATTCGATGATGATTTTTGAGTGTGAAGGTATAAAGTTTATGATGTGCAGGACAATGGGAGTGAGAAAGTCGAGATTTAAACAATGATAAGTATTACAGTATTAATAAGAAAGATACAGAGAGGTGCTTTATTTTACGGTAAGTCGCCTAAAGGAATGCGGATTAACTCGAAGAAAATATACTTTTTATAGTTACGACGTCTATAGACGTCAGCTGTGAAGGTGTTAAGGATATAAACTAAGATGCAGAGGTTTTGTGTTGCAATAAGTAAAATTTTAGAAAATATTAATGAGTATGGACGTAGAATAGTTTTGAAGAGCCTGGATTGATATAAAGTGAATAACATACTGCACCGACCTCAAATCTACTGAAAAAAGGCAAGTAAATGATAGGCAGTGATGAATGGTGCTATGAGAAATGGTTACATTTTCCCGACAACAATGAACAACCTAGAATAGAGAAAATGCAAACGATTAATATCTAGTTTTGCCCTCAAAATGTCATAACAGGATCTAATGATGACTCTGATATAATTCATAGACAACATTTGACCGGAAGAACATTGTGACAGCAGGATACAAAATTGTGTCATTTTCGCTTTTAATTTCGTCACGCTCTTATATTCACAAGCCATCTCATTCCATTTCGTACTTAACACGTTCAATTCCGCTCTAATTTTCACACCATAAACAATTTCGTAACATTTCGAACATTTGCGCAAAACGTAAAAATCATAAACAAAAGAGTATTAAATCTGGGCATCGCGCTGACACGAAGTTTCACAATATCCCACTGTCCCACAAAACTGTCGAACGCTATTGTAGTGGGACAAAAACGGCCGCTTTGGACAAAGGGCTGGCTTCGGACGTGAACCTTGTCTAGTTTCCATATGACACCTGCTACACAACTGTCACAGAGCAGAGAGAAACAGTAAGTTAACTATGGACGAGGGTTTTGTTAGGTGTTTGGTAATTTAAAGTGACTATGAATGAAACGGTTACTGGCACAAAAATATAAATGATGCGAGCATTTAATTAACAATTCTATCTAAACTTGAAATATTTCTTGACACTTTTGGTACGATGCGGCCAATAAAAGTAATGTATATGAATACTCTTAGTCCTTTTTATAATCAATTTAATATTGTAGTGAGTAATTTTTTGCATACAATAAAATACTGATTTATTTAAAAATAATGTCGAAATTGTATTTTGTTTATCTGACAGTTTACTTATGAAACCTTACGATATGACAGAGAACAAAGAACAAACTGTAAAAATGTTATTTCATATTATTATTTGTAATCAAAATTATTATAAAATGTAACGATTAGCTTAAGCTTATGATGAAGTTACTAAATCAAAACGAGCGTCACATTCAGTTGGTATACTGACTTTATTGCGCTATGTCACAGCTTGAAAAATGAATTTAGGACAACGGATACGACGCCACGTTGAAATCGCAGAGGAGCTCTCAAAATGCTGTTAGCATATTTGCAAAAGAGTCTCACGTGAACTATGGAACGTGTTATTTTTGATATTATATCATAACTTAAGACATATTTTGTTCTTCAGCTTGAATACGACAACTTTTTCTATAGAACCATTATGGTTGCCACCATAAAACCATTTAACTTATTAATTAATTAGTATGGGGCTGTGGAGGTTTAAAAAATATTTATAGCATCTGCTTGCGATGACGTGTTTGTTTTCATTTAGTGAGTACAACAACACGAACGTAAAAAAAACATCTGCAGTTCGAACTCGTTCGTTTAACAAAATAGTTTTAAGAGATGTCGATTAGTAAGTAGATACTGTTGTTTGTTAGAAGATAGACTACCTCTACATATAAATTAATGGTATTCAGAAATAGTATAAGTTCTTCATATGCATTGTATTTAATAATAAGTTAGGGCTAGACCCTAAATTGCTCCCGCCAAAACGCAGACAATTGGCTGAAAAAAAGACCCAAACGAGTGGCTAACTTCATGATGACAGACTAACAGACAGACGCCCCCGTTAATTAGCGCTGATTGCAATTTTACACTTTGATTAAAGTCCAAACGAACTTTTTTTCTTTCCAGCCAAAGTTTTATTTACTTTTAAACGGAATTCGAGACTTTAAAAGGCACCAAAATTGGGGAAATAAAACTTTTGGTGACTGACAGACAACAGAAAATTCTCTCAAGTCACTGAGTATGGAATTGGAGGAAAAAAGTTTTACTAGAAAGATACACTTCTGAGAATTATCATATAGTATTAGGTATGTACTTAAATGAAATGATAATGTACTTACGGCACGTTACAGTACAATAAAGTCTGTGCGCAATGCATTGTAAATTTTAAAGCATTCTATATTTTCTATAAACTAATTAATTATGATCTATTCCAGTATCGTTAAAAGAGTGTTTTCTCGAAATATCCAAAAAAGCAAAGGAACTCCGACGTCAGGAAACTATTTCAATTTCCATAAACAATAAAATATATCTTATTATAATGGAAATAGGAGCCAAAATGTACAACGGCTTTGGTCTAACATTTCAACGTAATCTTATTACGTGCACTTACGGAATTAAATTTCCCTTTACATTCGATGAATAAACAAGAAAAATGTTCTTAAAGTAGACAAAGAATACGATTTCGGAGCATCATCAAATGCCCTATATTCTGTAAGACTATATCCTCTTTCCATCTTGCTCATGCCCATATAATGTAAGAGTAAACGAGAAAGACCAAATGCCTAAAATACGGATCACTTTTTAACTAGTACCAAGAAAATTATAACACAAGGTTTTGTTGCCAGAATCCTTGATACATTTATTTTAAGTTGAACATAATTGTGAAGAACCAGCAGTACTTACTAAGTAAGCATCCTACGAGCGAAACTAAAGACAAGCACAAGTACTAACGAGACTGGACGTCAAAAGAAGTAAAAGTACAAAGTTGTAACTAAAATACAGCTCTCAGATGCTCATTTTGACTCAAAAATCTCAACACGACCTTCTTCGAAGAGCAACATCTTGCACAGTTGACCTACATCAGAAAATATGCTAAACAACTTAAACGCCGTAAAAGCAATTCGGAAACGTCTCAAACATTATTTGTCCCTTCGCGAGACGTCCGCTCCCGGTCGCGTCCGAAAACTAAATGACTGTAAGCATCTATCCCACTTTCAATTTATCACCGAGAGATGGCGTTGAATGTATGAATGAATTGAAAGTTAGATTACACAATTTAAATTCCCCCTTCATGCAAAATAGGGACGGAAAGATGAGGTCTGAGGGGGTGGCGTAGAATACATTATACTAGGGTAAGAGGGGGGTGAAATATTTACCTCGCGGGAGTTTGGAAGTGTGTTCGGCGAGGCAGAGAGAAATCTTAATGGATTATAGTATGATTGGGCCGTTTGGTTTACCTGCGGTATTTTGCGTGTTTTTTTCAATTCGGCGTAGATTGGTTTCTATAAACCATCAAACCGGCTTTTTTTCTCTTTTGAACCTGGTAGCAATTAGAGGATAATGGTTTAGTTTTTTCCTGTCGGCGGCTTATCTGATTATGTTTTCTTGTATTTCGTTTAATCGATTTAGGATCAGTGTTCAGCTTTTAAAGGGTTTGATGACATTTTCTATTTTTTTTAGACGTGTTTGTGGATACAATCGGCTTTCGGCTAATAGAGTTTCACGAAAACGAAAGTTGGAGTATTTTATACCAAGAGAAAAGGTATTAGTTATGCAAACCCTAAGGTTGCTCATTGATATTCAGCTTTAGAGACACAGCAAAGCCTACCTTTCTAGATACTTAATCATTTCTTAGTATCGCGTAAGGATTTCAAACTTTTTAATTTATGACTCACTTGAGAGTTTAAGACAAAACGGTGTAAATCAGAAATTAACACTATTCTATTCTCAGAGATCCTAATTAAGTTATCTTAAATCAAAGTGTGAATTGGTAAAAGTGGAACAAAGTGTGTGGAGATGTTTTAAATTTTATGGCCATATTGTTCATTTACTGTTCTAAGTTTTATGTTTCTATAAATAGAATTTACTCGTATATCATAGAACCTCAGATCAAAAATTTGCATGAAACCATTAGTCACATGATATTTTCAATTGCCCTTTGATATACTTGGGGGACTTTTAAATATAATCATTCGTAGGTAAACCTTTGCTGCTAACCAGTAGTTAATGGATAACTATCATATGAAAGTTAATTAAAGGTTTTGATGGTAAAAGGTGGAGAAGATATATCCAAATGTGATTTACCTCATTAATACACTTTTATAGAGAGATATTGCAAAAACTCTACAGTAAAATAGATCAACTTACTGACACTTAAAATATTCGTTGAAACTTAACACAATCATTTTGAGCGTTTTCTGTTTAATAATAAATAAATAGTAATAAATTGTTTTAACAAACACACCAATTACCTAGCCCCAAACAAGGCGTGAGCTTGTGCTATGGTGACTAGGATAACGGATAGACATACTTTTATACGTTTATAAACATCCATGACTTCGGTACAAATGCTCGTGCTTATCATCATCGTGTTTAGATAAATATTATAATCAAAATGAAACGGTATCATAAAACTAATGTAATTCTAACTAAGTAGTTATCAGTAGATATTTGGTTCATTGAACTCTCCTAATGGTTGTCGACTCGATTGCTTCTTTTGTTCAACCACCTCTATTCATTTTATTTGCTTATAACCAGATTTGATGACCCTGATACCGCAGTCACAACCTTCAAATGTGCGCTTTGTGGAAACTTCTTAGAGCTGAAATTAGATTGGCAGGGTTCATCCCTACAGATCTGGGAAGAGAGATTACAGGAACAGGAGGCATCTAAACTACGTTACAATAACACTTTAACATTGACTAAGTTAGAACTTTCCCGCTCATTGGTTAGTTTATTTATCTTGTTCGTGTTATGTGAGTTTGTTATAAGGTGTTCAGAGTTACTTGTATATTCCACCATTTTTACCCGACTACGCCAGAAGAAGGGTAATGTTTTTTCTTTTGCACTCATCACTAATCCTCGGTTTCTGAGGTAATCCATATTAATATTATGAAAAAATTAAGTTTGTTTTGTATTTATAGAACTACTGAAAAATTTGGCACCAGAATAATGCTAATCAATGTGATATAAGCTATTTTCTAAAAAAATAATTCCGGTATGCGAGGAACGCGGGTTTGATTCCCGCCTCTGGTGGTAATTTTTTCATGTGCAATAATAACTAATATTCTTTAATTTGTTTTTATTGCAACCGTACGAAGTCGGGACAAGTCGCTAGTTTAGTAAAAGTGACTGGAAATAGCCCAAGCATGATTCCAACACGTTTAAGTTGAAAAACAAATATTTTTTCACAAAGCTTACACATAATAATAAAAATAAATATTGCTATTACGTCTATAGGCGTTTACTGTCCATCACAGAGTTAAATATCAGAACATTTTGTACCTAGATATTTTATTAACACGTACAGACACGCACGATCAATAAAGGCGTAGGTACACATGCCTTTCTTATTATTGTAATAAGGTTTTATGCGCATGACCTATATAGGTACTTAATGCTTGTGAGTCTACAGTTTGTTGAAGAACCATCGAGAACAACTGCGCCTTACCAGTCTTTAGGGCCAAAATCGTTTCACGTCGCATCGTAGGTAGTTTACCAATGACTAAAACTAAATAGCTATTCTAGCGACGTAACAATAAAATTCAAACTGGCTCGCATACACATAAAATTTTGACGTATACTGACCGGTGTGATTCGAATTCCGAAATCGTCTGAGGCATGCCAAGCAAATCTCTCTGCAAAGTGGGCGCAATGACTTCAATTACATTTATTTAAGAAATCTCAAGGTTTTTTTAAAGCAAGGAATAACCTTCCCGTATCAAAGCTTCAAATTGCGATTTAAAAAAAAAGAAAAGCAAATTCGATTTGAACCTATTATATAAGTCTTTTGAGAACTACCTACATTTTGAAGGATGATTCAACGATGAGCTCAATATCTACTAATTACAAAATCAACATTACTGTGTCTCAAATGGGGATTTCTAACCACAAAACTGAAAACACATGATCTTGTTTGCTAGTGTCTAAATAAAACTATAGAGAAAAAAACGTTGATTAGATTTTATACAAGAAAATGAACGTAAGTAAAAAGAAGCTGTAGTACACTTGAACTCTAGCCCCGTTATTCCAAAAACGTATGCCGAGTTTAAAACAGGACTAAGCTATTAGCTAGCCAATTAGAAAAGCGCTTCTCTATTAGGTAATGTCACGAATGTGTCAATTATTCTTCTGTTGTCGGCTAATATTTAGACCCATTTTAAACCTGGTCTAATTTTTTTGTAATAACACCGTAGTAGATTTAATTTAACAAACAGCATTCACACTGACCCCGTTATTCCAAAAACTTAGTACCGGGTTTAAGCCAGGACTAAGCTATTAGCTAGCCAATTAGGAAAGAGTTTCTCTATTAGGTTACGTCACGAATGTGTCATTCATTCCTCTGTTGTCGGCTAATACCTATATTTTAGGCATATTTAGACCAAGTTTGAACCTGGTCTATTTTTATGTAATAACACCGTGACAGTCGAACTTTAACCAGGAGGTTAATCTTCCTAACTGACTTAAGAAATGGAGGACCATTTCTTAAGTCAGTTAGGAAGATACGGTATTAACACCCCATGAATGGTCATATGACATTAGGTTTTGATTATAATTTCGCTTTAGATCCTGGCATAATTTGCTAGTGGACAACCCCAAAATATTTTTTATTGCTAAGGTCGATGTTGCTAATTAGGAATACATAGGACAAGGTAATAATCTCTAACACATGTACAACAAGTATACATAAGTTTCGAAAAAACAAAACAACCGACTGCATTTTTTTTATATTTTTGAAATTGACTTTTTACTGGCTTTCATTTGATACCCATATTGCTATGGTAAGGACATCCCCCTCCCCCCTTTATTTCCATTTGCGGGAGCCATTTTAAAATTTATATAGCCTATGTCACTCTCACAATTTTGACAAATTCAACGACACCTCATGTCAAAAACTGTCCAGCCGTTTGGGCTGTAGGGCGAGCCAAACAATTATACCTACATTTATACTTTTGAAAAAAAATAACCCTACTTGCGCAGTCGGGTAAAAACTGTACGTAATAATTTAAATTGTGTTACAATTATTAAGTACACTTTTTTGATTCACATATTTATCAATTACAATATCATATTTTTTCAATGATCTCTTGCCTTATACGAGTTTGTACCACATTCTGCACAATAAGTGCAGATTTCTTATTTTATTATATTTTTGTACTGATTTTGTCCCACGTTTTTAGGGTTGTTTTATGCTCTCACCCTCGTTCGTTTAACGAAACTTTGTATGGAAATTTAGTCAGCGCCTCTAGTGGCACGTTAGCGAAACCTGTTTTTTTTTTCTATACAAATTTCCGTCACCGGCTCGATCGTGACTGCGTGTAGCTTTCAAATGAAAACTCGAAAGCCGTCTGAACCATAAGTGCGAATTTCTTTTTTTTTTTTTCTGTACTTCAAGTGGCAATGACCCAAGCGTTGAAGTGCCGAAATTCCTCAAACCGGAACATTAATAACATCAGTGATCTCTGATACCAACGATTACGCGCAGCGGGCGGCGCTTGCGCATATAGGGCGCACGTTATGCGTTTCTAAGAAGTCAGAATAATTTTGGTGGGAATTTCCACATTATTTTGGCGAAAGATGGTTTAGTTACGGACGAAGTGTATTCTAGTTTTGGTGACTACTTATCAGGAAACGTAAAGACAACTTTGATTAACTTGTCTTTTGCTTGTCTCTAATTTATTTATTTTTAGTATTTGTTCTACTGAACCGATACAAAAATCTTCCACCAGTAGAAATCTCCATTGTTCTGAGTGGCATAGGCAAAAAATATATTTTTTAACTGCAACCGTGCGAAGCTAGGGCAGATCAATAGCAGATCTGTTTGAGAGTTTAGGCAGTGGATTACACGTGGAGGGCGACAATGATAGGTGAAAAATTAGTCAGGTCTGAGCACTTATAGCTAGGTACTTGCCGGATCAGCTTTGAGGGTTCAGGTATCACTTCACAGGCCACAATCACTCGAAATGTCTGTAAGGAGCTTCACAGGATACACACGCGGCGAAAGCACTCTGGTCGGTCTAGTACATGTGTCATATGGAACGTCTCGATGTCGACTCGATCGTCGGGGTTCTCACGGTACGTTTTAAACAAATAAAAATAAGGCAGGTATGCGTGTGAGTGTGCGCGGCGTAGTATCAATAGGGTACACAAACAAATCAAAATATTGTAGTAAACAAGATCAATAGGCAGATAAATTTAAAAGGTCAAGTTTGTAAGTTTAGGAAGTGATATCTGTAAGCTGTACCGATTTTGAATATTTTTACCAATAGAAAGCTATTGGCAGCCCTGAGTAAACGCGCATGCGCCATTGATCTCTCGATATTTCCGGTCATGGTCATTGGATTTTTATTAAAATCATTTAAGTAATGGCTTCATACATAGCTAATAGCGCGTGGAAAACTTTCCAACTATTCAAATTGAAATTTTGGATAGCGTAAAGATTGTGGAAACAATATAAAAATTGGGAATAATAAATAATTATTACTTTATTGCAAATGTAGTTTACTTAGAACCTAAACTTGGTTAATCAGTACCTAAACTTTGATGATATTTTTTTTATTTTAGCAATTTGTACCTAAGTCATGGATGTGTATAAATGTATATAAGTATGTTTATCCGTTATCCTAGTCACCATAGCACAAGCTCGCGTTTAGTTTGGGTCTAGGTAAGTGGTGTGTTCGTCAAAACCATTTATTATGTGTGCTCTAAGCCATCGATTTACTGCGGTCTCTCTTCTAGTATAGTCCGTGCCATTTAACGGTGCATAAAAATACATTGACTCGTCACACCTGCAGACCGTCACCCGTGTACCACTGCACGCCAGTATGCGAAGCGCAGCGACCTTAACTATAAGCCGTAGCGATACGAATCTGTCTATGAAAATGAACCTCGGTACGGGTCGACCTTGAACCCAAAAATCAAAAGTCGTAATAATCGCTAGTTAGAAAGACAAATGATACGTGTCACAAGATTTTAGCTGTCAAGGTGAACGACCTTTTATGCACGTTTATCTGGCACGTACTATAAGAATAGAAAAAGTTATTGCTAGATAGCTAATTATATCCATAAATGTTGAAAGGACTATCGTTAGTCTATCGGTTGTCGATGCCATTCCAAGATATAGCTAGTAATGGTAGTTACCTATCGATAAATAGGTAATCAAGTAATAAATCAGGATCATTCTGACGATAGTATCTATCTATCGATACTATTTGTGATTATGCTATCAATAACTACTGTCCATTGTTATCGCAGATACTTTTGATACTGTCGATTACTGTGAATACTACCGATTGCTGCCGATTAAGCAACTATAAAAATATATTGGACAACATCACATACATTGCTCAGATCCCTAAGGCCCGAGACAATATATAAAATATGTATTTCTCTATGGACACGACCGGGGATCGAACCCGGGACCACAGAGATAGCGACACCTTGAAAACCGGTGTGCTAGCCACTCAGCTACGGAGCTCATAATAGTATAATCTTTAAAAACCGGCTTATAAAAAAGACTTACCTGAACTCCTGGCTTCGGCTGACAGTAAACACTCCACAAACACAGTCACAAATAACAAAAACAATATTGTTTTTAACCTAAAGCACCACTGTCCCACATCTTTATACCTCCAACTATTACTAATCTTATTATTAACTTCATAAGGACTATTATTGCTAGAACACCGTCTCCTCGTGCCTCCTCGGTCCTCTAAGAGGGATTTAAGGTCTTGGAGACTTCTCCTTTCATCTGATATTGAATTTTCTAATGGCTCCCTAGTCTCTTGGTCCTGGACCGTCATGGTGTGAGGTTTCGCTAGTACTTTAGTGTGTTTTGGTCAAATCGCCGCCTCATCTTCTGTTCGCATCTGTAACAAGAGAAAATAAAGGTTAATGACACTTTTATTAAAAAAAAAATCGAAAACATATGCATACGTCATTAAATTAGATGTAAGTGCTAAATTGTATTATTTTTTTAATATTTGCCGACATATTTTACGAAACGTTTGGTTTCAAACCCATTTCAAATTAAAACACATTCAAAAACTAACGAGAAAAACTAGACGTGTATTCTTACTGTCACGGAACTAGACACAATAGAATTATATTGTTTGGGGGCACCGGTGACCACCATGGCGCTCAATGTGTTAAGTATGATTTAAAATAGTATTTCTTGTATATGTTTAATAGATTGTAGTGTATAGTACCATTGAAACATATGAAAAATTTAGTAATAACATTCCATCTACATTTCTACTAGTTTTTACAGGTAAAAATCTATCTTATACTTTTTATTTTTTCGGCCACTCATTCAATTAATATTCTATTATAACCAAACCCATAAAAAGAAAACCTATTATAAAATTACCTACACTTATTTTTTTTATTTAAAAGCATATTTTTAGACCTCTTTAACTTCTTCATTTTTACAAAACTTAGTTACTATAAAGCTCTTTCAACACTCAAGCGCCATTATTCTCCGGCAAGTTCACCAGCCATTCAACAAAGCGATCATCTTCGTATTCCCTTTCAAAACAGATCCGACGAAACCTTAAGGCGGCAGTAATTACAACCATTATCGATAAAAAGAGACAGAAACAAAGAGTGAGCGAGCCCGCCTCATTAGCACAAGTCTAGAATTGTTAACCCGACTTCTGAGTTCATCTCTTTATCCTATATGTCTGTAGGACGCAGGTGTGTTCAGTGCATCCCCCCACCCCCACTGAAACACACTGTCACATCACTTGATGAATTGCTTATTAGATTATCTGTGGATATTTGTGCTTATTTTCATGTCAATATATTCTTTGCGAAATGGAACGCTGCTGACTTTAAGCGTTGTCACCCTATTATGTTGTTGGGTTTTTATGAGAGAGTTTTTTGCGGGAGCTGTGAACAAAAATGAGACTTATTTATTTAATTTGGAACACCACATTTGGGTTACATACAAACATTGACCGCCACACTTAATCTAAACGAATGCAACCCAATTATAGGTGAACACGACATTGCTAGATAGGTATACTCAGTTAACAATATAGGTACAATTACAAAAAATGGTGTATGCTAGTGAGGGAATATTGTTCTAAAATTTAAATTAAAAATGGTAAAGCTGATAAAAAAGTGTTGTATGGAAACCCTACCTTATTTTCATAGTCCTTTTTAACGATACCCCACAAAAGGGGGTGCACTCAAAAAAAAAAAATTCAACCCCCCCTTACATGTATGGGGAGGTACCCTTTTTAAGGGGTGGTAATTTTTTGTATTTAAAAAAATGAGATCTATATGTGAAGTATCCTCGAACCAAGTTACATGCAAATCAGTCCATAAACGTAGAAGATATTGTGCTGTGACAGACTAGGACGGACGGACTGAACGATGGTATAAGGGTTTCTTGTCGGACTACGGAACCCTAAAAACAAAACACTTCAGTGCTACCCTTGATAAAATGACTGGACTTTGCTTTTGAATATAGACTTGACTTGAAGGAATGAATGAATGCATTTTCGCTTATTGTTGATACTTTTAGATATTTTTGACTACCCAAAGCAGTTATACCAGTTACCAGTAGTTTGGTGAGAATGGATAAGGACGAATCAGTGAAAGAAAACTATTCGTTTTCGGCAACTCATCCCAAATGCTTAAGCAGAGTTGATAGGCATTTGGGACGAGTTGCAGAAAACTTGAATTTTTTTCTTCTTTCGATTCCTCCTTGTTCCATTTTTGTAGCACTTTGAATATTATCAACGTTGAGCTTACTAAAACTTGGCCCACAAGGGACGAATGGGACAAGTAAGTGAATTACTTGTACACTCGGCCGCAACCAAGACTATACATCATGACCTTGAGACCGCCGATATTGCCTACACAATAAAAGCTATTATCGTAGTTCAACTGTATCGTGTAACCTTGACGTGCTGCCAACTGTACAATGATTTATTCTGTGCCCCAACGTAAATAGGGTAGTGGATTTGTTACCAGCCATTTCCAGTTATTAGCGGGTCGTTTATCTGTTTAATCCCTGTGGCTTTAGATTAACTCATGGTTAATGTGATGTGCGAACGTTTTGACAACACACACCGCAAATGGATATAACTAGCATGATTAACCAAAGCCTCTAATAATATAAACCCGAAAGTATGTCTGACTTTGTTACCTTAAAAGCCTAAACCGTTAAAGCGAGTTTGATTAAACTTGGTACGAAGATAGTTTTAAGCCTTAAAAAGGATATGCAATAGATTTTATTATCAAAATAATTCTTAAAGGGTTTGAAAGTGGAGTTAAAGTTTGTACGAAAATCCTTTGCAAGAACAAAGTCACGGTGCACCGCTAGTTTTGTATAAAGTTTGGAAACTTCACTCACAAAGCCTTTTATAGAGTAATTACTTAATCTTCACAACATACTCAGTCGCCATTTTGCCAATATTCATCCATGTAGCAAAAAAACTACTTAATATCCCACACTATGATGTCACAATGAAAAAATAAACAGTAAATCCTTAGTACGGCGACAGCACATCGAGGTAATCACTACGGCATTTTATTAAGTTGTAATACAGGTGTTTTTTTTAACGAAAATGGATAGTCTGATGTGCTGTGAAAGATACCTGAACTAAATTCTGTCGGTCAAATGTCAAACGTCAAAGCTACTACTGGACTTTGTCAGTCAAGCCACAGAATAAGTACTAGTACTTCGTACAGAAGTATGACTTAGCAATTTTATTCAAAGAAATGTCTACTCAATGTCGTCCCACTAAGATTATAAAAGCGAAAGTTTGTGAGTGTGGGAGTGTGTATGTTTGTTACTTCTTCACGCAAAAACTACTGAACGGATACGGATGAAATTTGGCACAGAGATAGATTGTAGTCTGGAATAACATATAGGCTACTTTTTATCCCAAAACGAAAACACAGTTCCTGTAGGATACAGAAATAGTAGTTTACGCGGGCGAAGTCGCGGGCACTAGCTAGTCAACAATATGGCGTAATTTAGTTCGCCTCAGAGTCAAGCGCATTTTCGTGTAGACACCTACAAAAATCCATTGCAAGATAATTTCATACTTATTGCTCTGGAATATGATTCATAATACACTAAACCTATTCAGTGACGTAATGTCACGCGACGCGATAGGGTTGACTGCTACGAGAAGCTTCTAACGCCATCTAGCGCCTCTTTCTAGTACTTTATTCAGTCTCGTCCAGCCAGCAACGTAGCCGCGCGGCCGCCGGTGAATAAAAACGCGCGAGCGTGTCGCTGGCCGGTAGTGACACGCAACTTGTTTTAGCCCCTAAGGGTCGCCGCGCGTAGGTACGTTTTTGCTACCTACGCGGGGAGATACACAGGCCTGGTCAAGCTGGCTTTACTTGATACGTACATCTCAGAGAGTATGTTGCTGGATTTTGCATACTGTTCCCTGTTGGTATTGGCCACCGTAGCCGTGGTAGGAGAATCTATTTTATTATTGGTTCGTACAAGACAGAACTGACATCAGGGTGACAACAATATGTGACGATGTGTGTTCCATGTTCAGTATGTAACAAAGGATTAAAAATTGTCTGAACCATGAAAACCCCGAGAGCCCGTCAACAGTCCCTAAGGATTTAGCTTACTGCGTCATGTTTCCACTGTGATGGTGCTATATGGGATAAGACCGAGGTCCAGGAAGATTAATGAGGCAGCTTTGAGCGTTGGATTGGAACACCTGGGACTAACATACAGCTGGGATAGATAAGCCAGTACTTTTGATTAAAACGATAGAGGATAGATAGATACATGAAGCAACAACAATGCATTTAACACAGAAAGATGTACAATAGGCGGTTTTATAGTTAAGAGCAATAAGCAAATTTTGCACACAAAAATTTATCGACCGTGTCGTCCAATAAGACTTAAACCCACGACCCTTCGCTAGCCAGGCGAAAGCTCGTCCAACTCAGCTACAGAGTCAGTTGACGAATATATAGAATTCTTAGAAGGTTCAAGTCCCACCGAACGACACGGTTGATCAATTTTTGTGTGCAAAACTTGCAAGGAATTTAATAAATTATTAGAAATATTTGAAGCGGTAAGTTACAGATTATATTTCTAGAGTTTCTTTTGAATTTGAGTTTTTTGTGGCTTATAAATAGCAATCTAGATTGCCAAATTCAAATTCATATATTTTACCAAAAGTTGAAATAACCTACGGTAAATAAATGTGGTCAAAAAATAGGGGTGATTGAATTACTTTTACAATAGCTTTTTTTTCATAGTTTTAAATGATTGAGATTAGACATAATCTCGACGTGATTGTTCAGCTGTATCAGCAGACAATATGCCCAAGTTTTTACAATAACAAACATAGAGTAATAATTAATTTTTTCTTGTATTTCATTAATAACTGTGGATAATTAACATGTCTGGCTGTTGCCGTTGTTTCTGATTTCCATAAAACTATCTTATATTTTATATTCATCGTAAAATATTTTTTCTGTTGTTAAACGAATAAATATTTTTGCACAGCTATGAGGTTTTTTTGTAAAAAATGAACTGGCTGATTTTCCTATATTGTGTCTGAAGACCGGACTTGCACTTTGGGGATGCACTTTATTGTACAAGTACCCGTTCGGAAAAAAGTTACCCCATCTCTTAGAGGATTAGCGATGGACCAATAAAAAGTCAATTGCACTTTGTATATTACTTCCTTTGTTAGTTATTTGATACGGATAAACGATAAAAAGATTTGTCCGTATTTGCAAACAGTTTTATTCAATCAGACAAATTGATAGCTTTTGTTGTCCAGGCCTTTTTTAATTTTCAAGGAATTACCTATATTGCAGTTACAACATTATGCTATCGAAAAGTTGCGCTATGACACGTCTTATTTACTCTTTTTGAATTCTTAGTCATTTCGCACCTATCTATGAGTTTTTGCTTCAGTCTCAGTCAAGAAGAACATCATAATTGTGAAAGATGGCAAACTCTATTACTTACCTACTGTGAGCCCAGTTAAAACACATTTTAATTATCACATTCAATAAATCACATTAATTCACAAGAAATATGACGACGCGTACAGAGACAATCGTGCGAGTGAGAGGGAAGATACATGTCAAACATTTAGCGCGATCGCGCGCGCGCAGCAGCAATGGATTGCGTTCGGAAATCCTTTTCACTATTTACTAATAACATACCTTAGGATGAAATGCTCGTATAATTATAATCGAACTTCACTTACCGGTAAGTTCGTTTAATTACTCATTATAGTTAAATCCCCCGCACGCCGCGTCTGTAGGTATGTACTATGTATGCTCGCGATGACGTCAAAAACAAATGAACGGATTTTTACCAGATATTTATTTAAACACAAGGAAAATTTGGTGTATAATTGTTTTTTTTTTTACTATCTCGTAGACTATAACAGCCCCTCGACTATGAAAGCCCCTGGACAATATCGAGAGGACAAACTTCAAGGGCCAGTGAGATCCTGTGCAGGTGTCTTGAATTACAGTTCCATTGCTTTTCTTTTATTACTCATGAATTACCTACTTTATTCCCAGCCGGAAGTATGGTCGGAAGTTATTGCTTCCTTCCCGGCGCTTTTCGGATATCAGTTCAAATATATTTTACGTAAAAACGCTTTAAAATAAAGTGTTCTCATATCATGGCATACGGGCTTTGTTAGTTATCGGATTTAATTAAAATCGGTGTAGCTATAAAGACGATGACGTCTGGAAAGCATGATATGTCTCGAGTTATGTGAAAAAATATGAGTAACTAGTGGTTTCCCGCGACTTTACGCGCAAGAGCTGGTATTTCCATATAAACTTTGATCCCCTATTTCACCCCCTTAATGTTTCTATATCGCGACGAAATGTAGGGTATGTCCTTTCCAGGGTTTGGAACTGTCTTCATACCAAATTTCATCTCAATCGGTTCAGTAGTTTAAGCGTCAAGAGGTAACAGACAGACAGACAGATACACTTTCGCATTTATAATATTAGTATGGATATGTCATTGCTTTGGAGTTGAAATTGTTATCGCGATAGCTTTCAAATCGGGGGTCAAACCTGCTGGTTCTAGTCTGGAAGTACGTAGGTAGTAGGTACTTTTAATTACGGATCACTTCTTCGTCCGTCTGTCTGTCAAGCACCTTTTTCGCAGGAACGCATAGAGGTATCAAGTTGAAATTAACATCGAATACTTATTGCTGCAGTCCTTTTAAACTGTGAAAAAATCAAGCTTCTAAGTTAACACAATCCAAAAATACAGCCATTTTAGTTGTATTTCTTACATTTCGCAGGGAAATCATAAAAACTATACTTGCCATAGACCTACAATCACTTTGTTTCGTAAGAAAAAAGGTCTTAAATAGTCTAGCCATCTCGCTCGTTTGCGTTGTCATTCTGGCGTGAGTGACAGGGACGGCTACTGTCGAAACTACGGATATCGTCAACCGGAGTAAGGCCACAGAAACGGTTAATGTGTGGTTACATCTTACAAAACAAAAACTTTTTTATTTTAACTATTTTTGTTCACCAATTAATTATTTAAATTAATTCACTGCACAGCACTGCCCTAAGGCAGCACTGGCAGGGTCGCCATGTAATGTTGGGACCGTGACGTAAATGAAACACGTTCAGCTTGTGTATCTAATGCTAGTATAATGCCTCAAATAACACTTACAAACTACTTATATGCTAAATACAATGGGATGAAGTGAGCAACACACTACAGTTTGTTCGGTGCGCAAGTCCAACTCGCACTTGCCCGTTTTTTTTTAATATCTGCTTATTTTGCACAATATATAAATTTTGAGCCAGATCATCAAAATATTAAATTCTTAATACAGTAACATAGCAGCTCAAATCTGAGCGGAGGATTATTTTAATCGTATTAAATTTGAATAAGTGGCCGGCGACAGGTCTGTAGGAGAAATATAAACAGTCATTTATTGTAACAATCCAGAGGTCCGTTTCTCGTAGCCCTGAGTGTAGGGTTGTCAACTTATGAAAAAACTGCGTAACTAAGGTAAATTTTTATTGCAAAACCGCTTCTTTTACAACTATTAAGAAACGGTAGTATTTACCATGTAAAAAAACTACATAAATCCATACAGATCGTGTTTTTATAAATATGATTGCTTTTCAACTGTATCTTTCATTGCTCTCTATCTACATAATAAGGTGTATTTATTTCGGAATAAATCGCCAAACATATTTGTTATTTTTAAGCTGTAAGAAGAGCTTCTTTATCTTTTTGTCATTATTTAAAAACAAAATTAGTTAGAACAAAATATGATATTAAAAAAAATCCGACATAAAATTTTTTTTTTGTTTCAGAAAATTGTTTCCATGGTAGTTTTTCGTTCAAAAACTGGCAGCCCTGAGAGGGAGGCGCGCAGGTGCGAGTCCCGGCTTGAGTGATTGTTTGTTTTGCTATTGCCGGTTTCCCTGCTTGTTTTTGGGAATTTGCAGTTGCAAGGCTTCCTGGCAAATGGCTCGTCCATTTTATTGTCCAAGATTGGGTTTACGCCCTTTATTGATTTTTGGGCTGGGACAAGAAATGTTATGTGTTTTTGGACAACCCTAGACGGAGGCGGATAAAAGGTGTTTCAAATTGAACTTTAAACTTAGTAATGCTAAGTTCTAAATTCCGATTCTATTAGTGTCTGAAAGGTGGTATACACTCGCTACCTACGTAGAGTAAAATAAATCATTTATTCATATATTGACCTAAAACATATATGATAATTTAATATAATCGCTGTTCCATTTTAAATTAATTATTATTTTTAATAAGTTAATCCTAAATCCGGGCCTTCCTATAAAACCTTATTATTTCAATTATAAAATTAAAATAATTGTGTACAGTAGATCCATTTAACATTATATACTCCTCAGTATACATTTGCAATAAATTGTATGGGTTCGACTTTACCACTTACTGTACTAATGATATACCTACATACAGTCAACATCAATATCTTATTCGACGACCGTCTTGGTGTAGTCGTTCGCGCACCGGACTTCTAAACCAGGCGGTTGCGGGTTCGAATCCCGCAAGGGGCAAATGTTTGTGTGATGAGCACGAGCATTTGTACCTAAGACATGGATGTTTATATGTATTTAAGTATTACTATCCGTTATCCTAGTCACCATAGCACAAGCTCACGCTTAGTTTGGGGCCAGGTAATTGGTGTGTTTGTTGAAACAATTTATTTATTATTGATTTATACCTTTAAACGAGCAATTCTAATATTTTTGGTGGTTTCTATGAGTCTAATTTCAGGTATAACGTCAAACACTTTATTATTATGATTATTAGGGTCAGCACACATTCATCTTATTATAATTTTGACAGATATAATAAGGGGTCTTATTATAAAAAAACTTAGTACCAGGTTAAAACCAGGACCAAATATGAGCCGACCAATCAGAAAAGCGTGTCTCTATTAGGTAATGTCACGAATGTGTCATTCATGTCTAATTTATCTGCTTATATATAGTATTTATATTATATAGTCCTGGCTTAAACCTGGTACTAAGGCCCTAAATAAATAAGCTAAATGTCCATCAAAATCAGAGCAGACGTTTTGATCAATTCAAAAGCAGAAATCATACTACAAAAAAGAACACTAAATCTATTTTTCCAAAACCCATAGACAAAATTATGAAACAGCTGGCAACATGGCAACGTTCTAGTTAAGAGTGCTTTTACACTTGGCTGATTATATCGTATACTTCATTAATAAATATATAGTCGTTTATAATAATTTTATCGGGTACATTAACCGGTGATACTAGTCGGAATAGTCGGTGGTCTTAAAAGGAACGGTAGTTATGTCCAATCTAAATTTAGAAATGGCGGACCGGAATGGCCTGCACATTCCTAGTAATGCCTTGGTCCAAGGTATAGGAAGGATCGGGTATTTAAGTGGATGAGTTATAATATCATTCTGTGTTTGGCCTTTTCAAAAGGACTAAAAGCGAAATAACGATCTTTGTACCTTGGTCTGTGAAAGTCGACATGTACTTTGCTGAGTATAACAACTAGAATTATCCATGTAGGTAGGTAAATTTTTTATGTCAGAGTAAATAAATAACTACTCTGAAAAGTTTATAACCTGAATAACACACTTTTCTCTTACCAAAATAATCGGCTATATGGCAACCAAACCAAATAAATAACTACTCTGAAAAGTTTATAACCTGAATAACACACTTTTCTCTTACCAAAATAATCGGCTATATGGCAACCAATCTCAACAAAGATCAACCAGGTAACACAGGAGATATTTATACCTAGGGCATTAAGTGTGCGCGCCAGGACATATTATAGTTTACAAATGTGTAATAATAATAATGTCCTCCTAACCGAATTTCGGCTACAGCGGCCTGTCTCAACTTTAGATTAGCCAACTGCGCGGGAGATATTATAGTGCACAAGTGTATGCGCAATACACATACTACGAACCATAACTTAGTAACTAAACATAAAAACAGAGCGGCTTCAAATCCTTTCCATAAAGAATTTTCGATTGTAGTACCTACCATAGCCGGCACATCAGATTTCACATTTTTATCGCAAAATCACTCTTATTACAGCTGCATAAGGTGTCACAGTGTTTACCACGAGCTGACGTACGTACCCATAAATTTTATCGAAGTGGAAAGAACCTATTTAAAACCGATTATCCTGTCTCTTGGGCCGTTTTCCGATGCCCGTCCAAGAAGGCTGGGTTAAAATTTCATGGCCATATAAGGCCGCTGTCACAACCTTATTTCATCGGAAAACTACGTGTAGCTAGTAAAGACTTTTTGCGCTAATACCAGCACTTATCCTGGGGAATTGTTGCTTAGAAGAAGCTGAGGTGGCAGTCTGATGGCAAGGGACATTGCCCGTTTTTTTGGATAATGGGTAAATTGGTGAAAGATGTCTGTTTTCAGATAAATGGTAGACGTAAGGTGCTCTATCAATTGTGTCTTTAGATGGTGGGAAGGAACGCTTTGCTTTGTCTATTACAAAAACTTGAGAGCAGGAGTCACAGATTATATATCTTCATGTCATGTCAAGACTACAATCGAATGCTGGACTTTTGGTATACTTTTACCGCGCAATCTGATACAGATATTGGCTCTTATCTTTATAACTTTTAGGCAAATAGTGATAGTGGAAGTTTGGAAAGTGTCGACAAAGGACATTTTCCATCTCCAGAGGTAAAAAATACTTATTGATATTTGATTACAATTGGCTACCTCGAACTGCATTCACTCAAAATTCAGGTAAATGCACCAACCACCGAACTAGCGCCATACATCAAGATAACGGTACCAAAAACCGGAATATGGCCGACTATGTGCGGTGGCATAGTTCCCGATTTTCCTGCCCAGATAACTATCTAAGACCCTACTCTGGAAGACAATGACCGTACTTTTTATACTAGCATCTTGCTCACACCCAGAGTAAGAAAGACGGCTATAGAAGAACGGACGAACAACGTCTTAGAAGGTAGGACCCCAGGAATCTAGACCGTTTTCAGTCGAATATTCTATTGTAAGTTACGAATAAATAGAACCACCGAGGAGATTGCACAGACAGTATTTCTGTGAACACAAAAATAGCGAAGTTCGATAGTTGGTTTTTATTTTCTAAGTTTCCACAGTCGAATATTGGTGGTAAAAAGGATGGAAGAGGAAATTTAAAAGTCGAGAGTTGTTAGAACTGAAATGTTAAGTAATATTTAATTTATGGCATTGATATTAACATTAATAAGGACATACTTTCGGTATTCCGTAATCTCAAAAGTATTTTAGTAGTAAATTTTAGTCGTAAAAATAAAAAGAACATAGTTGGGTGAAGTGCCAAACCAAATAATTTTAGATGACATAATATGTCTAATATATTATTATATGAACCGGAATTTTGCGTTATCGGTTTTTCAAAAACAGGCATAGTCATATTATACCGGCACTGTCTATACTGTCAAAGTACACCAAATCAATTTACCTACTCCGATCTCTGTGTATGACTTTCAGATTTTGTCTTTATTTAATACAAAAATATTAAATGTAAGTATGTAGGTATTTAACGAAAGAAAAAATATTTTTGTAGCTAAATAAATCTCAGTTCTATATTAGGATAAAAGCATCTAGAGTAGTTCGTAGCCATAAATAAACGCTTATTAATTTCACAATATTGCATCACACTTTCATGAACTATCGTAACCATAATTGGTGAGCTTACCTTGCCTAAATGACTTTTTTAATCCAGTACTGTCGACAACACCAAATAAAGATGCATTTTGTATGAAAGGACTTACTCGCAACAAAAATGTCTAAATATAATATACTGGCGGCTGTACTATGTACTAATGCATCTCAATCGTGCCTTTTGTAACTCCACGGTTCAATTTAGTGAATGCATTTCCCAAATCGCCGTTCAACTATTGAGAGTGCCATGAAATTTTCATACAGTAAGGCTGAGACTACACTGAGCTTAAATTCCCTCGTTGGTTTAGACTTCTGGCCACGAGGCCACGGATTCGAATTTCGGTTTGGGCCGGACTTTGTTGCTGTTTTACTGCTCCTGTCATGTTGGATTGACTTTGAGAGTAGTTTGTTTCTTGCAAAAAATGCACTTGGAACTATATTTTCGAATCACTCGTATGACATTCTGTTGGCGAATGCGACATAGTTTTCACTCAAATACTTTAGGCGGTCATTCTATCCTTCGCCTTCTGATTGTAGTCGATCGTGTGATTCAAAGGTGTGGGGTATTAAATGACGAACGAAAATCAGTAGAGATATGCACGCGAGTGATTAAAAAAATAGAGACCCTGTGTTTCCCGAACACACCTACTTGTGCACCATGATATCCGCGCAGTTGGCAAATATGGAGATTGGCCACCATGTTCGAAATTCGGTTAGGATCAGCTGTGATATGTCGAAAAGCGTTTTTGCTTGTCAAAGATGTTTCATTACGCAATACGTACACTCGGCCTTACGTCAGACAACCTCACTTTGACCTTGAGATCGCCTCTATTACCTACGCAGTAAAAGCTGTTTTCGAATTTAAGTGGGTGGACCGTGCTGCCGACTGAACATTAATTCCAAATCCACGGCATAGTACCGTAGCCGTAGGTCTGAAACTATTTTCGCATTATGACCGATTTTACATATTAAAAACATAAATTTGTATTCGGATAGGTTATATAATGCGTGCGATTTTAGTTTGTTTGGACGACATCACATCTAATCACCTACTGTGGCATCTTAATATCCTCCTAGCCGAATTTTGACTACACAATTTTGGTCAATCTCAACGGAGTTTAGCCGACTGCGCGGGAGATATTATAGTGCGCAAGTGTGTGCGCAGTACACAGGTGCACTCTCTGTTCCTTCACTCTCATAATTCGGTGAGACGGCAGTTCGACATGACCGTAGAAAGATCAGGCACCAACGGCTTAACGTATTTTCCGAGGCACGGGGGTGTTAATACCCTACCTACTTCCTGACTCCGGAGCTGTGTCTGAGTTATTTCAAGACAGAAAAACCCAATACTCTCGGCGGGATTCGAACCCGGGACCTCGTGGATAGTACCTAGCATACTGAGCACTAGACCAACGAGGCAGGTTAGGCAGTGTGGCATCTTATCAAGCTGTTAAAGAGAGATTTTGCACCATAATAGTGTAATCTGCCAGTGTGCACAAGCCCAAACCTAAGTGCCTATTCGCGTGGCTTCTAGTTAAGGAAATACTTACTCCGTGCTGCCCTGAAAACCCTCTTATAATGTAACCATAGGCCATAAGTTACGCTGGTCGGCTAAAATACTCAATTGTTGGACAATACAGGGTTACTAGGACAAGTGGTTTTTAAGTTTATTTACATTAAGTTACACGTATGTAGAATTGAATACAAATACCTGGGTAGGTTACCTAATATTATTATTCGAATTACCTAACTTGGAGTTATTGCTAGTTCTAACTTAAGTGTCGAATTTAAAAGAATATTCTAAGGTATTATTGGTATTTAAATTGTGGGTTCTATCTGGCAGAATCTTTTTGCTCCGAAAGTCACTTGGCATAATTATCTATAGTCGAACATTATTCAGGCAGAATTTACTGTTAGCATAATTATTGTTTGGTCGAATATTTATATGCCCGAATTTACAATGGCATACTTTTAAGATAGCAGAAATTTATAAGGCATAATAACCTTTGGCAAAATTTTACTTTGCATACTTTCGCTAAGCATAATATTTATTAAGTACGATGTTTATTTGGCATAGTTTGACTAGGCATACTATGAAGAAAGCAGAATTTCGTTTAGAATAATTTCACTACGCATATTGCTATTTCTTTTAAATAGTATTTTACCCTAAAATTGAATTAAAAAGTCATTTAGTTGTGGTACAAAAGTTAGTGACAGAAACGAATCGGTGCAAAACCGACTTCACGCAGTCTTGTTTGCCCTACCCCTAGAGTGACAGAAACCATGCATATTGCATGCTTGCATGCTGCATGCAAGCTGTTGCTTGCTTGCATGCTGCATGTATGCTTGCTTGCATGTTGAATCCTTGCTTGCACACATGCAAGCTGTTGTGCATGCATGATTGCTTGCATGCTTGCTGCATGCTTGCTTGCATGCTGCATGCTTGCTTGCTGTATGCTTGCTTGCTTACTGCATGCTTTGCTTGCTTGCTTGCATGCTGCATGCTTGCTTGCATGCCGAATTAATTATTTACTACGAATATCCTTAACTAACGTTTTCAATTACTGTGGATATGAAATGTATGCCAAAAGATGATTATAAATGTAAAATATCTGAGATATGATAGTTCTGCCTTGTAATGATTTTAAATGTGAAAAATATGCCAAAAGACGATTCGGACTGTGAACTTTCTGCGATAGGATGATTCTGCCTATTAATGACTATATATACGAATTGTATGCCACAAGACGATTCAATCTGTGAACTTTCTGCGTTAGGATGATTCTGCTTTAAGACTATTATGGATATTAAATTTCTGCCTAAAGATGATTCTAGCTTACACGATTATGCGTTTTGAACGTCTGATAAATGAGTGAATGCTAATTGATGTTCAGAGAAAGGAAATTTATGCTATTTGATGATAAGCCAAATAAAATTATGACAGTAAAAACTCTGCGAAAAAAGGTAGACCCTTAAATTGTGACTTATCTAACAATTTTTTTTTATTCAAAGTCCCAGTTTAACAGATACCTACTTAGTTTATCCATTGCACTATGTTGTATGACTTTGAATTTTATACACCAACTGTCAAAAACACTTTTGATTTAAAATAATAGACTTTTGTAATTAGCTGTTAGTTACTTTTTAGAAAAATTGGTGAAATAAAAACAAAATCAGTCCTTTCCTTAAAAAGAGATAAATATGACTAAAGGTACAATTCAAATCCAAAGGAAAGCTATTCATATTCCTCCTGCGATCGCCTCTTAAAGTCAAACATTTTGCGTTGCCACCCTATATTGAGGCATAAAGCATGAGTAAAGGATGTCAAGCCATCGCCGGCTATACAGTAAAAGTATATGGGAGTGACATAAAGACGTTAGGTACCCGATCATGTTTGGTCACGTGTCAACCATTTCGTCAATGTATTGAGACGTGTGTGTAAAAATGGAACAAGGCTTTTCAGACTGTCGCAGTTTTGAATTTTGACGTAAGACAGGAACTAAATAAATAATGAATTCGTTGGGAACGCTTCCAGACCGTGTATGAGTACCTTTTTTGGGAACGCTCTTAGGGCGTGTCCGCGCCTCAAGTAGTAGCACGCTCGGAGGTTAATTTAGGGAGTTATCAGACTACGCGATATTCAGACAGTCTTACTGAGACAGTCTACCTCCCATCTCACTCTTTCGTACTGTGAAAGAGCGAGACGGGGCAGACAGACTTACAGGCTAACTCTTATTACACTACGCTGAGTCTTAGTAAGACTGTCTGAATACCGTGTAGTCTAGTAACTCCCTTAGTGGCAAGTTTGGAAGTTAGGTTAAGCAATCTTTTTTAATGATACCCCTTGCATGAGGGTAGGTACCTAATTTGAGAAATAAGGTTTCACACTATGCCTCAAACTTTACTCGTTCGGAGGTCCTAGATATCGCTGGAAAGAAGAAGCGGAGATGGACCTGCGTGAAGTCCAAATAGCCAATAGGAAAGAGTGCGCAGGATCGGAAAAAGTCACTTCTTGGCGAATAACCACCTTGGGATCCAGCGAAGTACGTGAAATGGAATGATTTTATTGGCACAGCATGCTGAATTAGTTCAGCATAAATCGTGACAGCTCAAAGCATGTCAAGATGCTGGTTTTCTGGATGCAAGATGGTGGTTAAGATGCGGCCGTTTATAAGCGGTCACTTTGGAAATGTATGGGAGACCTTTGTTCAGCAGTGGACGTCCGGCATCTTATAATGTAATGATGACGACTATACTTAAGGTCAAGCCTTAGATTAGGTCAATCTCTATCATAAACCATTAAATATAACTTCTACCAAGAGACATTGACAATTTTAGTTTATTTAAATGAATTCATAGTTCCTTTCAACTTTTTGAACCAACTAATTAATTTAAGTCAAGGTGCTAATGGGTGTATCATTAAAAATAATTATCATTAATAGCTTGGATGCCAGAGGGCATGGTTTTAATGGATAACAAAAATGAGAAATTATGGGCAATGCCATATGGGTTTCGATTTCAATAATTATTTGTGAATTTCAATTAAACTTATATACTAGCGTTTAATGAGGGCATACCTATACATTAATTTATAATTAGTTTTTATATTGTAATGCGTAAGTATAACATATTTTTAGTGATCAAAAATATATTCATATTAACTGAAAAATAGGTTACGACAATTTTTATACAATTTTTAGAGACTGCGAAAAACACGAAAACCTTCAAAAACTCATTAGCGGAAAAAGCAATGGATTTTATGGGGAAAGGCGACAAAAACGGTCCCTTGGGGTGGGCTAGCATGATTTATGGAAGAGAACGCACGCCATCTAGGAATAGAGGAAGCGAGGAACACCTATTGTCTTTTAATGACTTCTTTATTTTAAACCAACAATATTACAAAAAAGTTGGGCTAGGTTTAAATCAGGACTTTATTAATAATTATTAATTTAATAATTTAGAAATTAGCAGACAAAATAAAAACGAATAGCACATTGGTCACCAAATAGAGAAACGCTTTTTAAATAGTCAGCAAACACTTAGACCTGGTTTTAGCCTGGTATTAAGTTTTTGTAAAAAGGGGAACAAAATCTAACAACAGGATTTTTTGTATAGATGAGAAAAACACACCTTGACACCACTTAAAAAATAATTTAACTAGAAATAATAGCATAGGAAGATATTATGTTAATGAAGGTACATAAGTACAGAATAATTAAGTAATACTCTCATAGTAATAACTATTTTTCCTTAACAATTTACAGGTACAGTACAGGTAAAATGATTCCTGTATCGACTGTACTGTATTAGCTTAATGTCGTCAGTACTTCACATTTTGTGACATTTATTATCGATGGGCACTGGAACAGAATCAGTCTTACATATAAGAGTTTGTTCTAAATAATGTATATCGTAATGATAAAGATATCATTCTCAAATCATATTTTCATACAATAAAATCTAACTACTAATTTTCCAGTTAAAGTCAACTCAATAACCGCAAACTTTATTACCGTGACCACAATTTAAAAATCTACTAAAAGGACAATAAGGAAACCTCTCCACAAAAACTTGAAGGCAGAGCGGTAACCGCGCGTTGTTACATTTTGATGATAAAAACGAATTTTATATTTCTGCATCAGAATTTCTGCAGTGTTGCTAACAAATGTTCGTAGGATAAAAACTGGATTGCATTCTGACAAGAAGATATGTGGTTCACCACACCTGTGCTAGGCAGAAATAGGGGCGTCTACCCTATAAATCCGTGTAGAGGGAGTTCGATAAATTGTGAAACATTTTTAGACAGCTTAGTTCTGATACAAGTTTAGATTATTTGACTTTATAGAATAACTCTATAAAATTACACGCTACACATATTCGCCTTTTTTGTTCTTTATGTACACTTTTATTTTTAAAGCAAAAACACCTCCTAATTCCTCATAAGGAATTGATCGTAACGCCTATAAATCTGAAGAATTCGTGTTTCTCTTTTAGTACCCGTACTTTGCGTTGCAACTGAATTCTTTATCCATTTACAAAATTTTGGCTAGTGGCCGGTTTAAAAAGAGATAAGCAAAGTACGCGAGAGATATTATAGTGCACAAATGTACACAGCCCACAGGTGCACTCTTTGTACACCTTCACTCTTACACACGTAAAGCGGGTGAGTAGTTCCATAATAGTTCTGATTAAATCTACTTAGGTCTTGAAGCCTTCAATCAAACCAAACCTTTGTAGTCAGAATTCGCTGTCTGGCAAATATTTATTCAACAAAGGAGACCCGATGTTTCCGTAAATAGCTTCTAATACGATAACAACAATAATTGGTTCAATCGAAAGCCAGCAGAGAACTATTATGGAGGGTCGTTCGTAATCCTCTTAAGTTAAGACTTTTGGTTCCCATAAAATATGGTGAGGGCACAACTTTGCCTTGGTAGAAACTGGATCATTTCGAGTCATGTAAAAAGCCGTATCAAGAAATATTTAGGGACGTCACTGAAAATTTTGTTTTATTTCCAAAAAATACAATTTTACACAAAGCAAGTTCAGGAATATTGTCTTATAATTGTTTTTATAATTTAGGCAAATATTTTGCAAGTTTTTTATAAAATCAAATCGAATTTCGCTCACAAAAATTATCGATGGAAATATTTTTACAAATATTTGACCATCAGTTAATATTTATAAAGTAAATATTTCCATCGGATACATGCGGGTACATTCTCTAAGTAGGATTGATAAAATCGAACGCCGGCTCACTGGCGTAGCAAGCACTTACAAAAATTCGTCGACTGACTAACGTCCTCCGTAGCTCAGTTGGTAAGAGCATTCGCCCGGATAGCGAAGGGACGTGGGTTCGAGTCCCACCGGATGACACAGTCGATTAATTTTTGTGAGCGAAAATCAATTTAATTTCGTAAAGAATAGTGTCTTCTTATGTCCAAGCACAAACAAGTTGCCTCATGGACACGGTTTCATTTTGAATAAGTAGATTCTTAAGTTTTGGTTAAGTGTACATTTTAGTTCATTGTTTATTTTTGTTAGAACCTTCATTTTTGATTTGTTTGCTCAAACAAATTTCTTTATACTACTAACAGGTATAAAACTACGCCTACATTTATTTAGAATAATATTTAAAGTAAAAAAAAAACTTAAATTATTAAAAATATTATACATACATAATTAACTCATTTTCACAACCCTATCCAAATATCCAAATACATCTCTAAGGCAGCTTTTTGCAATGACAACATAGTTATATAATATTTGGAGATACGCATAACGCTGATGTTTTATGTTGGCAAAACCGATTTCAGAGGCTCAAGTCTGTTACATCCGGGCCACTGCTTCCGGGGGATATTACTTTTTGAATGTTTAATGTGTTTTTTGTATATTATCTTATATATGTTATGTAAAAATGACGATTTGGTTGTGCCGATAAATCTTAACATCCAGTATTGAGACGCTAGTTTACGAAAAATAGTAAATTTTATCATGACATAAGTAAAAATTTGTGGAAAAAGCTTATGTGTAATTTTAAAATTATTATTATTTACCTTCTTTATTGATGTTATTATTAATTTATTCTTCAATATGATTTCTAAATTCTTCGGGTTGCGGTATTAGGTTTTTCTGTCCTGAAATAACTCAGACACAGACTCAGGAAGTTGGTGGTGTTCGCACCTCCGCGCCCCGCAAAGCAAGTTAGGCCGTTGGTCTTGCGTCTGATATCTCTATGGTCATGTCGGACTGCCGTCTCACCGAATTATGAGAGTGAAGGAACACAGAGTGCACCTGTGTATTGCGCACACACTTGTGCACTAGGTATAATATCTCGCGCGGTTTGTGTCATCAGCCGAACGATCCTAATAGCGGCGGTAGGATCTGTTAGGTGCCGCCTGGTAGCTTCCACCTTCCCACCGGAGCCGAACAGCTTGCTGTGTTCCGTCGGCGAGCACCAGAACCTTCTGGGTAAGCTCGCTCTACCGTCGACTCTGTCTACGCCACGTCTGGTTTAGTATAGAGTCAAGAGCGAACCCATTTAAAAAAAATCTGGAATTCATTTCACATTTTTTGTGTGTGTTGAAATACACAACGATCCTTAGTCAAGGTATACGACTATGTAGAAGAATCTACCCAAATCTCGAGTCGTCGACCCGTATTTACATTTGCGGCGCAGTTGTACCAAAAAGCTGAAGTATTTGCGTACCTTTGCAATATTTCCCTTCCGCCAGAGACGGCAAACATTTGGCCAGTTTAATCAATATTGAAAAAAATGTTTGCCTCCCCTGCGACAAACAAGTGAAATTGAATGTGCCAGCCGAAAGATATTACGATGTTTGCTCCAATGTTTAGACTCTAGTGATGGGTAGTATGTATTAGTATTTTAGTGCGGTGCTTAAGCTCTGTGAAATGTGTGCCGTGTACAGCATTGAAAATAGTTACAAATGCTTTTTGGTGATGGTTGTAAGTTACGAACTTGAGTGCAGTTGTGTGACTTGAAATAATAAGTAGAACTGAAAATTGATGATGTTTTTGATTTGTCATCACATACTTGAAGATCATGTCATAATAACACAAGAAGTTTTTTAAGTTATAGTACTTTAAAGACCTATACAGATAGGTCTTATAAGTCTTATAAAATAAAACAATAAATTCTTGTATTATTATTCGCAGTAAGAACCTTTTGTCTAGTAGGTCTGATTTAGCTCATTACTACAGCATAAATACTAGGACTACATGACGCATTGTTTGACTAAAATAATATAATTAATTTTTAATATTATTAAAAACAAAAGGTTATAAAAATGTGTTAAATAATAAATTTGAAAAAAAAAAACTCAAATAAACGTTTCGATGACGGCGGCAATATTATTATAAACTTAGTACATCACTAGTAAAAAGTTAATGTTTGGTATGTCTGTTTGTCAACTAGTGTTAATAAAATCAAGCCATCAAAACTACCTCATGCAGACAGACAGATCAAACTTATGAATATGTGACAGTCCACGGGAAAAGGTGCTTTACGGCCGGTTGTCGCTTACGACGTTTTTGTTCTTCCAAGCACGGCATTACTATTGATAATGTAAACAAAAATGTCTTAAGCGACAGCCGGCCATAAGGTATTTTTTGCTGTGGATTTTCATAGCTTGTAGTATGTGGGAATCGGTCCACGAAAGTGCTAATAGAGCTGCTTAGTAGCTACATAACTGTTTAGTAATCCCCCCTTTAAAAGAGATCTGGTTGTTCTAGTAGGTAGCCGGCACGATGGCTTGTATCTACACGAGTTCTTATACCGGGTCGCGCCGAGTTTCTGGGTTTTTCTGTCTTGAAATAACTCAGAAACAACTCTGGAGTCAGAAAATTATAGTATACTGCTTAATGCTAAACAGTTATCCTCTGTTTCCTAGTTTCGGTATATCCTGTATTTTAAGAGACATCACCTGCCCTTGATAAGTGTAGTGCATTAGCACTTATAATTAACTTATTTTTTATTACATTTCTAGAGAGCAATTGGACGTCGAGTAGAGTAAAAACAATGTTTAGTATTGGTTTTGCGTGTGTGTGTCTGTGATTTTAGTTTTGATTTAGTGAGTTTAGTTAGTAATATTGCAAATTAATCTTAAGTTTTATAAAAATAACCTAGTTTTTAGTTTAAAAAGTTAAGATCTTCATATAGCTACAAACTTTTTTTGATAATATTTTTGACTTTTCTCATTTTGATAGAAAAACTGCTTCTAAGATTGTTCCATTAACAATCTGAATTACAAGTTTTATTAAAGACACGATGAGATCTCGTAAAAAATAAGAGAACGCTATCAAATAAGAGCAACTTAATTTTGAGTCGAGATCATGACTAATCTCGTGATTATGCCAAAATCTATATAAAGAACCTTTTGCTGATTCTACTCACAGACCGAATTTAATTTAGAAAATCTACAATTTGGAGTCCTGCGATTTCGAGAGAATCTTATAATGCTTTTTAGAGCATTGATTGGAAACTGGGTTTCATTTCGTTCGTCAATGAGTAATCTAATTTGGATAAATAAAATCTAGAATTAGACGACTTGATGTGAATACGATTCGCTGGAAAAGAATTCATTAGGCTCCTTACTGGACAAAGAAAATATGTATAAACGAAAAAGAAAAACATCACGGTAAGTAAAGGCCTGTAATCACATTTTAGTCTGGAGTACACTAACACATGTTAAATTTTAAATCAGTCGTCGTAGTTAAGGTAAGGTTTAGCATTATTTGTCATATTTTGTTTGGGATTTCTGTCAAATTAACTGTCAATGTTTACCGACTCTAAGGTCTCAACTCGAGTCTCAGACGCCTATGTTGAAATTCATTATTTCCAAAACATTAAAATAATGTCATTGCTTTATTTTTTTTATCAATGCACAAGTCAATGCACTTGAAAGCTATCACGATTTTAGTTTGATAGCTATATTTGCATGCCTGATTTAAAAGCAATTGAGTTAGACAGCGGTAACCTTGCCGTAGGCACAACTTAATTAATACCTAAATAAAGGTAGAATTCATTAAAGGACTAGGTATTTATTATAATATATTACTATACATTGAAAATTTGGTTTGAACTAGAAAAAAATGTAAAGGTTAAATGTACAGTGGTCAGCACATCAGGCATTTTTGTTGCAAAATCACCCCTATGACCACTGCATAAGATACAACAGTGTTTACCTTGATGTGCTATCGTCTGTATAAACAGAAAACTAAGGAGATATAATATTAATACCCAGAGCCCCAGACAGTTTAGGTATATCTGCGGGATCCCAATAAAATAATTCAGTCTGAATATCGTATTTCGGGTATGCCTAGATTTTAGGAATTTGTTTTGGCCTTTAATATATTCAAATCATTTGTACGGTTTTACTTTGGATATGACTTTGTTTAGTTAGAAGTTGCTTGTCAGAAGTTTTTCGCAAAAAATATAATTCGATATTTTATTTTTATTTTCTTTACTCTGTAGTTCTGTACGTAATTTTAGACTTCCTCGATTTGAAAAAAAAAACTCTTTATTAGGCTATCTTATAGTTAAGGTCAGTAAATATAGTACGTGCCAGATAAACGTGCATAAAAGGTCATTCACCTTGACAGCTAAAACCTTGTGTCTCGTATCATTTGTTTTTCCAACTAGCGATTATTACTGGCGTGCAGTGGTACACGGGTGACGGTCTGCAGGGGTGACGGGTCAATGACTTTTTATGCACCGTTAAATGGCACGGACTATAGTGATGTACCGAGTGACTAGTCGGTACACCACTATTTACTAGTTTGTGGTTGACCATATTTGTGGTCGGTAAAAATGCCGAGAGGTTAGGCAATCGCCCGGTATGCAAGAGACGCGGGTTCGATACCCGCCCCTGGTGGTTAATTTTTTCAAGTGCAAATATCTAAAAATTAGATTGCAAAGTGAATGCTTTTCACTTAAAAACAATATTGAGTCGGTGACTAGTCGGCTAAAACCGCTGATTAGTCGGTCCGTTTTTTACTCGTATTAATATGCTTAAAAATTTAAAAGGAAGTGATTGTAATGAAATTGAAATCTTTACTGTTATTATTTTTAATAGTATATGTTTTTAGTTTTTTTTAGTGAAATTAGCTCACTTTACCGCAAGAGTGAATAGGTTTTAACTAGGCAGATATGAATCGCCCCAGACCGTGTCTCTACACCTTACATGTGTGATTAGTATGGCTACGGTCAAATACCTGTTAACACATTGAGCGCCATGGTGGTCACCGGTGACCCCCAAAACAATATAATTCTATTGTGTCTAGTTCCGTGGCAGTCAAAGGCTTAAGAAAATAATTAAAAAAAAACTATCCTACCTACTATGTATAAGTGATAGGTATGATTATTTGTACATACTAAAACTAAATATAACATTGACAGCTATTTGTTTTCCTAACAAAATTAAGAAAATAGGTTATTTTTCGGGTTATAGAACAACTTATATAATTTTAAGTAATTTTGCTTTGTCATTGAGGTTTCTATCATCGTCAGAAAATTAAGACTGAATCAGATAACAAGTTTTACGAACTGTCATTATTAGTTTCCAACGAAACTTGTTTTTTAGTTACAAATATATTCCAGGCCATTCTAACTTCTACAACAATTTAAATCGGCGAGAAGAAAAATAAATCTCCGTGGAAAAAGTCCGTATCTTTAGATAGAAAATTAATAGTTTCAACAGTACCAAAACACTTGCAGTAGCGGAAATATATTACTTTTGGGGTCTTAAAAATCGTTTCTAGAGATTTCTAGTGCTAAGGATTTTCCCAGCGTTCTCTGTGGAGCACTGGTTCTCAAACTTTAACCTGTCAAACCCTATAAGAGCCGCGAGCGGGTTGATAACAATTATTTTCTATTGTGTCTGGAAACATGATATGTGAAGGTTTAAAGTGATTCAACCCTAAATACACGTAGCCTTCTATTGGTTTGTACTTGAATGACATGATCAATTGATCATATCAATAACGACCTCGGAAGCTCAGTTAGAATAGCATTTGTTTAGATCACGAAGAGTCGTGGATCGGAATGAAAACAGTAGATAGTTTTGGATTGTAATATTTACATTCGTGAAATTTTCAAAGAAATTGTTTCTTTAATTATACAATCACTTGATAATATTATAATTGTTAAGCTAAAATAAATCAATGACTAACCACAAATAATAATTTAAGTTTGTAGTGTACCCACGCGTCGACATGTGCAGTCAAATTTCGTCCATAATATTGGTAAGTACCTGCAACAAATAAGTTTAATTATTATTATTATTATGATCTACGCAAATGATCTTGTTAGAATAAGAAAAGTTATTGCAAAACACACAGAGGAAACATTGACAATTCTTATTTTTGTTCATATTACTATAGCATCTTATAATATTTTCGCGCAATAGCAGGTGTCCCGTTAGAATCCTCTATTCCGCGCATTTTTTCGAAGCGTTAATATTTGGGGCGAACAAATTTCTAATAATTAAATATAATAAAAGTTTTCAGGTTTCAAGTTTTGGCTTTAAATTGATTTCACATTGCAATGCCTGCTTTACATGGGATCGTAAAAAAATTTGAGAACCACTGTCACCGTGTACGTATAAAGTGCCTTGTTACTTTTATCTCTGTAGCCGATAAATAAAACGCACACATCCAACACCTGACTTTGATAACGAGACCCAGGATCGGCGTCAATACTACTGGTCCGCAAGATTGGTATCAATTGCTCTGAACATCTCAGATCCTGCATTTGCTGGGTTATTCGTGTCACCTAAAGCAACAATGTTGAAATACTGTATTCGTGACAGGGTATCTGCTGAAAGTGCTGAGTTGCTGTTTTTATGTTGGACTTTATCCTAGCTCTACGTGATAGTGATTGAAGTCCAACGCTAGATCAATCAAGTCATGAATGTTTATATGTATTTAAGTATTTCTATCCGTTATCCTAGTCACCATAGCACAAGCTCACGCTTAGTTTGGGGCTAGGTAATTGGTGTGTTTGTTGAAAAAAATTATTTTATTTATTTATTTAATCATGAACAGGTTTTCTTTACTGTGATTTAAGTACTATGAAATCTCAATTTTTCATTGTAATTTACGTTACATTTAAAATTACCTCTGCACTTTAAAAGTAGAATTAAAACTTACCAAACCACGGCGTAAAACATTTTGCCTCCGCGAAAATTTTGCGCCAGCATTAAGTCCTTTTTTACTTGAGCATTTGTATTGTAAATAGGCTTTTAAAATGCAAACCCGATTCATGGGACGTTCGGAAGCTTTCTTGGGTAAGAGCCACAGGCGATGGGAAGGTATATTGAAAGATTTAGCCTGAGGAGTTATGAAGATATCTCATGTTTTAAAGATGTCTTGGGGTGTGCTGGGAGCGGTAATAAGCACCTGAAAGTGTAAGAAATTAATGTAAAGGGAAAGATGTCTTGGGGTGTGCTGGTGAGCGGTAATAAGCACCTAATAGAGTAATGTAAAGGGAAACTGACGTTATGACTAACTGACATATCAGCGCACAGCGCAAATTACTGGGATCAGAAATTGAAACTTTTGCACTATGCTTCCTTTTATAGTGTAGGTGAGCACTAAAAGAGGATTTTTGAAAAAACGCTTTACGAGGGGTAAAAGTGGAGGTAAGTTTGTATGAAACTCCGTCAGTTTTTAAGCTAAATCCGTAAAAAATATATTTAGATATTCGGTTATAAATTCACTGCCTCCTTGGTCTAGTGGTCAGCCCGCTAGGTACCATCCATGAGGTCCCGGGTTCGAATCCCGGGTCGGGCCGAGAGTTTTTGAGTTTTTCTGTCTTGAAATTACTCAGACACAGCTCCGGAGTCAGGAAGCGTGGTGTTAACACCCCCGTGCCTCGGAAAGCACGTTAAGCCGTTGGTCCTGCGCCTGATCTCTCTACGGTCATGTCGGACTGCCGTCTCACCGAATTATGAGAGTGAAGGAACAGAGAGTGCACTTGTGTATTGCGCACACACTTGTGCACTATAATATGTCCCGCGCAATTGGCTAATCTCTGTTGAGATAGGCCGCCGTGGTCGAAATTTGGCTAGGAGGACATTATTATAAATGTACAATGTGGTATTTTACGGGCACGATTCGTGCACAGTTCAAAGCACGACCACCCGAAAATAAGGATTTTTTAAAATTTAACTTCTAAGGGGATGAAAAGGGGGGTAGAAGTTTGTATGAACAATTCGACATTTGCGCGGACCAAGATACGAGAATAGGCTAAGTAGTTTTGCATAATACTATAAACATAACAAGGGGCAAAGGCATCCTAAGGCACTGTGTGTGACAATTGTGGGTTATGTCAGTATATAGAAGAAGCGCAACTCAGTTGACTAATGTCGTAGCCTCTTTTAAAAATTTTGCAAAAACTGTTGACACAATTACACACAACAGTTTAGTAAAACAGATTTATATTCCTTCCACTGGCAAGTTAGTACCTTTAATAAATTTTGAGCTAAGTTATTTTCAACCTAATTGAGTTAGTCTAGATTTAATGTTGTGGTAGCGGCTGGGTTCGCCAGGAGCTAGGTAGTAGCAAAATAGATAGTAACACTAAATATATAGTTGCTTAACTCTATCTTTGCAACGTTCCCAAAGTAATATTTATATTATGTAATATTATAAAGAGAAATATTTATTTGCCGGGATACAGGTACATTTAGGTCCTTATATTTATGATAGTCCAGTACATTCCGCCAATAAAATGGTATGCAAATTTATCATTCAGTCTGATAATTACAGAGCGGTACAATATTTGCATGTATTATAGTTATTTTATTAAAATAATTATTGTGAGATTAATTCTAACAAGTGAGATATTTGTGTCTTTTCCAAATAAATAGTTAATACCTAAATGAGAGGTACATACCTACTAAGACAATTAAGTGTCTAATTATTCCGCCTCTGGCAATCGTAATCCTGAAACTGGTTGTCCTGAAAATCGTACAGCTTTCGAATAAGCATCTCAAAACGTGCTTACTTATTCGGTGATTTCATTTAGTCACCAAAACATATATATTTGGATTTTTGCTAACGTGTTTTCATAATCTGAACATCATTTAACCATTAAGATCTACGCTAATTTGAATTTAATTCAAGCGTCAATGAATCAACACTTGCAGCATCGCAGATTTTTCAAGTTAGCATTAATGCTTCATTCAAGAGCAAAAACAAGTATATTTCATATAACATAACGACGTCCCTTACACGACAACTCCATTCGCATAAGCCTGTCACTCATTAGCATATGTAACCCTCCCGCCATTTTGTGAATTCGGCCATTTTGTTAATTAAAGTCGCAGCCATTTTTTCCCATTCCGTGCAATTGTTTTTAAAGTTATCTTAGCGTTGGATATGCATATTCACGCTGACATTTTGTGGGAGTTTTTTTTTTGGAATAGCATTTTATGGTGCCAAACATTTACGGCCTTATTAAAAAAGGGTCAGGTTTAAGCCAGGACTAAATATTAACAGACAAATTAGAAATAAATAACGTATTCGTGTACCCAATAGAGAAACGCTTTTCTGATTAGTCAGCTTATATAAAGTCCTGGTAAACCTGGTACTAAGTTTTTTGTAATAAGAGGGATATTGTCACTGGCAAAAAGACTAGACAAAATGGGTATTTGTAATAATAAGCTGAATCATATAGAATTGATTTCAGATTGCCTTTTTGATACTGAATTAATCATTAATCACGTTAAGATAGGACTTCTGATATTTTGGTTGAATTGAACATCACTAGAAACGGTGAAAAATCCGCATGATTTTGAAGCAGTTAAAAAATACTGGAATGACCGTGACTTTCTTACCAGTATTGATGTCAAAAAATTTATTCAAGGACCACCTTAAGCATTAAATACTATTAACTATCACAAATATCACACATGTAACGCAACATAACGTATTCCGGGATCGTTTTGAATCCGTAAGTCGCAGCTCCGTCGGATTTTCAGTGAATAAAAATAGCCGAATATATCGAGGTCCCCCGGGATAGCCAATAACTCTGCGCGGATTTCCTGTGTACCTATGGAAATGTTCAGCCCTACTACCTTTAAACGGTTGTTTAGAGTCGATAGTTTTGCTGTCGATGAAAATCTAAACAGACATGGGAAGTTCGTACGGTCACTTATAGAGGTATAGGGATAGCATCTAACTAATTGACAGTAACTAAGTACAGACAAGGTCTCTGTCCTAGTTCAGACATCCCAAAGGAACGTCATCAACAAAAACTCTGGGATGTCCCTCTTGCGAGAGAGACCTTTAATTCTTTACTTCAAAATTCCGTCAGTGATTGTTATCGTGCTAGGCTCTTGGCAGTTTCCTACACAGATTCAGGCCACTGGCTTCATGCTTTACCTTCTAAAAATCTGGGCACCCTTTTTGATAGTGAGTCATTCCGGGTGTGTGTGGGTCTACGCCTTGGTACCCCTATTTGTGAAGTTTTTACGTGTCCTTGTGGCAAGGAGGTCGACAAATATGGTCTCCACTGTCTTTGTTGCCAGCAAAGTGCTGGGCGTCTCGCCCGCCACGCTACTCTTAATGACGCCATCAGGAGAGCTCTTGCCAGCATCAATGTTCCTTCCACGTTGGAACCACGTGGTTTGGTCCGTGATGATGGCAAGAGACCCGATGGCCTTACGCTCATTCCCTGGGAGCGGGGTCGGGCCTTAGTTTGGGACGCAACTTGCGTTGATACTTTGGCCCCATGTCATCTCAGGGAGTCAGCCTTAAAAGCTGGAGCGGCGGCGGAGTTAGCTGAAAACGCCTAACGTCGCAAGTATGCATCACTTGCAAGTGATTATGTGTTTGCGCCGTTTGGCGTCGAAACTTTTGGACCGTGGGGGCCATCCGCTAAATTACTTTTTGGAAAAATTGGTCCTAAATTAAATACTGTTTTGGCAAATAGTAAAGCTGGCTCGTTCCTCGCTCAAAGGATAAGTATAGCCATCCAGCGCGGTAACGCAGCCAGCATTCTCGCCTCCTTGCCTAAAGGACACGGGTTTAATTTTGATTAAGTAGGTTTTAAGTTTATTTATTTTTATTTCATGCATGTCTTTGTTTTTCTTTTCTTTTATTAAATAGTACAGACTAAAGACTGACATTTAATTTGACAGTTCGATACGCAACTGCAGGGCAGGAGTAAACAAATGGTAGAATTACGGCGACTAGATTCAGGAATGAGTATATACGTATGGGATTGTAACTTATTTCACACAATAATGCTTAGTCCACAAGCATGACTGGTAGATATGTCACATGGTTTTTCAGTCCACTTTTTTTAAATACATACAGTGCAATAAAGCATAAATAAATCAATCTGTCTGCCTCCATCTCAAAAAGTCAAACGTGGCTCCTTTTTATTCCATGTGTACTGCGTAATGTATTATAAAACTATTATAAAACTTATATTAAGTTACTTTTGTCCCAAAAAATACTTTACTTTTACTTTTTTTTTCACAAAGACATATCATGTAGCGATGAAAAAGACATTCCAAATTACCTAAATAATGATTCAACATTTGGGAGCATAAACCAAACATAGATTGTGTCAATAATTGCCAAAGATTCCAGAATTATTTATTTTTTAATTTAAAACCGTGAGCGTTTATTTTGATTGAGATCGACGGCGTTGATTTTATCAGAACATTTATTTACAATATTGGTTTGCTCGAATTTAGTGTGACGTGAATTGGAAAAATGCGACCGTCTGGCAGCCATTTCATTTGCAAGATTATATACAAAGGTATGTTGATTTACAATAAAAACTTTTTCATTATAAAGATTCATTCGTCAATTTAAGTCACGAAAAGATACGACTTTAGCCACCGCAGCCAGTTCATTTGCCATAAAACTGAATCCAACTATCACTGGTACTCGCAAGATGTTGAGCGATTATTGAAAAATCGATAACCGACCAATTCCGTCCCCACATTCTGATATGCTATCGATAAAAATGCTAATACACATCCCTTCAAGGAATGATTGCATTGGACGCCCCTAGCGTCTTCAGGCTAAGTAGGTATGAGAACCAACACAATGGAGTGTACTTCTTTAGGGTTTTTTGCTAGAATATTCTAGCTTTTCCTAGGGAGCGTCAAACTTGATATTAAGTACCGAGTTACTGAATTTCTTGAATTGTCGCACGGAAAACTGTCTAGAGTCTAGACATAGTTCAGACGACGAAATTCTCATATTCTATTCACGTCAAGTTCGGAAGGGTAAATTACTGTGATCTGTGGTAGCTTTCGTAGGAACTTTGAGATAAATACGCATATAAGTAATCCTAACTAAATGCGAAAGTAGCTTTGTCTGTGTGATACGAAATTACGCCTAATCTACTGAACCGATTCAAATGAAATTGGAACAGAGAAAGGTTGAAACTCTGGTAAGCACATACCTAGGCTACATTTTTCGCGATGTTAAAACATCAAGGGGTGAACTGCGGGATGAAAGTTTGTATATATTGCAGGCGAAGTCGGGGGGAACTGCTACTGCTGCTACATAATTATTACCAATAAAAGATATGGAAAAGGACAACATCATGCTTATTTCTAAAAAAAATGTGATTGATAGTATTAGACTTACATTAATTGCACTAGGAAACGCCTTACAGAAACAAAACCAAAACAGTACTATGTTTCGAACATTCAACTGACACTTCAAGAGATAGTTAAGTATCCAGTTGATTATCTATTACTGATTAACGGCAGACAATAATTTATAACTTCGAAGTTTTAGCAACAATGTACTATGGCTATATTGCAGAATCGAAAAAAAAACTATTGACATAATATAACACACCTATTCTGTTTACAAGAGGATCACCTTACCCAAATAAAGGTGTTTTAATTAAAAACTCTTGTATCGATCACACCCGAGTCCGGGTAGGATCCTCGCTGATCCAGGCTTAGTAGGATGAACCGCTCAACTGCTCAAACACCCAAACTTATGATAATGGGAGCCCTACACAAGGACAACTCAACACAGGTAGCAAATAAACTCACCAATCCCGACTTTAACTCAAAGCAATAAGGATAAACGAAGGATTACAGGAGGACATCAAAAACTCGTAATATCTAGAGTTCTGTTAACAACACACCGAAATGACACCGAAGGATTCTTTATTAAAATTTATTCAAATGTCCCTTAGGTGTGTGAGTTTCCTGCATCTGTTTAAGCGATACGACAGCGTTTAGTAAAGCCTCCGTGACATGGTCAAGAGATTCGAAATTCGAACCCTAGAATAAAAGTAAAAGTAAAGTTAGCCTATTCGATCTCACTGCTGGGCAAAGGCTCTACGTCAACTATGAGCTATACTCCACCATGTGAGCTCGATACGTATTGGTGAAGAGGTGTCTGTTAGGCAAGTGACGAACCTTGCAGTCAGATGTTATAAAGCCGCCCTAGGGTTTCTGACTTGGATAAATTACTAATATGAACAGCTTGCCTCGACTGACTGCCTCACTACCTCGTTGGTCTAGTGTTCAGCACGCTGGGTACTATCCACAATGTCCCGGATTCGTATCCCGGGTCGGGCTTTGAGTGTTGGGTTTTTCTGTCTTGAAACTCAGACATAGCTGCGGAGTCAGGAAGTTGGTGGTGTTAACACCCCCGTGCCTCGGAAAGCACGTTAAGCCGTTGGTTCTGCGCCTGATCTCTCTACGGTCATGTCGGACTGCCGTCTCACCGAATTATGAGGGTGAAGGAACAGAGAGTGCACCTGTGTATTGCGCACACACTTGTGCACTATAATATCTCCCGCGCAGTTGGCTAATCAGTCTAATCACTATTGAGATATGCCACTGGAGTCGAAAATCGGCTAAGGAGGACATTATTATTATTAATATCAACAGATTTTAGTCGGGACCAACTGCTTAACGTGACATCCGAAGCACAGAAATTATATGATAGACGTCATTTTAATAGTCGAAATGGTCACCCATCTAATCACAACCGCGACATGGGTTGCTTAACTTTTTCTCTAACCCCTAGAATTATAATTCCCACACATAAATTGCACAATTGAGGTGCTTGTGGCGCAGTGGCGGCAGCGCTTTGGTAGTGATACCAAAGCTAAGCAACCCACGGCCCGGTCGTGATTGGATGGGTGACCATTCCGACCATTTAAGTGACGTCCATTAAAAGAATCTCCGTGCTTCGGAAGGCATGTTAAGCAGTTGGTCTCAGCTAATTTTTGTTGGTACTAGTCGTTAAGCCTAGTCAAAGGCCCTAGGGCGGCTTGATATCATCTGATAGTAAGGTTTCTCACTTGCCTTACAGACACCCCTCCACCAATCCACACTGAGCCACCGTGGCTCGTATGGCTCGTACCTCCTCATAGTTGAGGTGAGGCCCTTTCCCAGCAGTGGGATCTAATAGGCTGACATTACTTTTTTACTTTAATTGCACTATTTCAGGTTAGAATCGACTTATTTGATAGTGCGAGCTCCAAAGTCAAATTATTACATTGTTATTTACAGAACAGACTGTATTAAAATATTCCAGTTAATTCTGGGCTTTAAAACTCAAGGTGAGTCGAGATGAAGAGTTGAAAAACATTTAATTGTTTCCTAATCGAGCCGACCTTTCGCATCATTAACCAAAAACCCGCTAACACAATTTAGGGCTGTCAAAATTAACGCTCAATCAATTGCGAAGGAATTAAAAGCCTTTTATTAAACGCCCAGGTAGGAATAAAATTGGCGAAATTCATATTTCAAATTACAACAGTAATTCCAACACATTTCGCCGGCGACTCCTAATTTTCTTCTTTGATTCCTCCGTCTGTATTCACCCTTGACCCATCATTTGTTATTATTAGCTATTCCGTTTCCATCACACGAAAGATCAAATCTATTTCGAAATATACATTGTGAATTGTACCCTATTCATGTTAACCCAAGTCATCTATTCCGCGTTGCACCGCGGTGTTTCTAACGTTGAGGATCCAGCCTTTTGGTTTCCAGCCTTATATAAATGCTAACAAAATGTCGGTTTCGCGTGATATCGTATACTTATCGTACTTTTACTATTTTGCATACATTACCCATTGGTATGCATATTCTTTAGTCAGTGAGTTACCTATTTTATGTGTTGTATTACATGTTTCCTTATTCAGTCTTAATGTTTACTCGTCTAACCATTGCCGTCGTTATAATTTATGACTGTTCTAGTTTCTTGGTCTAGTTTCAGGAATAGAGTCAATTCAACTTTATTTAAATTACTGACGTTTATACACATTTTACTGCTGTACCTCAATTGAGGGAACTGCCCAATTTCGTACTGAAGTGCTTCCATTGGAATTGACTAAGTTTTTATGGCGTGATTTTTTAAGAGAATCCCAGATGAGGTAATAATTTTGTTTCATTTGAATATGTATTCAACTGCGATACGGCTAAAATTCCCTTTCCACTTTTCAAATTCAATCGTGCCTCGATCAAATTTTCAAATTATACCTCTCAAAGGTCTCCCGACATTTACTCAACCAGTAATTCAATATAATGGGTAATTAATGGTGTCGACAGTAAGTTAAAGTGGCAAGTTAAAATTTGAGCCTGGTGTTAATTTATCTGAGGTTGTTATTGGTTAAAGTTTGCGGCAAAGGTGAAACCTAAAATTGTTTTAAATTTTGATTGATTTGACTTGGCAAAAGCATACGATTGCGTTTTGATGTTATTGTTTTCGTGGTTGCGAACTGAAGCCTTAAGCTTTTTAATCGGGTTTCCTTTTATTCGAACATTTTTGTTTCTTATTAACCGCAGTTAACATATTGAAAAGAGAAAAGGCGAAGGTCTTCCTGGGATGCGTACTTGGGCCAGTTTCCAAATTGTTATTTACTCTGCTCCTTTCTAAAGGCTACTAAACAAAACTGTGTGACTTTGCGAAATTCTTAGTTGGTTTCATTGGATGACCACCAAAGCCCGCTAAGCAGATTGCTGTGTTTCGTCGGTGAGTGGCAGTGCCAGAACCTTCTGGATGAGCTAGCTTCACGGTCGACTCTGTCTAGAGTCAAGAGAAAACACATTTTAAATATAAATAAAACAGAATGGTCAAAAAACAAGATTCTGCATGTGTTTCAAAATAAAGGAACCTAGAGTTTTACTAATTGCATATTCTGATATCCCTGAATATTTTATCATCCGAATAGGAGATGTTGATTCTTACCGTAGCTATATTCGGGAAAATAGGACGGTTTCTTATTTTGAGTTTCGTTGTGAAAACTAAACTAAAATCAAACTTGTCTACACTTGGCAAGTAATATGCATAATCGTCAGCCCCGGCTCTGTTCGGGTCTTCAGTACAAGTTACAGTTTCCCAGGGTTGGTCATGATAAAATTGTGAGAAATTATGCAAATATAACCAAGAGAGAACTTCGGGGTGTGATTTGAACATCGCCCTCGGAATCTTAGAAGGATGCGTGAATTGGGGTATAGTCATACACAAAAACATCAGAAATGTTAGTAAAGTAGAAAGTGTTAAGGTTTTTGTAAAGAAGAAAGGCGATAACGCCAGAAGTTTCGAAATTCAAGTTTTACCATGGGTTTTACCATCTCTGAGGTCGCGGTTCCTATTCCTCAGTCGGGTCAATAGAGAAAACCACATTTTCTTTAATATAGATATACCATATTATTTTCCTGGCCTGGGTGTTGTGATACTACCGCTGTTTGTGATTTCCATTCCAAAGTGCTTTAGCAATCGAATCGTGAAATAATAAGAAAAACCTCGCGTAATTGAAATAATAGGTGCTAGTTGGCAAATATTACACGGAAAATTCGACTTCCAATATAACAATTGTCTTTAACTAATCTCACTAAGGAAATTCCTGTAATTTACATACAAGATTTGCTTAGCCTACCCCTTGACAGTCAGTTTGAGTTTATATCTCAGTATAGCAGACTATTCGAGTTTAGATTAACTAACTTGCGAGATATTGTTCCAAGTTAGTTTGTGATACCTGGATAAATTTACATGTGTTAATTTTAGCAAGTACGTATAAAAAGGAAAATTGATCTTTTACTTTTCTGCGTTCTCAAGGTATTTGCCAAATAAAGTATGTACTACAGCGCGAGCATTAATATGTATCATCTGCATTCGATAAGTTTTTATTTCGAAATCCGAAATTTCAAATATTCGACAACTTATTTGTACACATTTCATTGCTTGTGATGACTATTGTGTGTATCTAAATGGTATAAAAGACTATTGTATGTCTCTAAATGTTATAAAAAAATAATGAAAAAAAATCTGCAAATGAAGCAATTATAGTTAAGAAAGCTAATAAATAAACAGCTAAAAGTATTCAAAAACAACCATCGCTTTACTACTCGGTAACAGTACATCATACCTAGATACAAGGTAGAAAAAAAAACAAATTTTGTTCGAGTACCGACATAAAATACATTCCCACTTTGCCAAGCAATATTCCCATACATTTAGTTACCATAACTAAAATGAGGAATGTGACCGATACAATTGACAGATAGTAATAAATTCATTTACGAGACACGATGAAGTTATGAATAATTGATATATCCACCGTAGTGGGGACAGTCAACGAATACGGGCGATAAATTCTCAGTTAATTTTAAATTAGAAGGTTTTATTGGTTCGTATCGTCATGGATATTAGGTACAAATTAAGTACTAAATTGTGGAATTGTTACAGCAAAATGAACACAAGCTGGAACTACCAAAAATAAGTTTTTAGTGTAGTCATAAGATACACGGAAAATAAAAAAAAAAACAACACTAATACGTCTATGAAGTTATGGATACAAACGCTTACCACAGAGTTTGTACAAACAAATAAGTTTTTTCGAAGATATCATTGCCAACGGGTGAAAAAAGATCGTAAAGAATCATGTACACTGGTTTTTAGTTGCTTACGATTGTGTGCAGTATGGAAGACACTCACAGCTAAGGACATCACAGGTTGATATAACTACGAAGAAGGAAGTAACCAAATATTTAGGTTTCTGATCTTAGAATAGCACAAACACTTCTAGGATTTCCGTGGAATGCTACTGCTGCACCAAAAAATAAGTATTTAGATCCTTTTTCAATTAAATAGACGTTTGAACGTATTCTCGCATGATGATATGTGAAGATGCTGCCGAGAATAGGTCATAACTGAGTAGTAACAGCCTATTATCTCTCTTCTTGAAAGTATCTAGATCATAGTGTTTGCAACGAATTCCACACTTTAGCCGTACGCCTGAGGAACGTACCCAGTTTTTGTGGGTGTTCTTAAAGTATAAAGTAAATTCAGCCTACAAAGATCCTACTGCTGGGCAAAGGCCTCACCTCAACTACGAGGAGGTACGAGCCATAGTCCACCACGCGGACTCAGTGCAGATTAGTGGAAAGGTGTCTGTTAGAGCGTTTACACATTATGCCGCTGCTGCAGCGTTTTTCTCGGCGCTATTGCAGATCAGGCTCGTTCGATCAGTCGGACAGAATGGACAGTACAGAGCTTATTGCAGCGTTCTACGTCGTCGTAAAAAAAAGAAAAAGAAGAGCAGTTTGGATCGATCCACCAACTAAACTCGTACATTGGTTGAAAACTGCGGCACCCCTCGCCGCTGCGCCGCTACCGCCGCGGTACATAGACTCGCCGCTGCCGCCACGGCGTCGTATGTAAGGCCCCATCCAATTCAAAGGGGGACTAGCGCAGCGGTGCCGCGGCGGTGGCAGTGCCGCTGCTGCTGCGGCATAATGTGTAAACGCTCATAGGCGAGTGACCAACCTTACTGTCGCATGTAATCAAGCCTGTCAAGGCTTAACGACTAGTATCAACATATATTAGCCGGGACCAACTGCTTAACGTGCCTTCCGAAGCACGGAGATGCTTGTCAAGGACGTCACTTAAATGGTCGGAATGGTCACCCATTCAATTACGCGCGCGCCGTGGGTTGCTTAACTTTGGTATTTCTACCAAAGCGCTGCCACCACTGCGCCACGAGCACCTTAGTTTTTGAAGAATATTAAAGATTTTTCCAGAACAATAACAAATACCATTAATCACATGAGTAATCAAACACATGTATCTGAATGTACATAAACGATTTTAGTAAAGCGAAACACGTCGTGATAAGAAATAGAACTGAAGTCACGCACAGTTCAGGGGCCTTACTTCAAGAGTTATTAGACCACGCGGTATTCAGACAGTCTTACTAAGACTCAGCGTAGTGTAATAAGAGTTAGCCTGTAAGTCTGTCTGCCTGAGATTAGAGATGGGCGATTATTCGAAAAAAATATATCGAATGAATCAATCGACCATTCGAACTATCGAATCTCGATTTAGTACTAATTCGAAAAAAATCGAATAATAATCGACAATCGAATTATAATCTATACTCGGCCCTTCGATACATACGATCGAATTGCCGCGACTGTGCGCACAGGACAGGCAGTGAACGAATGATTAATCGACGCGACGAATGACCATTTTTTCGTTAGTAGTACGGCCTGCGCACAGCGCGCTCCCATTTTGCTCGCCGCATAATCTAAGGACAATTAAATGACTGCAGTCGCTTATCGAATACATTCGATTACAGAGACCATTCGATTAATTTAGTAATAATCGCCCATCGCTATCTGAGATAGACCGTCTCAGTAAGACTGTCTGAATACCGCGTAGTCTATTATCTCCCTTCGGATGACCATGGGCCAAATTCTCGCGCCTTCGATATTATATCACATGCGATATTTATCGAAAAAACATGGCGGATATCACAAAATGTGATAAATATCCGACTTTCTCATACTTCGAGAATACCCAACATCTAATTTTTGTGATATCCGCCATGTTTTTTCGATAAATATAGTATTTGATGTAATATCGAACGCGTGAGAATTGGGCTCCATGTCCGTGTTTTTGAGTGTAGCTATCACGCTTGTTCACGCTATTATGAGTGACAGGGACGAATATAGTCGAATACAACTTCTTACACAGTAGGATCCCAGTCCAAAACTTTATTGACCCTTTGACCTTTACTTTCTATAAATACCTGTGATGCCATATTACGATTCGCACTAAGTTGGAAAATAAAAGTACTTTTCAGTACTTTATAATACTGTGACTTCTCCTAAATCGGAATACCTTAGGCTAGTCTGCTTTAGCAGTTCTGGATAAGTTTCTGATGATGAATATCTTATTAAAAGTTAATTTGATCTTTTTTCGTAGGTAGGCCATCAAGCAAACTTGGTAGATATCGCTTAGAACGGTAAGGAAAGATTTATTTTGGAATAAAATGTTATTTTGGTTAGGTTTTCTTTTCTTTTAAAAAGGTCACAATTAGTTATTACCATGCGATTTTTATTCCTCTTCACAGTACTTAGTACATTTAGAGCTGGTTAAAATTTCGACAATTTGAAATACACTTTATACATTTAGACCTAGACTTAATATACAATTTTGAAAGGGTATACAGTACGGCCGATTTGAAAATGTCATCACTTAATTAGCGCCACTTTTAACTACACGAAATTTCAATACGTCACTGTAACGTTTTTAGCCGATCAATATTTTATAAGATTTTTGCCTTGTTTACATAAATTGTAAAACCTTTCAGTTAACTAATACATTCACTACAACCCACAGATTTTCTATAACAAGAAACACTCAAGGTGTGAGGGTGATTTACATAAATTTCACATTTAAATTACACACAGCCTCCCTCATTCTGCAGTAGTCAGATTTGGGTTTCTTCAGTCGAGAAAATCGGAATCCGCTTCAAGCGTTATGGATGGAAATACAAGGTGTACATATTGTGTTAAATCTCGAAATTTTGATGTAGCAGACCAATGACAGTGTATTAATAAAAGAGGTAGACATGTGACCTACTGCGCGGCGATTCGAATTTGATGCGCCGAGCACGCGTTCGTTTACGTGTTAAATGTCGTATGTGTGCAAATCTGAATGCAAAGTTGAGCATATTGCTAAATTTGAGGCAATCAATTTTCCCGCGCTTATTACATACCTATCTATGTCTTTTTAATGCACTATTTATTTAACATTTTTATTGTTCTGACAGTACTGATTTTTCTACAACTAAGATGATAAATAAATACATAGACATTATTTTAAATATATTAAAAGAGTGACTTATTTCTAGATGAAAAAAATAATTGTTCAAACATTCACTTCGAACCCTGATTTTGTAGTCCGAAGCGCGAAGCACCACAACACCAAGACAGTCGTCTGGTAAATGTTGGTTGTTGGCTTAAGTATTTCTACCAAAGATACTCAGTTGCTGTATTTTATAATATTTTTTTCCTACTTTTACTTTTATTTACCTTTTATACTATTTTTTTAATGAAATATACTATAGAACAAAGTAAAAAAGTTTTTGTGTAGAAGTAATAATAATTACTTAATTAAAATGCTTAGTTTTACTTACAATTTAAGCCTGTCACCAGTTATGACTTACGTGCAGTGTATTAGCTGTCTCTTTCGTACCTGCAACAATAAAAAAACTAATTAGTATTCAAAAGCAAGCACTGTTTGTCGCAAATATTTGCGAGCACGACAAATATTTGATCAATGTTTGGTCAGATCCCTCGATGCAATGTAAATATGCATTTTTGGAAGACAAACATGCACTTTTAATTACACGTTCAAAAACATCAGTTTGTGCTTAGCAGTTGGCTTGGTTGTAAATTATTTAGTTTATTTTTGTATAGCGTACTAAATTGTATTTTTACTCATAGATTGATAACAGGAAATAGTATGTGGAATAGTAGATACCTTGAATTTAAAGTTTGTGAACTAATACATATCCAGAAGCCTTTAGTTCAGATTAGTATTTTTTAAGTTTTTGTTACGTACATTATTAGTACCTTTTTTTCTACTTATTGTATTATCCTTGTTAACATATTATTACAGGAAAATTATTGGCCTACTACAGACAGAAAATACCAAAGTGAATTTCTTCTGAAACCATTTCAATTTTATGTAAATTCAATGTGTCATTTGCATTTTCAAAATTAAAAAGTTCAGAGCGTATTGTTTGACACAAAGTACAGTCATTAACGAAAAAAGCTTATTAAAACGCCGCCACGTGACGAAATCTTACTCGTAATAACCCCAATGCACGATCATTAAATTCATGGGGCCTTTAATCCAAAAGAAATCCACCAGAATCGCAAATCGGGGGTCTTTTGAACAACTTCAAAGTTAAATAACCCTAGAAAGGTTGTTGCGAAACAAAAAACAACACCCGAATATCACACTTGGATCTGTTACAATAAAACCCACTTTCCAACAACCACCTTTGAACTGAAGAAACAAATGCTCAGACCTGCAATTTAGACTGTATTTCCGTTAACATGAGTTACATTTTAAGTTAACAAATATTTAAATTTATTCATGAACACCACCATTCGAATTCAAACTTGACCGCCATTGTTTCAAAGTTGAGTTTCGTTTGGCGCGGCAGTCGTTTGAATCAGGGGTGGCACGCCGATTTTTCACTGTGGCCCGCTGAATGACGTCTGTATATTTTACTAGTTAAGTGACAGATGGGCAGGGGCTGCAAACTATTTATTGTGCCATTACAGCTTGGTTGCCAAATGCCACGTCCTGAGAGCTTGGGGCTGACAGTTCAAAATTGCTCTCAGTCAAACGAGAACAGATTATATATATCAGTTCCGAAAGTTATAGTCCCGTTATTGCTGTTTTTATCTGTTGCGTATTGGCGGGTGATAAAATGGAATGGCAATTTGTTTTATTGTCTCAACCCTGACATAAAATTCAATCTATTTAAGACGTCTGTAAACAGTGATAGTACGGGAAAAGACAGGTTTCTAGATAGGGTATTAGATAAATGAGTTTGAATGAAAACTTGTGTAGGTATTGTAAAATCATCTGGATAAAAGTATAGAACTAAAATTGACGAAAATAACGACCAATCGAAACTTGGTTCTCGAATCAAATCATTTTTATTTTAAGTTACGAAGACAATTTTTTTCGTAATATCAGTATAGTCAGTTGTATAATTGGTCCAGCTAGCTTCCTAATTCACTAATTAAAAGATGCCACTCAACTGACCACTCGAAATGAAGTATTTCTGGATCATTTCAATATCATATCACCAACTTGTCATCATGACATCCTGATTACGACTTTTACACACCAAAATCTGCATCATAAAATGCTACATGTGGGTATCTGTAAAATTGAAATGACAGGCCTCATTATCATGGATTATGTCACGTACAGACAGCATGTCAAATTGAACACTAGCATTTTATATAGTTGCAATACGGGTGGTATTGCAATGAAAAAGTGTAGAGAAATGTGCAGCCGCTGTACATTACTGGCAAAGTGAATGATGTGCCAATCAAATTTAAATCAGTTAATAAACTGTACTGGGATACGGGCGCGTAATCGATTCCAGTATATTAATTTCCTAATTAAAACCAAATGTGATTATTAGAGCCCGTTACGGTTGATGCAACGATATCTGGGGCACAGTGTACTTAAATGCAGTAATGTTATAGTACAGTCGTCGCCAGTACGACTTTACATTGACTTTATATTTTTGTAAAGATGGCCGCTATGTTTAGAGTGATGATATGTTGCCGTCCATATATAGTCTGTCTCATCATTTACAAATACACGGTACAGAAATCTGTCAATATAAAAACTTTTGTTTCATTAATAAGAATACTTTTACAAATTGTTTAATGTAAATTCGACCTTGTTATTAGTAATTACTACTTAGAGCTTATTGTTGAGCAAGCTTGGTCACTTACTTTTCAGAGGAGATTTTGTTATTTTCACAAACTGTGTGATTTTAACATGATGGTTTAACTGTCCCTTTTATACTTTTGTCACAGTGACAGTAAGTAATAATAGGTTCTTAATTTAAGACCCGAGTTTACCGATTTTCAAACAGCCGATAAACCTCAGTTAGTCAGAATAATAGTTAAAATATGTAAAATAATGCTATAGCCGGCTGTTTATAAATTAAATATGTGTTGGTGAACTCGATCCTTAATCAAAAAGGCCTAAAACGTGAACACAGCAGTATTTGATTTGATGGTTACTCCAATGGTTATTGCCCTAAGTTCTTGACAAAAGTCAAGGGTCATTAAACAGTTTTTTATTTCGTTTTTAGCTTATTTACAGTGCGTCCAGTGTGAGTGACCTACTGCAGTCGTGTATACTATATCATTCCCGTTGAATATGCATGATATGACTCAAACGATCATTTAACATAATCTCCTGGCATCTTAATATGACACGGTGAATTATTGTTACTCACCACCAAATTAGGTAGATGGCTTTATTATGAGAAAATCTTTCTACTGGTTTACTGCATTTGGTCAAAAGCTCTTGTAAAAAGTTCTTTTTAAACGTTACCTAGTTTTTAGGGTTCCGTAGTCCGACAAGGAACCTTTATAAGATCGTTCAGTCCGTCCGTCCTAGTCTGTCACAGCAGAATTATCTTCTACGTTTATTGACTGATTTGCATGTAACTTGGTTCAAGTTTTCAAAAGTTCAAAAGTTTTTTTGCCTATACTGTCTAATGTTGTAAGTTAATGGTATGGAACCCTTCGTGCTCGAGTCCGACTCGCAATTGGCCGGTTTTTTTTAATTTTCTGTAGATGTTTCAATAAAGAATCTTCGGTTTACTTTTTATATCTCCATACTCACACTTTCGCGTAAGTAAGCTTTTCTAAACGAACGCCCTAAAGCGAGCGTTTACCGAAATGCAACCAGCATCACTGTTTTATCTCGCCAAAGGAACAAAAGAAAACTCCCCCTAACGTACACTCAAGAAAATGCAAATGTAACGAAACGTATTCCGAAAGAATCAGAGGAAAGATTGCTTCTGGCCAAATCAATTGGCAAAAGCCACTGTAAACTATCCTTTAACATCCCACAAACAAAACTCGTCCTTACATCAAACTAAATACGATTTAAAATGGAGCAGCAAATGCTTACTATCATTTCCACTCCGCCAACCAATAAAGTCATTACCGGATTCTATATTGACAGTCATTAGTTTGACAGTCTTTGACATTTGCAGATACGATTGTTGCGCCACCCTGTATTTATGTCACAATGCAATTATTTCTACGTCATTTGTTGTAACAAAGACAAAATGTACAACGGAAATTGTTTTTGAATGCCCGAATCGCTTTCAAATGTTACCATTTTTTTATACAGGGCGGTTCTCTGAATTTGTGCTTACTTTGATGTCAACGTAAAATATTTACTAAAAACTAGTTTTATTACATTGATCAAAGTATTATATCTGTTAAGGAGTTTTCAGTTATAACAACGTCAAAATGTCCATTACGCAGCGTTCTAAATATCAAAGGGTTGTGTTAAAATGAAAACTCACAGAAAATATTTGAGTCATTCCACGGGTTGACGTTACAAAAATGGAAACTGGTTTGACAACGTGTCAGTTATATGAAATCAAAGCCGATCAGATTTTGTACGAAAAAATACTTCGGATTTTTAACGCACGATCGCATTTTTCGAACAGAAAATTTCCAGAGCTAACGCAAAGATTCCTATGGTATTATAAAAATACGTATTAACAATGTACGTGTTTAATCCTCTTACAGCTAAATACGATAAGCCTAAAGAATTTAAGAAACTAGATTTTGTTTAATAAACAATTTTAGAATATAAAAATTATTGAACTCCTAAGAGTCTGTCTTCATTCAAGACAGGCAAAAGAATCAATTACAACTATAAAACAATATTACAATTACATTTTGTTTGAACAAGCTTTTTAAAATGTGTTATGTTACAAAATCGTCAACATTAACTTAATGCCTTCCAATGAGTAAACTGCTACTACTGCTCACTGCTAACCTTTCAGGTAAATTTTCAATTTGATTCAAAACAAAGCTATGGTCCATTACATTTCAAAGGCTTTCATGCACCAACGAAGCTAAATCCATAATTTCTAAAATGGCCGGTCACCATAAGTTTTGCGGCAGACTACTCTATCTAAAATGCATTTCGCTATCTACTTTGAGGGTAAGTCAAGAATTTTAGTTTCTGTCCCTTTAGGGCCGGGGCTTGACTTCAAGTTGAGCGGATTATACTAAGTCTTGCGAATTGGAATAAACGATGGATGAAATAGTCTGCGACGGGGGAGTTTGTTCTTTAGTTCTGTATTGAAATTGGGACCTTTGTTGAGATTTGCATTTGGAGAAAGATGGGGAGGAAAGGCTTTTAAAGAGTCTTCTCAGTTTTCGTTTAAGTGATTTCTTATTATAAATTGCGGAACCAGTTTTTAACTAAAAAAAATGTTGCGCCAGTACCTATTACCAGTATTTAAACGTATTAATTATGATTTTTTGGTTCGGTTGCTGCACAATGTTACTTTCTTTGACAAATAAAACAGACGTCAACAATCTGTCAAACTCTGTACAAAGATACACTGGTTACAGTAGTTATATCAATGTGGTTAATGCATATGCATGTTACACTTGCCACTTTGTCAGTATCTTGTCTCGAGTATTACGCACACACTTGTGCACTATAATATCTCCCGCGTATTTTACTAATCTCTGTTGAGATTGGTCGCTGTAGTCGAAATTCGGCTAGGAGGACATTATTATCTTGTCTCGAAGCGCTAGTAGGACCATAAAATAAGATGATATGTTTTAGTTCCGCATGGGCCTAAATTTATTGTTTTTACTGACGAACACAACTGGAATTATCTGTTGTAATTAAATAAGTAAGTACCTGAATGAGTTTTGACCTAAGACTTTGATGGTGCTGCTGAGCCTAAAACTGTTGGGTTATTAAAACTATGATAAATGTACTCGTATATATATTTTAATATCATATTAGGATACCTAGTTAGAGTGAGGCCCACTTGCAAACGTCCGGATTAGCTAATCCAGACTTGTGCAAGTGAGTTTTCAACTCAGATAATAGGCCTTGAAGAAGACCGGAATTACGTAGTCGGAGCAAGTGGGCCTAAAGTAGTTAAAAATCCACTCCGCTTTCAGTGGAGCCCCAGCCCTAGAGCACTTTCCACCCTTTGAGGTTATCTTGATTAATCACCACCACTAATTTGAATAGGACAGTAGTTGTTTTGATTTCGTATGAATAGAACCACGGGAGTCAGCCTTGATTAAATACAAGGCTTTCCGGGATTCCTGCTTTGTTAACTCGATCACAATTCTTAATATTAATGTTTAGTTAGGGTCCAAAATATTATTCTTAATTTCAACGCCTCCTAACGTTAAACGTTTGAAAAAAAATTCTAAATCTGAAGGCAAGTTGCCTTCTTTTGACATATGCAAATTGGGGACCCAATATGAGTTTTTAAGGCTGATCCTCGAAGGCAAGATACCTGGCAAGAGATCACCAGGCCGACCCAGAAGAAAATGGATAGATGACATTAAAGACTGGACCAAACTACGTAATTATGACCAGCTAAAAAGAGCGGCTCAAGACCGTATAGGTTTCTACATGCTGACCTCCAAACTTCAATTTGAAGATGGCACCCCATGATGATAAAATCTGAACACATCTGTTCCACTGTACGTACTTTGATAGTGGACTAGCCGATGTCCGCGACTTCATCCGTCTAAATACAGAATTACACATATGTTTGTATATGTGTAATTCTGTATTTAGAATTTAGAAACCCACCTCGTTTTCACCCCGTTTTAGTTTCTAGCCAAATAGCTGAACACCATTTTTATGGATTTAGATTACAATCTGACGAAGATTCAAACCTACTTCCACCCCTTTTTTACCCACTTAAAGAGATGACTTTCATAGTCATAGTCATACGTTTCTAGGCTTCATGTTGGTACATACATAGATCACATATATTAGAAAAGACCCGTATACACTATACATGGCTCTGTAAGAGCATTGCAAGTTACAAATTATAGTATGTAGGTATCTAGGCTAGGTATATATTTTTTTAAATTTATTGTTTTTCCAAAAATATACAGAAATTATACTACACTTATACTACAATAGACTTAAACTAACTTGACATAAAAATCCTTATTTGGCAAACTTTCTTTCGTGCAAAATTTCAAGTGTCTAATCCCAGTAGTTTAAGCTGTGTGTTGATTTGATATGTCAGTCAGTCAATAAATAAGTCCTTTAGTCATTTAGTCAGTTTTCATTTTATATACAGTGTGTCCGAGTTTGGAGTAGCAATAATTTATGGGTTATTTCATCAAAATTTGGCAATAACAAAAAACCCCCCTCTTAAAATGGCAGCCATTTGAATTATTTAAAAAAAAACTATTTCTATGGAAATGGAGTTCCTAAAAGTTATTAAAATGATGCTTTTGAAAGGTTACGGTATCGCCTATTAAGTGAAATAAAGATCAAATCAAAATTATTAACCGTCATAGAAAAAAAAAATGTTAAATAAATCTTGCTTAAATTTAAAACAGTTAGATAGTTTTAAATCCAAAATCAAAATACCATTTTTTTCATTGGGATTATTATGACTTTAAAATTTGATAAATAAAAGGCCCTTAAATTATCCCGGACACCCCGAATATTTTGATTCTTCAAAGTGGATTCTGTTATTAAAACCAGTATGAAGTTCTTGATAGGTAGATGCTTAGTAACTTATTCTTGCAGGCAGACAGGTAAAGAAGATTGCCTCGAAATACATTAAATAAGTCGAGTAGATATGAAGTACTCTGAATGTACCTACTTTATAATAAACGTTAAGTGACACTCACCTATTTAACAAGGGTCTTGTAAACCAATTAGAACTGGCATAATTCGATAGTTCGTCGCGGCGTCAACCCTAATAGTTCGATTCCTTGCAATGTTAACAATTGATTAGATAAATTCAGGAGGTCCACCCAAATAATAGACACAACTTTTATGCCTAAGTATGTAAAATAAATGATACCTAATCATGTTTAACAAAATATAGATTATGATCTTATATTTTACTATTGCGATCCGACTATACGCATATTCGTTTTCCTAAGCTAGCATCTTACTTACATACAACAATAAAATAACAGACAGTTTGATGGCTCATATCCTTTCTATTGCGCTGGTACTGCTGGTTTTTTTTTTCATTAGACCTACAGGTGACTGATTTTTTTACGACATCGCTTTTAAGTGACCCATCTTCAGCCGCATTGGGCTTACCCTCCGATGAGATAGCGGCCAAATGTCTGCCTATTAATTAAAATTAAAGTAGAAAAAAATTATTCTGGACGCACGGCAAGCCCCAGCTTTACAATAAAGTACGAATCTTTAACTCTGACACCCTACAATAGACGTTCAACCAATCAGACACAGTGCACTCTCTTCGAATACTTATTAAGGAGATTATGCCTACTCCTGAATTCACTCTTAGGTCAACGGCTTAAGATTAAGTATTCGTTAGCATTTTTTTGAAGTTATGTTATAGAATAGAACAATGCGGTAAGGACATGCTAGAAATGGTACTCGCGTTGCCTCGAAATAGCATTAACAATATTTACCAATAAGTTGCAAAATAACAATAATACTTTTTCTTACAATTACTTAAGCGCAAATTGTTTTAGGATGTTATCTCAAATTATCTCATCCCTTTGCAATTAAATTCACAAGCAATCGTTTTTTTCTCATAAACAAGCTCCAATAACAAATGCAATATTTGCATACAAAAAGAAAAAATATATATAATACATTAAAACCTTAAAGATAAGACTGGTTTTAATCGATTACTCGATTAACAAGTTCTCGATTCGGCCACAATCGATCGATTAAGTTTCCCGCCCATAACAGGCGTTTTACACATGTTTTATCACTGGCTAAGTAGGTTAGGCTTTGCTGTATTATTTATGTTCGTATTGATTAAGGTGGAATGATTGTTGCTGTAAATGATATGTGTTGGTATTAACAGAGGTACTTGGTAACAATAATAAACTCATTTGTTACCTAACCTACTTATAACAAATATTGAATTGCTATACAAGTATGAAAATGTGTTTTTAGCGCAGAACTCACAAACGTCTGGACCACTTCGGTTTATTTATATCTGTAAATGATACGCGTTGGTTTTTAACAGAAGGTACTTGGTAACAATAATAAACTCATTTGTTACCTATACTACTTATAACAAATATTGAATCGCTAAATATGTAATTAAAAGTGTAACAAACACATACACACACTTCAAAACATTTAATTACGTTGTAAAAACAAATTATTAAAAAAAATATTAAAAGTGTTACTTAACGCAAAACTTACGAACGGCTGAACAAATTCGGCTTATTTTTTAAAATATTCATTTATTATTTTACGCACAAACAAAAAAGTATGTCTTAGGGTATTCTTATTAGTCAACTATTGGCGAGGCAAAATCATCCTTGAAGTCCGATTAAGGTTTTAAGGGGAAAATTGCTTGATTGGAAGAGTTAAATAGTAAAAATAGAAAATCAACTCTAATGAGGTACGAAGTTTACTAAGTTAGCTAATAAACAATAAAAATGATGAATACTAATATGCACTTAAGGTACCTAGTGCATTTTAGAGTTTATCATTTTTTCAATAACTTTTAACATTGCTTTAATATATTCCCATATCAATATTTCTACACTGGCATATCTCTTATTAAAACCCTCCAAAAAAGTACATTACACTGTCCTATAAGATTTTCCAGTATCATAGTATGTCTTCGTCTTTATTCTTTAGCTTGATCAAAAACCAAAAAGCGTTATTGAAAAAGAATAAATATTCATTTTAATCTTCATAGCAAACACAGAATATGAGATCAATGGATCCAATGTTTACCTATCTGGTTTTGCCCCCTCTGTTCCGAGATTAATCTTTGTCCTTTCTCCCTTGAGAATTTAGTATGGAGGGGGTTTATGAGCAATCGTTACGTACAGTCAGCAGAAAAGATGACGCATTTTGTTGTATCCTGAGGTGGTACCACCGAATAAATAATAGTTAAAGTACCGAAAGATCACTCCGCAAAGTTAATAAAGTAAATAGCGACTCTTGCTACGACAAAATAAAGTGCAAATTAAGATCGCAGCAAGCCAATAGCCTATCGCTATAGACACCTAAATATTTGCCCCTCTTTCTTTCGCGTAACTTCATCTCACCTGACAGCGTAGGATCGACGGTCGCGACGCCAATCGCGCGCGTGAGTTGTCGATCGTACTTGCGATGCAGCCGGCTTGTGACATCCATAACGACCAGACGTCGACGATCCGCGCATGACACACATCAACACTGTCTAGGGATATACAAAACATACATAGTATTATTATGTCTAAAATATCCCTAGACAGTGTTGATTAGTATACTTCTTAGCTTTAAGCTAAATTGCGGAGTGAACCAGGCCTGGTGATACGCAAAATCTCTAGAAATAGCAGCTTTTTTCTTCGCTGTCATATCTAATGAGATGACTGCTGCAGCCGCTGAGGGGTCGTGGTTATTGTGTGGAATGAAAAATACACTTACTTTGTAGTAATTTTAAAATGGAGTTGTTAAGGACAGTCGCTTTCTTCTTGGTATTATACGTAACACTATCATCATTACATTACGTATTATTTTATTATACATAATATATATTTGTTTCCTCTTACTCTGTGTCTCATTTACCTATTATTTAGTCGTCTTTATACCTCTTATTTTTAATAGGAGTAGTATTGTATTTCATTTCCCCTTTTACACACAATGGCCAAAAACCAACTAACTAAGATTCCCTCATGATATTTTTCTCCAGCACTAACAAAAAAACTTGAGTTATTTCATTGCTACACTGAAAAAAATGATTGGTTAATAGTAACCAAAATTTGGCTACTAGTAGGCCGTAATGTAGTGAATTGCGCACTTCTGGTTATATTTAACAAAAATTTACTTCCCTACAACAAAACCTTCAACTAACAAAACTAGTTTGGTTGATCCTTTTCTTCAGTGTATGTATCGCTTATACATAGCAATGAAATAACTCAAGTTTTTTTGTAAGCCCTCAGTTGTCCGGTTTTAGTAACACAAAAATAATTTAATATTATTTTAGCATTGCAGAGGCATGTAAGTTACAGAAATCTTAATGCTTATAAACATTAATAAGTAGTGAGATTTTTAAAACAACTGTAATACACAAAAAAAATACAAATCTTTCATGCTGACTGTACGCCACTGAAGTAGATATGTGCGTCTAGACCCCTATAGGTAATGGTTAGTGTCTGCTTCAGTTGGTGCCGAGTTTGATTTCCGGGTGAGTTGATTTGAAAAGGTAACTACTCCAAATTGACTTGAGTCTTCTTCTGGGGTCGAAACTAACTAATATTATAATGGCGGCGGGGACCGACCGATTGTCATTTGAATGGATCCTGTAAGTATACACGCTGAAATTTTAGTGGTTGTTTTCCCGCAGCAGAACGATTTACCTTTAGTAGTACCTTCTATCGAATCATGCAAGAAATTTTTTTTAAACTTAAAATATTTTTGTTCTCAAAGTAATCAAAAAAATTATTATCAACGCGAAAACGTGAGAAAAGATTGCTTATTTTACGAGAATTGACGTATTTGGGTACTGCTTGCCGCCGGAAATCAATGTTTAAAGCAAAAGAAGCTCTACGTACTAAGTAATACAGCATAGACTGCACTATTTTACTGCAGGAAAACAACCATTAAAATTTCAGCGTGTATATGCAAGTACAGTATAGACATTCTTCAAGGGGTTTTCGGAATAGGAATGATTAAGCATATTATTATAATACGTACTTAGTTTAGTTTATTAGCTGCAATTTATTTAAATGTACTTTAGTAAATATGTATATAAAACTTGCGCCAGAGCCTTCAAAGCCAGGCGGGCTTATGGTAAGTGTGGTCTTTTTAATTTGGACTTCACATACTCTTAAGGCACACTGTGACGTAATTTTTGTTTTAGTTTTTATTAATTTTCATAGTGTAATTGTACCTTGTCTTTTGTACAAAATTTTGTCCTGTGTTGTGATTTCCTTCGTTTTCAAAATTTCTTTCTTTTAATTGTAACATACTAGTGGTTCCCCGCGACTTCGCCCGCAAGAGTTGGATTTTCCATATAAACTTTCATCCCCCATTTCACCCCTATAATATTTTTATATCACGACAAAATGTAGTCTATGTCCTTTGCAGGGTATATATGCTATGTCCTTTCCGAACTGTCTGCATACCAAATTTCATCTCAATCGGTTCAGTGGTTTAAGCGTCAAGAGGTAACAGACAGACAGACACACTTTCGCATTTATAATATTAGTATGGATATTGCGTCATATGCAGACTCTGAACAAAGGAATGCTTGAATTGATACATGTATAGAGTCATAGGAAACTGAACTAAACAGTAGTTTGAGGCAATAAAGCCGGGGTTATAACTTAAACGTTTTGTATGCTAATCTTAAGGGGGAAGGATCATGAAGAAATTGGCTTCGGTGAGTCACACTTACATAGGTATACAAAAAAAGTGTTTTCATATGACGGCTATGCCTTTTCGAAAGAGAAAAGTAATATTGGGTTCTTATTCTTCTACTTCCTTAGCTGTATTCAATGAAGTAAAATGTAGCTCTCTTTAGCTTATGCCAAGTGGTTCATCCATACTAATCTATACTAATATTATACAGAGGAAAGGTTTGTTTGTTTGTTTATTTGCATCGAGTAGATTCCGAAACTAGTAGACCGAATCAAATTAAATTTGGCACAGAGATAGTTTGAGACAGTAGGCGGACATAGGCTACTTTTTGTCGCGATATAAAATCATAAGGGGGGTGAAATGGGGGATGAAAATTTATATGGAAAATCCGACTTTTGGCGCGGGCGAAGTCGCGGGGAACTGCTAGTCCATACTAAAATTATAAATGCGAAAGTGTGTCTGTCTGTCTGTCTGTTACCTCTTGACGCTTAAACCACTGAACCGATTGAGATGAAGATTGGTATGGAGACAGTTCAAAACCCTGGAAAGGACATAGGCTACATTTTGTCGCGATATAAAAACATTAAAGGGGGTGAAATGGGGTGAAAGTTTTTACGGAAAATTCAACTCTTGCGGGCGAAGTCGCGAGAAACCGCTAGTAAAATATAACCTTTTGTTAAAAAATATTTATATGACTTTAATTCTGGGTGAGCTCGCTCCACCGTCGACTCTGTCTACGCCACGTGTATATATTATCTGTGGCCACACGTCTAGCCTGGTCTAGACTTAAGAAAAGCAAACCCATTAGAAACGACAATGTAAACACTATGTTGTTTATATAACTACCTCCCATTGTTACTAGGCTGAGTGGAATCTTACTACATATGAATATCTGTTCACATTCGTATACGTCACGTTCACATTCGTATTCGTGTAGGGTAAAACCGGGATTGACGCCACAGTGGCAGATGCCCCGATTGTAATTACTTTAATTTCGCAAATATATAGCGTGTTATTTTATTTATCTATCGAGAGACTTTCCAACTACCACCAAATGAATCGTTTCTGATGTCTTTGTGCGATTGCATGGGACGGCTAGGTGCGATCAAAGTTTTTTCGGTATAGATGCCCAATTTCACAGCGGGTCGTCAATCTTTAACGTTATTTATATGGACTTGGCAACTATCCCTTATATGGGATAGATGGCGCAAAATTTAGAGGTTCGCTTGGTAATACTCTAAAAATGACAAAGGTAATTTTTTTTCTTATATAAATTCATAAATAGAATTCCAATGTACTTTCCAGTTTTAGAAATAAAATAATGAAATAATTGTACATGGAGATATAACATGTTTTCAAAAAGTGTGGCATCTATCCCGGTTTCACCCTACGTCGTGACTAAGGGTTGTGATCATTATGTGGAATGAAACACACACAACGACTTTCTAGACAATTTTTACTGAAGTGGTTTGCAATTTCCTTCTCCATTTCACAGACTAGCCAACTAGTGTGCAGATTTCCTTACGATGTTCTCCTTTACCGTTAAGCAGCGATATCTTTTTAAAAAACTGAACTCATACTTTTAAACAAACTCATAGGTACAAATATAGGTAAAACCCTAATTAATATAAAAAGGTGGACAGAATTAGAAACGAAACGAAAAGAAACTTAAAGAAAACGGTCAGTCTTTATATTTGTTTCTTACGTTTACGCGAATTGTTGAACTCATTAAAACACAATTTTACGGATTACTTCGCGATTTATTTACATTTTATTTTAAACCTGACGTTCCGAACACTTTACAGCGTTCGTGGTCACAGGGAGTCTCCCTGTGGTCAGTCTTTATAGTAATATTTTAACTTAGTTAATCAAGCGTCGAGTTCACCAACACATGTGTAAGTTTTAATCAGCCGGTTTAACATTATTTGACATATTTTATAAGGATTCTGTCAAATTAACCGTCAATTGAGGTATGGCTGTTAAAAAAATGGTGAACTCGGGTCTAAGTCGTCTAAACATTTCCACCTTCACCAAAATGCCCGTCGAAATGTGTCAAGCACCCCCAAAATGTTTATGGAGCCATTATCCCCAAAATTACACTGCACACGCATCTCCATTTTTGAATTTAACATACAAACGAAGCCTCCTTAAAGGCCTGCGTTAACGCGGCCGTAACGGGCCCTTCCGGTCGCCATGTTAGTCGTTAACGGCACACGTGAATTCGCATTTCCGGTTCCGGTATGTATACAATTCGGGTATCCCGTTGGCTTTTGCGTTCTGTAAATGTATTTGGGTAACTAGGCGTACGCATAGGATGTGTGGATCTAAGTTTGTTGTTACAGAGAAAATAAGTTAGTACATAAACGATCTAATCTACTTAAGATGTAAGGACAGTAAGTTTATTTTGTATTGATGCAGTTTGGTATTCAATTATTAAGCTAGAAGTTAAGAATGACGTATTTCAGGATTTTTGAAATTTCAGCTTTGAAGGGGGTGGAAAGGGCGGCAATTTTTTAAATGGGTAATTCGACATTTGCATGGACGAAGGCGCGTGCAACCGCTAGTTTGTTAAAAAACACTAGTGGGGCCACGGGGAATTCCTTTTCCTTGTGGTACTGCGACACTAGTAAGACAAATCAATAGGACCAAGAGGAATCGGGTGTCCTATGTATGCTTTGAGCAATAAGTTTTCGATGCGAAATATAGCCCATAGCCATTTTACCGACGATGCCGGCTTTAACGCCTTAAATTGGTAGTTGTAGACTTAATTGACTCGACATGCAACATCTTGCAATCCCAAAACCCGTTCCGAGCAGCCAGAGCTAACCAGTTCACGGCACACCTCCTATAAATAAGAGGTGTTATGTTTTTATTGGCTGCGAGTCGTTCGATTTACGCACGATACTTTCGGAGTCTTAAGTATACTCCAAGCAGTTATGATGTACAGTACCCCAAAATACAGACACACCTTCCATTACGCTTCAAGGAATAAGATACAAAATTCCACCCACTTTTGAAGGGCGACTGTTCCTGGCAACATTTGATTCTTATTTCGAGAACAATAAGGACAACATAAAAAGGGGCTTTTATTGCAGACTGTACTTCCAGAGGTGTGCTCAGTGAATAAACAATTGATAGACGTTGTCAGCAACTGTTATCTGTGTTCGTATAGATTTTGTAAATAAAAAATAGGTTCCGTATTCGCGGGAATGGAGGATCCAACACATTTCTCGTCTATAAACTCCTTTTTTCATTTCTATGCACGGGATTTGGTGCTTTTTATGTCAATACTTATCTATATAGAATGTCAGCTTCACCACTGTCTATAGGACTCTTACGGTGTAGGTATTTAGTTTAGGCTCAGTGCATCATCTTAACTTATTTCTTTAAGAGTCAACTGAAACATTAAAAATGTGAGCATCTTGGTGCAATATTAGCAATATTGATATTGCTCAATACCGAATACCGGGACGCCTTAAGTGGTCAATAATGCACACCTCAAGGCACTGTGGCCACAGATTATATAATAGATAATAAATAAATGAATTGTTTCAACAAACACACCAATTACCTAGCCCCAAACTAAGCGTGAGCTTGTGCTATGGTGACTAGGATAACGGATAGAAATACTTAAATACATATAAACATCCAACTTAGGTACAAATGCTCTTGCTCATCACACAAATATTTGCCCCTTGCGGGATTCGAACCCGCAACCGCCTGGTTTAGTAGTCCGGTGCGCGAACGATTACACCAAGACGGTCGTCAATTACTTTGCTGTGGCTTTCAACTCAGATAATAGGCGTTGCGCGGATTAGGTAACTCCGGACTGGCGCAAATGGACATTCCGGTAAAGTAAATTCAGACTTGTGCGTGTGGGCTTAAAACTCAGATAGTAGGCCTTGAACAAGTCCGGATTAGCTATTACGAACTTGCGCAACTAGGCCTAACGGAGGTAAGTTTAAAAATAGTTAACTAAACTTGTTTAGAATTAGATCCAATGGGATGACTAAAATAACAAAAGCCTTTACTTCATCCAGACATAATGTCACCACCATTTATCCAGCTAGGAAGCCACAATGACAAACGCTACCAACTACGTAGAAATGCTAATCCACCAAAATAAATGGACTAGAATGTCTGAAAAGAAATCTAGACACACTAGGTGTTCGCGCTAATGTTATGCTAATGCCTGGATCAATCTCCTAGATAGTACTAGACTGAAACTAACAAATAGATGTTGGTGCGGTGAACGAAAGAAGCTCAGAAACTAAACTAAGGTCAAAAAATTGTGTACTAAGTCTGACAGAATAACATGAACACTTTTAAAATAATCTAAGATTTCCACTCATGAAAACTATTCACTACTACGTTCAGAAAAATATAAAACTCAAATGAGTTTCTTGAAATTTCTTGAGTATCTTGAGTTGAAATCTAAATCATTCGTTTTCACAAAACTGTGTGAAAAGACGTTATAGCGACTCTTTAAGTTTTGTCCGTATGTCTACAAATACTTACCTACTACGTCTCTTTGCTGTTCGCTTACAGAAAAAATTAAACTCATTAAAAATCATGACAGGGTCTGGACTTTTTCGATGTGACCAAGAATAGGAAAGGTATGTAATTATTAAGTTTATATCTAGGTGACCAAGAAGACAGTACTGCCAAAATGCGCTAGTAAGCTTGCGCAAATGGGCTTTCAACTCACATCATAGGCGTTGCGCTAGTCCGGATTAGCTGATCCCGACTGGTGCAAGTGAGTCTCACGGATTAGGTAATCTAGACTTGCACAAGTGGACTTTCAACTCATATAATAGGCCTTGAACAAGTCCGGATAAGCTTATCCGGAGTTCCGGACATGCGCAAGTGCATCTATGCTTTTCGTTCTCCAACAGCAGGATGTAGAATTTATGCGGCAATGCGAGAAAGCATTACTCTCCCGCTCTTGTTATTTCGTCCAAAACATTTGGATGTAGTGCGGTCATATTTTAAAAGTGGAAATCTTTGTTTTCATATTTCGGTGCCGTGCTAGCATCGTTATTCTCAGTGATGGGATTACTGTGATTTATCTGGTGGCGTTTGTTTTGTTATGATTAGGTTCTTGTTATGCAAAAAGGTTTTCGTCATGCCTGTAAATTGTACCAAGCAATCTAGTTGGCAAAAATACTGTTTACAGAAGTATCTAATGGTACTCAGAGACGTCAATTAAAGTTAATCCTTCATTAAGCCTCATGCGGTCCTGTTCTATAATTTTTCACTTTTGACGACAGTCTTAATGTAGTGGTCCGCGCCCTGGACTTCTAAACCAGGCGGTTGCGGTGTCGAATCCTGCAAGGGTATGTTTGTGTAGTGAGCACGAGCATTTGTGCCTAAGTCATGGATGTTTATAAATGTATGTAACTATGTCTATCCGGTAACTTAGTCACCATAGCACAAGCTCACGCTTAGTTCGGGGCTAGGTAATTGGTGTGTTTGTTGAAACAATTTATTTATTTACTTTTAGTTTTAACGACGATGAAACTGGACTGACTTGTCAAAGGGAATCTGTGTCTTTAATACAGAAAAGCTGATCAAAGATTTTTAATGCATATATTTATATGCATTAAAAATCTTTGATATCTACAAATATACGTACAGCATTTGTCCTACATGTAAATTTAAATCGTCACCATAAAATAACAATTCCATCTCGGTACAAACACACGAGCACAACCCTTGTGAATTTGCTAACACTTCAAAAATAATTCCCAACAGCGACAATGCTCTTGCTAAACCGAATTAAAGTTCAAAATCGCTTGTCAAACTTCGCATAGCGGTCGATGACCTCTGCACCCCAGTTATAATAATAGGGGTGTCACCTTTTGTTTGTGTTGATGATATTGGGTGGTTTTATCGAGTGGTTGTTTCATTGTCTAAAAGATACCTTCTAAAGGTGACGGGTAATTTTGTTGTTGAATAGCTCTTCTTGTTATAGGTATTGTTGTAATAATGAATAGGGATTAAAGGAATTTAGAGATTTTAAAACATTTTTCGCACGCTTCTTAAAGCAGTGTTTTGGTTATAATAAATTGTGTAGCTGTATAATAAAGCATTAATAAATTGTTTTATAAGCTAGGATTGCGACATGTAAATAGCTGTTTTATTTCTTGTGTGATTACTAGGTTAAAAAGACGACTAAGCCTGGAGTTCGCCAACACATGTTTAATTAATTAACCATCCGGTTTAGCCTTATTTGACATATTTTGTATGGCAATTCTGTCAAATTAACTGTTATCGAGTTTACCGACTGTTTTAACATTGGTGAACTCAGGTCCAACATGAAATTTTAAACGCTTACTATTTACCTATTGAAAGTATCACATATTTTACCTTATTCTTTTTACTTTATAATTTTACGAACGTATATGAATGTGTCTTATTTTCGAATACAAATCAAAGAGGGTGCAGACAATTTGCGTACATTATAAATCAAGAGTTATTCAAAGAAAATAACAAAGTGTTACAAAGTTAAAATTACGCGTTGGGTGGCAGAAATTACATATTTACACGAAGAGTTCTATTTTCATGCAACGCTGTGTTGTAATAATATTTGATGTAACTCAAAGGCAAAAACTGTCAAAAAAATAAATAAATATTGTTATCGCATTTCAAAAGATACCTTGCTTGGTAAAATAGATACGCTTAATTAACATATCAACTACCTATTGCGGGTTTTCAGTCCGCATAATTTCTTCCTTCGATGTTTGTCTATTAAAAGGTATTTTTTTATTAATATCCGCAAAATATGGTGTAAATAAGTGTGCTGGTTCATTCGCCACTTTTTTTAAAACAAGTTCAGATAAATTATCTGTGGAGGCCTTTGCACAGCAGTATGATGATACGGTTTAAAAAAGAAGGACGATATAAGTCAATGGACGACATTGTTAACATTTACAAGTCAATCTATTTTACTGACATAAAACTATAATTGACATATTCAAATTTGACATAAGTTCTCGAGACTACTATTGATTCTGTGTTCAAGCAAACATTGGATCGAAATGCATATCGTGCATTCTCTAACCGTACCAAGTGCAATACATTCCAATTTAATACCGCAACACAAACTAACATCCAATATCGTTTCGACGTATCCGAAATTAATTTTATAATTAATTTTCGAACCCGCGAAATGGACATGCGTTTATCAAACTACTAATTAGGGTTATGCGGTGTATCGGCAAATCCCTGTGAACTGTTCAGTACAGTCACCAGCAATGAAATGTATATATACAAATATTATTTATGCCACTGTAATAAGGTCTCAAATCAAATGCAGACGTATACATATCGATGCTCATAACTGTACATTTCAGTTGACAAATATGTACGCGTTTCTATACGGAACGCTTGTTACATGCAATTGAATGCTGGTACATAGATATAGGAAATTTTGGATGAGCTATATTCGAGTTGATGGTTTGTACAAAAATTGAGCCATCTAGTGTGCTGTTCCATTTAGAGATCAAGTTTCCAGACACAATAGAAAATCAATTAATTAATTAAACAGCAATCTATTAATTTTTAGGTGAGCTTTTCTCAGATGAATGTTACAACATACACCCAGGAATTTTGTAGAAACAAAAAAATACTGCGCCGAGACCCGTAAGGCCAACTGCCTAACTTGAAAGCTACCGCTAAGCTAGCAATGGCGATTGCAATGCATAGTGATGACATAAATGTGACTTGTAATTTTTTTGAAAGCGTTTAATGCTTTCTTGACGTTCGTTTTTTCTCCTGAAAATATCTTAAATATTGCAGGTAGACAATTTCACTGAAAGGAGACTTCTATTTGATTGAAACATTTTGACTACATTAAAGATTCTTGATTTATCTCCTGTCTGCACCGGAATCAAATCCGCCAAACAGTAGGTTATAAAAAAACCCTTAAATTACGATGATGGAGGATTATGTTTACCACAACATAACATCAATACCATTTTATATCAAAGAAAGACCATGACATTTCTTTGAGTTAATTAGTAAGTTTTGCTTACAAATATTTAAATTTAACCTCCATGTGGCATAGCTTTGGGTCACTCCGTACTAAAGTCATAATTCAACCGCATTAGCTCTTGTGCACACTTTCAATTGCCGTATCCAAACTTCGCTAATTCCTTCGAACATCCACGTCAGTGGTCGGCGTTAGAGGAAATTTGCCTCGACACACGCAATTCTGCCCTCGGCATCGAACCGGCTACCGTATATCATTACTGGTATAAATAGCTCGTTTTGTGGAGTCGCGTCCAATGCATAGTGAGGGTAGCGATTTAGCGGTAATTTCTTAATAACACGTTCCCATTGAATTTCAGCTTCGGTGATATTAGCAATATAAGATTACGAGTACAAGTGTGTACGTAATACACAGATGTGCTCTCTGTTAGTTCAATTTTATAGTCCGGTGAGAAATCCGAAATGACCGGAGAGAGATCAGGCTCAGGACCAACGGCTTTTTAACATGCCCATAATTAAGCGCTATTGAAAGGTTCACTTGTTTGCTATTCAAACATTTTGGCACAAATTTCCGAAGACAATTTCGCCTTTAAGAACTAAGGTCTTATTTGATTAATGTACCTAGATTTCAATTTACGCCACTACTCAGCCCAATCCTCTTCAACGCTACTTAAAAATCCTCGAGATACAAAAGTAATTTAAGTTGACATTCAATTTGGAGGCAAGGCTCTTAACTCCGAAAAAACGAATAGAACCGAAGTGTTACTCTAGGCAGCGTAGTTTCAATTGTCCCTGAGATTTATAGTCTAACTTGACACTAAAGTATTGGGTTTTGTAAAAACGCTGCTAAACAGTTTTGTATTGTATAAAATTTGCTTTGTCTGAAAGTGTATTTTAGAAAACTAAATTAAAAGCTAGTCGACTAAGTAGCTGCAATAATTAACATTACTCGTCCTAATTTTATACACGCTGAAATTTTAGTGGTTGTTTTCCCGCAGCAGAACGATTTACCTTAAGTAGTAATATCGAACTATGCGAGATATTTTTTTTAACTAAATATATTTTTGTTCAAAAAAATAATCATCAACTCGAAAACGTGAGAAAAAATAGTTTCTTTAACGAGAATTGACGTATTTGGTTACTGCTTGCCGCACGAAATCAATGTTCAAAGCAAAAGTAGCTCTACGCACTACATACAGCATAAAATGCACTAATTTTACTGCGGTAAACAACCATTAAAATTTCAGCGGGTATAAATAGGCAAAATGCCTATTATTACGGTAACTCTTCAACAGTTACACATATTTAATCAAACATAGTGACAGTCCTTAAAAATGTGGTAAGGTTATAATCTGTTTTGGTCCCCTAAGTCATACATCAATATTTTATTATAAATTCAGGCTTGATATAACCGTATAAATAACCTGCATTTTTTCACGTCCATTCAATTTATAAGCTAGACATTTCGAAAGCGAGAATTACATTTATTAAGGCGGTGCTTCATCAAAGTCTGTCATCCAGCCAAAGCCGCTTTAGTAAAAAGCAAAACAAAAACGAGCCCCAATATTCCATCTTCAAAACCATAAATATTCCAGAAGCCATTCTTTCTTGGCCATTATAAATTATTTACAATTGTGTCGAAACTCGAAATGGTTTAAAATATGGCGATTTAAGTATAACGTGTACATGACAGCAGTTTTACTATAACCTGAAAAGGCAACCTTAAATTGAAGTTAAAGTTTATTTAGCTCGATATTTCCTTTCCCATCGAGGCTATCGACAGCTGAATAGCGTGGCATCCCTATCGAACCTTTGATGTTTCGCCGCACCCGAATTTGGCGCCAAATTGCTAGATCCAGGGCTGTCTCAATTATTATTCAATGCCTGTTTGATTTACGGTTGATTGGAGGGGATCGATGAGGTTTTGTTTGAAATGCGTAGGTGTTACAAGACAGGATTACGGGCTTCCTAATTTTAATTCCATTTACAATTTAAATTGGAGTTGCCGAACTTCAATATGGTCCTTCAGACAAATTAAGTTTCAAAAAGTTCAAATTAATCTTCGACCTGGCTGACATTATGCGTGAAAATAGTCTTGGCAATATCTAAATGGTGGTATAAAACATACTTCACATAGCACCTTTATTTCTAGAAAGGAGGTTCACCGCCCCGAAAATATAGCATTGTTTTATTGCATGCATAAAACTTAAAAATCGTAAATTCGTGCAAGACGTAAAAGGCGTTACTCAACCGCTTTCCGTAAACTGTTTTGTTTAAATTAAAACAGCGTCTGTTCAACTATTAAAGATGGTTTGTTTTATTTTTAGTTTAATAGTAGACGCATGCGGCTGTCTGTCTCTTTTAAATTGACCGAGACATGTTGGGGGGCGTACGGTCGGCCATTTTGTTTTGCCATCTGTTAAGCGATTCCAACCGATTGCCAACCCTACGCTCTTGAGATAGAGTGGCCATATTTTGGCGGGAGTAAATTATACCGTTGTCGTTTTAAAAGGACAAAAAGATTGACATGCAGTTGTTTTTTTCGTATAAGTCAATCTGAGTCGAAGTGTATATTTTACTTCGGGTAATGAGGGCTGTATCGTTTAAAGACAGATTGTTCCTTATGGGCACAGTTTTGAATACAATAAACGCATAATTATGTCGCATGTGAAGGGTTTAATGCTTTTGTTTTGCGGAAATCGCCATTACAGTAAAGAAGTTTCAGATGCATGTGCGAAAATACAATTGAGTTATAGTGTCATTAGTGTAAAATAGTAGTTAGTAATTGAAGTAAACCATACAACAATTCCGCTTTTATAAAACGAAGAAAATAATTACTTGTAATTGAATTAGTCATTCAACCCTTTTTTCTCTGAGAATAACTTTGTGTCTGATTCCCTGTTCATGTTAGTTAACGCCCTTTATGCTTGAACAGATGAACCGATTTTGATAAATTTTGGTATAAAGTTTAGGTCGTTAAAAAGGACATGGTCTCTTTGTTGTCGCTAAAATAAAGCTTGAAGGAGACCTTATTTTACAATAAGGAAATCCGTCGCTGGAAGTAGATACAGTGGGCCTCGCCCGCATCAACTTACCCAAATCTGTCAAAATATCTCAAACGATATGGAACTCTATGTTAACAACATAAGGCTGAAATATGGTTGCAGAAATTTGACAAATCATGGAAGACTAATGGGCTGTGTGTACCTACTACGGTTCGCGCGCTCCTTATTGACTACGTACTCTAAAAAGGACACTGCTGTTAAATAACAATGTAATAGAACTAGAAGCATAGACAATGTAAACACGCGCTCTTTTAAATTAATCTATTTTGATTGATGAAACGTTTGCCCCAGTCTCGGTTCATTGGGAACACGTAAACACTAGTTGCTTTGACGTTTTTTAATTTAGTTTTTGCCAATAACAAACATGACGCGTTAAGCACTGTACTAAGTACACTTCCATTGATTTACACTTCAAACTCTCTTCTCTTTATTGTTGTATGTATACCGTGCCCGGTTTTTATTGCTAGCCTGAAAGCTACAACTATTGCATGTAATAGCAATCGAATTGCACGATCTCTATATCTGCCCACACGATGTCGGAAGACTCGAGCCCGAATCTTGACGCTGCCCCTGACATATGAGTGATATTATGTTGATATATTTACATACTTATTTTAATCTTTTTTAACTCTCAGTGTTCTTTCTTATTTTCTACTTTTCATCTCGGGCAAAAGATCAAGTTAGCCAAAGACATTAGCTTTATAGTCGTAAATAAATTTTAAAGAGCCAAAATATTGAGAAAAAATGCTGATATATCATCAGACCCACACACATCAAATGACCGTCACGAATCTCGATGACCGTGTCGAAAAACATTTAAATTACCCCGCGAAATCCTATTATACTGGGCGGCATTCCCTAAAAGTAGAACTAATTGCCAAAATGACTTAGTTAGGCGTCCCTAACAGAAATAATAATGTAAAGGGAAGTGTCAGCTGTCACTCAGACCGAGAATCAAGAAGTTTGGATTAATTTGATTCGCAATCTTAAATATTTTATGGAGCTTTTTGTGTTTTATGCCCGATATTAAATCTAATGGGTTTGTTCTTGAATAAGTAATTTTGTCAATTAATACCATAGCATAAGTACTTTTGTTTTATACTATGGAACCTGATTTCCGAAATAAATTATACGATTTGGTTTGATTTGATTAGTCCTGACGATCATCTTGGTGTAGTTGGCCGCGCTCCAGACTGCAATGCTAGCGGTTGCAGGTTGGAATCCCGCGAGGGGCAAATGTTTGTGTTATGAGAAATATATTATCTGTAAAAAAATAATTTAAAAAATTCAATGTCTAGCTGTCACGGTCATGAGGTGACAGACAGACTGATGGACAATGGAGTCTTAGTAAGTATAGGTTCCCGTTTTTACCCTTTGGGCACGAACCCTAGAAACGAAAACGGCATGTCGATTGAACCATAGCATTGTTTTAAAAGTCGACTTTATATTATTCGTGGGACAAAATCCTTTTAAAGCGTATCGTCCGCAATTTTGTAATGGTCGATGTTCGCAAAATAATTTCGGAAATGAAAACATTCAACATTGTCAGGTGACAACGGGGTGACAGGTGCAAAATTAAACTTTATTATGATATTAAATTAATTCGATATAACATCAAGTGACTTGGTTTATTAATTTTTGCTTGAATGCCCAAGGAACAATAGCCGGCTATGAACGGCGAAAATAATTAATAATCTCCGATATAACTATACACCCTTAGCATTCTGCTTAGTTTTAATTAATTTTCACTATAGTTCCAAGTGAAATACGTCTATATTTACAACGGCGATTGGTAGCAAATTTTTAATTAAAATGCGAAGGAGATTTCTAATGAATAAAATATGTTTTGAACTTTGATGTATTAAGTTTAAGACAATGAAGGCTTTCAAATATTAAAATTTACAGTCGGCAGCTCGTCAAATCACGGAATTGAACTACAAAACCGACTTTTAGTACGCAGGGAATAGAGGCGGTCTCAATGTAAAAATGGGGTAGTCGGTAATGCATCAAGTTATGTAAAACTTCCATTATCTATACATTTAATAAAACAGTAAAACCAATGCGTCTGTACATTGAGTATTTTTACCAAAAACTAATTGAGGGTGATGTTAAAATAGTAACAGAATAGGAATCTACATTTTTTTTTTGTCTGTTTGTCTGTTTGTACACGCTAATCTCCGGAACTACTTAACAGATTTGAATGAAACCTTTTTTACTGTGTAGCTATTGAGTTTGGGCAAATACTAGGCTATAACTTATTTTGAAGATCGGAGTACCTGATGTGGAACCTTAGAAGTACACTTAAACTAAGAGAGATATGAAAGCAGCGCCTTAAGGAAAGTTATTTATCGTGATGAGCATTTTCTATTGACATAAACAAATTCAAGGTCTGAAGCAACTGATATGGAACCCTAGCAGCTCAGCTCAATTATAAGATATACGAATAGAGCACCTTAGAGAACATTGTTTAGCGTGATGAGCATTTTCTATTGATGCACATAAATTGTAGATCTGGAGCAACTGATATAAAACCCTAGCAGCTCAGCTCAACTATACGAGATATGAATAGAGCGGCTCAGGGAACATTGTTCAGCGTGATGAGCATTTTCTATTGACTTACACAAATTGAAGGTTTGGAGCAACTGATATAGAACCCTAGCAGCTCAGCTCAACTATACGAGATATGAATAGAGCGGCTCAGGGAACATTGTTCAGCGTGATGAGCATTTTCTATTGACTTACACAAATTGAAGGTCTGGAGCAACTGATATAGAACCCTAGCAGCTCAGCACAACTATAAGAGATATGAATAGAGCGCCTTAGGGATCATTGTTCAGAGTGATGAGCATTTTCTATTGACTAACACAAATTGAAGGTCTGGAGCAATAGATATGCTAAATTACTTTAGACTGATTTTCAAACTCCCAAGGTAATCCTACTGTCTCTAAGTTGCGATCTGGTGACGGAAACCTGAAGAAATCGAGAGAATCCTTCAGATAATTATATGGTGGTGACCTAAACGCTAAGTAGTTCGTGGACACTTTCACCACAGACAATTTGTCGAAATTTTGTTAAATTGATGTATTTGTTAATTTCATTAATAAAAGATCAAAGTAAATTGGCACTATTTTTTTATACTACGAGTACTTATCACCTACTAACGGAAATTGAACTATAAGAATAGTCTTACTTCCTTTACGATGTAGGGGAAAGGGTAGGTAGGCCCTTGCCTTGCAGTGGACACGACAAGCTCCTAATAATAATAACTTTACAATAGTAGTTACTTACAAACCGACCTTTGAGTAGGCTAGGGACACAATAAATAGATGCTAAACCACATTCATCTATAGCGTAGGGAGGTTTGAGTCTGACCTGAACACTAAAACCTAAAGTTACCTAGGAGTCGGTGTCACTGCCATGCGAAATTTTCTTACCAGAGGCGGATGGCGAGGTGATAGTAACCTATCTAAAAAGAGTGCCTATTGACCTTGATTTTTCATTCCTCTCTTCTCCTTACGACATGGTAGACTAAGAAAAAAGACTAATATATAAGAGATCATGATAGCTGGGTGGCGGCGGGAGTATGAAATATTTTGTATCATCGTGTCCACGCGTACGAAGTCGCGGGCAACAGCTAGTGCGTAATATAATACATAGTAAGTTAATTACTCACAAGAGCTCCATACATATAAACTGCAGCGAATAATACCTGTAACAGAAAAACCATATAATCAGTCACTCAGTGGAATATTTATATATTTATATTACGTACGGTTAAGTTATTCGATTTTATGTTTAAATGTCTGGCTCACTCCGCAGCTTAGGTATGAAGATACAAGTTACACATGGCGGCACGTCAGGCTACCCCACTATTTTATTTTATTTTGTAGGAAAACAAACAGCTTTTGACAATGCAATATAAGCTACAAAACAATGAGCATTTAGCCTATAGTTTTTACATATATCTATGTAGCTTAAAGAAAATAAAAATTATATGTATTTATGACCTTGAAACCGCCTCTATTCCCTATATAAAAAGATGTTTTTGCAGTTCACTTGGGTAACCTGACGTGCAGCCAACTGGTACGTGCACGGGTGCGACCGGTCGGCAGGGTTGTCACTGGCGGCCGGATCACACGTCAATAATATGTTTTAATAAAATAAATAATAAATAAATAAATTGTTACAAGAAACACATCAATTACCTAGCCCCAAACTAAGCGTGAGCTTGTGCTATGGTGACTAGGATAACGTATAGAAATACTTAAATACATATAAACATCCATGACTTAGGTACAAATGCTCGTGCTCATCACACAAACATTTGCCCCTTGCGGGATTCGAACCCGCGACCGCCCGGTTTAGTAGTCCGGTGCGCGAACGACTACACCAAGACGGTCGTCGAATAAACTCTTAAGTCATGTAATTTTTATAAATAAAATATTTTCACAATTGACTCAAAAGAAGTTCGAATCCCTAACCTAATTACAGTAACAAACTGCAAGCATAGAATAGGTAGGACATCATTCTACCTTATATTTTTAACCGACTTCAAAAAAAGAGGAGGTTATCAATTCGACTGTATGTTTTTTTTAATTTTATTTTGTGGCTATGTTACCGCATATCTCAGTCAGTTGCAGACCGATTTGAAAAAAAAAAATATGTTTACCTAGAGGCTATACCTTCTAGTTGGTCCCATTTTGGCCCAGTCGAGATCTGATGATAGGATCTTGGTGTAATCGAGGGAAACCCTAAAATTTTGAAGGCACGTATAGTGTTTTCGTACTAGTATTTTAATGTTGACATGTTGTTACGTCTGAAAGTTATTATGTGGAGCTGAGCTGATGGTGAAACTCCTTAAAAATTAGAAGTTTAGTAATTAAAACACCAGATGTTTTGTCAGGCACTGTATAGGATGCTAACAGGGGGACTCCAAAAAATAACAGATAATAAATTGGAAATAGGTTTCTTGTATAATTTCGTAGAACAGTTAGGTAATTTAAATATAATTTTGTACTTTTTAGTTTAAATTTGTTTATGTAAATTTTAAGTTTTAATTAGCACTGTAGGCAGTTTTGAAGTCGGTTTTGTTTTTTTTTAAAATATAAAGTAAACACTTTTATCCGTTAAACAGTATGCCGACTGTGATGATAATAAATGCTAATTTATGCATGTCAAATAAACGGATTAACGACTATACAGGTTGTGCTTTAATTTTGATTCAATAAAAAACGATTTTTATTTAACTGGATTATATAAATCGTTTATTTCAGTCGTTATTGTCTAAAATACGGCTATCTTGTTCTTTCTAATAGTAAATTCGCGACTCGTAAACATGAAACTGCTCTCCCAAACAACTTTATGTGATGGTAATGATGATCAAAATTTTAAATGTTAGATGCTAAATACTAATAATACAATGTAATTCGTTACAGCCGATACAACTTGTCAGCAATCATCATCATAGTTGTAAGAAGTCTACTGCTGAAGTCTTCTTAAACTCTCAATTCTCAATTCTTCTTTGACGACCGTCTTGGTGTAGTCGTTCGCGCACCGGACTTCTAAACCAGGCGGTTGCAGGTTCGAATCCCGCAAGGGGCAAATGTTTGTGTGATGAGCACGAGCATTTGTACCTAAGTCATGGATGTTTATATGTATTTAAGTATTTCTATCCGTTATCCTAGTCACCATAGCACAAGCTCACGCTTAGTTTGGGGCTAGGTAATTAGTGTGTTTGTTGAAACAATTTATTTATTTATTTAATTCTTTTTCAATTCGTTTTCAAACCTAATGGTCTTAAAGTCAATAGCGAATAGTTTAATACTTCTCTTGGTTAAACCACAAATGTTTACCGAAGGCATGATCCTCTTACCAGAGCCGCGTTTGCTTTAACTTGGGTTTAAATCGACTAAGTTCGCCGTAACTTTTGCTTAGGATGCGGTGTAACTTTGCTATGGATATTGATATCTGTCAAGAGTATCGAGTTGGCTTTAGGTTTTTGATTGTGTCCTGAAATTCACTGTATAGATTTTTGCGCACTTTTTAGTTTATGGCTAAATCTAGCTAAGCTAAAAGCTAAGTTGTTAAAAATATACTTAAAATCTAAGTGTTCATATTGTATATCAAGAATTTAGGAAAGCTAAGCAACCGAAACTAAACTGAATATACTTATTAATTAATATATTTATCTAATGATTGTAATTTCTTGATTGAATGTTTGAACTATGTCCTAAAGTATGTATTTAAAGTTTTGAAAAGCAAGATAAGTATTCCATCTTTAATCTTATTATGAGTCAGCCTATTAGATCCCACTGCTGGGAAAAGGCCTCACCTCAACTATGAGGAAGAACGAGCCATACTACACCACGCGGGCTCAGTGCGGATTGGTGGAGGGGTGTATGTAAGGCAAGTGACAAACCTTACTGTCAGAAGTTATCAAGCCGCCCTAGGGCCTCTGACTAGGCTTAACGACTAATACCACAGATATTAGCCGGGACCAACTGCTTAACGTGCCTTCCGAAGCACGGAGATGCTTGTCATGGACGTCACTTAAATGGTCGGAATGGTCACCCATCCAATCACGACCGCGCCGTGGGTTGCTTAACTTTTGGTATCACTACCAAAGCGCTGCCGCCACTGCGCCACAAGCACCTCTAATCTTAATCTTATTAGGTATTTATAAAAGAAAAAAAAACTTTTAACAGCAACATGAACTCTTGTAAAAAAAAAACCCATCTGCTATTTAGACTTCGAACAATTCCTTTGCAGTTAAAACTAGTGTTCGTTAAAACATACCACCCTGTATACGAAATAGATAGAATGTCGGTGCGCCGGTAAGTTCCGGCTATCCATCATCAGAGCGTAGCTCCTGGACGTAATCGAGAGGGGGGAGGGTAGAGAGGGAGTAGAATAATTCCAAGCTCCGAGTCCGCGTACGGTTTGGACTTTGGAGGAAATAACGGTAGCATCACCAATGTTAGTGCTCGGTTGAAGTATGGTTTGTAGTTGTTGTTGTATAATTGTGAATGATATCACCTTTGTTAGATTGATGATTAACACATTATTATTTAGTTTAGGTGAATAGGTACACACGTCCTACTACGTAGTTAAGTTTATTATTTTTATGTATATAGAATGAATAAAAATACACAACCGCAAGTCCTTATCATGTTGACCTTAAGTCCGCCTCAATTCCCTACGTAATAAAAGCTATTTTCGTAGTTTGAATGTAAAACTTGACGTGCTGCCGACTGTACTAAGAATTTAAAGAGCATTGTTTACCTATAACTTTAATTATCTTTGTGTTCTTTAGCTAGCTTTTACTCTGGCTTTAGGGTAAGTTACTCATTAGTTTACATATAAATCTTATAAAATTAGTAAATAGCTAATATTTTTTAAGACAGCACAAGAATCCAACGGTTATACATTTTGGACGTGTTTTTGTAATGTATACTTTAACACACATAAAGCCCATACAGTTACGCAATTACTATTACATTAAAATATTCGTACACTCAACCGTATTTAGTGAAAACGCATCGAGACCGTTCCGCAAGATTTATGTTGTAAGCATCCGCGAAACGCGCTTAATTAACATGCAATCCTGCCTTTGTTTGACCGGAAGATATTGGTCTGACTGTACTTTCTCTGCAACCGATAATCAACCTTACCACCCGGTATTAAGGTCGAAATTCGAAAGGATAAACCAACGCAAGTGCGTGCAGCAATGCCAATGGAATGTAGACTTTAATTTAAAGAGTATAGGGTGTAGTAGCTTTGATACGTGTGACCACCGGAGACATAATGATTGATGATGCTGGCATGAGTATAATCTGTGGTTGTATTTGCATAATGTTATGGCTACAGATATTTCTGCGTTTGTTCCAAACGCAATCAAGGGATTCCCACGAAAAAAGATATCTTTGTTGTCGTTCGAACAAACGGTATTTAAATCTCACTTAGTTTTAGTTATGTTACGGTAGTTCTTAGTGTGAAAATTAGTTTTGACTTGTTACTTCAACGTAATTACAGTGTTTAACCGAAAGAACAAAAAAACCGGCCACGTGCGAGTCGGACTCGCACACGAAGGGTTCCGAACCATTAACTTAAAACATTACACAGTATAGGCAAAAACAAGTATATATATTTATTTTATTTATAATTTCAAAAGTATTCATCACAGGATACCCAAAACAGTTTTAAATAAGAGTTTCCGCGCCTGTTTCTTTACGTGAGTGATTTGAAGTTTATAGGTCCAAGACTTTAGAAATTACAGAGGGGGGACACCGTGTAAACGACTTTAGCGGGCTATATCTCGCAAATGGTAAAGCTGATAAAAAAGTGTTGTATGAAAACCCTACCTTATTTTCATAGTCCTTTTCAACGATACCCCACACAAGGGGGTGCACTCAAAAAATAATTCACCCCCCCCTTTACATATGTATGGGGAGGTACCCTTAAAAAGGGGTTTTTCGATTTATTTTATTTTTAAAAATGAGACCTATATGTGAAGTATCCTCAAACTAAATTACATGCAAATCAGTCCATAAACGTAGAAGATATTCTGCTGTGACAGACTAGGACGGACGGACTGAACGATCTTATAAGGGTTCCTTGTCGGACTACGGAACCCTAAAAAGCTATAGAAAAAGGTCTTATTCATTTACGTCTAACAACTGTTATAGAGGATTTGACACTCAAGTTCGTATGTCTTTGTTTGTCATATTTGATATTTGTTTCGTCAGAAAGGGACAACTAACCACATACAAGTTAGAGGTCGGATAAGTTTTACAAATAAAGAGGTAAATCTTTTAGGTTCTAGACTTTAGCACCGAAATAACTTGTTTTTATTTTGGTATTTAAATTTTATTTAGTACAATCAAATTATTAATTATGTGTTGCACAGAAAAAGTAGTAACGCTCATTATTAATAGTTTGTTACGTTTAGGCAGCCTTGTCGTTGACAGCTATCTCTTCCAGACAACGTTCAAGTAAACACTATTACTTAAGGGTAGGTTATAGTGAAAACTGTGTCTGTGAGTGCGTATAACCCAAACTCTTCAAGGTGCGTGTAAATAGACTCCTGGAAAAGCTTGCCCTATCGTAGACCTTATGTTAACGGGTTAAGATGCAGACATGAGTTAGCCCATTACTCATAAAAAAAAATACGAAAAAATAAACAACTATTTAGAACAAATATAAACCACCATTTTTGTTTTTCAGAAACGTAAAGAGTGCCACAAAAATCCCACAATGTTCTCCAGCATTTTTTTACGTTCTCACAACTTAACCCAGCTAATATCTTCAGAGACAATGTAGCACACCTTCCATTAGTTATCCTTTCATTTGGGCTCATATCTAATATTCTGCTCATTACGAGCCGGCGCGAGAGGCGCTTTGTGTTACCGTCAGACAGCACAATACTGCGTTACTCTGCGTTTTTGGACGGTATGGATTTCGATGTGTTAAGGAGAAGCATCTTTAATTACGAAAAAACTTGGATAAAAAATAATAAATGGAGGTATAAAAAATGGGTCAAACCGCATAAAATATATCAGTTGGAACTTTTTATTTATCGATAATCGCTAAAAAATTATTATGTACATAGGTAAATAATAAAAAAAAACTAAATTTTATAATTATTTTCATCATTAACTTTTTTTTTCCAAAGGTTTTATAAATAATATATATTTAATAATATTAAAAAATCTGTTTCACATGCAATTAAACTGCGTACATGTTTTTTGTACCATAAGTTTGTTATCATTTTACGGGATAGTAGTGCCAATCCCGTTTTAATTTCATAAAATACTAGCAGTTCCCCGCGACTTCGCCCGCGCCAAAAGTCGGATTTTACATACAAACTTTCATCCCCCATTTTGCCCCCTTGATGATGATTTTATATCACAACAAAAAGAAGCCAATGTCTTTTCCAGGGTCTCAAACTATCTCTGTACCAAATTTCATTTGAATCAGTTCAGTTTTTTCGGAGCCTATTTACTACAAACAAAATAAACTTTCCTCTTTACAATATTACTAGCAGTTCCCCGCGACTTCGCCCGCGCCAAAAGTCGGATTTTCCATACAAATTTTCATCCTCCATTTCACCCCCCTGATGATTTTATATCGCGACAAAAAGTAGCCTATGTCCTTCCCAGTGTCTCAAACTATCTCTGTGCCAAATTTCCTTTGATTCGGTCCAGCAGTTTCGGAGCCTATTCGATGCAAATAAACAAACAAACAAACAAACAAATCTTTCCTCTTTATAATATTATTAGTAAAAGTATAGAAGTATAGATTAGTAAAGATTGTAGATGATTAAGAAATAAAAAATAAATTGATGTCTTCCCCTTAACACCTTCTCTTCGGATGATTTGCAGCAATTATTGATAGATTCTGTTATTATGAATATCGGATAATTTCCAGATAATAATAACGCGTTATTATCAATCTCATTGTATTAGTTCTATGGATTTCTTCTAATTGACAGAAAAAATGTTTGTGTCATGATCAGTATGTATTATTCTCAATGAAATCGATGGCAATTTGGATGTAAATTACTTATTGAGCTGTTATTTTTTGTTGAAACTTGGAAGCACTTCGTTAGATACTGAGAAAAAAAACCTTTGCAATTTAAACTCGTATTGCCAACTGTAGTCGATTTTTACACAGTAACAATCTTGATGTTCTTATGTCACTGATAAGAATGTTTTTTAAATATTATAATTCGTATCAAAGATTCGTATAATACGTATTCCCGGTCAGGACAAAAACCAAAATATTTTCTCGGATCTGGGTGTTGTGGTACCACCGTTGTTCCTGATTTCCATTATACAAGTGCTTTAGTAGAAAAATTTAGGATAAGCAATATATGTGATGTTGTTGAATATTCTATGGGTATTACTTTTTAAAGATTGTAACACGGTTTATCATCACTAGTTCAGTTAGAAGTAATAATAATAAATTGTTTTTAACAAACACAACATTTACCTAGCCCCAAACTAAGCGTGAGCTTGTGCTATGGTGACTAGATTAATGGATAGACATACTTATATACATTTATAAACATCCCTGAATTAGGTGCGAATCTCGTGCTCATCACACAAACATTGGCCGCTTGCGGGATTCGAATCCGCAACCGCCTGGTTCAGTAGTCCAGGGCGCGAACCACTACACCAAGATGGTCGTCATGCAGTTAGTAGCAGCATTATTTAAAAAAAACTTTTATGATAACCTCTTCTAACTTATCATAATAGTCAAGACATATTCATTGATATAACAAGTAAACCCACCTTGACTCTTAAGCTAAACATTAAACTGGCAAAATAGGAGTGAACATCAAACTGTCCATTCCGGGAACCGAACCGAAAACCATCTAGTATTCATGGCTATGACGGCAACGTCACCGGTACACTGTCGTTGCAAATTTTACACCTCATGTACATGTCATTTGGTAATTACTCGCTTAGGGTTGTCAATATCGTGTGTGTCAAATATTTTAAACATCCATGACATAGCTTTAAGTTTCTTTAACATTCAGGGAGTTATTAGACTACGCGGTTTTCAGACAGTCTTACTAAGATTCAGCGTAGTGTAATAAGAGTTATCCTGTAAGTCTGTTTGCCCCATTTCGCTCTTTCACAGTATGAAAGACCGAGATGGGAGATAGACTGTCTCAGTAAGACTGCAAAGTTCCGGTTTATATCATTATATCTCACTTATTTTATGTCATCTGAAATTACTTAGTTTGGCACTTTACACAACTTTGTTCTTTTTATTTTTACGACTAGAATGCCATTTAAGTTTTAATACTTCTGAGATTTAGAAAATACCGGAGGCATGTCCGTATTAATATCAATGTTTGCGGTCATTGACCTCAAATTAATCTATTTACTTCGATCTCTGTATAATACAACAAAGTTGTACCTAAACAAAACATATTCATCCCTTAGAAGTGATACGTTGTAACTTAACAGATGAAGAGCAACCTTTAAAACATGAGAACCCATTTAAGCCTTAGTAATAAATAATCCCGAGTATAATACCCGATCAAAATTCCGTAAATTCAAAATTCATCATAATGCCAGTCTCACTGTCGCCTTAAAATTCACAGTTTCATGTTAATGTCAACAATATTAGGGCTGCCACTTATCAGGGTGTGTCCCACCCTCCTACCTCAATGTCCGATTTCAAAATGGTTGGTGAAAATATTATAATTTAAGTATCAAAATTTTTACATCAGAAAACAGCAATCTATTGACACACTGATGGTTATAACACTCAATCGGTTATCATAGTTCTGTAACATTTAATTTGAATCGCACATCCTTATGGATGTGCGAAAGAAAAATTATTTTTCTTTGGTCTTTTCAAAATATTTTGCACCGACCACCCCTTCCTGTGATTAAGTATTTCCTATACCGCGATAAGAGCGATCTCTTTCAGACAACCTTTGTAAGACAACAAAGGTTGTCTGAAAGAGATCGCTCTTAGCGATAAGACCGCCTAATTTGTCCATCTTTCTGTGTAAATTGTATTGTTGTTACTTTTATGGTGTGCTATAAAGAGTTACCTATTCTTTCGTAATCGTCATCAAACAATTTATATGTCCGTTCCGCTGTCAAACACGCATTACTCTGCCCGTAACATTTAGCTACTGCTAGCAGCTTTTTTCAAGCCATTTGCTCAAAAAACAAGTTCACGTTTCTTTTTTTTTCATTCTGTCACGTGATGCTATTTTTTTATTAAAATTTTTAATCCTTTTTCTTAATTTTTAACCCAAAATACGTATTTCTCGCAAGTGCCAACCCTAGCACAGGTCCCAGGTGGTACGTGGCCGCACTTAGCCGACGAGCTCTCTACCTGCCACTTATATCCATGTGTGGGCGGGTAAACGGGCGCCAAGTTGCTTATATTAATTGTTACGTGTATTTTCATAGTACATACTATATTAAGTAAGTAATTATTAAATTAAATACTTCAGGTTAAAATTTTAGAACCAAAAATAAAGTTCAGTATTCACTCGTTATTCAAATATGTACAGTGGGCCTCGCATCAACCTTCCCAAATCTGTCAAAATATCTCAAATGATATGGAACTCTAATGTGATCAACATAAGGTTGATATATGGTTGCGGAGATTTAACAGATCAGGTCAGGTTTATGTGGGGCCCACTGTATATAGATAGATACACTCAGGCTGGGCTGCACCATTATTCTTTAACTATTACAAACGCCAAAAATCTGTCAAAAAAATAAAAAAAACTTCTTTTTTTTTAAATTACAAGACAGACATTTTCAAGTCGTACAATTTAGGCGGTCTTATTCCTAAAAGCAATTTCTTTCAGTGTGCAAAACAAATGTACTTTCGTAATATTGCCTCAATCAGAAAATGAGATAAAAGCCTGAATATTACTTTTTGTATTAGTTACTAAGTACAAGGTAGCACAAAAATAGCTCTTCTCAAACCTTGGGAGTGTTGTGCCAAAGCACATCCCTAATTACATATTCTTATTATCTTGTATGTAAGGGACAGATGGACGGACGGACATTATATTTGCATAATTGAGTTGTTACCATTAGTAATGAGTGTGGAACTGAACACCTTATGCGGCTAAGAAAAGCTCACAAAATATGTCAAAGTGATTATGGTTGCCTTCTGAAAATATTTTGGCACATTTCTAGTCTGCTAATGATTCGTCGTAGTTTAGTTATAATTTTAGCAAAAAATATATTTACAGAATTTCGACTACAGTGACCTATCTAAAAAGAGATGAGCCAACTGCGCGGGAGATATTATAGTGCACAAGTGTACCACTATAACCATCAAAAATATATAAAACAATTGAATTTGAAGCGGCGAATTTAAAATGTATGTCCCCATTAAGCCTTGTCACCTATTCTGTGTAATTCTGTAAATGTCTGTAAATACATCACTGACATACATTCATGAACAATTTTACACACACAAATGTCATCCTATTTCGGTATCGTTTGACAGCTCGTGTTTGGTATAACTTGGATGAATAGCGCCATCTATGTGTTGTGTTGTGTAGGTACTGTAGAAACTATTCTATGATCTGTGGTACTGTGTATTTGTAATTTAAGTGTTTTTATATGAGTGTGTGTGTGTCTTGTTAGGTACACTATGCCCGAAGGTTTTCGCTAAAAATCAATGTCAATCAACGACTTATACTGAGCGGGGACCTATTTGAAACACACTCTAAGATTTATAAGTTTTATGATTAGTTTTTGTTAATATTTTTGTCCGTTGTTTTTTTTTACTCTGTCTTGTGTGTTGTGCCAAATAAATGTTTTCTATTTCTCTAATTCCAAATCAGCCTTCTAATATTAGTAAGACGGTAAGTGTGCTTTAGTCATTCATCATCCTAGCGTTATCCCGGTTGTACACTCGCACCCGAGGGCCCAGGGTCCGCATGATCCAGGATGTGGCACATCAGGTAATTACAGTGGAGCAACTGCCATCTGACCTCCGTAACCCTGTTAACAGGGGAACCTGATCAGTTTTGTATCATGATTACAAATTCAGTCGCCTGAATGTGCAGGATTCCTCACGATGTTTTCCCATTCAGTAGCCTCAATGTGCAGGTTTCCTCACGATGTTTTCCCATTCTGTAGCTTGAATGTGAAGGTTTCCTCCAGATGTTTTCCCATTCAGTAGCCTGAATGTGCAGGTTTCCTCACGATGTTTTCCCATTCAGTAGCCTCAATGTGCAGGTTTCCTCACGATGTTTTCCCATTCTGTAGCTTGAATGTGAAGGTTTCCTCCAGATGTTTTCCCATTCAGTAGCCTGAATGTGCAGATTTCCTCACGATGTTTTCCCATTCTGTAGCTTGAATGTGAAGGTTTCCTCCAGATGTTTTCCCATTCAGTAGCCTGAATGTGCAGGTTTCCTCACGATGTTTTCCCATTCAGTAGCCTCAATGTGCAGGTTTCCTCACGATGTTTTCCCATTCTGTAGCTTGAATGTGAAGGTTTCCTCCAGATGTTTTCCCATTCAGTAGCCTGAATGTGCAGATTTCCTCACGATGTTTTCCCATTCTGTAGCTTGAATGTGAAGGTTTCCTCCAGATGTTTTCCCATTCAGTAGCCTGAATGTGCAGGTTTCCTAACGATGTTTTTTCATTCAGTAGCCTGAATGTGCAGGTTTCCTCACGATGTTTTCCCATTCAGTAGCCTGAATGTGCAGGTTTCCTAACGATGTTTTTTCATTCAGTAGCCTGAATGTGCAGATTTCCTCACGATGTTTTCCTATTCAGTAGCCTGAGTGTACAGGTTTCCTCACGATGTTTTCCCTCACCGTCAGTTTGTATTTTAGTGAACAAAAATAAACGCAAATGTGTTCTCAACGATTGTGACTCTGTTTGAGTAATTAGTTAAATGTGGAAGCTAGTTTCGCAAACAAATTAGGAACTAATTAGTGCTGAGCTAAGATTAGTGCTTGACCGAACTGTTTGAACTTATTCGGAATTTCTGGCCTTTAACTTTTAAACTTAAATTTGATGAAACGCTTTAAGCTTGGTGGTTACCAGCTATTTCAAATTGCAAATCGAGTCACTATTACAATTTGGAGTGACAATTAACATGTCGGATTTGAGTAAAAACTTCCGTTTCATTCCCTATTTCACCCCCTTAAAGGTTTAATGTCGCGATCAAAAGTCCCCTATTTCCTCCGTAGGGTCATAAACTATCTTTACACCAAATTTCATATAAATCGGTTCAGTGATTTAACAGTTAAGAGGTTACAAACAGACACACGTCCACCTTTAAAATATTCGTACGGACTAAGTATATTGCACTCCTTTGGGGGTGGGTGGCTATTCTGAGTAGTTCTTTCTGAGTACCCCTTTGCTCTAAAGACCTATTTGTAATCTTTAAAGAGCTTTCTAGATTTGCAGCTTGGATTTTGGCGTGTATTAGGGACTTAATTTGTAGTTTTTAAAAGCTTTACATTGGCTGTGTCTTTGATTAATGATTCATTAAGGCGCAAGTACCAAAAAACAGCATGAAACGAACATTCTTCCTAAGACCACTTGACCAACCTTATCTAAGACGGCAAAAACCTGCTACAATCTAGATTCATCCGGTTTCATCTAGCTAAGAAACTGTAGAGATACGTCACTTAATGAGTACTTAAGTACTAGCGTTAAAACTTTAGGGAGTAGACGGTTTCAAAGATTCATAATCTACGGTGCAACCATTTATCCGAGTCAGCATTCAGTTTGATAAATAGCACGGTCTTAGCCATTTTTGTTTGGTAAAAGCTTTTTGGTAGTGTTGGGACGAGATAGTTTACCGAATACATCGATAATACAGTTCCAGTTTATTGGTGTGTGTTCTTTTCTTTATTATTTAAGAGTAAATCCTCTTGTCGGTGGAGTTTCTTCCATCTTTTCCTATCCTCTGCTGCAAGAGAATGATCTTGATCTCTTGATACGACACCCAACTTTTTTTTTACTTGGTCCATAAATGACCTTCTAGGTCTCCCTCTCTGCCTTTTTTCTTCTATCTTCCCCTCGATGTAAGTTATTTTGGTCGAATTACTGTTAAACTACTGTGATCTTTAGTAACAGTGGTTCTATAATGTTGGGACGTGTAAAATGCCGACGAACCGAATTTTGATTTATTTACTTAATTCATAGTAATCATCGACGCTATGAAGAAAATATTTAATTTTCTTACAGTGGAAATAACATTGATCACACACGCTAGGTTTTCGTTCACTGCATAATAATGTAGACGTGAAGATATCCTATTATTAAATATTATATTATATACCAAAATTCTGAAAAAATAGCCGATAAAATATTTAGTGACATTAAATATCGAGATCCGAAATGCCGACTACTTCACATCACTAATTGCTCTGTATATTTTTAAAGTAACTCCTCGAGTGTTAGGTACAGTCCGACTAAGTATTGTTTAAGTTGTAAAAACGGGTCAGAGAGTGGTTCAAAGTGGCCGTTTTAAGACAAACACGTAAATTCTCCTTTTGCAGACATTGTAACAAATTGCTAAAGTAGGTATTTACGGGTCTAAATAAATTAGAAACAAATATAATATAAAAACGTAACTCTCTTATTTATTTTTCAAATCAAAGGACTTATTTTATGTTTATTTATTATTTTCTACTTAGTGGGGAAAACATGCAAAATGTAGTATAATATTTCTAAAAGCAAGTAAGACATTTTTGCTTTTACCTGTACTTTTACCTGTACTGTTTTTACTGTTTACCTGTACCATAAAGGACTAAAAAAGAATAAAACGGTCTTAATAAGCTATTGAATAAAACGGTATCCAAACCATAGGAACATGGTAATCTCTCAATTACTTCGATCGCTTGCCAGAGACTTATTCAACGACATTGTATTATGAACTTTATTACAACGGCTTAAGCTCATTTGAATGATTCGCTGCAGTATAATCTGTGCTCCTATCTATCAGTCTTATCTGGTAGTAACGTGCGTCTGTCTGTTGTTAGTTTAACGGGACTGACCTCTGCCATAGAGTTAAGAAAAACAGATGTGTCAATCAAACAAAAGAAAAAGAAAAAATTTTCAAAAGCAACTATTTACATGTCTTAAGTATTATTCCATAATCATGAAATTACAATATTTATCGGCAAATATATCTAAACATGTTCCAAACCAGTCAGGCTAACAGGGTCATGGAGGTCAGATGGCAGTCGCTCCACTGTAATTACATGATCTGCCACATCCTGGATCATGGTCCAAAGCGGACCCTGGGCCCTTGTAGCGATGGGCGATTATTACTAAATTAATCGAATTATTCGAATGGTCCCTGTAATCAAATGTAATCGATAAGCTACCGCAGTCATTCGATTATCCTTCGATTATGCGGCGAGCAATACCGGAGCGTCCGGTGCGCAGGCCGTATTACTAACAACTAACGAATGAATCGTCATTCGTCCCGTCGATTAACCATTCGTTCGCTGCCTGTCCTGTTGCGGCAATTCAATCGAATGCATCGAAGGGCTGAGTATAGATTCTCATTCGATTGTCGATTATTATTCGATTATTTTTTTTCCGAATTACTAAATCGACATTCGATAGTTCGAATGGTCGATTGTCGATTCATTCGATTATTTTTTTTCGAACAATCGCCCATCGCTAGGCCCTTGCGTGCGATTGCACAACCGGGATAACGCTAAGATGATGATTATTGGCAAATAATAACTAATTTTATTCTTGCAAGTTTTTTTTCATTAACTGGAATTGCCTACAAATGGCAATGGAAGTACGGACTGACTGCCAAACTCTTCCCAAAGTTACTTAATACGTTTCTGCAACTCAATACGAACCGCGGCTGTCTACAAAGAAAGTGATATATCGAAATCTCTCAAAGTTAGCAAGTAAACAGCTATTTACCTCGCCAAAGGTATATTGAAGACAATTATTAAGCGTTTCCCCAAAACTTCCATTCAAAGACTGTCAAAATATCAAACACAATACCGACCAAGAAACTTTTATCGAAGATTTAAACAGCCATTTTCAGTAATAGCAAAAGTTTAACCCCCTTTCACGTGTGGAGGTATATTAATCAGACAACCCTACAAAAACCACATTAATTCATTTAAAGTTTCAAATTAAACGAATTTCGCACGACCAGTGTGCCTCGTAACTACATCACTCGGCCAAAAAACTGGACGCACGTAAATTTTCAAACTTGCTCTATTCCAGACATCTGCTGTCCCCTTCTAGCTAAATGCTAAACTTTATATAATGCAAAACTACTCCCAAGTTTCTAAGTAATTACATATTATGATAATCCTGAGGTAGATGGCATCTAATCAGGTTTCTTTTGAACTCGGTTACTTTAGTGGTTAACGTTTTAAAGTACGTTTATCTTTGTAGTAGAAAGAGCACAGTAAAATCTTTATGGGACGTTTCGTTAACACACGGTTTTTACCGGGAATGTATTTGTTTCTGTCTACAAGTTGCAAACGACGCGGTTTGCGGGTGAAATAAAACGCGCAGGGCCGGATTGGCGACCAGGGTTTGATTCATAAATAAAAATAAAAAAAACTAAAAACATATAACAATATGTAAGCAGTAATAATATAAGATAAAAGAACAAGATTTATCTTTACTTTAATACTTTTTACACAGAGGTTACCCCGTCGCAACCTCTTCAAAACATAACTTCACATTTTTTTAAGATACAAATTATTACTATTATACGACTACAGGTAATTTTATTCACAAACTGAAACTTGAAATAATTGGTCTTCGGAAATTGGTTTGCAAGTATTCCTTATAAAATAAATATAGAAACAAAATCTCATCGACTATCTTTAGGTTACATCACAAAGTAAAATTAAAGAGGCCCCGTCACCGCCCTGGCTACGTCCCTGTCCCCCCGGAGGAATTACTCCAGGGCAGTTCGATGGAACTGCACTTTTGGCTCGAGCGCAGGTGACAATGGGGCGGGAAACGTGATTTCTTCAGTTTAAACTTTGTCCGCTCTGCTCTGGTTCTGGCCCCACTATGCAGTTTGTTTTTTATTGGGCTATTTTGCGAAAGAATACATGCCTGATGGAATGGTTTTGTTAAGATTTTGGAAATATTGCAAGTAGTCTCAGTTCAATTTATAAGAGCTGTAAGTAAATGTATGATTAATTACTATTATATTATATTTAACAAATTACTGACTAAAATGCCACTTGGAAAAATTAATATTCAGTTTCGATCTTTAAATAATTATTATGGCGTCGGTAAATTTTAGTAATATCAAATTTAATGAGATAATTTCAATATCTCAAGCAATATTTCACAGGAGCAAGTATTTGGAGTGAATAATAAAAATCATATAATATCAAAAAGCTGATATATCACATTTAAAAACTTATCGTGTTCTCATACAGCTTGTTAAAATGACAATTCCCATATCAACTTTATAACGAACTAACTACTTGTTTACACAACTTTTATTTTCTTGTTACCACTCCAAAATATGCAGGAATAAACCAACTTAACACGTCACTGTGAACATTAAAGAGCCAATGTTATTTTATCACTGAGTTATTGATTGTGGAATACCTTTTGCTGGTGTTGAATGGGGTTATTCTAGAACTTGTCCCGACGGCTTACTATCTGGGACGAGTTGAAAATCTATATAAATATTGCTTTCGTTCCCTCGGCGTTTTGTTTTGTGGAGAACCTTAGCGAAATAAAGTACAACACATGTCGTCCCACATAAAAAAGTCAATGGGAAATATTATTTACTTAGGTACTTCCACTTTTTGCATAAAGAGCGTCAGTGGGGAGGTAGCGGGTTCGATCCCACATGCCGCGATGTAATGACTTTGTCTGAGTTATGTACACCAGTTGTTTCACTAACCGATGCTCTTACGTTTAGGGAAAAACATCGTGAGGAGACCTGCATATTCAGGCCACTAAATGTGTAACCATGATTCAAACTGGTCAGATTCCCCTGTTAACAGGGTCACGGAGGGCAGACGGCAGTCGCTCCACTATACTGGATCTGGAGCGACTGATCTGCTATAAAAAAAAAAAAAAAATCACTTACAAAAATAAATCGACTGTGTCATCCGGTGGGACTCGAACCCACGTCCCTTCGCTATCCGTGCGAGTGCTCTTACCAACTAAGCTACGGAGGACGTTAGTCAGTCGACGATTTTTTACAAGTGCTTGCTACGCCAGTGATACGGCGTTCGATTTCATCAATACTTGGGGAATGTATCCAATGGAAATATTTTTACAAATATTTAACCAGCAGTTAAGATGAAATAAGCTTAACCTTTTATATTTTTATAACTTAAGCAATTATTTTGCAAGTTTTTACGAAATTAAATCAAATTTCACTTACAAAAATTAATCGACTGATCTGCTATATCCTGGATTTTGGTCCAAAGCTTGGATCCTTGGCCCTCAACCGGGATAACGCTATGGCGAATGATGACAGAAACAATTTCACTGTAGGCCTAATGGCGGAATTAATGCCAGGAGATTTATTAACTGTCGGTTGCTGTACAAGAGAAATAGATTCTGCCAGTGATGATCATAATTTATTTATGTGTTCTAGTATTTGAATAATAGTTAATTTATTGGTGTTTTTCATTTCTTTTAACTCGTCTCATCGGGAATTAGGTATCTGGGACAAGTTTGTGAATTACCCTCTGAATCTCAACGTAACAATGTCTTGCTAACTTAAATTATTTGTATTAGTACTTGATAAAACAAACAACAAGAGATAACTAAATAATAAACAAGGGTGAAAGTTTCTACTGTCAACAGAACTTAGATTGGCTTGAAACCGAGCTTAAAAGTTAAGTTAGGCGGATATAGGCGGATGGTTTCCGGTACAAGTTTTGAGGTTGATTTACAATATTGATAGAGATTCGTATTAAACATTTTGTCAATTTATTTTGATCTTATTAAAAATTTGTCAGATATAAAAAATCCTAGTCAAATGTTTGTAAAGCGACTTTAGTGTGCAGGGTATGGGCTAGCGGTTACAGCACCCTGAAAGTCTTCGCGGAGCGGTTTGACTGCTGTCCTAAGTACCTTTTGTTACTAGTACCAATATAAATTATTTAACTATGTTATGGATCTATGTTATCTGCCAATAAATAAATTATTATTATTAAATTTTCATAAATTAAGAGGTGGCATGGATGAAATGATGTCATTTTAAAATCTGTCGTGCTGTATACTATCCGACGAATTTTTCGTAGTTGAAAAATCAATTTTATTCTTAAAATGGCCTCTTACCTCTGAAATGTCAGTTAAAATAAGTAAAAGTTGGCTTTGTCAAATTCTTAACTTAATAGTGTCAAATTTTATGCAATAACATCATTTTACTTTTTTTGAAGAATTACTTTTTACTATAAGTAATGAGAAAGAAAAGGAATATTTTTACTGAATATTTAGGTTGTTTTAATGTTTTTTGATCAAAGTCAAGATGTTTGTTGTTGTTAGTTACATGCTCTTATAAGTATTCAAAGAGTTCTTTATAAAACACAATTACTATGTTTAATAACTGGCCATTTCCACACAAAATGCATTTACCGACAAGTTCCAAAACGCAGACCAACTTTCGCAATGAATAGCAGTTCATTTTAACACTGCAATGTACATAGATTAAAGTTTTAATTAAAAGAGATGGCTCATTAAAAAGTTTTTACCTACTTTCGATTCTGTAGGTGAATATTTTGTCCTCGTAACGTGGTGGACAGTTGACGTATTTTTATATCAAGCTTTTAAAAAAAACTAGAATACATTAAAGTGCTAAGTTGCGTTTTCTTTTATAGAATATGCCCTTAGGGGTAAACAAAGTTTTTAAACATGGTGAATTTTATAAAATACATATTATTAAGTATATTTCTTGTACTTTTAAAGATGTTTGAAAATTCAAAACTATTTCATCTGAGTTGAATATTTAGATACACTACGATAAATTAAACAAGGACTTGCTTGATACGATAAATTCGTACTCGTAAAAGACAACTGAATAATAATTTAACCGTTTTCCTGAATTTGAATAAATATAATTTTCTTTTAAATTTTAAATTTTATAATAACTTAATAAAGAAAAGTAAGAAAAAAAAATTCTTTAGTTCTTTGACTTAGTAGGCACAAAACTAAAATTCAAAATGGTCATATCCCTTATTTACTCTTTGACAGCTGTCCACCAAACTATCGCCGGTTCGTTACAGCACAGATTAATATTTCGTCGCAGTAAATATGTTATGGGCGGACACCGGCCGAACTTGTCCAGTTAAATTGTCGAAGTTGCCAGCCCTGGGGATCGGCTTACAGTTTAGGGTTGCCAGCAGGAAGGAAGAACAATGCGATTAGATTTGCGGGCAAAGTTTTGAAAGGGAAATATTTATACAAAGGCCATTTCGAACAGACTGTTTAGCAAATGGTTTAAATTGTTTAGAATACCGTAAGCAAATCAGCAATTTTTTGACAAAAAAGACGCAAATAAATATTAAATATTTAAAATAGTGGAATTTTTGTAATTCATTTTTCGTTATTGATATAATAATATTAATAATATGTGTACACAGTGCCCGAAATGGTTCTGCTTAAAATCAGTTGGTTTAGTCATCTTTTTGGCACACACTTGATAGATAATGCTACGTACCGTAACCTCAAAGGCTAGTGAATAAAAATTTCATATAAATCAATGCGATACGAATTATTTGATTTAATTCGTTTGAAATTTAGATTTCTAATTATCTATAATATAAAATAACCTTCATTAAAAATCATATCTATTAACAACACGGGCGCCATTCATAAACGTTGAAGGTCAGCAATTTCAAACTAATATCTATTATAGCTGGCCAAACTGAATGGAGCCCTTTCCCTTACAAATAAATTGAATAAGCTGAAGAATTTCAGGAGGCCCCAAAATTAATAGATCGTAATTTGTCTTTCATATTTGTTATGGCCGCCATATTGACATAGGACGGCACTAAATCAACGCTCAAGTAATAATCAGTTACAATTTGCCCTTTAAGTGAGCATTTAACGCAAGAATTCCAATAACGCTAGTGACAACCCTAACAATGAAAGACAGGGTAGGGTTGAGAGACATGTTAAGGCGCAGACACACTTGACGCACGTCAGACTACCACTTTGACTTTAAGACCGTTCCCTAGTAATAAAAGCTGTTTACGTAGTTCGAACGGGTAACCTGACGTGCTGCTGCTTGTACTGACCTATAAATAAAAAAATACGATTTCTTAAACAACTATCTGATTTAACTATAATAAGAGATATTTTTTAACCAAATGATCAGGAATTTAGAATTGGATAATACTCGTACATCCATTCAGAAGAAGCACCGTGCACTTTTATGGGCTTCAATGACCCGATTTTGCAATTTATCAATTTGAAAACCTAAAGCGTGCTCCAAATAAGACATGATCAATTACCTCGTTTCATTAGGTGACATTAAAAAAATACTGCAAATAAAAAAATAATGTATTTGCTCGCAAAATTATTGCTTCAATAACAAAATAACACCGTAACAGTGTCACCATTTCACCAACAAGCATAGCGCGCTCGCTCCGCTCAAATGCGTACACACCCTTAGGCAGTTGTTGTCATATTAATTTGGTGGTGAATCACCACTTTCAAATATACCAAACAATGTATGAAATTTAATTAGTGAATATCGATTTTCACCTGTGGTGTTGTGAAATTCTAAAGGAATTCTGTAGAATTCACGTTCCGTAGATGCCTGGAGACTGAAATGTGATTTAATTCTTAGGCGTTGCGTAAGTTGTGGTTTTCTGTGTATGTAGTTTGAGGTTAGTGTTTGGTGTAAATGAAGGTTGTGGGTTACCTTAACTAAGGTATGCAATCTTATTGTTATGTTTGTACAAGTCTGGCTAATGAGGGATTTCCTGACAACTCAAAATTTTAGTTGGAGGTGTAAAGAACTAGAGTCTTCAAGTCCTAAATTTTGAGCTCGACAGGCAAATTGCACGACTCGACTCATTAAAATAAGACTCCCAAGACCATAGAACTTAAGTTTATAAGAGCTCTTGAGCGCAACATAGAACTCGAGTCTTTTTTAACGCTCGAGACATTTTTACGGGGCGAGTCGCGCTCGAGTAGTTTTCCGTTTGGAGTTCCTTTTTAGATCAGGTTATAAAATGTTACTTTTGCGGGATATATTCGTAATCAGAAGCGTATTTTGAAAAAATAAAAGTAATATAAGTATACATGCATAATTTGCAACTATTATTATTAAACCAATATTAACCCTTAATACGCTCAAGACATAAGAATCGAGCTCTTTTGAGGCTTAAGTTTTTATTAAGACTCGGGCTCTATTTAAGACTCGATCTCTTTTTAAGACTCGAGCTCTTTTTAAGACTTGAGTTCTATTTTAGCGCTCGAGTTTTTGTGAAAAAACTAAAGCTCGGTTCGACTCAATACTCCGAGTTTAGTAAGTTCAGTGAGTCGTGTAAAATTGAGTCGAGTCTATCGAATTAGGACTCAAAGACTCAAGATTTTTACATCTCTAATTTTAGTTTTATTTATGTTGATAGATGGCGCTATTTATCTAAGTTATTTAAAAAAACAAAAACAAATTATTGTAATATTATGTGTACAGACATGTAGTGGAAGTACTTACGCTAAAAATAAGCAAGTTTTAAATAGCAGTAAAAAAAAAGGGGGGAAAAACGTCTTGCTGATCTCTAAATTTAAAAAATCACCTGTTAGTACGCGTGAGTCAAAAACATGCTAAACATAAACATAATAAACGATAAAACCAGCCTTTATCTTAAATAAAAATCTACCTGACTTAGTTTGGTTAACGCCATCTAGCAGATTTTTAAGTAGGTACTAAGAAAATCCCTTATTAAGAAGCTATAGTTATATCCCAATCTGAACAGGCAAATACAAACTCATTTGGTGTTTGTATTTGCCTGTTCGCACCTGCTACTATTTTGTCTTTTTTAATTTGAAATGGGTATGCTCTTGACTCTAGACTAAGACGTGGCGCGTAGGCAGACGGTAGAGCGAGCTCACTCAGAAGGCTCTGGCACTCCCACTCACCGACGGAACAACAAGCTGCTTGGAGCTGAGCTCCGGTGCTTAATTTTGGCACGAACATCATTAGCAAATCATGTAATATAGCTATTGCTTTTTTATAATCGATACTGCCTGGAGTGGAGTGGAGTATTAAAACAATATTTAGGTATATTAGGTTTACGCTTGATCAAAACGTTTAAGCCTGGAGTTCACCAGCACATGTTTGATTTTTTAATCAGCCGATTTAGCATTATTTGCCCTACTTTGTATAGGAATTCTGGCAAATTAACCGTCAATTATAAACCCGAGTTAAGGAACTTTTAAAAAGCCTGTGAACATCGAGCGGCTGTTTAAAAGTTCGTGAACTCGGGTCTAAGAAAAACAAAACGAATGAAAGAAAGAAACAAGAAGAAAGAAAAAGCATTTACTCTGTGATCGGTGAACAATGGAACAGTTTACAAAATATTATGCAATGATCTACCGAAAAGACATCCGACTCAGCATTAGTCGTGGTAGCCGAGGGCAAACCACGACACTGATTTTTAGCGGATGCCTGGGGTAAATTCTTATGTACGTTACACAAAAAAAAAAAACGATGAGATTCTTCTCTCTAACTAGGTACATTGGTATACAACGTAAAGGTTCAAAAAAGAACATAACCATTTATTTCTACAAACGAGTAAAAGGCCATAGTATCTAATGACTCCATAGAATGCATCACGAACTGTGTAATCAGACCCAAACAGTAACATCAAAGGAATTCAACACTGCAGTATTTTTTCCAAGAACAATATCAGTTATTTCGGTACCGGAAACAATAAAATTTGAGTCGTAATTAGAACCGATTGCAATATCATTATAGAATCTAGACCACCAATTGTACCGATGTTTATATAGACTACAATAGCCAGCAGCAGGTTACTTGATATTAAATACGGGTCAGGTAGACATTTCTTGGAAGGCCGGTTGTTATAAGGCAATTTATTGTTCGACAGATAGGCTTTTCAAAGTTTCAAGTAATGACTTGGTTAGTAGGGCCAGAGTTCAGATGTCCAGAGCTAGCTAAGTATGTGGTCTTGGTATTCGTTGATTTGAAGTTCAATTCCCAGGTGAGTAAAACACAACATCAACATAATTTTTGAAAAAAATAAACACTTGACTGCAAAAATTATTATATTTTTTTTGAAATGGTCTATTTACACGCTTTCATTTAATACCTATATTGCTATGGTAAGAAAAATTCCATCCCCCCTCCCCCTTTATTTTCATTTGCGGGCGCCATTTTTAAAATGTCTATGTCACTCTCACAATTTTGACAAACTCAACGACACCCCAATATGTCAAAAACTGTCCAGCCGTTTGGGCTGTAGATTGAACGTGCCAAACAATTATACATACAGACATACATACTCTCAAAAAACATAACCCTCCTTCCACAGTCGGGTAAAAACGGTAGGTAATTCTTAGATTGGTTAGGATAAACAAAATCCAAATTATTTTATTTACGTTAATCGATTACTTTAAAATCAAGCTTTTGTATGGGATTAAAGACGACCGTCTTGGTGTAGTCGTTCGCGCACCGGACTTCTAAACCAGACGGTTGCGGGTTCGAATCCCGCAAGGGGCAAATGTTTGTGTGATGAGCACGAGCATTTGTACCTAAGTCATGGATGTTTATATGTATTTAAGTATTTCTATCCGTTATCCTAGTCACCATAGCACAAGCTCACGCTTAGTTTGGGGCTAGGTAATTGGTGTGTTTGTTGAAACGATTTATTTATTTATTTTTATCTAAATACCTTTGATTTTCTTGTTCATATAACGAAAAACAAAATTTAGTTAAATTATAAACACTGGTCCTGCGCCTGATATCTGAAATTTGAGAGTGAAGGAACAGAGAGTGCACCTGTGAATTGAGCACATGCTTGTGCACGATAATATCTCTCACGCAGCTAATCTCGGTTGAGATTGGCCGCATCGTGGTCTAAATTTGGCTAAGAGGACATAAAAACAAAAATGTCTGATAACTATTACTTTAGAAGCTTCGGTGTTTAGTGGTTAGCAAGTTGCCTCTCACAGAAGTACCGGTTTCGATCTTACGTGCCGCCATATACCAATGACTTTTCGAGTTATGTACATTAGTTGTTTCACTTACCCATGATCTTACGGCGAAGAAAATCATCGTGAGGACCTGCACATTCAGGCGACTGAATATATAACCATGATCCAGAACTGGTCAGGTTCCCCTGTTAACAGGATCAAGGAGGTAAGGTATTCGCTCGAGCTCATCACACAAACATTTGCCCCTTGTGGGATTCTAACCCGCAACCTCTGGTTTTGTAGTCCGGAACGCGGACCACTACACCAAGACGGTCGCCCGTCACTATTCGTAAGTTTACTAGTAGATACCTACATTTCTTGGTTAAATTTATACCGTTTTCCATAGTCCAACGATCTAGCAGTCTATTTAGCATAAGAGGTGGCGCAGACGTAAATCATACACCTTCCAGTTTGCATGGGCACACTTAAATGGTGAAAACCCTGATTTATACTAGCTCCGAGAGCAGGGCTGATATTTTCTGGAAGCAGAAATTACTTGGGTTAAATGTTTTTGTCTAGCATAATAATGTCCTCCTAGCCGATTTCGACTACAGCGGCATATCTCATCAGAGATTAGCCAACTGCGCAGGACATATTATAGTTCACAAGTATGTGCGCAATACACAGGTGCACTCTCTGTTCCTTTACTCATAATTCGGTGAGACGGCAGTCCGACATGACCGTAGAGAGATCAGGCGCAGGACCAACGGCTTAACGTGCTTTCCGAGGCACGGGGGTGTCAACACCACCAACTTCCTGACTCCGGAGCTGTATCTGAGTAATTTCAAGACAGAAAAACTCAAACACTCTCGGCCCAACCCGGGATTCGAACCCGGGACCTCGTGGATAGTACCCAGCGTGCTGACCACTAGACCAACGAGGCAGTCGTCTAGTATAATATACTTTCTGAAATCAGTTCACATCAAAACCTGTTCAGCCGTTTGAAATGGGAAATTATTTACTACAACGTTAGAATATAAGGCCGCCTACTTACATGTTTTCTTTCTGTGTAAATTGCTTTGTTAATTCTTTTTTGGCATGCAATAAACAACTATGTAATTTATTTATTTAAACTTTTTGCACACAGTTTATTGTTCAAATGGCGGACCTAATGCTAAAAGCATTCTCTACCAGTCAAGCATAGGCCCTAACAGAGAAAATACAGGCGGTGCAAGATAGCATATCTATGTATCTAACGTTTTGATTTACAAGAAATAAATGATTCTATAGACAATTTAAACAGTCAATTATTTCCCAGTTCTTGAAGTAAAATAGTTTAAGTATGAATACTTAGTATTTGTTCAATTAACAGCCATATTATTTATGTTCAGGGTTATCAAAAGATTTAAATTTTTTCTACTCATTAAATTTGTTTTCATGAATTAAACTGACGTTTATCTTATGGGTACGTTCTTTGATATTACTAAAAATGCTCTTAGGCAAGAACAACCATTAATTAATAACGAATATTAGGTGTTTTTCACATCATTTCCCGTGATCAATGCTTTCTCGGCTACCATTCATCTATTAATAAAGGATCGATTGATGATCCATCAACACTAATTAAGGTCAGAAATTATAGCAAACCAGAAGTAAGAAGAATTTTCTGTTTAATGTCTTGAAAAATTATTTCTATTGAACGTTATGGGTATTTGACCTGTATGCTGGCAATATTCAGGTAAATATATTACTGGGAACTCCGTGGTACTTTCGGCAGGCCTGTGTATCTTTTCGCGTAGGTAGCAAAAACGTACCTACGCGCGGCGACCCCTTGGTAAGGGACTAAACAAGTTGGGTGTCGCTAGCCGGCAGCGACACGCTCCCGCGTTTTATTCACCGGCACTGCGCGACACTAGGTTGCTGGTTGGACGAGCGTGAATAAAGTCCTAGAAAGATGCGCTAGATGGCGTAAGTAGCTTCTTGTGGCAGTCAACCCTATTATGAATCATGAAATAGGTTTAGTGTATTATGAATCATATTCCAGAGTTATAAGAATGAAATTATCTTGCAATGTATTTCTGTAGGTGTCTACACGAAAATGTGCTTGAGTCAAAGGCGAACTGAATTACACCATATCGTTAACAACATTGAGTAGATATTTATTTGAATTTCATTGCAAAGTCATACTTCTGTACGGAGTACTAGTACTTATTCTGTGCTTTCGGTTAGATGAAGGTTTAGAGGTATCTACTTTACGGTTGAGATTTTGAGCACCAGTTTGATTAAGAGAAAGGTATTAATTGCCTTTTTTTCAGTGGCTGTTCTGTATGTATTTAACCATTTAGTTTTTAAAGTCTACGAATTTTTTTGTAATAACTTACCTAACTAGATTCTACTTATTTTGCTTAAAAACTATTTACACACTAAATTAATTAAATAAGAATGCTTGAATTTTAAACACAGAAAAAAGTATTTACAACCGCGTCAGCATTCCAACAAAAGAAACCTAAAGCTCAACGTACACTGACAACCCTAAACATAAGCTTGTAAGCGAAAACGCAGCCAAGCGCAACATCAACACAATAAGTACAGTCGACGTCACAATCGAGCACATAGTTCAGCGTTCTGTCGTTTACATAAGGTCTACTGGCTGTGTATGTTTAATGTTATGCGGAGGTGTGTACACGGAAGCGAAGGAGCACAGACATACCTGTTTCGGTTTACATTAGCGATAAAATTATGAAATACTGCGCGATGCAAGCCTCCAGCGAGGGGATAGGTTGGTAAAAATACACATTTTTGCATTTAAATAATTTTAAGTGAAAAATCGGTTCTTTAAAATATGTGTAAGTGTATTATATCAAAGCTGAAGAGACGAAACGGACTTCATGACAAAAAGTTTATTTTATATATCGAAATATATTTTTTGGACTTGAAAAATTCGTAACAAAAATGATGTTATCAAAATGCAGCACCGTAGATAAATGTTTGTTAATAGACGTTTATAACAGTAAACATAATAATATTCTAAGTGACATATTGCCTATTAGATTATCATTTCTCAGGTATAAATACGAGTAATTAGTAAAATTTTTGAGTTTTTATATGATGAGCATTCACTGCAACAAGATCAGATAGATATTGCACTTGAAGAAACCTTTTCTTGTAGCTTAAACTCGATTTCCCAGCCTCCTATCTCCTAAACTATGTAACTCTACGCCGTGATTCATCGCGTTTTTGCGGTTCACTGTGCGGTGAGCTTATGTTACATGTTAGTGTATGTTCCCTATGATAATTGGCTTTGTTCCACTGTGCGGTGCGCCGTATGGCAACGCGTTTGTATTGTACCATTTTTGTATGGCGGAATTTTGTATGCGCTTCTATGTTTTGAGTCGGTTTTTTGTTATTACATTGTGGAAGTCATGTGTTACTGAAATAGACAGAAAAATGCACAATGTGTTTTACCCAGGCCCTTCAGGTTAAAAATATTTTCATGTTTTAAAAAAAAACCTTACACTAGGTTTTGAACACTCGAATTGGTCGTAATAATTGAGGTTTACAACATGAATTTTGTGACCGTAACTTAAATAGCTTACGAGACAAAGTTTAGGATGCAATGATTAACAGATAAGACACCCTTTAATTTTGTGTATTAAGAAACCTATAGTGTCTAAGTGAATATCAATATTTCGTGGTTTAGTATTATTTGCAATTTGAATAGAGCGTTCATACAATAATAAAAATCTCATGAGTGTCGGGCACTGGAAAGGTATTGTAAATAGAATTACATGACCACACAATACCACGACTAAAGGAATTGAACCTCCATTGTATAGCTGAAGAAAGTCGCCAACTGTCATAGTTCGCAATGAGTACAATCGAAAGCGGTTCCGACCATAGACAATAGCTTATGACCCACTGAAGTTCAGTACAGGCGTTCGATTTAAGACCCTACTACAATGGCTTAAGGAAACGTTCACATTTCACTGCTCGTGCTGTAGAGTCAGCACGATAGACACCAACTGTCATGACTTTTGAACGCATTATGTAAGCTGCACATTTCAAATTGCACTTATAAGGCTTCCCATGTAAAAATTCAAATGATATTTATTAACTTTTCAAAGAACTAATATATAAGTACCTTCTTATTTATTACAAAAAATATATTTCTAGCCAAATTTGGACTGCAGCAGCCAATCTTAATACAGAGATTACGCCAACTACGCAGGAGACATTATAGTGCACAAAAGTGGGGGCAATTAGTATGTAGTACTAGTAGTAGGCAACGGATCGTGTTCATACAGCCAAAGCTTCAGTAATAAATTGTTTCATTATTTCATTCTTTCCTACAATATTATTTTACAAATATGCACTTACACAAAGCTATACTTACACTACACTACGAACTAACCTACCCAAACTCATTTAAATACGAGGATAGTTCACATGTCAATGCTCAAGGGAGTTTTGAGCGGGAACAGCGATTCGGATCAGCCAGGAGCGCTATACTCTTTTTCTTACTTTTACTTCGTTGGTTCTCTTATACAGTACATGATAATTTCATCGCACAATCACAATATTGTCCACAAAAAACTAATTTCAAAAACAAGAAACCAAGTCCATCCTACTCTTCTTGCTTCCCGCGCCAAACTTAATTGATAATACCATTGGGCAGATATCAATAGTGATGTTACCCGTAATAAACATAACTCGATGCGAGTATCGATGGCAGCTGGATCGCAAATCGCGATGTTTGCGATTGCACAATTACTGGCTGCTCGCATTCATACCTAAATGTTTGATTGTGGCATGCGATTCGGAGTGCCCATACTTTTGTTTGCAGAGTAACAACTGATCATGATGATGCATACCTACTGGGCGTGATGATCGCGATGAACATCATAAAATGTTCATCGCGATCATCACGCCCAATAGTTAATAGTTATTTGTTTCGTTTTAGTGTATTTGATTGGGTATTAATGTCCCCCTAGCCGAATTTTGAAAACTCAACAGAGATTAGCCAATGCGCGTGAGATATTATAGTGCATAAGTGTGTGCGCATTACACAGGTGCACTCTCTGTTCCTTTACTCTCATGATTCGGTGAGATGGCAGTCCGACATGACCCTAGAGAAATCAGGAGAGACTGCCTCGTTCGTTGGTCTAGTGGTAGGTACCGCACGATTTCGTGGATAGTACCCAGGTACTATACTATGGTCGGGCTGGAAGTGTGAGGTTTTGAAATAACTGAAACACAGCTCCAGAGTCAGGAAGTTGGTGATGTTAACACCCCCGTGCCTCAGATAGCGTATAGTTTTAACACTATCTAAATCAATGTCCATCGTCCATCTATTTAACCTAAGCCTGGAAACCCTATTGGGCTAAATGTTTGATTGAAGTACGCATTGCATTATGAAAACAGTGCCGATGACACGAGCGATTTCAGCTCAACTTGTTGATTAAAACGCGTCAAATGATAAACCTGCTTTGAATACTTGATTGAATGTACGGTAAATTTACTAATCATAACATTATTATCCACGTCAGTGCCATTTAAAGTGTGCAAGCTTTAGTTAGTACTTACGGCAGATTTTAACTGGTGCAAAAATGGATGACAGTACTGTTAAAATCGGTTCTTTGGTTTAGTGATGGTTTGGAAATGTAAATAAAAATAAATACACTTAAGTTTCTACGAAATAAGTATTTTGGTAATAATTTTCGCCAATTTCATACCAACATTATTGATTTCCAAGCTAATTAAGGACAAAAGAGATAACGTGCCAAGTGTAAAAAATGAAAAATCGCCGTCCATTTCAAAAACATTTGAAAAATTCAAGTGCCTACAAGTATACTTGGATCGGAAAATGCAAGTTTTTTTTTTCATAAATGTTTAATGGTTTCGAGATTGAATCGATAGTTTCCATTTCAATTCTTAACAATTCACAATGGTAGGTGTTCTCATTAGCTATCGCGATATTTTACGGCCGTCTCAAATGATTTCTATGTTCATAAATTAATTTAATGAGCAGTAAAGTATGTATTGTGCGTGGAATAGCGGCGTGAATGGAGTTATTTCTTCATTAATTTTAATTCTGAGATTTTTCGAGTTGTCTATCATCATAAATATTATTTTAAAATGTCAAATTTTCACTCCTTACCATGTACATAATATGTTAAAAAGTCTCGTTTGAAATTGCAGCAGTAAAAGATGTATTCGTACCTGTAACAAAATGAAATATAATAAGTAAAACCATTATTCTGATATACAAAAAAAAAATGCAAATAATAATCGTGACATAGTAATAGCATCTAGATTTGCTGCTGATAGCGATTTTTTTAAATTTTGAAACACGTTTTAAAATTATTATTACATCAATTACATACAAATAGTTTTCCAAGTAACACTATTCCACCAAACAAAACATCGTAAGTATAGCAACAGTTCAAAATCGTTAATCAGAGAATCGCGTGTAGCGTGTGTTACAAAAAATTTAGCCGACCACGTCCTAATAAAGCTACTATTGTACTCCCCCTATATTTATTACGGAGGAAGATAATCTTTTATTATTCTCCTGACAATTTATGGAGGAACATCAAACTGCATTTGTCATTTGACGTGCATTGTTTCATACTTGACACCCCATTTTCGACCTTAACTCAACAACACAAGGGCTCTCGGATCACTGGACAGATTTGCTCTATCTAAATAATACTATTGCACTTTAGACTTTAATGGAATAGGCATAAGGTGCAAGGCGTTGATTGAATGCGTGGAATTGATTTCAGATTTTCGGCGTATAATCGATAGTGATTCGCTTTTGTTATCTGTTGCAAAAATAATGCAGCAGTGACCGTAAAATATATTTATTTGGCTTAGAGTCATTGTCTCACCGGCCGTTGGCTATTAACCCCTATTGGGACAAACTACATAGATAAATTGAATAAATTAAAACTTTTCATAGAAAGTCAGATGAATATTTATTAAATCTTTTATTTGGGTATAAAATTGATTTATAGATATTGCTATTTAACATTACAGTTTTGATACTAGCCGCCTTCCTTATAATAAGTATCCCACTGATATGTATAACACGTGAATAAAGAGATGGCTCTTCACTATATATTGTCACTTATCTGGCATGAATTAGAAATTAGCCAGTTCATATTTATTCAAGTATGCATAATGGCGGCATAATTATTTTTAAAGACAGTTTTTCTTTGCGTGTCAAACATTGTAAACAATCTTTTTATGACTTTTAAAACTAATACTGGTGAAAAAAAAAATACTAATAGCTCTAAAAAGCTGCATATATTAAACGATAACTACCATATTAGGATGTAATAAAAACGGACTTTAGTAAGGTGTAGGTGATTCTACGCTAGTTATAATAACGTTGTTGTTCTTTACTTGTATATATTTTTAAAAATAAAACGCCAGATTTGAAAAAAAATGTGTTTACATTGCGTCTAAAAATTATATATTTTATTCATTTGCACAAACTCAACAAGTTGTAACTGGCCGAAAATATCACCACGGTAGTCATAAATAAAAAAAAAACATCGTAACGACGCAGTTCCGAGTAATATTTTCCTTCCGTAATTTCGGTGCGCTATCAGAAATCGATTTAACTCAGATTTTACGACTGAAAAACACTTACCGATAACCTTCTATTGCGATTAATCGAATGCGAGTTTACGATTGTCGATAAACTGATTCGATTTCAATCGGGTTATGGAGTACGAACCATTTGTACTGGACGCTCTAATATTGTTTTTAGTGGTTTTATTGTTTTTTGAATTGCGCGTGCACACATGGTTTTACAAAGCGCTTGTAGGCACTTCATTTTTCAATTAACTCTCGTTTTTGATTGTGATTTTTACGATTGAACGGGAATAATCAATTTTGTATGTGAAAGCACATGAACTGGTTTACTTTATAGCAATATGGCGATTTTAACAAGAATGGATGGAAAATTGATAAATCTTTGGCGTGGGCAGATCTTTATAAGGACAAAACATCGATAACACATGTTAATACAAGGTCAGCTACCAAAAATTATCAAAAATTTAAAATCTTCGAAACTACTAGAAATTGGGGAACGTACATAAATATCTGGATAACCCTGGATGTAAGGATTCCAAAAAAGTTTTTGGACCATCCTGTATAAAACATCGATGGAAGTTGGTAGGGTTAATAGATAAACAATAACCAGAAATAAACAAGTAAAGAAAAACAAGAACATTCCACTTCTGTTTACTGTCAGTATGTGAAAGACACACAAATACGGAACAAGCGGAGCAATCAAACACAAATTGTTACAACTGCTCATTTCAAAATCATGCCAACAGTTAGATTTCTATTGATTCAATAAAATACCAATTGAGAGACGCAAACAATATTTCACCCGAACATACTCAACTTTATCCATGAATTCTCGACCTTAACACAAGGACACAAGTTATGTTACAGCACACATAAATCATAACTTACACACGCGTGTTTTGCCGCGCGAAACTGATCTTTAAAGCGTAGGCGTTAAGAGATAAGGGGTCGCCGCGCGTTAAGGGCGCTACAGACGATCGATAAAGTATTTTATTTTCTCCTGATTATAAAACGGAGGGAGATAACGAGCGGAGTCGCGTGCGAACGATTATGTTATAGGCCATAACGACGAGTGGTCTGGTTGGGGACGTTAAAGTTGAGGTTTTTAATTGTGGAAGCAATATTTCAGTGGAGTGGACCGAGTGTCACGGAGGCGAATTTGTGAGGATTTTTGTAACATTTGTAGTTTGTTACGAATGCTAGTCACAATATTTTTTCGTAAGTAGTACGTATTTGTATGATATGATGTCTTAGTCAAAATATTAATACATTTTTATAAGTTTTAAAGAGTTTTAGTATGTAAAACTTTGATCCTCATTTATGTCCATTGTAGCATTAACTTGTAGTTGTATATAATATTTACATAAAATTTACGACTTTATTTAAAAAAAATTAAAAAATTTCCTACAATTTGAAAGCTTCTCCTTATTAGAGCGTTATTAAATCTTCCTTATAAAAATAAATCTTAATAAGTTAATCCTCTTAAGCCGTGTCCAAAAGATCCTCATATCATATCATCATTTGATGATCAATCTTATCTCACTAAAAACGACCAACACTTTGCAGAAATATGAAACATTTTCCTCTGAACGAGGCCAAACAAAAACTCTTAACGAAATCAGCCGACTAAACGGATCATAACAATATAGACCGAGCCTGCATTGCACCATCCACTCAACCGATCAAAAGGATACGATTTTATGATCAAAATGCACAATAGGAATAGGGACAGCTGGTCCAATGTTTGATGATCGCAGTCTACTTCATAGCCGTATATACCTCATGACTGAGGGCCGTGATCATTGTGTGGAATGAAACACACACAACGACTTTCTTGACTTTTTTTTTAATTGAGTGGGGTGCTACATTTCACACACTAGCCAACTTGTGTGCAAAAACTTGCACGGTGAAGGAAAACATCGTGAGGAAACTCCTCACGATGTTTTCCTTCACCGTTAGGCAACGATCCAACTCATGACCTCACGAATGAGAAGTGATGGTCGTAGTAAGAGTATACAAGTCCCATGTATACCATGCCACGCTGACAGCTCTAAAATTGTAGAGGCAAAACCGTAAAATAATGTAAATATGATAATAATTGCATTATATTTTTTTCACATAAAACACTTCTTTTTGCATTGTATTTGAAACACCTCATGTTTTTATACTCCATTTCAAATATTTACTGAGAGAGATGTTAATAAAGACGTTATATTTTATCGTCTAGAGTTAGATGTCGTACTGAAAGGATTTTCATTGTTAACAGATTTCAAGCTCTCAGTAGCTTATGAAGTAGTAAAAATTGAAAAAATAGAAAATTAGAGCGACGATTTGATGTTCGAAAAATTCCTAATATGTAGACACACGAGTACATTTTATAATACTAATAATACCTAATTCGTGGATAACCTAAAGTAATAAAAAACTGACGCTTTCAGCACCGAAATCTCGAGATACCTACATCAGAGCATAGCACCATAATTGCATTTGTTTTTGTCTTTACAAATTAAGTACATACTTTTTAGTGCAATCACATCATATAGCAAAATCAAACACACCTCCCCATTTCCAATACGATTCCTATAATTCCTGGGCTGATCCCCAAAATATGGGGTTATAAAAAATATGTATTAACGTGAGATACGACGCGATAGATTACGTCGTATCGTCATATTGACGTTTTTGCGTAGACCACTCACCGCTATAGAAGGTTTAGAGAAATTATTATAAAAGTTAGTCCAAGCTACCCTACGTTTCCAAAACGCACGTTATCACAGAATAAGTACAAATTCGTTATGTAAAGCATACACTATTGGATTGCAGTTTAGTAAGCAATTTAAACCTGTAAGTGTAAGCAAGTAATCTGTTTGTGTACTTTTACAAATAAATACCCAAATTAGGTCAAGACCTAATTTAGGTATTTAGGGCTAAGCCTTGGCTTAGCTTAGGAAGTATGGCTTTTTAAACATCTAATTAAATTAAAACATGTGTATGTAAATTATGTGTATTTTATGAGTTTGGAATGACCTACAAACTTTTATTGTTCTATCTATCTATCTATCTTTGAGTCAATTTTTGAAGGGATTTGCCTGAATAGTAAAGTCAGCCTATATATCCCACTGCTGGGAAAAGGCCTCACCTCAACTATGAGGAGGTACGAGCTATACTCCACCACGCGGGCTTAGTGCGGATTGGTGAAGGGGTGTCTGTAAGGTAAGTGACAAACCTTACTGTCAGATAATATAAGCCGCGCTAGGGCCTCTGACTTGGCTTAACGACTAATACCAACAGATGTTAGCCGTGTTATATGTGTTTTGAGGAGTCTATATTATGTTGCTAGTTGTCTCTGCGCTTAGGCTACGCCTTAATAGTAGGTCTTTATTATTATTACAGAGATTTATGATAGAAACTGTTATTACAATGCATTTATGAATATGGCTTTACATTGTGCGGGTATTAGCTCAGCCTTTTTGATTTTCTTTTAGGAAGGGATAAAAATATTAATCAGTAATAATGATGGCGACACCAAAGTCCGATTTTTACGTTATTTCATCGGGTGATTAGGAAGGTTCTTGAATAGAGTCCAGGTCTCGGAAAACGTAGTGGACGCCCCCCTGCTAAGTGGACCGATGACTTGAGGAAGGTGGCCGGTGGTGGCTGGATGCGAGAAGCGGAGGACCGTGAAAGTTGGCGCAGTCTTGGAGAGGCCTATGTCTAGAAGTGTACTGCAATATGTTGATATGATCATCGGGTGAAAGACAACAATATTGATCAAAACGTACGGACGTACTTTAAGATGTACACACGGCCGCAATTCAGACTACCCCACTTTGAACTTGAGACCGCCTCTATTCCCTACGTAATAAAAGCCGTTTTCGTAGTTCACATGGGTAACCTGACGTGCTGCTCACTGTTCTACAATACCTTCCACAAAATGAACTTTATAGTGTTTTTAAGACGAAATACTTATGCTTGATGCCTTGCAAATGTATGTGGAGCTCAGTCAGAAAGGAGCGCGTTGAAGAGGTTCATTTTCATGATTGGTTTCGATCGTGAGAGTTTCAAATCTATGAAGCTCAGGATATTGTTAAGATAATTATTGATTTCGAAACACGATTAGAGGAATTCGAAAATAAATTGAAATGTCATTTCATGGTAGATAGGTACATTGCGTATGCATGCATATGTAGACGACCGTCTTGGTGTAGTCGTTCGCACACCGGACTTCTAAACCAGGCGGTTGCGGGTTCGAATCCCGCAAGGGGCAAATGTTTGTGTGATGACCACGAGCATTTGTACCTAAGTCATGGATGTTTATATGTATTTAAGTATTTCTATCCGTTATCCTAGTCACCATAGCACAAGCTCACGCTTGGTTTGGGGCTAGGTAATTGGTGTGTTTGTTAAAACAATTTATTTATTTATGTACATTGTCGCTAAATCTTCAATGTTATAAATTGTCATAAGTTGGTATCCAGTAATAGATAAATAATTTACTTAAAGTATCGCATTATTATTTATTCTGTAGTATCAGTTGAAATTTGGGCCCTGTTTGGGTTTTTATTCTGTAAAGCGCAGTACAGTCACAAGCAACGAAATGTCTACAAATAAGTTTTTATCCCATTGTAATAAGTTCTCAAATCGAATACAGATGTATACATATTGATGCTCGTGACTGCACCTATATCCTATAAAACACTAAAGCATTACTCCATACGAAATTTAAACTAGTCAGAACCGGTATATTCCGCCCCAATCCAGATTTCTCCGGCTCCCGGCACTAGAACTCCGGGAGTGCGAATTCTAGAGACACCTTAGGTTTTAATGAATATAATTAGTGTAAGCAAAGTCCTTAGTTGCTAATTAGGTAATGCACACTCTATTTCCGTGTGTAGTCTACGGTGCGGTGCGAAAATGGCCATATTTCCTACCTTACTTGTATTTTCTTTTACGTCCAGAAGATTTAACTTAAAAAGCAATTTGCAAACTAATTAAACAAGACGGCGTTGAAAAAACATTTCCTTTACATTTTTAGCAGATTGAGCTTTCGATATTTTTTGGACAAATCTTCAAGGTTATTTTAAATAGCTTAGTAACATTGTGATAAGTGTTAACTATCTCTGTGGATCGGCGGTCAACAGTATCAAGACTGGCAAAAATTTATAAATTATTATCAAATAGATATAGCAACATAGTTCGTTGCGGGTTCGAATGCCGCAAGGGGTAAATGTTTGTGTGATAAGCACGAGCATTTGTATTTAAGTCATGGATGTTTATAAATGTATATAAGTATGTCTATCCGTTATCCTGGTCACCATAGCACAAGCTCACGCTTAGTTTGGGGTTAGGTAATTGGTGTGTTTGTTGAAATAATTTATTTATTTTATAGTTAGGCTAAAATACCTGTATGTGTCTTTCACCAAATAATAGTGACAGTGCACATGAAATGGTACCTTATGGCCCGTTGTCACGTTACGTCACGTTACAAAATGTATTAAGTTACAACCGTCCATAAGGTTTTTTTTACTGTGGACTGTCACAATTGCTCTACCTAATTAAATACCATACAACATTGTTAGTTATACCAGGAAAATATTTTTGTTACTATTTGAATCAAAATTCTCGGCTGGCGCTAAACAAAGTCTCACGCAGCGCAATGACAGAGGCACTTGAGAAAATATGACTTTTCTGTACCACAATGCAGACGCTAACTGGGTCAGGAGCTCACGGGTGCGACTGTACCTTGGTGTAGGGTTGCCACCTGTCAATTTGACATCCGAATTTTGTACAAATAAATCTTATCTAAAAATGTGTTTGCCATTATAGGACCTAAATATAGTTATAGAAGAGCGGAGTCTCTTGACACATGCTTAAAAGGAGCAACCCAAATTTACAAATTTTAAAACGAATAATAATAAACTTGTAATAATTCTATACATTTAAAAGTAATAACTATCTATTAATTAACATATTTGATAAGTAATATTTTTAATACGTCAACGCCTTCGAGATGATCATCAACATTTGACACTGTGGGTACATAAAAAAAAAACTCTAAAACAAGCTCTTCTGTTTCACGTTACACATTTCGTCTAAAGAAAATTTCGAAACTGAAATACTGAAATGAATTCCTACGACTTCTAGATCCAGACAGGCAGCCATCTTAAAACCCAATCGAAAAGGGGCCGCGACATTAATGGCCTGTCAGCACTGAGAGCTGACAACCCTACGCCACGGCGTTGATTATGTTATATTGTGTGTACGGTTACGCGCGAATTTCAGAATACTGGGCTATGGGCTTTACGTGGAAATATACGAGTATTTCGAGGGAGCGAATTATGTTCTATCGTTTTTGCGCCCGAGAAAATTTTAGGCTGTCGACAGGTTGGAATAAGCATTTCGTTTAAGGTTGCCTCAGTTACCTTAAGAAAATAACCTTAACCTTTCTTGTGATACTGTGGAGTGTGTACGTGTCTTTTGTACCTACTTTTGTTCTGTGTATGTTTGTGATGTCTCAAATTATTATATAAAGTGTTTTTTCCTTTCTTTAACTTGAATACGGGAATTCATGCAACGTACCCATCTATTTTTATATCATGACGTTTTTAAGCATCTTTTAAAGATTTTGATTACGACCTTATTGTAATGTACTTCTAGCCGAAATTCGACTACGGCGGCAAATCTCAACAGATATTAGCCAACTGCGCGGGAGCTCTTATGTGTGCACAATACACAAGTGCACTCTCTGTTCCTTCAATTTCTTCGGTGAAACGTCATGTCAGATTGCCGTCTCACGACCTTATAGTAAAAGTGGTAGGTACCTTGGGTATTGTTGGCCATATTCACTTCTTTAAATATGGCGACTGTTTATATGTATTAGTACCACAGATTATATAACTAGTACCCTGTACTTTAAAATGACGTTGTGGGATTGTGACTAGCATAATGACGAGATGACATCATTTTAACACGTCTTATTCTTGACCATTTTAAACTTTACACCAGCTGCCACGGTTCGGAATAGTAATTATCTGGGCATGGTCTTACTTACATTTTAAGTAACTTGGTGAATAATTTATGTGATGTCATTATGTAATTTATGCCAAAAACAATTTGATATTCATAATAATTTGGTAAATTTTGATTTAGTCCTATCAGACTACAGGCATAAGTATCCTAAATTAATGTTAAAATAACCGCAGTAATGGTATTTTATAAAAACTTTCTTATTTCATTAGCTTAAAAACGATTGCCGAGTTAGTCAGATTATAGATGCTGTTCAAGTGTATAAATAAGATAAAACGGGTAGACCCGAAGGTTGCCTGGAAGAAATTTGTATTAGCAATAAGACCGTCTTAATCAATCAACTTATCAACGCTATTTGAAATAAATAAATTGTTCCAACAAACACACCAATTACCTGGCCTCATACTAAGCGTGAGCTTGTGCTATGGTGACTAGGATAACGGATAGACATACTTAAATACTTTTTTATAAACATCCATGACTTAGGTACAAATGCTCGTGCTCATCACACAAACATTTGCCCCTTGCGGGATTCGAACCCGCAACCGCCTGGTTTAGAAGTCCGAGACGCGAACCACTACACCAAGACGGTCAAATAAATGTCAGTCTTTGCAGCACTAGACTTTAAATTTATCAAAACTATCAACGCTATTTTCCCAAAAAGTCAGGTTCAACTAGGATAATTGTTCCGTATGGTTAAATGTTGTGTAAGTGTATTATTGTAAGGATTGTATTTTACCAACTAAAAACTAAAAGTCATAATATAAAAATTACCTTATTCTTTTAAAAATAAGGTTCAAGATTCGGTTAAAAGCGATTGCTCAGCTGGCTTAACAGTATTTATTTTCCAAGCAAACAAAGCATGAAAAAGAACTGAGCAATAATTTTTAGAAACTGCTTGGTTTTCTTTCAGAATAATGAAACTAGGGATATTTTGACCTACATTAGCTAACTACTGAAGCAAAAGTAGGTCATAGCTCAATTTGCTAAGGTAGTTGTACAATGTAAGTGAGTATGGTAACTTCACCTTGGATATTGTACTAAGTTACTTCAGTTACCTGCTTTTAGCCAGTATACATAGGTCAATACGTCGTACAATATTTTTATTACAATTACGATTCCAAAGAAATCGCATATGATTTGACCTATTCATTATTTCGAAAGCTATCATTGTGCTTCAGGCGGTAGTCTGAAAGCTTTAATTACGTATCTAAAATATAGCTATGGCAATTTGTAAGCAATTGGGATAGACTGTAGGCGGAAAGAGTTCCTAGCTTGACAGGAATTGTATTTCGACGACCTCCGTGATCGAATGGTTCGCACACTGGTTTTCAAGGTGTCGCCATCTCTGTGGTCCCGCGTTCGATCCCTTGTTAGGTAAATATAGAAATCCAGATTTTCTAAAATGTCTCGGGTATGGGTGTTGTGCTACCACCGCTGTTTCTAATTTCCATAACACAAGTGCTTTCGCTATGACTTAGGTACGTTGGATCAGAGCAATGCATGTGATGTTGTCCAATTTATTTATTTACTAGCAGTTCCCCGCGACTTCGCCCGCGCCAAGTCAGATTTTACATACAAACTTTCATCCCCCATTTAGCCCCCTTGATGATTTTTTATCGCGACAAAAAGTAGCCCATGTCCTTTCCAAGGTCTCAAACTATCTCTGACATTTTATTTGAATCGGTCCAGTAGTTTCGGAGCCTATTCAATACAAACAAACAAATGTTTGCTCTTTATATTATTAGTGTAGATGAAGATTACTGAGCCTACATCTCTTGTCCACACAAGTAGTCCCTTGTTCGCTTCCAGGGTCAAGCCAAGTTGGCTAACTAGTGCGTTGGCATCACTAAACATGGCATCCATTACTGTAAGTAGAATATCTGCATACATGTGTCCCATTCACATGTATGCAGATATGGTCAGTGGCATGGGGTAAGCTTATGTTTCAGAGTGAGTAAATACAGTCGGCAGCACGTCTGTGTACACATTTGAACTACAACACAATTTCAGATTTTTGCATCCCACGCTGCATGCATGCATGCGAGGTGCTTGTGGCGCAGTGGCGGGAGCGCTTTGGTAGTGATACCAAAGTTAAGCAACCCACAGCGCGGTCGTGATTGGATGGGTGACTATTCATGTTGTTTACCATACCATTTAAGTGATTTAAGTGCTTCGGAAGGCACGTTAAGTTGGTCCCGGTTAATAATATTTGTCGTTAAGCTTAGGGTGTTAATAATATTTGTCGTTAAGCCTAGTCAGAGGGCTTGATAACATCTGACAGTAAGGTTGATCACTTGCCTTACAGACATCCCTCCACCATTCCGCACTGAGCCCGCGTTGTGAAGTACCTCCTGAAGAACTCGTACCTGATCATAGTTGAGGTGAGGCCTTTGCCCAGCAGTGCATATAGCTTAACTTAACGTTTACTTTTGCATCCCATGCTATGGGATCCCACTTGCACTTTAAATTCAGAAGCTAGTGATCGCTTTGCTGTTACGTTGAAACTTCTGGATTAAAGAACAAGGTTTATAAGCTAAGTTTTTTTATTAAGTGAGCAAAACCGAATGTTACTCAATATCCTGACCTGCTACAATGAACATAAACAAAGAATCACGATTGCGCCAACATCCGTGGAGTAAAGAAACGAATGTGTTTTATAAACACCGATAAAAGGACCCTTATTTGTAGAAGGACTTCTTTTTAAGGTGGACGACAGAACAGTCTCAAAACATTACTCTTTCTTGGCCACTGCTTCATTGTAACAACGTCTTTGGTTATGATGCCTTCATTTAATTTACATATCATTTTTTATTAATTTCAATGTATTATTTTTATTGAAATTATCAGTATGAAACTCAATCAATTGTTATTTAAGAAAACCAGCCATTTAAAAGTTATATATAAAGCCAGTAAATAGGTTTCTCATATACTTATAAAGGCCATGTAATTATATTATATATTTTCCCGGTGAGCTATCCGTAAACCAAAGCTTTATCTTACTAAGCCCACCTAACAAATTTTTTAAGAGCTGTATTGAGAGTATCTTAACAATAACTTAGACCTTTAAAGCTTTTAACTGTTTCCATGCCACAACACGCACCGGTGCGAGATAACAATTGATTTTCTATTGTGTCTGGAAATTGGCAGCGAATGGGTTAAGCCTTGGTAAAAATCCTTAGACAAGATGCAATCTATTCTCAGCGAACTTCGCTATCGCCAGCGAAATGTTAAAATATGTATGCAAAAGTCACGTGATGTTTTGATGTTTTGACGGCTTATGTCAGTTTAATATATTTTGTTAGCAATAGCGATCTCCGCTTTATTATAGATTGCATTACCATAGAGACAAAGACAACTGGTATACTTTATGAAAGACCTAATAGAGCCTCTTGTAAGTGTGCTATGTAAGTACTATCCAGTATGTGCTATCCAGTACTGTATTTGTAATCCCGTCACGAGTACGCACAGTAGACTCAAGACTAGGTCCGGCTGATGAATACGGGCCTGGATGGAGTTATTCTCAAACAATCGGGTACGTGACCGACAGATCGGTTACAGGGTATGACGTGAGCCAATCTCGGAGGAGCTGTTAGTAGGACGGCGTTGTGCAAGAATGAAGCAGGAATATCAGGAAATATGTATGAGTAATTAGATACGCCTTTTGGGAACTGATCTGTAATAAGTATTAAAAACAAACAGATGTCAGATACATGGTCATGATTCAGGATTTTGTAAAAAGTCTACGCATAATGAATTTCTGTTTTTATAATAATAATTGAATTGTGACCAATATTTTTTTTATTAAAGTAGGTACAAAAACACCTGTTAGTTTTTTTTTAATTTGAAATGGGTTTGCTCTTGACTCTAGACTAAGCCAGACGTGACACAGACAGAGTCGATGATGGAGCGAGCTCACCCAGAAGAAGCCTGTTCACTCTGAGTTTGAAGGTCTTTGGGTTGCTTAATTAATTTTCAAAATATGTTTTTTATTTTTTGCAATAATAGTTAAGTAATATATTTACTTTCGAAACACTGGGTCCGTGGGGTATCGCAACGCTATCTCTTATTTTAAAGAGATTTCCGAGAGGCTGGTTGACATCAGTGGTGACCCAAGAGCTGGCAGCTACCTTGCTCAGCGTATAAGCATCGCTATCCAGCGTGGTAATGCTCCCAGCATCCTGGGAACCTTACCACAAGGACCCTTTTTATAATTTTTGTTTTTATTTTGTATTAAATAATTTATCTTATTTTTAATTAATAAGTTGTATATACAGGGTGTGGCGTAAATAGTGGTCCAAAGCAAAGGTGTGGATACACTGTACACTGAAGCACCACATACCAGTATTTAAAAAAAAATTATGTACAGGGTTTTCAAAAAAAAAAATATTTTTTAATTTTTTTAGAAATCGTTACCTTGCCTTACAAATTTGGTTATAATTTCCAAAAATGACGGTTTTTTTTTATCAATTTTTTTTATTATTATTGCTGATCACTTGTACTTAGTACTCCATTCGTTTTTTTTTTTTACAAACTGAATTTAATAAAAAAAATTAAGTTTCTTTCAAAATTCAATACTCACTGCTAGCAAATCGTTTGACTTTCAATGCTTTTGGTGCAAAAAAAATGTACCACACTGTCAGTGCCCATTGTTTAAAAAAAATGCCCATCTTTTGCAGATTCTAAAATGGTGCAACAATAAGTGTTACTACTTACAGAAATAAAGTTATTACTTTTCGAAACAAAAAAGAGCCTAGTTAAGAAAAACAATTTTTTTCAAGTTAGTTACATTACAAGTGTTGTTTTTTTTGTACCAATTATTCAGTTCTTTCTTAAATTTTAGGTTACTCTAGTGACAAAAAAAAACGGTGTACTGAAATCATCTTTATTAAAAAACAAAAGTCTTAACTTAAATCTTAAACTTAAACTAACAAATTAAACTTACAGTAAACCATAAGGTGTACCATACCAGTAAGGTAGTCATTTTGAACATTTAGTTTAGGCCCTATACTAAATGTTCAAAATGACCACCGTTAGCGGCGATGCAAGCTCTGCACCGTCTAATAAAAGAACGTTTGATTCTGCGTGCATACCCGCTAGTATTTATTTCTTCGGCCGCTCTTCCGATTCTTTGTCTCAGTTGATTTACTGAAGTGATTTCTTCATGATATACCTTTTCTGTAAGGCATCCCCAGTAGAAAAAGTCGAGGGGGTTCAAATCAGGGGACCGAGGTGGCCATGTTATAGGCCCTAGTCGGCCAATCCATCTTTGAGGAAATGTCGCATTTAAAAATTCTCTTACGATAACAGCGTAATGGGCCGGACAGCCGTCATTTTGCAGCCACATCACTTCCCTCACCTCCGGATCGATCCCTCCGAGCAATTCCGGAAGTTCGTTCTGTAAAAAGTTTAGGTACCTTTCGCCATTTAGAGTTTCAGGTAACTCGAATGGGCCAATTATTTGCCCACCAATGATCCCAGTCCATAAATTGATTTTAAATTGATACTGGGATCTGTCTTGTCTAATTAGGTTGGGATTTTCAAGTTGCCAACTGTGTAAATTATGCATGTTAAAATATCCGTCTTTTTTACACGATGATTCGTCCGTCCATAATATTTTATCGAAGAAGCTTGAGTCGACTCGCATTCTGCGTAGCATTTCTCGGCAAAACTGAACCCGGAGTGGTCGATCACGGGGCAGTAAACTTTGCACTCTTTGATAGTGATACGGGTACAGTTCATGCCTTTTCAACACCCGATGCACCGTTCTGGTAGAAATTCCGGTCCTCCTTGCTATGGCACGAACTGAAGTGGTAGGGTCTTCATGTACCAGTTCTAAAATTTGATTGTCATCATAGACCATTAGGCGTCCCTCACTTGCGCCGCCAACGCCTGTACCTGGTATCCTCCCTTCAAGGTATGCCTGATGCACTCTAATAAACACCCGATGATCAGGGTGTCGTCGATCAGGATACCTTTCTCTGTACAATCGAGCTGCTTCTCTACCATTGCATCCGCATTCGCCGTAAATTAAATACATTTCGGCGTATTCTCGCGGCGTGTACTACGACATGGTTGATTCGTTACTGCCACAAACAGGTTCCAAGTCCAAATTGTGTAGCCAAAGTCGTAGGGATCACCAAATCAACAAATCCAAATCACGAAGCAAAACCAATCTGGTTTCAAGTCCAAATAACGTAGCAAAAGTCGTAGAGATCACCAAATTAACAAGTCCAATTCAAGAAGCAAAACAAAGTCCAAAAACAGCAATTTAACGGCAGAGATAGAAACCACAGGAAACACAAATGATAAGCGCATGCGACGTACGAAATCGCACTGACTCTGTCATCTATCATAGAGACGTGGTCAAAAATTAAGGAGAGGGAGGGGGTGTAAGCAGCGCCGGCGCACCAATCAATCATCCGGTGGTACACTCGGGTAGTAAAATAACTGCTTCACGCGCTCGCATGTCAGCAGTCGTTTTCTATCAACATGACTCATCAATGTGAAGACTCACGGAACAAGAGCAATAAGCGGAAGCGAGACAAAAACACTCGCTATGAATTTATGACCCTAACCCGACTGAGACGACGGTACTGCTTTTATTGTTTGAGTTGCTGTCTCTTTCCTTTTTAAACTCGACCTTGAATTGAACTGTAAGGTCCCGTCGCATTCCTTTTACTTTAAATGAAAGGAAAAATTACCACGCGACGACAAATTACCACAAAAATTTCATAACCTGACACAAGTCGTCGTGGTGATTTTGAAAATGCTTAGATCATTTTTATGGATCCACGTTCTAAAAATTTTAAACGCCGTTTGAATAACCAAAATTAAAGAAAAACTAAATGATTGGTTAGAAAAAAATTACAACCCTTGTAAACCCTTGAACTTCAAATAAATTGTTTTTCTGAATTGGGCTCCTTTTTGTTTCGAAAAGCAATAACTTTTTTCCTGTAAGTCGTAACACTTATTGTTGCACCATTTTAGAATCTGCAAAAGATGGACATTTTTGTAAAATAATGGGCACTAACATTGTGGTACATTTTTTTTTGCACCAAAAGCATTTAAAGTCAAACGATTTGCTAGCAGTGAGTATTGAATTTTGAAAGTAACTTAATTTTTTTTTAATTAAATTCAGTTTGTAAAAAAAAACGAATGGAATACTAAGTACATGTGATCAGCAATAATAATAAAAAAACTGCATAAAAAAATACCGTAATTTTTGGAAATTATAACCAAATTTGTAAGGCAAGGTAACGATTTAAAAAAAAAATAAAAAAAATTTTTTTTTTGAAAACCCTGTACATAACTTTTTTTTAAATACTGGTATGTGGTGCTTCCTTGTACAGTGTATCCACACCTTAGCTTTGGACCACTATTTACGCCACACCCTGTATATTGCTATTATAGTTTAGTTACTAGTGTTTTTGTTATAGTTAGTAAGTACTTTAATTAACATTACAAAAAATCCAGTGACAGATTCAAGAAAAAGCTTGTGATTGAAGTAAAGGTTTTTACAAATTTAAAATAACGTGCACAAAAAAACACCCAGTGTAAAAAATACTTTTCACATCCAAACAACTGAATTTGTCATAAAACAAGATTGAACAAAAAAATAATATTGCACGTACAGCGTAACAAACTACAATGTTGGCGGCTATAAAGCACTGATCTGCGAATATTTCAACAACTCATTTTCATTTAAAAACAAACCCGTGTTACTGCCGGGTCAGGATTGACTCGGATTTCCGCAAACAACCAAACTGGAAGGGCACTTACACACTGACTATGCTTTTGTTAAAATAAAATAAAATGCTTTGAGTTCAGATTCGGATATAATTTTTTTATTTATTTTAAAGTAGGAATGTTTGTCATGTGTTTGTCAAAACCTGTTGAGACTTTATATAGGTTTTATGTGATTTAGGTTATGTTACTTTTTTTTCTTTTAAATGAGACCATTTATGTAGTCTATTATACACAACCATTTCTATGATTTGTGCAGTACCATAACCTGTTGTTTCCAGATAATACCACTTGATGTTAACTATAGTAGGTTTTAAGATTTCTACCTCCAGGGATGCAAAAGTAACCAGTTAGAAAATTTGGTCCAGCAAGCAAGCGATAAGACCGCCATTATAATTTACATTTTACTTATAATAATTCTGTTTAATTCGTTTTGTATCATTGTGTTTTTATATGCAATAAAGAATACCACGTGTACAATGCAACTACATAGTTTGAAAAATCTACTTATGAAATAGAGTTATTATGTGTTCGGTTCTCTCTTGCATGCTGTGGTCAATATCTAGGTCAGGAGTGCATAGATGTTGTGGGAAATTGCTTACCTTTGTAGTATAGCGAGCACATTAGACTATACATTTTTGTTATAAAGACACCTTTATTACAACTGAATAAGATGCCACAGTGTTCACCTTGATGTGCTGTCGCCTGTACAGCATAAAATTACAGAATTAATACGGAAAACGCAATACTGTAGATTGGAAGCCATATACAGTTATAGCCTATTAGGTTTACATGTTTGATATAAAGGAACGTCAATAAAGTGTGTTTTATTAACATTGGCTAGTGAATGATGGGTTAGGAAAGTAAATTCAATTAATATACTGTTACTTTACTGACATACTGACGAAGAATATTTTTCCCAGGCCACATTAATAAAGCTACTTTGTGATTTGGGAAATAAATATTTTTGACATAGACAAAATATGTTTTTTTTAATTAAGAATATTTTTTGTTATTATATAAACCTTTGGACGCTAACTTTGAGTTTCTAATAACAATAGGGTACGATAGTAATAGTGTTGTATTGTTTGGTTAGTTCTCGCATGAACACGTTCAGCAGCTGGGTCAATTTCAGGGTTATCAATTTTGGGGGTTCATCCCTAAAATTGGGATAAAATTAATTTTCAAAGCCCGATTTTTTTATTAAATAATCATGATGGTCCACTTTTGTTGAACCAACGGGTAAACCATATGGAAATAGTTTTTGTCAGTTATAAGAAAGCGATGGGTCATAAGACGATTGAAACCCTATGCTTATCAAATTTTGCAATTGTACATGTTTTAATTGTACACTTAACTATTAAAACTACAAACTTTTGAACCTATTTAACTTACAAATACCTCTTGAAAATTGGTCTATTTATTAAGATCAGTGGACTGACAGGACTGTAATCTTTCCTTTTTCTAAAAACAATTATTGTATGTAAAAAGGAGAACATCATATCCATACACAAATTTTAACAATTTTTATAAGTGCATGGGCCTACCAAAACACATTTTTAATAGGCAATACGCTAAATAGTTGGTCTTATAAAAAAATCCTTGTACTTGAAGACTAGATTTCCCAAAATAAACGCTTAAGTCGTAATATCCTAAAATTTTACACCTTGTGCGTTAATTTCTCTTACATGTTAGTAATCTTCTTGAGGCAACCCTAGCATCAGCATAGTGCATAGATGTACAGCGCCGCCATGCTAAATTAATGTTGTAATTGACTTCAGAATACCTAAATATTAGTTTACTGGCTCCCAGCCGAAAATACGTCGTGTTATTAAAGTTTATATCCCGGGATTACGTGCGCTTTGAGTTAGGAGACTGGGTCATCTTTGTGGTATGGTGCTGTTATTAGAACAAAATAAACACTGTCCTATAGAAAGGACTCTTAATCCACCATGCGTTTAAAAGCGTCCACTGTGTGATAATTTAGACATTAAGGAACTGACTTTTTTGAGACCAGCTAGCAACGAAAATATAAAAAGTTAAAGACTGCATATAATATAAGTAATCAAAAAAGTAAAAATACAGAGCAAAAAAAATATAGTTATACAAAAATTTGTGACACATACTTAAAGCCCTGGGTAATTATTTCACGCCATACATATACATTTACAAGTAACTGCATTCCATTTTTCCAGAAACAAAACTCGTCCTTTAAAAAGGACAATCAAACATCCTTACCTCCAAGCCAAACCGAGAGTAGAATCTCAGACAATGTCGCCACGATTTAGTGGAAGGCTAGTAAAAACTTGTCGTGCTGATTACCCGTCTAGGAAGTGCTTCGCAGGTGAACGTACCTGAAAAGACAATGTTTTTGAGTTATGACATTTTCAACTTACAATGTCGAGATTGGACGGGCAACAAGTCTGATTTATTTTTGGTGACTGCTCTGTTGAGAGGAGGTTTTTGGAATTGTTTATAGTGTGGGAGAGTATTCATAAAGGCACATGTGTGTGTATGCGTGTAGACAGTACCAATATTGAACAAAACGTTTAAAAGCATTTTTTCTTTTTTCCGAAATTGACAACAATATCGATCAATGTCAATAAAAACAGTCCAAAACAAACAAATGAAGTCAATATTTTTTGCATATTTCTAATCAACTAATCAACCACGATTAAACTTAATAAAAACAGAGAACAGTTAAAATATACCACAAAATTGGGTTTTTATGTAACTAGAAATTTATCCCTGTAATTTTGGTGACATTTTAGTAGATTTCCGCAGCCCCTTAATATGGTTAACGTAACTCGATATAAAACTCCAGTCCATAGCTAACCTAGTAATGGGATTAGTGGATATTTTTAACTCATCGAATTAGAAATTTATTTGGGGCTTAAAGAGTAAACAGATTGCCACTAATTCTAAAAAGAAAAATGTTTTCGCGACAAATACTGTTTCGGAGTCGAACAAACAACTATTATACCTACTTAACAAGTCTAGACTCTTAGAATAATAACTTAATACAAGTCAAATGCTACCGGGCTGACCGGAATAGGGGGGTACTAGTCATTCAGGGTAACATATGACTAGTTAATGACTATATAAGTACAAGTATTTACAGTATGGTATGAGTAATACACTAATACAAACCATATTAATTTGATGTCAATAAGTTAGGCACTATAACGGCTAGTACTTAAATTGGTAATTTCATCCGAGTAGATACTTTTAGTTAGTTAGGTAGGTATGTGTGTTCCTGTAGGAATAAGAACTTTGCAGCAGATCAGGCACTAACCCTATAGGAATCGAACAGAGTACCTAACCTATCACAGCAGTGGCTGACATAACTTAAACAAGTGATCCTTGCAAATACCAAGTTGGCAAACCATTGTTCCTTGGTAACAGAGCCGCAACCTTCTTACAATATTTCTATCTCAAAATCAACTCATGATGACAAAATTCTAATCCTTACTTGTGTTATTATTCTAAGTCTAAACTTTCTTCCTATTTATGGTCAATCAATTGTTAAGTAATTTACGAAAAAATAATCAAAACGCAGTTATTTTGTTTTACTTCAACCTTCTTCTGGGTCCATTTTCTTTCAAACCACATTATTGTTTCTTATTTTCTCCTATAAATGTTACATCCGCAGGCTTACCGCATTATTTAAAAGCTATCGCGATTGCAACTTTAAGGCAATGACATATGACTGTTGACATTTTTCGCTTTATTACAAAAAACTTAGTACCAGGTTTCATCACATCAGCCTATTGCAGTCCACTGCTGGACATAGACCTCTCCAAGACGGCGCCAACTTTCACGGTCCTCCGCTTCTCGCATCCAGCCACCACCGGCCACCTTCCAGGCTTCCGGACAGGTTTAAGCCAAGACTAAATATTAGCTGACAAATTAGAAATGAATGACACATTCGTGACAGTACCTAATAGAGAAACGCTTTTCTGATTGGTCGGCTAATATTTTTGGTCCTGGCTTAAACCTAGTATTAAGATTTTTGTAATAAGGGGGTAAACTCTTTATTTTAAAACCATTACTACTTCAGTTTAATATTGCAAATGATCGCAATCTAGTTAGGTGGTAGGCCTGGGGGCTAATTACGTAAATCTATTGCTAACAATTCAGGATTGAAATCGGTTGAAAATATCACATTCGACAACTTCAGTTACTCTGTTAAGCTGGCCATTCACGGTCAGTTCGAAAAATGACTCCTACCACTACCATAAAAATAATCTGAAAACTGAATTTCATTCAGTGAGGCCAGAATGTGGGCAATTCCCCACGCAAAGGGTAATTTTAGTTTTTTAATTTAGTGGGTAAAATGAGCGGGAAGGTCTTAGAATTGGTAAAATATGTATGGCCAATTGCGGAAAAAATTATAAGGTTAAGTTACTTTTTTAGTACTTATGCCTCTAGCCTAGATTTTAATTACCGATATCAAAAAAGGTCAAATTTTGGTCGTACCTCAGAATGACTAATTAGTTTGACTGGCCGTGAATGGCCAACTTTAGCAACAAAACTGTGATTGAAATAATTTCATTTAAAATTACATAATCCACTACCTGGTTTCTAAATCAATCACAAAATAAATGTGATATTGATGAATTGACACAAAATTTAATTCTAGTATAGTTAAGTACGTAGGTACCTACATAATATGAATTCAGCGATGGGAAAAACGTGGAAGTAAAAATTATTATTATTTCCTTTGCCTAGTCATCAAGCAACTGCAAATTGAATCAACTGCCGCGAGATATTATTATTGTGTAATAATAATAAAGTTACGACCACTACCGCTAAGAAATCTCGCGCCTTTAATAAAATGTCGACGCCATCTTCTATTCATTCCACCATAATCCTTATGTTGGGAATCAGCGTGTTTTTGTCACATAAATCATTCGCGTCCTTTTGCTGTGGTAAAGAAAGGGATGGGAAAGCTATACGACATTGCTGCAGTGGGTCGATGTGTTTAAAAAAATAGTATTAGTGTTTTATTATTTTTGTACGTAAACGCCGTCTAATTTGTACCTTGGGGTACATAATTTTTTAATTTTATTGACAAAAAATACGTATGAAAAGCATTTGGGCTGTTAGTATGTGGGTATAAAATAGGAAAAACCATAAAAACCTTTAAAATTTTACCAAAAAATTTTTTTTTTCGAAACTGCTTAAACTCAAGTACATAATTAAGCCAAACTCTTGTAGGTAATACATTAAGGTATCCGTATGGATACCGTGACCATTGAATAAAAATTAAATGGCTGCCGTTTGCAGAGGATTGGTTTTTGACCCTGCATATTACTCACATAAGTAAGTATATATTTTTATCAATAGAATTAAGTGTACTATAAGCACCTTAAGTATGCAAGGTCGTCTTTCATACAGATTGTAATTATAAAGTAAATACTTAAAAACCAATTCGATTGGATTCCTTCAATAGCATTCGCATCGTCACATCACTACCACAGCCACATTATTAAACGTTACCTGAATAATTTATGAAAGAGGGCACCTCTTAAACTCACAAAACAAACCTAACTCTATGACCCAAAGGAAAAAGTCCAATTCGGAGTGACAACTTCAGAACTGTCTCGATCCTCAGAGATTTGGAAATCAAAGGAGTTAAAAGCTAAAAGAGAATCTTAACTATGTTTACTATTGACGGATTGTGGGAAAATGGTTTGGATTCTGTCTTTTGTGGGTTGACAAGAGGCTTAATTCGCGTCAGCACTCTTTAAGACTAATTTTAAGTTCATGCCGTCTGTTTTTCTGCTGAAGAAGCAAAAAGAAACTGACTGCAGCAATTCAGAAACATCAAACTAAATATAAGACACTATGTTAAACACTTGTTATAATGAAACGCGAAAGCTTAAAATCGAATATGTCAAACTAAACAGCTGTCAGTTGAAGAAAGAAAGAAAACTAAAAAATCCATAGACAATTTAGTAGGGCTGTCAATCGTTCGTAACTAAAATTAGACAAAAACGCGGTTTGAAATAAATATGAAAACGACAACTGTTAACTTGAGGTACATATACATTACTAGCGGGTCCTAGCGACTTCGCCCGCGCTAAAAGTCGTTTTTTCCATTGAATTTAATCTCCTATTTCACCCGCTTAATGTTTTTATATTGCGACAAAAAGTAGCCTATGTCTTCCCCAGGGACCCAAACTATCTCTATACTACAGTTTGTGTAAATCAATTCAGCGTTATAAGCGTCAAGAAGTAACAGACAGACACACTCTTTAATGTGCTGAAGAAATTAAAAGGTCGTTTTTAATTTCTTCAGCACAAAAAGAGACAGATATATACGTTTAGATCTAGACGTTGATCGATTGTGAGTCTGTGACACCTCAGAATTGAGCCCAATGTCGGGCTACTTACTATTCATGTTATCTTTGAGGGAGAAGTCGAATGTCATTTAGGAGACCTTTGTTTTCGGATTGTCATTTAAGTCATAGAAATAAAGCTCATACTTTTTCAGTAAGAGAATGTCCAATAAATGTAAGTTTCGTCAGACACCAACGGTGTTATTTAAAAAAAAATAGACCAGGTTTAAAATAGGTCTAAATACTCGTTTTAGCCGACAACAGTAGAATGAATGACACATTCGTGACATAACCTAATAGAGAAGCGCTTTTCTGACTGGCTAGCTAATAGCTTAGTCCCGTCTTGAACCCGGTACTAAGTTTTTAGAATAACGGGGCAAACCTTTATTAATTAACATTTTATTAATGATTTTGACATTTCTTTGACACTTGATTAAATATGAGACTAAGGCTGATTTGAAATGTTTATCTTCACTAACTGACTCATAGAAGGGAAAAATAAAATACAATTATTTTGCTTTAAATTTCCGCTAAAATAATTGTAATTTATTTTTCCCATATAATAATGAATTTACGCAAAGTAACGCCTGATTTTATTAATTATAACTGACTCATGTTTAATCAAGTGTTAACATACCAATGTCAAATTCATTAGTAGTAAGGGGGTTATTTTATAATTTTTAGAAGCTCTATTAACTTTTTAAGTAAAAAGAGAGTATTTTTTAAATGTTTCTACAAACACCAATTACCTAGCCCCAAACTAAGCGTAAGCTTGTGCTATGATGACTAGGATAACGGATAGACATACTAATATACATTTAAAAACATCCATGACTTGGGTACAAATGCTCGTGCTCATCACACAAACATTTGCCCCTTGCGGGATTCGAACCCGCAACCGCCTGATTTAGAAGTCTGGGTCGCGAACCACTACACCAAGACGGTCGTCAATACAATTGTTTTACATATCAGATGATATATTATATAAGTTTTTTAATAAAAACAAATTTTAAAAAGTCTATATTGTCTCTGCAAACGCAAGTTACTCTCAATCCACTAACATGCTCAAACACTGTAAGTAATAATGTCCACCTAGCCGAATTTCGACTACGGCGGCCTATCCCAACAGAGATTAGCCAACTGCGCGGGACATATTATAGTGCACAAGTGTGTGCGCAATATACAGGTGCACTCTCTGTTCCTTCACTCTCATAATTCGGTGAGACGGCAGTCCACTGTAAGTATACTTAGAATAAAAAGAAAATTTCAAACTCGAGAAGCCTTTACCAATTTTTAATTTAGACAGCGAATCCTTTTCACTTTGACATCCATTATCCATGGCACCCCATTTTTCGTGCGTGTCACATTGACAAATTAATTAGCGCTCATACAGGGTGTCGCCGAAAATGGCCAATTTTCCACGACCGTCACACGCCCAGTGTAATTACTCTGAACACCATAATTCAGCCTCTAAAGATTCCTTACAAAGAATTAGGGACAGCCTGTACATAATGAAACAATGCTTCGCAACGTTACGCCGTAAGATAATACATTATTTGACGTAAAATACAGGCTAAAAGGGAGAACGGCCGCGAAATTTTAATAATGAATTAAAACAACCTTTCAGTATGTAAATTTTTAATCAGAGCGCCACCACAGTGCATGAAAGACCAGAAAGTCGGGTACGTACGGTTAAATTGAATGAATGAAATTAATTTATTATAAGACATTACAAATGGCTAGGGCGAGACCTATGTCCAGCAGTGGACTGCAATAGGCTGATATGATATGATGAAGACATTACATAATTTAAAAGATCAAGTTTACTTGGGGCCCAAAAATATACTCTCTCATCAAGTAAAAAGAAGTGTTATTCAGAAATGCATTTTTTTATTTTTATAACAAGATCTCATTTTCCTAAGAGGTTTTGATAGATTCTCAAACTCTGTTTTTTTTTTATTAGGCAGACATTTCACCACAATTTCACTTGATAGTAAGTGACGATGCGGTCGAAGATAGAGTCATGACACATGTCTGACCAGTAGCAGCCTATTCACTCTTTCAGATTTCATTCTTTCGTTGGTCCTGCGCCTGATCTCTCTACGGTCATGTCGGACTGCCGTCTCACCGAATTATGACAGTGAAGGAACAGAGAGTGTACCTGTGTATTGCGCACACACTTGTGCACTATAATATGTCCTGCGTAGTTGGCTAATCTCTGTTGAGATAGGCCGCTGTAGTCGAAATCGGCTCGGAGGACATTATTATTATTATTCACTCTTGCAAAGGAATACTTTTATCTGTCCATATTTTGATAGTGTTAAAGTTTTAAGTGAAGGCTTGAGACAGTTTGTTCTACTATTCCTTTATTAACTGTGGCGCTACGCCCGCCCCCCGGCTTCTTCCGTATTTACAGCTATTTTATTGCTTCAGTGGAAGTGTTAATGTATCTCTTTCGTTAATTTATTAACAGTTGTAAATCAGCTACGTCCCAGACGGGTATCCGTTTGAAGAAACCATTAAAACACCCGTGTTGAACTTAATTGAATAATTGGTAGTTATTTTAATTACTCTTTTATGTATTGAGTACACGTTACAAATATAACAGATAAGCTCATGTTGGTTGTGAACAGGTTTTTGAGTCACTTAAACAGTTATGTTTTGTCTTATTGGCTATTGGCATTGTTCGTAAATAAAACTTGTGCCACTAATCCAAACATCTCTTCTCTATTGAAGTTAAAATCTATAGTAAGTATTTGGTTATATCATTAATATCATCAACTTTTACCATTTTGTTATTTTAAAAACATTGTCAAGTGCTTGTTAGGCCACGATCAAATGTAGGGTTCCGTTATCGCCCGTCTCAAACCATAGTGAAAATACAGTTTACTAGTACTAAAGGTCTTGCGCTATTAGACCGCGGACACATACAAACAAACGGATATGGCGAAACTATAAGGGTTAATTGTTGACTACCGAATCCTAGAAATATACCCATACTTTGTAACTGATATTTTATCGAAATAAAACATAACTTACAACAATTTATCGTTATTTTTAAACATACAAATTGTCAGGATTTGCCATATCTGCCTCTTTAACGTCAATAAAACAATACTTTTGAAAATTCACGTGATATCATCCCAATAATAGTAAATGCCTCTTTTAATACATAACAAACAATAATTCCAGAAATAATATTCTTGCGAAATCGAGACATCGTCAAAATCAAAGGAGAGCGTTCATTAGTTGTCATTCAAATCTAGTATTAAAGAAAACTGATTGTACTGATAATTAAAAGGAAATATCAAACAAAAGTTAATAAGCACAATGTGTCAACAAACAAAGCCGACAAACAACTCGGAGGGAAAGTTGAAAGGCCCATCCTCTTTGTCTTTGAAAGCAGACGAAATCGATTTCCCCTCATTTAATAATATTTCTATAAGAAAATCACCCTCCGTAAGCCTTTGTTTTAGGAATCGAGAGGGAAGTTTGATAATTAAATTTCATATCCCCTTTTTTTTTGTAATGAGTTGTATAAAAAGTGGCGTTGTACGATTTACAAATCGTGCATAAAAAAGGATAAACTAAAATTATTAAATCTATAAAAACTAAGGTATAAGAATGAATACAAATGGAAAAGTAAAGAGAAAGAAATCGGAAATAAGAAGCCTTTGCAGAAATTTTACTTATACAACTGGTAGAGTTAACTCTAAACTGAAATATAATAACTATATAAAGATGCATCCTACTTATGAGCAGCCTGGAAGTCTTCAAGGTAACACGATTATGGTAACAACAGGAATATAAAAACAAAATGTTAATTTCAACCAAAACTTTTGAAAGATAACTCTACTATAAATATCCACTTAAACATTTTGAAAGCGCTTTCCCTCAAATATGGTGGATTTATGCTAAGCTAGCGTAGTCTCAGCTTTTTTATTATCGCATAAAAAGTTAATTCAAATTAAGCCTGTGTAACTTTTACCCTTCTCCCTTAAAGGTGGACACACACCGAAGCCGAGACGAGTCGGACGAATCGGAAGCTAAAGCTAAGTAACCACTATTTATAATCTGTATTGTAAGTAACTTAATTCGGCATGGAATGCGTGCGTCAGTGTGCGTTTATTCTTTCGATCAAATATACCTGTCGATATTGTGTAAAATATACAGTTAAAAGCCCTCTTGAATACATTTGCGGAATTAAAATCCCAAATGCACTCATACATTGTGGCTTAAACTTCAATATTTTAAAACATCATATGTTAATAACCAATACTGGAATGCAAAATAGACGGAACAAGAGAAAGAAGAATCCCAAGAAGAACATACACACAACAGTTGAAAGAAAAAGCTGATGTTATGACGTAAGGAGTAGAAGGTGCTGGCAGAGTCCAAAAAAGCGTGGAAATTGCTCCAGTGACAAAAGCACAGCTTTTAAAGTTACGAAAGAACTTTGATAACCATAACCAACGAAACTGTCACTTTTAGTGCTAGTTGAAAATTGCGGCATGTTTTGGTTTTGATTTTGTCAATTTATCTAAGGTTGTGGTTGTTGATACAAAAATACCAAATGCTTTCGATTCGTCTGCTTCAGCTCGGTTACGGTGAGCGTTCCCCCTTAATGGGAGTAATGAGTTTAAAGCAATGTGATTTTGTAGCCGACATAGCCTCAAATGAACTTGAGACTCCAGTTAGATGTTTAATGCAATGTAGACGAGTTTCTTGCGTTATCTTTGAGGCAAGCAGTCATAGACAAATTGCCGAACTTCAAGCACTGCTATTTTATTAATTTATTTTTATTTTCAAGAGCGTGGGTGGCGCAGTGACCAGCGGGTTGCCTCTCATGCGGGAGGTACCGGTTCGATCCCACTGTACATTATTGTTAAAACGTTGTTTCACTTACCGATGTTCTTACGGTGAGGGAAAACATCGTAAGGAAACTTGCACATTCAGGCGACTGCATGTGTAACCATGATCCAAACTGGTCAGGTTCCCCTGGTAACAGGGTCACAGAGGTCAGATTGCAGTCGCTCCACTGAAATTATCTAATCTGCCACTTCCTGGAACATGGTCCAAAGCGGACCCTGGGCGTACCCTCGGCACAACCGGGATAACGCTTGGAGAATGATTCGTAGATACTTTTATTATGCTTATCCTTCCTAGGAGAATATCCCCTAATCGTTTTGTATATACGTTGCGCTTCTGCCTCGTTAGTCTAAAAGTCAGTACGGCTAGCTTCTATCCACGAGATCCCGAGTTCAAATCCCCAGTCGGGCCCTAGCAATGACTTTACGCAACGCCAACATGTCGTTTTGTATGGACGACAGCGCTTTAAGGTAAACACCGTAGTATCTTATGCAGTTGCAATAGAGATGATTTTGCAACAAAAATGCATAATCTAATGTGCTGGCTCCTGTAAATTTACTTGACTTTGCCAATGCCTTTTTTGTGGTTAAGCCTAGGTATGTAGACAAAAGACAGTTCGTTCTTTGTGCTATCGAAAAACTAAAAAATAACCCAAGAAATGAATAGAGTCCAACAATAGTGCCTCAAACAATACAAGTACAACGACCCGGCGCTTCTCGCAGATAGCTTCGATGAAACAGGGTTGCCAAAAGAGTTTTAATACTCTCATGACAAGGGCATCAAAGGGTCCTCCATCAGTCACTAAATAAAATAAAACATATTCATTTTTAAGTCAGAATTTGATACTCTAATTACAGCTTTCTTTTAGTTGTTTTATTTCGTATTGATAGTTACTACACATTTTTCCCGACTGCGTTACATACTACAAAGGTCCAGAAATTTTGGTTCTTATTAAAATTAAATACTTGTACTATGTTGTACTTACTAGATAAGCACCTGGCTCCAAGCAGATACGAATTTAACGGTACGGATACGGATATTTGATACGGATCAGTTACAAAAAAACGCAAATATTTCCTCAAACTAAACTTCAACTAAATCATTTCCTTTCCTTGGCGATTTCCCTAAAATCTCCAAATACCCACCAATCCGGCAGCCCTGCAATAAAAGCACCTCCGATCGGAGGATGAGTCTCATCGCCATGTTGAAACGTGGAATATTAATATTGAAATGAAAGAAGTGTGTGCATATTCGGGACACGCTCGATAGTAGATATATCATCGTGTGCGAGATTTTCGCAGTCGATTTTGTCGCGTATGCTAGAATTAGCGTAACCGTTTACATTGGTGACATAATTTACAAACTATTATGGTATTTTCACAGTTAAATATTCAGATATTGTAACCAATCGATACTAACAAACTAAACGGTGTTAGTTTACATAAGAAACCAAAAATTCGCACACAGGTAGTTTTTTTTTATATAAATAAGTAAAAACACTGAGTGTTAGAAAATATTAAAAACTATTACCTAAACGGGGAAAGTTAATAAAGATAAAAAAATAAAATAAATTATGCGTGATATACTCGTAAGCGTGTATGAGTAAAAGCCCAAAATCGATTTCGAAATTAATTTAAACATTTTCTATTCAATACAACTGTTAATGCCATTTTTTTTGTTTTCCAATATTGATAGAAAAAAAACTATTAAGGCCAATGACGGGAGACATTACTAGCGCGTTTGTTCAATCAACAGAAAATATGTGCTTTACCATACATAGGTACATATTTGGTAGAGACAGACAGAAAAGTCATTAGTTTTACTTTACTAGCCAAAAGTTAAACAAAACCTGCACATTCCAATCATCAAGCAGCGTTGCGAATCGCAAATATTTGATAGAAAATCGTTATCAGAACATCGATTCCAGCAGGATAGCCTATTATTCGGATTGCAGATGATTATACCGAGTACACGTCGGGAGATTAAAGAAAAACGAGAATTAATGCAACTGAACCGCTACTCGGAGTAATTTGCGCCGCAGACAATGGGTTAGGGCTGTGAAGTCTAGAACATCTGGAAGACTTTAAAGAAAAATGACATTGATTAATTTAGGACATCACAAAGCAAAATCGCACTTAAACAATAGAATAGAAAAACTGCCAGCCTCTTGCACAGTTAATATTATTATTTAAGGCAGACAGGCAGTTGAAACAACTGATACAGTCAGCATCTCGCTGACATATCTTAGTCTTTCTTTCTTGAATATGTTTGTCAATTCTGTTTTTAAATTGGCTTGTAGTAAGTTGAGAATAGTAAGTACAATGATAAACCAAATGGTAGATAGATTTGTAGGAACAAATCAGCAATATTACGCCACAAAAATTCAACCCAGATGAATTCTACATGTTGTTGCCAAAATAGATATTCAACCAAACAGTACTATTTTTCTCTCTGAGTCTGATTTCAATGTAAAACGACTTAGTACCCAAATGAGACAAATATGATTAATGCCTTGACAACCACTTTATTTTTGGGCTTAATCAATTCTTGCATCGTCTTTTGTATTTAAAACAATAACGCACTTTATATTATTACCGTTGAATAAGTTTTCAAACATTACAACTATGTACTAAGGTCTGTTTTTTATCAGGAGCCCACAGTATACAAACATATGTCAGTCCGCACTAAAGCCAAATGTGAGTGATAGCAAAATTTAAATATATGGCACAAGACCTTTTCAAAACCTAGTTTGGCCAACTTCTTTATTGCTCTAAGTAACTTTACGTTAGTCAATATTGTCAATCAGTCCCAAAATAGCGTGTAGATGCACCATATCGCAAACAATACAAGATGATGTTCGTGTTAAGGAAAAAAAGCTTTTATCCCGCAATCCTGAAAACTGAAAGGCAGTCTCGCCAGCCCTGTCCGCAAGTAATTATCGCCTATTCCTCAGTCTGAAGTAGAGCGATTTTCAGGATCGCTCCCCTAAGGCCGTCTATCCACTTGTTAGGGATTAAGGTATCCTTTTGTGGGAAATATTGCAGAGTGTGCGTTTAATCTGAGCTGGCCTACGCTCTGCTTGCTTTTTTGTTGGGAGATTTTTTTATTTTTATTCAAGATAATCTCGCGGCAATTTCGGCGATCGCACCACTGTGCAAGGAGGGATCGCAAACATTTTCAAAGAGACGGAAAACGAAGTTCGGTGATGAGTGCCAAGGTTGTTAATAGGAAATTAATGGTTTTCATAAGCCGTACCTGTTTATTCACATAAGAGGATAAGTAATAAAATTAAATATTTTTCAACGAATAATAAATAATAAAGTTAGCTTTTATAGATCCCATTGCTAGGCAAAAGCGTCACCTCAACTATGAGGAGACACGAGCCTCACTCCACCACGCGGGCTCAGTGCAGATTGGTTGGCAGATATTTCAACGAAGTCCCAATGTGAGATTTTCTTAGTGTCAAAAATTAGTACTTAAAAATCCGCTAGATGGCGTTGACCCATCTAAGTCCGGTAGATTTTTATTTAAGAAAAAGGCTGGTTTTAGCGTTCGACATGTTACCTATATTGTATTGTTAAGCATGTTTTTGATTCACGCGTACTAAGAGGTCGTTTTTTAACAATTTATTTATCATCAAAATGTTTTTTCTATTAAAATGTATTATTAACAGCAATTTAAAACTTGCTAAATTTTAACGTTAGTACTTCTACTACATGTATGTACACATAATATTACAATAATCTGTTTTTGTCTTATGATCAATGATTTCGACGCAATATTTGTATAACTTAGATAAATAACGCCATCTACCTATAAACATACAATAAAAATAAAATTTTGAGTTGTCAGAAAATCCCTCATTATTGTGATAAATCCCAAAATAGCTTTTAGAGTAAATATCGGAAAAAACAAAGAGGTTTTGCGGAATACAAAGCATTTTTCACAACCGATAATTTTTCATATACAAAAGATTTTTTTTTTTTGATGAAAAATTGCACACCCACTGCTGTATTTACTTTTAACTTTGTCATTTTTGAATACATTTTCAAAATAAACTCTTCAATATTAAAGTATGTTAGTTATGTGTTAAGCGGTTTAGGCCCGCACGTCTAGATTATACTCGTAGGTACCTACATATTAGTAGCAAAATTGTACATGTTACGATTGCTACGATGCCAGGTTTGTAGTGGTTTCGTTCGTACTAATACAGGTGAAGGTACAGTATTTAGATGGAGTATTTTTAACTACAAACTAGTCACAATATCATGTCCTACTTTATGTCAATTTTATTTTACAAGGTGTTGCCATTTTCATATTTTGATGGACTTAATGGATCATCCTTTGTTAAGTGGTAATTTTATTTAAAATGCTTGCTTGCTTAATGTTTGCTCTTGACTCTAGACTAAACCAGACGCAGCATAGACAGAGTCGACGGTGGAGCGAGCTCACACAGAAGGTTCTGGCACTCCCACTCACCGACGGCACACAGCAAGCGGCTTGGCGCCGGGCTCCGGTGGGAGGGTAGCTACCAGGCGTCATCAAACGGAGCCTACCACCGCTGATAGGATCGTTCAGCCGCCATCACAAGCTGGAGTCATCCATCACATTCCGTATATTAAAATAAAAGTTTTTATTTTAAAAGTAGCCCAACGTTTACCACCCCTGCTTAAGGTATTTGGATGTTCTCCCTAGTAGAAACCTTAATGAGATAATAACGATTCAGGTTGAGTGTTACTTGATCCTGTCTAATACATTTTTTCCTACAAAAAGCCGTTTTCGCACGTTACACAGGCACTCGCTGAACTGTGAGTAATTTTGCGAGAAAAATGTGACGTAATTTTATTCTTTTGTCGGATAAAATTGAGTTTATAGATTAAATATTATTTTTAGGCTGATATCTCACTAAAATTGGCTGAAAGGCAAGCTTAACTATCCGAATTATACTTAATCGGTATTTCGGATGCACTAAGATTAAGTGTTGTGCATTGTTTTATGTCTGTCTGAAAATAAAACTTTTCCGCTTGTCTAGTGTCTATGATCTATCGTCATCATCTATTGTATGGTTTACATTATGACAAACTTCAGTGTTTTTATTTTGTTTTGGTCTTTTGTACCATATTTTGGCCACATTTTTTCAGTAAATGTAAAGGAGACCCTTACAAGTGTGGTTCGACCTTTACACAACAACTCCAACTCCTTACTATACTTATCTATGTTTTGTACGCGGTCAGACCCAGGGTTCACAGTACTTCGATACAGTCTGCAGTTCTCAGGAGTGACACACATACATACAGACTACACAGACAGACGTCTATTGACGGAGTCCCGTCAAGCGTACCTGTCGCGTGATAAGAAGACGCTAGGGTTGCCTCTAACTAGCAATTTAAATAAATTATAAATAAATGCGCATAAAATTTAGGAATTCGGCAGCTTCCTTTTTTATTTTAAATAGATTCGTCATTTCGTTAGACTTTAATTGCAAATAGTATTTACTTTAAAATAAAAATATTAAAAATTACAGTATTAAAACGGAGACAACTTAAATGTATGAGACAAAACAATTATTTTAAATAAGAATTATTATTTTTATTTAATAGGCAGATTTTTGGCCGCAATCTCACCCTGATGGTAAGCGACGATGCGGCCGATGATGGGACATGTCTGTCTAGAAGCAGCCTATTCACTCTTTTCTTAAAGGAATCCAAATCGTAGTGTTTAGGGAACACTTCAGCCGGCAACAAATTCCACTCTCTAGCCGTACGCAAGAGGAACGAAGATTTAAAACGTTTGGTGCGTATTAGTGGTATGTCAACGACATAGGGGTGGAACCCCCGCCTGCGTCTTATGTCCTGATAGTAGAAAGGGGCCGGTGGAATCAATTCGTGCAATTCCTTCGCACACTCGCCGAAATGTAGCCTGAATAAAATATATGTGGGTATAAAAATCAAAATATTGTTTTTTGAAATTAAAACTTGTTATCGGAAAACGATTCTCAGTACGCAACAAAACATCTAGCTACGCTATTGAATAATAATCATATCGAATTTCAATTACCGAAAAACACAATAGTAAATTCGTGTGCGATATGCAACATTATATTAAATTTCAACGACGTTTGCATCATACCTACATGAATATTTTATCAACCAACTAAATATGCCGTTTGGAATACCAAATCCGATAAAACGCGCTGATTTTAATTTACTCGTTATGTAATTGTTATTGTTTGAAAGACAATGTAATCATTATAATGTTTGTTCTGTTAAATAGGTACCAAACTGTTTGGTAAACTCGTGTTTTCACACATCTTTTGGTGTTCACGCTTCATTGTTATTTATGAAATCAAAACACGCTGTTTGCGTTTCAAAAATAATACAGGATTTCATTTTATTTAACAGCATAAAATATTTTCTGTTTAGCGCTTTTATCCACAACATTAACCTTTTTATACATTATTTTGGGATTATGTTTTTGTTTTAATTTTTTTAAAAGCAAATGTCAAAAAAAATGTACCAGTGGCTGCAGTACGAAGTATGCAAGCTGTATACGATTGCGACCAAGTTTTGTATTTATGAAAACACAAAAGAAACGCATTTTTTTACTTTACATTGAAAATTAATTTGTGACAACCCTACAGTGCAATCTACGGGCTGAAGCCGGAACCGTGAGGCGTATAAGCCGAACACATCTACATACGATGTCATAGGTACTATAAGCTTATTAAGGACGTAAACTTGAATAGTTTGACGTCGTATTTGCGCCATTTTATCAGTTTTTTTGATCCAGAAAGATCTTTAGGTGCATAAATAAATTCAATACCTTTTAGGAATGATTGTCTCAGTACACTGCATTAAATTACACCACATACCTGTAACAAAAAATAAATATTAAGTTAAAGATAATTCATTATGCAAAAAGACATTGTTAAGTAAGTATAAGTTGCAATTTAAAAATAACGCCGCTAATTTCTAATATTAAGCTATTTTTTTATTAAGTAGGTACACATAATAATATCTCTTAAATTCACAGCCTTCCTGCACAATGATAGGATTTATTTTACAGTGATCACTAATAAATCTTTTTTTACCATTCCCGCACTCTATTAAACAAATTCCTCCTTTTCATTATAGGTACGTTATGGCGATGCGAACTAAAAACTTTTCATCTGTCATACCAATCAACAGCCTATATTAGTCCGTGTCATAGTATAGCAAAACAAAACAAAAAACTTCTATGGGCAAACGCGTTGGCTTGAGGTCTTACTGTTAAAAGCGATGTCCGTATTTTAAAATCTAGTTCTCGCTTGCACTCTCTTTCATGCTGCATACATGACTTTTCTCGCACTAGATTGTTCACTAGAAGGATAAACAGGGTGACCAGTAAATGAAGGATAAAATTCTTTAATGTTAGTTACATCGTGCCCTAACTGCCGCGCTCAGAGTCGTCAATTAAATTTAATCTTCAATTATGTCTCGTTCTGTCACTTTCTTTGTCAATGTAATAAAAAAGGACAACATGAGACTTAACGAAGGATTAAATTTAACTGATGTCTTTGAGTACGACGGTAAGTGCTTTTATTATGTGAAAGTCCTGCCATGAAAGCAAGAAATAGCAAGTTACAGCAAAATAACGGCAAGTTATAGCGACCTATATTACATAAAAAATTACCAATTTACACATTTTAATATACACGCTGAAATTTTAGTGGTTGTTTTTTCGCAGCAGAACGATTTGCCTATAGTAGTACTATCGAATCATGCGAGAGATTTTTTTAAACTAAAAATATATCTGTTGTCAATCAAAAAAATAATCATCAACTCGAAAGCGTGAGAAATAATAGTTTCTTCTACGAGAATTGACGTATTTGGGTACTGCTTGCCGCACTAAATTAATGTTTAAGCAAAAGAAGCTCTACGCAATAAGCAATACAGCATAAACTGCACTAATTTTACTGGGAAAATAACCATTAAAATTTCAGCGTGTATATCCGACAAGTTCGTGGACGACCCTCCTGCGCCACGCAAGACGTGCGGGGGGAGAGGTAGCGCCAATCGCACGCGGCTGTAATAGGAAACCCCCTTCCCCGCAACCCGCAACACCAGCCGTCCCCGCTGACATCTAGCATGCCTTGTCTTACGCACGAAGTTCGCGCACGACCATAACAGACTTTATTGTAATAATGTCTAATTGATTGAAGGATGGTTAGAGTCGAGAACAGAGTAGGGTCCTGTAAACCTGGCGCTGCCAGCCTACTAAAAACACAGCAATCCCAACTTGAAGGCTGATAGTCCTTTGTAGTGCCTCAGTGCTGGAAGCTGCCTCAAGCTGGATGCATTTGAATGATTTTTCAAGCGACTGTTGGTGTTGCCACTTTTTTGGATGTTGTCTAAAATTCTCAAGTTGAGCTTCTGTTTAGAAATTATATTATCAAATAAAAAGTAGTATCGCGACCCTGTCTTCAAAATGTCTGATCGTTATAAAACTTTTGGCATTTCGTTGCGGGGTGGAGAGAAAATGTTGTCTCAGTGATCTAGTAAAGTTCGCAAAAATATTCCATCTTATATAAGATAACATAACTAGGTCTAAGCTGTGTGCATTTTCTAACAAAATAATACTTTTTTTATCACACACTTAATGTGCAATCGCTAGCAACATTAAATAAATCATTCACAAAGTAATTTAACATCGCATGAATACAAAACGAAGCAATAATTCAAAACGACACAGTATTAAAACATTTTCGCACGTCATAGCAAACATTAACCAAATCGGTACTGTTTGAGGCTCTGTCAATAATCACAGCCCTAGAAATCTTAGGGTTGAATCACAAAAACCAGTGGAAGCAGCCCTTTAAGCCAACCCTACTAAAGCTGACTTAATTTGGTATTGAAAAGAATGCGAGGAACTGTACAGTCAAACTCACTCTCTAAGCCAGTCTTGTTGTGACAGTTACAGAGTTGATTTTGGCGGTTGGCGCGGAAGTGTTGAATTTGGACGATTGTACGAGGGTCCTTATTGATTGGGCCTTCACCAGTAGTGGCTAATATTGGCAGCACGTGTCAGGCGCGTGCATATCACGGGTGTACATTTAAAGGGAGAAAGCAAGATAAATGTGCGAATGGTGTGAAATGGTTGTACGGTTGTGATATGTTACAATCAATCTATTTGAGCGAGGAACAAATATTTGTTCAAAGTAATTGTATTCACAAGCTCTACAGGTTTTCCATATAACTTAGAAGAGACATTAATTAATAAAAATAATATAATGATTGTTTCAACAATCACACCGATGACCTAGTGTCAAACTAAGTGATTGCTTGTGCTATGGTGAATAGGATAAACAATAGAAATACTTATTTACGTTTAAACATCTATGACTTAGGTACAAGTGCTCGTGCTCATCACACAAACACTTGCTCTTTGCGGCATTTGAACCCGCTGGTCTTGCTTGCTCCGCTGGAGCGCGAAACATTACATCAAGACGGTCGTCACATTGGGCAGCATCACATAAATAGTTTCATTGCTCTGATACTAAAGTTGCTAAAGCACTTGTATCATGAAAATAAGAAAAACGGAACCATAACACCCAGATCCGAAAATTTTGTTATCATATTTACCATACCTGGTAATCGAACCCCGCACCACAAAGATGCTGTGACACTATGAAAAGCATGGACATCATGAAGCGGAAATTCTTACTGTCGAAAGCCAAGTCCTTTATTAACGGACATTAGCTCTCCGTTAATAAAGGACTTAAAAAAGGAAATATCAAAGTACTAACAATAATTCAAGTTCCCACTTCAACGTTACGCGTTCAAAAAAGTGTAAACAGTGGCCGGCACATCAGTTATTACATTTTAAATTTAAAATCACCCCTAGTAACAACTGCATAAGATGCCACAGTGCTTACCAACCAAATAGCACATGCTCCAGGTATATTACGAGTAATAGTGACACAGTACACATAGGTACAGTCAGCACGTTAGGTTACCCATGTGAACTACGAAATCAGCTTTTGTCACGTAGGCAATAGAGGCGGTCTCAAGGTTAAAAAGGAGTAGTCTGACGTGCGGCGGTCTGTACTTCATAGCGCCAACACGTACGTTGTTTTACAACGAAGGAGCCAAAAGTAGGGCATTGGGGCCCGTATATCAGAGCAGATGACAGAGATAGCGCGTGAAAGATTAGGTTAAAAAGGGGGTATTTTCAAACGGCTTTTGCATTTTGAAATGGGAATTCTGCATTGTGGAAGCTGAAAGTATAATTAGGTTTTTATTTACTGCCTTCATCTCTATACTTTAGAGTCTGCAACAGAAACCACTGAATGCAGAAGTCGCCTTTGTCTTAATAACACTCAAGATTGGTATTTTTGATTGAACCAAAAATAAGATAACAGTCAAGATTGGTATTGATTAAAGCAATCGCTATTAATTTAAATTAAATGAGCCTAGATCAAACATCGCAAAAAACAGAGGTTGTTGTTCTCATCAAATCTAGAGAGACATTAGCTAAATAAAATTCAAAAACTTTAACCAGCTTCCAAATCTTTGCAAACACCGTAATAGAAGACGGCACCAGTACAAAGGGCATAGATTAACGAGATACAGAACACACAACTAGTTCACCTTCCCAATTCGTATGCATCAACTTGTCCTCCACCATTTTTTTGTTCGACATGGGTTTGCTCTTGACTCCGTGGCACAGACAGAGTCGACGGTAGAGCGAGCTCACCCAGAAGAAGTCTGTTCACTCTGACTTTAAAGGTCTTTGGGTTGTAATCCCTTGTAAACACTGAAGTAGTGAGTTCCACAACTTAGCTGTGCGCATTATAAATCAGTGTCAGGGTTTTTCCATCGCATACGTGTTACGGAACCCCAAATCGTCTGCAATGGAGCGCGGACGCCAATTATTTCCCGCTCGGATTCTGCCGCGTCACTTTACAGACTGTGATTGACTGCAACGCCATTTTGTTTTTTACACACTACCCTCAGTGTCGAGATTTTGCCGATACTGTATAGCACACGCTGCGTGCAGGTTGAATTTTTCAGGACGACAAAAGGTTTTTAAAATATTTTGCCTTCACGGTTCGCGTTGGCAAGGGCATTCACTTTTTTGGGAGTGACACTTGGACATTCACTTTTACCACAGAATATAATAGTACCTTTTGCAGAGACCTCTAAAGGTTAACAATAAACAAATAATTATGTCTTCCCAGCCGAATTTCGAATACGGCGGTCAATCTTAATAGAGATCAGCTAACTGCGCGGGAGTTTTTATAGTGCACAATACAAGTGCACTCTCTGTTCTTTTACTCGCTTAGTTCGGTGAGACGGCAACCCGTCATGACTGCAGAGAAAAGGGATCTATAGGGTTAATAAGAACTCGGCTGAATTATTATTAGAGAGCGACTTTAAAATAAACTTGTCCTACCACTGTTACTTCAGACAGCTGGGATAAAATTATAACCTTAACAATTGAAGGCTTACCTAGTTTTTCAGACGAAAGCTTATAAATGTATTTTATTTTGGCACATTTTTTTTTCTTGTCTTTGTTGTACCGTTTTTTCTATTCTATATACCACCTATTCTAGTCACCATAGCACAAGCTCACGCTTAGTTTGCGACTAGGTAATTGGTGAGTTTGTTAAAACAATTTAATTTATTCTGTATTATGTGCCAAATAAATGTTTCTATATCTATTTATTTCAGACTTATTAAGTACACTTTTTAATTGACGTGAGTCCCGAATTAAATATGGGTCTTTGTAAGCTTAGCATCGACTGCAAAATAGTTATAAATACAAGTTTATCGAACTCAATTTACCTTTTGCAAATAACTTACTACTGAGTGCATCTCAATCCTGTGACGGAAATCATTTACGCCAATATCAGCCCCTACAAAGTTAGTGACGTATATCAGTCGATAGTTTATATATTATACTTACGTACGTTTTAGCTCGTTATTTGTATATTAATGACAATTGTGAATTTATCAAAAGCTATTGCATTTTTTATTTATTTGGAATGGGTTTGCTCTTGACTCTAGACTAAACCAGACGTGGCGTAGACAGATTATTAATGAAACTCAAATAATTATGGAAAAATATGTGGCATAAATCGATATTAATAATATAAAATCAAGATTTTCCATTTGCAACATGTATCCATTTTCTAAAACTAACTCTTGTTGCTGAGAAAGTTAAATATACCAAAAATAGAAGTAGTTGTTTGTCTAAATAAATAATACGAACGTTGTTAATGTGAACATAACATCGTATATAATGAGTTCTAATTATTTAAAAATAATCGATGTCATCGTAGCAATATCGATATTAAACGGTCCAAGTAGTTCGACGACACTCAAGCTCAACACTAGCCTACGACCCCCCACCTTAATAAGGGTGAAGGGGGTACTTTTGTAAACATAATCTTTGGCAGGACGCGTATTCGCGTTATAGAGAATATTGTTGGAAATATAAATCTGATTTTTACGATACTGGCTTCCAATGTACTGCAATTTATGAAAGCGCTCCCGTATCAAGATGGAAATATGTAAATGTTTACTTCAGAGGGTAGAGCTATGTATAGCGAAGTCAAGACTCGAAGGAAAAGGTTATTAATATTAAATTATTAATAATAAAAAAATAGATAAATACACGAAACACACATACATTGCTCTCGCATCCGAAAGTAAGTGGCTAAAGCAGTTGTGTTATGGAAATCAGAAACAACGGTGTTACAACAATACCCAGATTCGAGACGATATTAAAAATGGATTTTTGTATTGACCTGAGTCGGAATCGAACCCGGGACCTCAGAGACACCAAAAAAACCGTCGTGCGAGCCACTCGACCACGGAGGTCGTGATATTGATAAACGTCAGGTGTAGAGCTTTTTATATATTTATTTATTTGAAAAGGCTGTTATTTCATTGCTATAATGGCAGCCCCATAATTTCATTGCTATAATGGCAGCCCCATATTGTTGCAACTAAAATATTATTATCTGGACTTCTTTATGTTTACCGCATGCAAGGAACATTTGATAACCGCCTCAGGCAATATTTTTTTTAGTGCAATACCTAATATTCATAATTCTGAAAGTTCTGTCTAGTGCCATGGTACCTATGTATTTCAGTATTTTTTTGCCAATTGGACATATTAAATTCTAAATTATATTCTCGGTTATGGGCAAAGTCAATGACATTATACAAAATCAAATAAAAATACAGTCGGCTGTACTGCATTATTTATAAAATTTTCTAATAAAAAGACAACTTATCTCGAAATACTGTATTTCTTTCTCTAAGTGGCCTTTTATCGTTCATAAAAAGAGTTATAAAAACAACAAACACAACAGCTGAGACCTGTCGTATGGTTCTGTGTTCTTTTCATGTCTACTTATTTCTCTGAATTATATTTGGAAGTCACGCATGACTTTACTATAGTTATGAGTATAAAAGTACTTGAAAAAACTAATTATGATATTTAGATTGCGTGAAAAATTGAGTCTGAAATGTGCAGTGAAAATGGTCTAATGTATGTTAATGTAATTAATTATGTTTGTATTCTGTTTTGAAAAGAAAACTAGGTATTACTTGACATTTGAATATAGTTTTTCTTAGAACTTTTACATACCCAGTACGAGAGAAGAGTAATATTCTCTTCATAGTCGTATGAAGGACACAAAACGTCTTTTGTAGCAATTTTATGGATTGATTTGCCACTGCCTTCTCCATTTCGCACACTATACTTCCTTACGTTGTTTTCCTTCTCTGTTAGGCAGAGATCTCTTTGAATAAGCCCGTACTCCAATTTGTACTAACTCAGTGGTACAGGCCGGAGATTGAACTGACTCCAGTGAGTAGTGCAATTTTATCCGCTCGGCTATCGCGCCTTTTAAAAAAATTGTATATAAAATACAGTACGTTCAGCAAAAAAAACAACCAACAATTTGAAGTGGTTGTTCAACAAGTTATTGAAGTCAACACGATCGAATGCAGTAAGAGAATACTTCTAAGTGCCCATTATTATCTTTTGATATAAACTTGAATACATAATATTGTTTACCCAGCCGATTTCGTCTACAGCGGCCTATCTCAACAGAGGTTAGCCAACTGCGCAGGATATATTATAGTGCACAAGTGTGTGCGCAATACACAGGTGCACTCTCTGTTCCTTCACTCTCATAATTCGGTGAGACGGCAGTCCGACATAACCGTAGAGAGATCAGGCGCAGGACCGACGGCTCAACGTGCTTTTCCGAGGCACGGGGGGTTAACACCACCAACTTCCTGACTCCGGAGTTGTGTCTTAGTAATTTCAAGACAGAAAAACCCAAACACTCTCGGCCTGACCCGGGATTCGATCCCGGGACCTCGTGGATAGTACCCAGCGTGCTGACCACTAGACCAACGAGGCAGTCGAGGCAACTTGAATAAATAACAAGGCCATTTACACTATTATACTGCATCTCATAAAATCGTCTGCGTTCATCTGCGCCTAGTCTATTTTAATAATGCTTTTAGATTCATAGACTATTATGTTTTAGGGTTTTATGCATATTTTAGAGTGACTCAAATGGGATCAGAGAGGTCAAGCATAATTTGTTTTATCTCAGCACGTTGTTAAGGGATAGGCTTTTAAATAACTGATTTTGTTAATTGCATGCCATTTGGATACTATAGTGTAAGTAAGGCTTGAAGCCGATTTAGTAAAATATCATCAAAATAACTATAATTATTTTTGTTTCCAAGTTTTTATGAAAGTATTTTTTGTTTAGGTACAAACATTTTTCTATAATCAAATGTAGTTAGTATTCGTAGTTCTAACCTATTAATGCCTTAAAAGACATGGTGCCAGGAAATGATGATGACCTAGCATAGCATATACCTATTCGCAAGTAAGATTCCCTGACCCAAGGGTTCAATTACCGATAGTAATGGACTGACAACATGGTAACTCCTTATAAGTTTTTAGGAAGGCATAAACGTAACAAGTTATGACTCCACTCACATACACCCACTGTCTATCATTTTAAATAAAACCAATTTTTTAACGGCTCCATTAAATTCTATACGAAAATTACTAAAACCCTGATCCAAAAATACTACTCCTTCTTTAAAAATACATAATTTTCCCCTCCGAAAAGCTAAAAAGCTTGTAGCTTACAAAAGAATAACTAACGAAACATGAAAAACCAATCATAGTACGGGTGTTCCGTTGATATGACATTTATAAAGCAGCTATTTTCGTTATTCGTATGAACTTTTTTTGACGGCAGCGACAGCGCCAAGATGCGGTACCAAATCTGAATTCTATTTTAATTTCAAATTAAAAGGTCAAATTGAAATTATGTGCAGAATACTAAGGCCTTTATAACTACATCTACAGTTAAAATACACAACCCTTAGGGTCGATATTAGCTAGTTTCGCTAAGAAACCAATCGCATGATAAAACTTAGAAATTAACTTCTGTTATTCGTTCAGCGGTATCTTTAAAAACCACATAAGTGGACAGCAGATATATTATTTCAATTACGGAATCAGAGATTAATCTGCACACAGAAGGCCGACCGTTTATATCCCGGTTTTTGAGGTACACTGACAATGCTTTGTCAATTCGATAGCTATACAAAATGCATAGATTAATTATTAAAATTGAACCGGGCATAAGAACTATGTTCACAAATGTTAAAACAGCCGGTAAACCCCGATTGACGGTAAATTTGACAGAATTCCTTTACAAAATATGTCAAATAATGCAAAACCGGCTGATTTAAAAAATAATCATGTTTTGAACTCCAGGCTTCGTATTTCAACCATTTATCGCAACATACATTTTTAGGATTATTTCTTGACTTCTTAAGATTTGTAAGCAACTGCATTAGGTCAATACGTCAAGCCTTAAACGCGTCACAATGACGCAAGTGACATTACGCTAAACGCCCCATCCGCAACTTGGCTTCTTTTATGCCCGTTCCATTTCCGCCACTATCAAAAGCTTGGACTTGCAAAAAGTACTCACAATGGAAGAAAAGATACGATTGTAAGACATTTCCGATGAATTTCGTGATGTATGTGTATGTGATAATGATTACTATTGTGCTAAAAATCTACTTTATTGGGAACTAGCGTCCCCCCTTTAAAGGATGATTGACTGCCTCGTTGGTCTAGTGGTCCTATCCACGAGGTCCCGGGTTCGAATCCCAGGTCGGGCCGAGAGTGTTTGGGTTTTTCTGTCTTGAAATTACTCAGACACAGCGCCAGAGTCAGGAAGTTGGTGGTGTTAACACCCCCGTGCCTCGGAAAGCACGTTAAGCCGTTGGTCCTGCGCCTGATCTCTCTACGGTCATGTCGGACTGCCGTCTCACCGAATTATGAGAGTGAAGGAACAGAGAGTGCACCTGTGTATTGCGCACACACTGAACTCGTGCACTATAATATCTCCCGCTCAGTTGGCTACTTAGGCAAGGCCGCTGTAGTTACCTTAGACCTTATTTGTTTAATTCTTTAACATTTTACGAAGCATTAAACAAAGTCGCTTACTTAAACCACTAACGCTACCTGAGTCAACGTGATATATTTTAAAAACTTAAGTAAGTGCAATTTAGAATAATATAATATTGAATAAAATATGACACCAATAGGACCTGAGTTGCTCTATTAATTTGACACCAACATTCTTGGAGTAAAAAACACACGACTAAACCGATTTAGCCTAAAGTTCACCGATACATGTTTAATTTTGTAGGCTAGTGTTTTAATCAGCCAGTTTAGCATTATTTGACATATTTTTAATGGTAATTCTGTCAAATTAAACTTGGTGAAAATTGGTGAACTCTGGTCTTATTTGTGTGTTTGAATTGGCTATGGCTTATAGTAACTAGCCATTTGGAAAGTTCAATCTGCACATAAAATACAAATTCAGGCGTAGCTACATGAACTGTAGAAATTAAAAACGACAACGGTTCCAATAAATACCAATAACGAATTAATAACGGGATCAAAGTCACTGACCCAGTGTTCCTTATTCAAATAATTTATCTGCACGAAAGCCCGTGTGTGTACAGCCATGTTTGCTTATCCACCATTCCGAGTAACACACAGACACCACAACTTATTCAAATCCTTTGTAAGTCGAACACTCATTGCACTGGCTGCTTCTTCGGTGACGGTTCAGGTTACGCTGGAAGTGTACAGCTTGATTTGATGAGTATTTGTGTATTGCGGTTGGGGTAAGACTGGTTTCGCCATAGAGGGCGGTAGTGGCAAAGTGGCTAACTGTTAGGTTGTAAGGATATTGTAAGTAAACTTTTGGGAAGTGTGTCCCTGGTTATTACAGCGATGGAGTAGGTCACCATTAGGTGATTCAAAAAATATGTTTAAAAGGTAAATACTTATTTGTCTAATATTTTATTTAACGATATGAGACCCAAAAGTCATAAAAGTAATTTATTTACCTATGCATGTAGACCCTAATTGGGGGCACCTATACACATCCCTATGATAGACTTTTCTACTGGTTAAGAGAATTAGATTAAGGCCTAGTGTTAAAAAAAGGAAGAGCGAAAGAAATTCAGTCAATTTTGTGTTCTAAGGTGTTTTTTTTAAATACAGAAGTTGGGCTAGTGCAAGATGGTCTTTACATTTCATCAATTAAATAATCACCTACTTTATAATACCCTTTTGACATTAAAAAGAGGTATAGTTTGTTAAAAAAATGTATTCATTCCCCATGACCAACCTTTTGAAGCCTGGAACATGCAGCAGAATGTAGCTTTACCCTGTATTTATGATAAAATATAACAATCATACTTCGTTCTAAAAACTTACGTAAACAAAGAAACACTCCGTTAGTAATTTTTAATGTAAACTATGTACGGCACTTAATGCTATTTACGGTTCACGGAAATGCCTGAAAATACCTGAAACTCAGCCGATAATAATTACTGGATCAACCTTTGACGTCGGTACTACTAAACGTGGCTATTATCATTTTTTAATGATTGGTTGTCGAAACAAGTTGTCTTGTGAATCTACTGTATTACTTTAAAACAACTTACAGTAGGCCTGGAGTTTACCAGCACATGTTTAATTTTTTATCATTTGCATTATTTGACATATTTTTGTATGGTAATACTGTCAAATTAACCGCCAATCGAGGTTTGTCAATCGAGTTCACTATTGGTGAGCTCGGATCTAAGTGGTATTTTTTAGGTGGATAGTACAGTCGGCAGCAGGTCAGGTTACCCAATTGAATAGGGAAGATGACAGTAAGCAAAAATCTTTGAAGTAATGTGTCCATTTAGTAAAATGTAGTATTTAGATTATGGAAAAGAACATTTTTTTTATTTTTAAGACGACTTAATTAGTTTATTTTAGAAAATAAAATTGCAGAATACTGAAATCCGCCATGTTTTTTAAAACACCAATCAGATTCGAGTTACGTCACACCTCAGTAAATACTGCCCCTGTCAGTCACTGTCACTGAATTATAATACCAATTTCGACTATTTCTGAGTTTTTACATTGTAATTAATCTGATTGAGTATCATACATACGATCTATAGATATCGTCTGTTAGTTCAATAACTTATTAAGCCATGGAACAAGGATTTACTAAGGCAAACAGTTACCTAGTTGCCCCGAGTGGATTTGTTAAGGCTGGGAGAATTTCTGGCATCAAACAAAGACTTCTGTTCAGCAGAATTCGGAAATGTGAAAACTGCAGTGTAAGTACAATTTGGTACTTTATAAAATGTGTTAGATGAATGATAAAAATACCGCTTGATATGTTTAGTGTTTGAGGTTATGTTTTAGTTGTAAAATGTTTTGTTAGGTAACTTTATACTTACAAATCGGTTTCTTTGATATCCTCCAGGCCATCGTATGGTGATGACGCCAATTAATATTTATTCAAAGACTTATTGCTATAACACTAACGTTTGAAATATGTTTGTTTACTGAGGTGTGACGTCACAGCAGACGCCATGACACCCTGACCGCATTTTGGCGCCAATTTATGAACATTTCATTTAAATTGCATTTTTTAAAATATTACCTTTGTGGATTGCAGAAATAATATATTTTTTTGCAAATAGAAGATACTTAAGAATATTTTAGAACACTTTTTCAAAATCTGTCATCTTGCCTATTATGAAAACAGCTTTTATTGCGTAGGGAATAGAGGCGGTCTCAAGGTCAAAGTGGGGTCTGACGTGCGGCCGAATGTACAGACAATTTTTTTATTGTAAAAAGTATGTTGGTTACAGAAGTTTTGTATATAAAAACGTATTTTGTTTTAAAACTGGTAAAATTAATTGATACGGTATTTGATTCAACATTTTCATTTGTTTTATATAAGTTTGTGCTTTATGAGCATTAAGTGTTTTTTTTTTGTTACAAGAAGATCCCTATCCAGTATCTTAGGACAGCTAAAAGAAGTTTTGGGGTGGCCTTTGCCCAGCAGTGGGAAACCTTGGGGTAAAAAGCAAACTTACTATTAAATATATTATTGCACTTGAAAAAATGAAGGCGGGAATCGAACCCGCGTTCCTCGCATACCGAGCGATTGCCTAACCTCTCGGCCACCCTGGCGTTGGTACAGCCTGTCGAAATTTTCAAGTGCTTCTTAACGCTGTAATGCCGCGTTGCTTTCATCAATGTTACATTAATTTCAAGAAAACTTACATTATTTTCCTTTACATTCCTACCAAAAACTAAATAAGGTTATTTGTAACTATATACAACAGGGTTATCCACTTCTGAGCAGCCTATAACATAAATTATACTGTAAGGCCTTACTCTGGTTGTGATGCCCGTAGTTTCGACTATAGCCGTCCCTGTCACTCACGAGGGAATAACAACGCGAACGAGCGTGATGGCTTCACTCAAAAATACGGACATCGTTAATAGTAGGGACTCTGAATAGAGCATGTAGCCCAAAAAGGTTTAGGCCGGGGCCGTGCCGGAAGGGTGATGATAACTGAATTTGATATATCTTACGATTGGAATTGGGGTGAGTTAGAATTACTAGAAGAGACTAGAGTTTTTAATAGTTAAGGCGACATTTTGTAAGTGTTTGTGTACTTACTTTGGTCTAGGCTCTGACTTCGACCTGACCAGGCATAGTTCACCATCTTTCGGGTCCCAGCATCTGCGCTCAGAGCGCGCCTACATTCACGGATTGGAAACAAGACGCCTGAGGAGTGCGAGAGGTCGACCTAGACCGACGCTCCATCCTCCCTGAGACACACGGGCCGCAAATTGACCTACCCAACGTCTCAACCTTTTAATTTGGTATACCTTGACAACATGATGTTTAGACCCAAATTCACCAATTTTGAAGCCGTTAAACCTTAGTCGAGAGTTAATTTGAAAAAATCCCCATAAGATATGTTTATATTAGAATTGCGGAACATATTGATGAACTTTTTGACTACAACGTAAGCCTAAAGTTCACCAATACATGTTTAATTTTTAATCAGCCGGTTCAGCATTACTTGACATATTTTGTATGGGAATCCTGTCAAATTAACCGTCAACCGAGTTCACCAATTTTTAAACAGGATGTCTTAGACTTACAATTTTCAAATAACAATAATTGTATTATTGTTTCAAAAACGTTCATTTTTAAACAATATTTTGTAATCAAGTTTTTCCTAAGTATGTATTAACACTTTGCTCTACGTCCTTATGGTATTCTGTGGGAATAATAATATCTAATACTTATGTGAGGTTTGTACCACTGATAAGTTTATTACAAGTAATGGTTTTACCTGAGATTCTGACTCACATCATAGCCCATTGTTTTTAAAAGCATGTGGTAACTTCAAAACAGTTTAAGTAAGAAATCTTACACGGTGATAAGAAAAATTATAAGCAAATGTAAGTACTATTCGAACCGATAGCATTTAATTCTTGATTGCTAAATAATAAAGTAGTATGTAGTTAATTTCAAATATTTTATTATGAAACTGAATTAAACTACGCTCACAAAAATTTATCTACTGTGTCATCCGGTGGGTCCCACTTGCAAAACAATTTCTTAAGTTATAAAAATAATTTTATCATGAATATGACATAACTTTGCAAAGGTTTTTTTTCTTGATTTCACTAATCATGCTACTGGGCCAATATAAAAAATGAGCAGCAGTGTATTTTGCTTACGACAAAAGGCCTTATATACTGAAAAATATTGTCTCTTCTATCAAATTTTATTCTTCGTTCCAGATTCTGGAGTCAGAGAAAATTCAAAATAAATTTCATACAGAGAGGTATATTGACACACCCTCCACATTTTGGCTTATTTCTACTTCGGCCCTCTCCCCTCAACAGTGAGGTTTTTTGCATTATTGATGCGAGTGTCATGCAGTCTAGATTTTTGATGAACCAAATTGGATCTGTCAAAGCCATGTTTATTGAAATTGACGTCCCAGTGCCCTTTGTGTTTAGTAAAAATGTGTTTATTTGGTTGCTTGGTTAGTGGTAACAAACATTTACTTTTTTTTTATTACCAAATAACAGAAAATTACATGATTTAAGCTTAAAGTCGCATTTTTAAACCACTGAGGTTTGTTCTGACGCGATCTGAGTCGACGAAAAAAATTCGATAAAATGTTAGTTAGTGAAAACTCAAATATGATATTTAACACCCCTATAGGTAAAAACACACCGAGCAAACGCACATCTGATAATGGATTTTGTTATAGGTTTTCTAAAAAGCACAATTTTAATTTTCGTTCTTCTAATCAAAAAACCAATCTATCTGTCTTTTTCGTTTTTAACCTATCTGAACATTATCAGCCGCTACCGATAAACTCCGTCTTCAAGACAATTATCTCTTAAATGGGATGGTGATGATGATTATCAGCCGTAGAACATCCACTGCTGAACGTAGGTCTATCCCATAGGCTTAGGTTTCCAAAGTTAGCTGTTACCTGGGACCTAACCAAAAGACATTGACCTTTTTTTTACTGAGACCTAAAACTTTATTTCATTAATCAAACTTATCATCATATCAGCCTATTGCAGTTCACTGCTGGACATAGGCCTCTCCAAGACGGCGTTAACTTTCACGGTCCTCCTCTTCTCGCATCCAGCCACCACCGGCCACCTTCCTCAGGTCATCGGTCCATCTAGCAGGGGGCGTCCAACACTACGTTTCCCGAGGCGTGGTCTCCATTTGAGAACCTTCCTACTCCAACGCCCGTCGGTTCTGCGACAGACATGACCAGCCCACTGCCACTTCAGCTTACTTATGCTCATCTCATATTCAAATAAATGTATATAATTTTACTCTTCGCTGGAATTTAATATGTGGTACTCCAAAATCTTAACGACTATAAAAGCTGTAATCCTACACCATTTAACTACTCTCACATTTTATTATAGATCAAGTCTAGGCCGAAACGAATACTGTCTGGAATCTAGATCACCAGACATTATTCAAATATCACACGAGGCCTATGAAAAGAAGCTCATATCTGAGATATCCGAATTCTAATAAAGCGGCTAGACTGGAAAATATTTTCTTATTCAAGCTATATTTGCTACTTCAAACTAAGAGTAGGTTTTATATTTTGTAGCACAGTTTTAAGATTGAAAGTATTTTATCAAGCTTTTTTAAGGAATGGCATTATCCTAAAACCCGAGCTCAACAATTTTTAACAGCCGGTTAAATTCACAGAATTCTCATACAAAATATCAAATAATTGTAAACCGGCTGATTAAAAATTTAACATTAATGTTAGTGAATTATTTGTGCGCTATTTCAATTATTAATTGAAGTAAAAAATATTAATAATATTAATAAGGTGCCAATGTTGTAATATAAACATTAATGCAAATATTCAAAGCAATCGAAATACTTTTTTTAATTTTTTTGAATCAGGCCGATAATGCGTGTCACAAATCAATTTTTCCAAAAAAAAAAATGCTTTTACTTTTCTATCAAGAAGCATCGAAGGCGGGATCGTTGACCCCAAATATAGGTTACAAAGGTCAAGAACAATGGTACAGTCAACAAAAAATATAAAAACCGCAGCATGTTGAAAATTAACGATCTTTTTGTCAAAGGGCAAGGTGCGTTAGAGCCGTAACGTGTCTCGTTTGGTATTTCAAACAGTTCTAGGGTTTCCACTTGAACTTTTTAATGATTAAAATATCAAGTGTTGCAGTCCCTTTTTATAATTAGGCCTAATTTTAAGATAAGTTCAAGCCGTCTCTCTTTCTCTGCTAAAGAAACGAAAAAAGTTTTAATGCGTTTTTCAAAAGGCTACAATAATTTTGAAAGGTCAAACTAAACAACTGTCGTAGTAGCTAATAGTCGATTTTACTAACGTCAGATAAGGAATATTCGTCGAATAGAATACAAAACGCCTAATTTGAAAACGTCACCTATTTGTCAGCAATCATTTAAGCAAATGTCATTTTAAAATCGGTCGTTTTATACTTATTCCGTCGGATAAGTCTTATGTGACGTTGGTAAAATCGACTCTAAGAAAGTTTCAGAATCGTAGACAATTTATTTATTTAAATTTCGTCGCACCAAAAAGAAAGTACAACTGGCGGACCTTAAGTACGTTGCTTACGTGCCTTAAGGCATTCTCTACCAGTTAACCGCATGGGAATGTAGAAAGTTAAGTGGCGGGAGTTAAAGTTTTAGAAGGGATATGAAACAATGACGAATAAAACTAGATGAAAACTTGTAACTTCATGAGAAATCACATCCCACCAGCAGATGCTCGTTTTTTATGTTGACTAAGATTTGAATTTCAGTTTATTTGAAAATTAGTACAAAATTCACTTACTTTGGAAATCTTAAGGATCATTTTAAACTCAAAGTCTTGTATGGTAATAATAATAATAATCATTTATTTCAGGCAACTACAATTTCACACAAAAATTCTCATAAAAATAACGGATCTGGTTTAATAAATATAGCAAACGATAAGTGACAAACAAGTATAAAATAATATAATATGAATTTATTAAACAAACAAACATAGTCCTAGTGTACTTATTGTGTAGAGTCCTGAAGATATCTATGTCGTGTGTGTATATCAAGGTGGAAAGTATCCTGAGTGTGTGATACTTTTCTCGATGATACAGAACCACCGCTTGCCAAAAACACATGTGCTGACCAAAGTGTTTTTTTTTTCTGTGACAAACTAAGCCAAAGAACAAAACCTTCCGGAGTCCTGGATATTCTGGCCACCTGGCGGCAGTATCACGAAACAAGGCGAGGGGGCGGGGCATATTATCACGTAACAAATTGGTTTCTGCTACCTTTGTTCGATGGCGTCCCAGGCCATGTATACGGTCAGCAACGGAACTGTGTTGCGCGAAAAGTAACTTTTTTTTAATTCATGGTCGTAAAATTAAATGATTTACGTAGACACTATTAGGAGAGATTTCATGTCGTAAATACAATTATTGATTTTGAGTTTGAATGCACTGCTTAGGTTTAAAAGCAAATCATTTCTTATTCTGTTTTTAGACTATTGATCTAATAGTAATAGTAGACTTTTTTAAACTCTTCTTGACACAGCCTGTTTTCTTTTTATATAATATTTTCGATGACAAGTCTACCTTAGAACCTTGGTCAAATTAAAATTGAGTAAAAAATTAAATAAATTTCCAAATCACTGAATTAAAATTACTGACCATAAACATTATGCTAATGCACTGGTAAATATATTGGGTACATTATCATATTTTTTCATAAGGCTTTTAACGTGAAAACCCATTTCGTGGGATAGTCAAGATTTATTATTGTAGATAGCAATTTCAATTAAAAATAACAACTTGATTCAATTCAAAAAGTAAAAAAAGGCGATTACTTACAAGGCAATGTGGACTTTAATAAAAGAAGTCTCGATACATACCTGTAAAAGAAAAAATATGAAATTAGTAACAACCAATGGAGTTTTTTTTTTTAAATTAAATAATGTGTCTCACTAAATTTAAAGCTGCGTAACTTAAACAATACCTAAACGGGTCAATAATAACTTAACAGAGATAAAATCAAGTTTATTAATATCACACAAAGCAGTAAAGTTATATCAACACTAATAAAAAAAAAATAAGCTGTCTCAATTTCATCGTAATCCTCTGTCTGTACACCTAAAACCCGCCTATTTAACATGGAACGAAAAAGATTCTTTTGTGAGGTACAATCCAAGAATAAAACCTATTGAGACGCAAGGACCCCGCATATTATACATTTTTTGTACACAGCATTGTACAACGAATAAAGCTCTTTATAATTCACCTTATTGCTTTGTAAATAAAGATCAGAATAATACTGTTCCGTGACTGTACTTATCAGAAGTCGGTGATCCGTTGAAGTGCGTTTCATTTGTTTGGTTAACAAAAAGTGTGACAATCTCTTTCAAATAATCATTCGTACATTCGTGTGTGAAAATCAAATAAGTATGTTTGGATCATTGGGAACCTAATTACATGTTAATGGGTTAATGGTGGGAAGTATAAACATGTTGACATGTGTAAACTTTGGAATACACATTTATTTACAGAGTCGTACAGAGATGACTACGGATCACCATATGTCTCTATAAGATTTTCTAAAAAAAGTATTACTTACTATTAACCATATTGCAATTTTTTTGATAAAAAATACTGGCCGAATACCAAATTAAATAGCAACCTATTTAAAATGCCATTAAATAAGCAATGACGCAGATGAGATGACAATATTTTAAATCACTCCCGCTGCATTTTATTCGATGAATATTTCTTATCTGCTGAGAAATCATTTGCGTTTAAGAGCAACAGGGTTGATTTTCCTATGCAAAAATATTCTGACAGCTACTACAAATAATACGTCATATTCATCTCTTTCATTGTTAAAATGGTTGGTGAGTTTGACCTTATCGCTATTTTACTTACACATGACATTTTGTCAAAACTGGTAGGCCACATTTTGGCCGACTGTACCAAGTCTCATAGACACGTACTAGACACTAAACTACACAGTTGTATAAAACCAAAACTATTACTCTTTGAGTGAATCCAATCCGAATATGTCAAGATGTCATTTGATTTAAAAAAATGAAAACCGGACCGTGAATGACTGACGTAGTGCGTAAAAGCGGTTTCGCACTACATACAGTGTGGGAGCCCCCGCACATCAACTTACCCAAATCTGTCAAAATATCTCAAATGATATGCAACTCTCTTCGATCGACATAAGGCTGAAATATGGTTACGGAAATTTGACAGATCAGACAGGTTGATGTGGACTGTACATCCGATCCTGTATTCACTAACAGGAGAGTCCTTTTTACCTTTTCCACGTATACTCGTACAAGGTAAGCTTCTGTAAAAAGTAGGGCAGTTAATCATTAACACTTTTCCCAGCATCCCTTTTACCCTCACGCAAGGCCGGTATTCACAAGCCGAGCGTTACTTTACGTCTATTAAGCATTCTAAATAAGCATTCAAGCTTTGTAGTTCTCTCGATTGCCTTCACCCATCCCTCGGGATCGGCTGAACAAATAAATCAGCCGTTCATTCGTTCGACCATTCATTCGTTCAGTGCTACTAAGTGTTCACTCACTAGCGCTTACAAAGTACCAACTCGCTTCATCTTGCATGTTGCGTTAGAATTTATATGAATGTTTAGGTTGCTCATTAGTAGTAGTAAAGTATTGCAAGAAAATCAACATTTAAATTGCGAAAAAGTAAAACTATGAATCATACACAGATGCGGCCATTATAATTGTTCCGATAAACATTTTATTGGCTACCATTCCATAGATTTATCTTATACTATAAATACAAAACTTTTGAGTCAGAAGTTTTGAACAAAGTGTCTGTCAAATGGTGAAAGTTATTTACCGGACATTTAGAGTTGTCAACCTGGGTCAATGTTTCTGCTTAGCTCAGTATGTCTAGTAGAAAATCCATATCCATTTGGCAATAAGTACACCTTTTGTACAAACTTTTAGTTGTTCAATAAAGCTTAAATAAATAAGCACAGTGTATCTAGATATATCGCACGTCAGACTATATTTGTTAATCCTGAGATCGCCTCTGTTCCCTGCGTAGTGGAGGCTGTTTTCGTGGTTCTAATGTGTGACTCGGCGTGCTGCCGCTGTACTTCAATATTATCACTTCGCTTTAATTGTATCACAATCATTTTTATGAAACATGTCCTCGCTATGTGTATCTTACCATTGTAAACTGGTTTGGCTAATGTATTATTAAGAACATTTGTTTAGTATACTTAAGTAATATAAGTGATGTTATAAATATATAATAATAAATAAATACTAAATAATAATCTCGATAGCGAGTTTCAAATATAGAATCGAGAAGATTCGTAGTAGGCCCGCGTGTGCAGAACACTGACCTGTGTGAACTGAATTATTTATAATTAGCTAAGTACAGTGTGGACGGGCTTTATTTATTGGTTAAAGGGTTTAAATGTGTAAGGAACGTAAACTAGGGATTCTGGGGTTTTGTTTGTTTCTTGTGAAATGCTTTTGTAACTAAATACATTACTACCGCTTGCTTGAATTTTAACGCACTGACATATTAATACGAATTGTCATTTTTTATTTATTTTAATTAAAATTAATCGCTTCTGGCAGTATTCTTTTTCCGACATCATCAGCAATCAATCATCATATTTCAACACGTAACTTTAAAGTATCATTTAATCCTCTCTCAGGAATTACTCTGTCGATAGATGAAAATCGCATAGAATAGATTTAGTCTGCGTTTAGTAGTTACTGACAGACGCGGCGAAGGACTTTTTTTCTTAATAATTACTATATATACTATATAGTAGTAGATATAGTATAGTAGATACTTCGGAAGATAAAATCGTCTCTGGGGCAAGCACATTAGTATAAGCTCATACACTGATGAAAACAATTTTAACGTAATACACGCAGACATTGTAAGTCTTTCATCTCCCAACCTCATCTTATTTTAATTAATATTCCTACCTAAACTGTTTCATTCCGCACGATTATTTCAATCTTCAAAGACACTGGCAGCTTTTTATTGCTGTTAATGTAAACAGTATGAATGCTCATATACACACCGTGTTATGCCACACTGATTCTTATGTCTGTGGGGATAAGACCCACATGAACAAAGCAATCTCTAATTTAATCCACCCGCTATGTTTATCTGTGTCTGAACGAACAGGGTTGCCACTTTGGATAATCTTTCGCATAATTGTATCGTAGGTACTACTAGTGAGGGATCTAAGGTATCGAGACCTATGGTATTTTTAGATCTATGGTACTTCTACTATGATATTACTAGATCTATGGTATTTTAGATAAAAAGTATGATGAAAACATTCCCTTAGTTATTGCATAATCTGTATGCTTAATTCATCAAAAATACCAGTTTATAAATGTTTTCATCATTTTGGATTTAAAAAAAATCCTAAACATAAAAAAGTGAATTAGCCTATATTGATCTCACTGCTGGGAAAACAAAAAAACATAAAAATTAAGCGATCGTCTTCTCGTGGGACTTGAACCCACGACCCGGGTGATTACTCTCCTATCTCATATGTGAGTTGCTTTAAATAATACTGAGACGCGAAAATTGATGTTAACCCAAAAACATTTCTTTGCTTTTTAATTGCATGAGTTACGATTTGCTTTAAGATGTCATTGGACTTAAAGTAGTAAGCTTAAAATACTACTAACTTGTATAAAAACAAGCTTAAAATAAAAACAGAAATACCTACAGAACCTGCTTTCAGTTTAAAGTTGGTCCCTATCCAGCTCTAAAGGGCCGTAAAACCATTGTTCATTAACGTGACAGCCCTAACCAATTATCCCGGTCAGCAGCGAGCCGTAAGGAATCATTCACCGGTCACACGTTCACAGTTCACTCATTCACTTTGATGTGCCTGTCCTGTACGCACTTACGCTCTGTAGGCATTATAAAATTAACTTGAGTAGATAATTCTTTTAGCTTAGATTTAGTGATTCTTGCCTGTTAAAATATTTGTTTGAATACAATGCGTAGTAAGCTATTTCTAGCTTATTAACTGACAGCATAAGAATTCAGTTTGTAAAATGCAACTGATTAATAATATAAATTAAAATAAATAAATAAATTGTTTTAACAAACACACCAATTACCTAGCCCTAAACTAAGCGTGAGCTTGTGCTATGGTGACTAGGATAACGGATAGACATACGTATATAAGTTTATACATCCATGACTTAGGTAAAAATGCCAGTGCTCTTACACAAACATTTGCCCCTTGCGGGATTCGAAGACGCAACCACCGGTTTTGTAGTCCGAAGCGCGGATCACTACACCAAGACGGTCGTCAAATAGGTAAGGCGTTGTTTTTTCTATCATAGTGACAGTTTTACTATAGGCCTTGAATATTTATTTTATTATTTATGATACACCAGACACGGTAAATAATCCACAAGAATTTCGATAAACGTGTTTCATAATTGCCTAGGAAACCTAGTTCCAATTCTAAGTTGGACGATGTAAGCTCTAAGCAACATTAGTATTCGTAACGACATTTTATTTATAGCTTTTGGTATGTTTCATTTTCCTTTCCCGTAATAAGCATTAAAACGGAGAAAATTGAATAAAAGAGAATTTATTATTAGCCCACTTATGTACGCCCGTACTCATATTCTCAACCCAGATATAGACGTCAACTAAAAGCGTTATGAGAATGCCAAAGTTCGGGATGCTAATTTTGGGTATGTTATAGTAATACCGTATTTTGACGACGTCCCAACTAATGACGTCATATAAAAATGAAAAAGCTTGATGGATACTTCTATCACTGATGTGATCAACTTTTTTTTATCTTAATATAACATACAACAATTTTTTTGTGATAAATGACGACCGTCTTGGTGTAGTGGTGCGCGCCCCGGACTTCTAAACCAGGCGGTTGCGGGTTCTAACCCTGCAAGGGGCAAATTGTTTGTGTGATGAGCACGAGCATTTGTACCTAAGTTATGGATGTATATAAGTATGTCTATCCGTTATCCTAGTCACCATAGCACAAACTCACGCTTAATTTGGGGCTTGGTAATTAGTGTGTTTGTTGAAACAATTTATTTATTTACTAAAATTTGATTTTAATGATCTTATAGCTTTCTAAAACCATGATCTAATTGTAACAAAAGCTTTTCATTGCACAATGAATGAATCATCTATTCATGAACGTTAAAAAAATATTTTTTTCTCAAACTCTTAAGAGTTGGCACCAAAAATAAGACAAATGTTTCTAAATGAAGACATTTATGCGTATTTCAGACTATTAAGTCAGATGTATTAATTTTTAGCTATTTGTCACATCTGGGCGTGTTGCCAGCTGTTTTGCTACGGAATACAAACACGATGAAAGTTTTCATCAACGATATTACACATGATATGATTCTTAATTGAGAATATTTGCTAAAGACTTACTATTCATCCACGTCTATTCTCGCTGGGTTATCATCACTGAGACTCATAGCAGTTTTATAAGTTTGTGACAAGACTAGAGATTGCCCTCGACTGTCATTTATCTTCCAAATGTCAAATTTCCAATAAAAACTTTCAGCACCCATTTCACCCTATTTTATATAGCGACAAATTGTAACCTTTGTCCTTCTCCGGGACTCAAACTATCGTTACACCAAATTTCATCTAAATCGGTGCAGCGGCTTAAGGATAAAGTTCTGACTGAAACATTTTCGCTTTTATAGTAATAACTAGCTGTTGCCCGCGACTTCGCCCGCGTAAACTACTATTTCTGTATCCTACAGGAACTGTGTTTTTTTTTCCGGGATGAAAAGTAGCCTTTATGTTATTCCAGACTATACTCTATCTCTGTGCCAAATTTCATTCATATTTGTTCAGTAGTTTTTGCGTGAAGAAGTAACAAACATACACACTCACACACTCACAAACTTTCACATTTATAATATTTGTGGGATTGTGGGATTTAATGGATTTGGACACAATTTAAGCCAGTAGATGATCGATGACTGAATTTAATATATTTTAGAGGACCAAAACACCGATTTTGAGACTACTTGCTAAATATTAACAGTACCAAGGCTTCCTATTTTTACAGCAAATTTTTCACCGGGCATTCGTTTAGAAAACCAGCAATTTCTTTTGTTTGTAAATAGTGTGAGGTGATCAAAACATAATTAGACGTGATGAAGTCATGTGCACAATGGCCAACACATCAGACTACTCATTTTCGTTGCATCATCACCCCTATTACCACTGCAAAGGCCGCAGTGTTTACCTTGGTTTGCTGCCGTCCATACCTAATTTTTATGTGTTTCGCTTGGCAACGTTTATTTTGAGAAAACTTTCAGGGGCTCTACGCCTGTAATTAATTTTTCAAGTTGCTCTTCTGTGAGACTCTACTTGTGTTGATACACTAGCAGTCATCCATCTGCCCATTACAAGCCGGGATGCTGGTTTGGCTGCGCCAGATGCCAAAAACATTTAAAAAATACAAGTACAGGCAGATCGACTCCCGGTACCACTTTGTACCGTTTGGAGTCAAAATACTGGGTCCGTGGGGTCCCAACCACAGGTTTTCTGTTTCTGTTGACTAAATAAATCTTGAAGACGTGGGTTGGAATCTCGCTCGGTGACTAACATTTTTTTGTGTATTTTTTATTTATATTTAAGTTTATACCTTTTTATTTATAAACAATACTTACGAACGACAAAGCTTTTTTATTAAAACTCGGTCGCCCAGCTACTATTAGCAATGTCAAAATCATTATTAGTAAGGGGGTAAGTCTAGAATTTACTATGTTCAATTTATTTCACGTAAATGACCTCACGTCAAACGTTCGCAAATCAAATGCATCATAATGAATCAAATTAATCAAAAACCATCCCAGAGTAAAACTAGTTGATTTGCTCGTTAATTAATTGTGTGATTTATTTGTTCTGTCACGTAATCAGTGTTTAAAATGTCAGTTTTCTACTACATCATATCGGTTCCGTAATAAACGACATTGCATAAAACTTTTAATAAATGGCCCACTGGTTTGAGCTCGATATAAAACTGGACATATATAATTATTGTTTAATAAAAGTTTTTTTAGAACCCTTTACTAATAGGAAATTTATAAAAGTACCCTTATTAAGGGAAACACCATTCTGTAATTCTTTTCTAACACCGACATAGCGTGATTACGTATTGCGTGGAACCCACGTTATTTTTATTTATATTAATGATTATTTTGACGTTAGTTTTTATTAATGATCTTGCACTTGACTTTGATATACTGCACTGTGACACACTGGAAATTGGTGCAGTAAGTAATCCTTGAAGAGTTTTAGAAGACAGTTTAACTAGAACCACACATTTTTAAAGACCATCGAATTAAGGAAAACATGCGCTTGTATTTTTTTAAATATATTTCAACAATTCATAACTTGAAGATGTATTATTAAGAAACCTTAAATGAATTAAGATGTAAGTAATTATGTTTCTTTTTTTTTTCTAAAAATCAACCCGTAGTATAATCAAACTTTATTTACGTGTCGCGTAAGTGACTTCTGTTTCCATCTATTTTATACTGTGACTGTAATTTCTCACCCCAGATCTACCCCGATAGTATTTTGGGAACAATATTAAGAAAACCATTCATTAGTTTTGTGATTTCTTGAAATAATACTATGTCTAGGACTATAACGCCTATGATTTTCTTGTTGTTGAGAAAGTCAAATTTCTTATTTAGATGACTATTCCGAATTTCAGAATGTTAATTATAACAATTTTAGTGAAGTTAAGATAAATGGCAACGATAATGCTTATGAATTATAGCAACGGCAATAAGTCATTTATTTATAAACCAATTTAAAATATCAAATTACTCCAGACTTAGATTATTATTTGCGCCAAATAGCTTATAACATAAACCTATAGAATAATGATATTTATAAACTTAATAACTCAACCTAGCAAATTAGATTTAGTGTCTTGACTTAATAAGGACACAATGGGTAATTATCATATATAAGCACTAAATTTTATCCACCCACAAAATAATTTGAAGTAGTTCAATTTAACAATGTCCATATCATCGGTACCAATAAATCTAATAAATTTTGTAACAAAGCAAACTTAAATTCGTACCGAGCCTCAAGCTAGTTGCAGTAAATAATTATTTCAAATCTTACGACACGACTTCGATGCGTATTTAGTAAATTTAATGTTTTAACTGGTAGTCGTCGGCCAGTGATCAAAATGAATGAAGTAAGTACTATGTATGTATTTACGTATTTTAATAGTCACTATATTATGCAATGCAAATTAATAAATACGACCATAAACTCTGGCTTTGAGTTTTACAAAGCAAAGTTTTCTTAGAGATGTGAAAGTAAAATCACATTATCGAACGATTTATTATGCTGACCATACATAACTGTAACCAGATAATTTTATAATAATCGTAAACACTAAACGGTACCAATACGCAGTTACAAATCACGCGTTCACCGCACAGTCGGTATAAATCTATCCGTCGCGGACAAAATTATCAGACATAAATTATACAATTATTTCAAAAACACGGCGTGGAGTAACCAAGACCGCGGGAGCCCCATAAAAACTATTCACAATGGCCAATAAATATTTTACATGTAATTATAATGAAAAATAGCCGTGCCTCAACACTAAATGTTTCCGGATGCAAGATTATAAATTAAATCACCAGGCTTGAATCAATTTGTAATTGACTATTGTTGGGGGTTAGGTTCTGTATTAGAGCATCCGCCATTTTGACGTCGTTGGAGCGTGACACAAAATTAACACTGTAATGTCTTATTTTTCGAGTGAACAATAGTCTGTAATAACAGTCTTCACTCTTAGGGTCATAATTAACGTGAGTGTTATGGTAATTTTATGAGCGATTATTATCTATTATGACAAAAAGGATTTTATAATAATTTCGTAACACTATTTGTAGCACGTGACACGCCCCTAGCGAGATCCTATTTACTGGCAACACAAAAAAGATATAATACAAAGATATTAATAAAATACCTAATGTGTCATAAGCAACGTGATGGCAACATTATTATAATAAACCACATAAAATAGGACAATAAATAGGACAGTCCGGCACAACCTTAATAATAATGGAATAATAAGATTACGAGTAACTATTATGGTTATTTCATTACTTATCTGTACTTCGGTTTGATATTAAGCCATATTTTCTTTTCATATCGGGATGTCGGAGAGGGAATATTACACCCAATAAGTTCAAGGCCACTATTGATAAAGGGAAATGAAATTAGCTGCTATCAGAAGTAATTTGATATCAAATATTTTGTGGATGCCTATAAAAGTTTGATTACCAATCGGACATACTTACAAACAAGCGTTTTCGATAAAATGAATGTAAAAAGTTCGATTGGCTGTTTTTGTTGTTATTTGTTCCCAGAAAGACTACATGTTTTTTTTAAGAAAGTGTTTTTCGAATCTTTCTGTCCGGTTGTTTTTTTTTTGTCATTCTGACTTCATATATTTTGGCTACAAATTAACTACATCATACTAAAACATTTCCTAAATCTTTAAGTTCAATAAACCAACACTCGTCCGTAAATTCTATCTCAAATAGTAAGAAATTAGATTAGCCTCGAACTCAATATTTTATCTTGGTACTCAAGTACCGATAACCCTTATATCTATAGCCAAACGGTTGCGTATTGAGTGTAGTGGGGTTATTCGGTAAGTGTTGACAGTGCTTCACTATTGGGAACACTTCTAGTGATTCAGCGTCTAATTGCCTTCAATTGGCTGAAGATGGATGGCGAGATAGGGGTGATTAATATGCGGTGACATCGTCATGCGAGACAACGTTGTCTTCATTGTAAGGCTATGACACACTGGTTATGTGCCGCTCAATTGCAACTGTAACACGTTTTTAACACGTTTGATATAAATTACGTTTGATATGATTCCACATTAGCTCAAGTGTGCGTGATATATTTATTACAATATATTTGTATCATTCTCAGAATTGCTACGGCCTTCGACATCTCTGTAGGGAATAGAAAGCCTTGATCCAATAATTGGACAGCTTTGGATAAGACAAAATAATACACGCATGACTAACCAACGTTGGCAGAATCGAAGACGTTTTTCATTCAGACTTTCTTAATATTGTGTTATGTTCAAGCAGTACGACAAATGATTCCTTACAAAGCTAATTTCTTCAACATATTTTGACTAAAAAGGCTTGGACTATAATACAAAAAATATGACCAGCAAATTAATGTCCGATTGTGAGTCACCGATACATTACTGTGCAGCATTAGTGTTACCCGTCAAAAATGAATTGCACACTGATGTCATGGTGGAGTTATGGTGTGCAGTGCCTTGCCAAAAGTGTGCATAATCGCCCGATGTTATATTGCTGTAACCAATCGCTGGAGGTTTCGTTCGGGCTTTCACATGCAAAAGGACGGGTTTATATTTGAACCCATTATGTCATATAATATACCTTGAACAGTAATGGGCAGTACATTAAAATATTGAAAATATCTTAAAACATGTTTCAATTGTGTTTGAAGGAATATCCGTCTCATAATCTTAATTTCAACTTAACATAGCAAACTTTTGACCTGAATGATACATGATATAACTTAAAACAGATAGGTTGGATGTTTTTGTGACTTTTTTATGCATAAGTGCATTTTGATTAAGCAATCAAAATATTTTAAATGATTAAAAAACATTGTGCTATCAAATTAATGTCTCCGCCGATGCATAAACTTTTGCCACAAGGCGCCCCAGTAATATTTTCATCACTCGACCGCCGTAATAAAGATTTTAATGGATTGTAATAAATCTGACATGATTACACGATTATGAAAGTGCATTTTATAATAAATGGAAATTGAAGTCGACTGCAGCCAAAGTAGGCGTTACTTGTTCGCGACGTGTGTTAATATGCCATGCATATATGCATAATAATAATGCATTAATGCACTGTGATAACTAGATGTGTCATGTTAGATTTTACGGTCAGAAGCACGGTTACACGGAAACTTTCCATCTCCGCTTCGAAAGGAAACTGCCAAGTTGGTTGGCATCAAACATAATCTACTGCAGGGCCCGTAGACAAGTTGCAATCTATTCTAAAGTGAAGTTCGCTATCGCTAATAAAATGTAAGAAACTGTAATAAACCATCGAAATATCACGTGACCTTGCTTGATGTGCATTACATATTATGACATTTTGCTAGCGATAGCAAAGTTTGTCGTGGAAAGATTGCATTTTGTCTAAGGCCCCAGGACAACATTAATATCAGTTACAAGAAAAAGCGAATTAAGTTATTATACCCTGTTTGATATGTGATACATTTCGTAAGATGAAGTTCCCTAAATAGTTTATTTACCCTAATGGGTCGACACTTTTAACACTTTAACACGTTAAAAAAACTGTTCCGTTTTAGGTTTTAACACACGTCACTAATAACATGTGAGCGCATAGCAAACTGAAACTTGTGTTTTACTTATCTTGTAAAAAATGTGTGCTTTGTAAATATAACCTAAGACACAATAGTTCTTAAATCTGACACATATTAAGCCTAAAACAATAAAGTTTAAGAGACAAGCTTAAGCAAAGTTAAACCCTCATCGTAACGAGGCAACAGAAAAACGCATTCCTGGTCCTTCACATGCGCTCACGTCTGTTCATAACCTGGGAAAATGACTCTCGGGAACTTTCTCTTAAGTTAATTAAACGTCTAAGAGTCTTGAAAAGTTTTTAAGGAATTATTTAACGCCAAGACTGCGCTCATTATAGCTGTTTCAACCGCTTTAAATTCACTGCTCTTTACGCTTATTCTATGCATTAAGACTCGTTTATCTAGTCCCATCTGTAATTAATGCGACTGACCCTTTGCCCAAAAATAAATACACCACGTGACCTCAGCCCTGGGACAGTGCTAACCAATCGCATTCAGTCACGTATGCCGTAAAACTGCTGCCCTGACAAACGCTCAGCTTTACTAATTAACCCTGAAATTGCGCTATTACGCTTTTATGCTCAAATTTTATGACTGACCGAGTAGCGACTGTGGCCCACTGTGCGTATATAAAAAATCTAAAAATAATATATCCCTTTACGGTCTCAGCAAATGTTGATTAAAAACAAAGCACTGGGTGCAATATTTGTTTTCTATAAAAGCAAAATATGACTTTTTCATACCATCAACGATTTCGTTCGGTATTTCGTTATTGTTCGGTGTTTTGCTGTTTTTAAAATAATTTTGTTTTGCGTTTTATTGTTAAAGGACACAAATATATACATAACTAATATTTTAAATAAAAAATATAAAGTCTTCTGGCAGACTACGTTATATTACTGTCGGCACCATAATAAAATATCTTTAGAGATAAAAGCATTCAATTAAAAAGAAATAAAGATTTTTATCTTGTTGAAAGGTATTTTACATGAGGATCAGTAACATACTAAGGCATCATCTTATCATTTCAAAAGTACATTTAGCATTGCACTTTCAGTAAAATTAAATTCCAGTCAGGTAACTTAAGCATTTATCACTAGTTGACGATGACTGTCTTGTTTGCACTTCAACAATAGACAATGTACTTTTCGTAAAAAACAATATCCCAATTGCAGTAACTCAAAATACGCGTTCTCTCGCAAACCATCTTTAAATTTAAACAAAATGAAAGCCTATATGACAAGCCATTGTTTGCTAAAACACCAACAGGAGTAAAACCGTGTAAAGATCCGAACCAAGATAGATAGCTGTCAGGCTGTCTTTTTTACTCCTTTTTGTCGACGCCGCAGCCTCTCGACGCGTCGCAAAGCGTTAATACCATACGTCTGTTATTTTTATTTTACCTCAGCGTTATTATAAGGAGAAGTTTATAATATCGGTTTATTATCGTCAGCCGAGCTCTCATTAAATTCTTTTGTGTTAATAACGGAGAGGCCATGGGAATAAAAAAATCTACCAGTTTACGAGCAGCTGCTGCGATTATTCCTGCACTTTACTCGACGTTAAAAGTTAATTTGTGTCAAATTAAACGTCGAATCGCGGCCGACTTGCAATTTACAATTAAATGAAGATGTACAATTTCGTATGTAATTTTTCCGCCGAAACACGAATGCTCGATCTCGTATTTGACAAAAAAGTAATTGTTCCCGGCCGTTGCTATCCGGCCCACTGTGCGACTCGGACACGTTTACGGTTGTCTTGAACACATTCGTTTGTTTCTCGGGTGTCACGTTACACGAGTTTTTAAAAATTGATGGCTTGTAATAAATGTTTTTGGCTGCACCGATCTTGTCTTGCGGCCCACTGGGGCTATAAAGTATCACGATCGTATATCTATTCCGCTCGCACGCGTGTTGTTAGTACAGGTGGGAGCGAGACAGGGTTACGCAGATTTGTGATTGTTTCTTACAGTTTTAATACCCATGTCGATTTGTATTATAATATGTTTTATAAAACGGAACCATCGTAAAATACGAACACAATGTGTTGGCGCGGTGTTTTTGCGGTTACGCCTGTACGTACACATGTATTTTATTCATATTGATTGCTTGTCGCTGGCGATATTTCCAATGTTTAATACCTACGCGTTGAAATGTATCGCTCTCTTCCCAAAACGATTGCAACAAAATGCCATAATTAGTTAGACAATAATAGTTACGTATAAAAATTGAGAACTTACGTAGGTAAGTTATTACTACTACTTATTTATTTACCCAGTTATCTACTACTGTATTTTATTTCACTAGGTGTACTTATGTGTTCTAAGATAACGTCGAATTAAGCAAGTTATCAGTCATCTACATGTCTGTTTATGAGTTAATATTTTAAACACAATCGAAAATACCCAGCTTTGTATCTTACTTGATGCTTCCCAATCCCATTCAATTCAAAATATTTCCTGACACACACAAATCCGCCACTTTACGGCACTGCCAACAGTTATTAATTCAAAACAATGTGTAAAGTTCAATAAATCCGTAATACAAGTATGCGCAGCGCAGTCTCGGCAATACCTCGCCACGGTCAAAAGAAACAATGGATAATAAACATAGCAATATGCCCGGGAAATGCTGACACGAAGTAATAAAAGATTCGGAGAAATGGTAACGATAAAATATACGCCGAATAAGGTTGACTGGCCCAAAAGTATCACCCCTTGTAAAATGCAGTGTTTTTAAACAAAAACATATAGGTAAGTCTAGGATATATAAAAAAAAAAACTTTCTTTCGAAATAAATAATATAACCACATAAGATTAGAAATAATAGTATGTATGTATGAGTTCTCACATTTGGCAAGGTTTCACACGGTGACAGCTAAGTTTTATTCGGCACCGTGGCAGCCCTAGGCACAGTGGGGCTAACAATGTAAAGTGAGGACAAAACTTTGAAAATTATTTCCGAAAACTATCGAAGGAACCAATGGGCTATAGAGCGTATCTCTTCTGTAGTTCAAGTTAGGCACTAAAACGGAATGGAACTGAATGAGTCAAGCTTTGAGTGCGTCTGTCAATATTGCATTGCCTTTTGTTTGGCAACGATTGCGTTTATTGAAGAGGAATGTTTGTGCAAATAATAAACTGTTGCCAAGATAATAACAAAACTAATCAAACGTTGCCAAAGATAAAATTTTAACACGCATGTGTCTTATTTATTATGATTGTTATTATTATGAAAGGAGTTTTACGAGAGACGAATGACATTTTAAATTGGTCAATTTACAGTTATTGTATATATAGAAACTTTTTATCCGATTGTTTCAGAATCGGCCCTTAAAACTTATCATGACAGTGAATAGTTTATATCACTATTCAACAAAATTGAAAACGGTAACATAAATATCTATCACAAACAAGTCCAACGTCAACTAGGTACTAGAATGCACAGTGCAATCCATCGTCATTAATGGCGGACAAAATTGATGGGTTCCATGTCAATTTTCCTGTTTCAACCTGGGACTAGTGTAGGTATTTAATTTCAGTTCTGCCTCTCGATCCGCGTCAAAGGCTGGTTTGAGCCTCTTTGACAATCACCATGACCACTTCAACCTTTGCCGAGGTCTTACTCTTATTTTGTCAATATTTTCCAGTCTAGCCGCTCATCACGCTCGTTCTTGATGTCTTGCTGGCATGTGTGACAGGGACAGCTACAGTCAAAATTACGGACATCGCCATCCAGAGTAAGGCCGCTGTGCCGTCTTGAGATTCAATGCTGTGGTGCAGCGTAGACAATTCGAAATAATATTACAAATAATAAAATATGTGGCTACAAAATTTAACTATTTAATATTTACTCATTAAAACACAACTTAACGGATTACTTCGCGATTTATTTACATTTTATTTTAAACCTGACGTTTCGAACACTTCACACTTTACTTTGTTTCTGCTTTTCTTAATCATCTTAATTCAATACATCCAAAAATAAAATTTACTATGGAAATTGAGGCAGACAGTAAACTAGCTTTCTTAGATATTTTACTAACTAGGAATTCGGATCATACCCTTAGCCATACAGTCTTTAGAAAAGCCACCCATACCAATAAATATCTCAATGGTGCGTCTCACCATCATCCTTCACAGTTAGCTACCGTGGGCAAAACTTTGTTTCAGAGAGCGAGGGGCATTTGTGACGACCGACACCTGGCTGCTGAGCTTCAGCATGTAAGGAAGGTACTACGGGACAACCAGCTTCCAGTACCACGTCGTTGCAGACCCCGTGCCAAGCCTACGACAGTTGAACGCCAACCTGCAGTACTACCATACATGAAGGGAGTCACTGACAAGATTGGGAATATCTTGAAGCGTGCTTCAATCAAAACTTACTTCAAGCCGCAAAAGAAGATTAACCAATTCCTACCACCTGTCAAGTGCAACATACCTCTTCAAGATGCAGGGGTGTACAAGCTGGAGTGTGACTGTGGCCTCTCCTACATCGGACAAACAAAGCGAAGTATAGGCGTGCGGATAAAAGAACACATAGCTGACGTAAAACATAGACGGAACATGAAATCTGCAGTGTGTGAACATGCTTTAGACAAACCCAACCACTTCATTCGTTTTGACCAACCTAAAATACTTGCAAAAGAACGGCGTTTTATTCCTCGAATGCTACGTGAAGCCATTGAAATTAGAAAACATCCAAATTTCAATAGAGAAGATGGTTGGAAAGTTCCACCGGCATGAGATCCTATTCTAGTAAAAACCAAAGCAACACCTAGCACTGCAAGATCTCAAGACACGGTTAGCTCTTTCTGCGTAAATAGGAACGTAAATTAATATTATTGAGTGACGGTAGTTAAAATTTTTCAAAACTTTGTAATGACAAATAATACCTTAGTCTCCCTGTGACCACGATCGCTGTAAAGTGTTCGAAACGTCAGGTTTAAAATAAAATGTAAATAAATCGCGAAGTAATCCGTAAAGTTGTGTTTTAATGAGTTCAACAATTCGCGTAAACGTAAGAAACAAATATATTTAATATTTAACTAAGGTAAAATGATCACTTCATAAAGTACAGTAAATCTACACCATAGTTAAAAATTCTAATAATAAACAATTTCGACATTGACGTCGGATGAAACAGGGTTTATATTGAATTTATAACTGTTTTGTAGGTTGATGTGCTAATGAAACTATTAGTTTTAAGGCATTTAGATCAAAACTTAAAAAGAGAAGCCTTTGCATATTACCGACCGTTGCGTTGCTTTAGGCGTTGAAATATTTTCGACGACAGCAAGCTACATTTTATTTAATCTTCTGTACTGTGGTATCCCTTTATAGAACTCAAGTCAAATTGTTTTACAGGCACTATCTTTGTTTTATTGAATGGGTTGAGAACATCATAAAACTGTTTTCATATATTATGCGTTAAACGAAGCGTAAAACACACTTATGTGGAAAAAAAAAGATTACTGACAGATAATATCTTCATCTTTGAGTATGGAAACGGTAAACAATTTACACACATCATTAAGTGAAGACAAAACCACATTAAAATGTATGTAACATTTACTCCAAATGCCGTCAATTATGAAAATGCACAATGGTGTCAATGCTTAAATTGATAGACAAACTTATTGCATTAAAGCCACACAAAAAGTAGTATAATGTATGTACTAAAAATAGTACATTTTCGAAACAGTTTCATGAAAAGTAAATTTTAAAATCACGCAAACAAAGTAGCGGGCGGAAGCTTGTTTTTTATAATAAAACGTTTAACATGATATTGCTTCTCATGAATTTTAAACAAGAAACAATGGTTCCGCGTCCCAACGTGTGCTGGGTTTAAATACCATACAATAGGATTATTTTTAAATAGACGTGTGGGTGAAAAAAATCGCTTCACGGACTTTAGCACGAGAACGTTGAATGAACTTCCAAACAGTCGCGAGTATTAAGCTCATAAACAAACATGTTTACGACACAATTCTTTGAATTTAATTTATATATACATTAAATGGTAAGTTATAACCTAAATTATGATGTAAACACAACAAATATATGTGAAATTTTAGAACTCGGTATTAATTAAATGACATGTTACCATTTTCAGTACAAACTATTAACATAACTGTTTTATCTTATCGCATACCAATAAAATGTATTGAGAGTTCAAAGTTCACAGAGTTAGTAGCCCACAGAGATTTCTCAGTCTACATGACTTCCAAACAACATTTGATTTGATAAATGGTTGTAAAATACATGATAAAATAGTTCTCTTCGCGTTTAATTTACTTTGTTGATTTATTATGTTACTCAAGTTCACCAATGAAGTGAATTTATTAATTTTAGTAGCATTTTGAGTAAATAAGTGAAGTAAGTTATTTCTCCCACGTCTGCTAATAAAAATAACTAAAAAGCTATTTTATTATTGACTTCTTTTGTTCTAATTCTACAGCTATCCTAATGGCTTCACCATCACCACTATTATAGTGACACGCCAGCAGCAAAGTCCTTGCCAGTAAATAAAAAAAATACTTCCATAAAGTACCTACTTATGGTAAGTTCGGGATGGTTTAGCTTATTTTATTCGGGCTAATACATTCCCACACTTTCCCGAGTGTTGCCTTAACCAGACCAATACCTGACTTTTGCCTTATCTGACTGAGCGCTAATACACAATGCAGGTTTACTTAGTAGACCTACTCCCGCACAGTGCGACATATGAGCAAAAAACAAGACAAAAACCGAAATTGCACAATCGGTGTAAAAATTACTGAAAGTCAATTTAAGATTGTTAACATTATGTCCGAAGCGTGTTTCGTTCTTCCACTGTGCAGTGAGCCCGCTATATCAAATTCTATTATACAGGAACAGTTCAGTCTATCTGAGTGTGCACTTTGCATTTTGATGGTACCATTTGGACTCAAGAACACAGAAAGCTACGGCTCTGCACCAGCAGTTAGAATTTCGTTGTTTAGCTTAGCTTAAGCTCTTGCGCAGACTTATACGAGTATTGCGGATTGTTGAGGTGTTTTATGGAGTTCCAATCATTGGATTCAAGAATTCAGTTTCAAGCTAACACTAATCTTACCGAAATCGGTTTTAAAACTGAATAGCATTTCCATTGTTGCACATATTGCATTCTATTCACAAATCGTACCTAATGTTTGCTTGTTGATGATATTTTCATAATGTGTTTATTTTCTTTTAATCATAATGATTGGCCTCAGTAAGTCTGCCAAGTACGGTTCGGTTGTCTAAGGCAAGATACTATATTGATAGGAAAAAGGTTTACAACATCTACTATTGCTACTTGTAGATAGATTAACAATAAAGCCTCTTGAAACTCAAGGGAAGCCGCAAGCATCAAAACATAACTAACTCAAGTACCAACATACCTGTACCAGCAAAACTTGATGACAGAACGCCACAGAACAGGGTAATAGTTAAAAGGACTGATGTCATTACTCTACTAATGTGATTACAGTAAATTGTATTACGACACGAGGAAGTTGGAATAACAGGATGTCGGCTATTATGACGTGCGGGTTCAGTACAACGTTTGGTTAGACGTTGAAGCTTGTAAGGTTTCGAGAGAGGAAAATAATAGAAATATTAGAAATCAATAAAATATATGAGGATTCTAATGAAGCAATTAGGATAAATAGATGTACACAAAGCTAATGAAATAATAGTAAACAAAGAAGTCTATGTTGGTGTACTACCAGCACAAAATACTTTAGCTGCAATGTTATTTGTTTTTATTATTGCATAATCTATATATCAATCAATACAATAACAAAACAGTTTAACTATTTAAGGTATAATTGAACTGGCTTATTAGTAAAATGGGGAAACATCTAGTAAAAATATCAATTTCATAAATGCAAGAGAGGTCAAGCCCCGCAGCGTATCCGACAAAATTAAACAAATAGTTCGTTCAGTCCTCTCTAATTCAATTCCCCGGGTATACGTTACGAAATTCTCAAAACAAATTTTGCAAAAAAAAAAGGAATGTCCAGCAAAAAAACGCAGAGAGTGCAGCGGGCGTCGTATCTCCCTTTTAGGGCACCAAAAAAAATTACGGACGACAAGCATTAATGGATTCAACGACACGCCGATTCAGATAACGTTATTAAATAAAACTCTCAATATAAATAACCCTATCTGTCGGTCGTAAAACTCCCGATTTTGGCTGACCGTTCGCGTGCTTGGAGATTTTTTAACCCAAAGCCAAAACATGAGTCTCGTTCACGCCATGCTCTGGACAAGAAAAAATATTCGTTTTCTTTTTTCGACGGCAGCTCGAAAGTACAACCTATTTATTCGCGTCCGGGATGCTAAGGACGCTCTTAAAATCATAAATCGGACGATCTCATGAGGCTCTACAAGACCAACTGCAATGTACATCTAGTTTCAAAGTTGGATGCCACACAAATCACAATAACTGCTCTTCATTATCCGCATTTCACTCGGCTGGGGCCGTATCTATCGGAATGTGCCCACAAAGGAGTACCCATACCGAGTTACTAAGTCGCTACACTTTGTCCGACCGGCTTGGCTTCAAACCAGTCCGCCCCAGGCCGGTTGGAGGTCTCCACACGCGAAACGTCGTAACCACCAGTTGACTGACACTTAAATGCCACTTAGGCGTTGTTCTCTCAAAATTTTATTGGTAATAAGTAGCTTGTTGATGTTTTTGTCCGTTACTGGTACAGTTGACACACTGTTTCCTTTTGACCTTTGAGTAAAAGATGCATTAGATAAGCGCGGTGAATTCCAACGGTACAAATCAATTTTGGTGTTTTCTGTCTTAATGGAGGCAGTCTTGGGTGATTTTATAATAATTTTTAAATTTGAATGCAATTTATCATGGGGATACAGTCTATAATCGCACATCGACCACTGGCTTTTACGATGCACTAAGACGGACCAAATTCCAAGTAATGCGGCGGATATTTTAACTCGTATACGCTATACAGTAATTACAGAGGTGCCATCGAGGTAAATATACCGAGTTGCCTCTCGCTCGTTCCTAAGATCGCCTCATTGCTGTCATTCGCTCGTTGCAGAACACTTTATTCTCGTAAATATTGAGAGAAGCGTCGGCAACACGAGAAGATCCTTTTAAAAGATTATGCGGTAACCAATGACTATTACGATCTATGCTAATAACCCATACCAAGCAATTTGTGTGGTAACTAATAATATAGCAAACATTAAAAGACGTCCATCTCCGATGATACATACCCGTACGTGAGCGGTATTACGTAATTTTATGTCTTTATCTTAAAAATCGAGTTGAGTATTTTTAATAAATTAGCATTTAAGAGAGAGTTATTAGTCAAAACGATAATTATGTTAGTGGTTATGAGCAGTGTTTGTCAAGCATATCTTTATCATCTCATAATTGGGTTATAAAAGTCACTTTAGAGCGTATAATAAAAGCGTCTTGATGAATTGCATTCTAGCCTCGAAATGCAGTGGATATTGCGGTCTTTCCTTGGCCTATATGCCAAAGATATGAAAGATGGTTCAACAAAGCGGGCGCTCCGTTATATCATTTTTCTGAAAAATACACCTCCTGAAAAGGCGCCCGTAGGAAATAGTAATTACAAGTTCTCCTCTAGCGTCGTGTGCCATTGTGCACGATCACAATGCAGAGGAATCTTTTTGTCCGCGTTATCGGCTGCCTGCACCCACTGTGCCCTCTGCCCTGTGGGACACATATTTAGATGTAAGTGTACGTCGTCGCATTGACAACTTTGTGAATTTTTGAATGTGGCGTCTGGCGTTGACGCGATAATGTGGGTTCCAATTCAAAGTTAGGGGATGAATGAGTTATAATTCAAGTTATGCCTATCTGTGGATAGAAAGCACAAAAACTATAACTTTTTGTTTATACTAGGTGACATATGCAAAAAAAAAGATGTAACTTTTTTATAGATAATGCAAACTAAACTCATTAAGAGACAAATCACATCAATTCAATACAAAGCTACTACACCTGTGTGCATTAATTAAAAAATCTGACAGTTTTTTGTATTCATACTCCTCCCACTCGTCATCAAAGAAAACTGAACACTGTGCAATTTTTTTCATTCCCTATTAAACGACTGTTTTTGTAGATTGTATTTCTTAGCCAAGTGGTAAAGATTGTGATATAATAAATAATTAATTAATTGTTTCAACAAACACACCAATTACCTAGCCCCAAACTAAGCGTGAGTTTGTGCTATGGTGACCAGGATAATAACGGATAGACATACTTACATACATTTATAAACATCCGTGACTTAGGCCCAATGCTCGTGCGCATCACACAAACATTTGCCCCTTGCGGGAATTAAACCCGCAACCGCCTGGTTTAGAAGTCCGTGGCGCGAACCACTACACCAAGACGGTCGTCGAACAATTTAAGGAAAACTAAACAAAGCATTTATCATTGTAACCGCTTAAGCCCCAAGTCTTTAACACTTCCGAACACAATGAACAAAAGTATGCGTAGCATCCAAGGTAAACTTGCGTGGTACTATTTATTGAAACCGTGAAATTCTTCAGAAAGTTTCAGTTTTGTTGCCTTTAAAACAACGCTTCCTCAATTTACTTTATAAGTAGGCGTAGGCTACATTTCGGCGAGTGTGCGAAGGTTTTTTTTCACGAATTGATTCCACCGGCCCCTTTCTACTATCGGGACATAAGACGCAGGCGGGGGTTCCACCCTTATGTCGTTGACATACCACTAATACGCACCAAACGTTTTAAATCTTCGTTCCTCTTGCGTACGGCTAGAGAGTGGAATGACCAGCTGAAGTGTTCCCTAAACACTACGATTTGGATTCCATTAAGACAAGAGTGCATAGGCTGCTTCTAGACAGACATGTCCCATTATCGGCCGCATCATCGCTTACCATCAGGTGAGATTGCGGTCAAATGTCTGCCTATTAAATAAAAAACTAAAAAAGGCGGATAAATTAAATCTGAAAATAAAAACCTTTTTCAATTTTTAAATCTAAGGTCATAGTATGATCGCAGTAAATAGGTCAACATTGTTCTGAAGTTGTTATCAAAATGTTCACCGCATTTTTTGCGCTTCCACATTCATTGTTGTTTATGAAAAAAATGGCAGCCATTTTTACTCCCACATTGTTTTTTACATACTCTCCTTAAATTAGCCGTATAACGTGTGGAAGTTTCCAGATAAATTTAGGAGTAGCCGACTGAATTAGGTAAAGTGCCTGGCCCTTATGTAACCTTTGGCTTGTCTGCTACCCGAGATGGTAGGAGTACTAGGATTTGGAAGGTTTAAGGATAATCCTGGATTAGGTCTCAGTCTGTAGGATTGAATTTTCCTGACGAAAAAAATGGTCTCAGTTTGGACCTCAGAGTAGCAAAATACAGCACAGTGGGATAACCGTTATCACTATTACCTTAAATAAAAAAAATGTAATGCAGCAGGTATGAGTTAGTTTAAAAACTGATGTAAATAGTGAATATTAATGTTTTTGTCCACATCATTGTGCATATGTAGTAAGGTAATTCCATACAAAGGTAGAAGTTTTACGGTTTCAAATAACTTTGAAATAGGAATGAGGTTTCAATGTTTGTAGCATTTTACATAATAAAATCTGTGATAACAATCCGTAGGTGCCTATACGTACTGTGATTTCAAACACTTCATGGCCACCCCAGTAGGCCCTAACAAACAAATTGCCATATCCATTTCAGTATACTTACAAGGATTACTAACATTGAATAATAGCAGTATTGTAGCACGGTATTAAGATTAATTTTATCTGGCAATTTAAAATACAGTTTTATGGTCGAAAAATATGAATGATCATACAATATGTGTATCGTTTTCAAAATAAGTTTTTTTTACTGGAACTGTGTACTTTTATATTTTCGGATTGCCATCTCACCAACTATGGGAGTGAAGGAACAGACACTGCACCTCCTGTGTATTTTTAACACACTGGTGCACTATTATATCTCCCGCGCACTTAACTAATCTCTGTTGAGATTGGCCGCTATACAAGAAATCGGCTAGGAGAACATTATTTATTCTATCCTCGAGGTCTCGGGTTCAAATGCCGGCAGACCAAAATTGGTGTCTTGGTTTTTATATCTCGAAATAAATCAAAACCAGCTCAAGAGTTAGTAAGTCAGACGAAACACCCAGCCAGTGAATAAAAGGCATAAAAACTTACTCAACATCCCACTAAAAGAGACCACAAATGACACAATGTCGTAAGCTAACTAAACTAAAACTAACAACACGTTTTAGTGCGCAATTTGTTCTAGGGTCGAGTAATGACGCACTTATAATGACACTTTTAATATGTGATTAGGCGAAATGAGGTTTATGCTTTTGAAATAATTTCCCACAGTCATGGCAAGATGTTTGAATATAATTGAAGATATTGTGGGACAGTTTATTAACAGTATCTACATAATAGGTAAAATTGTTGAATCTTGTTAATTTAAAAGCTTTGTTTGTTTGCTTACTTTTAGGTCAGGTTTCCCATTTGATCCGAACTTTGACCTTGAGATCGCATGTTTGTAGTTCAAAAACCCGACGTGCTTTTTATGGTGTCAGGATTTTTTAAATACGGACTAAAATCATGCCCATTAGGATTTGGAAAGGTACTTAAAAACGAATTTTGTTGTAAGTTTTTGTAATTAGAATTAAGCGTTTTCGATGCTTGTATAGTAATTTAATTTAGTTAAGTGCTAAAACCGCACTCAAGCAATAGGCATAAAAGTCATAAAAGTCATTTATTTATGCATGTAGACCCACTGGGGGCACTTATACACGTCCCAACATATATATTTTTACCTACCACTGTTTCGGGACAAATTCTGGGCTAGTGCTGAGAAGAAGCAGCGCAAGAAACTCTGTCTAAGCCTCTTTTAAAAATAATATTTTGATACAGAAATAAAAATTTTACTGGTGCGAGCTGGTCCACACGTTGACATCATTCAAATAAACGTCTACCTTATAATAACCCTTTGTCATTAAAGTATCCTTAATTAATGATTTAAATTTATTAATTGGTATTTCTACAATATGTTGTAGTAATTTGTTAAAGAAATTGATACATTTCCCCATAAAAGACTGACCAACCTTTTAAAGCCTGAATTGTGGAATAGCAAGTTTTTTTTAATTTCTAGTGTTAAAACAATGTGTATCACTTTTCTTTGTAAATAAATGCAGGTTTATGCGCACATGTATAATATTTTCATTAATATATTACGAGGATACCGTTAATATCCTTAACTCTTTAAAAAAATATTTCAATGAATCTCGAGGTTTGAGGTTATAAACAAGGCAAGGCAAAGCTAAACAGACTAAAAAGGCATTTAATCTAAATGCAATAAATAAATAGTCTTCTTAATTCGAAGTACACACGTCTATCTACCCTAGAATACCCCACTTTGACCTTGAGATCGCCTCTATTCTCTCCGTAGTGAAGGCAGTTTTCGAAGTTTAAATGTGTCACCTGACGTGCTGCTGACTGTACAAAAGCACAAAGTTACAAACCAATAAATTATGCCACACATACTGCAATATCGGAAATTCGTTAGATAAAACAATAGTCGTGAACACAAAACAATGGTTATTATGGAACAAAGCTTTATTGACATCAAACGGGTGATTACGCCAGCTAAAACTAAAACTACACTATTCTATCGACTATTTTGTCCGACACCGGCCCACTGTGCGGTCGATAAGACACAAGGACATTGTCTATGTTCCGTGTTATCTATGGGTCAGTTTGAATGGAATTATGCATTGGAATGACGTGATGTTCTCACTGGTTAGGTGATAAAAGGTTAACTGACATACTTATCGATGCAGTTTCTTTCACGATGCGTATTTTAACCCATTTGCAGCCGCTGTACCCAAGCGAGTGTACAGTGTTGAAAATCATATTTTTTTTGTAATTTTCTTAATAAATGTAGGTTGATTATCTTGTAATTTGGTAAAAAATTGAACATCAAGAGCTAAATAAAGGGTAATTACTGTTTTCTACCCTTCGATTGCCAGAATTTTAATAAAATACTGATTTGTGTAAAAATATAGTACTTCATAAAAACATCTTTTTGTTTTATAATTAAGCTCTCTGTCTTCAAGTTCGAGTCTCAGTGCATTGTTATTAGTTTCGCGTTGGCTGTTAATGGGTATAAAAAAGTAAGTATGTAAGTATTGAAAAAGTAGGTATTCTGTACTTTTTTTAGTTTCTTTGATTTTTTGTTTACTTTAAATGTAATTTGGAAAAACTTAATTCGATTTAGTATTTTTATAACTTTATAACTGTAGGTTCTCCAATTCCAAATATAAATATATTTTTTCTAATTGAAATATGAAATTCATCACCATCATACTTTTACAAACGTTAAAAAGCTGTCAAACTGTAACAAAATAAGTGTATTTTAAAAAGCTGACAAACTGTAACAAACAGTTTGACAGCTTTTTGACGTTTGTAAAAGTATGATGTTACAGTTATGTTTTAATTGTTGGAAAAATGATCCGCTAGGTAACTCAAAGCGGTAAGTGGGACGATTTAGTAATAAAATTAAATAAAAAACCCCGTTTACATTGTATCCAGAATCTCCTAAATCCGCTCCCCTAGCGTTCCCCCACTTAGCCATAAATAATGGCTAAATTTCTTATTCTCGCCAGTTTTAACAAAAGGTAATCATACCACCCCCCAACCATAGCCTCTATCATCGAGCACGTAACCTATAGAGGCGAAGTAAGCGGGATTTTTCTTCGAAACTTATCAGTGCTTGGCACTGATACGAAAAGTGACAATTTAAGCGTGTATTTTGTAATCGATATTATGAAATATGAGATATTTCGGCTTTAATCGTAAATAAAAATCATTTATTATAAACTAGTGGTTCCCCGCGACTTCGCCCACAAGACTTGGATTTTCCATATATACTTTCATCCCCCATTTCACCCCCTTAATGTTTTTATATTGCGTCAAAATGTAGCCTATGTCCTTTCCAGGGTCTCGAACTGTCTTCATACCAAATTTTATCTCAATCGGTTCAGTGGTTTGAGCGCCAAGAGGTAACAGACAGACAGACAGACACACTTTCGCATTTTTAATATTAGTATGGAAGTATGGATTATGCAAAGAAATAAGCTGATTTGTTTCACAAAGTGTGTAGAAGAAAAAACGGAGGCACTCATTGCCAAGGGATTTCGACGGAATTTTTCTGAAACAAAATTATTGACATTTCGTCTCTATAAGTTATGTGCTCCGTGGCCCGTATTTATTATACATTCCACTAATCTCGAATCTACCCCCAAATTAAGCAACTCCACTCTAAACAGGTTATTACGCGACCTAAACAAAGAGTATCGCTGAATTATTGACGAAGCTGCGGAGGAGTGCCCATCCAACTTGATCGAGCATTACTAGTGATGCGCTACTGTAAGTTATCGATAGTAGGGGTAGTACATACAATGTGTTTTTTGTTTACTAAAACTAACTTACCAAATAAAAACATTTGTTTCGTCTACTTAAATACAACAACTTTTTTTATAAAACCAATAATAGTGCGGTGAAAAAGAATTTTGAGACTAAGCCTAATAACCGAAAAGTGCATATACTTTATTTTTACAACACGTTGTATTATTACTTAAGTACTAGTGAATAGCATCGACCTAGGTAATGAAATAAGGATTTTTTCAGATCAAGCTTATTGAAGACAGTAATAAAAAATATTGATTAGAAATATTGAAACAAAGAAAGAGATAAAAATATTGCAGACTTAGACAACAAAAAAGTATGTGAACCACAATTCGGGATTTCGCTAGTACTGAAAGAATAAAGCTGCATTTTCAACAAAGATATGAGTGAGGTAAGGGGGAGATGCGTAACGGGGGATGTGTAGGTACCAATAGAATAGCTTCATTTACCTAGGCTCGTTCAGCGCGTGGAAACAGTTTAGACGAACAAGGTTATCGATAATTAAACATAGAATTATCGATATTTCTACAAACATTACCCAATGATGCGACAGCCGTGAAATGCCATAGTGATGCAGATTAGGATAGCTAACGACTTAGAGATTAAGTCAAACGTGGGGTCCCGGAAAAGATGAATTTATTATTTTAAATACGAATATTACGGACTTAAAACTCTTTCAGCTTATACAGCTCTAAATATCAGTAGGTATTAAGACGAAAAAATACATCATATTGTTACAAATTAACAATAAAAAGAAATGCAAATTAATACGAACCAAACGTTTTAAATCTTCGTTCCTCTTGCGTGCGGCTAGAGAGTGAAATTCGTTGCCGGCTGAAGTGTTCCCTAAACACTACGATTTGGATTTCTTTAAGAAAAGAGTGAATAGGGTGCTTCTAGACAGACATGTCCCATCATCGGCCGCATCGTCGCTTACCATCAGGTGAGATTGCGGTCTAATGTCTGCCTATTAAATTAAAAAAAAATGCAAAGTACCACATTAGGAGTGTTGAATTTAATTTATCAAAACAAACATTAAAATTTAAACATACATTATGATTTATTTTCTTTTTAGCAATTATGCTAACTAAGCTTGTTTTCAGTGTAGATCCAAAGCATTGATCAAGCGATTGTTAAAACGCACAATTAGGCAGATCAAAAATTATAGTATATAAATAAAATTATAGTTTAAATTACCAGTCCGTTGAGGTACCTACTCTCTCTCTCTCTCTCTCTTTCTCTCTCTCTCTCTCTCCTGGGTATTATTAATCCCATCTGAGAGTAGGGTCTGTCTTCTTATTTTTTTTTACTTTGCCCTATCGGATGCATCGTCTACAGAGACATTGCAGAGGCACAGGTCTTACTTTCTTACCGTTGAGGCACTACGTTTTTAAATGTGAAAACATTAATACAACTTTATTTAAAAATATTAAAATAACGTTTTTCTATCTCACGATGACAACAAACCTGCAGTGAACTATCAAAAAAAAACAAGAGGATCCCGACAGATACAAATGTACCGCCACCGGGTTCCGTAAATCTGCATCTTTATGGCATCCTCAATGTCTAGCTGGAACATTAATTTTGTTCAGGAGCGCCACTAAATTCGTTTAAACACCCCAACGTAATTTACATCTTATCTTTTTGACGCAGGGTACTTTTTAGGGGTCCTTGGTAAAATAGGAAGTCAGCTGTTGCAGAATACTTATAACGTACTGCTGACTAACACTATCATGAGATTCATCAGACGACCGTCTTAATAATAATAATAATAAATTGTTTCAACAAACACACCAATTAGCTAGTCCCAAACTAAGCGTGAGCTTGTGCTATGGTGACTAGGATAACGGATAGACATACTTATATACATTTATAAACATCCATGACTTCGGTACAAATGCTCGTGCTCATCACACAAACATTTGCCCCTTGCAGATTCGAACCCGCAACCGCCTGGTTTAGAAGTCCGGGCCGGAGTCCTGACTACAAAACCAGAGGTTGCGGGTTCATATCCCGCAAACGGCAAATGTTTGTGTGATGAGCACGAGCATTTATACTCTATATCATGGATGTTTATAAACGTATATAAGTATGTCTATCTCAGTCGCTATAACACAAGCTCACGCTTAGTTTGGGGCTAGGCTTAGGCTTGGTGTGTTTGTTGAAACAATTTATTTATCGTGAAGTCTGTCCGTAAGTGTGACTAAGTTGTGCAGGGGCCATCCATTAGGACCCAGTTCAAGTGCTTAGTAGAATCCAAAAAATATGAAGACATCATGTTCTGGCCCTAGTTGGGCCAATATATTGCTTTATTAACTTTCATTAGTGACAATTTATGTCCAAAATTAAATAAATTAATAATCACTTTGATTTTTACATAGGCTTTCAAGAAGCACTTACACACGTTCCGATATAAATAGAACCCTACCACTGCCTCGGGACAGTTGTGGGCTAGTGCTGATTAGAAGCAGCGAAGAAACTCAGTCACTATTGTCATAGCATCTTTTTAAAGTTTACTTCATTAATTGACTTTAATCTATTAGTCAATAACCTGTAAATATTTTATAATTAATTTAATTAATTATTCAATAAGGGGATGATTAACTAAACTCGCCAACCTAGAGGAGCGGAATCCAGCTTCTCCACTCATTGATACGTTGATAGAATTTCTTAATACTATAAGGAACTCTTTTACTCTGGAGCCGACTCGCCCTTGACCGTTTTTTCTTTCATACACCGATAGCGATGACAGATTCGACAACTGCACCTGACTGATGCGGCGAATCGGCTGCGTTTAATGTCGCCATATTTTAGTCAAACAGCTTAGGGAGATAACCTGGTATTATGAAAATGCGGCCGTGGACGATCGAGCGATAGTCGCTGTCAGAAAAACGAAGATTGCTTGCAGTAAGGGCCGTTTTTGCAGACCGCGATAATGTCGAAACATATTGAGTTATCATTACAAGTGGTACTACGAGTACATACCGGGCTTCATTTTGTGCCGTTATATTTTTGTAGACGTAGAACATACCTGGAACAAACGTATTTTAAATTAGTGAATGAATTAAAGAAGCTTCAAATATAAATCAAGACGTGTACAAGATAAAACATGATTTATGACAGAAATAATATCGAAATATATAATTTTACCTACTTAAAAACGAATCGCTGCAAATCTTGTTTATTGACAAGAATTTTCCAAATAAATTTCTCACGAGGGGTATATTTTATTAGCTTTTATGACTCTATCAATACGCGGATATTAAAATTTATTATGATTGCTTCTGGTTATTACTTTTCAATTACACAATTTTATCACTTTATTCGGAATCTGATTACGGCTTGTTACCGTAGATTTGTAATCAGAATTCTAATTAGTCGTAAACATCTCGTAAAAATGATATTAGCCTATCAAAACTATTTTTATTACATTAAAAAACACACAAGTTGTCATCCCGCTCTAAAACGGAGGTGGTCAATAAAAACAACATGTGTTATAAAGCAGAGACAAGAAAATACATCATCAACTGATTTTATTGAGCACTTATTAATGGCGGTGCGGCAGAATCAGGAAACAAGTAGGCTCAGTCACACAAATCGCACACTACTTACAGAATTTTACTGTAAACAACTAGTCCTTTAAGGGGTAAATTTGGTCATCAACACCAACTTTTACCATGGAATAATCACCAAAATCGTGAAAAAAAACATTTGGCTCTCCATACATCGTCAGCAAGGTATACTACACACCTTTAAGGGGTAAATATGGCAAAGAATACCTTTAATTTTTACTATGGAGTAATCAATCACCAAAATCGTAAAAAAAATGGCTCTCCATACATCGTCAGCGTGGTATCAGAATTATTTGATGAAGCACCCGCTTTTTTAGTAGATTTCTATCATGATCCAATAGTTAAATTCCTCCTCCTCTTTTATTCTATTTCTCAGCACACAGAGACGAAATCCATTGAAATACATTTTTGTTTTGTTTAAATTTTCATTCATGAAATTGCCATAAACCTATTTTTATGTGCGAAATCTCTGCAACGACGCAATGGGACGCTTGAGCCTTTGAGCTAACTTACTCCCTATATTATAGAGCCTATAATATGATATATATTATTATATTAAACAGCAGCTAAATTAAGGAATAATGTTAACCTAATTCTTTTCGTTGCGTATAAAATACATTTTCAGGAAGCCAAAAGCTTAATAGTTCAGTGCGCAGGCCTACTACATCTACCTCAGTTACATAATCACTATACAGCTCAAAGCTGTACATTAGCATATTCTACGCAAATGAGATTAAGGCTGGGCCACGAACGATACGTGTCTCTGAATCATAATAATCGTGTCTGCTTATAAATAATACAAGAGACGCCTTTTTTAATTGTTATGGCCCCAGATATAGTGCTGGCTATAATGACCCAGCTATTATCGTGCGTAATGTGTTTTATAATAATACATTTAAGAATTTTACGGACATTTTTGCGTTAAAATTTTGACTTGCGATGGGATGCGAGAAATGCCTTTTCAAAAGAATCAGCTGTTTTTGCAACCATCTTATATATCTATAGATTAGGAAGATCCCTAAACTAGATTTCTTATTTATGTTTGTGTAGTATTCATTTAAAAATATTTTAGCATCATAGCGTGAAATAAAAAATTGTCAAAACAAGTAAATTTTCCTTTCCTGTCATAAATACGTTATATACAATTTACCAACTGTGTTAATACGTTTCTTTTTAATGCATTACTTATCAATACATTTTTATTTACTTAAGACAGCAAATCTCTGATGTAACATTGGCCTATATAATAAATAACATTACTATTATATAATATTTTAAAAGGTAGCAGTCGAGTGAAAATATTATACGAGTACATTACATACGGTATACTTTTCTGTCCTTGCAATATTTCTATGTACCAAACTCAATCAGTAGGTAGGTACTAGTCGGTAAACACGTATTTTACAAAGAAACTTCTTTAATCTGAAATTAATGCAACTTTGCCGACGATAGTTAAGTTATTAACCTCTAATCCACTATCTCGATCGCATCCACAGATCTTATTCATCCTAAACTCGTAATAACCGATCAATTGATCAGATAACTACAGTTACATGGCCCGAACTAGTGGTAGTTGTAGTCGATAGATAATAAGTCGATAATATATATCAGGACTTGAAAAGAAAAGGTCATTCTGACATAAATACCTAGTTAAATCAAATTTCGCTCACAAAAATTAATCGACTGTGTCATCCGGTGGGACCCGAACCCACGTCCCTTCGCTATCCGGGCGAGTGCTCTTACCACTAAGCTACGGAGGACGTTAGTCAGACGACGAATTTTTGTAAGTGCTTGCTACGCCAGTGAGCCGGCGTTCGATTTCATCAATACTTGGGGAATGTACCCGCATGTATCCGATGGAAATATTTTTACAAATATTTAACCATCAGTTAAGATGAAATCAGCTTAACTTATAATATTTTTATAACTTAAGCAATTATTTTGCAAGTTTTTACAAATTAAATCAAATTTCGCTCACAAAAATTAATCGACTGTGTCCCACCGGATGACACAGTCGATTAATTTTTGTGAGCGAAATTTGATTTAATTTCGTAAAAACTTGCAAAATAATTGCTTAAGTTATAAAAATATTATAAATACCTAGATAATGTTTCAATTTCGAAAGAAAGAAACATTGAGTATTTATTTAGCACTAAAAATACAGAACAATGGGGCGACTCTCGTCATATCGAAAACGAAACATTATCATTACGTAGGTATAAGAACGCGAAGAATATGAGAAGAGAAGAATATGCAAGGTTCACATTCATTTATGCTTAAAATTGGTACTATAAAAAAATCGGTACTTATCGATACCAGATTTATCGACACCAGAACATCACTATTCCAATAGCCGTAGGAACGAATTAAGATCGCTACCAAGTTTGGGTATTACTCAATTAAAACTTGCACCATCTCCATATGAGATCAATAAGTATTAATCCGAAGATATGCGAGTTTTATGGAGATTTTGTAACTATTTTAGCATTTGAATGTGATTGACGGTGATGGGATTCGTTAAGTTACAACATTCGGTTCAGAAATTATGACCAGTGCATAAAATATTTAAAAGACTAAACAGTTATGTTTGGTTGCTGCCTCCAAAGACGCGATAACCCAGTGGGAGAGTCACGCACAAAATATCTTCGGAAATTAAAATCGAAAAAATATTATTATGTAACTTTTTTAATTAAAAGGCAGACATTTGACAGCCATCTCACTTGATGCAAAGCGATCGTATGTAGGTATTATGTACCAGTGTGCGTGTTATTTAAGTTTTGTTTATACATCTGTATGTATGTTAGTCTATAAGGTATTTATTATCTTATCGGTCAATATTATGTAAGTAGTTTGTTGCCTGAAGTATATCAATAAAATAAATATTCCAAACAAGACAAAAAATAACTTAGAAACAGCTTTAAAGACGTAAATGGTAAATATATAAGACGATTCAACTTCCTCCTTCTATCACTTAAGTGTAACTTTGCCACTAATTATAACTTAAGTGGAACGTCAACAGAAAAATTCCCATCCCGTCACTAAATCTAAAGTAACGGTATCCGATATATTCTCACCGCATCTAGATAAAAAACTTTCTTTCATAAGTGCTTTGTGACATAAGCTAAATGTGCTTTACTATCCGAAATGCTTAAGCATTACCTAACGGCTAAATACCATGCATAACGGGAATAATGATGGTCACGTTTTTATCACATTAATGGTTTGACTAGGGTTGTCACTTTACATAAAAAAACTTACCATTTAAGCTTAATACACACCATTTTTCTCGAATCTCAAATTATATAACGTCAAAAATTATTGATAATATAGTATTAATGGCTCTGGTAGTTTAGCCTTATGAATAGTAATCAATTTTAAGTAAATAATAAAACAAACAAGATCTTTAACTTTATAGAGCTCATCCCAATCAACACCCTTGGAGGTCCCCCTTCTTTAATTCCCATTAAAGAATTTAAGAATGTTCCCATCTACAATGTGTCAGGTAACCAACCAGACAAACTTTAAGGGCTTTTTCTACATTCAATTTTAATCATAAAATGTCCCATACATGTGGGGTGAAAAATCAACTTAAAATTTTTGAGATGAATTACAGCAACTTTAATTTTGTCTGTATTTTTTGGGTAAAAATATTTTTTTAACAGTCTACAATATTGTTTTCGATACTTAAGTGATATTTATTGGATTGCTACTCGTTTTGAGTTATCCGACAATATTTTTCCTACACGATGACCAAATAATTAAAATGCTGCCATTCCGAAAGGGTTGAGTTTTCACCCCACTTATATAGGACATTTTATCATTAAAATTCACTGTAGAAAAAGCCCTTAAAGTTTGTCGGGTCGGTTCCCAAACACATTGTATATTTTTTTCAGCCTGTATAAACGTACACAATGTAAAAAAATATGCGTGGCAACCCTAAGCGTGGGCTATTTATCTCAAGCGACAACCATTAATAAGTGTCAAAAATAAGTCCCACTGTCGTCGGGATTGTGTCTTTTTGTCCGGCCATCATTCGATTAGGAACCACTGTTTTTTGCTCTCTCCGTTGATAATTAAATTTTATCGTTTTTGGGAAACGATCGCAGATTCGGAACAAATAAATAATGTTGCAAGTGAAAAAAATGGTATGCGTCATTATTTCTAGAACATAATATGATCGCTGGCCAACATGTGAGATGAAGCAAGTCTTTAAAATCAGCATTAGTAATATTATTATTCATATCAGTTATTAATTATATTAGTGTACGAGCTAGCATCGTACATTGCATCAACCACGGCGTCAGCGACCTACATCCAAGCGGCTGACTGATGAACCTTTAAGCAGCACCGTCGGCACTCTACACCGACGGCACACAACATAATAGCTATACATGTGTACACACAATAGCATTATTATAAATACATGTAATCGTTTAACAATAAATTCAGATATCAACCGTCCGTGTTGGTTCTCATTTCCCTTCGCTGCGTCCAAGACACCCTGAGCCGTCACTATGATCAGTCTGGTGAGTCTGCCAGACTGGCAGCGGGTCCACGCCACCTACCTACCGTCCTAACGCTGCTACCCTGGGCGACCTGGGCGCAGCTATCCTACCACAACATTCCTTATTATATCTAAGTATCTATTGTTAGGCGGGGCTAGGGCTCTAGGGACTTAGTGTCTTGGGGTAAAGGGACATCTACGCTCACTAGGGAGTTAGTTTCCTTCCTGACCTTATAGTTTGACTGACAGACGGGACTGCTTCCCAGCCTGTACAATTAGTATGTCTTTCGCTATGTTCCTTTCTCTTCATTGCTATGCTTCTTTTGCATTGGTTGTCTCGGTACCATCTTTTTCCTATTTTACGATATCTTGCACCGCCTGTTCTCTGTTTGGACCTATGGTTAACTGGTAGAGAATGCTTTTAGCGTTAAGTCCGCCATTTGTACAATAACCAGTGTGCGAAAAGTTTAAATAAATAATAGAAATCGTAAAAGGACGAAACCGCCTCTACATATTAAATATTTTTCGGAAATGAAAGGAAGGCATTTGAATAGAGGAAGATTCAAAGGAAATAGTTTGTTTGCTATCTCGAATAAGAATTCACGGTGTTTTTAAAATATAACTTAGTCTGGTTACAGCATTTTCCTTTTCTAAGATTGTATTTTTCAAGACATTGCTTTTAATTTCTAAGCTTTGCCTTCAAAGAGAAAGTTAATACTTAGTATTTTCTCACACAAGGTCGAAGAAAATCCAAGTATTGTTATTAAGAAATCCGCCGATTACGCCTAAGTAAATCGTGCTCACGATTCGGCTTCTTGCTATCATTACAAACAGTAAAAAGCCGTCGGTTTTTTGTTCGGTTGACTACTCATTTTTTACGATCGATTTCATTTGATCTTTGTAAAGAAATCGTTATGTAAAACAGAAGTGCGCTGGCCAGATGTCTCGAAACACATGCTGCGGAATTGTGCAATTTAAAAACAAACTGAGCAGCCACGAGTCCAGAAATATTTGAGTTACATTTTTTTTTTAAATGGCGACTTCGCGCCAAAATAGCATGTAGTCGCAAATGCAGTCAAAGACCCAAACCAAACAAGGCATACAAACATGTAAACACTTTGAAACGACCGCTCTGCAACGCTTCCTGCCTGCCAGCTATAAAAAAAGCAAAAAAAAAGTTCCCATATCAACAAATTCCCCCACGAGTACGGCAAGGGAAATGGAACCGCATAGAAACCAAATACGTTCACATTTTGAAATTCGAACACTTTTAAAATAGGTATTGACTTAAACAAAAAAAGTTACTGACCAAACACTTACGACCCGAGCCTGTAATTTTACGGTAACAGGTAAGGGCCATTTTGTAAATAAAAATATGTTTTTTTATTATAATTAAAATCGAATTATAGAAACTTGTGCGGTCAACCGCAAATGTGTTTTAGGGCACTTGAATTCGTTTTGTTTCGTGCAATGATGAGTCCGATTGTAGCCACGGATAGAAAGGATTGCTTCATTGTTGTTGTAATAGATATTTAACATAGACTGCTCGCAATGTTTCAATTGAAATATCTTTACAGAAAAAGACAAAGAAAAGACGCCTCAAAGAGAATTGAAGGGGAGTGATTGTGCAATGGCGAAGGAATTCACTGAATAGTTTTTTATTTAAAAAGATTCATTAAAAGTTTGCGAAAATCTTCTCATTATGACTACCTATTAAAGAGAAGCCTTAAGCACCTATTTCAGAAAAATAAAGAAATGTTCTGCTTCCCAGATAAGTTGTCTGAAGAAAAGTATTGTTTAGGTGGGGTTACTGTAAACAAATTATTTGAATAGGTTTAGCTATTTACAAAGTAAACTAATGAACTATTACGGACGTTTTTAGTATGAATATTATTTTTTAAAATACACTCCAAGCTTCAGAACGGTCTTTATTATTCGACTTTTTTTACGACTTCCCGTCATATTTTTCCTATGGCAATAAAAAATAAAACGTCACATTTTCGCGCCATTGCCTGACATTCCTTTTCTTTTACTTACAGCTGTTCGAAGGCAAGGGAACAACATCGTATAATTCACGGTAATCGCGTTAGCTTGTCGAGTATTAACAGGGCGTATTTTATGTTTTTCTGCGCTGGCAATACTCCAGAAGTCGGTGCCAGAGATGAGTGAATACGATAGCAAGTCGAACTGTTGTTATTTGAATCGATTACATTGAGCTTATTCGGTTTATGTGACATTTTTGTTGCTTTCTATTTCATACACGCCGAGGCATTGTATTTTCAGTTTTATGAGAATAAGTTATCGATTTACTTTAAATGCATTAAATAGAGTAAAATACTTTTTAAAAACTTATACAAAAAGTAATGTGCCTGTCCTCTAATTATTGACTAAGCACAGCTCGAAAACTAAACCACTAAGAATCGAGTCGGGGACTAAGAATAGGAGTTTTGTTAAAATTAAATAAGTGTACCTTATTAATTGGCAATTAACCTTGCTTCGGTTTAATCTACCATCAGATACAGACCATCATCCCGCGACCGGTCAGCGTTACGTAATACTACCACCAAATCGATTCTATCTCCCGATTATAATCGAGTCGTAAACCCGATAGGAACTAGTGAAATCGCTCGCGTAATCACATAGAGTAGGTACGAGGAAATAATTAAATTACAACACTCGAAACTTGGAGGCTTGGAGAGTTGAGGAACGCGTCCTCTAAATATTAAACTGAGGCGCAAGGGATGAGGGGAAACTTTTACATGATTTGAAAAAAATCGTGCGTTAAACGAATTGCATAAAAATGGGGTGTCTAGGCAGCAGGCAGGACACTACAGGTTGAAAGAAATAAAAAGTTTTAAAAAATCTTATAAGTAAACCTGTTTAAATTACTCTGATTAGTAATAATAACTTACATGTAAGTGAAGTTCGATTATTAACAAAAATGTATAAATTATTCGAAAATATGAAGGTGTAGTGGTTTTGTAAGAATACAAACTCTATTTCCCTAAATACTAAACTAAACTAGAACCCTTTCTGGTTTAGTTTTGTGGTCTAGTTGAATGTTAGTTCTAAAAATTTTTCTAATTTTAGATTATTTATATTGATCAAACTTAATCCATAACTTTTATGCACTAGTAATCCCTTTTTTTAAATCATGACATCACTAGTCTCGTATATTTTTTTACTTTTATTATTCTCGTATTATTCACCAAAGCATTTAAATGTCTTGACGAACGCCTCAATTATAAACCACTGGCTGAAAACTAAAATTTTATCATTTACGTACAAAGTATGCATATCGCTGAGGGAGCCACTTCCAAACTTATCTGTCAAAACATACCGCTTTCTCCACGTAATTGTTTAGTTCCATTTTTCGCCACGGCCGTTTAGATCCTTGTTGTTGAGTAAAGAGGCTTAACCTGATCCTATTACAGGCTGCTTACACTCGCAATCTGCGTAATGTAGGGATCATGCTAGGTATGTAGGGTTAGCACAAATTGCTAACTAGTTAGTTTAAAAGCAATCAAGCTACTGAGAGTACAATTAATAAGCAGCTTAGCTTAAGTAAAATTAGGAACGAATTTCAGAAGCCTTTAAATAAATTAAGAGTTTTAAGGTTTATTTTTTATAAAGTACTGCGTTGTATTTCACAAAACTGTACCCCCAACTCCCTCCTGTCTCATATTACCAAAGTTAAGATGAAACCAAAGAGAAAACGAAATGTTAAGCTTCGGTTAACGAGAGTTTAATGTTGCTTGACTGCGTATACCTATGTAGTTTTAACTTAAACTTTCTCGAGTGGAATAGATTAGGTCTGTCACTGGTTTTAAATGTTTTGTTAAAAGGTAGCTTTTTAAAATGTTTCGGAGTTCAAAAACACAAGATCTTTTTAGGTGTTTGGCGTTTTGAATGCCCCAATCAAATCATACTTCTATGGGTAAATGAGGAATAGACAGATAAAGCGTATATAGCGCTTCTTATTACGCAACTAATTCTTTATGCCCTTAGTCGTACCTACATGGAAACCACTTAACAACTTTCTTAGTAATTTACATTTTTTGGTTATGTTTTTTAGACATAGAATCTAATTAGATCAAGACCAGCCGGAAAAATATACAACTTATCAATAAAAATTAAATATATTAGGTAATTATGGTATTATTATAAAAATAAAAAAGATAATATAAAAACGCCTAAATAATGACAACTTATGCCAAATGCCGCCTCGTAGCTACCACCCTCCCACGGGAGTCCCGCGCCAAACAGCCTACTGTGTTCTGTCGGCAAGTGGGAGTGCCAGAACCTTCCGGGTGAGCTCGCTCCACCGTCGACTCTGTCTGCGTCTGGCTTACCAAACATGTCAGCTTTCGCAAATCCAAAAAGCATATAAACTTAAACAAACAGTCAAACAAATTTGTATTTATCATGTTACTTTAAACTTAGATTGTAATGACTCCAACACAGGAGGCACATTAGTTGCAGCCAGGGTTGCCACTTATTAGCCGTTATAAAGTTTAATCACCTCTAGTTTAGGCTAGAATAAATCCTTAATCCTATACTTATAATGATATGATCACTGCTTAAAACAATTATTACAATAATGCATGCATAAGATTACATTATAATACTGCAATGAAAAACTTGCATTATTATAAGCCAAAGTGAGTCTTGGCCTCCGATGTGAGACGTCGCCATTTTTCCCGGTCCTGTACAGTTTCACGCCAGTCGCCGGCTTCAAGCTCGTGAAGATCCGCGTCCACTGCATCTTCCCACCGATACCGGGGACGGCCAACTGGCCGTCGACCCGTGGGGCGACCGAGATACGCCTTCTTGGCGCTGCGATCTGTAGCCAACCTCTCGACATGGCCGAGCCATCGGAGCCTATGCGCTTTAGTCTCTCCAATTATATTGGGGTCGGCCATTAGCTCTTCTACTTCAGCATTCTTTCGGATCCTTCAATATCCATCCGGCTCATGTTTAGGCCCAAAGATTTTACGGAGTATTTTCCTTTCAGCGACCAGTAGCTTATTTTCTTCTTTTAGCGTCAGTGTCCACGCCTCACATCCGTACATTAAAATGGGTCTGATTACGGTCTTGTAGATCCTCATTTTTGTTTTTCTGCTTAGGAGCTTGGACACCAATACCTTATGAAGTGCAGCACTACATCGCAAGGCGCTCTGTGTTCGGATATCAATCTCTTCATCACGGGTGTTGGTATCGGTGATAGTGCAGCCCAGGTATTTAAACTTGGCCACTCCCTTGTACGTAGTATCTCTAACTTGCAGGTCTTGTCGTTTAACACGTGTATTTCTGTAACGTTTCATATGGAGATACTCGGTTTTCATGGCTTATCTTCAAACCTACTTTCAAGGCTTCTTCTTCGAGAACTGAAGCAGCAAGCTGGACCTCCGAGCCAGATTCACCCAGCAAGGCTAGGTCATCTGCGTACCCAACAACCTTATGCCTTCCATTCAGTTCTACACCGACGTCTAGTGTCAGGACCCGTCGTACAACATTTTCTAGAACTAAATTGAAAAGCATAGGCGACAGGGCATCCCCCTGCTTCAGTCCTGTGACAACCGGACACTCGTCTGTCAGTTCGCTTTGGACTCGCACCCTCATCTTGCTCTCCCTTGTGGCAACTTCGATCATATCCACCAGCTTTTTCGGGATATTGAAGTTCCGCAATATGTTAAACAAGGCACTTCGGTCAATGCTATCGTAAGCCCTAATAAAGTCAACGAAGAGCGCATGTATGGGCTGTGCGTATTCCCATCTTTTCTCCATGAGCTGTTTGAGGAGAAATATCTGGTCCACTGTGCTGCGATTGGGCCTGAAACCACATTGGTAGTCGCTGAGAATTTTTTCCGTATACGGTTCTAAACGCTTGAGTATTACATACGACAAGACCTTATATGCCGTCGGCAGCAGAGCTATGCCTCGATAGTTATTACACCTCTTCCTGCACCCTTTTTTGTGAATTGGGCATATAACACCTGTTTTCCACTTAGCGGGTTGTTGTTCCTTCTCCCAAACAGTGAGTATTAACTCGTGCAGTATGGAATGTGCCGCTTCCCCTCCGTATTTCCACAATTCAGCCGGTAGGCCATCAATACCAGGAGCCTTATTGTTTTTGAGTCTCATGATAGCATCACGGGTCTTTTCGAACGACGGAGGTGCTACGTCGCTCTCATTATCCTCCGTAGTACGACGTGTGGGAACTTCAACTGGGGGGCAGTTAAGGAGTTCGTGGAAGTACTGGCGCCATTGTGATTTAATGTCTTCTCCGTCCGTCACCAAATTGCCACTGTCGTCTTCGAGCATTTGTACATTGGGTTGATAACCTTTTTTATAGGGTTTTACCTCTTGATAGAACATTCTAGAATGGTTAGCCCTAATCAGGGTTTCTATTCCTTTCATTATGTTTTCTAGATGTTGCTTCTTTGCCCTTCTGATAGCTCTCTTTGCCTCTAGTCTGGCTTCGTTGTATTTACCTTGCCACTGCACGTCTTGTTCAGATAGAGTTTAATGATATTGTTAAGGAGTAACACTCAATAGCAAAAATCCTTAAAATATTCCATTATCTTTATGTTATCAATTTACTGAATTAGGTAAATATTTGACCAAACAATCTTCGCTTCACAGTGTTGACCATAATGATCCTTGGTTTTCATTCAGCTAGTTTTAATATCATCTTTGGAACTCGCTGCCTGCTAATATCTTCTCTAAAGATTACGACCTAGGTGTCTTTAAGGCAATTGTGGTGAATAGGTTTTCACTAGGCATATGATCCACCCTAGATCGTATCTACACCTCTTATCTTATCAATCAGATGTTCTTGGTGACTACGGTCAGATACCTGCTAAGTTAAGAATTTTAAAAAAGCCTCACACCACCGTGAAGGACTTTGCTAGGCCTTAGGCAATCCCAAAGTCTTTGTTCCACTTTAAAGCCTGCAAACTAACTAGTGACAACCCTAAGGTAAATGCTGGTAGCCACTGGTCAACTCTGGTCCCAACACTAATCGTGAGCAGGAGTTGGTGCAGCTCACAACAAGCTAACGAGAATCGAAATCGCTTCAAAATAACTTTGTACACGTATGTCTAAAGTCAACACGCTCTGATTGCAACTGGAAAATTACTTATATGAAATGAGGAAATTTACAGAAAATGGTAAAATCGCTCTTTTAAACCAACGAAAGCTTGGCAAACATAATAATACTATCGCAAAGCCATTACCTTTTAAAACTGGACAACAAGATACACCCACACAACTTTGAAAATCGATTGTCACGTAAACGTTACCAATTATGGTAAGAAAATGAATGATGATAACATCATTTATGATGACACTGAAAAGTCTGTAGAACTAAGATTATAATCTGTTTTTATAACTTAAACAATTTGTTTGCAAGTTTTTACAAAAAAAAAAAAATCGCAAACAAAAATTGATCAACCGTGTCTTCCGGTGGGGCTTGAACCCACGACCCTTCACTATCCGGGCGAATGACACGGTCGATCAACTTTTGTGTGCGAAATTTAATTTTAGTTTATAATATGTTATGTGAATCCGTTCTGTAAATGGCATAGAAATGTAAGTCTCCCCTAGTTCAAACCAAATAGCTGACCTATTTCCTATGCAACATATACTCCGCCAACAATTGCCAAAATAATAGATTAGCCGAGAACGGTAAACGAAGATAGGAAACTAAGGAAACGCCCGTGGGAATCGTGAAAGAATACATAGATTTACATTTACGTGATCTCTATGTTATAGAGATTAAGGTTCATTTTGTTACCGAATTAGACGGCAAAACTCCGTTCAATGTTATTAGTATCGTTGGGCGTAGTTTAGGGCCAAACTATTTCGTATAATGTTAAAGGTTTTCCTTAGTTTTTTTTCTTATTCTTTTGTCTTAGCGTTGCATTTTAAATATATTGGGTTCAAAATCAGTAACTGTGCCAGTTGAAACATCCTTTTTTAACGTTTCGTTCCTTTTATACATTAAAAAAATATTGTCACCGTAAGAATCGTTAACAGCAATCCCGTAAGTAAATAATTATTCTTAACATGCAAATATTTATTTATTCATGGATTTTATTGGTATTCCTAACATGTAGGTACCTATTTAACCCCTAATTTTTATTTTGTTCTTATTTGTTAAATAAATATTCTAAAAAAATTAGTAAAGATTCAGTTTCATTTGCATTGACACAAAAATCTTTTGCACGGAACTAAATTAAATAACGTGATTCGTTTTTCGCTTTTTTTATTAAACCCAAATTAGTTCTTTGAGCTAAAAACGATCAAAATTCTGCATTTCTTTCCATCATTTTTCTCCCGCAATCAATACAATATTGAAACAGTACATTGGCGGCAAAAAATATTCGCTCTTTAAACAAATTGGGTGTGTTGGAAACCCTGCCAATTGAAATTCGTTGGTATCGGCGGCTGCGTTCGCTCGAAAGTACTTTTTTAGACCGCAGGACATGTCGATGTAATTATACGCATTTTGTTCGAGCGTAAAAGCAGACAGTGTACATTAATTATTTCGATTCGGCTGCCATCCTACGTAGCCGATATACAATAACATAGCCCAAAATCCCTCTACTGCAAGACGTGTCCTGTGGGAGAACGGTCCCTTACCGCCTGCTCCCTTTGTACCTCCCGCTGAACATCCGCCACCAGGACACAGACTGCCATGGCCTACGTGGAAGTTCCTCAACCGACTCCGGACGCAGGTGGGCAGATGTAAGACCAACATGCTCAGGTGGGGCTTTTCTGGCGGAACCGACCTATCCTGCATCTGCGGCTACAACCCGCAGGACATGGCTCACCTTCTTTCCTGCCCTGCGTGCCCTAACCTCTGTTCTCTGGAAGACCTCATATGTGCAAATGCCAGGGCAATCAGTGTCGCCAATTACTGGGCACAACAAATTTAAGTCGTTTACCATCAACACGCTAAGAAGAAGAATACATATTTTTATGTCGTGTCATAACCAAAATTTGTTGCAAATAAGATTTTTCTGAGGCTTGGCTTGAACGGAAACGCTACAGTTATATAAATAGTGTTTGGTGCTACTACCTTATCTGAACAATTTATCTATCTAACTCTATTGAAAGATAATAATAATAATATTTAAAATTATTAATCAAAATTACATAAGACTGCAGAATTAATATGTGTCTAAGAAATAAAAATAATATTCCCAGCTCAATTGTAATCGGTAATTAAAATTAATTTTCTGCGGCATGCTCCCGTATTGTATTAATGAATGATTTCCCATGGGCTGGTAAAACGTCGATTTGCCGTCACAAATCGGATTAATTTATTTATGATTCATTTGGAAATTAATTTCGAAAATGATCTATTGGTTTTTATATTTTGTGAGCGTCTTTTTTACTTTTTAATGCATCTTTGCCCGAGCTATTAATTTAAGATTTCTCATTTTCTAGTAATAATTACTTGTCTAAAAGTTAACTATTTGAAATGAAATGTTCTAAAACTAATTCGACATTATTCCGAAGTAGTATAGTTATATTACTTATAATAAATATCTTATACTAACTTTGCTTAACCCTACTTACAAAGAACATAACCCGGCACTTAACCAAGACTTTAAACGGTGATCAATCAACGTTATTTCAGTTAATTTAACTGCTTTTCACCAAACCCAATAGTTCGTCTCTTTCTCAATTAGTATTACACTAAGTTCATTAACAATTAAATTTTTAGTGCGCCTCTTAACAAAGGTAAAATTATTGGTTTGAAAAACGATCGCTAAATTGAACCTAACGGTGTCGAGTTAAGGATGGAAATCCAAGCGAAAGGTAAGGCATTCATTATCATATATATTTTAAGCGTATGTGAATTCGATAAGAACCCTCGTAAATTGAAATTCAATTACCTAAAGGGCTCTCAGTATTGCCTCCTTAATATCATTCCTTACTGACTGTCGAAGTTATGAGCAAAAAGGGTATTTGCAGCGTTTTTTAACGCTAAGTCGGCACAGTTTATCAATCATACTGTCAGTAAGAGCTTTGCGAAAGTCAACGCGAATATCAACTCTATTTTTTAGGTCATAAAGTCTTGGTTAAGAGTTTAGCGGTTGAGCTGATAAACAGAGAAAAGTTTAAGCTATGTTCGATCTTAAATAAGATTGCAGTTCAAAAATAGAATTATCGAATTAGTATCCTATTAAACGATCAGTACAAACTTGACGTGGACCTTTCTATGATCTTTCTTATATCTACAAATATTGAAGTGATTATAATATTAAACCTAGTATGACTGTAGTTCCCGTGATATTTTTATATTTATGTTTAGTATATATTGATTTTTAAATTATGTAGTATCGATGTGAAAGGCGGCATTAACACAAACCTTAGTGGTTTAATAAAGCTGTTTTATTGCTTTTCGTGTATGTATTGTTTAAAATGTTAATAAGTTAAAAAATAATTAACTTTTAATTTTAACTTATTTTAATCAATCACTCATCATTATTTTAACGTCGTTGTTTGCATGAATTCAATGTTATAAAATTTACATGTAATGTTCTCCTTTTATTTCATAAACATATTTTTTATACATTAAAGGTCTGTGTTACGACTTGCAAGCACATATTCGTTTTATTTCTGTTTATTAATTTAAAAAAATACTTTGCCAACAAATCGTCGCCAGTGCTACCAGAGCAGGAATTATGTCAGACCCCCATAGTAGACATAAAGAGTGCCAAATAGAGAAAAGTTGTCCAAGCAAATATAAGTAATTCGTGTTTAAGTGCACATAACTCAGGAGACTAAAACACCACATCAAATTAGCGTTGTTGGGAAGCCATGTTTTTCTACTTTTAGATTTATGGCAACACTTAGCTGGCTTACTGGTGAACACTCAAAAATTTTCGCGTTTTGTATGGACTAAGCGCTGGCGTTATACCAAAACATACCTAACTATATTAGTAAAATATTTCATTCTGACACATGACTGTTTATGACCTATTTTTTATGAATATGGAATGTATATAACGGGTCCCACGGTGAAGATACCACAGAAAACAGCCATTTATTACACTTATGTGTGTATGTATGCGATTCCGTCTAAGCTTTTATCGATACTTGTGTAGTATTTATTGTGATAAAAGATTTTTTCAATTATGGAAGGATATAAATAAATAATACGAACAGCATTGTTACAAATGCGAGTTATCTATCTTAACTGAGAGTTCTGTAAATTTTTTAAATCTAAAATTAAAAAGAATCCAAATCTTATTCTAAAATTGTAATCGTTTTTATATGAGACCTACGTGGCTGAAATAAAATTGCTTTATTTATTACTAGCAGTTCCCCGCGACTTCGCCCGCGCCAAGTCGGATTTTTCATACAAATTTTCATCCCCCATTTCAACCCCCTGATGATTTTATATCGCGACAAAAAGTAGCCTATGTCCTTTCCAGTGTCTCAAACTATCTCTGTGCCAAATTTCATTTGATTCGGTCCAGTAGTTTCGGAGCCTATTCGATGCAAATTAACAAACAAACAAACAAATCCTTCCCCTTTATAATATTAGTATAGACTAGGCGAAGTCGCGGGGAGCCAACTTCCCCCGCTCCGCGACTTCGCCCGCAAGAGTTGGATTTTCCATATAATTTTTCATCCCCCATTTCACCCCTTTAATGTTTTTATATCGCGACAAAATGTAGCCTATGTCCTTTCCAGGGCCTCGAACTGTCATCTTAATCGGTTCAGTAGTTTAAGCGTTAAGAGGTAACATACAGACAGACACACATTAAAAAAATAATATATTGTACAGGATTTAAAAAAATCAATTTTATCGTAGGTAAAAAACGATCTGCTTAAACTAAGGCTCCACCTTACGAAGTTGCATCCTGACTAAACTTTTATTTTGTTTGAACGTCGTTTGTTTTTCAGAATGCCGTCCGACTCGCTAAAAACTCAGGTGTTTAAAGAATTAATTTAAAGAAAGCACAAAAAGACCCCATTTTGTAAACAATGCGATTGTCTTTTTTGTTCTTAAATCTTAGATTGCCCTCCCTTAGAAGGATTCTTCTCGTTCAACTTAATCCTATGCATTTCTAAATACCTACAAGCAAAAGATATTTCGCGTATTACAAATTACAAGGGAATTTCTATATAATTTATATTGTTTTTTGAGTGTTTAATATGTTTGACTCGATTACAATAATACTAGAATTGACGACAACTGGTGCTGGAACATTATTTGGCGTATCCTTTTATCCGACTGCGTCAGAAGGAGAGTAATGTATTAACAAATGAACTTTAAACATTTGAAAGTTTATGATTGACACTAATACGTAAAGACATAATGCATATTGAGAAACTGTGTTCAGATAAAATTTTATAATCGAGAAATTCATTAATATGGATTGGATATAAAATTAAAACATAAGTGTACAAGAAATAAATCTTTTCCCAACAAATTGTGCCTGCAAACGTCAATTAGAAACTTGTTTATTGAATCAATAAGAATTTTATTTAATTTACTCAATCTCTTATCAATCTTAGAATGTATTAGTCAAAGTCATAGATGTGCGATTCGTCGTGAATTTTGTTTTGTTAAGGCTAAGATATATAAAACGGTAGGTACAGACAGGGTTGCCAAAAAGTTTATGAGATTACCTTTCTCTTAAGAAGCGCGTAAGTATCTATAACCATTTGAAAACTGAACGTCGTATTTCAAAAACTCAGTGTTATACGAGCTACTGAGATTATTTGAAACGATTCAACTACCTAATAACTTAAAAAGATCTCTCATATTATAACGATAAAAAAGTTTATTCCGATAGACATTGAAGCAACCGCGCCTTAACATTAAAAATACAATTAGCGTATCCAACTTTTATCTCTAAGTTTTTGCCATAAACATGGCGGGCTACGCTTTAAACCACCAAGCTATATTCAACATATGCAAATACACCAAGATAAAGTCATATAAATTACAGAAAGATAATAATGCAAATGGCCATGTTATGGCCATTCTGTAATGGCGTAAGGGACAAATCTTTTTGGGGCTTACGTTTTTTCGATCAAATGTCATAGATAACGTAATGGCTTGACTGACCTCGGATTCTTAAGTTTTTTTTTTAAATACAACATCGTAAGGATGTGTAAAACGGTAAGTAAGAAACATTAGTGCACCATAAAAATGATGTTATCGTATGCTACTTAATATTTTCCAGGAAACATTAAATTAATAACAAACAAATTTTGTCAATTTTAAACTTATTTTAATATAATAATTAGTCTTGCTTTTTATACCCTGTCATATCCGTACATCGTTTTCAAACGTCACTTATTACACCAAATAACAGTAAACGCTGCGCTGTGAATTTCTAAGCACGGTGGCCTAGCAATACAAAGTAAGATCGTAACATCTCAAGTAGGTTGTATAAATTCAAAGAATTGTTTGATGCTTGGAATAGAACGTCAGCTAGGGTCCCACTGTCCAGATATTTTTAGTGTCGACACATCATTCGATATAATAAAAAAAAATCGTATAAAAGGTTTAGTCGTATCTCATATTATGAGACTATTGCCAATGACTATCGCCTTACGTTTCACATTTTCGACAAGACCAGAGAGCCTTTTTTCATATCTATAACACATTCAAAATAAAGATTTGTTGATTGTTTAAGTATTTTTTAACAAATGTTATTTCTTTTTAATCCCCGACGCAAAAACGACGGGATGTTATAAGTTTGACGTGTCTGTGTGTGTGTGTGTGTGTCTGTCTGTGGCATCGTAGCTCCCTAACGGATGAACCGATTTTGAAATAATTTTGTTTTTGTTTATTTATGATACGCTAATTTGACAGATTTTAACTTCAAATACTGCTGTGTTTTTTTCGAGCATTTTTTTTAAAATAAACTCTGGAATACTTCTGCTGCACATCACTATTTTGTTTTAGAGTAACCTAGACCCTAAAGTTTAGACCTCAAAGTCTAAACAGAGCACCTAAACTGCGGAGTTATCTTGCAACTTTAGTACGGGAGGACATAGAAAGACAATAAACTTTGCGAAGGAAATTGAAGGGTCTAATAAGTTTGATATTGCTACACGCTATGGCTATTTTGCATAGTCTCAAACTAAACTAAGTATAATTATGCTAACACCTGATTAAAAACAAAATCGTTTTATAACACCCCCTGTAAAGTATTTTGAACATAGGCTAAGTGCAAATTTGTTATTAACATAAATATGGACCACCATTCAAAGTATTAACCTACAAAAAACATATTGCATTCAGAAATTCATCGAGTTGATATGGGAAGCCCCAGAATTTTTGAGAATGCTTAATTTCGCTTGTAAAATAATTTAGAAACATTGAATTTTTTTAAGTGTATCTCATATTTTTTTTCGAGATATAACAATAACTCGCTCAAAAACAAGGATAGTCGATGTAAGTGAAAGACTGCCAGGTTCAATTGAAGTGGGAGTGGACTGGCCAGGTATGCAGAATGCACCCTGATAGGTGGGCTCGAATCGTCACACAATGGACGCCTTCGGAAGGCTATCGCCGAAGAGAGAGGTCAAGGAAAAGATAGTGTGAGGATTTCGAACCGAACAGGATGGCAGACACTAGCCCTAGACAGGCATCGGTGGAGAAGTTTGGGGGAGGCTTTTGCCCAGCAGTGGAAAGATTCGGGCAAATAAAAAAAAGAAACAATAGCTCTAAGCTTATTTCAATAATTCAATAGTGCAGGTGGACATTCAATGGACGGCAGTCGATCTGCAATACAAGTGGCGGAATTCTGGGGTGCTACGATGTAATTTTCTCGTGTTCCATCGACTCGCTAAGAAGAAGAATGATTCAATAGTGTTACGCACAGATTCAATAATCCTTACTTGGTTACAAATGGGGCCACTTCGCATTTCGCACATAACAAACTTAATAACCTTAAATCGTGTAGATTTAATCGTGTAGGGCATATAACTGAATGATAAATTGGCACTGTGTTTGATAAATGCGAACGCAACCCAATTCTAGAATTAGATTTACAGTTTCTAGTAACAGGAATTGCCCACCCATACAATATTGTTGACACAGTATTTCTAAGGATTGTCACAATCAGTAAGTACCCAGTTATAAAATAGAGGGTGTCCCGTAATTGAAGGATAAGTACAGATTAGTAACATCATTCCCTACTATATTCCAAAAATATTTTAAATTAGTGTTGCAATTTTTGAGACTCTCATTGAAAATTTTTTTTGGAAGCTTTATATATATTTTTAGTAAACAGAAAATATCGATTTTGGTGTCGGAATATTATAAGGTTTCAAATAAAAGCAGATTTCTTAAAGTTAATCAATTAATGTAGAAAAAATAAATGTTAATATCTCGAAAATGGCAACACTTATAATTGATTTTTTTGGCATTTAGCAGGGCATGATGTATCATGTAACTAATCTTTTCTTAAAGGATTATCCTTTTATTACAAGACCACCTGTATATCCGATATTAGCCGGGTTTCAAGAATTATGGCAACATCGAATTTGCGAAACTCAGCCAGGTTGGCTTTACGTTATTTAAGTGGAAATGGGTCTTACATTATAAAAGTATTACCGACCAACTTAGTAATTGTAATAAAAGAACAAAGTAATTATTTTAAGCATTTCGGGCTGGTTTCTCATTAAGACAAGCGAGTTTACTTGATGTTAAATCAGGCAATTCGAACCTTTGAATTAACTCAAAATAGTAGCGCTAAGTACAATCTTATTCAAAAACAAATTGTGTATATTTTGACACTAAAAAGATTTCAGTGTTTTAAACAAGGCTTAAGTATTATTAAGCATCAGTACCTATTTATTAACGGTTAAATTGATTATTACTCGTAGAAGCAACAATGTTTTTCTATTAGGGTATAACAACTACAAAGCTAACACAGCTCAAAGACAGGCTATTTTATCTTCATGTGTTAAGGCATAATAAGGAAAGGAACGCAATTTTGCAGAGACAGGAAATATAAAACTGAAATTACTGTCTATTAAGAAACTTGTAAGTTTGAATGCCAACGGCATTCTACAGGCATTCTCTTAAAAATATTCAGTTCATTGAAGTTGTAAAGGGAACATTCAAATGAAGTCATAAATACGCACTCCCGAATAGTCCCAAAAAAGTATCTCCCTAACTAAAACAAACCCGACCACTTCTTAAGATATGATACAAAAAAATCCAAACCAGTTTAAGGCCCCGTCTGTCGGAACATTTCCGGGATTGCGCAAGGCACCATCCTATCCCCTACTTTATTCCTTGTTCGTACGAATCAAAATGTTTTGGAACTTTGATTGAAACGTGAGAAACTCAAAAACGGTATGTAAAATAAAGATGCATAAAGTTTTGAATCGTTTGAATGATCTCCAGTGGATGCAATCAAAGCCAGTACGGGTGGCAAGGTGTTAGTGTAATACGTTTCTGATTACTTTTTAATTTGACCCTCGTGTGAAACTCTGTTAGTAAACTCCTGCGCACTAATAGACACATTACCGCGATTGTCGTTAAATCCGGTTTTTTATTGTATTCTCTCTGGTTCACCGACAATGAGGTGAATGGGGTTATGGACTGCATTTAAAATAAGTTATTTATGTTAGTTAGTACTTGTACTAATATTGAATTATTACAAAATAACACAGTATGTAACTTACATACTACTTAGTAATAGTAATGATGTCGAGGAAATTGTAGACCGTACAGTAACAGTACCTGAAACAGAAAGTAAATATTGTTAAGAAAGTTCCAAATGTGAATGCAGCAAACGTGGTTTCCTGTGATTCCGGTTTTGCAAATTTTAGAATCTTAAAATAAATCAAAAAGTATTATTATTAAAAACAAAAACCCAAGTGCAAAAATAACTTCATTTTTGAAATGATATTTTTACTAGCTTTCATGTGATACCCAAATAGCTATGGTAAAAAACAACCTTTCAACAACCAAAGGGTGGTTTTCTCAGTTTCGGTTGATCTTGGCTGTCTGTCCTGTTGGTACTTAGGTATTGCTTTAAATGATTTTAAGTATTGGTTAAAATATGACTCCATTTTAAAATGCCTGAAAACGAGTTTGAAAATTTACTTCACAAACATTGTGGCTTCAAAACATTACCAACCTGTGGCAAAAACTGCGTGTTGGATTTATTAAATATGTTTGATATATATTGGATTTATGATGCTCCAGTCAGTTGTTGAACAGAATAGATTACAATTTAACTTTTCGTAAGATAGGTAAATTTTTAAGCATTCCCTAAAAACCAAATCAGTATTTTACAAATTGACGGGGTAAGCTAACAAAAATTACCGTGTTTAATCATCATTCGCTTGCCCTGTTCCCATTATATTTATAACAAAAATTACTGTGTTTGTTGGTCTAAAAACAACAAAGATCCGATAAACATAAAATCGAATTAAACGGTTTTACATCGAAATACTTTACTGTGAAGGGAACCTGTAAAACAATATTATTTCCGAGTGTACTTTAGGGGATTCCCAGGTACGGACGATAGCACGTTAAGCTAAACACCGGAGCACCTTATGTGGATACGATAAGGGTGAATTTGCAACAAAAATGTAAAGTCTGATGTGTTGGCGACTGTACATGGAGTTCAGCAAACAACTCTGTTTACCCAGTAGATTGCGGGATTATGGCATGCCCCGGTACTCGGTAAAAAAATGCCAAGTGATTAATAGTGGAATTCTGTTTGCTATGTTTCCTTTGCTGATGAGCTGCGGTTTGGAGGTATCGTCTTTGAAGAGAAGGTTTTGAAGTTTAGTACTTAAGCTTAAGAAGTTTAAGCTTTTTGATAAAAAAAGTATTAATATCGTCAAGGTAAACCGCATGGTCTAAATAATTAAAAAAGATTTGGTATTTTCCAATTTTACCAAATATTGGAAAATATGACTGGCCTGACTGACTTTATAATCAGCAGAAAAAGGTAAAAATTTCATCAGTGTCAGTCAAGTTGTTGATATTTATACTTTATTATTTTGTAATGATTTAATGTTATGCCTAGTACCAATAAATTAATTTCTAATTTAAACATTTACAAATTCTTTATTAAAAACCCTTCAAATAAAATCTACACTGTTATCTCCAGTTAAATGTGTTATTATTTGTTAACAACGTCTTAACACGTCAACGATTAATGACGTTCCGCCTCATAGCAACATTAATTATCATTTAACTATGAACAACGTCTAACCACGTCTATATATATGTTATAATATGTATTGAACTATTTATGGGAGACGCCCCCGTTAAAATATTGTACGTATAACTAAATTCGTAACTCGTTTAAAACCATGGCAATTGGTGTGTTATCTGTTCATTTTTGTTTGTTAGACTTTATTTACAGTACCTACGAGAAATAAACGTAGTAGGTTCTGAGAGATGGTACTTACGGTATGTTGTTTTGACGAACAAGGCTCCGGAGATGGTTGCATCTTTGAACCCTTTTTGGAAAGCTTCTTTTTCATATTTCGGTCTTTTTTGTTCATATTAAACGATTTTTTTATGATTATTTAACTAAATATAGTAACAGAATATTATGTCTCATATGTTTACACGGGCACCACATTTTTTTTAACGGATAATGCATAATAATTACTTGAAACTAACGGTTCTCAACAAAAGTCGCCGATTGGTGGGAATTGCGCACACGCTGCCGTCTCGCACGAGCGCGCAGGCCGACTGACTTCAAAGCGTTATATGCACGGTTAGTCGTATAATGACGTTGTGCACGTGTCAACAAGGACTAGTTTAGGAGTGATCAATGCCTACTTAACATTGTAAATTTTCGATACAGTGTGACGCTGCAGAATTAATATTTTGATATGATGTGACACATTTACGTCACTCTAAGGATTTTGTACTGTCAAGGTCCGTGATTCTACGTTCTTCGTGATAGAATTTTTTTGTAACGACGTAGTGATACGTTGTTCTCCATTATCAACATTTTTTTAGGACGTTACTTGAAGTAGCTCGCGTGAATGTGTTAACATAATTTTTAGTTTAGTTTTAGGTTAGTTTTGTAGCTAGTAATTTTCTAGATTTTAGTACACATTTAACACATTTAATTCCAGTTGAAATATCGTCTATATACAATTTCAACAAACCCATTTACTGACCCACATCAATTTCCCGAAACAAATCACAAAAGATCCCTGTCGCGGCCGATAGATGGCGTTTATAACAAACGTCTAAATGTCGGAATTCGCTAAAAGCTGCATAATGAGATTCGACAGTTTTCACGACACGATGGTTCCCGGATGCCAGCGCCTTTAAATATTTATTTATAGGATGTACAGTGGGCCCCGCATCAAGTTACACAAATTTGTCAAAATATCTTAAATGAAATGCGACTCTATGAGATCAACATAAGGTTGAAATATTGTTGCGAAAATTTTAAAGATTAGGGTACGTTGATGTGGGGCTGTGTGTACTTGTACGTACACAGATGAAAGTATTTTGTACAATACAGTGTCCTTGTCATGTAATATAACTACTTATATAACATAAAGTCTCCCACGTCTGTCTGATGTATGTTCGCGATGATCAAATAATATCGAAAGTTAAATGAAATGAAATACGGATTCATACTGCAAGGAAATGTACCCCATTACCTTTTAGATGTACTTGTACACACGGCTGCACGTCAGACTGCCCCAGTTATACCTTGAGACCGCCTCTATTCCCTACGTAATAAAAGCTGACTTTGTAGTGACTATTTAGTTTTTTTTTCTAAATATTTTCAGTGTATTCTCTTTTTTATCGTATCAGAGGCATTACTCAGTTTACGATGTCTGTGTTTTCAAGTCTAGGCATCACGCTTGTTAATGCTGAGTGACGCATGAGTGACAGTGATAGCTACAGTCGAATACGAAGATTGTCAGTCCTCAGCTCACATGGACCCATCCAAAAATCGGTTAATACATCAACCGTCCGACGGTCACCATCTCGATCTCACCCAGTGGGCAGTGCATCAACACTCGGAAATACAAACACAATACTGTGCGAAAACACTTGTCGGTTCCGTATGTTTTTGTTATACATAGTTAGGTATTTTGGTAGAGAAAATGTCGTAAAAATACACGAGTCCGTTTGTGCGAAAGAATTCGATGATTTGAGTTACATTTGGATCTAGATTAAATCTAAATGACTCGTACCTTGGTTTCCGAAACTTCTAATCATTTTTATGTTATAAATAGCAAAGTAGTTTATCTACATTATAAAGTTATTTAGACAGGGATAGGAAACATGCATCTAAAAACGTTGTTCCTACAAAAAATTGAATAGCTCTTGTCTTTTTATAGAATACAATAGCTAATTTTAAATCTGATAACACATTGTTATTCATTATTTTATGTCAACTATATGACGTTCATTCCAAATGAGCCGTCTTATAAATTGTTAAGGCTTTTAAGCCTGGTTTGTGTTACCAGTATTTAAAACACTGTATTTTTTTTAAAGCGAGTAACACTGTTGATATTTGCAAGTCTTACTTAAAATTAACAAATCATCTATGTACACGCGCTGGATAAAATTGGACAGTTTATTTGTCAAAATCTAAAAACCTAGCGGATCCCAGATCGCCACGCCTGAAGGCTCTGTAGATAAAGCTAGCCTATCTCGGAAGGGCCAGTATTACCACTTTGCCAAATTACTCGGTCCCAACTCCCAACACAAAGATCGCTTTGTTGAAGGCTCGAGGCTTTTTTCTTCACAATAACTATTGGAACAGATCCGGAGGCTTTAGGTGTACTTTGACAGATTAAGTTTTTAGAACTAGGTGCGAAGGGTTGATTCGAGATGGTAGCAATTTTGTCGCAGGTGTTGAAATGAAAAGGTTGATCTGTTCTGTGAATTTAAGTTAATTCATTAAACTTTGTACTTATTAGTTCGACTGAGTAATGCTTTAAGATGATTATAGTTGGTTATAAACGTGGAAAACAGGGCTGTATTCCTTGTGACTGTTATTGATACCTGCGTTGGTATTAGCATAATTAACGTCAATAGGTTAATTACCTACTGGGTAGTAAGCAAATTGCATAAAATTGAAATCTCAACAAAATAATGAGGCACTTGAATAAATGAAAGAACTTTAAAATTGCACAACTTAATGAGCAAATAGAAAAAAATATTAAAAAGAAGAAAATGTCCTCCATAAAAATTATCTCCACTTTTTCCTTCTTAAAATATTCAAGAAAAAGACGTCTCAATTCGATCTGAAAAAATTCACGAGCTAAGGCATAAGGACACCAGATCCCGGCATAAAACCGGTGGAACGACACACTATAAGCCATAACTTTTCCCTAAAACAAGGAGCGGGCACGTTGGCAACATTTTTGAACGTTTGCGACACCAACTAAGAAATTCCCATCATTTTATTTTAGATCCGGCACTTCTGGTTTCCTCAGGAAACGACGTACGACGCAATGTATACAGGGTATTAGTTTTATTTAATTAACAGTCTCCATATTTAAAGGAGTGAATAAAGCCATTCATACCCACAACTTTTACTATGGAGTCAATACCGAAATCGTGAAAGAAATATATTCCCTGCATACCTACATTGTCTTCGATGTTAGGTGTATTTGTATGGAGCATGTGTTTTAAAGACTGGTCATATTCACCCCCTTAAATGTGGATACTATTTAAACTAATACCCTTACCCTGAAGTTCATCTACCATGTCTCCTTCATAACTATGAGAAAGCAATCTCGAGGCAGTGACAGTATAAATAATGATTCCACTTTCGCCTTTCTGCACTCACCTTTGCCACTCTTGCGTATCGCTAATGACAAGTTTCCTACTACAATAGTGGAAAACAAAATGTAGCAAATTACTGAACTATACTTCACACCCTGTAGGCAAAACTAGCACATTAGTCAATGAAGGAAATACTAATTTGGGAGGGATAATTTTTATATACGTGACTTAAATTAGCGGTCACTTAATTCGGTTTTGGTTCGTTAATTTAACATATCCACTTGGCAATCATCATATTTTGACAATCCATACCGCTAATACAAGTGTTAAAGTGTAAAGACACTTTCACATACAGATGTCCGTCTGTTACCTCTTCGCGCTTAAACTGTTGAATCGCTAAACCGAATTAAATAAAAATTAGTATAGAGATAGTATGAGTCCCGGAAAAGAACATATGATAACTTTTATCCCAGAAATCATCCTTCAAAGGGGTGAAAAGGGACCCCCCTTTTTGAGTAAAGTAAAGGTTCGTATGGAACATCGGACAATCGCTGAAAGGCCGAAGTCGCTGGGGACTGCCGGTTTTCAATATGAGTTAAGTAAGTCATGAAGTAAAAAATATTTTTTCAATAATCGAGCATTTATTACCACTACCTACTTGCTAACCTAACAAGAATGCACCACTCTCACAGCGGTAAGCCGGTGTCAGCGTCAGGCAAAGTCTCCGTTAATGTCAGTTACGCCCTTACGCGCCGTCTCTTAAGCACCCTCTACGAAACTGTTACTTTTTTACTCTTTGCCTCTCAAGCACGCGCGGGAGGTCCAGGGGGTGAGGGGTAAGCGATTTGTAGAGCCGATGAAAGCACTCCAGATATAGGTAGGGTTGACAACTCGCCTAATGGTCGTCCGGCATTTTTACTTAAGACTGAGTACGTTACTTAAATATGGCGGCTTAGTTCGCAAAATGGCGGCGCTTTTTTCGCAAGTGCGTGGGTATTGGGTTCGGCGGAGGATCATGGGATAATTGGGTGTATCGCCCGTTGATTGTTCTGTAATCTTATTTAATGCGGGGATTTGCCGTATTTTGTTGTGTCAGGCGCGTTGATGGGCCCGTCTTATACAGTAATGCTAGGACGTTATGGGCTGAAAATAGGTCGCCTAATTTAGGTATTGATTGAGGAGCGAAATATCTCGGTCTTCGCCATCTTTCAAGAACTTCGCCATATTAAATCGTAACTTGCATGAACTCATTGATTTTATTGCTAGATATATTGACAAAGTTATCCATTGAGTGGATAAATAGTTTTTATATTAGATTTGCAAAAGCACTTTGCACCCAGTGAAGTGTAGCATTTCGATCCGATACGAATTCAAAAAAACCGATTTGTCTTTACCTATCTAGACAAGTATTTTCTACCAAAATCTACGTCAAATACCGCTACTATTGGCGATACCTTTTAAGTAAGCAATTCTAGGCAATGATTTAAGAATTGTCAGTTTCTCGTTAGTTTAATACGTATCATTGTTTTCTATGCGTTTAGCATTTGCATTTCGAAAGCAAACTAGTAGGACAGGCCTGCAGTACTTCAAAGTACCTAACACTAATTACAAAAACCGAAAATAAAACATGTCACAACGCAGCCCTACTTTGTGAAGAGACATGAAGACTAGATACTCCGACACTACCGCGGTTGCAGAATCTCCTCGGGTCATCCACCCTTCATTAAGAGCCCTCATTCTCTCTTCGCAACCCTTCATTATTGCATGAGTTGTCAGAGTCACACATTGTAAAAGTGCCCTTTTTGGTCAGTTGAACCAGCCGACCTTGAATATAAAACGTCAAACTTTACTCAAAATAACGTTCTTAAAATTTTGTTACCTACTAGTTACAAATATAAATAGATTATTACCACGCCACGGTGCAAACATTACTGAGATTAAGTTAAAGTGTAAAAAATCTGGTTTATATAGATTTTATATTTAATTTTCTTAATAATCATCAAAGCCCCATTCCAGTTAAAATATAAATACATTGTTGGAGTCTCAACAACTGGTAATTTCGTTAATTATAACCAAAGGAACAGTAAAATACAGAAACAAAATGCGTCAGTTAAACCTTCCTTGGGTTGCAAATAACTCAATAAAAGCAGTCGGAAATAGCATTACACTGTTCTCAAATACCTTATTAGCCCAAAGTAGGCTGTTAATTACCTCACACATAACTCCACTCAACAAAGTACGAGTTAATTTACACACGTTTACTATTAATTAAACCATTTCGACACCATTATACATCTTTGAGCTATTTAAATAACATAACCTGTCAACTTTCAGAAATATGACGTTTGAAAACAAATAGAATGACAGAAAAAAATATGGGGCGACCAGTAAACCGCAGCGATGTTTTATTTAATGTCGGCTTCGACTATAAAAAGACGGATTTCAAAAGAATTTCCGCTGAATGTAGTAAAAAAGAAAGCAAATAAAGAGCGGTTTTAGTTTTTAACTGTTGTCGTCAATCGATTTAAGATTGGAGATTTTCTTTTAATTGTAAGATTTAGCATAGATTTTTTGTTTCACTATAAGATTATTTAATTGACGGATAAAAAGTTACTGGTCAAATAACTATACTGCGACTTATTAAAAAAAGTGTCACAGATGAGGTAAATTTTTTTTAAAAATCAGTACTGTGTTTAATTTGTAGTATCTGGCTACTGAAAATCCAGCCGTGAACGTAAGTTAAATTTTTTTTGGGCAACAGTTTGTGCTATTCAATTGTAGATCTCTCTTAAATCTATACTAATCTTATAAATGCGAAAGTGTGACTGTCTGTCTGACTGCTACTCTGCTGTCTGTAAAATAATAAGAGGGTGAAATTAGGGATAAAAGGTTATATGGAAAATCCAACTCTTGCGGGCGAAGTCGCGGGGAACCACTAGTATCTTTATATTCGAGAGTCGTTGAACTTGTAACATTGTTACACAGATTAAACATACTTAGCAGGCTACCAGAATCTCTAAGATTTGAATTAATTAACATTGTAATCAAACTTGATACGGCTATTGATAAATCAAACATTAATTTACATTATTCGAGTAGGTAGGGAAGACCCAATCTCCTCAAGCTAAACACGACATCTTATGCAGTTGTAATAGGGGATATTTTGCGACAAAAATGTCCTAATTTGTGACTGTAGCATAAACGTCAGAGCGTCCTTAATCCTGGCATTATTAGATTTTACTATCGATATATCAAACTTTATTAACGACATCTCCAGTAATTTGATTACACACCCTCATGTCATTTTTACTGTCAAGCATCCTCCCATTTGCTGTTGAGAATTAATTATAAGGCTTAGTGCACACGAACGACTGTAAAACTATTAACAGACTAGTCCAAATAGTTCGGAATAGTTTCGTTGGCCCGCCGCCAGCAGCGCTGCGCTCACTGATAGATCGCTGTGACATGGCTGTAAACAGAAATAAATAAAATAATGTTTTGACGCGACTCCATTCTAGTAGGACAAGTTATATTAGTTTCGGCCGCTTGGATCGGGATTTTTTGAACGACAGTTATAAGATTTGTTTTGACGACGACCCGTCCTGGCTTAACCTCGGATTAGTTTGAGTGTTGTTCAACTGTAGTCAAAACTGTTATTATTCAGAGGCGCTTATTTTACTGTCTGAATACAGTAAACGTCAAACCGATTTCATGTTATGTTAAATAACATTCAAATGAAAGCTAATTAAACGAAAAACTAAAACTTGTGTGCTGTTCTTTATATTAACGTAGCCGCGTCTTTCTTGATTCTATTATAATCGTCAAAACGATATGTACCTTAATAATACAACTTCAACAATTTATTCCCTTTTTAAACTATGTTAGTCGCCAAAACTTACAGTATCTGATTTTCAACCATACAGCAAGGACTTAAGAATATTTTTTGTATACACTTAGGCTTATGTGACCGCGAAGGGTGGGAAGTTTGAAAGAGTCTTAGGGGAAACAAGTTCGAGTCCCCGGCAGTGTTTAGTCGTTCTCTGGGTCAGTAAGAGCTAATTATAAAGGCCGCATGTTCGTGAAAACATTTGACATTAACATTTGCGCTATTACACCCTGTTTTGCTATTAAGAGTCCTTATCTAAGTAAAATAATGTTGGATACCGTCTAATCTAATATTTTCTTCTGATATCTAAGACACAAGTTACAAATTGTAAAGGAAAAACAGGTAAAATGTTATTTGATAGAAATTCTCTTTTCCCCGCGTTAAGAGATAGTGGGCTCGATTCCAATGTCTAAGATTATGTTTAAGTTCAGTCGCTCTCTTTTTCTGCCAAAGAAACTAAAAGGGACAAACTATAGTAATTAGAAACGTCAGACTAAACAGCTGTCAGTTGCTTAGGAAATCCATAGACAATTCTGTAGGGATGTCATTCGGCGTAGACTAAAGCAAGACGAAAACACGCAAAATCTTGTAAAAATACGTAAGAAATTACATCACTTGGTTTAACGTTGCTAAATTATTGTTTTCTGTCTCATTTCATTTGTACTGCAAAAAAAGATAGAGACCGAACTTTATTCTTTGACAGGGCACATTGGAATCTAGTCCAGGGTGTTTCTTAAAAGTGGAGTAGCATACCTAGTATTTTTGTCGTAAAAAATAACTCCTTATTTCGACACATACGTCCCATTTCGACTGTATAAGTATAGTCTACTATTTCTCATTTCACTGCTAAATGACCACTTTTGCCCAAAAACCTATACCGCTTCAAAATATCCGTTACTTAACCAAAGTTGCTGAGAGGAGGGATTGTTACACTGATTTTTAAATACAATTCCGGAATGAGGGCCCTCATCGTTTCCTGGGGACCTCCTACAGGATGCAAGAGGAGTGGTCCTCACCTTTTTGTCCCGAAATAAAGTTTTTCACGAACAAAAACTGAACTCGCCTCGTAAATGTTGTAAAAACTGTCAAGATAAGAAGTGGCGCGGTGTGGTTCCGTACAATATTAAGAAAAATATAAAGAGGCGTTTTCCGCTATTGCAACTTCTATTTAGGGTCCAGATCGTACAGCTTGGACTCAATGGCTTTACCACCAGTAAAGACTAGGTCTTCTTATGAGACAGCGAAACTCTGTCTCTCGCAACGAAATTGCACAGTAAGTAAACTCTAAACTCGGAAGCTTAGTATTGATTAAAACAAAGCAGCATCTACATGCTAAGGGAGGAAAACTAACTATTATATCTGACAGGGTCGAAATCTTAACATTTTATATGGCATTTAGTCAGCATCACATAGAGGCCTGAGACCTGTTTTAATAGTCACCAAAGTATGGTCGATTAAAGTGACATCTGTAAATCATCAAGTCAGTTTTGCGTATTCCTCCCCATCATCATCATTTGCTTGCCCTGTTCCCATTATTTTCCTCCCCATTCTGCTAGAAATACCTTAAGTCGTAGGTAGTTGCACAGTGGAACTTTGTCAAGTCCTGCAGTTATCTGAATGAAGTGATTCACTACCATTTTGTGCGTGGGCCAAGACAACTAGGTCTAACCAGTGTTGATGGGTAACACAGATATCTACTAGACAGTCTAGACAAGTAGATTTGTCTGAAGAAATGTATAATGCCAATCTTGATCGCATTCCCAGAATGTAAAAAAAACAATGTTAAAAGGATTATGTACGTAGGAATTTCTGAGTATCTTCTTCTGATCTTATCTCATCTGATTATCTTCTGAAAAAAGTCTATCAGACTAACCCGTTAATAAAAAGTAAAACAAAAGCGAATGTCATTCCAATATCGTAAGGTTATTTATTCTTTAGTTACTGGGCTCACCTTTTAGGCTACAGTAATCTATCGAAGGACTAATGAGGATACTACTGGAAACCGTTTAACATGTACATCACAGAAAAGAAAAGAGTAAATAGGCTGCTTCTAGACAGATATGTCACATCCTCGATCGCATCGTCGCTTACCAGCAGGTGAGATTGCGGTCAAATGTCTGCCTATTAAATAAATAATGTAATGTCTTCCTAGCCGAATTTCGACTACAGCGGCCAATCTCAAGAGAGATTAGCCAACTACGCGGAACATATTATAGTGCACAAGTGTGTGCGCTATACACAGGTGCACTCTCTATTTCATCACTCTTATAATTCGGTGAGACGGCAGTCCGACATGACCGTAGAGAGATCAGGTGCAGGACCAACGACTTAACGTGCTTTCCGAGGCACAGGGTGTTAACACCACCAATTTCCTGACTTCGGACCTATGTCTGAGTAATTTCAAGATAAAAAAAACCAAACACTCTCGGCCCGACCCGGGATTCGAACCTCGTGGATAGTACCCGCGAGCTGACTACTAGACCAACGAGGCAGTAAATAAATAAAAAAACATACTAAATATAATAAGATTAAAATTTTGAAACGGTTTTAGGAATTCGGAAACGGAACCCTAAACCGGGGTAAGGGAGCCAGCCCGCAGGATGCTCCGTACCCCAGAAACCCCTTTGTGTTTTACAAAAGTAAGACACTTGCTGTATAAAATATTATTATGGGTACCCATGTTATTAAGTATGTAATAAAATACGCCTTTGTTTTCCAGACTAACTTTGCGCGTTTCTAAAGGATCGCGCTCAATAGGTGAGGGAAATTCTCTTATAAACTAATTTTGCATGTTCCAGATTTTTCATGTGACATTCTTTTATGAAGATCGCTCACAATTCTCACAAACCTTTAACACCAACTTCTTACATGTTTGATGGAATTTGTCAGTCGCCCAAAGCAATTAGAATGGAACACAAACAAAAAACATATTGTCTAAAAATAAACGTTTTCTAAAATCGGTCGTATTTTATGAACATCGTTACCCTAACCGAAGATTGATTAAGGAAAAAACAAAGCAGGATAACTAGCATTGTACAGTTGGATCATATCTCTCAACATCCGAACATTAACTGCATTAACAAAACAAAGTTGATCTTATTTCAATAAACAGTGAAATCAAAATCCAACGTCTACCACGTTGGCAGATGTAAACCTGTCAATACTGTAATCGACAATGTAATCTCGACTTTACGCCTTGGTGATAAGATCATGAGGTAGCCATGAGCAATGATCCCATATGGTGTCTAGTTAACATAATACATGGAGAGGTTTGTTTGGAATATCCTGACGATGGACATTTAGTGGAAATATTAATAGGACATGTTCTGCGGTGTGAACAATGTGTCTCGAGTAAATATTTTACGCTAAACGATGAAATAAATATTACACTTATTAGTGCTTCCACCTTTTAAAAGAAATTTCGTAGACATAGGTAATCAATAGACAGCCATAGACACAAGAGTGCAAATGTGTTGACGAAATAAACTAAACTATACTGTATAAAACTACTGTTAATTAAACTGTGTGATACTAATTGTAATGTGGTTTGCATTTTGAATAAAATAAAATAAAACAATAAATCCAGATTAAAATAATGGAAGATTGAAATGAAGGAATTGAAAATAAAATTTACATAATAATACAAATCCTTTTAGTAAAGATCATCAGCTCATAATGATCAAAATCCTTAAGATAACGACACTAATAGGCAAAGCGATAATACCACATGTGAAGATAATAAATGAAACGACTAAAATATAATGTTAGAGCTCTAAACAAAATGGTGATCGCATCAAACTTGCGACATCAAATTTAACGCAAATTACTTCATCATCTTAACGGGATTTCCAGATGAGTTTAACGCTAAATTAAGCTCCATATTTCAAAATTGGACCACAGTTTATTAATTGAGTGCCCAATAAATAGCGAGTCGTACAGAAGTTATGCATTTGATTTCACCAAAACAGGATTCTCAAATTCTAATTGAAATCAGTAACAAGACTAGATTCACGTAGAGCAATAATTTAGAATTCTAGATAGACAAAATACTTATGCAAATAAACCTCGGAGTGGAATTGAGAGTTTGACATGAAAGATTAGGGCGGATTTGGATTTCAAGGGGATAAATCTAACTGAAATAGAAGGGTGGCATAAACACAGACTTTAAAGTAGGATTAGACGTGCATGCTTTTGTTAATATTGCAGATGCGAAATTGAAGAAGCGTCATTTAGAATCGATAAAGGAAATCTTTAAAAAGATATAAATTTTAAGAAATCTATATGTATTGGCACGATTTAACAAAATAATGGTCCATCTGTGAGCAGAAACACTTAACACAAACAACAAACACCGGAAAACGATTGTGCTCTTATTTACTCCACGTTAGGTACAATAGAATTTAGAAAACAAACAGTGACAGGATCCGAGGGATCTATGTTCCACTTACGTTTCACTCCAAACAAATCTCACCTCGAAATCTTTATAAACAAAACAAAATTTCAATTTCAATCCAACCCTCTTACCGGTTGTGTACGGTCGACGCAAATCCCTATTTGATCGACTTCTTAAGTCGCAGAAATATCCCAACTTCGAGTTAGGTTTTGCTTCCTGATTACCATACTAGGGATATAGTTATGGAGTCGGAATATTAACAAAGATACTGGAGTAGTGCAATTTCTAAATGAATTTGGAAGATTTATTGTTGCAAATGTTAGACTCGAGTGCACCAATGCGTAACAGTAAACCTTGAATTGACAGAATAACTCCCATCTAAAATATTTGAAATAATACTAAATCGGCTGATTACAAACTAAACATGTGTTGATGAACTCCAGGCTGATGTTTTCCACCGGTTTTAGAATTAGTGAAGTGTGATTTCAATGTCATTATTACTATGTGCTGGTCCAGCTCACACTAACACAATTACTGTATGTAATCAATATTTGTGAAAGAACTTTGACAATAGTGACTAAGTTTATTCCGCTGCTTTTTCTTGCACTAGCCATTATTTGTCCCGAAGCAGTAATATGACCGTTTTTTGGCCGTGTTAAATGCACTATGGGCTTACATGCATAAACAAACGACTATAACTTTATTACTACCGATGTAAATAACTTTGTAAATGAAAAAAATTGGAAAAATAATTACAAAGACAAATGTAATGATACAATTAATACATCAATTCCTTACTACTAACTTACCTAGTCAGGAAACACAGTAGCGAGGCTAGCAGATATACTATACCGAAGATGAAAGCTTACCTGAAACAAAACAAAATTTCGTTAGCAACATTCAAAAATATTCCCGAAACTCATAAGAAACAGAACCAGAACTTTCCGGTTGTGCAAAACTGCTATCTCCAGGTATCGGAGAATCAGGACACGGGTTGTAAAACTTAATATGGGGCACATATCGATAACTGTGCCGTAGAGGAAATGAAACGAGTCATAAAACCATAGCGCTTGCACCGAACATAAAACCGAGTATTTGGTATCAGAGGATAAAGACGAAGTCTCGTAAAAAGCGTTTTATAATGTATCTAGTGATTGATAGTACTTAGTGTCGCTTATCGATAGCGGTATCGACAATATACATCATTGCAATAGTGTTGAGAATCTATCGACAGAATTGAAGTATCGTTGAGGTGCAAAGGTTTTGAAAGTCTTGGTAGTACAATACAAAAGCTAAAGTTTATGTGGTTCAGTACTACAATCGTATCAAAACTGTTGATAGATTACTCTGACTGAAATGTCGATAGTATTGACAAGATTAGAGATCTAGAAATACTAGTAGTTGATTGTTATCATTGTAAGCAATCAGTAATAGTAATCGTTTGATGAAAGTTCTAAGTTCTAAGTATTTTTACATCTTGATTAAGTAGAGAAAATATTGCACTGAGCTCAAATACAATGAAGGAAGCGGGCAGGCAAATGATGATAATGACGAATGAAGTAGACAAAAATATCATCGATATAAGTAGATACTATCTACTTTATTACTTCTCTACTTTCTAGCAACTATCTTCGCGGATTCACCAAGATTGATAGACCGTTTGGCTTTAAAACTTACAGTTATTGCCCGTGTCAGATTGGACAAATATGAGCATGAAGATTGCAAGTCACAGTTCGATGAAGGTATTTGTAAATGGTTTACCTATTTATAAAAAAATGCAACGTGCTTTCCAAAAAGCAATATGGAAGATCGTCTAAGTGAAGATGCAGCATCGCGCTGGATGCAGAATGCTTGCTAAAACTAAACAAGGTGTCCAGTTAATGAAAATAATCTTTTAAATCATCAGACATAAAATCTTATTATTTTCAAAACCTTTTTAATTTTTGTTTTGCTACTTTTAAAAATATTGACGTTTTTATAAATATAAATTATGTTTTCATTGAATTACTTAGGTAGGTGCTCTTATAGTCCAGACACCAAAAATTGACATGTCTATTCGACTGCAAGTCGCAGTTAATACTTTGATCATACGATTACGCTATCAATGTGCCGCTTACTTTAAATGTCAGTGATTTCGTTAAGTAATTGATGGATTTAATTAATAATAGCTTCATCACATAAGGTCGATTCGATGTAAGATCAGATTTCTTAATGTACGCTGCGATTGTAATACTTAAAGAGCTGATTGATGATACTCAACAAGTAATTTCAAAATTGATAGTCTTTGAACGACAGCGCTTTAGCGTAACCGTTACTTATAACAATTGATCCTGTAATTTGCAGACCCAGCTGGCAAACGACCTTTCTGTTTCTGCCTCTTTCTATTTATCCCCAATTTCTCCTTTCTTACTAAAACATGGTTAAATTTTGTTCAACCATTAGGACTCGAGTTCGCCAATTTTGATGATGAAGGTGAATCACCGCTTAATCAGACAGAATTCTCAAATGGCTGTTTTAAATGTACACTTTTGTATAGATCTATACCCTAAAATAGCCTAAATCAAATTTTCATGACCACTGACATACCGTAAACCATTTTAAAGCATACAGATTTGTTTTTTTAATAAAATATGATCAGAGTAAAAGCGAGACCCACATAAACAATACTTAAACTTAACGATTTACTTACTTGATTTTCATCGAATATTATGAATGAAATAGACCTATTTTCATTTATACATCTTCAAAAATGAAATCTTCAAAACATTTCTTTACTCTCACTCGTTACATATCCATTAACAAAAACAGGGTTGCCCAATTCTTGGCTGCTTTTAAAAGGCGACCTCTAACCTCCGGTCTCGTAGGCGGTTACCATTGTAGCACGAACGAAGCCGAGTGTCAAATTAATGATTCGAACCAAGGAGGCGTTTGTAACGTACCTTCTCCGGTTTGGGTTTGGCCCAAGATTCCAGTCCGAAATGATTAATTGAGGCTAAAGTGTAACAGTACATGATTTGCTAATTGTTCTTCTTTTTATTGTCTGTAAGCCCAAGTGTTAACGGCCTGGCAATTTAGTTTTTAATTTTTAGCGTCGCTATTTGCAAAAAACATGGTAAAGTTTTTTTTAAAGTGATTACATAAATTAACCAAACCTGTAAATATTGCATGGCTGATAGATTCGGGACAGTTTAAAGTCCCTTTTTGAAAACATTCAGGACTAAAAATCCAATAATAAATTTATTGGATTTTTAGTCCTGAATGTTTTCAAAATTGCTCCTAAGGACGTTTTAGGTGTGATGCGGCATTGCTCACACGCACGCGAGATTAAGCTACACATAACATGTAATGCCAAAGAGATTACGCTATATGCTACATAAGATATTAAGAACAAATCCGTATGACTTTTTGATACACATTGACATTATCATCTATTGTTGCGCCAATATGGGATAGCAAATAATGCAGTAGATCAACGGAACTTGTCTGTACTAGATATATGTCTAATGTTCATGTCTCTGTTCAGACATATCGCTGTTTCTCACCCTTTAAACCAAACTAAGTATGTTCTGTGACATTACGCAAGAGATGGCGTGCCGATAATCTAATCGTTACACTACAACTTGAACTTTAAGTTACAATAGTACGGCCTCATTCGTTCTTTGGGTCCTCAAGTGGCGTGGTTCACTTGTTTTGTTCAAGTTATGCAACTTAAGCAACGATTAATACCTTTTACTTATTCGTTAAAGCCGTTCCGATATTTGAAGTGATCGATGTGAAATGAGTTTTAAAACGACTGCCAAATGGGCATTCGAAAAGATTTCGAATTAATGTTCTGCGATTGAAAATGAAGCAACACTATGTGAAACTACTTACGTATTAAAATTATATTTGAACAACTTTGCAATGGGCTTTAGAAATTGTTGAAAAACTAACTAGACTTGTTACTTCCTGACAATATCTTGTCAGAGATTGTGAAAATATTTGCAATCGCAAATAAACATTCAAATAACCCAAAATAACAGTACTTACTTGCATTATTAACTGTGCAAGCAAAACAAAAAAAACAAAGGTGAGCGGAAAGAATAAGGAGTATATTGTTAGTAATAATTCGGTAAAGTTACATTTGAAATCAGCAGAATTTGAATAGGAATTTAGCCATTGAAAGTAGCTGGCTTACCAACCGAAAAGCATGGGTCATTACTTTTGTTAAACTTTCTGACTTAACGGTTTTGTTTTGTAATAATGACGTCATCTTTTCACTGTGATAACTGTACTTAGGTCAGTTTCTTTTTTAGGATCGGTTAGTTTGGTTACCCCTCTCAATATAACTGTAGTATTAAAATATTCAATTTACTAGTCTAAGTATGTATGTGCATATTATATTTTATATTGCATATTTACATCGTGTCATTGTATTTTAAATTCTTTATTCATTTTTCAATCAATTAAAAAGTAAAGGTTCTCAATTCGTAGGCATGTTGCTTGTTATTTTATTTAATTAAATAGTTTTCACTGCCGTCGCAATTTGAATTGTCTTTCAAGTCTTCTGCTCACAGGTTGTCTGATAGATACTGGATTGAAATCGCCTAAATTATAAAACTCAACTCACTCACAACTCGTGTGTAGTGTGCAATAAAGAATAGGTAAATCTTACCTTTAACATTAATCCAAAATAGCTTAAAGAAAGTTTCGTCCAAAGGCAATACACATTCAGAAAGCCATTAGAAAACATTGTCTAACTAACTATAAAGTTATTTCTGAAAATACCAACTAAGATAGTCCACTCTATTTGGAACCATCGAATTCCGAAGCTAACTTCGAAATATCGATTGCAGTAGTAATACTGTTCATCTTTGGTCAACCAAGTAAATCCCGGCCTAGTTTGTTGACCTAAATGCTAAATATGTAAGATTACGACATAGTTCGCGTCACTGTACGATCGTAAATATCTTCATTAAATATTCCTGACCGCCTTAATATTTTATTTATTTTTGCATTTAGAACCAAGAAGAGACTTATAAACGTTCCAATATTGAGCTTCGTTGGTCTAGTGGTCAGCACGATAGCTTCCGTCTAAGAAGTTCTAACTTCCGATCGTGGATTCAGCCCAAAATCAGAACCCCGGTTACATCTAAGTTTTTTATTATTTTATTTAAAAAAATGATAAATAGGTTTTAACCAAGTGGAGAAAATTAAAAAAAAACTTTTTTTATTTTGATACTTCATTGTCGTTATATTAAGCTTGTTTAAATACGTATTTCTTTAATTTGGCCATGAGCAAAAATCAGGGCCATAATTATTTTCTAATTCTATATAAGTCCTCAAGTTTGTACCGAAAGTGGGGATGTCCTTGAAATAATTCAGAAACAACCCGGACAGGTAGTAAGTGGTGCTAATACAAACTCTGAAATAACATCAATAGAGACTGGAAAGATTACGTCATGCACTTTTTTGCAAATCACAGGAACACAGAAAACGCTGTAGGGAAAATAGACATACGAATAAGCTACTCTGTAACTGAAAATCAAATTGATGGTAAATGGTTATCAAAGTGACAGACAATACAATGTAGGTAATACTAGAATGGTGTGACTTATTCTCTAAATATTGGATTGGGTTCAAATATGCCACAGGTGTGACTGAACAAAACCTAATATAACGAAGTACATTATCACTGCTAATGAATCATCTGTAATACAAGGAAAAGGATGAAATTATTGATATTAGTTTGCCATTTTCCTGGTGACATATTTGTTTGATATTCATCAATGCTAAAAACATTTACGCAGGTTTGTCTGTCACTCATACCACGTACAAAATACGCCTGCCGTAAGGACAGCCATAAGGAATTAGATCAATCATTTAATTGATCTAAGGAGTATATGCGAGCTGCAGGGGCAGCTTGCATATACTCGCATTCGTCGAATTACGCCGTAGGCCTTACTCTAATCTTGGATGTTTCTATGCTATGCCTTTGCTCTATTTCTCGGGTCGTCACGTGACATAGTATGGATGAATCACCTCAGACCGGCGCGTCATGCGATTTTTACGACTGTCAATCGTGTTTACGGTACAACTTGTGAACATTCCGTGAGCAAAGATCACGCGAACTTGTAACATTATATCAAAGTGTACCATGACAGAGTTTTGTCGTAGAATGTCTTTGGCAATGTTAAGCAAAGACTGATGACGTCTTAGAGTAACCTAGTTTTAGATCTTTTAGTACTTAGACCGTAGCACTTTTACTAGTACATAAAGTGTCTCTTAGTTGACCCCTTGCAAAGCAGAGATCCGACTCATATTTATTCAAGTGTTATAATAACAATGGCAGAATTATTATAACTAAGTGGACTAGAGTTTGGAACGTCAAAAAACATCTATTTCAGATCAGCATATGATAAAGATGCTCGTGAATGTTAAAACAGCAATATAATTAATAGAATCAGGCGTTACTTTGCGGAAACCCATTATTAGATGGGAAAAATAAAATACAATTATTTTGCTTTAAATCTTAGCGGAAATTTAAAGCAAAATAATTGTATTTTTTTTCCCATCTAAAACAGCAATATTCATTGTATGGATCAATGAATATTGCTGTTTTAGATGGGTCACTGACAAATAGCAATGGATGAACCTAATATTTATTATTATTTTCAAGCCTTAATAGCAGAAACAGTGACAAAAAGAGATAGCAGTATGAATGTTAGTGGATGGAAGGGAAGAGCCCGACCAAGAAAGAAATGGATGAACTGCATGTCCATTCATTTCTTTCTTGGTCGGCAAGCAAGCATTATATGATTATGAAAGGAGTGGATGAGTCAGTGACGAGAGATAGGATTGTACCTATGGAAGAGAATAACATAGATACTGCGCTGACTCCAAATATAATGTTAACAGGGCAAGCAAATGAAGATGATGAATAGCGATTTAATGCTTTCCGAGAGATGTAATGAGTCCCGACACCTTTTATCAAACACAATTAGACTGTTTTAATTCTAATTACATCCATGTATCAATAGAGAGAAAAATTCTAGTTTTAAATCCACTTGTGTATTATAAAAGTCCCGACTTTCAAATGTAGGAGGTTTGAACAGAATTGGAGCACAGAATTTATGCCGTGTCCAATAGATAGTGGACAAAAATTGTGAAAAAATTGTCGAGTGACTCGTATTTTGAATATTCGGTGTCATCGGCAACTATTGTAGTGTGTGGCAGGAAAAAAAAAACTTTTTTGGCAGTCACTTCGGTGCAACCCTAAACTACAAAGGTAACACTTTTGTTAGCGACTGTACTTCGAACTGCTTCTTAAAGCAGCTGGTGATAAAGATACAGAAGCACAATAGAGACTTCATGCTTGTTACGAAAGGCAATTTATACTGATGTGTCATTCGTCTGGTTTGGAGTATCCTTCTTCTTTGTGAAGATGGACTTGCAAGTTTGGTAATATCATGGACAAAATTATTTATTTTTATAAATTGTACAATAATAGTATAATACTGCATAAACTGCAGTTAATTCTTACAAAATGCAAAATTTTCATTCATTATACATATAGGTACATAATCAATAAATAGGAAATCTTCCAGTGATGGCAATTGGAACTGCACCATTCAAAAACCATGTTTCCAGACACAATAGAGAATCAATTGTTATGAGACCGCCAGCAGCCTTATGATCCTTAATGGATTACATTTTTCATCTGTTTAAAAATTTCATTAAAGACCCAACTTGTTGCAATCATCGCCTTGCAAAGTTTATTTCGAACGAAACACTTACTGTAACAAAATTTATTTATCAGATAAGACCAAAGCACCTCCGATTTCACTTCTTTATCTCAAGATGTCGGTACACTCGGCCGCACGTCAAACTACCCCACTTTGACCTTGGGACCTCCTCTATTCCGTACGTAATAAAAGTTATTTTCGTAGTTCACATGGGTAACCTAACGTGCCGCCAGTACATCTGCGCAAACGCAGCGTATCAATGCGATTTGCCCGAAGATTTACGACGTACGGCTAAAAGCTGTGGTGTGACGCTGTCTCGCTCCAACTCGGGAAGGGGGAAAGAGACAGGTGGTTAAGCCTCGCCTATGCTAATAGTTTGAGGTCTCGAAAGTTTAAATTCCGTACTTTATGCGGTGCAGGTAAGTGTTCCCTCATTTTACCGGGAATGTTTGAGTCTAAGATAGTGGCAATGACTTTGCATACGATTCGAAGTTTGGTTTTAAATTTTACATGCTTTTAAAAGCATCGGTTGAAAGCACGCTGTTGAATTGGAACCTGTGGGTAAAAGTGGGACATGGGCATTTGAAATATTAAAGTTCCACTGGGCCCGAAACTTTATCGGTGTTATCACAAAAAAATTAGACCAGGATTAAATTAGGTCTAAATATTAGCCGACAACAGAGGAATGAATGACATATTCGTCGACATAACCTAATAGAGAAACGCATTTCTTATTGGCTAGCTAATAGCTTAGGCCTGGCTTTTAGCCGATACTAAGTTTTTCTAATAACGAGGTATTATAAGTGAAAAATAAAAAAATGCCAATATTTTTTTATCAAAAAGCACTTTTCTGTGGTATTTTTTTTGGTTTTAGTGCAATGGAGATTTTAAACAGAAGGTAGGTGTATTTCTTAATTAAGTTTTATTAAACCCTATGATTTTTTATGCTGAAGTCTTTTTTTAAACTAGCAAACCCCAACACAATCATTTGACAGTCTGCCTAACTTAAAATAATTCTTATGTTAATCACGCCTAGATTCAAAATGTAACCTCCACGATGTTGATGCATATTAACATTATCAGGATATTTAATATTTCCTATGGTTTTTTGCCATTCTGTTTTTGGTGAACATCAAGGCACAAGCGTGTTAATGAGAATAACAAAAAGCGTAACTAATGACTCCATACAGACAAATAGTAAAATCGTGTGTTACACACAATAGGTATCCTTCAATTGTTAGTTTTTTACGTCATTTAACTAATGATTCACGGTGTACATACCTACGTTTACATATTACCTAGTCTAAAATATTAGTCTTCTGCCGCACTAGTCTTCAATTAAATTTAATCTTCCATTAAGTCTCGTTATGTCATTTTCTTTGACAGTTAAATAGAAAAGGGTTAACTTACTTTAATTGACGTCTCTACGGCAGTTATGCAGGTACATAATATTTAGAATTACAAAACAAACAAATTAGAAAAATATTTTTTTTCAAAACCGTAAATTATTTTGATAATTTATGAACATATTCGTAATCATGAGTAAACATTTAACACATTAAACTTGCCATTAATTAATCAAACGTTAACTGCTCTGCTCTTGACTTATTTATAATGACTTGCATAATGTAATAAAAACGTGATAAAATGGAACTATCAGTAAAGTGTTTACAATAACCCAAGCCATTTTTTTTCAGTTTGATAGTCAATTAGTAAGTACATATTGTTTTTTCACTCAAGACATGTTACAAATTACAATACCAAAAATTACAGGACTAATTCATACAAGGGTGAGTGCCAAATGGGAATTTATGGGTTTGCAATTGGGAATATTTAGTTTGGGTAGTTAAAATAGCCTATGATCAGAAAGGAAAGACATATGCTGATGCTGACACCTAAGCTTGAATAAAAATACGACTTAGTAAGTTGGATGTACACAAATGGGTTGAGGCTTGAGATTAATATCCGTTAATTTAATTTATAGCAGAATTATTAGCAGTAAATTCTAACGATCAATCAAATGTCTCGAGCCTCTTTCGAAAGTTATCATCTAAAATTCATTTTCAAACAATTTTGGGCTGGGCCATTAAATTGATATTTTCATTCCAAATATATCCAGGCTCTATTCATACTCGTGAAATAGTTAGTCCTCTATTTGACCGGTAATGTCGTCGAATAAATCATAATAACAACCAATGCCGTCACTAAATATTAGGTACAATTGATTAAATCGTCTTTCTAGATAGCACGCATTAATAATTCAATATCGGTTTTAATGTCACAGGGGGGACATTAGTGTGTTGACGTAAATCAAGTTATGAAATTGTAAGCAATCGCATTTTAATGTTGTTTTTTAGCTTAGTTTATGTATTGAAATAAGTATGGGATCGCGTAACTTGATATAATATAAGATTATAAGAAATCTTAACTCTCAAACATTATAACATAGTAAATGTATTGAATTTGAAGACGGTGCACCCGAAAATGTCTGTCTGAACTCTTTTCTGTTTTGTGCACCACTTTGAAATTCACAGCATTATCGCACAATTACATTTAGGCGCATTTTCGCACGTCCAGATTAGCTGATCCGGATTTGTACAATGCCTATTATGTGAGTTGAAAGCCCACTTACACAAGCCTGGATTAGCTAATCCGGACTTACGCAAGTGGGCTTTCAACTCAGATAATAGGCCTGAAACAAATCCTGATGAACTAATCCAGACGTGCACAAGGGGGCCTTAATATACAAACGACTAGTGGTGCGACTTCGCCCGCATGAGTTGGAGTTTTCATATGAACTTTCATCCCCCATTTCACCCCCTATATATTTATATTTATTATTATTTTATCCAGGGTCTCGAAATGTCTCCATACCAGATTTCATCTCAATCGGTTCAGTGGTTTAAGCGTCAAGAGGTAACAGACAGACAGACAGACACACTTTCGCATTTATAATATTAGTATGGATGTAAAAAAGCCAAAACACTGCCACTGTACTTTCAATATTTAGATAAAACAGATATTAGATTACTTCCACATTTCACAAAGAACCTCCAAATGACTTTCCTTTTACCTTAGGTAGGTTACATAGTGCGCACTAAAAGATAAAATACTGCAAGAGCAGACACTAGGGCCGGTCGTCCGGTTTTTCACCCGGACGGTTTAGTTTTTCAATGTCTCGTCCGGTGAAAAATCGCGCTCGCCATGATAATATCTTAGGTCTTAGCTTTAGACATAGGAAAGACTTTCTCAAGGGTTTATCCCGAAAGAAGCAAAATTGATTTGGTAGAATTGTATTTTCTTAACTTTTAATTGTTTAATAGCATTTATTGAAGAGAAATTAGCATAACTGTTAAGTTAATAGGTAATTACTTACGTTACTTAAATGCTACTTGTAATTTTGAAGTTGCTTAGGATAAAAGTCCTATAAATAACTTTTAAGTTTGCTAACTTTAAATAAATAAGTAAATAAAAAACTACTTCTAAGTCAACAAATCTTTGAAGTAACTTTTAAGACTCCGTTGCAGACTTCCGTCCGACTCAATTTTGTAACCTAAAAAAAATTAACATAATCAAATTAAGCTTTTGTGACATCGGGCTACGAGTAAAGTAACTTAGTGCATCGGAGCCATAATAACTATCGTTGAAAATGTAAAATAATAGTTTATTTGCGTTCACTGTAGAAGACACTTTTTTTTTGTTTTGATATCTTTATATTTTGTTTTCTAGACTTATTTTAAGGAGTAAGTGACTTCCTTATGTTAAACTTATTTTTAAACATAAGTAGATCCCAGAAACTAGGACCTAGTTTCTGGGATCGAAAATAACTATTAGTGGAACAAAACCCAGACTTAACTAGTGAAGCTTAGTTATTATCTGTAACTTGCAGTTGAAGTCTGAACGTGCATCGGAGACGTTTCCTATCCTCTAGCTCATAAGACCCCAATTAAAAGTTTTGCTATTTTGGCACACGCTGTATAATGGTAGCAGTCTTGAAGCCGATAGACTTACATTTGCATTTCGTTAGCTGTGGTATTGTTGTTTTCAAACAAAAAATACCACATGACAAGGTTATGTCGGTTACCTATCTCGGCAATCTTGCTTCTTCCTTCTTTTTCAGACTCCTTTTTATTAACTTAGGCTTTAGTTACTTCTGCACAAATAGATTTGTATACAAAATCTGGAACGGTCATACCTTTGGGTTCAAAGCTATGCAAATAATATGGTTACTTGTTTTTGTGTTGTATGTTAATTAATAATAATAATAACTTAACAACCTTTTTTGGAGTAATTAGGTCGTTAACATAACTGGCAATTGAAAGGCGGGAGTCAAAATAATGTCAAGTCGAGAATCAATAATACCTACTCTGTAATTTTACCGAACAGCAGGCCTATTACTTGATTGATTTCAAATTGTAGTTATAGCTTTCAGAAGTAAAAAATATGATGTCCGGAAAGCAATGGTGGCTTTTAGAATAATGAGAAAATCATAATCCCAATCGTTTTCAAGTTAGCAGATGATTTAGTAGATATAATGACAGTTAGTAACATTTTTTTTCCTTTGGAATGAGTTTGCTCTTGACTCTTTACTAAATTGGACGTGGCGCAGAATAAGCGGGTAGAAAATCATTACATTTATTCATTTAGTTTATTCAACTAAAATTTTGTACAACAGGCGGATTTGGTGCTTAGTGGCATCCTCTACCAGTCATACATGTGGGCTAAGCAGAAATGAAAAGTGGGTGGTGCGACAGAGGTAAAAAAAAAAGCAAAAAAATCTATATGCAAAAATGTATTGCATTCGGGTGAATCAAGCACTCTTATGAGTATTTCCAACCGGTCCCGGTTCAAAATGTGCACTTTGTCATTTTGCCATCCCTATTACATTGCGCAGGTAGCAAAAGAAACAGGGACAGGAATGGTCGGACGTCGAACTGCTGAATCAGCTGACTGCAAGCAGCCATTTTGGATTTTTACTTTTTAACGCCATAGACAAACAGTTTGATTTCGACCGAAAAAGGTTTAATGAAAGTGCAATCAAGGGTAAATCAACGGACTATACAGATTACAGACGAGTTTTTGTTGACTAGAATTAAGATAGTAGCTGAGTTTGTTAAAAATCTTGAAGAGCAATAATGAAACGTGCAACAAATCACCAATTATTATTTATGAAAATACAAAAATGTTATGAAAAGTAAGCAGAAAATTGAGTTTTAGATTGGCGCCGAACTTTTAAGGGGAAAGTCACACGTGTACTCGCAAAAATATCGTTAATAAATCAATGTTGACGCCCGAAACCCGATAAAGCGCGCGAAAGCAAAACGATAAATTGGCAAAAAAACGCGGGCATCCAGAGAAATCACCGCGAGTATTACGCCGCGAAACTTTTTTAATAACGCTCGCGATTCAGTCTCAATCGAAAAATCCGTAACAAAAACCCTACACAGTAAGAAAAATGTATTAACATGTCAAGGGACTGGTCCAGGTACGCCATTTTTTATTGAATTGAACACCTATGCCCGAGAGAGAGGCGCGATTCCCTGCCTTTTCAAGCGAGGCAACTACCACAGCGAGCGAGATGGCACTACTGCATGCACTCGTCCTTGTCACACCTCAGCATTCGTAAGGACAAAGAATAAGTAGTAATAAAGACGTGACATTCCTGCAGATGGTTGATAAAACTTAATACTTGCCAGTTTGTTCGGGTTCTAGCTATTAAAAGGCAACGAATAGATACGTTGTTACACGGTCTTTAGTTCTCCAGCTTCATGAAAACATTAAAGGAAATTGTTCTCCCTGGCGAGGTCGTACATCGGCCCGTTGGTGGTATCAGGCCTTTTTACTTCTGCTATTATTGGCACGAAATAGGAGGAAAAGAAAATGGCAAACATTCAAAGTCTCAATTTAACTCCGTCCGGGTGTTGCGTTGTCTCCGATGGAGATACGATCCAAATAAACGGGCACAGTCATTTCGGACATACCTAATTTTTATTACGGTCGCCGTTTGAATTCCAGTTGAATGTTTTCAAATGACAAATGCCGCGATCCATCTGTTTCGACTTTCTGTTATTCCGCTCGAGCCAATTAGTGAGTGAGACATCCGATATCCCCATCTCAACGCAAAGGGACAAGTTTGGGCTCCAATTTTTACCTGATGTTATTACTAGCGTTGACAGTCGTATTATAAGGGACGAAAAAGTGTACGACACTCCAAATATCGCAATTTTATTATGCCCTGATGACTTATAATAGGATCTCATGAGTGGCGTTTAACATTTAAGAGGATTTACACGTGGGACTGGAAACCCCCTCTTATCCCACAAATTAAGTGAGAATCGAGAATAAAGGAAAAAAGGAAACCGTAAATTCTCGTTAATTACGATTTCACGGCTCCATAGAAATGATAGCATACTGAAAACGTAATTTAAAGACACACCATTTCTTATTTGACGACCCAAAGTTCTTGAATTAGACGCTAGAATAACCTTCAGGCCGATTTCGGAGTCATACGAAACTCGTAAAATCTTACCAAAGAGACGCTTGATTCACCGCCGCTCCCTAATCTTACAAAATGTAACGATGCTGTCGCCTTTATCGGTACATTACCCAGTATCTACGCAAATCCAGCCGAATTCTTGGAGGAAGACGCCGATATACAGCAAATTTTTGCTCTGGCGGAACCAACTGATGTTTTCATTCGGATGTTAGTAAGGGGGGACTCGTAAGCGGTGTTCCGTGAATCGATCGTTTGTTCAGCTGATTGCTAGATTAAAAAGCTTTTCGCTTTGTTATCTATCGGCATTATATCCATTGCAATTTACAAAATCCTCCCCGCCGACCCGGAGTTGATTGACAATACGACCACAAATGAGTTCTATAGTCTGGACGTGTATAATTTGGAAACAATTTCAATCTGCAGTAAGCTTTCGAGTTGAAATCCTAACGGCAACCGAAATTATTTCCGAGTCGTGCCCTAGAGACAATAAAATAGCTTTCTTATAACGATACTGCCTCAGGGCAGCCCTGGTGTTTCCTTACGCAGTGTAGACCCGACCTGCGGTGTAATAAAACAATGAATTGTTGCAGAACTTCCAAGATTACTGTACAAAGAAGGGTGTATTGTAAAAACATCTGCCAATGACGATAACGCGGCTTTAACCGAAGGTAATGCAGTTAAATATAGTTTAGACGACGTCGAAACAAATTCACACGTCGCTCGAAGGTGCGAACTGATTTAATGACCAGGTATAATGATGATAATCGCTTGTAATGTTCCCAGCAACTAGAGTGGGGATCATTAAAGGGATCTTGCTGTCGAGCTGAACGGTGAGTTGAAGAGGAAATAATTAGAAGCACTTGTGCTGATTAATGATAAGGACGTGACGTCAATATCTGACAATATTGAGCAAAGACTCAAAGTTGTGGAAAATTCCGTCTTTAATTGAAAAAGTATTGCGGCCTTCATCGATTTGAAGCCAAGCGAAAGCGCACCATCTTTGAAAACATGGAAGCTCGTTTCGCATTTAAAATATTAGTTCCGATAAAGAACACAATACTACCTCATTTACATATTCCCAGCAACATTTTTATTTGCAAACCAACAGAGTTAAATAATTCAACATGGTAATGGCATCGCAGCGAAATATTCAGCTGGTATTAATAATATATTGTCTGATTAAATTGTTGACAAGATCGACTCTGAAACTGCCGCGTGAAATGTTGTTTTTTATGGGTTTCTTTACAACTGTATGAAATGTTAAACATGATTTATGTACATTAGTAGAACATCAAACTATATTTTTGCTGCAATATCGCCTCTATTAAAACTGAATAAGAATTATTGCCAGAATATTTATTATGTATGATTTTGTTAAAAGGGTAACATGAAATACCTAAACTTGAAGAAATCTAAAGATATTAATTTGAAATAGATTGTATGATAGTGTCTCAATTACAGCGACGCAACGATACATTAATTACAATTGCATTCGTAGTGTACAAGTACAAGTGTAAAGATCGGTTTGAACATTTAATATTAAAATTTACTAACCTCTATAATTTTTTAAATAAAAATCTTTTTTCCAATTGCTTTCTAATTCGTTAGTTCATTGATTTTCATCATCACCATTATCCACTGCAAGACGTCCTCTGCTGAACATAGTTATCTGACTTACTCATTTTTTTAAACTGTAACATTTTTAGAATTCTTATATATTTCTTGCCTTATTCATACCTTGATTGTCTCCTACAACACTTTTTGGGTTGACTCAGTATGATAATGGTAACGAAAGATGTAGGTTAAAACATGCTGATAGGGTATTTTATTGTAGAAATCACTTTGAAAGTAGTCTAAAGATGCTTGAGATTTTTTAAATATCTTCATGGCTTAATAAATAGGTAGGAAAGCACTTTGTTCGCTTTGAATGACTATGGTGAGACCATCTTTACAATCATTTCTCGTCTAAGTGACGTTATTTAGTAGGTCCCTATTTCAAAGTAGTAAAAGATACTTTTGGACGATATTTATTTTGATGATTGTAAGTTTCAAGTTGTTGGTTTTGAGGCTACAGCCGTTACATCTTTTATGATACTTTTAACTGTAATGATTCCTAGCTCTGTTCTTTTAGTTCCTCAAATATATGTCGGCGTGGTGGTGCTCCGATCGTGCGAAACGTCAACTGTCAACTGTAGCTGTCATCTGTCTACGTCTATGGTGCCTTGCGAAACGTCAAGCTATGACATTGACAGCTGTCATCGCTTGGGATTGGTCTGTGCTTGGTTTAGAATGGCATTATATCGTGAGCCGCCATACTGAACGGACGCAAGCGCAGAACTCTCCACGTTTCGTATTGCAATCCGTTTACATCGGACTTCGGCTACCATTTGTGATCAATCTGTGAGTTTATTTCGAAGAAACATCACCCACACTACCCAAGATGGCAGACGAATATGAACCAAGTTCTCTTCTGATCCCGCTCGTTCCTCCGACATATATTTCAATTAATAAATTCATGTGTCATTCATTCATTCATAAAGTCATTTAACTGTTCTAACTTTTTAATAGATCTATTTTGATGACTTTCTTTTGTCTGTGACCTAGTCATAGCTTTGACATTTGGATTGAAGTAATTAGGCCTAATTAGGAACTTTAACTACTTAATCGAACATTATTATTTATATCTTTATTGATATAAGCCCGCGCTTCTTTGGCCTAAGCCTAAGCTTAGGTTGTCAAACAACTATTTTTAACATTATTAATTCCAGGCTGTCTTTCTTTGGCATTTACATTTTCATTATAAGTAAAGTTTTAACCCCAATAGTTCTTTTTTCACTTTAGTAGCAATAAGTTATATCCTTTTGAAGCTCATAATCCTAGCAACACTGAGGTTTTCTTCAACTATCTAAATAGATATTAAATCTTGGGTCACTTTTCTGTCACCTAGATCTCTTCAAAAGAGAACAGTACTGATCCATCGATCTCGTTTCATAGTTATCAATTCAGTTTCGAGCACAAAAGTTGTTCCAATTTCAGAGTGCTTTTCCTCGTTTGGTCACGATCTGTCATGGTTAACTTTAACTTTAGGTTCGGTTGCACCAAAATAGTTACCAAAGTTGCTATTAGTGGAACTGCCTCGATGGTCAAATGGTTTTCTCCAAGAGATCCCAGGTTCGAATCCTTTGTCAGACCGATGTTTGTTTATGGGGTTTTCGGTCCTGGAATAATTTAAAAACAGCTCGTTGGTAGTGTTAACACCCCCATGCCTCGGAAAGGTGTTCCTGCGCCTGATGTCTCTCCGGTCATGTCGGATTGCCGTCTTACCAAACTTTGGCGGGTGAAGGTACAGAGAGAGCACCTGTGTATTGCGCACATATTTGCTCACTATAATATCTCCCTCACAGTTGGCTAATATCGTTTGCGATTGGTCGCCGTAGTCGAAATTCGGCTAGGACATTATTATTAGTAAAAACTTGGTCGCCGTGGTCTGAATTCGGCTAGGAAGACGTTATTATTAGAAGAAACTTTAGCAAACTCTTAAAAAAAAATTGGATAATATATTAGTTATGAAAATTAAATTCACTGACATCAATCATTGAATTAATAATAACTTTAGATGATGTAATTGAGCCTCAGTCAATCAATAGTGTGGTTGTATAATTCACAAATTTTCTTCCCCGCTTTTGAGGTCAAATCTTCACCGCACCAATACTGTGACATTATTTAAATTGATTTTTCTACACCAGTATACACATCGTTAGCCAATCCAATGACATTTTAAATATTTTTTGTGACTCGCTATTCGAAGCGCCGAAACTAAAACATGGCCAACGTCAACTCCTGCGCATGTTGTCATCAATTAGAGTTGCACAGACTCATGTAACTGTTACTTTGTCACCGTACATGTCACAATGGGATGTCAAATTTAATTAATCCCTACAAGATAAAGGCAAAACAACAGCCCGTATCATAACAGGCGTAAAGGTCAATTTTGAATGAGCAAATGTCTGGTCGACTAACGGTAAGAAGCGGTCCAGTATTTTTTTACTGTTAAATGTCGAAGATAAATAGATGGTTTATTTAGATACTTGGTACAGTTTCGGGACTGATGTAAGCAAACTTTGAGATATTATAGTGATTTCTGATTAATTAGGCAGTAGGTCATTTTTGACGTTGAATGGTTAGTCCCTGGTTTCGATCATCATAGATAAAGAATCAGAGACAACCAGGAAAATTATTGGACACTTTCAAATTATAAATATATTTTTTATAACTTATTCATGGCAAGGATGGAAAAAAAACTTAAGAAGAAAGTATCACAAAATGTAATTCAAGAAACAGAGATAAGACAAAGTAAGAATCCTGAATTCCCCGTTCAGAGTACTAATCCTATTTTAACAAAAAGTAATGTGCCTACTTAAAAAGTTTGCCGTCTATAAAACAGTCTAATCTAGATCTTATGTGCCCTTAAGACCTTATCACAAATTTAATTTAAGAGCAGAGACTAAGTAACTATAACTCTTTTAAACGTTAAAAGACTAACGTCTCAATTAAAAAGGCTTGATTCTGCGTTCATAAAATTTCCAATGACAATTTTTTAGTTTTACACTTTTATACGCTTTGACGTTCAATACCGTGACCTAAAAAAAATATTTTACGAGTATTCCAGTTTGCGATATACAACTGTAATCAGTCGCAATTATCGTAAGATAATCAACACTTTGACATTAATGACTTGTTGCAAGATTGACATCTGTCACAGTGAATGAATGTCATGTTTTGTTATCACGATTCTTCATTGTGCGTCTAAAGCTCAGTATTTTTAAGTAAATGTCTTTTTCAAATTGCTGACAGCAAAATTAAGTTACGTAATTACTCATAAATGTACTTTCAACTTAGTGTGTGTTGTTACTCTTAAGCAGAGTGAAACAGTATGTATGCGACAAAATGACTGGTCTAAAAATAAAATAAATGTAGCTTCCACACCTAATACGATTAAAACGAAATCGACGAAATAAATCTTTAAAAATGTCTGGAAACTCCGTGGTCGCAGCCGCCGACATACGACCCGAAAACGGCGTCATAAATTAAAAGTAAAACTACAAATCAAAATTGGAACACACCCGAGAAACGCCACACGGGTGGAAATGGCGGCGCATCTGTACCATAGAGCATAGAGTCACGATTAGGGAGACAATCACAGTAGACGAGTCCCGGGAATTTCACACACGCTCCCGGATATTGTAAAACGGGACGTGAATGACAATTAGTTGAATAATATTTTATGTCAAATAAAACGAAATACTTTCAAATTGTTGCAGTGGTATGAAGGTACTTAGTTACAGCAAAAAGGAATCTTCTTATAATCCTGCTCAGTAAGAAACCAAGATCTGCATAAATCCTGCGAAGTAAGAAATTAAGATCTGCAACGATTGTTGAAAGCAGCCACTAGCAGTTATTACAATTAGCTTACATGTTCGATTAAAGGCATTTTTTAGTATAATTGCAGCAATTAGAAATTGCTTTGGTAGAAATTAAGAAAGAAATAATTTAAATATATGTGTACTTAATTTATTATCAAACGACTCAATAACTTGCGACATCTCTTTTCTCGAGGGCTTGCAGAGTTTTCATAGTGATCTCAAATGAGCGCCAATCAATCAATAATAAATAAAGTAATTTTATATAACATTCGATCTTGAATATTCCCGAAATTCTGTTATCCCTGCAAGATCCTGGGACGGCGTCCCCGCAATGTTCCGTAGTCAATTAACTGACGGCACTCGATGCAGCACAATCGACACATGTCCACATCTGTTCGAGTGCCGTGTCACGCACGTTTCCGGGCACATTTAGTGATTTTTTACCCGCCAAATTACCCAATGCATGTTCACTGTTCAGCCGCTAAACGACACGTGCGCGGTTAGGTCCTTAGGGTGAAAGTTTTTTTTTTAAATTATGTGACATAGAAGAATAACTATAGATTTAGGATTTTGCTTTATGCCGTATCGTATGGTATGTATAGTATACCTACATAAGGTTATTAGATTCCTACCTAAAGGAGGTACAGTTGAGGGTTGGTTATTGGTGTCGGTCCGAGTAACCATTCATCATGCTCGTTCACCATGTTCTTTCAAACAATACGCAGCAACAACCCAACAACATCTGCAGTGCAATTCTCTAAAACATTCTGTCAAAACTCACTGCGGATTGTGAGCTTAATCACCGAACTCGATTCTTGCTTTGATAGGTAGGTTAGGGGTAGTTTTACCCATTTTTACCAAACACTGTATCTCAAATTTTGGTAAATTAATCAAGTAGACTCCAAAACGATTCAGGCATCAATCGCTAAATCTCAATTCGAAATGAAACTCAACTTACTGTGAAAATCAGCGAGGTGTGGGCGTTAATAGAGCAATATAAAATAAATTCAATCGTAAAAACAAAAACTAAACTATTTCAATCGAATTATAATGATTACTTGCAATTTGTTTTACATTGAAATTCCTTTTCCCACTATGTTCCCACTTACTATGAAGCAGTAACAAAGCTAATAAGCAGTAAATAACTTCCCAGAAACCTCAAATAAACCTATTCTACGTCGATGTTATTTTAATACTTATTATTATTCAAAATCCACGCGTTTATCGCACACACGACCGCTATCAATATCGCCTTTACTGCTCGGTTTACGACTAAATCAACGGTTTCATCTTGTAAATGTAACCCTTAAGTCGCCCATAAAATTATGCGATCCATTCAAAGTTGGCGTTGCAATAAAAGAGAAGATACAGATCTTACAGTTTGAGTTTGGAACCCGCGTCGTTAACTACGCAAATCAGTTTTTTAAGCTAATTAATCGCAAATCTTTACTTTGCTGGCGTCTCTCGTTTTATGTCGTTGCCTCACTTCACTCGAAAAGATGAGCACTGAAATGATGATAGTTCGCAATAAGAATAATAAAGTTTATTTCTCCTCGTTCACTCAGACCATCAAATTTAATTTGATACGTTTTATCGAGTTGGCAAAAAAAATAGATTTGACAACATTATTTGGTTTTACGATATCTCCTACATGGGCTGAATAACATTAGATTCCTTTACCTCATGTCATTTTGCGAAAAGAGAAAAAACAATTGACCATAGACCGTTTACGTCAAATTAGGAGTCTTGTCGTCGTTTGTTTGTGTTTTGCTTTTGAATACACGAAAACACAAAAAAACAGTGCCTATTTTTGTTTAATTTCAACCAAAAGTGCAGTTTCCGCAAATGCGGCTCAAATAGGATTGTTAACATAAATTAGTATTCCAATCTTAATGATTATTGCTCGCCTGAAATCGTTTGAACAAAGTGCGGCATGATATTGTTCTCTGAAATAAATAGTAAAGATTCACTAAATGTAAGACTTGTACAATTTATTCTGTGATGTAAGCTTGCATTGGATCTTTTGTTTTGGACCTAGTAGCGCCATCTATTTGCTACCGCGGGAGGGTGAGAGAGCTTTGAGCTTTTGATTTGAGTTCAAGACGTGTTTCTACGTTTGCGAAATGTAATGTTTCAAGATAGGAAAATATATCCATGTTACTTGAAGCGTGAGCAGTGTTTGAATAGTGGTTTCACTCATTGTTTTGGTTAGAAACTTTCACGATCACTAAAGCCAATTGTTTGACTGTGTAACGCTGTTATTCTTGAATAGACTGTTGGAGGGAATTCCACGTTGACCGTTCCAAAAAGCACAAAAGACTTAAGATCGTGTCGCAAAATCTGCCGTGAAGACGCTTCGCTGGAATCTTATGATCGAATCGCGTTGCAATATCGCGGCATTAAAAATGCTAAAATGCCTCAGGCGGCCTACCATTACCGTTACATCCAACCGCCTAATTAATGCTCTCGCCCACTCGCACCTCGAAGGAACTCGAACCCGTTTTGAAACCCTGGAGTGTTTACAGTGCACGCCGCGCATCTACAATGCAAATCCTCAAACACCATATCCACTATTCAATACGACTTGCACCGCGCTGATACCACCTACGAATACGAAAGCGAATCGAGACTATCGATTTAACTCCACACGAGGGCCGTAGAAAGAATTCCTTACAACAATGAACCGGTGTAACAATAAATACCTTAATGATATCCCGAGATCGGAGAGAAAAGGCGTCCGGCGGCAGGCAGAACCCGTCCCACACTTTTCAAGAGAAATCCACTATAGCATCTCGTGCAGGTAACATCACAACATGGGATAGCACAATCTGATTCACAACACTGATGGGAATCCACAGCACTGGTTTGGTTTTGGTACAAAATATGTTTTTTCGTAACACAACGCGACGCGGCGACTCCCTCCGTGGGACAACCGTTGCGCGCGGCAGCCGGGCACTCACTGAACTGGTTTGCCGGGGGCGAGGGGCGGAGGGCCACGGGTGCGTTTGGTTCGGTTTTATGAAAATATTTCGTGAGTAATGCACATGTTATGTTCGAGTGCGTCGGCCTAGAACGGCCTCGGATCTTTGATTGAAGTGCAGTGGATAGATTAAGATAGTAGATCTGTGATCTACGGTCACACCGCCTAGATGTGAGGTCTTAGGTCTTTGTCTCATGCCCACGCTTGCGAAGCTCACCGGGCGGCTGCGGCTAGGCTGCATTTCTATCTATAATCAAATTTACAACGTATTGCTACTCGTTTGGTATAATGTTCGTATTATGCCTTCATTACTGTTGCTTATAAAGGATATTTATCGATAAAGCTTTTGTACTGCCTACGTTTATTCTATGTTCAGACAATCTTAATAAGAATCTCAGAATATCTTTAGATTTTCAAAATAAAAACTGACCTTTGGATTTATATGAAATACTAAGTAAACTACTCCAAAACAGATAGAATAAAGACAGCCATATATTTACTGATGAAAGCTTTCACCAATAAAGTTCATAGTCTAATGACATCTAATTAAAAAGATATTGGCGATAAAAATATAACAAAAGCCAAAAATACCACAATCACGGAAGAAATCTGGCAAATGCATTTTTCCTTACCAACATAAAAAAATATATTTTTACCTTTAACAAACTTATTTCTACAGCAAGTGGCCAGAGTCTCCTTTTAAGTATAAAGATACTTGTGCCAGGAGCCTAACATACATATTACATTAAATGCAGACTCAACCCCGAAAGTCAAAAGCAAATTATGTATCTGGTGCCACGTTATAGGCTTAAAAGCTAAAAGACATTAATATGCTGTTAATAAGCGAAATTATAAAACCTCATTTGGTTTTTTAGCTCCCATTTAGCTTTAAAAAGCTTTGAGCAAGAGATGTAAGGATCTGAACCAAATGAAAGCTTTATTTTATTTAAACTTTATTGCACTGTAAGTTGTACAATTGGCGGACTTAATGCCTTAGGGCATTCTCTACCAGTCAACCGCTTGGAGATGCAGAAAGTTGAATCAGTGGCGGAACATTTGCAATTGAAAGCTTGTAATAGGAGCTTAAAAAAGATAAAGTAAAAGAAGCACGGTTATAGATAGATACTCTTTATTGCACACCACACACAGTATACATTTACATACTTAAATGCTCATAGGGAATAGTACAATTTAGGCGGTCTTATGCCTTGCAGTTGCAGCGATGAAGCAAGTAACTGTACCTAAATGATACAATTTTAATACACACAAGAATAAGGGGAATACGTTCTTCAACATTTGCAAATAACAAGTTGAAATGACCTCAGCTCAACTTTCACTCTAATCAATTAGAAGTACCAACGTATTTTGGCGAAGAAAACTTCAGAAAGCTTTCTGAGAAACAACGAACTTGGTAAATAAACAAGCATATAAAGCTCTGTACATACGAAAGCTCGTGTATTAGCAATGCTTTGTGCTCTGCTAATAGTGCTTGCAAAGTTGCAATGTTTCTGTTGGCATTCAGATAGCTTCGTTAATTTTCGTTATTAATAACATGAGCTTGTTGATATTGTTAATGTTATTGGCAACATTGGAATATGCAAAGACAAGGATTGTCTTATTAACTTTGCAAAGACTGACGACTAAGGTTTTATGGCAATTTAATGTGATCTGAAACAACCTTTCAACTCTTGGGAATGAGAACTCATATTGTAACTATAAGGGGGTCCTGCACGAAATTGAGAAAATTAACGTATTTCTTAATCACTTGTACGATGAGCTGAATTAGTTAAATACATTAAAACAACTTTTTTAAGTTAGCCTAATCAATGCACTAGGTCCTGGTCTTATTGAAATAAAAAAAAAACTATGATATAATAAACATGACTTGTAGCTAATGATATCTAAGACCATTTTTTTTTCGAAAACTTGGTGATTTTTACGTATGAAACAATAATTTGTACATAAAAATGATTGTATTAATATTCCGCAGGTCCCCATCTTTTTAATATACACGAATAAAATTCTGATTCACACGATTCTGTTTGAAGATCGTTTAGACTTACTCGACTTGCTTCGCGCTGTACCCCCTTATAGATTATTATTAATATTAAAATTGAATACACAAAGCATTTACGATACATCATTTGGTGGACTTTTTAGCATCATAGACATGAAACTAATCAGCAAATAAATTTTCAAGTCCCCGGGCAGTGTTATTCCAATCACAGTTTGTCTTTCATGCATAAACTGTATTCATATTACTTTCTTAGTTACAAATTACCTTGAAAGTCATAAAATAAGATTTATACGCTTTTGCAACGATTGTTTATATCCACATAAGCTAATACATTACACATAGCTCGATATGTACACAATACACGTCGACATAGTAAGATCCGATCATAAAAAAATATAATATTTAACGCAGGAAGGATAAAGATAGCCAAACTTAAAGAAATAATAAGTAAAACGAGATATTGGTATTTTCTAGTAGTATTACCCGAGTGTGTCAGTGACTGATGATGATGTCCTCCTGGCCGAATTTCGACTACGGCGGCCTATCGCAACAGAGATCAGCCAACTGCGCGGGACATATTATAGTGCACAAGTGTGTGCGCAATACACAGGTGCACTCTCTGTTCCTTCACTCTCATAATTTGGTGAGACGGCAGTCCGACATGACCGTAGAGAGATCAGGCGCAGGACCAACGGCTTAACGTGCTTTCCGAGGCACGGGAGTGTTAACACCACCAACTTCCTGACTCCGGAGCTGTGTCTGAGTAATTTCAAGACAGAAAAACCCAAACACTCTCGGCCCGACCCGGGATTCGAACCCGGGACCAGTACCCAGCGTGCTGACCACTAGACCAACGAGGCAGTCAGTGACTACAAGGACAATGGAGACAAACAGTTATTAATGTTAACTTCTAAATGGTTTTAGCAAAACTAAAACTATTGTAGTTGTTTTTACAACCATTATTTTTTTTCTGCCAGGCTTAACTCCCTTGTTCGATGGATAAAAGTCATCGAATAAGAAGTATGCACGCTAGAATGGCGAAAATATTATATGAATATAAAATATACTAGGTACAATATCTGATCCCAATTAGGAAGAGGTGCAGAAAATGAATAGTCTTGAGCCTGTTATATATTTTATGTTACTTATAAAATTACATTAAAATGACAAAAGCGATAGTGAAAACAAAGGCTGTAACCCACTTCTTGAAAGCGCGAATGTACTGTCCACAATCCCGTTATGTCGATATTTAGCACTCACTCGCCATGTTCCAATACAGGCTCATAAGCCCCGGATTAAGTCGGCACTTCCAAACGTTAATTTAAAAGCGGGGTGAGAGGGAACGTAGAAATTTTACGATATTAATAAACCTCTATTAGCAGACAAGACGGTGTACCGCAGCAATTCAGAATTACGGGGCAGCGAGCAGTGTTAGCCCGACATTTTAAATTGATAGGTTAAAAATACAAAGTTTAAAACGCGGGACCTTACGGATCAACTCAAATGGATGGTCCGAGTGTAACTGCATAACGCACTCTGTTCGGACAATAGCTAATGGATCTAAAAAAAAAACGCACTCCTTTTATTGATTCAGGATTAATGAACAAAAAGTTCTAGCTTTCATAATGATACGGAATTAGAGCACACGGAAAATGTAAATCAGCGATGAAATCATCATCATCATTCTAGTGTTATACCGGTTGTGCACTCACACGCGAGGGCCTAAGGTCCGCTTAGGACCATTATCCAGAATATGGCAGATCAGGTAACAATGCTACCATCAGATCTCCGTGACCCTTTTAACAGGGGAACCTGACCAGTTGGTATCATTGTAACACATTCAGTCACCTGAATGTGCAGATTTCCGCACGATGTTTTCCCTCACCGCAAGCGAATTGGTTAGTGAAACGACTAATGTACATAACTTAGAAAAAGTCATTGGTACATGGTGGCACGTGGGATCGAACCGGTACCTCCCGCGTGGAAGGCGACCGGCTAGCCTCTACGCCACCGACACATCGCACAAATCAGCGATGAAATGTTTTGCTCAAAAATACCGTACGTTTTTCAATATTCCGATAACATTAACAGCTTTATTACAGAGCATTGAAGGCAACGGTGAATGTTTATGGAAATGTGTCTGCCAAAATCTTATTTGCGATTCAGATAAACCGACAGGCATCCTAAGTTCTCCAAAAATGATAAAAGGTTGGGGGTTGACCGAGCCTAATTTCAAAGGATACCAAATACCTCGCGACTGCTTTGAAGTGATCTGAGGTCATACTTGGCTTCATTCAACAGCGTAGGTAAAGAAGGATAGAAGGGTAATACCAAATTACCAACGCGACAGTTGCGCAGTAATAATAATAATGTCATCCTAGCTGAGTTTCGGCTACAGCGGCCTGTCTCAACAGAGATTAGTCAACAGCGCGGGAGATATTATAGTGCACAAGTGTGTGCTCAATACACAGGTGCACTCTCTGTTCCTTCACTTTCATAATTCGGTGAGACGGCAGTCCGACATGACCGTAGAGAGATCAGGCGCAGGACCAACGGCTTAACGTGCTTTCCGAGGCACGGGGGTGTTAACACCACCAACTTCCTGAATCCGGAGCTGTGTCTGTGTTATTTCAAGGCAGAAAAAAACCAAACACTCTCGGCCCGACCTGGGATTCGAACCCGGGACCTCGTGGATAGTACCCAGCGTGCTCACCACTAGATTAACGAGGCAGTAGTGATAAGTCGCCCATGACTGAATCTATCATACTCGAACTAAGTACCAATCATAGCGCTTCTGGAGTGGATGTAATTTGCGATTACACTATAATTACATAGACAGTATCATGGTGTCCTGTTGCGCTATATAGCCTCCCGTTTTGGCGACACATGTATACTTACCTATTTAAAATCAAATAAAAAAGGAGAGCGATGAAATTGAATCCCTTCTTACCTTTTTTCTCTGATCTGTGCTTCAGACAATAGATACTTCTTATCCTCAAATACCGAAATGACCTACCTTCTGAAACAGGATAGGAAATCGGCTGAGCCCCACAAATTCTTCCATCCGCAATACGCTGACAAAATCTTCGTCGTCAAAGGGAGTATTTCTATAAAAACGCATTTTCAGAATTGCGGTGGCCTTTGAAGTTAATCCTAGGATTTGGGTTCGACGTTTCAGGAGATTCCATTCTGCGTTCGCTCAGTGTGTTTATATGTAAATGTATGTTTACCGTGCACATTTTGAGCATACTTTGGGGCCAGAGTAATTTGAGCTCTCCTGTTTGACTGATTTCGTTCGGTCCGTTGGAAGATCGAAGGTCAGTTTTGATTGGTAGTGTAGCGATGCTAGCGCCGCCAAGCGAGGGGGTAAGTGATTATACGAGTGACTCCCTGCGAATCCTGCTTCTGCTATGCGTCAAGTGGTCCGTCAAAAACTCGGGTTGGATGTAATGATTGGATGTATGTCTGTGATGGCGCTATTTATCTAAGTTATACAAATATTAATCGAAATCATTAAACATAAAACAAAAAAAATATTGTAATATTATGTGTAGAGACATTTAGTGAAAGTATTTACGTTAAAAATTAGAAAGTTTTAAATTGCAGTTAAAATAAATTTTTATAAAAAAACCTCTTGATGATCACTAAATTGCTAAAAAACGACCTCTAAGTACGCGTGAATCAAAAACATGCTAAACATAAACATATAACATATTGTTATATATTGACTGCCTCGTTGGTCTAGTGGTCAGCACGCTGGGTACTATCCACAAGGTCCCGGGTTCGAATCCCGGGTCGGGCCGAGAGTGTTTGGGTTTTTCTGTTTTGAAATTACACAGACACAGCTCCGGAGTCAGGAAGTTGGTGGTGTTAACACCCCCGTGCCTCGGAAAGCACGTTAAGCCGTTGGTCCTGCGCCTGATCTCTCTACGGTCATGTCGGACTGCCGTCTCACCGAATTATGAGAGTGAAGGAACAGAGAGTGCACCTGTGTATTGCGCACACACTTGCGCACTATAATATGTCCTGCGCAGTTGGCTAATCTCTGTTGAGATAGGCCGCCGTAGTCGAAATCGGCTAGGAGGACATCATCATCATAACATATTAAACGCTAGAACCAACCTTTTTCTTAAATAAGAATCTACCTGACTTAGATTGGTGAACGCCATCTAGCGGATTTTTAAGTACTGATTTTTGACATTTAGAAAATCCCTCATTGGCTTACTTATTTGAAGCTCGTTGCGATTCGTTATTGGACGCCGGTCACGACAGGTAAATTAAGACTCAAAATAGGTATGTATGCCACTATTAAAGAATATGTAATACCTGCCTTACCTACAACCTTACAGAATTTCGAAGTTATTTCGAAAACAAGTCAAAACACAAAAGTATTTTAAGAGTGTGCTTAACGCAAAAGTAATTAATAAATTTTCGTCAATCCCAGTCTAAAAATTAATACTCTTTTTTATTTCCGTATAGTCTTTCGGATCTAAACGTTGTTTTTATTGAAATTAATAAAACATGGCGATGTTTTTACTGCCGGGGTTTCGTAATAAAACGAATATCATTTTCAGGATTGCATGTTTTTCAAAGAAGGGGTTCTGACTTTTTCAACTTAAATCATGAGATTTTGGTATTAATTTATTAGTCGTTGATAATGCACGTTATGTACTATTAAATAAACGCAATAAGTATAACAAGGTAGGATACCAAAGGAAATTATAAAAGTTAAGAAATTTATTTTTGAATCGAGACTCAAAACTTGTTCTGTGTTTAGAAAGAAAGGAAGAATAAAAAAATATTCGGCGATCAATATCGAAGTTACATACAGGGGCACATTCAATGTGAGGATGAGCGCGACCCAAGGAAAAGGCAGCATTAGTTGTGTGTGGCAGCTGGGGGAAAACACACGACACTGGTTTCCAAGGGAAGCCTAGAGTAATCAATAATTATAACAGCAAGAATAGCATGAAAACCGGCCAAGTGCGAGTCGGACTCGCGCGCGAAGGGTTCCGTACCATTAACGTAGACAGTATAGGCAAAAAAAGTATATATTTTTATTTTATTTATAATTTCAAAAGTATTTATTACAGGATACCCGAAACAATTTTAAATAAGAGTTTTCGCGCCTGTTTCTTTACGTGAGTGATTTGTAGTTTATAGGTACAAGACTTTAGAAATTACAGGGGGGGGGGGACACCGTGTAAACGACTTTGGCGGGATATTCTGCTGTGACAGACTAGGACGGACGGACTGAACGATCTTATAAGGGTTCCTTGTCTGACTACGGAACCCTCAAAACTACTTTTTGAAAATAACATCAATAAAATGAAGTAAGTACAGCGGCATCACGTCAGGTTACCCATTTGAACCACGAAAACAGTTTTTATTTCGTAGGGAATAGAAGCGGTCTAAGGTCTGATGTGCAGTTGTGTCTGTAAGGCAAGTGCCTTACAGACACCTCTCCATCAATCCGATTGACTGACTTGATTGACTGATTGATTGATTGGTCACTTGACCAACCTTACTGTCAGATGTTACTGATCAATCCGCCCTAGGGCCTCTGACTAAGCTTAACGACTAATATCAACAGATAATAACCGGGACCAACTGCTTAACGTGCCTTCCGAAACACAGAGATGCTTGTCATGGACTTCACTTAAATGGTCGAAATGGTTACCCATCCAGTCACGACCGACCTTAAAATATGAAACATAATTAGGTTTAAAAAACCTTATTACTAAGGCCTGACTTAGTTGTCTATTATTTATTAGGTAGTAGGTATTAAATTAAATCAAATTTCACTTACAAAAATTAATCGACTGTGTCATTCGTTTAATTTCGTAAAAACTTGCAAAATAATTGCTTAAGTTATAAAAATATAATAAGTTAAGCTGATTTCATCTTAACTGATGGTTAAATATTTGTAAAAATATTTCCATTGGATACATGCGGGTACATTCCCCAAGTATTGATGAAATCGAACGCCGGCTCACTGGCGTAGCAAGCACTTGTAAAAATTCGTCGACTGACTAACGTCCTCCGTAGCTTAGTTGGTAAGAGCACTCGCCCGGATAGCGAATGGACGTGGGTTCGAGTCCCACCGGATGACACAGTCGATTAATTTTTGTAAGTGAAATTTGATTTAATTTCGTAAAAACTTGCAAAATAATTGCTTAAGTTATAAAAATATAATAGTAGGTATTATTGAAATCAATAATTACATTCTAAGGTGTGGACACCGCAATCAAAGCTGGCCATTAAATTTAAATGTTTACCATTATTTTAATAATGCCGTGAAATAGTAAATGTTCTGCATAAATTTATCAAGTTATTATTATCTATCATAGCTATGATTCATTGTCTCGCAAAGTTTACCACAGAGTTGAGATGTTGTAATCGCATTCGAGCAAGTTTTACTAAAATTAGATTATTAACTTGTTAGATTTTAGGATAAGGTAATTTTCATTTGAATATTATTTGACAAAAGAAGTAATTTATCTAATTATTATTTCAAGTATTAAAGATGCCATTTAAAAGATGGTGGGTAGTTAGGTTCAATTGAAACCATAAAAGCCAGAGCCATATTTTTAGGTATTATAATTCGAAACATTTTAGTAAAAGCTATACTCATGTTTTTCATAGAAACTTTTTACCTGTGACTTCACAATTTTCAGCAGACACGCGTTAATGACAAATGTCAGCATACTGAAATAGGGCGTCGGTGCTATATTATTTTTCACATAAAAAACGGAATCCATCAAATTGATACAGTTTATTCATAAGTACCATTATTAACCTTAATTGGTTCTCGTATATGTATATTTTGTTGGTAAGTTGGTAACTACAATGCCACCATGAGTACAAATATTCTATCATTAATAATAATAATAATGTCCTCCTAGCCGAATTTCGACTACGGCAGCCTATCGCAACAGAGATTAGCCAACTGCGCGGGACATATTATAGTGCAAAAGTGTGTGCGCAATACACAGGTGCACTCTCTGTTCCTTCACTCTCATAATTCGGTGAGGCGGCAGTCCGACATGACCGTAGAGAGATCAGGCGCAGGACCAACGGCTTAACGTGCTTTCCGAGGCACGGGGGTGTTAACACCACCAACTTCCTGACTCCGGAGCTGTGTCTGAGTAATATCAAGACAGAAAAACTCAAACACTCTCGGCCCGACCCGGGATTCGAACCCGGGACCTCGTGGATAGTACCCAGCGTGCTGACCACTAGACCAACGAGGCAGTCAAATCATATTTAATAATGTCTATCATTAATACTTACGCACTAAAGTTTGTTGCTCGCAGCGATAAATTAATAAAATGTCAACTATTAAAGTGCAATTTACTAAACTGTCACCTGTCATTCAATGCCAATTAAGCAGCAACTCAGTTACGTAAGTTACTATATCTAAAGTCTAGCCAGTTGGTGTACTTGGGCCCTAAGAATTGTGTTTCAAAACATAGGCCTAGTGATTTTAGTGTATCGATAAACTTTTTTCGAAACTTAATTAAAAAGTGTTCTAGCATTTTAAGGTTAAGTAGAGAATACCTCACTTTAATAAGGAAACTGATTTTTAGGGTTCCGTAGTCCTGACAAGGAACACGTATAGTTTCGATATAGTTATCCAGGGCCCTGTTTAATAAACATTACAAATTGTAAATTGTAATTGTAAATTACAGGCTACAATTCTACAAGTTTCTGTTTAATAAAGAATACAACTTACAAATTTACCATGGTGGGAAATCTACAAAATTGTAGAATTGTACCTACAATTTTACAAGTTTCTGTTCAATAAACTTTTTCTCTCTACAGGTGACAATTTACATATTTGTAGGGAAAACGGTTTTATTGAACGCATAATTGTAGTTACAAGTTTACATATTTTGTAAATTGTATTACAATTCCGACAGGTAGACTCGCCTTGTGTCAGAACTTTACAATTCAAGAACTTTACAATGATTTTAACTGTTCAGCAATGTCTTTCCACTTTTTTATTTTTATAACGTGAGTAAGCGTTTCACTAAACCTACCGAATAAAATATCCTTATTCTCATATATTAGAGACAATCAATATTTTGTTACTATGCTCCATGACTTTTGTTACGAATCAAACAAAGAAGAAAGTACTTTATAAAGCAATTATGCTAATAAATATTTATGAATCCACCCTCGTTATTAAAAAAAAAAATTGTCAACAAAATCTAACATTTTATGTAATTGTAACTTACAATTACAAATTTGTAACTACAATTGTGTCATCGAATTCTACAGGCGTTTTCTACATATGTAAACGTTTATTAAACAGCATTTATAATTACAATATTTGTAAGGTTTTTACTTGTAGATCTTTTACATACTTGTAAGGTTTATTAAACAGCACTTGTCATAAAACTTAACAAATATGTAAGTTATTTACAAAATTGTCGGATTGTAATGTTTATTAAACAGGGCCCAGGTAGTGGATGACGTAACTTTGAATGTAATTATTTCAATCAGTTTGGTTGCTAAAGTTGGCCATTCATGGCCAGTTACACTAATTAGTCGGTCTGAGGTGCGACCAAAATTTTACGTTGTCAATATCGGTGATAAAAATCTAGGCTATAGGCATAATAAGTACTAAAAAAGTAACAACGTAATTTTTTTTTCCACAATTGCCCATATTTAACCGGTTCTAAGACTTTCTCGCCCATTTTATCCACTAAATTAAAAAAACTAAAAGTCCCCTTCGTGTGAGGAATTGCCCACGTTCTAGCAGCACTGAATGAAAGTCAGTTTTCAGATTATTTTTATGTTAGTGAGTGGAGTAATTTTTTGAACTGACCGTGAATGGCCAGCTTAACAGAGTAACTAAAGTTGTCAAATGTGTCATTTTCAAGCGATTTCAATCCTGAATTGTTAGCAACAGAGTTACGTACTAGTACTTATTCTGTGGTCGTTCCAAGGTTTTCCAAAGAGAAAAGCTGTAATTTTGGAGGTGTATGTATACCAACTACGCCGACAAAGTGGTAGAAAAAGGTATTAAAAAAATAGGGTAGCTTTCCTACATGTGAACTGAAACTGAAGTTACAAAAAAAATTAGGTCATAGCTAAGTACCTATATGGTTTGACGACCTTCGTAGTCCAGTGGCTCGCAAGCCGCTTTTGATGGTGTCTGAGGTCCCGAGTTTGATCCGGTCTAGAGTTTTGGTACCACCGTTGTGTCAGATTGTGACAAGTGCTTTGGCAATTTACTTTCAGAACAGACCAGTGTATTCAATGCAACGTTATTCAATGGACCATTTCAATCCTATCCAAAGACCACATTTTGTATCTATGCAGAAATGAAAGGGTTATGTTTTACCTTTCTATTTATTGATAACGAACCTTTTGGTCTCACTATTTATATGCAATAAATTATCATAAAGCCTATTAAGTTTGTCTGTTCGAAATATTGAGATGACAGGTTGAAATTAAGTTGTTAGTTTAAATGTTGTTTTAGAAGTAACCGCCATATGAGGGGTGTAATTTCAAAACCCCCTATAATGATTTCGGATACATTTTTACATTTTTGTATCCAAAAAAAGATTTTTAAATTTACTTTGCTATACACCATACCTCGTCATAGTTGAGGTGAGGCCTTTTTCCAGCAGTGGGATCTAATAAGGTGACTTTACATTTTTTACTTTTAAACTTTCTTATAGTGTGGTCGAGTAAAAAAGGCATCGAAGGTTATGGTTAGGTAAGAATGTGTTCATAGATTATGTTCTTTTGTGGCCATTTTCTTTTGTGGCCATTATCTGTTTACTTTACCTAACAACTAAGATCCTCTTTTGAACCCTGTTTTTCTTTGCTTACCTATTTACCTACCGTACTCAAAGGCTGTGCTTGTGGCGCAGTGGCGGCAGCGCTTTGGTAGTGATACCAAAAGTTAAGCAACCCACGGCGCGGTCGTGATTGGATGGGTGACCATTCCGACCATTTAAGTGACGTCCATGACAAGCATCTCCGTGCTTCGGAAGGCACGTTAAGCAGTTGGTCCCGGCTAATATCTGTGACATTAGTCGTTAAGCCTAGTCAGAGGCCCTAGGGCGGCTTGATAACTTCTGACAGTAAGGTTTGTCACTTGCCTTACATACACCCCTCCACCAATCCGCACTGAGCCCGCGTGGTGAAGTATGGCTCGTTCCTCTTCATAGTTGAGGTGAGGCCTTTTCCCAGCAGTGGGATCTAATAGGCTGACTTATACTCAAAGGCGCCAATGATGATAGTTAATACTTCATTAAGTCTAATGCAGTGTATATCTATAATGTCCTCTTAGCCGAATTTCTACTTCAGTGGCCAATCTCAACAGAGATTAGCCGACTGCGCGGGAGATATATTATAGTGCACAAGTGTGTGCGCAATACACAGGTGCACTCTCAGTGTATGTCTATTTTATTGATAAAGGGGCAGGACGGGACCTAATGAAATATTAAATTTATTTAACGACTCTGAGTGCGGTAGTTAGGTAGAAATACACTTGTTATTTCTGCTTAGCCCAAAGGTATGGCTGGCAAAGAATGCCATTTGGCGTTAAGTTTGCATTTGTGCAAAATTTCAGTTGTGAAATAGAGCTAGAATAAACAAATTCTTTTCATGAAGCCGTTTTATTATATTTTATACGTGTACTATTTTGTACCTATGACTCTCAAACGTAGCATACACGTTTTGTCTATGAGAATATTTTATTTAGTTTATGTTATGACTCCCGTGGAGCAACATATTTTAATTTTTAGTGCTAGACCGAAATCTTATGCCTTGATGTGCGCCTATCTGATGCTAAATCACTTTTAAGCCTTGTGCTCCACAAATCCAGTGAATATAGTGATGAAAGAGACTTCAGTCGTTAAAATAAGACTCGCCTCTTTTTACACGACTTTGCTTTGCGAAATCCCTGCTGGTGTCTAGTGTTGACAAGTGTAACTCCTCATTTGATTTCACTCATATTAATCCTTTAATGATAGTAAAAACTTTCAAGGAATCTTCATCTCTCTCATTTTAAACTGAACAATTTACTGCACGAGAAACAGTTTGGATTCTCCAAAGGTAGAAATACAACAGATGCTGGGGTGGCACTCGTCAAACACATTTTGGATGCTTATGAAGATAAACACGATGCAATAGGTGTATTCTGTGACTTGTCGAAGGCATTTGATTGTGTCGATCACCAAACACTCATTATAAAGCTTGATCATTACGGTGTATCTAACAACGCGTCTAAACTGTTGAATTCTTACCTCTCAGGCAGACTACAAACAGTAAACGTTAATGGCATTAACTCTTCAGGTGCCTCGCTTCAAATGGGAGTGCCCCAGGGCTCAATATTGGGACCTTTTCTATTTTTGATCTATATTAATGACCTTCCTTTTTATGCCAAAGACTCCTGTGAGATAGTTCTGTTTGCTGATGATACTTCTCTAGTCTTCAAATCAAGAAGAGGCGAAGAATCATTTGACAATGTAAGCGGAGCTCTCTCTAAGGTATTAAATTGGTTCACGAGCAATAACTTGCTTCTTAATACAAAAAAGACTAAATGTATTAAATTCACCATGCCTAACGTGAAGCAAGCTAACACAGAAATCCTACTCAACGGTGAAAAATTAGATCTATCAAACTCCACTGTTTTTCTGGGCATTACATTGGATTCGAAATTGCAGTGGGGACCACATGTTGACGCTCTGGCTGGGAGACTTGCTTCAGCTGCCTTTGCGGTTAGAAAAATTAGACATTTGACTGATGTTGAAACAGCAAGGCTTGTGTATTTTAGTTACTTTCACAGTATAATGTCTTATGGTCTTCTCTTGTGGGGTTCTGCTGCGGACATAGATACCATCTTTATTTTACAGAAAAGAGCCGTTCGTGCCATTTACAAACTTAGTCCCCGCGAATCCCTGAGAGAAGCTGATAATCTTAAATAATACGACTCAGTCAGTTAACGTATAAGACTAGTTACGCTAAAACGACTCAAACGTCTAAAACGACTTAAACGCCTAAAACGACTTAAACTCCTTAAACGACTAAAAGGAACTGAAAGGGAAATCGTTTTTCTAAATATTATATGGAGTGAAACTATGTCCTACATATTAGATAATCAGGGTTTATTATGTAAAAATAAAAACATCTGATTTGGTGATGGTTTAATAAATTTAAAAAAAAATCTTCTATTTTAGGTCATTAACAAAAATATAAAAGAATCAACAAAGTGAAAAAAAATCAATACAGCTGCAGAAAAGTCATCCAAGACGATAGGCACATTGACGCTCTGATGCTCTTATCTGTACTCGTATATGTATGTGTTGTTGTATATGTATTTTTATTAAATTATTTGTTGACATTCCCACAATCGAACAACATTTAACCGACTAAATTATGTAGGCAATTGTAGCATTAATGTTGTATTACCTACTCGTACTAATTTACGGGTACGTGTATTTAATTTACGGGTTTATATCGAGACGAACTCCGTGGTTGCCGAGTGGCTTGCACACCGAGGTTCATGATATTGCCATCTCCACGGTCCCGGGTTCGATCACGCGCTAAAGAAACTTTTCTTGCAATATCTATATATGATGTGATCTAATTAATAATAGTAGTAGTTATTATTATTGATTCACATTATTCACAGCAATATTCATTAACTTTGGTGTTAAAATATGATTAAGCTGATTGTATTTATAGTTAAAACCATTATGCAAAATGTGTTATGGATATTACTATTATGTGTAAATATCATTAGTAAAAAAAAATCTACCAGAATAGTACAGCTAGTTTAAAACTACACAAATCCGGTCTAATATTCAGTGTACAAAAAGGTGTTAAGCAAGGCGACCCCCTATCTCCGAAACTATTTACCAGCGTTCTCGAAGAAGTATTCAAAGACCTGCCACAATCATGGAATTCAAAAGGCATAAATATAGGATGCGAAAAAAATCTCACAAATCTCAGATATTGTGCTATTTGCGAGTACTTCTGGAGAACTACAGGAGATGCTTAAAGATCTAAGCAGGGCAAGCCTTAAAGTTGGACTCGAAATGAATAGGTCTAAAACAAAAATAATGACTAATTGTGCTAAGCGAAAGGTAGTTATCGGGGACCGGGAAATGCAATACGTCGATGAATACATCTACTTGGGCCAGCTAGTCTCCTTCGACAACAGGCAAGACAGAGAGATCAACCGTCGCGTCGAAAATGCCTAGAAAAGCTACGGGTCCATGAAAGCTTACATGAAAGGAGATCTCCCTTTGTGCCTAAAACGTAAGCTTCTCGACGTTTGCATTCTACCGGTACTGACCTACGGTGCGCAAACTTGGTCACTGACCAAAAGTCAAAAGTCCAAACTTGGGGTTTGCCAAAGGGCCATGGAACGCAGCGTTTTGGGCATAAAAAGAACAGATCAGATCCGAAACACCACAATCTGATCACAAACTGGCATTATGGACGTTGGTGTAAAGACCGCAAAACTTAAATGGGACTGGGCGGGCCACGTTCTTAGGATGTGACCTGAAAAATGGTCCAAGATCGCCACCCATTGGCTGCCTACCGATGGACGCCGTCCGAAAGGCAGACCACGAAAGCGATGGCGCGACGATCTTGACCAATATTATGAGGACTGGCAAACCCTTACCGGCAACAGGGACGCGTGGTGTAGTTTGGGGGAGGCCTTTGCCCAGCAGTGGGACACAAACGGCTAACAAAAAAAATCATTAGTATAAATTATCACTATACTCCATATTTTAGGGTTTATTTTTTATGCAAATGGATAGTGAACCGGCTTACGACTCTGGACTCCTAAAGCGATGAGTCGCAAGTCTTTTAAGCTGTTTAAGTCCTATAAGCTGTATAAGCTATTTAAGTAACTGCTGAGCGTTTTAAGTTAAAATACTTCGACTAATAAGACTAGTCCTAGGACTAAAGGTTGGGGACTAAAAGACTGAGTCAGTCGTGAGGCGTCAAAAATAAGGCGAGTCTTTGGTAAAAGCCTTAAAAGCCTGAGTCTCTTTCATCACTAAGTGAATAGGCTGTTAATAGTCAGACATGACTATAGTTGTAAAACAACTGTTTAAAACCATAATTAACGGTTTAAAACCTTCTTCACATTTATAGACATGACCCATCTTCGGCCGCATCGTCACTTACCATCAGGTGAGATTGCGGTCAAATGTCTGCCTATTAATTCAAAACTGATCACGTCTTGACATTGTTCCTTAAAGAAACTTTTAGAAAACATATACACGATGTTAGTTTGCATCCTTGCCATATTTACAGAGGTAACTATATAACGGACACTGAACTCAAATCATTAAAAAAAATGTGACCTAAAATTTTGATTTTTCATTAAGGAGGCCGACCTTCATGAAGGAGGACTTTTGGCCGCAGGGAGTCGTGTTCCGGAAGTTCCGAGGACGGCTGCCAGCCGACACCGCGCGCCTACAACCAAGTCGCTGACGCGTGTTATTCGTAATTTATTGAAATGTATTTATATTTTATATGTATGTTAGTCTTTAGGGGTATTTATTATATGGGCCAAAATTTTGTGTAAAAATTTGTTGCCTGAAATAAATGATTATCATTATTATTAATCTTGATTATTTAATTTTATCGACAATCTGTTACGCACACCATTAACTATCGTAGCGCATACACATCACTGTTGGCTGTTGATCGGCAAAAAAGAGCTGCGGCAATTGCGCTCTCTTTCTAACATCATAAACGCCGCCCCTTCTTCTTCTTCTATTTTTTTCTTCTTTTTTTTCCCTTCTTTTATCTCTGTGAATATGGCAAGGATGCAAAGTAACACCGTGTATAATAATCTTTTTTTATACACACTTGCCCGTAACCCGATAGCTGCAGGTCAAGGGTTTCTCTGTGCACCAGATATACTTACTAACGACTGCCTCGTTGGTCTAGTGGTCAGCACGCTGGGTACTATCCACGAGGTCCCGGGTTCGAATCCCGGGTCGGGCCGAGAGTGTTTGAGTTTTTCTGTCTTGAAATTACTCAGACACAGCTCCAGAGTCAGGAAGGTGGTGGTGTTAACACCCCCGTGCCTCGGAAAGCACGTTAAGCCGTTGGTCCTGCGCCTGATCTCTCTACGGTCATGTCGGACTGCCGTCTCACCGAATTATGAGAGTGAAGGAACAGAGAGTGCACCTGTGTATTGCGCACAGTTGGCTAATCTCTGTTGAGATAGGCCGCCGTAGTCGAAATTCGGCTAGAAGGATATTATTATTATTATTACTTACTCACTAAAACCTCAGCAAGTTCCCTCGGATAAAACCTGTTATAATAATTACCAAGATTTTACCCCTTTACCACTAACGAATTTGCCACTGCTAAATCACTTGTATGAATATGAGATAGCTGCTTTGGATTAATGACAAATCGGTGAATAGGGATGACACAAATTTTCATAAAGAATCGTATAATCTAGGGGATCTTATTGCTAGAACCAATTTCTTCCAGACAATCTTCGGGTAGAGGACAGTCTATTAAAAATGGAATTGGGATGTCGGTGAAAACTATTTAAATAAAAGGAAATCGGTAAAGAGTTTAAATTTAGGTATAAATATGGTAAAAATTACATCTTTTATCGCCACCCATCGCGTAGCTTACGCCGGATAACAAGTGCAAAGTGTACCTTTAGCAGATGCCCTGGGTGACCCTAAGACGCGTAACGCGGAGTTATCGCGCGTTTACGTAACTGAACTAAGGTTGTGTAAAGGTCAACATAATTCTGTCATCTATTTATTTCGTTATACGTACATACTTGAGTACTGATAAAAGCGCTATACTTATTCTTAGTAAAGTATAAAAGACAATGCTAAGAACACCACAAAACTATGTATGTAACTTATGTACTAAGCGGTCCTAAAATTTGTACTCAGTTTCAGTCCGGTTGTGTACCACATAGACTCACATGAGACTACCCCACTTTAACCTTGAGAGACAGCCTCTATTACCTACGTAATAAAAGCTAGTTTTATAGTTAAAATGGATAATCAGGCGTGCTGTCGACTGTACCTACTTATCTGTCCACAAATTGAAAAAGCATTCTCAATTAAACTTATTGATATTTATAAATTCTCCTACACGAAAGAGATCACTTTTCAATCGGTATTTTTACCGTTCATGCCTAAATCGCTAAACCGATTTTGGTGAAATTAGAAATGGACATATTTTTAATTTTGGGTATTGACAGAGGCTGCTTTTACTCGACTTCAAAACACCAGGCAAGTACGACGCGGACTAGCGCAGTGAGGATTCCGTACGAACTTGTATAAATGCAACAAAAGAACATTGTACCATTCTCTATGAACATTTGTGTATATGTCTACTATGCGTAGTGTTCAATAAAGAGAGTATATCTATCTAAAAGGTTTTTTATACGATTTTTAATGTGCCAAAACAAAGCTGGTTGACATTAGTGGTGACCCAAGAGCTGGCAGCTACTTTGCTCAGCGTATAAGCATCGCTATCCAGCGCGGTAATGCTGCCAGCATCCTGGGAACCTTACCACAAGGACCCTTTTTATAATTTTTGTTTTTCTATTGTATTAAATAATTTGTCTTAATTTTTATTAAAAAGTTGTATATATATTACTATTATATTTGACGACCGTCTTGGTGTAGTCGTTCGCGCACCGGACTTCTAAACCAGGCGGTTGCGGGTTCGAATCCCGCAAGGGGCAAATGTTTGTGTGATGAGCACGAGCATTTGTACCTAAGTCATGGATGTTTATATGTATTTAAGTATTTCTATCCGTTATCCTAGTCACCAAAGCACAGTTTGGGGCTAGGTAATTGGTGTGTTAGTTGAAACTATTTATTATTTATTTATTTATTATTATTATAGTTTAGTTACTAATATGCGCCAAAATATTATCTTCACTCACGCCAAATGTCATGACTCTCTAGCCAAGCTCTCTAGGTCGGGTTACAATTTGTCTTCAGAGGTACGGAACCCTAAAAACAAGTAAACGATTTGAACACTAACGGAAAACAGCTAGCACAATATAAGTGCGGTTCTGAAAACATATTTTAAAACAAGTTTTTCTGCACTTCAAGTTATGTAACTGTTTATTTAAACGTCCGTCCGTCTTATTTCTCACAATTTCTGCTCAATTAAAACTATTTGATAGCGCCTCTGAATACACTGCAATATTAACCGAATGGAAACTGCATACGAATTGCCAATGTCTATGTTCGGCGAGCGAGAATATAACGATATGAGTTTAATCCGGCGTTTCTTCTCAGCACTTGCCAGTTTGTCTGGGTCTTGTCTCGAAGCGCTAGTAAGCGCCAAAAGATAAGGAGACATGTTTACGATTTGAGAGTTAACTCCCGAGCGCAGCAAGAGAGTTTAGTGTTTCCTCCCTAGCAGAATATAATTCTGAGTACAGAAAGAGATTTAAGCTTGCCCAAGACGAAGACATCTTTATCCCGAGGAGAGTACTATACTTTTCACACTTCTTGTTAGGCAATAAAGCAATAAAAAGAGATGACTCACTTTGAGTCTTATGTGCATGACATGTAATTGAACATATTATCGAGTGGGTGGTGTGAAAAATGTTTGTGTCACATTTGCAGCTCCTAGAACCGACAAAAAAATAAAAAAAATATTATGAATTTAGCATTAACGGTATGATATTAACGTTATATTATCGTCTAGCAAAATAGCACAGCCACAGCAGAACTAGAGAAGTGACGTCTAAACGAACCTACGATAAATTACTTATCTTATGGCCCCTCTTAACGTCGTATGCACCGCGCGATATTAATTATTTTATAGTCTAAGAAAGTAAATAATATTAAAGATGATAAACATTTTGTAATCAACTCCTAGGGGTGTATTATAAGTTTTATTATAGTTAGAAATTTCACCTGTTTGATAGACCAATCAAACAGGTGAAATTAAAAAGGTAATAAAGGCATGAAGGTTTATGATAAAGTTAAAACTATATTTGTGATTGAATGGAAATATAAAATGCATTAGAGATTAATGCTTTTTTTAGTTTAAATTATTAAATTTGCGTTTTGGTCATGACTAGATACTTACATTATGGTCTATGTGATCGCCGAGTTCGTATAATTTTATTATAAGGGTTATAAAACAATATTTCATAGTTAGTACCACGGCCTAATGCAAAGTGAAGAAGTTCCCTACCTTATTTTTATAAGTAAATTATATTATAAGCCACTCGTACTTCCATATTAAAATGATGACTAGGTAAATTATTCTTATTAGTAAACGGATCTTACGTAAATAAAATATAACCTATTTTTGACGTGGACTATGCAAAACAATACCAATACCAACTACCCTATCACGAACAGTCATACATGAATTCTCAGTCAGAAACCCAACCTAAGCCTTGTTTACGATAACAATGTTAAATAAATCTAGACAACAAAAATCCCTTCCATTCCTGACTGAGTAAATTGTTAGATCAAAGAACGCTTAAAATTCTACCAAGTCGGTGCAAGCTAACAAGCCATTCAGAATTCAATTTATGTCAAATAAAGTAACACGTGGCACAGCAATAAATAGATCTCTGGCAAGTTTGGGAAGGGGGGGTTAGTGCGGGAGAGTGCGGGGAGCGGAGCGATAAGCGGCAGCGGGTATTTTTATTTGAAACTTTTTTGTCAGAAGGCAATTTCAATGTACGCATTTAATGGATAGTTAGAATTTCTATCTGTAAGTTGCCTGTTAAATTGTCTAAGGTTGCCTGAAATAAATAAAATAATTGTGATTGTTTTCGTCATAGTTTAAAAAGTGTGTAATATTTAATAAAATATGAGCGGTTTTTCTTTTAGTAGATAGGATGACTGTCAAAATATTATTAAGGTGCAAAAGGAATATTTGATCCACTTAAATCTAGAATATCATGGTTACTAACGCTTTATAATCAGCACATACCTAAGATTGGCTCTAAAATGTGGATGCAGTTTTATAAAAGTACTTTAAGCGAGTGAAACAGCCTATATGATTTTCCCTTTAACTTCTTCAAATGGATTTTTCAGAAATCGCTTCAGTCATCAGTATAACCAATGTGCTCATCAGAACACGCTCCGCTCATGACTATAGCCTTCTGCAACTTAGCGAGCGGTCACCAGCTGCCTCAGCGAGTGGATTAAAACAATTGATTAATTCAACCACTACTAGCACATCAAGTTTAACCTGCAGTATCTTATAACGTTGTGGTAGAGGCGAGTTTGCAATGAAAATGTACAGTCTAAAAAGCTGATGGACTGCTAGTAAAGTGCTTTGGAAGGCTTCCAGATGCCCTCAGACATGCAAGCCTTGTTTAGAACAGGATGGTAACTGCTAGAGTATGAGGTCATGTTCAAAATAGTTCTTAGTTCCATACCAATACTAGCCAAAGCGGCGGGGTTTTCATCCTTACGTCGTTGACATAGCACTAATGATGATGTCCTCCTAGCCGATTTCGACTACGGCGGCCTATCTCAAAACAGAGATTAGCCAACTGCGCAGGACATATTATAGTGCGCAATACACAGGTGCACTCTCTGTTCCTTCACTCTCATAATTCGGTGAGAAGGCAGTCCGACATGACCGTAGAGAGATCAGGCGCAGGACCAACGGCTTAATGTGCTTTCCGAGGCACGGGTGTTAACACCACCAACTTCCTGACTCCGGAGCTGTGTCAGAGTAATTTCAAGACAGAAAAACAATAGCACTAATACGCACCAAACGTAATGTTTAAATCTACGTTCCTTTTGCGTACGGCTAGAGAGTGGATTGGTTGCTGGCTGAACCGGGACGAAATTAGCGATCTAAATTTGCGTTGAACAATTATGAAAAAAAAAAAACTTGAAAACACGCGTGTTTCCAAACATAAGACTAATTTAGATCGATTTTCTAACCCTGATAACCCCCTTCACACCACGTTTTGATTAGATGGGAAAAATAAATTCTGATTCCATTAATTTCATTAATAAAATTTTGATTATCTTTAGAGCCGTTTCCGAGATCACAAATATATATTAATATAATAAATAAATATACAAGAAGTTTTGGCAAATAGTAAAGCTGGCTCGTTCCTCGCTCAAAGGATAAGTATAGCTATCCAACGCGGTAACGCAGCCAGCATCCTCGCCTCCTTGCCTCAAGGACACGGGTTTAATTTCGAATAAGTAGGTTTTAAGTTTATTTATTTTGATTCTATGCATATGTCTTTGTTTTTCTTTTCTTTTTTGAATAAACTTATTACAGAAGTGCTCGTTTAAAGGTATAAGATATTAATTCAGCTCAAAGGGCTATTTTTTGTTAGAGTCATGAATTCATGAGTCAATAATCATAAATGATAATAATGCAATATTTATGACACAGTTTCGTTATCAGTGTTATCACTCTCAATAAGCCGTAAATTCGACAACCGTGGGAACTCTCGATAAAAATGGATGCTTGTCAACTATGGCTAGCTGCCTCGTTATTCTAGTTACACACAGGTTGTTTCTATTCACTAGGTCCCGGGTTCGAGTTCCAGGTCGGACCGAAATTAGTTTTTGTTTTTCAGCTTCGGACTTACACCCCTGTGCATAGAAAATTTATTTATCCTTGGCAGAACCATTATGGCCTACCATAGAATGTAGATATTTCCAAAGTGACTATATTTTTTGTGCAACAATATTTTGGCAAATTATCGAATATTCTGTCAAAACTTTGTAAAAGCCTTCTCATGTAAAACTTATCCTAATAGATGCACGATTTCACTTTGATGATCTCGCATAATTCATTATTACTCGCCAACTTCAATAATAATAAGTTAAGTATACAATAAATACATTTAATAGTCGATAAAGTTCCAATACTAAACCACAATCTATCTAGTCCAGGTATAACGAGGTCGTTGAACCCAATCAAGGTACTTATTCGGTCTGAATTGGAGATCTGAATCCTCAGGTCTATTATGGATTCCAGACAGTACGTTATTTTACTGACTACGTACATAGTTTTGTTTTATTGTTTTAGGACTTTTAATAGCTAATTATAACAGCTGCTTTCTATTTATAGGTAAAGTCACGAGAAATTAATATGAATTTTACGCATTCAACTTGAGACCTTATTACAATCACATAAAATCGCATCTGAATACGGTACGGCTCCTGATTGTAATATAAAAGTGATGATCACTTACTTTACCAGTCTAGTTAAATTTAAAAATGAAAATTAAAAATTATTGTGGTGACTACAACATCCAAACAATTGTAATTGATCAGAACCGGGAATCAAACCCGAACAAACTTAGTGTTCAATTACTGTGCAATCATGTTTCTTTAAGTCTTTGTCTTCAATGGTTTTTAAATGAAAGGCAAATAATAAAGTAAATTTTAGTATCTTTAACCAAAACTTATTTGCTTCTTATTTAGGTAGTGTGACCAGAATTTAAGAACATACATTTTTGTTGTAAAATTACCCTTATTGCAGGACCATAATCACACAGTATTTACCATAATGTCCTCCTCGCCGAATTTCGACTACAGCGGCCCATCACAACGGAGATTAGCCAACTACGCGGGAGATATTATAGATAGTGCACAAGTGTGTGCGGAAAACACAGGTGCACTCGCTGTTTCTTCACTCTCATAATTCTGTGAGACGGCAGTCGCTTTCCGAGGCACGAGGGTGTTAACACCACTAACTTTCTGACTCCGGAGCTGTGTCTGAGTTATTTCAAGACAGAAAAACCCAACATTTCCGGTCCGACCCGGGATTTGAACCCGGCACCTAGTAGATAGTACCCAGCGTGCTGACCACTTAAATTAAATAAACACATAGGACAAAACCAAAGGATGTCCTAGACACAGTTTATGCCTAAACTTCCTCAAGCACCAACGATTAGGTACAAATAAACAAAACTTAGTAATAGACCAACTCCGAAGCCTCCAAATGTTGGGCTGTTGACCAAAGGACCGAACAGAAACGCCGAATCATCCCATTCGCAACACATCGTCTCTACTTAATATCAAACTTTTTGTAGGCACGACCTGGCATAGAATAAAAATAACTCAGAACAGATGGGACACTTCATACAAAATAAAGAAATCAGTAAGACCAACCTGGAAAAATCTTGAAGGAGGGACATGAAAATCGTAGTTGGTAAGCTCTTTTTCAAAATGTTTAAAAGTTCTAGAAAACTACCGAACGTACAAGATTATGTCTCCAGTGCTTCCGTAAAAAGTTATTTCTTTTTTTTATTGCACCGCCATTATCTTCATTGTTTTAGATCTCTGTTTAGATTGACTGGTAGCGATTGATTTTGGCACTAAGGCCGCCATTTGTTAAAAAATGATCTGTGCAGATTTCCCTCTCATTCTCGTGTGTGTAAATTTGTCGCAGACAGAATATCAAACAATAGTAAAGATATTGAGTTGAGGGAAATTAAATAAGATATAACAGAACTCCAGCTGGGACCCAAGTCTCATAAATTCCGGAAGCATAATTGTTAAAAACACATAATTAAATAGCAAGATTTTGTCAGCTATAGTGTGGGACAAATATCAAAATCAAGCTATTTAATTACGTTTCTGTTACTATTTTACTAGAGATATTTAACAGACTTGGAATATAATAAAATATAAATTAATTTATTGGCACTTGGCATAACATTAGATCATTACGCCATAATAATAAAATAGGAACTTGGGCCCCAGATCTGCTAATACAACTTTATAGTTCAACCACCACAATGAATTAGGTTTATGTTGTACACTTCCTCACTGAATTTCCGAACACGTAGGCAGTATATTAACCAACATTGTTGTCCTCTCTGTAGAGAGTTATTCTTTGCTCGACCGGCGACTAGTTTTTTGTAAGCCTCGGATCGCATTCAGACGGTTTTTTTTCGACGTCATTAGGTATTGTAGCTCTTTAATTATTGTGAAGCTGAGATGCGATGTGTATCTACCGATTACTGGACCCCCCTTTTAACAATACCGATAAGAATTTTACGGGAATCAAAAGAATTCGCCAATCGGAATTGGTTGTGCTCTTCATTTTTGTGATGATGATGATGTCCTCCCAGACGTATCCGTCGACGGCGACACCCTTAACTGTTGTTAGCCTGGGCTCTTGCATGGGCGCGAGCGTGACTTGCATAGCCAAACTTTGTTTTGAAAGTCCGGTTGCAAGAGGCACAGCAGAGTCCCAGATTCATTGTACTTGTACTCATCATTTTTGTAAAGATACTTTTTATTGATGCCATGTGCGTGCAAAGCCGTACTTAGCTTTTTTAAACTATTTTTCTTGTGGAAATTGAGGCTTTGGAGGGAAAACACAGGATAGGTTGTAAAGCTTTTATTGAATTCCTCTTAAAAATAGATTTATCTTAATCCACATTTTCGCCTTTAATTTCTCTTATAATTATTTTTATAACTTAAGCAATTTCCATCCCATCGGATGACACAGTCCATCAATTTTTGTGAACAAAATGTAATTTAATTTAGTTTCCACTTTCAACTATCATTCCACAAACTCCAACAAAATAAATAAATAAATTGTTCCAACAAACACACCAATTACCTAGCCTCATACTAAGCGTGAGCTTGTGCTATGGTGACTAGGATAACGGATAGAAATACTTAAATACTTTTATAAACATCCATGACTAAGGTACAAATGCTCGTGCTCATCACACAAACATTTGCCCCTTGCGGGATTCGAACCCGCAACCGCCTTGTTTAGAAGTCCGTGGTGCGAACCACTACACCAAGACGGTCGTCTTGGTCATTTGTGGATCGGCCATAGACTTTGTTAAAAAAAAATGTTTTTATATAAGGCCATTTTTAGATGGGACCCCATTACTAAGATTCCGCTGTCAGTCTGTATGTCTGTATCTCGTCAACCGTGATAGCTAGATAGTTGAAATTTCCCCAGATAATGTATTTCTGTTGCCGCCATAACAACAAATACCGTACTACTAGTTTGGGACTAGGTAATTGGTGTATTTGTTGAAACAATTTAAAAAAAAACAACTGTTTATAAACAGAGTAAAACAATATTTAGTTGGGCTCCCAAACAAAAAATATGTTTTTTTTGCCGTTTTTTGCTCGATATTCACAGAAAAATTAGTATACACACTTTAAAAATAAGTAATTAATTTCAAATAAAACTATATTTAGATAGGGCTTTTATACAAGAGGCGGGATATTTTCCCCTTATTTAAAACTACAAAAAAAGTTATTATATAGTGTCTAATGTTTTAGATAATGGTACGGAACCCGTCGTGCGCGAGTCAGACTCGCGCTTGGCCGGTTTTTAAGTGTACCATAAGATTGTTGCTTAATTTACCGCTTCCATAGTTTTCCATTACTGGTGTGTAGTGGTTTTTACGGGACATGCTAAGGCAAGAAGACTAACATAAATTCTAATTTTAGCTGTATACAGGGTGTACGCAACTAGAAGCCAACCGTTATTGTAAGTGATTGTAGAATAAATACATTTAATAAAGAAAGTAAAGAGTAAAGTCAGCCTATAAAGATCCTAATGCTGGGCAAAGGCCTCACCTCAACTATGACTAGGTACGAGCCATACTCCACCACGCGGGCTCAGTGCGGATTGGTGAAGGGGTAAGGCAAGTGACCAACCTTACTGTCAGATGGTGTCAAGCCGCCCTAGGCTTAATGACTAATATCAACAGATTGCTCATATTAGCCGAGACCAACAGGTACTTAACGTGCCTTCCGAATTTATTTAGACAAACTACAATGCAAAAAGACCTTATGAAATTGCAACCTTTACAATAAAAATTTATAAAAGTAACTAGATGTTTTTCAAATATTCGTTGAAAGTTTTTATGGGGAAAAAGAATACGAAGAGTATTGTCAATATTGAAAATGAAAGCTACCTACCGCCTAGGATGATAATTGGTAAGCCTCATTGGTCAAGGGTATCTGTTTGAGAGTTTAGGCAGTGGATTACACGTGGAGGGTGACAATGATAGGAAAATCAGTCAGGTCTGAGCACTTATAGCTAGGTACTTGCCGCATCAGCTTTTGAGGGTTCAGGTATCACTTCACAGGCCACAATCACTCGAAATGTCTGTAAGGAGCTTCACAGGATACACACGCGGCGAAAGCACTGTGGTCAGTCTAGTACATGTGTCATAGGGAACGTCTCGATGTCGACTCGATCTTCGGGGTTCTCACGGTACGTTTTAAACAAATAAAAATAAGGCATGTATGCGTGTGAGTGTGCGCGGCGTAGTATCAATAGGGTACACAAACAAATCAAAATATTGTAGTAAACAGTATCTTTCCCGAATAAAGTGGTTTTGATAACTGTGACACATTCTGGATTTGATAAAATGTGGTCAATAACACGGGCTGTGTCAAGTTTCTCGTCTGATTTTAACTTCCTGACCAATGCAAAGGCAAGTTCTTCCGTTGAATACTCCAAGAGAGATCCAGAACGTCTTTTCTTCTGTTTGTTGCCCAACTGACTGAATCGTTTTCTGACACAAGTCGATGTTGATGCTCTCACGTTGGATGTTGATGCGATTTCTGGTTCCTGAAAAGTAGTGTCTTCTTGAAGATTAGTGTCTTCTTGAAGATTAATGTCTTCAACGTTTTCATCCTGATCTTGAAAAAAATCTTCTAAATTCATGGATATGCAACTAGGCCATATGATATTGTTTTGTAACTACTCACTGTATCTAGTTGCTCCGGAGCCAGGAAGTTAGTGGTATTTATACCCCCGTGCCTCGGAAAGCACGTTTAGCCTTTGGTTCTGCGCCTGATCTCTCTACGGTCATGTCGGACTGCAGTCTCACCGAATTATGACAGTGAAGGAACAGTAAGTACACCTATGTATTGCGCACACACTTGTACACTATAATATCCCGCGCAGTCGGTTAATCTCTGTTGAGATTGGTCACTGTAGTCCAAGTTTGGCTAGAAGGACATTAATTATTGGTAAGTATACCTCGTACCAAGGTTTGCTAATACCAAATAAAAAATTAAGGTATTACTTTGCAGAATAAAGATAAATATTTACCACGCAAACATTTTATACCCCGCCCTGTATATACGACGCTGTAAGAAGTGGCAAGTCTAGGCGCAGTCTGTCCTATCTCCTGCAAGTGACCTAGATTCCCTGATAAAAGTCTCCTTGTGTTTGCCTGGATCTAGACCGCTCTCCAGGGCACCACTTGCTTGGAAACTGGAAACCAATTTCATTGTTTCCACTTGATTTTAGATATGGCAATAAAGTGAAATTGTTTTTTGTTCTGCGTATTGGGGGCTGAGCGCTTGACTTCATAGTAATGTTCGTGGTATTGTCTGTCCTAAATTGAATAAATGAATTTTGATCTTGATGATCAAGTCTCAGTGTATAACATCTGTTCTCATAGTTATTTTTATAACTTAAGCAATTTGTTTGCAAGTTTTAGCCCAGATAGCGAAGGGTCATGGGTTCGAGTCCCATCGGATGACACAGTCGATAAATTTTTGTGAGCGAAATTTATTTTAATTCCTTAGTTCTCAATAAATTCTGCCTATTTCAATATTTTACATCTGCAGTTGAAAAACTGTGGTTGAACTGCACCGATCGACTTAAACAGTTAATTTTATTTTTGATTAAGTTATTATTTAATCAGAGTTTGGCTAACTGAGAGTTCAATTTAAATGCTCTCTTACTTAAATTCATATTAAAAACATAATCTAATTTGAAACATGCATTACGAATACATTTGAGGTTATTCAGAGCAGTCAGCCTTCTTGCTTAATAATTTGAAATCCAATACGATTACAAATCGTTATTTTGAAAGGCGTTATTGCGTTACAGGCATCAGTTTGAAAGCTATTATTCCTTAATAAAAGCTATAACTACTGCAATAAAAAGGCAATGAGGTTAGGACTGCTGAAAAAGTTTTTACATAAAGTTTGTTATAAATTCAACTTATATCTTAATTATACCGGTTTAGTCCGAGTTTAATAGAAAGACAGCCCAATATAAAGAAATAAGGGACGTAACTGCCACTCGAAAATAATAAAAATATTAAATTCGAATCAAATGACTCTTGAAATAATGGCCATTATTAATTTATGAAAGGCGGATTCATCATTCAAAAGCAACCGAACTCGCGGCGCCTCACTAGTCATTAGGCATCTACAATACTTACTCGTAAAAGCGCTTTTACTCTCTCCGCTAAGCTGTACGTGTAACGTTTCACGCAGTGCCTAGCGATGGGCGATTATTACTGAATTAATCTAATAATTCGAATGGTCTCTGTAATCGAACGTATTCGATAAGCAACCGCAGTCATTCGATTATCCTTCGATTATGCGGCGAGCAATACCTCAGCGTGCGATGCGCAGGCCGTACTACTAACGAATGAATCGTTATTCGTCGCGTCGATTAATCATTCGTTGTCTGCCTGTCCTGTGCGCACAGTCGCGGCAATTCAATTGAATGCATCGAAGGACCGAATATAGATTATCATTTAATTGTCGATTATTATTCGATTTTTTTTTCCGAATTACTAAATCGACATTCGATAGTTCGAATGGTCGATTCTTTCGATTATTTTTTTTCGAACAATCGCCCATCGCTAAGTGCCATTGTACAGTCGACCAAATTGAATCATGACCCACCTTATGGTCATTTTTCTACTGTCATTCTATACAAGTAAGTTGAAATTCGCTTGAACATACATTTCCTAGAAACGAACGTGTTATCATTTTATTAGACACTGACAGTCACTGACAAGGCTATGATCGCTATCTGTACGAATAAATTTGTATAAAAATCGGCGAGAACTTCATTTCATGTGGGTTGCAATGCAACACACAAGTAGGTAGGTAGATATTCGGGATTCGGCACAGCCGGGCGCCAAGTCTGTATTGGGAACCAGTTTCTTTTATAAAAGTTCCACTGGAACTTGTGTTTGCCATGATGAAATAAAACAGTATACTTAGTTGAAGAAAATAATATTTATTTTAAGTATATATTTAACAAGTGGCATTAAATTGGTAAAGTGAAAAGTAACCCGATTAGACGACAAATGTCACTTCCCCAATCCAAACACCACAAATTTTCATCTGGGGACATAGACGGCCATGGAATAAGAGTGAATGCATCTTCATGCTAGGTAAACCAATTCGAGACAATTCTGGCAGTATACACTGGACAGTTATCATGAACAAAGGAGACTACTGGCACTTCTTCACGCAAGTAAACTGTTCGCAAAGTCGGTAACATTGATTCTTCCATTAAATTGACATAGTTTATAGCGATATGACGAGGAGAAATTTGAACAAGTTTTCCGACACTTCCGGCATCCATCCAGGCACACATGTTAGCTGAAATTCAGCTGGATAATTGGTTGGGCACAACGTGATCCTCTGTCCTATCGCGTGTTATCGTAACGCTACGAAGTTAAGCGACCATGTTGAGTGAAATGATTTCTCGTCTGTAAATATGTTATCCGTAATAGTGTAGCATTTCCGTTCTCTTCCGTTCCGTTCTTGATTCGACGAACGCCATGATTATGTCGTCGTCTGTCTTCGAGGGTCTTTAGCATGCCGGCTGATCCAGGTTCTGACTGTGTTCCGACTTATTCTAAGCTGTTTGTTCTGCCAAATTGGCCATTATAAGATTTGTTTGTAGATATTGACTTAGGTTTTTATACAATTTCAGACTTACTAGGTATACTTGACATTTGAAACACGACGTTTTTTATTTTTAAATTATAATACATTTTTCTTCGTAGTGAAAAGAGTTTGGATTATGGACTTATTTTAAATTCATATTAAGACTGGTTTATCTAAAACATGTCTAGTGCAGTGATAATAAACGTTAAACTTGCATAGATCTCTGACCCGTTATGACGCATTTTTATTCATATTTAAAACGTACTATGTGCAACATGCATGACAGCGAAGAAAACCTTACTACATTTATGAATGCAAAGGAATAATCGGCAAAGTGGGTCATGATTCAATTTTCTCGACTGTACTTTGGTCGTTCATTTAATGTAACAAGCAAACATTATTATTGAAAAAACAAAACACCCGATTGCAAAATATATTATATTTTTGAAATGCTATTTTTAATGGCTTTCATTTGATACCCATATTGCTATGATAAGGAAAAAATCAATCCCGTTTATTTCCATTAGCGGGCGCCATTTTTGAATAGCCTTTGTCAAAAACTGTCACACTCTCTGTCACAATATGGCCGAGTGCATGTCGGGCAACGCCACGAAATAAATGCTAGTGCAATGCTCAAATGTCATGTTCCATAGTTGCACGTTCCCATAACATATACCTAGATAAAATTAGAGTTATTGATGCATATTTTCTAAAGTCTGATTCATTACGAAGTTTTACAGCTACATAATTCTTATAAGTTGGTCGACTATTACTCATTAACTAATAAAGCCTGTATAGTTAAGCTTTCCATTAACTAGGTACTTATATTATTATTTGCTACTCTCATTCATTTTTTTACTAGATGATTATGTATTTATTACATAAAACAATGTATATTTATCATGAGAGCTTACAATATATTTCAAAATATAAATTTAGTAACAATTCATGTGTAATTATAATCGAAATCGTAATCGTCATAGCTATCGAATAAGGCGATAGTCCTGCAGGCAAGCGAATGATAACGATGATTCAGCGTTTTCCTGCGAGTGTGAAGTCCCTCTTACATTCTCACGACTCGCATCGTATCGTGCATTTCTCAGAGGCGGGCGTTATAAATAGTACACACGGGCGCACGTCAGGCTACCCCACTTTGACCTCGAGACCGCCTCTATTCCCTACGTTATAAAAGCCGTTATCGCAGTTCACATGGGTAACCTGACGTGCTGCCGACTATACCAAAAGCCAAAACGGACTAATGCTATTAGTAATCGAAACCAGTTCGGTTCATTCAGGTCGCGACTGACCTTTGAGATAGTATATATTATTATGTATATGTTCTTACTAAAATATAAAATACCAAACAGAAACGTTACAAGCATTTAATTCAGGCGGTCTTATTGCTGGGAGTGATCTCTTCCAGAAAACTCTTAGGTACAGGAAAACAAAAGATATTTACAAAAAGAGCAGTAATATTTTTTTCTATTGATAGCTCGATCTCAATTTTTTTTTCTAATCTTGCCCCAAGCCAACGACACTATTGGGATGATTAATAATGTTTTTAATTAATAATGTGTATTCACTTTGCAATCGAATGATTTAGATATTGTACTTGTTGCAATGTTAGTCATTTTTCAAGTGCAGTATCTTTGGGACGAGTTGCAGAAGGTGATTAAAAACGTAACAAGCAAACATAATTATTGAAAAAACAAAACACCTAATTCAAAAAAAAAAATATATTTTCAAGTGGTCTTTTTACCGGCTTTCATTTGATACCCATATTGCTATGATAAGGAAAAAATCAATTAAAGGGGGGACCCTTTATTTCCATTTGCGGGCGCCATTTTTAAATGTATATAGCCTATGTCACTCTCCAAACACACTCGGCCCGACCCGGGATTCGAACCCGGGATTCAAACTGTCTTGAAATTACTCAGACACAGCTCCGGAGTCAGGAAGTTGGTGGTGTTAACACCCCCGTGCCTCGGAAAGCACGTTAAGCCGTTGGTCCTGCGCCTGATCTCTGTACAGTGATGTCGAACTGCCGTCTCACCGAATTATGAGAGTGAAGGAACAGAGTGTGCACCCGTGTATTGCGCACACACTTGTATATTATAATATGTACACACACATATTATTGTCCTGCGCAGTTGGCCAATCTCTGTTGAGATAGGCCGCCGTAGCCGAAATTCGGCTAGGAGGACATTATTATGTCACTCTCACAATTTTGACAAATTCAACGACATTCATATGTCAAAAACTGTCCCATCTTTTGGGCTGCAGGGCGTGCCAATCAATTATACATACATACTCTGCAAAAACATAAAACTCCTTCCGTAGTCGGGTAAAAATTAGGCGAAATTGGTGTGACTAAAACGGATTTTATATTTATAATATATATATATATATTTATAAAACCGGCCAAGTGCGAGTCGGACTCGCGCGCGAACCATTTACTTAAAACATAAGACAGTATAGGCAAAAAAGTATATATTTTTATTTTATTCATAATTTCAAAAGTATTCATCACAGGATACCCGAAATAATTTTAAATAAGAGTTTCTGCGCCTGTTTCTTTACGTGAGTGATTTGAAGTTTATAAGTCCAAGACTTTAGAAATTACAGGGGGGGGGGGGGACACCGTGTAAACCACTATGGCGGGTTATATCTCGCAAATGGTAAAGCTGATAAAAAAGTGTTGTATGAAAACCCTACTTTATTTTCATAGTCCTTTTCAACAATACCCCACACAAGGGGGTGCACTCAAAAAAAAAAATAACCCCCTCCCCCCCCTTACATGTATGGGGAGGTACCCTTAAAAGGGGTAATTTTAATTTTTTGTATTTTTAAAACTGAGATCTATATGTGAAGTATCCTCGAACCAAGTTACATGCAAATCATTCCATAAACGTAGAAGATATTCTGCTGTGACAGACTAGGACGGACGGACTGAATGATCTTATAAGGGTTCCTAGTCGGAACCCTAAAAACGAGAACTATTGCAGTATTCAATACTTGGTTATACATAGTAGGTATTTATTGCCCTAAAAAATTTGCTAATTTTATACGGCCTTAATTACCACTTTAAGTCGTTTTCCTCCGAAAACGATTTTAAAATTTAACGGTTAGATATCTGTAGTCCGTTAAACTGGTCTATTCAAGCTATAAGCGATCAAAATTTACTAAATTGGTCGGTCTGAGTGCTAAGTGAGTCATTCAGCTGCCTAGCATACATTATAGACTTTACGGGAAGCATTGTTAAACTTTTTAGTTTGAAAATAACTTGGCTCACCCACCATTTTGTGCTAACAAGCCATAAATCTTTGTGTAACTAAGACCCGAGTTCACCATTTTTTAAACACTCGGTAAAAGTAAGTTGGCGGTTAATTTGTAAGAATTCCCAATACGTTAAATTGTGCTAAATCGGCTGATTAAAAATTAATCTAGTTTTGGTGAACTTCAGGCTGACCTGAGTTGACCATTTTTTTAAACGGCCGGTAAATGTCTCTTGACGTTTAATTCGACAGCATTCCCATAGAAAAGTTGTCAAAAAATGCTAAACCAGCTGATTAAAAATTAAACATGTGTTGGTGAACATTATTTCATGGTTAACTTTATGTACTTGACTTGTGTAAGAAGATGTTATTATAGCTGTCTCTTTTGTACAAATATAACAGAAATATCTTTTCTAAACGAATTATATATGTTATTATGAGTTAAAAACAAAACGGGAACAGTATATCACATTCATATCAGCCTGCTGGACCTTGGCCTTTTCAAGACTGCGCCAATTTTCTCGGTCCTCAGCTTCTCGCATCCAGCCTCCACCGGCCACCACATTATTCCACTTTAATTGCAGTAAAAGCGTCAATTATGTACTTTTAGATTGGACAGGCCTACCGCCCAAGTTAAGTTAAATTGCAATAGTTATAGGTATTTTTTTAAAGCTAATCTTGGGCAATATAAGGTATGGTCAAAAGTGGTCATATACTTTTGGTTGACTGTGACAAGGCGACTAAACCGTTACTTAGTCCATTTTATTGTTACAATACTGGAATAACCTTAAAAGCTTCTTGGTGTCGCTCATCTATCCCATTTATTATTCTCTCTACTACACGCTATTGTTGCTTTGAACCTTATGTCTCAGGTGATAAGGTTCTAGAGTTTGATAGTGCAGCTTGTGCGATCATTAAGGCAACGGCTTTGGTAGCTTGAGAAGCATTGAGAAGGTTTACCATATGTTGTGTTGGAATTAGGATTTTTGGGACAGTTTGTGTTTTTATGTTAAGTCAGATAAAAATGTATGATGTTTATTCATTTATGTTAATCAAAGCACAGAATAAATGACCAAACCTAAATTAAATAAACAGAAAATATATCTAGGGTGTCTGTCTGTTAGTTCTTCATGCTTAAGCCGCTGAACGGATTTAGTCGAAATTTAGTTTAAATATAGTTTGAGCCCCGTAAAAGGGCATAGGATGGTTTTTGTCCTAGAAATCGTCTTTTAAGAGGATGAAAGGGGCGTTGGAGGTTGGTATGGGAAATCCAACACTGTGAACCGCTAGTAAGGTTAATAAATAAACTTTAAATAAAGAATTACTAATAATTAGTCGTTTGTAAATTGTAGTTTGTCAGACAGACAGGAATAAACTTAAAATTGCTCTTAGATCCACCCTGAAATTGAAAACTAATACTCAAACGAAAAATTAATTTTGGTAGGGGGAGTCCGGGAGACGTGCTTAGGTGGGAGACTTGACCCACTGAAACTCGAATAATCGAAAATAAAATTTTGTGGTAAGCTAATATCAATAACAATCATAAGTAGCATAGAAAAGGCAATTTACAAACTCGAAAAAAAATTGTGTGACATTACTGCTAAATTTAAATTGAATTTGGCAGGATGGGTCCCATCGAGGTAAGTCTCTCGGACTCCCCCTAGGTAAGGCTCATGTGCGATTCCCGCATTGTCTCATGTACACGCAACATCATGGTGCCCATAGTACTGTGGAGTGGGCGTCACGTGGGCATGACATGATGACCATGCCGATGCGGTGTCTCTTAACGAGCCCCAAGCTAACCGATGGTTTACATCTTAATCTTTTTAACTGGAGCGAATGTCTTTGTTTCCCGATTGAACGAGATTAGGAAGATTTAGGATGCAGATCAGGAGGCCACCTAGATTCTATATTCCAGAGAATTCTGACGGTAAAAAGACATTATTGTAAGGCTAAGCGATAGTTGTCCCTAATCTTATACATTCAAACTAGCAATTCTTTATATTATATATTTATGATCTTGGAAACGGCTCAAAAGATCTCGCTTAACATGTTTCATCTCAAAAAAAAAAAAGTTGCGCTGTACGCACTGGTTACCTACCAATTTCTGTTAAAAGTGATTCATGCACCGTTAGATGGGAAAAATAAAATACATTTCTGGACACATATTATATTGGCCCACCTAGTATTTTCAGTTTCGTTTGGTCCTAGCTAAAATTTTATATTAGGTCGAGCAAAAAGTTTTTATGCAGTTTTGAACCTGGCACATTCACAATTTCATTCAATAGTCTTTTTTTGAATTACGAACACAGAATTTAAAGAAACAAAAGACAATTTGGAACCTGTTTGTTGATATCAAACAATCGAATACTAAGAAAACTTGGTTTTATTGGTTTACTTGGATTTAATTCTTGAAAAAGTGATTGATATCTTTGGTTTTGCAACAAACATTACTCATTCTTAACATTAAGGTGAGGTTCTATCAATAATCTATGGATACTTCACCTGAAGTCGCCGCCCAAGCTGTGGCACTTATTCAGGCCGGACACAGCCAAAGAAACGTGAGTGCTCAACTTAATTTAAGTCGATCTGCGGTCCGAAATGTTTATCGGAGGTACCTAGAGACTGGCTGCTTTGTTCGTCGCCAAGGAAGGCCACGATCTCGGGTCACAACTGAAAGGCAGGATCGATTCAGCGTGACGACCAGCTTGAGAAATCGTCACCTTACCTTCATTGAGATACAAAACCAACTTCGTGACTTCCACGGAGTATCTGTGAGCGCTCGAACTGTTCGGAGAAGGTTAAAAGAACGCGATATGGTACCACACAAGCCAGCTAATGGGCCCAAACTAACGCGAGCCTACCGAACAGCGCGCCTTCATTTCGCACGCAGTCATTTAAATTGGACACAGCAAAATTGGAGGCGTGTACTCTTTTCTGATGAGTCTAAAATTGTGTTACATGGCAATGATGGAAGGAAGAAGGTCTACCGACGTAAGGGAGAGCGATTCGCACAATGCTGCTTTGAAGAGAGGGTTGCTTATGGCGGTGGCTCATGGACTGTCTGGGGCGGTATATCCACGAGCGGCAAAACTCAACTTGAGGTTGTTGCAGGACCACGGTTGCCAACATTAAATCCTGAAAGGTACATTCGTGAGTGCTTAGAACCTAACGTGATTCCATACGCGGACTATGTGGGCCCAAATTTCCTTTTTATGCATGATAATGCAATAGCCCATGCGGCCGGCATCGTCAGGGAATATCTTGGGGATGTGAACATCACAGTTATGGACTGGCCAGCCAGAAGCCCAGACATGAATCCCATTGAGCACATGTGGGACGAGCTAAAAAGACGTGTTAGGGCTCGTCAGCCAGTTGCCCAGACGATGCAGGAGTTGAAAACTGCCATAGAAGAGGAATGGGAGATGATCCCTCAAAGTTTCATGGAGCGGTTGATAAACTCTATGCCTAATCGTATGAGAGCTGTGGTAGATGCCCATGGAGGCAACACGCGTTATTAAATTAAACCTTTATTTGATAAAACATATTTTTTATTCAAAAATCAATTGCCTTTAACAAGGCGCATATCTGACTTGTTAGGCGTAACTCCATGTCGTATGGTATTCTGAATTCAAATTTAAAACAATACGAACGAAAAAGATAGTAAAATGTATCAGGTTTAAAACTGCATCAACAGTTTTTGTTCAATCTAGCAATCATATTTCGGTAGGGGCCATCGAAACCTAAACTCTAAGGTGGGCCAATAGATGTGTCCAGAAGTGTATAATTATTTTGCTTTAAATTTCCGCTAAGAGACGCTAGCGCAGGCACCAAAACCACACCAACCGCAACCGCGTTGAGTACCAGTTCAGGCAAATGCAAAATATACCGCCCTCCCTCCCTCAATGCGCATGCACTACAGCTAATGCAGTTGTTAGTTACCAACACCAACGTGCAAAAAACCTCGACGCGTTTCGCCACTCCACGCGGCATCCTCAGTAACTGGTACTCAACGCGGTTGCGGTTGGTGTGGTTTTGGTGCCTGCGCTAGCGTCTCTTAGCGGAAATTTAAAGCAAAATAATTATATTTTATTTTTCCCATCTAATAATGGATTTCCGCAAAGTAACGCCTGATTCTATTAATCATGCACCGTTTTTAATTATTTATTGTTTCTCCTAACTCGAACCTAATTTTTTTAAAATATTTCTTTTAAATCAAACATGCTAGGAACACTTTTTTTGGATTACGATCTAGACCTTTTATTAGTTTTAAAGCCGTTTCTTTGTGTTTTTGTATTGATTGTACTCTGTATGTGTTCTTATTAAATAAAATAAAATTTGGTATGTGTAAGTTGAAAAATCTATCAAAATTGGTCTAATGTTTGGAAAACGCGTTTTTTTAAAGTTTTTCTTCCACATTTTTCGACGCAGAATATAGTGGCTAATTTCGCACCGCTAGACGTAAGACCGTCGTGGCCAAGTGCATATGACTTCGGACTAACAACTCCATGATGCCAGTTCGAATCTTTTTAACTTTTGTTTTTTTATTTATTTATTCAAGTTTCTTACTTTTTAATTGTTTTTAAATAAGATTTACGAATTTTATTAAATAGTAGTAGATCAAAGCTTGGTTGCCCAGGTACTAATATTTAGTTAGGAAGTTGTTCTACATTTTTTTAAACGATTCTCCAAAAATTGCTTCGTGCGAATAATGTTCGTGCAAACTTCACCCTCTATATTTTTGTATCATAATAGCCTTATCCTTCGCATCGAAACCAGTTCAGCAATTAATGCGTTAAAATATATATTTCGCATTTAAATGTAAATACAGGATGTTTCTTGTAAGTCAATTCAACCCCTATGTTCGTTAAGCGTATTTTGATAGGTATGGGTTATCACCACGCATGGGCTTGACGCGTTACAAGAAACAACCTGTATAAGTTAAGGTGTCAAAAAGGGTTTTTCCCGAAGGTCCACGATTCTATTGTTCTTCTTTTCCTACATGGGTCCATGAACATTTTTAATAATGCTATAATGTTCATACATGAATTCCCAACGGGGTCCATGAGATTTTCCAAAAGTACAGTCAGTAGAAACAAATTAACAGAAAGAACAATATTTTAATAAAATTCCCTTAGCCAAGCTTTCATTGCTGACTGTATGAAACATTCTCATGGACTCAACGGGAAAAAAAATTAAAAAGTCGTGGACCCGTTTGGGAACTCAAGTATGAATTTTCATATTTTGAGAACAATAGACCATAGACCTTTGGGTTGTATGTACCAGGCACCGATAGTGCATTTAAACAAATACACTGTCAGTGGTACCAGGGATAAAATTGAATAATAAATGGATGCCTACGTAAATGCTCACACGTACAATATATACGAACAAGTCTAAAAGAATATGTTTGCATTGATTGGAAACACTGTAACTGCTTAGAAGTATCATTACTACATTTTCATTGTCTTGAAAAAAGGGCAGTTGCATTTTCCTAATTAAGTCAGCCTTTACTGCGTACGCATCTGGGTTCACTGACCCCTCGTTAAGGCCGGTGTCATCTTTCAGGAGGGTTCCGTATCAATATTTTGACAGGGTTCAGTTACAATCATTAGTCGTTCATCAACTGAATGGATTGTCTATCAGATCGTGATTGTAATAAACGTAAAAGGTATTCGATTGTGATGTGATTTCATGAATCAATAAATGGCTGTCTGAGTAATAAGGCCGGTTTATTTCTATGAATTCATTTTTAAGTGATTTATATTTTGACTGCCTTGTTGGTCTAGTGGTCAGCACGCTGGGTACTATCCACGAGGTCCCGGGATCCCGGGTCGGGCCAAATCCCGGAGTGTTTGGGTTTTTCTGTCTTGAAATTACTCAAACACAGCTCTGGAGTCAGGAAGTTGGTCCTGCCTGCCTGCCTGCCTGATACCTGTACGGTCATGTCGGACTGCCGTCTCACCGAATTATGAGAGTGAAGCAACAACGAGTGCACCTGTGTATGGCGCACACACTTGTGGACTAAAATATGTCCTGCGCAGTTGGCTAATCTCTGTTGAGATAGGCCGCCGTAGTCTCCCGTCGCCGGGCAGTGGAGGCCGTCCATCCCGTCCTGTCCAGATGGGTTGGACGGAAACATGGGTCGGTTACTTTCCGGCTGGCGCAGATCCTCTCGGGGCATGGATGCTTCGGGAGATATCTGTGCGTAGTCGCCGGAAAGGACCCGACCTCGAGATGCCACCATTGTGACTGCGTCGAAGACACGGCTCAGCACACAATGGTGGACTGCCCGGCGTGGGCGGAGCCGCGGGCGGAGTTGGCCGCGGCTCTCGGAGGCGGAGACCTCAGCTTGCCGACCATCGTGTCTAAGATGGTCGGAAGCGAGGGGTCTTGGGAGGCGGTGGCCCATTTCTGCGACGTGGTGATGTCGCAGAAAGAGGCCGCCGAACGGGACCGGGAAAGAGACCCGGCCTCCCTACGCCTTCGGCGCCCGTGGGGCGCGCGCTCGGGCCGCGGTGCCAGAACGAGCGGCGCCTCGACGGGAGGGTCTCGGGCAGACGGTGTGGGGACACCTCTGCCCAATCACCAGGGACCCTCCTGAGAGACGGTGCACTGTACGCCCAGTACGCCGTCTGGAGTCGGGGTGTTGGGTACATATCCACTCCCCCCTCCGTGGAGATCCGCCCTCTGGGATCCGCCCGTGGAGATCCGGAATTAGAGGGCGGAAGTTGCCGCTGGCAGGGCCGCGGGACTGTCGAGATACCGCGGCCCCTGCTGTCACAGCCAACACATGCGGCGGGCGTCGTCAGGTTTTAGTGGGTATACCCGAGTCCGGGGAAGTCCCACACACGCTTCTCCGTTACCCGACGGAGAGGTACGGTGCGAAAGGCATTTCCTGACGTAAAAAAAAAAAGGCCGCCGTAGTCGAAATCGGCTAGGAGGACATTATATTTTGATATTTTTTATAAGCGTCTGCCTATGTGAATAAATCTTAAAGCTCCATCGAATTTAACATCTCCAAAAACCGCGCTACTGTCAAAAACTTATAAAAGCCATAGCCTCCTTGAAAAAGACTGTCCTTTGACTGACTGACTTACAATACTATACATGGTGTTACAAAACTATCCGTTGCAAGTGGAGGAAAAGTCCTAGAAACTGGTAGAGTGGTAGCTGAGCTGATAGAATCTTTTAGCTGCCACCACAAACTCGAGTATAGAAAGAAAGAAGAAAAAAAGCATTTATTCGGAGATCGGTTGATCGGTGAACAATGAAACAATTTACAAATTATAAAAATGATCTACCGAAAAGGCATCCGATTCAGCATTAGTCGTGGCAGCCGAGGGCAAATAACGACACTGATTTTCAGCGTATCTGATGATGTCGTTGCCCATGGTGGACTACGAGGAGGTAGATCCTTACACCACCCTAAATTCATATCGGCCGGGCATTGGGTTAAATGACGGTGAAACCTCTTGATTCAGTGCTCTCTTTGTCCTTGGTTGTATTATTAATTTTGACATGTATCCAGAATGTGAAGTTTGCAAATGAGCACGATGAAGTAGCTTTTTAAAGCTAACAGAAACTGTTTAACGTAATGAGATGGCCGCGTGTGCGCGACGCGCTCTCTTTATTATACCGTTAGGGCTGTTGTACACTGCAAGCTGTACAATAATAAAAATGAAATCATTTATTTTAAGGTCCTTCCTTTCAGCAAAATACCTATCCTTTGAATTAAAATCTGGTAATGGAATAGTTTGAGACCCTGAAAAGGACATAGACCAGTTTAAATAAGAAACCAACAATTCGCACACGGTTCGGATTTGAACCCACGACCTTTGGCTAACCGGGCTAATGCGCTTATCAACTGAGCTACCGTGCAGTCCATTCACCCTTGCGAAATTCTTGGTCTCTTTTGAATACGTCCTTGCGTAATGCCAGCGACATCTACCCATAGGATTTAGGACTTTAGGATTTAAAAATATTCAGTGGGTGAAATTTAATAAATAATAAATGTATATGGTAAAAAAACAGTTTATATGGCAATTCCGGCTGGCCCGTGTGCAATCGAGGGTAATCGCTAGTAAAGCTATTACAATATAAGTCTGCTTTTAATTTGTGACGCAAAATCACAGCCTCGAACTCAAGCGTCAATTGTTGAAGGTAGTCGTGGTTTTTAATTGTGTATTCAACTCTTAAAGAACTACATAGTCCGGTGGATAATCATAATTACTTATGTAAAGGTAACTTGACTATTTTAAAGACTTACAGAAGGTAGGTTATGTTATCAAAGCGCTCATGAAGATCCTATTTTACCTAATAAGATGTTTAAACAAATACTAATTAATTTTTAACTTAATCACGACTACACCCATATCATGGCCCTAGCTAGCTAACTTTAAATCACGTTTAAAAACATGTCATAAAACTCCATTTATCAAACTGACAACATGAACTTTCCTTTTCACACAAACTTGAAAGCTACTGAACCAATAGTAATCTTTTTACTATCTTCAGCCTCGCTTCCTCTGTGCTACAGCCCTAACCGGTCGCACGTGAGCACACGTGGTCACAATATTTACTCCAGGGACGCACTCCGCATATTTTGAGCTTATTACACATCGCTTGAGATATTACAGCTTAATCTGGACTGCATGCATACGGGTGAGTTTATTTGGAAATTAGTTTAGGGTTGCTGGCTTTTGGTATCGGTAGAAGCAAAATACGAGTATATGATAATTAATCAGTTTAAATCCGTACTAATCTTCTAGACTTACAAGTATAATGAAACTGTTCTAGTCAAATCGTGTATAAGTAGATACCGATTTTATAAAAAATAGCCTAAAGATTTTGTTTTTTATATAACATGTAAGCATGCTTGTTTATAGACTCAAAATCTGCTGAATTACAGGGAATCTGTCGTTTTCGTATGGTCTTAAATAAAGCTGGGTTGAATGAAAATCAAATTAAATATAAACATTTGTTTTGATTTACCCACTCAATTTAATTTTGTTTGTGCAAAGGTTGCTTGAGAGAAATAGCTTTAAGACTTTTTATAATAAGATCGCCTAAATTGTACAACTCCATGAACATTTTCAACTACTATGCTACTATATCTGGTGTGCAATAAAATAATCTTATAAAAACGAAACAAAGAAACTTTCTACTATTGCCACAAGCAAAATACAATGTAAAATTATTCCACTGATAATGTCCGTCCGTCTGTCAGAACAACTTGATAACACCATGATCTCCTAATCAAGAAATGGAGCACCTACAAGTGTTAGTAATACCCTATAATCCCCCCTCTAGGGGATCATCCGAGTTAGTCATGTATTCTATTTCTGATGATATTAAAAGATACACGAAACTCTTCCTCCCGAAATTAGGTTACGTAGTTCGTGGGCATTTTGTGGGTAATGGATACTGAATTTTGGTCGGTATTTTCGCTAGAATTTCGAAATGCACTAGGTTCATCTAGATAAAGTAGCTAACCTACTTCTAAGAGTTTTTTAAACAGTTTATTTTGTCATGTGTGTGAGAATAATTTTGTAATGAGGGATTTCCCTAGTGTCAAAAATCAGTGTTTAAAAATCCGCTAGATCGCGTTGACCAAACTAAGTCAGGTAGATTTTTATTTAAGCAAAAGGCGGGTTTTAGCTTTTATTATGTTATAATGTTTATATTTAGCATGTTTTTGGTTCACGCGTACAAACAGGTCGTTTTTCACAATTTAGTGATCATTAAGACGTTTTTTGCAATATTTTTTTTAACTGTTTAAAACTTGCAAATTTTTATCGTAAGTACTTCCACTACATGTCTGTACACATAATATTACAATAATTTGTTTTTGTTTTATGCTCAATAATTTCGACGCAATATTCATATAAATTAGATAAATAGATCAACATAAAATAAAACTAACATTATGAGTTGTCAGAAAATCCCTCATTCTTGGATAATTTTGACACATTATTACTATCGCCTCGTGGATCATAAGACCGCCGGCGACCCGATAAAGAAGAATGGCAAAGTTCTTTGATGCTCAGCCCCAAATGCTGGCATGTTTAAGTCATTGGTGCAAAAAAACCTAAAACTCAATAGAGGAAAAGTACAATATAACTGACATTGAGCGACTTTTATTTGGTGCATTATGTCAGACTGACATTAAAACAATGCATGATCCTGTAGTACGGTTTCAGTATCTATTGGGTCGACTCATGCCAGTCTTCTTTTGTCTATTGTGTCTGGAAACATGATCCTTGAAAGATTAAAGCGCATGAAAAACTAAAAAAATATCATCTACTTATTAAATCTACCTGTCATTTCTAATTATATAGGTGTTCCTTTTAAGGAACAGTAGGAGAATCTGGGTAAGAGATTAAATATTTACTCCTATAATAAATCTGGCATATGTGCGGACGAATACGCGAGGACGCACTATTCAATATATAATGAAAATTATCTTTATCTCTGTAATATTGTGATACTTACCCCCTTACCAATAATGAATTTGCCACTTCAAATACCACTTGTATAGATATGAGACGGCTGATTTGAAATGTTATTGGTTGTTTTAATTTAGATAAAAATATGTGTTGGTATTTATGAAATGTTCTTGATTATTTTTAGGCTCAAAACAAGATAATTATTAGGTACTTCTCACGCATATAACAACATGCAAAGATAGGTCAGTTTATAAAAATGTTTTTAAAGAGTTTTACTTAAAGACTATTAACACTATAAATAAAAAAAACTACAAGAAAAAAAAAGAAATTATATTTTCTAAATTATTCTGAGGCTGGTTTTTATTTTATTTGGTTTTTATTAACTTCGAAACCTAATTAACTTTGCATTATTAATATTGCATACATTAACAATAGGTACGATGCGGGCGCTCAGTCACATATTATATTATAGTTACGAGTATCTCAGCTCGTCAGTCGCCTGCCGGGGATCGTTGGAGCAAAATCGCTCGAAGATCCTGCCCTTCATACTCATTACTCAGTATTATGCAGAAACATCACTAAAATCAACTCAACTCCAATCTCACACCTCTTTATTAAAAAAAAAACACTTCTCAATCGCTTAACCGAGTCACACTTGACCGCATTGTCTATCCTATCAACGAGGTCGACGCCCCCGCCCAAACAATAAACAGATCAGGTTTTATGGCTTGTTTACATTAATTTATGAGGACGAAGCTTATTGGGCTAATTCGGGATAGTGAGAACTTTGCTGTATCGATATCGATATTTGTTTTTGCATTGTCGACGATGATTGGCTATACTTTTGCTGTTTCGGTATCGGTATTCGCCGTCGGTGTGTGGCCTAAAATTTAATAAAGGAATATATATAACATAACTGACATTTAACGACATTTATTTGGTGCAGTTATTAGACTGACATTAAAAAACTATGATCTGTCAACATTGACATTGATATAAAACATATACTTTTTCATCTCTCCTGTTCGGAAAGTCGAACTTTCATGTGTAGATAGCCGGTTGGAAAGTTGATTTTTTTATCTCCCTAATACTATTGAATAAAAGGCCACTATCGACAGTATGGCAAAACTATCGATAGTATCGAGTTGTTGCAATAGTTAGAGTTCATACCATCGAAAGTAATTTCATCAATTGGATCGATTGGAACGCACCTTCGATTGCACCAAAAAAAAAGAAATGCACTATTTCCACCTCACAGTCAAAATGAAAAATATCATGTTTACCTCGGGTGAAAGCACCCGTTTCACTCTCGAGCCATTGGCGCTCTCACTTCGTTCGAGCAAAAACTTCTCGAATGAAATAGGTCACTTTCTTCCCTTGTGTAACAATCTACTATTGTTTGACTGGGTCGTCAAAGTTCACGTCATGCATGTTGTTTTTGCATCATTGAACGATTTGTTGTTAAAATCATTTTTACATTTTAAACACGATTTGTCTCTTAATTCCTTGCTTTTTCAATTACCTACCATAAAACCAATTACAAACCCGCCAATAAAGTGACATTTATATATTAATATCACTTATTACGGTTTCTTTATCTATTAAGTAAAGATTTATGCCAGTCTTCTTTAGAAACATGTGTCTATCTATCAATACCTAAAGTCTTTTAACAATTTGCATTGACATTTTATCGATGTTTTCCCATCACTACTCGACCTTTACACCAAGCAATATAGTTTTCTGAGGGTGAGCACGGCGAACTGTTATTATTAGTCGATAAGTGTCACTTTCACGATTAGATTTCCAATGTTAAGTTAGCTGCCAGTCTCCTTTTTATTTTAAATCCATTACCAACCACTTCATATTTAATTAAATAAAATATGCATTTGCTTAACACACATTTAAGCAAATTATAATTTTTAAGTGCTCAGCATTCATTCTGTGTGATATTAGTTATTATTGAATTGATTAGAAAAATGAATCTTGCAAAATCCGATAAATTATTGTTTTTAAGAACGCAGCATCACAGCGTAAGAAGCAATTAAAAATTTAGAAAGGTTCTGCCATCGCCAGGATGGTTCGGCAATCGCTCGGTATGAGAGGAACGCGGGTTCGATTCCGGCCTCTGATAGTCATTTTTTTAAGTGAAATATCTTATATATACTTAGGTCTTTGACTATTTAAACTTATAACTTAGATAGTATTTTCTTTAAAAGTGTGTGAGAAGATTGGTACCCAGTAAGTGGTACCTATTATGTTGAATTTGAACATTTGTAATTATTATTTACGCTTAAATAAATTCAATTTGTTGGACATGCCAAACTAAACATACATAAATAAATAAATAAATTGTTTCAACAAACACACCAATTACCTAGTCCCAAACTAAGCTTGAGCTTGTGCTATGGTGACTAGGATAACGGATAGACATACTTATACACATTTATAAACATCCATGACTTAGTTACAAAAGCTCGTGCTCATCACACAAACATTTGCCCCTTGCGGGATTCGAACCTGCAACCGCCTGGTTTAGAAGTCCGGGGTGCGCACCACTACACCAAGACGGTCGTCAAACCTGTAGGTCATACATGTAGGTATGTTTAGTTTAGGTATCTTATTAATTACTAGATAACCCAGTTCCCATTTACTATTTCTACTTAAAATGGAGCTCGGCTATAAACAAAGTGCTCCACTCATTTAACTCATTTTACTGTTCTTGAGTGCCTGTAAAAGCCTGAATTAAATAAATGCATTATTGTCTAGCCGTGAAACAATCTAGTTATAAATAAAGTCCATAAGCCTACAAATGCTCCATCGTAATCGAGTTTACTGCGATACTTACTCATGTAGGTAAGGTTTTCAATGCTTATTTAAAAGTACTTTCTTTAAAATTGTGTACAATTTTGTTTCAGGCTTGCAAGGAAGTGTTTAAAAGACTTGCAAGGCAAGTTTAAAGAATAGCTTTATATACCGATAAAAAAATTGCAGGTATACCGCATATTTTTTTGTAGGGTTTCGTACGCATAGGCACAGAATAAGTACTAGTACTTCGTACAGAAGTATGACTTAGCAATTGTATTCAAAGAAATGTCTACTCAATCTCGTCAACAATATGGCGTAATTTATTTCGCCTCAGAGTCAAGCACATTTTCGTGTAGACACCTACAAAAATCCATTGCAAGATAATTTCATACCTATTGCTCTGGAATATGATTCATAATACACTAAACCTATATTCAGTGACGTAATACATATCACGCGACGCGATAGGGTTGACAGCTACGAGAAGCTTCTAACGCCATCTAGCGCCTCTTTCTAGTACTTTATTTATTCTCGTCCAGCCAGCATCGTAGCCGCGCGGCCGCCGGTGAGTAAAACGCGCGAGCGTGTCGCTGGCCGGTAGCGACACGCAACGTGTTTTAGCCCCTAAGTAAGGGTCGCCGCGCGTAGGTACGTTTTTGCTACCTACGCGGGGAGATACACAGGCCTGGCATAGGGCAAAAACCTTGTTACTAAGACTCGATTGTCTGTCTGTAACCAGACTGTATCTCATGAACCGGGATAGTTAGACTGTTAAAATTTTAACAGATTTTTGTATTTCTGTTGCTGCTAAAATAAAAAATGTGATTTTTTGCTCTTTATTAATAACGGCAACAGGTTGAAATGTTAACACAATAGTAAATTGTATTAAAACTAAAAAATATTTAAGGTATCCCACACAATTTCTTCATTAGGCTCCCAAAGATGAATTATTTGATAACTATAATTGCATATTATTGCGGAGTGATCAATGATCATTCTGTAATTGTTACTATTTTTTATTCTGCGATATAATACAGTACCTAAACTGTAATACAGTATGTAAACTGAAAAAAATCGTTAAGTATACTGATAATGAAATGCATTTAAAGAAAACGAATCTTTTCATTCAAGCCCTTAAAATAGATATCACATTTTCATTTACGATTGAAAGATTCAATTAGATTCTCTGACATAATTAAATCAAATTTTATTAATTTCATCACCTGCCCATCTCTGTAAAGTAAGTCTGAAATTACATTTATATCTACCCTTTGCCGAAGCACGGTAATTTAAAATTAATTTAATATTTTACGTGGCGCTTTTTAATGAAGATCGCAAGAACCGTCCTCGACATGTTGATTACATTTAAAATACATTTTAATAACAATGTTGGATACGAAAACAATTTTTCACCGCTTCAGTCGCACCGAAATGTAATTTTCAATTCCTATAACCATGTTAACCGTGTTTTTCAAATATTAGTTAAAACAATTCTTTAAAATTGCTCGCTTTTACAATTCGTCCTATTCTTAACTAAAAAACCTTGTTTCATGGGAATTTTCTTTTTTAATGAGGATTTTGAGGTGCCTGTGGCGCAGTGGCGGCAGCGCTTTGGTAGTGATACCAAAAGTTAAGCAACCCACGGCGCGGTCGTGATTGGATGGGTGACCATTCCGACCATTTAAGTGACGTCCATGACAAGCATCTCCGTGCTTCGGAAGGCACGTTAAGCAGTTGGTCCCGGCTAATATCTGTGGTATTAGTCGTTAAGCCTAGTCAGAGGCCCTAGGGCGGCTTGATAACTTCTGACAGTAAGGTTTGTCACTTGCCTTACATACACCCCTCCACCAATCCGCACTGAGCCCGCGTGGTGAAGTATGGCTCGTTCCTCCTCATAGTTGAGGTGAGGCCTTTTCCCAGCAGTGGGATCTAATTAGGCATGGAAATGATTGCTACTTTTAATTCATTTTCATTTCATGAAATGATGATTTTTTTTCATATGAAATCACATGCGAAATTTCATTGACAATGATTTTTTTTCGCAGTGTCATAATGTAACACTTTTTGCTATTTGCTACTTATAGTGAAATATGAATTATTGTGAACGGTTGCTAATTTGCTACTAATATGAAATGTCATATTTAGGTTGTCATGAAAAATCATGGCAAACGAATCTAAACTTTATGTTCATAAGTTTTAAGTTCTTAAAATGCCCACCCAGTATCGATCGTCACCTATGATCGCATAACAAGTGTGTTTGTCTTTTTCTAACACGCACCTAGGGCAAATCATTCCTACTCGGTCGCTCGCGACTCGCTCTGCTACAATGAATGAAATGAAATGAGCATGATCTATGATTTCGCAGAGTGCGATTTGTAGCAGTCTATATGAAAAAAAATAGCAGGTGTGAACAATGAAATTCATTTCATATGATTTTTCATCTGCTATTCATGAAATCTTCCATGCCTAGATCTAATAGGCTGACTTATTATAATGAGGATTTTACGTTTTATCTGCGCGATACTAAAATGATATTTAAAATCTAGATGCGCTGAGACAGAAGGGATTTTGATGTGATCGCCTTAGTGCAAATAATTGTTCACATCAATGTACATTAGTAATATATATACAAGCAATATAGTTCACATCTACAACCAACGTGATAGTTTGTAAATGTCTACCAAACACACTATTTAATAATGATGATGTCATCCTACCAGAATATCGACTACGGCCAATCTCAACAGGGAGATGTTAGGTAGTACACAAGTTTGTGCGCAATGCACAGGTGCACTTTCTGTTTCTTTACTCTCATAGTTCGAGACGTAATTCCGACATGACCGGAGAAAGATCAGGCAAGTGCTTTCCGAGGCACGGGGATTTTAACACTACCAACTTCCTGACTCCGGAGCTGCGTGCGAGTTATTTCAACACAGAAAAATGAAGCACGGACGACCGTGCTCAGCCGAGGCGACAACATCTCCTGAGGATGCCGCGTGGAGTGGCGAAACGCGTCGAGGTTTTTTGCACGTTGGTGTTGGTAACTAACAACTGCATTAGCTGTAGTGCATGCGTATTGAGGGAGGGAGGGCGGTGCATTCTGCATTTGCCTGAACTGGTACTCAACGTGGTTGTGGTTGGTGTGGTTTTGGTGCCTGCGCTAGCGTGTCTTAGCGGAAATTTAAAGCAAAATAATTGTATTTTATTTTTCCCATCTAATAATGGATTTCCGCAAAGTAACGCCTGATTCTATCAATTACTAAAAACTTTCAGCCTGGGATTCGAACCCGGGATCTACTACTACACACACACACACACACACACGCACGCTCACACACCCACACGCACGCGCACACCCACACACACACCCACCCACACCCACACACAAACACGCACACACACACACTACCGTACAAGCTTTGGTAGCATCAAAACATAAAATTAGTAGTTTTAAAGTAGTAGTAGTATTAAAATAATTATTATTATTACTAGACTAACGAGGCAGGAAACGAACTATACAGCTTATCCCTAAAAGAGCGTGCCAAACTGACACTGGAGAGAGCTTAGCCGTAGCCATATTACCTATCAGATAAATTCTAACAAAAGTCTTTTAGTTTGGGAAATAATGTCACTTTTTGTCCAAAAATGCCACGCCAGACTGATAATAGAGATAGTTTAGCCAAAGACCTTATAAACAAAAATAACATGACATTAGTAAAAGTATCATAGGAGATAATGCCATGTGGCGGGATCCCACATTATATTTATTTATAATATGTACAGATCCTTATATCTATAAATGTATATATTGCACTCATCATAGCTCATACATATTACCTACATACATTTACTAATTCATCGCAATAAATCTTAATAACATAGCTTAGCATCGCCATCGCATCGCATCGCGCAGCACAACTGGACGCGTGCCTCATCGTGCACCGGTTGACGTGTTGACGTGGGCGAGCTTCATGTCGGTTCGGAGTCCACACATGCGCCGAGTGCCCATCAGTCACGAGCGAACTTCAAACCGGTTCGGCGATCACGCATGCGCCGAGCATCCATCGGTGCAGAGTGAATCAAGACACGAACTACGGCGAATGACACTTCGGTACTCGCCGCTCCGCCATCTTTATCTCGCGATCTATTTTCTCGTATATTTTGCTGTATGATAAATTGTTCTAATACCGAACACGGATTGTTAAAAGCTAATCTGGTTTTCTTGAAGTTCAACCTATTAGAAATCCCGCATATATAGGCATAAAGAAGTTTTACAACACTTCAGCCACTTTCTTGTATTCTTCATACAAGAAAAATACAAAGAAGTGGCATTATCTTCCAAACCATGAGACTTGTATTCGTTAGTGCCAAGTCATTTTTATTTAAAAGGTTTATGGATAATCTATCTCCAGTGTCAGTCTGGTTTTAGGACACACTGTATAAATTTAACTGTCTAATATTTTGAGTGAGGAATCACATTTACTGATCCACCATTCTACGCTATACATTATTTAAAACATCGCATTACCTAACCTACAAATGCCGGCTCGGATATGACAATTAGCGCCGCCCGCGCCATGTTGTCGCCGCAAAATTGTTGTTATTGTGCGACTACCTGCATTTGTGGCAATCCACGTATGAGCTGCCTTCACACGAGCTACCTATAGTCGGTGGTAGCTTCATTAAACGTTTTAAGGCAATATTATCTTCTCTGTTTTAAACTGTATGCCACCGCGGAAACCGCTGTGAGTTAATATATTGCATTCTGTAAAATCGATTGACTGGTAGAGAATGCTTTTGATTAATGATGATTGATTGTCTAATCGATAGTAGACCTTAGGTCCCTTCGATACGTTACGATACGATGTGCTATTAAACAAGGTTCCAAGCCTGATCCGGTACAACCGACCCACCAAATAGCACGATTTTTATAAGGTAAGACATGCCCTGGGATGGGAGAGGAAGACCGACTAGCTGGAGCTTATCGACCACAATCAACAAGATATGCATCGAGCTTGGTATAGGAATATAGGTAGAGACGGGTATCGTTATAAGACTGAGCGTTGATGAGGTGAGCGGTCTGCCTTGGTGGATACACGTGGTATTCTTCAGGAGCTTTGGTCCTTTCGGGTATTTCTTCATGTTTTCGGTCCTGTTAAGTAGTAGATCTTAGGTCCCTTTTAAACTTTTTTAGATGAGAACATGATACTTTTATAAATTATTTTTATTTAAAAGATCTATGGCTAAGCTATATCTAGTATCAGTGGCATGCTCTTTTTGGGACACCCTATATAATCCCGGAAGGTAGGAACTAATAATTTTCCGCTGACCTCTTCACATAAAGTATCTTCAAGTCACTAGAAAGTCTAAACACAGCACTCTCAAACGTGAATCATCTGATTACAAATTATACCAATTTCATGGAAAGTTAATGGTGACATTTAACCCGTTGGTGGCCACAAAGCTCTCCAAGGTGACGTATGGGACCACTTTTGTATGGGGGAATTTCAGCACCATGAAAATGGGGTGATTTCCGTGGAAATCTCTTGTTTGCTATGTGGAGTATTTTGATGATTAGTAAAGGAGATTTGTGTGTCAAAAATATCAGCCATGTTTTAATGTCATCTAATTAATTATTAAGAGGAAAGATTTGATTGTTTTTTTGTTTGTCTATACTAATATTATAAAGAAGAAAGATTTGTTTGTTTGTTTATTTGCATCGAATAGGCTCCGAAACTACTGGACCGAATCAAATGAAATTTGGCACAGAGATAGTTTGAGACACTGGGAAGGACATAGGCAACTTTTTGTCGCGATATAAAATTATCAGGGGGGTGAAATGGGGGATGAAAATTTGTAAGGACTTTTGGCGCGGGCAAAGTCGCGGAGAACTGCTAGTATTGAATAAGCTCCGAAACTGCCGGACCGATTCGAATGAAATTTGGTACAAGGATAGTTTAAGACCTTGAGGAGGACTTAGGCTACTTTTTGTTGCGATATAAGATCATCAGGGGGGTGAAATGGGGGATGAAAGCTTGTATGACAAATCCGTCTTTTGGCGCGGTGGAAGTCGCGGGGAACTGCTAAAATAAAGAGTGAAGTGCCACGTCTGGTTTAGTCTAGAGTCAACAGCAACCCCATTTCAAATAAAAAAGGAACGTTATAAGGTCTTTTAAATGTTTTTAATGTTCTCAGCACGCTTGATCAATTTAGTTCGATTTTGCTCTGTTTTCTAATCGTACACATATTTTTTCAATAAACCATATACAGTATTGCGAAGGTTTAACACATCGATGCAGTGCTGTAATCAAGACTTAAAACATTTTTCAGAAAAAAAATATATGTATATGTATAAAAGAAAACTTCCACGAGGATCTTCAAAATACACGTGGCCAATGAGAAATGTGCAGTACTTTCTTATAGGTAAAGTACTTACCATTCTAAACGTTTAAAGGCCTCAAAATTTCTTCTTCTCATTCACGCTTCAATAACTTAAGCGAGATAGCGAAATGAAAGGGAGGGAAACAAAAAGGTAATCATCGGCCGTCGATTCGATCCGCAAAGACAATGGGTGTACAGTCAGCCGTATTTATTCCTTTTTATTTTTTTATTCATATGTGAGGCTACAGATTACTGACGTAAGACAGGCCCATAGATACCTTATAGACTAACATAAACATCTTCATTTTCCTAGCGTTATCACTATTGTGCACTCGCACGCGAGTGCCCAGGGTCCGCTGACCATGATCCAGGATGTAGCAGATCAGGTAATGACAGTGGTGCAACTGCCATCTGACCTCCGTGAGCCTGTTAACAAGGGAACCTGACCAGGTTTGGATCATAGTTACACATTCAGTCGCCTGAATGTGCAGAGCATCGGTTAGTAAAACAACTTGTACATAACTCAGAAAAAGACATTGGTACATGGCGGCACGTGGGATCGAACAGGTTCCTTCCGTTCGCCACTACGCCACCGACGCTCTAACTAGCATACATACAAAATATTATAAAAAATAACTAATTAATTCACACGTATGGTCGATGACGTGATGACGTGAAAACGACGGAACACGACGTCCTTCGACCAAAACTCTTCTTTCATGAAAGTTGCCATCTTAGTTGCCACCTAAATACGTTTACATTTTAAGACAGTGGATTGTTAGGTTCTTTCAGTTTTAATTTGATTTATGGCTAAGGACAGGTAGGTTGGTACTTCATCAACATTATCATTATTAGTTTAAAAAAAAATAATGTTTTCAACAAACACACCAATTACCTAGCCCCAAACTAAGCGTGAGCTTGTGGTATGGTGACTAGGATAACGGATAGAAATACTTAAATACATATCAACATCCATGACTTAGGTACAAATGCTCGTGCTCATCACACAAACATTTGCCCCTTGCGGGATTCGAACCCGCAACCGCCTGGTTTAGAAGTCCGGGGCCGCGAAAAACTACACCACGACGGTCGTCGATCAGTCAATCTTGCCTGTCTGTCAATCTTGCCGATAGACGCCTTACGCTACGCTTTTGATCAAATGGTCTCCAATCATGGTAGGTTCTTGTAATTGAAATTATTTTGAATAATATATTTTTCCTTATAAAAACGATAAAAAATATCGTTTCTTAAATTAAATACTATTGCTATTCATAGTCAAAGTTTCACAGCCAGAACATAATGTTCTTAAAGTTTTTAGGAAACATTTTACAATAAAACTTTCTGAACTATTTTTTAATTAACTACGGCATGTATGACAGAATGATGATTACATATTTTTTGAGTCTTCTAATTATTTAATTTAAAGTGACTAATGTAAATGTGATAATTATGATTCTATGTAACTTAAAATATATTTTTTAATATAATTTTAAAAAAAACATACAACAAAATTCTCGTCATCAAACCAGTGTTTTTTAAGGCCCATTGTACCGGGAAGGCGTAATAAAGTATTGAAAACAGCGGAGAAGTCCAATCAATATCCCGGGTCCCTTAGGGCCTAGTCCAGATATATCTGACAAAAGTGGAAGACATGATCAAACCTATTCCCTGGGAGGCACAGGTGTTCTTTTGTAACTAACTTCGGGTTAGTTGAACGAGGGAGAGGCAAGTTCTTAAAACAGGAGTATTAGATGATAATTAATACAGCATGTTTTGAAAGTGATAGATTACTGATTTTACTATTGCTTAGGAGTTTGATGTAAGATTAGATTGTTCATAGAGGTAAAATTGTATTTGGAAAGATAAATAAATTATTATTATTATTTATTATATACTTGGGCGACCGAACTTTGCTCGGTTATAATACTCCTATTTATAGTTATAAGGCAAATGTTAGGCATACGTATGGGAAATATGATCTTAAAACATTACCAGGCCTGTGTACTCCCCGCGTAGGTAGCAAAAACGTACCTACGCGCGGCGACCCCTTGGAAATGGCTAAATCAAGTTGGGTGTCGCGAGCGAGCAACGAGACGCCCGCGCGTTTTATTCACACGCGGCGCACGGCACTATCTGTGATTATTTACGTTGCTGGCTGGACGAGCATGAATTAAGTGCTAGACAGGTGCGCTAGATGGCGTAAGTAGCTTCTTGTAGCAGTCAACCCTATCGCGTCGCATGACAGCACGTCACTCACTAGGTTTAGTGTATTATGATTTATATTCCAGAGTTGTAAGAATAAAATTATCTTGCAATGTCACCTACATACCTAAACGAGCATGTGCTCGACTCTGAGGCGAACTAAATTACACCATATCGTGGACGACATTAAGTAGATATTTCTTTAAATTTCATTGCAAAGTCAAACTTCTGTACGGAGTACTAGTACTTATTCTGTGACATTACCACAATTTTCTATATAAACTTGCCTAAATGCTAATAATAACTTGCTTAAATAACTCAAAAAAGCTTTATACTTGGATATAAACAAAAAAAGAAACAAAAGTACGTCATAAAGCGAGATTTGAACTCCAGACACTTACTAAGTTTCAGGCCTACGTCTAATCCATTCGGCCTCCAGGAAAATCGTTAGAGCCGTTTCTGAGATCTTATAAACAAATATACAAGAATTGTATTTATTATATTATTGATTGATGTTAATAATAGACGTTCATAAGTGGCATTGTGTGTCCTAAATTGAATAAATGATTTTTGACTTTGACCTTTGAAATTCCAGAATTATCTATTCTATTCAATGGATTTTCTTTTTACTTGTACGAGTTATCGCTCGTTATTTACCTCCATAACGTTAATCCGTATCCAAAATTGGTAAAATGTAGCCGTACAACATTGTTAGTTTTACTATTAGTTTAGCCTTAAAAATAAAATAACTCCCACGCATTAACATATCGGTAGCTTTATTATATTAAAATATCCGCAGTAAACACCCACGTGATCAAACAATAGTTTATTAAACTTATCTTCGTTCGCTGCTTTACTTATGTATTTTTTTTAATGTATTTCGTTTGGGAGTTATGAGAATTTTCTATTATTTACCTAATTCAGGATATTAAATAACCTTCGCCTAACCCATGTAACATTCCGGGAAATAGTGTCTGTTGAATTCGTAGTGTTAATATAAATATTGTATTTTTACTACATAAAAAATCAATTTAAGCGTGTACTGGCTTTGGCTTCTCCATTTCTTTGCTTAACGCCGGGCTATTAAAACTTAGTAATTAACAAAATCTGAATGATTAATTAATTTCTCGAATAAGTCTAAATCGGGGTTCAGCAAATCAGGATATTAAGATCAACTTTTCAGCTTTTGAAACATAATAACTACTATTATTCATTATTGTTTGTTCCGATGATAGATAGATCGACACTCTTTATTGCACACCACACACAGTATACATTTACACAAATAAATTATTTTGTGAATTTTTTAAACACTTATAAAAAAACTCACCTAAGTAAGTACATAGGTACAATAAACAAACACACAAACACCTTCACAACTTTTCACTCATAATAATGAGATAGAAATTCCAAAAAAATGTGTTGGTACACTTGCATTTTATTCAGCCCTTAACGGCCAAGCTAACGGCTGGAATCGATTGATTTTTTCATTGCCAGCTGTAAAAATCGGACTAATCCCTTTTTACAGCTTCATTAAATCCAAAATTAGCTGTTGCACGTCATGCATAGCGAAATAGTCGTAAAACTAGATAATTCAAAATCGAATGGCTTTCTTAGACTAGGGCAGGAGTAGTAAACCTTTGGTGTATGTACTTGAAATGCTACATTTTGATTTGAAAAAAGACGTATCATGTTTCCAGACACAATGGAAAATTAATTGTTATCGGCCCGCCCGCGGGTCTTATGGGGTTTGACAGGTGGATCTGACAAAAAAATAAATTTATATCTATACTAATATTATAAAGAGGAAAGATTTGTTTGTTTGTTTATTTGCATCGAATAGGCTCCGACACTACTGGACCGAATCAAATGAAATTTGGCACAGAGATAGTTTGAGACACTGGGAAGGCTACTTTTTATCGCGATATAAAATCATCAGGGGGGTGAAATGGGGGATGAAAATTTGTATGGAAAATTCGATTTTTGGCGCGGGCGAAGTCGCGGGGAACTGCTAGTCATGAAATAAATATATCTCATACTTTTGATGCATAAGGGAATAAAAGCAAATGAAATTACTTGGTATAATTTAATATCACGATTTATTATGCGATTAATTTTTCAAAAATAATAATTAATAAGATGGTTTAATTAAATATACCAAGGGTTTCCAAACCCTGAATTAGCCGAAGAGTTAACGCTAATGGCACCAAGATAATTGAAGTTTGTTTTAGTGCAGACAAACAGAACAGAGTCTTCTGCTTTATAGTTTCAAGAGTCATTCCAACATGTGACTTAATTTTGGAGATAACTCATTGTCTAGTAAAATTTGATGAGTGTCTATCAAAATTGTAAGGACAAATAGTACAGTCGGCAGCACGTCAGGTTACCCATGTGAACTACAAAAACAGCTTTTATTACGTAGCGAATAGAGGCGGTCGAAAGGTCAAAGTGGGGTAGGCTGACGTGCCGCCAGGTGTAGTCATTATTTATGAATTTATTGATCACTAGTGGTTCTCCGCGACTTCACCCGCAAGAGTTGGATTTTCCATATAAGCATTCATCCCCCATTTCCCCCCTTTTTTTATTATATCGCGACGAAATGTAACCTATGTCCTTTTGCAGGGTCTCGAACTGTCTCCACACCAAATTTCATCTCAATCGGTTCAGTGGTTTACGCGTCAAGAGGTAACAGACAGACAGACACACTTTCACATTTATAATATTAAGTATGGATTAGTATGGATTGTTCATGAAAACATCAAAATAGTATGGATAAGAAAGTTCAAAGCTCCAAAGCATTTGCTAAAACACAGTTTAAAAAGGTCACAAAACTTGCTGATGTACGAGGACAATATCAATTTAATCAACATGTTTTTATAATGTGCGTTGAGTCGTCGTCGTGAAGTAAGGCAAAAATCATTAAAGATTTCTAGAGGTAAGGGCTTTGTCCTATGGGGTCCTATTATAAAGTGAAATTCAATCAGTAAGTCTGATACTTTTCAAGCTAAATAACTTTCCTTAATCAAATTAAATTTCGCTCACAAAAACTAATCGACTGTGTCATCCGGTGGGACTCGAACCTACGTCCCTTCGCTATCCGGGCGAATGCTCTTACCAACTGAGCTACGGAGGACGTTAGTCAGTCGACGAATTTTTGTAAGTGCTTGCTACGCCAGTGAGCCGGCGTTCGATTTCATTAATACTTAAGGAATATTTGACCATGAAATCAGCTTAACTTATAATTGTTTTTATAATTTAAGCCTCCGTAGCTCAGTTGGTAAGAGCATTCGCCCGGATAGCGAAGGGACGTGGGTTCGAGTCCCACCGGATGACACCGTCGATTAGTTTTTGTAAGCGAAATTTAATTTGATTTCGTAAAAACTTGCAAAATAATTGCTTAAATTATAAAAACAATTATAACTTTCCTTAGCCAAATAACACCTGATCAAAAACTATTAAAAAAACAAAGGTACTTAATTCGTGCCACTGATCGTCAAAGTCGGACCAATTTGATTTAAAAAGCGAATAAATGCTTCGCTAAAGAGTCTTAACGACTTGCGTTCGAAATTTCCAATTTAAAGCCTTTTTACAGCCTAAGCACACTCGAAGCTTCTGAAAGTTCCATTCAGCGACTGATCATTACATCTTCGCATGTGACTTTTAATCTTTAGTTGAAACGATAGAAACAAAGACTTTAGTTAACTACTTACTCTTACATATTTTTATATACAACATTATAAAAAGGCAATTTACATTTATTTTCATGACTTAAACAAAAAAACGTCGACTCTGTCGACGTCACGTGCGGCTTAGTCTAGAGTCAAGAGCAAGCCAAATTAAAGCCCAATTCAAATTAAAAAAAAAATACTCTAGCACTATGCTTCATGTCAAACAAATCATAGTACCTAAAATTAATACATAGTTATATACTTTATGTGAAAGGGTCTAATTCTGAAGCTTAAGAAGCACTTTTTAAAATATGTGTGTATATACTCTGAATAATTCATAATAGAACGTAAATTTTTGCAATTTTATTTCATGGAAAAAGATTTTCTTCATTCCTATCAAGCTCACACGACTCACATCCATTCTGTCGGTCTAAACTCTAAAGTATCTTCACAATGCATGGCGTTCTTTATAGCACCAGCTTATCTTTTACAGCTAATATACTAGCCGGATAACAGCGACCAGACGGAGTCACAGTGACAGCTATTAGGTACCACGCGACATACAGCATGTCTCGTGACACAGACTCGTATGTTCACTGGATGAAACTGCCGTGAATCATCGCTTTGGACGGAAGCCTAATGAGTTTTATGAAGTGTGTCTGTTAGGGGAAGCCTGGTTGTTATAAATAGGGAGAGATTGTCTGAGAAGTTAATTTTTTGTTATTGGGAAAGTATATCTGTCTGCGATCATAGTATGTTTTAGAGATAAAGAATTAAATTGGGAGAGATTTAGATCAGCTTTTAAAAAAATACTCGTCATTATTATGTTTAGCTCACGATATTATACATAGTACCTAACTATTAGTAGACTTACCCCATTAATGGCCCTAGCAGCTCTACCGTATATTTTTTCATGCTTTCTTTTGTCTTTGATACTTAAGTAAAACGTGTTTTTACCCGACTGTGGAAGGAAGGTTATGTTTTTCGAGGGTATGTATGTATAATAAATAATAAATTGTTTCAACAAACACACTAATTACCCAGCCCCAAACTAAACCCCAAAACTAGATATGTATAATTGTTTGGCACGCCCTACAGCTGGACAGTTTTTACGTATAAGGTGTCGTTGAATTTGTCAAAATTGTGATAGTGACATATGCATACAATTAAATAATGGCGCCCGCAAACGGTAATAAAGGGGGAAGGGGTTATTGATTTTTTACTTATAAGTCAGCCTATTAGATCCCACTGCTGGGAAAAGGCCTCACCTCAACTATGAGGAGGAACGAGCCATACTTCACCACGCGGGCTCAGTGCGGATTGGTGGAGGGGTGTATGTAAGGCAAGTGACAAACCTTACTGTCAGAAGTTATCAAGCCGCCCTAGGGCCTCTGACTAGGATTTTTTACTTACCATAGCAATATGGGTATCAAATTAAAGCGAAAAGTAAGTGAAAAGACCATTTCAAAATTATATTAAGTTTTGCCATCACACGATGGCAAAACTTAATATATATTTTTTTTGTTTTTTTTCCAATATTTATATTTGCTTGTTTCTTTCAATTGAAGAGCATCAGTGAGCTTTCTTTCTTGGGAATGTAAATTTTGCTGCATATTTCTTTTTTTCTGCATAATGTATGTCACATTGGGACTTCTTGTAACAGTATATGTAGTTGTTTCTTACATGTACAGTTGGCAGCACGTTGTCATGTTATCCATTAAAATTACAAAAGCAGTTTTTATTACGTATGAAAAAGAGGCGTTCCGAAGGTCCACATGGTGTAGTCTGACATCTTCTGTAGTATAAGATGGCTGTTTGTTTCCATAAAGATATAAATAACCATTCCTCTCAAAATAAACCACCTTACATCACCTTTATTCAGATCATGGCCCTGTTGTTTACATTTCGCAGCAAGAAAGACTTATAAGCGATTCTCATTACGCTTAGCAAAACTTCGGAAGAACTCGCGCCGCGGAGTGATGAAAGAGGGGATACGCGGTACGCCTGATTGTTTTACGAGGGTAGATAATTTCTTTCAAAAATGTGAGGGTAGTATCACGAGTCCTGAAAATGTTTGTAAAAAAGTTGTGTATGAGTTTTTGAGAGATGTTATATACTACAAGTGGAAGATAGAATGAGACTTCCGCAAATTTTGATGGTAGTGATCTAAAAATGATTTGGGGACTTGGGAATAATAGGTCCACAGAGACTAACTTGGGCACAGACACACACACACACACACACATTCACTTACATTCACACACACACAACACACAAACACTTGCTACTACTGACTGTAACAAAGTTGTTACCTTACATTATTTGCATTTATTTTCGTACTATACTTCCTAATCAGTTAACTACCACAGTCGCTGATATATTGTAACTATACTGTCTAATCACAATATTTTACCTAACAACTTACTTATGCTGACTTGAACTTAATTATTTAGCATCAAGTCTATCCTCCGTGGTTTTTAAATGTTAAATATATCTATATATGTATGCCACTGTTTAATCTGATAAATAAATTTAGAAAAAAAACATACTCTCACATGCGCATACACACACGCGCTCGCTATCGAGGATTGTTTTGTTTAACCTGTATTTTTTTACCCTACAACAGATAAGATTTCTTTTTATTACACATTTGTTCGTGCTAGCTAAATATTAATACCTGTTTACACTATTGATGTCAAGTTACTTAGTGGTCCGAGGTTGTAGGTTTTGGTTTATGTATTTCATACCTAGCATAGGCATCAGACTCACACAAATACTGACTAAACCCAACTAATTTTAGTAATACCATTGTATGTATGTTGTCAATTCTGTGTGAGTAAAAAAGTTACTATTATAATAGTTGAGCATTGCGCTCAACCAAGAGTAAGGAAAATTCTTGTTTTTAAATGATAAGCATTCACTTTGCAATCTAAATATATTATTGCACTTGAAGAAATGACCGCCAGAGGCGGGAATCGAACCCGCGTTCCTCGCGTGCCGGGCGACTGCCTAACCTCTCGGCCACCCTGGCGTTGGCAGAGCCTGTCGAAATTTTTAATGCGAGGAACGCGGGTTCGATTCCCGCCTCTGGCGGTCATTTTTTCAAGTGCAATAATGTATCAAGAGTAAGCATCCTAAATCAGTTCTTGTGCTGTATATTCTCAGAAATTACATATTTACTTATCCATGTACATGACTGTTTGTTGCCTTAAATAAATTGAAAAAAGAAATAACCTACAATTGACTTAAAGCAGAGGTAGAGTTGGTAGAGTCCATAATGAAAGGTGTATGTCTCTTGATGGCCTTCCAAACACAGCAAAAAAATAGAATTATTTTTATAACTTAAGCAATTTATTTGCAAGTTTTGCAAGTCGTGGGTTCGAGTCCCATCAGATGACACGGTCGATAAATTTTTGTGAATGAAAAATTTAACAACAAAAAAAATACTAGCGATTCCCTATGACTTCACCTGCGCAAATATCGAACTTCCCTTGCACACTTCCACCCGCTTTGCACCACCCTTAAAGGATTATTTCTTGAATAAAAACCTTTCCTTTTCAAGTCTTTCCATATCATTCCCGGAACTCAAACATAATAGGTATGAAGGTAACAGATAGACACTTTCTCATGTCTAATATCAGTACCTGGGCGACTTTTTAATTTATTGTAATAAAGGCAAATGTTAGACATACATATGAGATATAACATTTGTTAAAAACACATTTACTATATTGTTTTTAAACTCGTCTCAAAACAATAAAAACTAAAAAAAGCTATAAACTTGAATAAATATAAACAAAACAAAAGTAAATATTCCATAACATGATTGAGCGACATTTAAACCCCAGACTCATATTACTATCAGTCCTACGTCTAATCCACTCGGCCACGACGCTCATGCTTAACGGTGCGACATTAGCGACCATATTCTGCGTCGAACAATGCGGAAGAAAAACTCGATAACACGCGTTTTTCCAAAAACAAATGACTAATCTTGATCGTTTAAAGGTATAAGATTACTACAATAATACGGATTTGCATGATTTTTTTCACCCGACTGCGGAAGGAGGGTTATGTTTTTCGAGAGTATGTATGTATGTATAATTGATTGTCACGCCCTACAGCCAAAAAGCTAGGCATTTTTTGCCAAAATTGTGATAGTGACATAGACTATAGATATTAAAAAAATGGCGCCCGCAAATTGAAATAAAGGGGGCAGGGGGATTGATTTTTTCCCTAACCTAGCAACCCATGGGTATCAAATGAAAGCCAGTAAAAAGTCCAATTCAAAAATGTTATAATTATTGCATTCGGGTGTTTCGTTTTTTTCAAATACTTATTAAATCAAATTTCACTTACAAAAATTAATCGACTGTGTCATCCGGTGGGACTCAAACCCACGTCCCATCGCTATCCGGGCGAGTGCTCTTACCAAGTGCATCATCATCTCATCATCATCATCTTTTTGCAAGTGCTTGCTACGCCAGTGAGCCGGCGTTCGATTTCATCAATGTATCCAATGGAAATATTTTTACAAATATTTGTAAAAATATTTCCATTGGATACATGAGGGTGCATTTCCCAAGTATTGATGAAATCGAACGCCGGCTCACTGGCGTAGCAAGCACTTGCAAAAATTCGTCGACTGACTAAAGTCCTCCGTAGCTTAGTTGGTAAGAGCACTCGCCCGGATAGCGAAGGGACGTGGGTTCGAGTCCCACCGGATGACACAGTCGATTAATTTTTGTAAGTGAAATTTGATTTAATTTCGTAAAAACTTGCAAAATAATTGCTTAAGTTATACAAATATATTAAATACCTATGTTTGTATGAGACAAAAGAGGAAACTTTTGTATAACACAAAATAGTCTTATCGAAGTTTATTCGTTGATCACGAGGTGTTAGTTACCAAGTCTCAGGTCATCAGTTATTCAATAAGTTCGGACGACACGAAGCCTTCTGGAACTTTCTGGAGAGATCCGAGACTCGTGCATGTTAATTGAATACTGAGAATGCTCGGTTTCTGCCGTTCCATTTAAATTTGGTAAATAGACTACTCAAATTATAACCTATCTTTAGTCTAAAGTCGTTTGAAATAGAAGAATGTTGAGGCTACGTACAACGTATTGGAAAAGATAAAATAACATTCAACTAGGTATGTGGAAGGTTGTGTATTTTGTCATTCTGATGATAATGATGGGGGAGGGTGCTTTCCTTACCAAAGTACCTAATATAAGTATTCAATAAAATAAATAATTTATCTAAATTTTATATATATATATATATATATATATATATATAACATTTAACATTTAAACTGGAAAAAAACCTTTAAAAAATATTTTTGCAGTCAGGATATTTCGTTTTATAATAGTTATTTTTACAGCTATTATTGCTTTTAAAAGCTTAACTATTGCAATTTAAAAGAAAGTCTGTGTTGTTATAAAACTTATAAGTATATAGGGGTCCCCTGTGGGTATATAACAAGTCATGTATTCGGTGGGTCTGCAAAAAGTCATTTATTTATTCATGTAGACTTATGCAGATCTACATGCATAAGTAAATGACTTTGAACAGCTTTGAGATTTTTTTTAAAGCCAAAAGGTCGTGGGTTCAAATCCTGCCCGTGTGCGAATTTTAGTTTTTTATTTAAACTTATAAAAATGACGTTTATTACCTTGGATTTTAATGTTAAGCCAACGCCTTAGGTACACACAATTTATTTATTTAATTAGTACACTTTAGATCACAGTAAGTGAGCTACAATATACAGACACATATACACAGTCCTTACATTTAAACTGTTACCATCTACCTCCTACGCAGCAACACATACAAGCTTGTAACCAAGCACGCAGAGAATGCTGGATGGCCAGCATTCCACACAGCACTGCTTGGAAGTTCCGCGGTCTATCCGTCGCTATGACCAACGGCAGTGCATAGCAAACCGTTATTGGGAGGTATGTTGACAGCATTTGCAGATGCAAGACATATTCTTTTAACATCAAGCGCAAAATTTTTGTTGTGTGTGGACGACAGCGGGCTGCGCTCAACGGGAAAAAAACTTATGAAAACGTTAAATATCAACTTCTCGACCGATTTCTCACATACGACGATTGATTTGACGACCGTCTTGGTGTAGTGGTTCGCGCCACGGACTTCTAAACCAGGCGGTTGCGGGTTCGAATCCCGCAAGGGGCAAATGTTTGTGTGATGAGCACGAGCATTTGTACCTAAGTCATGGATGTTTATAAAAGTATTTAAGTATTTCTATCCGTTATCCTAGTCAACATAGCACAAGCTCACGCTTAGTATGAGCCTAGGTAATTGGTGTATTTGTTGGAACAATTTATTTATTATTTATTTATACCTATGTATCAGTGTAAACGTAATAATCTGTTACTAGGTAATCACTATGTAGTTATCTGAGAAATCGGTAGAGGAGTTCAAACATTCTACCTATTGACAAATACACAATTTAAGCCACATATTGGGAATGAAAATAATATTGGTATGTTACTACGTGATCTTACGATTTATTTCCAAACCCTGAAAGCATTGTTTTTTATGAAAAATGTAGATCATCATAGATAGGTAGGTAGGTATCATACTCTAATTTATTAAATGAATTATGTTTACAATTCATTAGTAAATTTAAGCTTTAAATTCAATCTAGCAGCTATCTTAACAAAACCTTTTAAGTCCAACCAACGACGTAAACGAGCTTTATGCCTAATTATTTGACACGATTTAAAACACTTGTTGAAAGGCTGAAGGTTATATTGAAAAACCGCAATCAATGCTATTGTATCTAGTTATAATTTCAAAGGAAGAATGATTAGCATAATCATTTATTTATTTATTATATAACAGTATGCATGCTGACTTACAGTTTGCCTAAAACGCTAGCATGCTAATTTACACAGTTTTAATTATAATATTATTAATACACAAGATTCATGTCAAATTAAAAATACATGTCAATAGATTAGCTGATGTCAATAAAAAGATTATGGATAACATTAAAAAAAAATAGTAAGTTGTCAAATACGTAGATAATAACAAAACAATAAATAATTAAAAATACATGTCAAATAGGTGATGTCAAATGTCAAAAGATTATATCAAATAAATTAAACAATTGTCAAGTTACCTACCTAAGATTAAACTGTTAAATTACAATAATTCAAAATCATTGTTTTAAAAAAGTTATTTTTTAAATATGAAATGGAGACCATGTCAATGTTTCATATGATTTTTCATCACGTCAATCCCGGGGTTATTTAGGTTTCAAATCGCATTGTCAAGTGGTTGTGAACTTGAATTCTAGCCCAGAGGTCCCAAGTTCGATATACAAGGTAAAAAAATAACTGTACTGACGATAGGACATCACTGCGGCATCTTAAAAACGGTTGTCATAACGACGATTTTGCAACAAAAATGTTTTTTCTGCTGGCTACTGTAAAACGACCTTTATTCCTCACAAGCAGTTCCCCGCGACTTCGCCCGCGCTTTTGTCAGATTTTCCATTCAAACTTTCATCCCCCTTTTCGTCCCCCTAATGATTTTATTTCGCGACAAAAAGTAGCCTATGTCCTTACAAATGTCTTAAACTACCTCTGTTACCAAATTTCATTCGAATCGGTCTAGTAGTTTCGGAGTCTTTTTAATACAAACAAACAATCAAATCTTTCCTCTTTCAATATTAGAGTCTCTACTCTAAGCTAAGTCTGAAGCATTCTTCAAATATCTTAGAAACACATTTTAAGAGTATTTCCAGATTAAAGTCTTTAATCACCCTCTGGACCGAAAGTAAGTCCTGTTATTTCAGCAATTACGCTCTGTAGTGTTGTGGAGTTGTTCATTAACTGTGGGCCGCGATGCGTTAACCATTACCAGTTTAGTTGGAGCACAATGTTTTTGGTTCGTTTGTAATTATTTTTTGGTTGCTGCGATTAGAAATTGCTCGCTTAGTCTAGAGTCAAGAGCAAACCCATTTGGAAAAAAAATTGTTTGTTTTGTAATCCGCGTTTTTTGTTAGATTGTTATACGGAACCAAAAAGAGCGTGCCAAAGTTAAGGAGAAGATAGATTGATGGATGACTATTAATAGAATCAGGCGTTACTTTGCGGAAATCCATTATTAGATGGAAAAAAATATAATACTATTATTTTGCTTTAAGTCGTCCGTGCTCAGCGGAGGCGACAACATATCCAGAGGATGCCGCGTGGAGTGGCGAAACGCGTCGAGGTTTTTTGCACGTTGGTGCTGGTGACTAACAACTGCATTAGCTGTAGTGCATGCCTACTGAGGGAGGGAGGGCGGTGCATTATGCATTTGCCCGAACTGGTACTCAACGTAGCGGAAATTTAAAGCAAAATAATTGTATTTTATTTTTTCCCATCTGACAGATGACCATCTAGAAAAAAAAAAATTATGGTAAAAGTGCCACCGTTTCAGAGCTACGATTTTATTTTTGTTAAAATCCATTAATAGTCCATCTTCTCAATAAGTTTGGCACGCTCTTTTGTGAAAACTTGTATAGTAGTAGGTGAGATCGCACTTTTTGTATATTGGCTCCAGGTACCTACCATTGCTTTGTTACCAAATAGATCTCATCATTATCAGCCGCAGGACGTCCACTGCTGAACATAGGCCTCCCCCATAGACTTCCAAAGTGATCTGTTACAAGCGACCTGCATCTAGTGCATCTCGTAGAATCACAAATAAAAGACAAATAGATCTCAAGAGTGTAAAAAACTTTACAATACGCCGGTATAATATCCATTGAGACACTACTTTGGTACATTCCGTTATTTTCAACTTATCGCTTTCAAAGTGAAATTTTAGTTTCACCCCCGATTTAGCCGTAGCAATTCAACCCTTAGTCAAGAGGCTTACTAAAAGAAAGAGATGTAATTTTTCTGCGAAAATTCAAGACTTGTTTATAACTACCTCGCAAAGGGTCTGCAAGAAACTCGAATTCGTCTTTTCTAATGCTCTATAAATAAACATGCGAGAGCTGAAAGGGGGTTGCACACTGTTACATAACAAAACTTCAATTGGAACTTAAACACACGAAGATAAAACAGTTGGATTTTCATATTGGCATGTGTTGGAATGACATTAGTTAGGGATATGTCATCAATTAATGTTTAGTTAATATTTATTATTATAACTTATTTGTAATCTTAAGTTTGTTTAGTAATAAAAGTACGCCAACCAACTTGTGCAGTGGGAGGTTATATAAGTAGTAGTAGGTAAGTATATAACAAAGTAGTGGTGGGGTTATATAATATCGGCTACTCTTAACCAATATTTTTTTTCAGTAAAGGTGGTCAATCAACTTTTCGTTGTCACCTGTTTTCGACCCTTACTCAAAAGTCGTCTTATTATGATAAGAACTGATATAAAATGAGTACTTTAGCTCTTGTACTTAAGTACTCAGATTATTGACCATTTAAAACACTTTTCGACGTTATTTATCTTTTATAAGTATCTGCAAAGTAAGTGACTCAGGGGACTTAATTGTCCCATTTGTATGAAAAAAATGGTTTGTCCACTGGGTCACCACTTTTTTCGATGTTTTAGTATTGTTTGGATGGTTTGACATACATTACCAAACCTTTGTAAGGGTTAAAAAAATGTTTTTTCACTTCACACAAGAAACAGAGTAACTTGTAATTTAGAAAAGATTAAGAAACATCGAAAATTTGATTGACCCAGCTGTACAATTGTACTGCACAAAATCGATCGATAGTCAGTCATTCATCATCTATAATTCATTTTGTCGGTTACGCGCTTATTTAATTTCTCTTCTTAATCTAACGTATTGACTCCCCTCTACCGATGTGCACTCTCCTTTACGTTAACAAAATGGCTTATTGATGTTGCGCGCACAACGCAGCTGCGATCTCAAAAAATACAGCTTTGGTACGTGGAGATACGGACTACACATCAACCTACCCTGATCTGTCAAATATTCGCCACCATATTTCAACCTTATTATTGTTCAGATAGAGTTCCATATCCAGGTAAGTTGATGCGTGGCCCACTGTATTTTGAGATATTGGGAAATGTTTCAGATGATGTGTCAATGGGATAGTGACTAAAGTAAAATGGGAAATTCCTTTAAATTTTTTGTGCAGCGGTCGAAGTAGGTATGTATATTGATTTTATGTACAGTCACAAGCAATGAAATGTATACAAATAAGTTTTTATGCCATTGTAATAAGGTCTCAAATCGAATGCAGATGTATACATATTGATGCTCGTGAATGTACTTGCATTATAAACGGTCGAAGAAATCAGAAAATTGATAAGCATTTTTCGGGATGTTGTTTCGGTACTTACAGGATTAAATGTAGTATTGTGTGATGTTTGATTTGAAACGAAAGCGAGAAAGCGATAGGAAAAATTGCAAGCACTTGCAAAAATTCGTCGATTGACTAACGTCCTCCGTAGCTTAGTTGGTAAGAGCACTCGCCCGGATAGCGAAGGGTCGTGGGTTCGAGTCCCACCGGATCACACAGTCGATTAATTTTTGTAAGTGTAATTTGATTTAAATTCGTAAAAACTTTCAAAATAATTGCTTACGTTATAAAAATATAATAAATTTAATTTTTTTTTTATCTATCGAGTATTAAAGTGAATGTCACTCTTTTGTGTTCAATCAAAAGTTTTATATGAGTAGTACAATAGTTTTGTTTGCTTTTTGCTGCTTAAAATATTCTTTTTTATTAAAATTAGCCCACTAAAACCTTGGATTGAAGTAAGAAAATATATACGAACATGTTGCGAAAAATAGTGAATTAAAAACGTTCCGTAACGCAAATAAGGTGAAATTTAATATGGGTAAATCGTTAAATATTAACATAGGTCACATAATTTCGTAAGTAAAGAAAACACATTGAAAAATATTTAATGAAAGATCATCTTTTTTACTAGAATCTTTCTAGCAAATCATTGTTAACCGTAGTAATATTTTAACTGGCCGGTCACATCTTATACCCTATTGAAATGATGTAGAAAGTTTTTAAAAAACTTGCATAGGACCCAATGAGCAATGCTCCTAAACTCAAATAGTAAAGAGCTTTACCTACTTATTTAATATCGATATACAGGTATTACAAACAGTGTTGGAATACATTAATCGTCTCTCGATATCGGTAGGATTAACCGTACTTCAACCACAGAATAAGCCCACTGCTGTTGTAATACAGCTCGGGTAGATGCCGCTGACGTCACGCAATGACGTATTCAAAAAGAGATAAACTTATATAAATAAGAAATAACACTGTGAGTGGTAAAAATATTAAAAACCACGGAATAAATGATTGTACAAGTGGTTCAATATTTCGTAACGCTGCCTAGTATTTATTCTGTGACGCTGCTAGGAATAAACAGAATAACAGTAGCAAAATTATAGTAAATTGATCACATAAAATAAATGTTAGTTTATTTTTATATGTATTTATGTATTTTGCAGCATCTTTCCAATTCAATTTTGTATTTAGTACTTGCATACAATTGGTAAATGTTGTCACTTTGCTTATTTCGTTTTCTTATTGATTCAAAATCAAAAGTAACTCTAAAAGACAGACTAAAGTGGCGCAGTGCAAAGCTTTTTCTCACGTGACGCTGGCGGAATAGTGTACATACTATCTCACACCTTTTAGCCTATAAAAAAGTAAAAACAAGCAATTGACTCATAGGTATCTAAGGTTATCTGATTATTAGTAGTTGTTAAACTTAATTTGGAATTTTTTGCGTATTCTTGGATATTGATCTTCAGCTTTTGCAGTAAGAACAACACTATTATTTGAAACGTGGTTTGATATCATTTTCAATTATAGAGATGCTAAATTGAATAAAGCTTTGAAACTACAATACGATGTGGCTTACATGAATATTATATTCTATGTTACAGTAGATACCTACTTACATGTATTCCAATAAGCAGACGCCTAAATTTGAAATTGTAATACATATTGTTAATAGGACTTTGAAAACTATGACGTTACAATCGACCCAGAAACAATACTTCATTGAAACCAGTCGTCTCTCATAATACTTTGTACTTACAATCCTTCTTACGTTTTAAGTGTTTCTGACTTTATTTTACAGTAAATATTAGCAGGAATTTTCTCAACTAAGTTATACCTTTAGGCGGTGTTATAAAATAAATTGCTTCAATAATCACACCAAGGTTGTGCGACTAGGGTATAGAAAACTTATATATAACGACGTAGACGTAAGAAGGGTCGTTATCAGAAGGCTCATACATGGTGGCGTACACGAAATATTAATCCGGATAGTAATTACAGTCGTCTATTTTAGTAAAAAAAAAAAAAGTCAGCCTATTAGATCCCACTGCTGGGAAAAGGCCTCACCTCAACTATGAGGAGGAACGAGCCATACTTCACCACGCGGGCTCAGTGCGGATTGGTGGAGGGGTGTATGTAAGGCAAGTGACAAACCTTACTGTCAGAAGTTATCAAGCCGCCCTAGGGCCTCTGACTAGGCTTAACGACTAATATAACAGATATTAGGGACCAACTGCTTAACGTGCCTTCCGAAGCACGGAGATGCTTGTCATGGACGTCACTTAAATGGTCGGAATGGTCACCCATCCAATCACGACCGCGCCGTGGGTTGCTTAACTTTTGGTATCACTACCAAAGCGCTGCCGCCACTGCGCCACAAGCACCTCAGTATCACAATCAATTTAACACAAAATAACAAACAGTGAACAGGATGGCTTTGGACAGTCAAGAAACGCGGCAAGTTCATAACGGCGACGCAAAACTTAACAAGACACAACCACACAACCATTTGTCCATTTGTGTCGGCACCCCAGCCATAACAATCACGGGGTTCTCACATTCCCGACAAACAAAACTTCAAAATGACAGAAGCAAGTGCTGCCACCGCCGTATCGCCAAGTAAACTACTTGACGTTTCCGACTGAACTCGATAAATAGCCACAGTTTGACGTAAGCGTATGATGTGATGTTTAAACGTCAAAAACGAAAGACGTCTGTCATCGCGTTCTTACAGCTTGAAACTTCAAAATAAACACCGCCAATCGCCTTATGCTCTGACATATACATCCATAACTTAGGGACAAATTCTAACACTCTTCAGACGATCATTTGCCCCTTGCGTGATTAGAACACGCAACCGCTTTGTACGCACGCACTCGGTTTTAACGCCTATAGGCTGTGACGCGAGTTTACTGTCACTGAAAGTGTTAAATCAAATCTTCCAGACAACCACAAACAAACAGCAAACGTCCTTATTGAAAATGAATTACTAGTTTGCGCCTAGTCGGGCACTCAGCTGCACTCCGACTAACGAAGAGGCGGAGGGCCATTCAAATAATTGAACTTTTTGCTGCGTCGCGCCTCTTTGCATCTGAGGACTTACTCCGGTTGACAGTGTCCGTGTATTTTCGAGTCTAGCCATCACGCTCGGTTGCGTTGTCATTTTGTCGTGAGTGAAAGAGACAGCTACATTCGAATAATAATAATAATGTCCTCCTAGCCGAATTTCGACTACAGCGGCCAATCTCAACAGAGATTAGCCAACTACGCGGGAGATATTATAGTGCACAAGTGTGTGCGCAATACACAGGTGCACTCTCATAATTCGGTGAGACGGCAGTCCGACATGACCGTAGAGAGATCAGGCGCAGGACCGACGGCTTAACGTGCTTTCCGAGGCACGGGGGTGTTAACACCACCAACTTCCTGACTCCGGAGCTGTGTCTGAGTTATTTTAAGACAGATAAACCCAAACACTTGAGGCCCGACCCGGGATTCGAACCCAGGACCTCGTGGATAGTACCCAGCGTGCTAACCACTAGACCAACGAGGCAGTCACAACACAACATTCGAATATACGGACATCGTCAACAGGAGTAGGGCCTCTGATTGGGGATGCGTGTCTTAGAGGGAAGAATGGCTTTGTCTATGAAGCCTCATTTGAGTGTTACCTAATTAAGCCTTCATAAGGAAGCCTTTTAAATAATAAAAAATAAACTTTTTCCAGGAAAAATACAAATTATTTGGTATATCAAATAGTTAAAAAATAATAAGGTTAAATTTTAGTAACGGATGAAACTTAAGAAAGCAAAGGCACCAACATTAGTAAATATTGTTTGTAAAATAAACTTAGTTAGTTTTCGAGATAAACGCCAAAAAAAAATTAATTTCTGAGTAAACAGACCATTGTTTACCTACTTAGAAATCAAAATGTTTTTCAATAGTCATCACAACAGTGCTTACGTTTGGTACACAAGTTCGGTGTACTATTAAATCTAAATGAGAGAGACAGAGGCAAAAATTTAGTTTTTAAGAGTAAACAAGTGATCTTAAAAATAGTTCAATTTTTTGTTAGGAAAAAAATGCCTGTTTTTGGAAAATAATGTTTAGGTCCTATTTCTCTGATATAGTAAGAGGCTCTGTTAAAATAACGTCACTTGCTAAAATTTTAACCTTATATACCTATTTATATGATTTTTAGTAGGAATTATGGCTGTGTGTTCTATTCCTTCTGGTGTGGCGACATCTTACCACTGTCACCCACACTAGCAAGCAACTTCAAGACGCGACGCTCTGACTCGGCTCCTACAGGCTAGATGGCGCTGTTAGCCCGCTCCATACAACACAAACCGCGATGTGTAAGATTTAGCACGAGCTTGACTACATATAGATAAACCAAGACGGTGACCATCGGACCTTGGTCCCCGGCCATAACAACCGGTCGGTAGGAAGCGCTTCCCTTTGCCTTCCTAACTCAGTTGCGCCAAAGTGGTGACCCCGACGTGATCAACCCTGGAGCATGGAGCCTCACCGTCGTCATCATCAGCGTCGCCTTCTCTCTTTCCAACAGCTCCCAGCCAGCAGCAGTCTCCTGCAAGCCAGCTCATCAGCCCTAAGGACACCACCGCAGACCGCACCGGTTCTACCTGGTTCCTCGGCAGCCTCATCCAGCTCATCATCCCGACTCGCTGTGGACTTCAAGCTCATCCGCACGCATCGTAGACATCCCACATGCTCATCCCGACTCACTGTGGACATCACACATGTACATCCTGATTCATCGTGTGGACATCGCGCACTTATCCGTGGACTTTACGCATGCCCATCCCGACTCACCGTGGACATCACGCATGCTCATCCCGGCACATCGTGGACTCAACAAAGCACTGGCACTTGCAAGCTCACTACGCACAGACTGCTGAGCTCTCAACCACCCTGGCTCAATCAACCTCCGGTTTTTTGGCGACATCGTACCACTGTCACCCACACTAGCAAGCGCCTTCAAGACGCGACGCTCTGACTCGGCTCCTACAGGCTAGATGGCGCTGTTAGCCCGCTCCATACAACACAAACCACGATATGTAAGATTTAGCACGAGCTTGACTACATATAGATAAACCAAGACGGTGACCATCGGACCTTGGTCCCCGACCATAACAACCGGTCGGTAGAAAGCGCTTCCCTTTGCCTTCCTAACTCAGTTGCGCCAAACTGGTAAAAAAATAGAAATCTCCATATTAATTGACCGCTAAGCCAATGTGGTTTGTATGGGAACTTCAATATTTTTTGTTGCAGTTTTTCATACTTGTGTGAAGGTGTGGGAGAGAGTGAGTATGACAAACATCGTAAGCTATGTGACCTAAGTTCGCTTAGCTTTTAGTCTGCAACCTGCTTCTAAATCCTAGTGTTCTTACGCCGAACTTTTCTGACATCAGTTCTAGGCAAGCACATTAGTTGTGTCATAGCTGTTATCAATAACCTATCCAGCACATTCTGTCCCTCTCACTAAGAATCCTCACTCGAAGAAACAACATAGTAATGCCTCGCATCTGGCGCGCATTAAAGCAATGTATGACATCAATAAACCTCTCTGTACAACACTCGCCCTTATTCAAGACAAATTTACAAATCAACCCTCCCTTTCTTACACGTTTATAGTATATATTGCCATCCCGTTCAGGGTTCGAGTGGAATTTTTCCGTGCCGTTTCACGGAACCCTTCTGAAACGAGCTCGTATATTTTGGGGCAAATGAAATAATTTGTTTTGAGCCGTACGAGTTTCTTAAGCTGTTGTTTTGCTGAGGAATCCGATAACATTTTGTTTTTACTTAAATATAAAATTGTAATTAAGTAAATAAAAATAACAATTATTAATTGATAACAGCAGAATGTTGATCCTTATTCGCTCCGAATCTAGCTTACTAGGCTCAAGAGTAATTTTTTACCTTTTAAGGTAAAATAGTAACCTTAATATCGGCAAAAAATCGCTTGACAGTATAGTAAACTGGGTTCGGGAAGAGATTAGGAGATTATCATAAACCTGTTATTGGCCTTACTTTAAGTACAAAATTGTCAATCAATACTGTAAAATACGCTGTTGGTTTCTGTAATAAAAAAAAAATAAAAAAATAAAACACCTCTCGCCTGCCATCTGCCTCGCAATCTCATTTTAATTTCTTTAATATTTTAATAATAAACAATCAAACCAATTACCTAGCTCCAATCCAAGCGTGAGCTTGTGCTATGGCCACTAGGATAACGGATAGACATATACGTTTATACATCCATGATTTAGGTAAAAATGCTCGTGCTCATCAAACATACATTTGCCCCTTGCAGGATTCTAACCCGCAATCTCTGGTTTTGTAGTCCAAAGCGCGGTCCACTACACCAAAACGGTCGTCATAATATTATTTTACTTTTTAGGGTTCCGTAGTCCGACAAGGAACCCTTATATGATCGTTCAGTCCGTCCGTCCTAGTCTGTCACAGCAGAATATCTTCTACGTTTATGGACTGATTTGCATGTAACTTGATTCGAGGATACTTTACATATAGATCTTACTTTTATAAATACAAAAAATTACCCCTTTTTAAGGGTACCTCCCCATACATGTAAAGGGGGGGGTGAATTATTTTTTTGAGTGCACCCCCTTGTGTGGGGTATCGTTGAAAAGGACTATGAAAAAAAGATAGGGTTTCCATAAAACACTTTTTTATCAGCTTTACCATTTGCGAGATATAGCCCGCCAAAGTCCTTTACACGGTGTCCCCCCCCCCCCATTTTAAACTTCACTTAAAAATTTAAAATATATAAAATATATTCTTCATTGATAAATAAAATATATTTTACATTTGTACAAAACAGTGTTACTTTGTTATCTTTATAATTTAAATAAGGGAGCTCATCAGCACATGTTTTCCGGGAATCGGAACAAACATATTATGGCAGCACAGCAAGTTTTTTTATTGCTTTGCTTATAACATTTTCATTTATTCGTATTCGTATTCGCCGATTATTAAAGTCATTATTCGTTCGTATTCGTTTTCGTAAAAGTAGTATTCGTTGCATCACTGAAGTTAATGGTACGGAACCCTTCGCGCGCGAGTCCGACTCGCACTTGGCCGGTTTTTATATATTATCATTAACAATATGATTGCTGTTCTTGATCTTCAAAACTGTCAAGGAGATTATAAGAAAACATGAATTTGACTGTTTGTAATTTTTGCTCCAAAAAATGTAGGCCTAGCCATAATTAGGTATATCAAGTTCATTAATCTGTAATCCCGTTATTACAATAACTTAGTAAATACTGAGTTTAAGCCAGGACTAAGCTATTAGCTAGCCAATTAGAAAAGCGTTTCTCTTTTAGGTTATGTCACGAATGTGTCATTCATTCCTCTGTTGTCGGCTAATATTTAGACCTATTTTAAACCTGGTCTAAGTTTTTTGTAATAACACCGTAACAGTTTAGTGATCCATTCAGTCTGTCCAGATAATTTTCAAACTATGCTGATTATGGCATGTAAACAGTAAAATATATGGAGTTGTGATTTTATGTCATTGTGATAAGGTTTAAGACCTCTGTATATGTCGAATGCGTCTGTATACATATTCATGTTCGTAACTGTACTTAGCGATTCAATGCATTATAATGATTCGTCTTGTGTAATTAATTACTGTTATCGTTAGACCACGATCGACGGCTTTAGTTTACTGCCATTGTCATAAGACGCCAAACTGGTCAGTGGCGTAGCTTGCCTTAGGACTATGTATAATAAAAATATATATAAATAATACTAGGAATAAGGCACTATATATTTCTTCTCTGTCTGAAGAAATCGCTTAGGTCCCAGCTCACGCACTCTACTTATAAGCGACTCATTCGGTGTTATTACAAAAAAACTTAGACCAGGTTTAAACTAGGTCTAAATATTAGCCGACAACAGAGGAATGAATAACACATTCGTGACATAACCTAATAGAGAAAAGCTTTTCTAATTGGCTAGCTAATAGCTTAGTCCTTTTTGTAATAACGGGGATTGAGCTTACTAACTCATAATTTGTACTAATAGTGGTCGGTGCACAAAGTAAAAATGATAGAAAAGGTTTTTTTACGTAGCTATAATAATAATATGCAACAACGAAAAAACTACTTACGGTGAGGGAAAACATCGTGAGGAAACCTGCACATTCAGGCGACTGCATGTGTAACTCATGGTTACACATGCAGTCGCCTGAATGTGTCGACCAAAACTGGTCAGGTTCCCCTGGTAACAGGGTCACGGAGGTCAGATGGCAGTCGCTCCACTGTAATTACCTGATCTGCCACATCCTGGATCATGGTCAGCGGACCCTGGGCCCTCGCTTGCGAATGCTCAACCGGGATAACGCTAGGAGGATGATGAACTACGAAAAAGATTGCGCTGCTACGATCGTCGTCGTAGCAATGCCGTTGATTGCTCGGAAATATCGATACAACATGTATTTTTTTCTTACAATTTGTGGTTGAATTTTCTTGAAAGGATAATTAAAAGGCATTTTGTCTGCATGGTCTACGATTAACTATTGTATAAGTTTACAAAAAAACCGTAAGCTGCTGATTGGTAAACTCCTTGTCGATTTGAATTTCGCTAAACCTCACAAATCTCCCTTTAACCAAGGTAAACAAGCACGGTGACCTAATGAGATTTCACACTAGCACTCTCGGGGTGTTGTCGCGTATTTCCAAAGTCCACAAATCGCGCGTGCGATACCGATCTAATCTAACGGTTAGCTGACCTCAAACAGAGGGCGTATTCCCATAACTAAAACAGTCAAATTATATAATTGAATGTCTACGATAGTATTTCTGTCTAAGGATCTAGTTCACCAACATGTTTAATTCGTACACAACCGTCATAATGTTATATGACATATTTTGTGTGGGAATTGTGCCCAATAAACCAAGTACTCATGTCCACGAGTTGTTTAAAAATGTGAACTAGGGTCTCATTTTCTCATTGACGAACTTGACAGAGTCAGAACGCCAAAAACAACAATCCAGAGATGAGTGAAGTTAAATATCGGAATTCGGAATATAATAACAATGTCCTTCTAGCCGAATTTCGACTACAGTGACCAATCTCAACAGAGATTTGCCGACTGCGCGGGAGATATTATAGTGCATAAGTGTGTGCGCAATACACAGGTGCACTCACTGTTCCTTCACTCTCATAATTCGGTGAGACGGCAGCCGGCGGAGCTGTGTCTGAGTTACTTCAAGACAGAAAAACCCATCACTTTTGGCTTTCGAACCCGGGACCCCGTGGATAGTACCCAGCGGATAGTGGATAGATATTCGAAATATACCCAGTTCACATCTCTTCTCATCTAGCTCTAAAATTAATACACGCATTATAGTTAGCCAGTGAATTACACGCCATCTAAGATGATGCTATTAGTGAATCAGATTGCTAATTATAGAATAATTGAGCCGCTGTGGCTAGTAGTCCTGTAGATACAGGTTCAAGATTATTGATAAATACATAATAACTTCCAGACGCCCTTAGGCCGAATGGATAGAGAAGGATCGAAAACTTGAAAGTGGGCAACAGGTTACTGGCCTAACTGGATTTAAAAAAACAATGTTTAAAAAAAATAACAACCGCCTCAAAAAAGGAACTAATAAGTCGAAAATACCTTTTTTACCGACAAAAGAATCGTGGAAGGAAGACGGTGCCAGCATGGACGTACACTCGACATGTATCTCTAGTATTAATGCTCTGAATTGGCACCGACTTCCTTCCACGTTTCTTTCAGTTGGCGGTAAAAAAAGTTATTTCGGAAAAATCGGGTTATTGATTTAGGTGTGACAAGGTACACTACTGTAAGTTACTATAGTACAGAAGATTAATAAAAAAAATATTTATTTTATTTTTGTTCTTGAGTTGAACAAAACGAGCTATGACCTACAAGGAGAAATTAGTTGAAGATAGTTTAAGTTTGGGCAACGACTTTACTCGTACTAAATCTACTGTCTATGCCCAATCCATATTGGAACTCTGGCGACCGTTATTACAAAATAACTCAGAGGTACCGCTGTGGCTGGCCAGCGACACAGACGGATGACGTCATCACTCAGCGGACCAATCCACGCGCGCCAAACTGATTTCAGTTCTAGAACAGTTCGAAATTCAAATTTGTAATGTTTAGTCGGCGAGTGACCGCCAAAGTTTTTAGACGTGTGCTCCTAACTAATCACTGGTATGCACCGGTTGAAATGGATTCTGAGAATTGATTTTAACCGAATTGGGCTTCTAATTTTAGGGGGCTAAGGTTGATATTAAATTGGATGGATTAACGATGTTTAGTGAAGTATTTAGGAATTGCTCTACCTGACTGACGTAGATACATGAGTTACTTTTAAGCTTTGAGCTCCAATACAGTAGTTAAGGACTACTACTTACTAATATATTATTGCACTTGAAAAAATGACTGCCAGAGGCGGGAATCGAACCCGCGTTCAAAGTTGCAAAGTTGTTGCAAAGTGAATGCTTATCACTTAAAAACAATAATCTACTTACTAATAGTTCAGAAAATAACCTAGTTTTTATCTAACGAAAATTAAGTAAGATTGTGCCATGATGTGGTCTAAGAAGGGGAATTCTCATTTTATTTCTAATTAGCGGTTATCCACAACTTCGTCCTTGCAAATGTCGAATTTCCTGTACAAACTTTCACCTGCATTTTCATCCTCTTAGAGGTAGATTTTCAAAAAATCCAGAAATATTTTATTCTTAATTTTTAATCAAATAGCTAAATATTTATCGATGTTGCTCTAAAACTGACTGAGTTTCATACAAACTTTTCCCTCCTTTTTAACCCCTTAGAAGATGAATACAGTCAGTGATTCAAGCAGTCAGTCAAGTCGTTAAGTCAGTCTGTTTTAATTTTTATATTTAGATTTTATTGAAGAACAATGTCGACAAACTCATAATAATAAAGCCACCAAATACAAAAACATCAAACTAATTTACAAAATAGTCTCACGCAAAAATAAAACGTAAAAAGTAATTTGGGGTAATCCAGCGCAATAGTTAGACTTTCTCTGCCGACCTTTGTCTATCCTTGTTATTTTAATCCTGAATGTAATAAACAATTAAAAGTCAAAAACCAAAGCGTAGAAATAGTTATTATCACTAGTTCGATACTATGTGAGTAAGAGGCGCTCGTGGCGCAGTGGCGGCAGCGCTTTGGTAGTGATACCAAAGTTAAGCAACCGGCACGGTTGCGATTGGATGGGTGACCATTCCGACTATTTAAGTGACGACCATGACAAGCATTTCTGTGCTTCGGAAGGCACGTTAAGCAATTGGTCCCGGCTAATATCTGTTGGTGTTAGTCATTCAGCCTAGTCAGATGCCCTAGGGCGGCTTGATAAAATCTGACAGTAAAGTTTGTCACTTACCTTACAGACACACCCCTCCACCAATCCGCACTGAGCCCGCGTGGTGGAGTATGGCTTGTTTTTACTCATAGTTGAGGTGAGGCCTTTTTCCAGCAGTGGGATATATACCTATAGGCTGACTTTACTATGTGAGTCTTAAGTTCGTCAAATGCTAATGAGCAGTTTTGCTGAATGTAACTGTCACAGTTAAGGCATGTTCTGCAAGAGTCAAGAGATGATTTAAGAATATACATATTTTAATATCATAGACTACATCTACGGCCATAGTGGAACTGATAGTGAAACAAAAATACATAACTTATAATATTTAAAAAAAACTGAATATAAAATTAAAAAAGATGTAAATAAGCCTGACTGATCTCTCTAGTATTTCTGCTTGTTGTTTTATATATTTTTTATTGGCAGTCGAGTTTAAAGAAAATCTACGAACAGTATTAATCTAATATTTACTCTTTTGACACTTCTATACATTATTCGCTCTCTTCGGCCTAGGCACATCTCATCAGAATTAAAGTCGTTCTATTTTTGCCTATGTGCAGTTATTTCTCTTGTGATTTATAAAGCTATTTAGACCCAGACAAAAATATATATACACTTTTGTAAATGCCTTAAATCAGTCTAGACTTGACTGTCTTACGAACAATTAGTAATATTTTTATATAGGCAGTCGGGTTTAAAAAAAACTACGAACAGTTTAATCTTTTTACTCTTTTGACACTTCTATACATTTTTCGCTCTCTTCGGCCTAGGCACATATCATCAGAATTAAAGTCGTTCCATTTTTGCCTATGTGCAGTTATTTTCTTGTGATTTATAAAGCTATTTAGACCCAGACATAAAAATATACACTTTAGTAAGTGCCTTAAATCAGTCTTGACTTGACTGTCTTACGAACGATATGACTAATAGGATGTAAGTATTTTTATAAGATATTGCTGTTCATTTTATAGACTTTACCAAAATCTAAAGCTAAAGCTATTTTATGGGTGACATTAAACAAATCGTGCACAAAATACAAGTCTCTTATTTTTCTTAATGATTGCGTGAATATTCCATTTGTCTTTATGAAAAAAAGTTATAAGTAAGTATGTAATAAAAAGAACAAAATCTTTTTTTTGCAATAAAACCTTTCACAAATTATTGTGCGTCAGTTTTTTAAATTGTACCAATTGAACTGAAACATATACTGGAAATAGCATTTACTACCATAGAAATAGCGTCTCACCAAACTACAAAAGTGAAGGAACAGAAAATGCACTCTGTGGATTCGCACACACACTTGTGCACTAAAATATCTTCTGCGTACCTACCTGGGTTGATCGCTGTTGGGGTTGTCAACCGTAGCCTGAAAATGCGATAAGAGAAAATAAATAATTATAAATACTTATGTAATTGCAAACAATAAACAAAATATTAAATAATATTTTATTTTTTATTTTAAGACATAAATTCAGAGCGAAAAGAATAGTACGAATCAAGCGAAAAGAATAGTAGTATTTCCATTTTTGAAACCAAAAAAGTTTCCGGCTGGTTTCAATTTCGAAACACCCTGTCCGCGGCTGCATATTGATGACGTCATCACTCCTCCACCAATCACCGCTAACTCAGATGAATCGCACTGCTACCAACATGCCAATGAAACTCGCAGCCCGCTGAATTATTGAAACTGACTGATATTGTTCAGTTGCCAACATTAGAATGTTGTGGCGGTTTAGAATTTTCCACTGTTGTGTATTCGATTAAGAATTGAGTTCGACAATTTTAAAACGGCCTGCAAACATTGATTGACGGTTAATTTGATAGAATTCTCATACAAATTATGAAAAATAACGCTAAATCGGCTGATTAAAAATTAAACGTGATCTGGTGAAAACGAGTGTCGGCAAACTTTACCATAATTCACATGATAACATCGCCCAACTTCTTTCTTAGCAAAAATGCTTTATATTAGTGAAAAGTGAAAAATTATTCAAAAATAGGGGACTGTATCACATCAGTACCTACATATTAACTGAAATCTACTTATGTGTCTGTATATAACGTACCTATTTTTGATATATCAAAATTATTGTTTGTTTTATTAAGGTTTTTGGCTAGAAATTATTGAAAATAGTAATATCCGTAGTGATGTAAAAAATACTTTAATATTAGTGCAAAGAAAATAAATACTACAGATATTAAATTATGTATGTACATAAATGTCGCAAAACAAATCAAACGTAAATTAAATTATGTTTAACAAACTGAATTCATTTAACTATTCATGCAAGTCAAAAGGCAATCGTTTTAAACCCACCCCATCAAAATAATAAAATCCACTCAAAAAAGCCGTATAACTTAATAAAACGACAAAAGTCCTCTTGCACACGTGTCAACACGACTCGGTGCAAAATGAAATCCGCCCGAGTCTGTTCTAAGGCCCGTTACACACGATATAGGCATGTATAGGATTTTCTGACAGCTAAAAATTTTTGTTTTATTTATTTTGTTTGATGAGATGGCGCTATTCATTTAAGTTATATAAATATTGCATTGAAATCATTAAGTTAAAAATTGAGTTTTAAGCTCAATGATTTCAATATCACGTGTACAGACATATAGTAGGAGTAGGTACTTTTGTCAAGAAATAGCGAGGTTGAAAATGGAGCTAAAAATAAAACTAAAAGAAAAAATACGTCTTGTGGATCAGTGAATTGTTGAAAGACATACTTGTCACTCAGTACGCGTGAATCTAAAACATGCTATAAACATGATCAAAGCTAAAATTAGCCTAAAAATATGCCTGACTTAAGTTGTTCAACGCCATCTAGAGGCTTTTTAAGTTCTGATATTTGGCACTTGTAAAATCGCTTATTCGGCAAAAACTATTGAACTGATCGTTCTTAGCTGTGGTAAGTGCGGACGACAGTACGTCAAGGAAACACTGTGGCATCTTAGGCGGTTGTAATAGAAGCGGTTTTTCTGTAAACATATTAACTGAAATCTAGTCTGATGTGCCTACTGCACACAAACGGAAAGAAAGTACCTCGCATTTGTGTTGTACCTATTTACTGTAAATGACTTTTGTATTCGTCTCCTAATCTCCATAATATGTAGCATCAAAATATAAGTCACGTTGAAACCATTCTCTATCCCATTCTATTTGTAAACTGTCTCGTTCCCTAAGGTTGTAAGAAAGTTGTCATTATTGTATTGTATAATTGTATAAGTGGAAAACCGATTAAACGCCCTAAATATCGCTTGAAAGATTCAGAAGTGAAAAAGTACCCGTGTAAACTCCCAATAGCAAGTTAGCAACAGATTGCACAGGATCCTGACTTGATTCCTTTCTAATCAAAATAACAATAGTTATAGGAAAAATAATAGCTATAAGGTACCAACGTCAGAAAAGAAATGGGAGCTTTCTAAAAATTAGAAATCGCTACAGCTTTCGTTAAATACTTATCTGTCCATATTCATGATTGCACAATAGTACAAAAAACCCGTCTGTGTGTCCCCTTATTCGATTATCCATTGGAGGAAATTAAATAGATGGGTAATTTGGCAACCCCATTAGAGCAGGGCCGAACCCAGGGCAGATTTATGTGTGGGCACGATTTTATATCTGACCCGTTAGTTTCATATTAAATTTGATTGCCTTGTAGATTGCTAGACGGCGGGTTGCGGGTCGTAGGGTATAGTTTGTGTGTGCTAGGTACATCGAGCATGTAACCTTTAGAGGCGAAGTAAGCGCGAATTTTCTCTGAAACTTATCAGTGCTTGGCACTGATATGAAAATTGTTTATAGCGTTATTAGGCGTGTATTTCATAATCGATATTATGAAATATAAGATATTCCGGTTTTGATTGTACATAACAATATAATTATTGTTTATAAATTAAGCAATTATTTTGCATGTTTTTACGAAATTAAATTGAATCTCGCTCACAAAGTCGATTAATTTTTGTCAGCGAGATTTTATTTAATTTTGTACATAACAATCTTTTAAATATTACTTTTATTACAAAATATGTAAATAAATAAGTGAATTTGTTTGGAAAAATGCAAAAAAACGGATGCATTCATAGCCATGGGATTTTGACGGATTTTTTTTGAAACAAAATTATTGACATTTCGTCTCTATACGTTAAGTGCTCGGTGGCTAGGTATTTTTGTTATAACAAATTACACGTTGGCATTCCTAGCCATACATACACATACACATAATATACATTCATATAATGCCACAGGATTTCTAGTGATGTTTTATTGCAGACTTTGTGAATTTGCTGGATTATATTATTATGGGTACTATAGATTAGTTTACTCAAAAACTACTGGACCGTCTTCTAAATTATCTAACAATTAGAATGTTATATTGATCCTGAATGATATGGGCTTTTTAAATTGCATTATTGCGAAGTTTAGGTGCTTGTAGCGCAGTGGCGGCAGCGCTTTGGTAGTGAATTATTGATACCAAAAGTTAAGCAACCCACAGCGCGGTCGTGATTGGATGGGTGACCATTCCGACCATTTAAGTAACGTCCATGATAAGCATCTCCATGCTTCGGAAGGCACGTTAAGCGGTTGGTCCCGGCTAATATCTGTTGGTATTAGTCGTTAAGCCTGGTCAGAGGCCCTGGGGCGGCTTGTCATCAAGCCGGTGACGGCCTGACGGTGAGGTTTGTCACTTGCCTTACAGACAACCCTCCACCAATCCGCACTGAGCCCGCGTGGTGGAGTATGGCTCGTAATTACCTCATAGTTGAGGTGAGGCCTTTTCCCAGCAGTGGGATCTATATAGGCTGACTTTACTTTATCATTGCGAAGTCAGGGGCGGGCGAGCCGCTATTAGTTGTTAGTACGCGGTCGCACGTCAGACTTCCCCTCTTTGACATTGAGACCGCCTCTATTCCCTACGTAATAAAAGCTGTTTTTACAATTCCAATGGGTAACCAGCTCGCCGCCAAATGTACACCAAGTACCTACAGTCATCTATCACAGAACTTGCAATTATTGATTGGAGTAGGTACATTCGAAGCAAATCCTGAATGGCTAAATATATTATTTTATGAGCTGAATGTATAGTGTTTCAGCGACTCGTTTCTTTAGGATTAGTTCAAATCCAAACTTAAAAACAAAAAAATCGTAAGTTAGGTACCTACTTATAAAGTGTACGATTTTTAAACATTCTGATACCCAGTATCTATTATTTATTTATTTAAAATTTATTAGGTACACCAAAAAAGAAAGTACAATTGGCGGACTTAATGCCTTAAGGCATTCTCTACCAATAAACCGCGTGGGAATGCAGAAAGATAATCAGTGGCGGGACATTCAGTATTGATACACTTTTAAGGAAAAAATTACAAAATATTGTAAAAATAAACGTACATACTAGATATATACATACAAATATACTCATATATACGTGAAATAATACACATACATAAATATTAATATAATAACATACGATACAATGTGTCAAGAAAAGTGATATGACAAAACAAAACAAAGTATCTACATATATGATGATCAATAATCATAGAATAATATCTTAAGCGTGATTGTAAAAAGAAGGCAATGAAATGAGACATTTGCAACCTAAGTACAAGTACTTTAATAGATTCAAGTACTTATCCGTAAACATACCACTATGAACTAAATTACAGCAACTATAACTACCAAAGATTCTTTCGACCCTAATAAACTGTACATTAAGCCGAACATTAGAACATCAAAATAGATCCAACTAAATTAGCCAGCGAATTTAATTTACGCCGAAAGGCTGTAACTCAACGTATAAACACTCGTAAATCGGTTCGGCCGTGAGAGAATTTATTCTGTGTTTGAAATACATTACGCGTTGTTGAAGTTTTTTGCGTAGCCAGCGTTCAATGGAGGCGTTAATGGAGATGAATTAAACTGGCGGGTCGCCAGTGACTGTTCTAGTAGCCCCTACTACGGTTTTGTGATATGAAAGTACAAAGTACTACAAGTGACGAAGTAGTGAGAATGGAGCATTTCAATTTTATTTTACGGCGATCATTGGATTGTGTTAAGTGAAGTACTTTGTAAAAACAAATAAGAATCATTTTTTTTACACTGTAACTTATACATGTAAAGTATACCTACTTTTACTTGACAAGGTCTTACAATGGTACAAAATGGTACCATTTTCTTTAAATTTTACAATGGGTAAAAGAAAATTAAATTATCAATATTTATTATTCATTATTTTGTGAACTTTGCTTCTCATCAATCATCATTTGTTATTGATCAACATGCTCTCCCTTTCCTACCAATGTTTCAATCACCTACCTCCATAGTGTCAGACACTATTTATCAGTAGTTTTTTTAATAATAATAATAAAATGTTTATTTAGCAAGAACACAATATACAAATAAAAACACTTATCCTACGATTCCCGCACTAAGCTCGAGGCTTGTATCGCGTGAACCAGAAACATTGGCCACTTGCGTTGACATTGAGTTCGGGACACCGAACCGATCGGAGTGTTTTAAAAACATATTTGTCAATATAACCAGGCCCTTAGACAATATGCTATCTTTCTATGATGAACTTCGCTATCGCCAACAAAATGTCAAAATATGTATGTAAAAGTCACGTGACGTTTCGATGGATTATGTTAGTTTCATACATTTTGTTAGCGATAGCAACAAAATGTTTTACTTTGCTTTAGACTTTATTGCATCTCGTCCAGCCCTGGTTAGAATTGATCGCATGCAACAATACTCGTAGTAGGGGTTACGTATTTTATGTTTTTGTTAGGGAGAAAGCTTGTTAAATAATTTTATGTGGCGCTGTTCACATCCTCCGGATTGGAATTTTGCGAAATGGACAATTAAATAGAATTATGTCTAGACAGAAAAAAATAATGCAAACAGTTAATTTTTAACATCGAAACAGTTTGTTTTGTAAAGTGACTTTAACATGCATGCAGCCATGCAGAGGTCATAATTAAGCTTTTGTTTGACGTCTATTACACCCTAAAATAATGTTCAAACTTCTTTATTTAATGTAGGACTAAAACAACATTATACTTCTGTACCTCAGAAGCATTAAACTGTAACTCATATTTAATAAAAACTGGTGTTACAGTGATGTAATTTTCAGGTACAGATTTATAATTAAATAAATTGTTTCAACAAACACACTAATTACCTAGTCCTAAACTAATTAACTAAGCGCGAGGTTGCGCTTTGGCGACTAGTCATACTTATATACGTTTATATACATCCATAACTTAGGTACAAATGCACGTGCTCATCACACATAGATTGATAATACACTAAACCTATTCAGTGACGTAATATCACGCGACGCGATAGGGTTGACTGCTACGAGAAGCTTCTAACGCCATCTAGCGCCTCTTTCTAGTACTTTATTCATTCTCGTCCAGCCAGCAACATAGCCGCGCGGCTGCCGGTGAATAAAACGCGCGAGCGTGTCGCTGGCCGGTAGCGACACGCAACTTGTTTTAGCCCCTAAGTAAGGGTCGCCGCGCGTAGGTATGTTTTTGCTACCTACGCGGGGAGATACACAAGCCTGACCCGGTACTAAGTTTTTGTAATAACACCGTTTGTGTTTCTCGGTAGCCTAAGCCGGTCTTAAGCCGAACTCCCGGTTTGAGACCCACAGGGAAGAGAAGGTCCAGCATTGCTGCTATCTGCACTAATATTATAAAGAGGTAAGATTTGATTGTTTGTTTGTATTGAATAGACTCCGAAACTACTGGACCGATTCAAATGAAATTTGGAACAGAGATAGTTTGACACCCTGGGAAGAACATAGTTTGTCACGATATAAAATCAACAGGGGCGAAATTTGTCACGATTTGTCACGATAGTTTGTCACGATATAAAATCAACAGGGGCGAAATGGGGGATGAAAGTTTTTCTGGAAAATCCGTCTTTTGGCGCGGGTGAAGTCGCGGGGAACAGCTAGTTGGTTATAAAAACGGCGTGTCCTTAAACTTTACTGATGATAGTGCATATGTGGATGGCTGCTTCTTTCTGGAGGAGGTGAACGTTGATGTGTAAAACTATTTAGTCGCAGTATCGGTGTATGTTCGTGGCTAAAATTCCGGCTTGCTCCAATAACTCTGGATATGATTTCAGTAGAGGTATTTTCCAGAGTCTGCTTATTTATTTATATCATTATTTAGTATTTCTATTCCGAAATACGTCTTCCCATAGTTGCCCAGTCTCCTTTTTGCACCACCAAACAAGCTTCAAATTTAAAACTTAGTAACAATCCGAATAGTAATAAATTCTAGTGATTTATCGCAAAATATCTCAAAGTCAGCGTCCAATATATTGCGAGGGTAGAAACAGTCTCGTCACTATCCGTCAATATCTTAGGATTTGTTTAAAATACAATTTTAATGGTGCAAAGATTGCTGGGGATATTTGTAATATATTGTATTTTAGGGAGTGTGTGGGTTAACATGAAGAGAGAAAAGCACTGAGCACGTAACCTATAGAGGCGATATGTCATTCATTTTGTTTTTAATTCCGTCAGGCCTCCGTTTTCTCTTAAACAGATTTTGTCAAATATATGTTTATAAGTAATATCGATCAAAAATATACGCATAGATCGACATTTAACATAACAGTACCAAGCACTGATAAGTTTCGGAGAAAAAGTGTCCTTTTTTTGCCTCTAAAGGTTACGGGCTCTGTGGAGAATAGTGATATATGTATATGGTTTTGATTTCTTAAAAAGTAATTATATTTTTTTGAAAACAGAAGTTTTAACATAATATAGTATTCGCTTATAATATACCTAGTACAGTAACTTTGACGTCTGAAAATATGCCGTATGCGTCAAATCCGGGAGTTCTGATTTTTTGCAGGCTTGTTTATGGTGTTGGTCAATGAAAATGCTTTTTTTAGATTTTGGTTATTATAACCCTAAAGGACTAGTTTCTGATAGTACACACCGACCGCGGTGGCAGTCAGAAGTTATCTGGGGCTCCAGATTAAGGTCGGCCACCCACTCAAAACCTGACGGCGTTTTCCAGTACCAATAGCAGGCCTGTGTATCTTCCCGCGTAGGTAGCAAACACGTACCTACGCGCGGCGACCCCTAGGTAAGGGCCTAAACAAGTTGGGTGTCGCTAGCCGGCAGGGACACGCTCCCGCGATTTATTCACCGGCGGTGCGCGACACTAGGTTGCTGGTTGGACGAGCGTGAAAAAAGTCCTAGAAAAATGCGCTAGATAGCGTAAGTAGCTTCTTGTGGCAGTCAACCTTATCGCGTTGCGTGATAGTACGTCACTGAATAGGTTTAGTGTTTTATGAATCATATTCCAGAGTTATAAGAATGAAATTATCTTGCAATGTATTTTTGTAGGTGTCTACACGAAAATGTGCTTGAGTCTGAGGCGAACTGAATTACACCATATCGTTGACAACATTGAGCAGATATTTCTTTGAATTTCATGGCAAAGTCATACTTCTGTACGGAGTACTAGTACTTATTCTGTGCCAATAGTGAGGCAAGGACTGAACAGGAAAGGCATAAGCTCTAAGCATTCGTCCGCAGTCCTATTCTCTGACTTGGCTCGCTCGCAAGCACCACCAATGCCCGTGTGCAAAGGAAACTACGATCTCCCGTGCCATACTCTTGCAACGATGCGTGGAAATCGAGCCACAATCCGAGGCCCATTGTGGATATTTTTTTTAAATTAATAGGCAGACATTTGAGCGCTTTCTCACCTGGCCAAAGAGCGGTCATGTCTGACTAGCAAAAGCCTATTCTCTCTTTTTTCAATGGAGGTCGTACAACATCTCGCGCTGGCCGGTGCGTCTGCGGCGGATCATTGGTTACTTAGGTCAACTCAAACCTAAAGTATTTGTTTCTTACGTTTACGCGAATTGTTGATCTGACACTGCGACTGATAGACTGGCAGTCTCCTTGTGACCACGAACGCTGTAAACTGTTCGAAACGTCAAGTTTTAAATAAAATGTAAATAAATCGCGAAGTAAATCGTAAAATTGTGTTTTAATGAGTCAAACCTAAAGTTTCATGCAGTTGACTTCTTAATCTTTTATACCTTTGAACGAGCAATTCTTGTATATTTATTTATATATATTTGTGATATCGAAAACGGCTCTAAAGATTTCGCTGAGATTTAGTATGTCTCATATGTATCACCATATCGGGGGTGAAAAATCGATATAGATTAGTCTTATGATTGAAAGTCGCCCAGGTACTATAGTATTATACTGGCAAATGCCGAAAATATTTAATATTTTTACATAAAAAGCCAATATAAGGTTACCCGAATACCGTGAGTTTCTAAATGCCAGTAAAGTTCTAATCTAACCTACACTCCTCTTGCCCTACAACATAACCGGGAACTTTGGAGATATTCCGTTGGTTCCCGCAAACGAACGGTCTCATATTTTAAAAACGATGCTTTTTCTTTTTTTATTGTTAGTGAAGTACTTACGAGATAATATCTCCTACCTAGCAATATTGAGAGGGTCATCCAAACCACAATGTAAGTAATTGAGGTAGGATCTCTAGATTAGGCTGCGTTCCACTAAAGATGTGCGAGATTGCGTAGCGAAGATGTGTCTGTTAAGAAACAACGGAATCAGTTAATTTGCCTATTCTCGCATAGTGCAGATCCTGTGGAAACGGCTTAGCATAGTTAGGCTAGGTATGTAATTGAATCCAATTAGAGGGCGGACGTTGCCGCTGGCAGGGTCACGTGACTGTTGAGATACCGCGGCCCCTGCTGTCACAGCCAACACATGCGGCGGGCGTCGTCAGGTTTTAGTGGGTATACCCGAATCCGGGGGAGTCCCACACACGCCTCTCCGTTCCGACGGAGAGATACGGTGCGTAAGGCATTTCCTGACGTAAAAAAAAAGTATGCAATTGAAGGTATGTACCTTCAATTGCATACCTTTTTTTTCTCCATTACCTCTTTTTTCAATCAGTCAATGTATGTACGCCGCGTTTACCAATTCCTGGTTGCCAATCTAGAACTTTGCTACCCCAACAAGTAAAGTGCACTGCCAATTGCCATTTGAATTATGCGATTTTGCCGTTGTTGATAACATTTATTGTCCTTTGGATTGCATTCTTTCAGTCACGAAAGGAGACCTCCTAGCATAGACAAAGCTCTTCCCATCGTTCCCTGAGGGATGTTGAGCTTCATTAGAGGACTATTGTAAGTAGCCGCGCCGCATCTTAGATTCTCTCAACACTCATCAATTTAAGGCTTTAAAAACTGTGATATTTAAAATAAGGGAGGATTCTGCGTAGCTTTCCGAACGCTACACCGACTAGGATTCGCAATAGATCTCCTTGACCTTTTTCGAATCCAAGTCTATCTATGATTCAAGAGCTACGCTCTTGTCAGTGGAGTCTTCTCCATTCCTCTCTATTCAGTGTCATATCCTTGACTTCTCGGTATGACACGACACACAGTTTTTCCTTTATTTGGTCCATGTAGGACCTTACTTCCACTTTTCCTTTTTCCTTTATAAACACTCTGATAAGTATCGAATCCAAGTTTTTTTTTTAATTTGTTGAAGACTATTGTCTTACGTGCAGGTCCAATATACTTTTTAAGTATCATACTTGATACTGATTCATGAAAAAAAAAAGTATATAAACTTACTTACTAAATAATCCTGCCCAAGCCTTCTGTACTCTCATCCACTATGTCTGAAGCATTGGGAGGGCCATCCAGACCCTCCTTAGCTGGAGGGCCGCCATTAAAAGAAGCGATCGAGGCAAAAATGAAATGAACAATGTAAATGTATGTAAATCTAACTTCTATGGGTGAAGGATGGGGTTTAGGTCGCTGAGGTTATGTTCGCGGTCAAGTGGCACTAGAGATGTAAATGATGATTGAGACTAAAAGAGTTTATTAGGTACCGTAGATATTACGAACCGATGTCTTGGGATCGGATTTTAATAATGGCCACCAGGTAGTGTGAATATGTATGAACGAGCACAGAAGGGTGAGCAGAAAACAGGATTGTGTTTGATTGTGCTATTTTTAAGAATTAGGTGTTAGGGGGAAGGCTGACTGCCTCGTTGGCCTAGTGGTCAACACGCTGGGTTAGTACCCACGAGGTCCCGGGTTCGAATCCCAGATCGGGCCGAGAGTGTTTGGGTTTTTCTGTCTTGAAACAACTCAGACACAGCTCCGGAGTCAGGAAGTTGGTGGTGTTAATGTTACGGTAAATCTGATAAATTGAAAATTATTAATATTTTTACAAAATTATTAATATTAACCACATGTTTTGGTAAATGTGAAAAAACGATCGAAATTTATTACTTTTAGTAGTAATTATTAATAATTTACGACACATATTGGTAAAAGTTATAAAATAAATAAAAACCCAATGTTTTTTGACCAGCAGGTATGTATTTATAATATTAAACACAGTCTTACAATTAAATAAATTAGAGATCACACCAACAAGGTTACTTGTACTGGCTTTAAAACGAAAGGACAACAAATTCACATATTCTGAACTAGAATATTAAATAAATCAAACTATAAGGCACATTTATCACAAAATTAACAAAAAAAATCTTATAAAAATCAAATCCACCATCTAACTTATGCAAGAAAGTCTTTCGTGGTTACATAAAATTGTACTCATCGACTATATGCCTCGCATGTCTCGAAGCCTCCTCCCGGTGCGACTGACCCAAGAGCCAGGCTGACACGCCACTACGCTGAATACCTCCCAAATGTGGACGAAGACGAAGTTGCGGGGGCTCTCAAACAGCTTAGCAATGGGAAGGCTCCCGGTGAAGACGGCATTACATCCGAGCTCCTGAAGGCAGGAGGACCTCCGTCATCAAGGAGCTCGTGAGGATATTTAATGCCGTCATTGCAAATGGGACTACCCCGGAGGCGTGGAGTGGGAGCGTTGTAGCGCTGTTTTTCAATCGCGCTCCTGAGCCACGTCTACTAGCTGTTCTCGAGAGTCCTCGCAAATCGCCTCGCCGCAAGATTGGATGCCTTCCAGCCACCGGAACAGGCCGGGTTTCGTAAAGGCTACAGTACCGTAGACCACATCCACACAGTCAGGCAGGTTATACAGAAGTCCGAAAAGTATAACCAGCCATTGTGTCTTGCTTTTGTGGACTACGAAAAAGCCTTCGACTCCGTCGAAACCTGGGCGGTTTTGGAATCCTTGCAGCGATGCCAAGTCGACTGGCGGTATGTGGAGGTGCTGAGAGGCCTGTATGATATGGCAACGATGTCCGTTCGAGTTCAAGGTCACAAGACAAGACCCATCCAGCTGCTCAGAGGTGTGAGACAGGGGGAAGTTATTTCCCCGAAACTGTTCTCAAGTGCACTGGAGGATGTCTTCAAGACTCTTGACTGGGAGGAATTGGGCATCAATGTCAACGGAGAATATCTCACGCACCTCCGCTTTGCCGACGACATAGTTCTAATGGCAGAATCGCCGCGGGATCTGCAAAAAATGCTGCACAGCCTAGCCTCGCGATGCGTTGGTCTCCGGATGAACTTAGACAAGACGAAGGTCATGTTCAACGAACATATTGTCCCGGAACCCGTAGCAGTCAGCGGCGGGATGCTCGAAGTTGTCCAGGAATACGTTTACCTCGGGCAAGTGTTGCAACTGGGTAAAGATAACTTCGACCGCGAAATCGCCAGAAGGGTGCAACTAGGTTGGGCAGCATTTGGGAAGTCGCAATGCCTGAAGAGCAGGGTACATAACCAGTGCGTCCTACCTGTCATGACCTACGGGGCCGAGACGTGGAACTTTACAGTCAAGCTGGCCCACCGACTGCATGTCTCTCAGCGAGCTATGGAACGGTCTATGCTGGGGATCTCGCTAAGGGATAGAATGCGGAACGAGATCATCCACCAAAAGACGAAAGTCATAGATATCGTTCAGAAGTGCAGTCAGCTAAAGTGGCAATGGGCTGGTCATGTCTGTCGCAGAACCGACAGGCGTTGGAGTAGGAAGGTTCTCTAATGGAGACCACGTCTCGGGAAACGTAGTGTTGGACGCCCCCCTGCTAGGTGGACCGACGACCTGAGGAAGGTGGCCGGTGGTGACTGGATGCGAGAAGTGGAGGACCGTGAAAGTTGGCGCCGTCTTGGAGAGGCCTATGTCCAGCAGTAGACTGCAATAGGCTGATATTATATGATGATAAAATTGTAACAAAAATAACTTATTACATTTATCACTACTAGGGTTAAATTATTAATAAAAACCGACAAATGTGATTAATTTATCACTTTAACCTCGACTTTCGGTAATAATTAATAATAATAGATAATTATTAATAATCTTTAATTATTCACTCTTACCGTAACATTAACACCCCCGTGCCTCGGAAAGCAAGTTAAGCCGTTGGTCCAGCGCCTGATCTCTCTACGGTCATGTTGAACTGCCGTCTCACTGAATAATGAGAGTGAAGGAACAGAGAGTGCACCTGTGTATTGCGCACTCACTTGTGCACTATAATATCTCCCGCGCAGTTGGCTAATCTCTGTTGAGACAGGTCGCTGTAGCCGAAATTCGGCTAGGAGGACATTATTATAGGGGGAAGGAAATATCAGAAGCTTAATCAATTGTTTTCTTTTTACACCAATATGTTTAGTAATGCGTATGAAGTAGATATTAAGGTTCATTTGCGCCAGTCCGGATTAGCTAACCCGGACTTGCGCCAATGGGCTTTCAACTCAGATCAAAGGCTTTGCGCTAGTCCTGATTAGCTAATCCAGACCGGAGTAAGTTGACCTACCGGATTAACTAATCCAGACCTGCGTAAGTGGGCTTTCAACTAAGAAAATAGGCTTTGACCATGTCCGGATTAGATTATTGGGACGTGCGCAAAGGGGCCTAAGTCAAATAGCTCAGATACCTAGTTGGTTCTTACCAAAGAAAACCTGTTACGGTGTTATTACAAAAAAAATGGACCAGGTTTAAACTAGGTCTAAATATTAGTTGACAACAGAGGAACAAATGACACATTCGTGACATAACCAAATAGAGAAACGCTTTTCTAATTGGCTAGCTAAAAGTTTAGTCCTAGCTTAAACCAGATTCTAAGTTTTTGTAATAAAAAGGTTACTGTCTAAACGTAATTGATAGTCTCTTAAATTAATAAGTTTATAAATAGTTTTCATAGATGATCCTTTTAATGATTTTTACTTTTACAGTCTCTTTTTTTCTGGGATATGTCCCACATAGTGTCTTCGGATCAGCCCTAATATTTCTCCTTTCCTAGCTCTGTCATCGATATTTTAGGTGGAATCACTTCAATCATTCACTTATCTTCTTCACAGTCGTGTACCTTAAAGACTGAGGGTCGTGATCATTATGTGGAATGAAACACTCAAAACGACTTTCTTGGCAATTTTAATGGAGTGGTTTGCCACTGCCTTCTCCATTTCACATAATAGCCAACTAGATTGCAGGTTTCCTCACGATGTTTTTCTTTCACCGTTAGGCAGCGATATCTTTAATAAAGTCTGTACTTATGTTTTTTATACAAACTCAGTGCCTGTACAGGCAGGGATCGAAATCACGATCTCGGACGAGGAGTGAAGTTTTCTCTGCTCGGCTATCGAGCCAGTTTTTTATTCACGAAAATCAGAGGTACAGGTGGGGTCCGAACTCACGATCTCGGATGAAAAGTGAAGTTTTCTCTGCTCGGCTATCTAGACTTTTTCATTCAGCACTACATCTCTGCATTTTTGGGTCTGCCTCTGGATCTTCGCCTGCCATGATGGAGAGATGCAGCATCGTACTCCTGACGTAGTCTTGTGACCTCCTCTTTACGTGACCATCTTATCGCAGCCTGCTGTTCTTTGATTTTGTTGACATTGTCACTTAAACCTGCTGGAGCTTATACTGGAGACACTAAATTAGTACCAATAAAATAAAAACACGTTTATAAAATTAGGATCTCCCACACCGTAATCGTTAATCAACATTTCAACGAGATTAACCAGATTACTTATAAAAATCGTATCATAATACCGCTCCCCGTAAATGGTACCTGAAAGTAATTTTGCGAATCCAAAGGGTCGGCCATTTTGGAGTTTTTACCGCGATTCCGTTAATTACACCCGCGATTGTCTCACGATGAAAAGGGTGGATTATTTAAATAATTATTTTAAATTAAAAAAGATTATCGCGCCAGTAATTTGAATATCATTTGTTTTTAGCTGCGCAGTGTAAATGCACCATTTTGTTGCCACTACGCCATATAAAAACAAAGTCCGAACATGGCAGAAACATTCAAGTGATAGATCCACTGGTTAATAAATGATGATGTCTTCCTAGCCGATTTCGACTACGGCGGCCTATCTCAACAGAGATTAGCCAACTGCGCAGCACATATTATAGTGCACAAGTGTGTGCGCAATACACAGGTGCACTCTCTGTTCCTTCACTCTCATAATTCGGTGAGACGGCAGTCCAACATGACCGTAGAGAGATCAGGCGCAGGACAAACGGCTTAACGTGCTTTCCGAGTCACGGGGGTGTTAACACTACCAACTTCCTGACTCCGGAGCTGTGTCTGAGTAATTTCAAAACAGAAAACCCCAAACACTCTCGGCCCGGCCCGGGATTCGAACCCAGGACCTCGTGGATTGTACCCAGCGTGCTGACCACTAGACCAACGAGGCAGTCAAAAACAAGTCTAAAAACGTTCAAGTGATTGATCCATTACTGGTTAATAAATAAAATGTTGTCAAAGGGAAATGTTGTTGAATTGAATGTTGTAAGAAAAACATGATAGTTTAGAGCTGTTTTATGTACGAAGACATGAAAAACCATTAAAAATCTTGAAAAATTCACCTAAAACATAGAATTTTATTAAAATATTGTTCTTTCTGATAAGAATTTGTTTCTACTGACTGTACTTTTGGAAAATCTCGTGGACCCGTTGGGAATCCATGTATGAACATTTAAAACATTATTGAAAATGATCATGGACGGTAGGAAAAGAAGAACAATAGAATCGTGGATCTCTGGGAATAACCCCTGTCCTGTCGATTTTAAAATGTCAAAAGTTATTAGAATAGTTATTTACGGGATTGCTACCATGTACCTTTTTATTTTCGAAATTGAAATCACCAAATACAAAAATTTCAATCGCGAGGACGGGTTTAAATTGTCAAGTGTCTGGAATCCAGTGATTCGAATGTGCAAAACCCGAAAAAACCAACCAAGTGTAGTTTCGCGGTCGGATACTGTTAGTGTTGTGTGTCGAGAACAGACGCGAGAAAATAGTGAGTTTGCAAACAGTGGTACCGGAGGTGAACGCAATAAAAGACTTAGAAGGAGGGTAGACCGATATGTTTGCCCATAACATCCCACCCGCAAGATCTTCAGTTATTCCGTGATCATGGCGCTTGCAACAGCGCCGAAATATCGGAAACTCGAAAATAAAAAGGTACATGGTAGCAATCCCGTAAATAACTATTCTAATGATAATGACCATGAAAGTTTAAAACAGTATATTGTCAAAAGTTAATTTCATAATATTTTGATTCTGCGAATAAGATTAAGAATCTCGATGTTTTGTAACCTGTCTCAATCTTAGTGTCTAAACAAGCAAACATAATTATTGAAAAGACAAAACACCCGATTTTTATAATGGTCTTTTTACTGGCTTTCATTTGATACCCATATTGCTATGGTAAGGAAAAAATCAATCCCCTCCCCCTTTATTACCATTTGCGGGCGCCATTTTTAAATGTATAAAGCCTATGTCACTCTCACAATTTTGACAAATTTAACGACACCTCACATGTCAAAAACTGTCCAGCCGTTTGGGCTGTTAGGGCGTGTCAAACAATTATACATACATACATACATACTCTCGAATAACATAACCCTCCTTCCGCAGTCGGGTTAAAAGATACGCCGTGTTCAACTACTCGTATATGAAAATAAATCTGCATTTACAGTTTACAAAAACTTTAATACAAGCTCTATTTATTAAATAAATTACGAATCATTTCATGAGTTTTCCAACTCAAGAGCGCCATTTTAGCGAAATTTCTAAGAAAAATAATGATTTACTCATGAAATTCCGGCTTTCTTGGCTCTTAACGAGTCTGAGGGTCTATTCACGTTACTAAAAATAAAGTCAAATTATATTAATGTTAATATCAAAAATTGTTTCCTTCTCATTCTCCTGTTGGTAAATTCGACAAAGATACAACGTCGCTCACAGATATCGTTATTTGAGTAAAATAAAATACGGGAATAACGCCCCTGACCTTCTTTTGCCGGATTACCCAATAATAGGTTTAATTTAACGTTAATCGGTGGTGCTTAGCGAAAATGTTATACCTTCCAATTCGTCAGAGGTTATTGCTCAAATGTCTGGCAAGAACAGATTGATTTTCAGAAAGATTGCGGGCTTGTTAAAGAGCATTGGTGAAAAATGTATGGATTTAGTAACTAAGTACTAGGTACTTACGTATACTACTAACCCGAACTTTTTGAGATTTATAAGTTGCTTCCGTAAAAGTTTATTATATTTTTAATATTTAATTTTGGATCATTTAATACATTGAGAAGGTGATCTAGTTTTGGGACTTATAAGTATAATAAGTCAGCCTATTAGATCCCACTGCTGGGAAAAGGCCTCACCTCAACTATGAGGAGGAACGAGCCATACTCCACCACGCGGGCTCAGTGCGGATTGGTGGAGGGGTGTATGTAAGGCAAGTGACAAACCTTACTGTCAGAAGTTATCAAGCCGCCCTAGGGCCTCTGACTAGGCTTGACGACTAATACCACAGATATTAGCCGGGACCAACTGCTTAACGTGCCTTCCGAAGCACGGTGATGCTTGTCATGGTCGTCACTTAAATAGTCGGAATGGTCACCCATCCAATCACGACCGTGCCGTGGGTTGCTTAACTTTTGGTATCACTACCAAAGCGCTGCCGCCACTGCGCCACAAGCACCTCCACCTCACACTTTTGGGACTTAAATAAGGCAATTTGAATCCTTTATAAAAAACTGTTAATTTGAGCTTATGGTATCAATTAATATCTAATGTAGAAAAACAGGAATGAACACAAAATATTAAGTAATAACTACAATGTATGTACGTACACTTTGGTCTTAAAATCGTCTCTATTCTCTTTGTGATAAAAGCAGTTTATGTAGTTCAACTGAGTAACCTGAAGGGCTGCCGACTGTACAATGTATGTAAGTAAGAACAAGTTAGATAATGATGATCGTAAACAGCATTAAAATAGGAATCTCGACCATACTAAATGTTCAGCAGACATTAAAGAAACTAGGTCATACACAAACTGACGACCGTCTTAGTGTAGTCGTTCGCGCACCGGACTACTAAACCAGGCGGTTGCGGGTTCGAATCCCGCAAGGGGCAAATGTTTGTGTGACGAGCACGAGCATTTGTACCTAAGTCATGGATGTATAAACGTATATAAGTATGTCTATCCGTTATCCTAGTCACTAAAGCACAAACTCACGCTTAGTTTAGAGCTAGGTAATTGGTGTGTTTGTTGAAACAATTTATATTATTAATTCATTTAACTAAAAACACACTCATGTAGTAAAACAAGCAATCAATATAAAAATAAAATCGTCTGGCAAAATACAATAAATGGACCTACGTTGCTTATTTTAGAGTCGCCATAAAAATATAACGTATAAACTCATGGTTTCACACAGACAGCACAGTGTAGTTACACAGCCCGGGATCTATTTTTAGCCCCGGGATAGAGTGGTAATCCCGGGATTTTTATTAAGTGAATGCAGAACTATTCAGAGTATTTTAGATGTTGTTCGATAGATTTTTTGTAAACGACTTTGTGGATAAAAGGTTTGGCTATGTTATGGCCAATATCCAAAGTATAAAATTGTCTAAAAAGTGATCAGTAAAAGATTGATGTTATTATAAACATAAGCCATTGAAAATTTTCCGTAACGAAAGTTTATTTTTAACAAACTCCAAAAAGTCCGACGTTCCAAATTCGGTTGTAGGTACCATGCATTGTTCCATGTTATATTTTTCAAAAAAATATACATCCCTCAAAATGTGTCAGATATTTGAAGTTGTTATATTAAACTGAAAAAGCATTTTGTCACTAAAATAATATGGGAATTCATGCATCGTACCGTACGTAATTCATGCTAAGTATTTTGTTTATACAAGAAAGTTTAAAAGTTGTAATGCATTTTATGTTCTCATATTCTATTTTTTTTATTCTTATGGTAAGGATAACACATATATTTCATTTCTAATCCATGTACATCAATCCCGCATTTTTCAGAAAAAAAATCCGATCCCGAGATCTTGTGCCGTCTCTAAAAGGCGAGCTTAATGCAGGTCGCGCCCTCACTTAGTCCGGTGCTGGGTCTTTAATAAATGCTGTCATTAAGCCATTTCAATCGGAACAGAACACTGCTAAAGTATTTATAGTTGTCGGCCAGATACAGCTGCACTGTATCTTTACATGCACTTAGGAGTACGACTCAATAAGGCAATGGACGGATAGTGTTGCCAAACTATAAAATATTTATATTACTATTACTACTATATGTCTTTTGAATAATCTTAGTGCGTTATTATCATTTATAGTGCTTAAGTGTTATTACTTAGGTTTAATTAATGGTGTGATCATAAGGATCACCACTGGTAATTAATAAAAAAAACGAGTATAACCAAAACTTGTAATGACCAGTTTTTACCCGACTGCGGAAGGAGGTTATGTTTTTCGAGAGTGTGCATGTATGTATAATTGTTTGGCACGCCCTACACTACAGCCCAAACGGCTCTACAGTTTTTGACATATGAGGTGTCGTTGAATTTGTCAAAATTGTGAGAGTGACATAGGCTATATAAATTTTAACAATGGCGCCCGCAAATGGAAATAAAGGGTGGAGAAGGGATTAATTTTTTTCTTAGCATAGCAAATATGGGTATCATCATCAAAATCGTTACAGCGCGAAGTGGTTACAGATAGACAAAGCACAATTTTGCATATAGTTGTATGGATACAACCCTTAGACCCGAGTTCACCAACTTATAAACAGCTGGTAAATCTTGATTGACGGTTAATTTGACAGAATTCCCATACAAAATATGTCAAATAATGCTTAATCGGCTGATCACAAAAACGTGGTGGTGAACTCTAGGCTGAGTCTATATGCGTCTGTAAAAACTCAGTTGAACATCGGCCTTATTACAAAAGACTTAGTAACAGGTTGATGTGCTTGTGGCGCAGTGGCGGCAGCGCTTTGGTAGTGACACCAAAAGTTTAGCAATCCATGGCGCGGTCGTGATTGGATGGGTGACCATTCCGACCATTAAAGTGACGTCCATGACAATCATCTCCGTGCTTCGGAAGGCACGTTAAGCAGTTGGTCCCGGCTAATATCTATTGGTATTCGTCGTTAAGCCTAGTCAGAGGCCCTAGGGCGGCTTGATAACATCTGACAGTAAGGTTTGTCACTTGCCTTACAGACACCCCTCCACCAATCCGCACTGAGCCCGCGTGGTGGAGTATGGCTCGTTCCTTCTCATAGTTGAGGTGAGGCCTTTTCTCAGCAGTGGGATCTAATAGGCTGACTTTACAGTAACAGGTTTAAACCAGGACCAAATATTAGTGGACCAATCAGAAAAGCGTTTCTCTATTAGGTACTGTCACGTATGTGTCATTTCTAATTTGTCAGCTAACATTAAGTCTTGGCTTAAACCTGGTGCTAAGTTTTTAAATTGTACTTACTCTAATGATCTACTTAGCAACGGTTGCCAGAACTAAGTGGTAGTTGCAATATTTTTATTGCAACTATAAAACGTTGGATTGTAAAGAGCTTTAACGGGTCGCAATGGTTTACGACAGCTTTTATTATGTATTTATAGTTTTTGCCATTTTTACGATACAAACCAAGCTAGGTTGGACTAGATTCGGATGTCACCTTTTTTATTTAAAAACATGAAATGGGAAAGCAAAATATTCAAATAGTTTGTACCATTCATTTATAAACCTAAAGAATCATATTAGGTTCCTTTCATTCATTTCTGTGGTTTATGCACGCACTTCGACCCAACCACATTAATACGTAAAAGGTACAAAAAATACGATTTCTTTCAGTACAAAAATATCGTATACAATCCTTTTACTCTGTATGTATAGTACTAACTACTTCTAAAACTACTTAGTAGTAACTGACAGTTACTGTCAAAGTTATGATTGTCGCAAAAATTATGTTGCGCCATCTTAAAACTGGAACAAATTATCCAAACTTTATACAAAGAAAAACGTTTTGTGACAGTTAAATTATTAACAATTTATTGGTAAAATTTTAACGGTTCCTAACTTTACTAGAAATAGGCGCAAACAAAGTCCAATCAGAGATCAGATAATTAATGACACCATTTACGACCTTAACACAGTCGATTAATTTTTGTGAGTGAAATTCAATTTGATTTCGTAAAATCTTGCAAAATAGTTGCTTAAGTTATAATAATTATTATAAGTTAAGCTGATTTCATCGTAACTGATGGTTAAATATTTGTAAAAATATTTCCATCGGATACATGCGAGTACATTCCTCAAGTATTGATGAAATCGAACGCCGGCTCACTGGCGTAGCAAGCACTTACAAAAATTCGTGGGCTGACTAACGTTTAACTTAAACACAGAGCCGACAGCTTCATTGTAAGTACAACTTAGCTGAGGGTAGTTTCGTATTTATAACCGGGTTAAAAATGGACCGGAAGCCCAATTATGAAATAGTACTTCTCGTGTCATATTTGGAAAACCTTTGTAAGTGCGGAAAGTTGTTTCTTGTCACTCCCGCGGACATGGTTATTTTTCTCTTGTTGGTACACCACAAGGGTGTCCAAACTTTGGCTCATTCGCGAACTCGACAAGCGGACTTTAAGACAAGTTAATTAAACTTAGCATGCCCAGTACTTGAAACGAAAATAATATTAATTTTTATATATGTCGCAGGGATATTATAAAATCCGTGACATTATAATTTCACTAGACCTATACAGTGACATTGTAAGGCAGTGATATTTTAACAATAACACTGTTTTAAGAAAGCCGTTAGATTATCAAAGCGATCGCTGATTGGTCTATTTTCTTTACCAACTGAACTACAAGTATCGAACACTTGCAAATGCTCACCATCAGTCATTTTAAAGATATTGACTAGAATGATCAACTAAATACCTCATGAAAACACCAAAAATATGTAATGAACTGATATTTAAAAAGGCTCGCTCCAATGTTTATAAATGTGTATTGCGACTGATTAACTTAATTGACCAATCAGAACACGCGGGGCTCCCACCACAAACTCGACACATAATAAACCTAGATATATTATAATATCACTATTGCAGCCCAGTGAAATTACAATATCACTGATAAGAGCCCGTTAAATTATACGAACCAGTCGTCATTGACAATAATCAGTGTAATTATAATTTCACTAGTGAAATTATAATATCACGTTTTGACAAAATCCCTGCGACATATACAATATGTAACAAAAACCCTGTCCGAACCGAAAGGGTCATAAAGTTGCTTTAATAACGTTACCAAAATAAGTATCAAATTTACGTAATTCATTAATACTTTTTTTTGGCGATTTTTCAAGTTAACAAGTTTAGCACCTCTTTACCCTAAAACGGGGTAATTTTCAAAATACGTTAACACTCCCGGCGGGCGCGCGGCTCTATTGACGCCGCCTACTCGCTTTGTCGGTACTACAATAAACGTAGCCGCGGCCTTTGATATCGCCGCGGCACGTGCCGGCGGCTATCCCGATATCATTACAGGTCAGTTTCGCGATGACATTACTTCCGAGTGGTCGTTTCGTTCCGTTGATCCGCAAAATGTCGTATACGAATCAAGAATACTTTAATATGCTCATGTGTCTGGATAGGAGTGACTGTGATTATTGTAAAGCTCGCAGAGACTATGAAGTGCGTTTTGCTATTCCGCTGGGTATCAAAGTACCGTCAGAGCGTGTGTTCCGCGTGTTCACTACGGGCAACGTAGGGTCGGATAAGGTTTGACGCAGGCAGGCCACGAGTCCACCAAACACTAATCACCACCACAAAAAAAAGCTCTTTTCAGAGCTACCAAAAAGTCTCTGTTTCTTACGATTGACACATTATTATCTGGCTAATAATAAGAGCCGGGGTTATCTGGGGTCATGACTACCTGCGAGTGCCGGCGCTATGCCGAGCCCCCGCGCGCCCCGTCACCGCCCTTCGCGTTTGCCATGTAAGTTTTTTAAGTGTAGTATTTTTTATCTTTTTTTTTTCATGGTGTAATTTTTTCTTATATTTTATGAAAATAATTACACAAATAGAACCTTGACTCTATACCTGATAACACCTTAACGGGTCAGACAGGGTTTTTTTTACATATTGTATACCAACTAATACCAACTGGACACGCTTCCACGCGTCGAGCTGATGAATAACCCCAAAATTTTAGTAGGGTCTTTTATTTATTAAAGTATTTGGTTTTTAAAACTAATAATATTTATTTTATTATTCAAATACCTAGCAATATCAATACAATCAAAAACAAAGGGCCTGCAGGCCAGGCTTATTTATGCTGAGTAAGGTCTTCTAGATCACAGATATGCTTTTATGTTTAGATGGTATTATTTGATAAAAATGTTTGGTTTGTTAGTTTTTCCTTAACATCCGTACCAGATACAGTTTTAATTAAATATTTATGATTAGCAGTTTCCAGAGACGTCACCTTGAATTTTCAATAACAAACTTATAAGTATGCCTTTTTCAACCTATCGAATCTAATCTCTTTATTAAATTTCATCCAAGTCGATTAAGCGGTTTAAACGACGAGGTAATAGCAAAAGTGTGTATATCTGTATATACACACTTTTGCTATACAATAAGTATATGTAAGAATAAATATCCAACCAACTAACCAAAGTTATGGTCACCCCACACGTCAATGCCTCGGTATCAAGAGGGGAGAAGTGCATAGTAACTTACTAACCTCTCTGGTCAGATAGAAAATTTATAGTTCGACAAATTAATGCGCGACCCTCCTGCCCCTTCGCAAGACATCACGCGGGGTGTGAGGTACTCGTAGCATCCCGCACACTACAAAACCAGAGGTTACGGCTTCAAGTCCGCAAGGGGCAAATGATTTTGTGCTGAGCCCGAGCATTTGTACCTAAGTTTATAAATGTATAAAAGTACCTACATCTATACATTATCCTAGTCGCCATTGCACAAACTCACGCTTTGTTTGGAGCTAGGTTGTTGAAACATTTATTATACTACAACTACTGGTGTACTTTACAAATAAATATTTATGAAGTACACTAGTAGCTGCAGAAGGCACGTTAGGCAGTTGGTCCCGGCTAATATCTATTGATAATTAGTCGTTGAGCCTAGTCAGAAGCCCTAGTGCGCGGCTTGATAACATCAGACAGTTAGGCTGGTCACTTGCCTTACAGACACCCCTCCACCAATTCGCAATGAGCCCGCGTGGTGGAGTATGGTTCGTACCTCCTCATAGTTTAGGTGAGGCCTTTGCCCAGCAGTGGGATCTATATAAAATTAAATTAATGTTTTTAAACTTATGTTACCTAATTGATCTAAATCTTATTCTAAAATTGTAATCGTTTTTTTATATGAGACCTACGTGCTTGAAATAAAATTGCTTTATTTATTATTTATTTAAGTATAGTATAGGCTATCATTACTTTTACTTTACAAGAATCGCTCGTTTAAAGGTATAAGATATGTCTATGCTTTATCCTAGTCACCGTTGCACAAGCTAACGCCACAGAATAAGTACTATATAGTACTTCGTACAGAAGTATGACTTAGCAATTGTATTCAAAGAAATGTCTACTCAATGTCGTCAACAATGTGGCGTAATTTAGTTCGCCTCAGAAACAAGCACATTTTCGTGTAGACACCTACAAAAATCCATTGCAAGATAATTTCATACTTAATGCTCTGGAATATGATTCATAATACACTAAACCCATTCAGTGACGTAATATCACGCGACGCGATAGGGTTGACTGCTACGAGAAGCTTCTAACGCAATCTAGCGCCTCTTTCTAGTACTTTATTCATTCTCGTCCAGCCAGCAACGTAGCCGCGCGGCCGCCGGTGAATAAAATGCGCGAGCGTGTCGCTGGCCGGTAGCGACACGCAACTTGTTTTAGCCCCTAAGTAAGGGTCGCCGCGCGTAGGCACGTTTTTGCTACCTACGCGGGGAGATACACAGGCATGCTAACGCTTAGTTTGGGTCGAGGCTTGAAACAATCTATTATTTATAAACTACACTCTAGTACCTAAACCATTCGTTATCTTGCTTTAACCCCATAAATTCGTGTATCACCGTAAAAATTTTGAAACCATTTTTCACCGCTACGTGACGCATCAGCGAGATAAACTTGAATGCACTCACAATGCATTTACGTTTACATTTCACTCGCATTTTCTCAAACGAGGCAGTAATTAAAAGCAAATGACGTAACGTCGCGAGTGGCGCATATCGGAATGATACGAACACGACACAAAGCAGTCTGCACTCTGCTTATTGCTGTATACAGGGTGGTGCCGAACTAAAAATGTTATGTTAGAACCCTAAAGTATCCCTCCTGCTGCCACGATTAATGCTATGTGGGTTGCTATTTCGGGAATATTGCTAAATAATATGTTAATTAAGTAACCTATGAACTGAGACCTAGAAATTGCTGAAATTTATGGATAACTGTTAAAACCTGTTGATTTTCCAATAAAATAAAATATTGATTTTGTATTTATTTATATTGGTATGTGTATTAAGTTTAATGCATATTTTTGGTTTGTCGAAAATTCTGAATTACTTAGTATTAAGATTATTCAATAGTGTTAGAAAAATATCGATCGATATGCTAGCAAAACGTGTGTATTGCAGATTTGGTGTATTAGCTAGTCTAATTTATTTTGATCGCCGAATAGGGTACCTAGTAGGCCAAAAATGAATTAGTATGCATACATCCTTTCTATTGATCTTTTGTTATATCTTAGCTCAAGAGCAGCATTAAAGTGTCCTAAATAAATAAATGAATTTGACTATGTGCTACTTCAAGGTTCTATCTAAGAGTACGTTTATTATACATACTCGTAGTACCCCGCGACTTCACCCGCGACAAAAATCCGAAAATCCGACGATTTTCCATACAAACTTTAATTCCCCATTTTATCCCTATAATGATTTTATGTCGCGACCAAAAGTAGCCAATGTCCTTCCCAAGGTCACATACTTTCTCTATACCAAATTCCATTCGAATCGGTACAGTAGTTTCGGAGCCTATTCAATACAAACAAACAATCAAAATTTTCCTCTTTACAATATTAGTGTAGATAACATAAGGTATCAAATTATAATTTTGAGAGTCATAATCATGCTTTTCAGTCCTATGCCTGCTTTCGTTTTAAACTAAAGAAACATCCTGTATAGACCGGGGTGTGGGCCGTGTACGCACTGTATACGACGGATGCCTTGTGGCTTTGTTGTGCTTTTAAAAAAATGCATCGCGGGAACAATGGCTCAGGTGCATTACTGCACGGGTAGTAGGTATTATAGTACCTACTGAGAATTGGACAGTTTTTGTTTCGTCTGTCTGGAACCCAACCACAATATTATGTTATATCTTAAGTTTGTTTTGGGCAATTATTATTAGTACTGAAATGTTTTTAAATATTTTTCAGAATTTGAACATAAATAAGAATTGTGGGCGTATAAAAAATATGTTATTATTTGTTACTAATAATGAAATCCAATAAAAGGATAATAAGCCCCGTAAACTAATAGTGACGCAAATACAGTCAGCATTATATCAGTTGGACTTCTGATGGAAAAAGCGGAAATGGTTTTAAAATGTTGTAAACAATACCGGCCGCTATTGTGGGTGTCAATATCTATGAAGATAATCCTTTGATATTTAAGTCTATCCATATTCCATACTAATATTATAAATGCGAAAGTGTGTCTGTCTGTCTCTTACCTCTTGATGCTTAAACCACTGAACCGATTGAGATGAAATTTGGTGTGGAGACAGTTCGAGACCCTGGAAAGAACATAGGCTACATTTTGTCGCGATATAAAAACATTAAGGGGGTGAAATGGGGGATGAAAATTTGTATGGAAAATCCGACTTTAGGCGCGGGCGAAATCGCGGAGAACGGCTGTGTTCAATTAAATAGAGCAAGGGGTTTCTTTTGACCCTTTGCTATGTATGTATTCACGTGCCCACGGTGTCAAGTTGGGCTGAAACTAGGTACTTATTATAAGTTATTACTTATTAGCGACCTCTCCTGGCTTTGCATGGCGGCTCTGATAGCGGATAGACATACGAGTACTTATATACGTTTATAAAAATCCAAGACTTATTATGACTTACACAAATGCCCGTGCTCATCACACAAACATTTGCCCATTGCAGGATTTGAAACCGTAGTCACTGGTTTTGTAGTCCGGAGCGCGAACCACTACACCCAGCCGGTCGTCAAATTTTTAATGAAATACCTAAAACTTTACTATCAGATGTTATCAAGCCGCCCTAGGGCCTCTGACTAGGCTTAACGACTAATACCAACATATATTAGCCGGGACCAACTGCTTAACGTGCCTTCCGAAGCACGGAGATAAGTATATGGGGAACCCGTTAGGCGAATGTTCCCACATGACATTCGGCGATCTAGCACGCCGAATAGATAACAGAAGGAAAGAAGTTAACTAGAAACGCGAAATAAGGTCAGAGTGGGTAGACGCGAAATGAATAGTATTATTTAGAACATGAACAATAAAAAGTATATTAGAATTTAAGTTATTTACAGAAATCTCATAAACGCAATATCATTCAGCACACGAAAAACCAAGAGAGAGCTGTCAGATACGACAGACCAAAATCTTCTTTTTTCTCGCTGGCCAGCTTTACGCACGCAGTCGAGATCGCGGCGGCCGATCAAGAAGTTTGTGCTCGCCACAGTACTCCCCGCCCAGACCGTAACTACGGTCGATAGAAATCCGGGAATCGCACTCTTCTGCCGCTGGAAGTCTGTCTATTGACATCATTTTTACAGCGGTCTGAAACTTCAGCTTCTCTTGCCATATACGCCGGTTTGAGTCTGTCAACAGACACGTTGATGTCTTTCGCATTGACGTTCAGTGTAAAAAAATTTGGTTGCCTGCGGATAACTCTATAAGGGCCAGCGTAAGGAGGTTCCAGCGAGGTTCTTACACGATCTTGGCGTACAAAAACATGCGTACACGAATGCAGATCGCGTGGAATGTAGAACGACGAAGTGGAATGCCAGTTTGTCGGGCGTGAAGAGAGCTTTGCCATGTACGCGCGGAGGCGAGTTGCATACTGGGTGACATCAGCAGAAGTGTAGTCGTCTTTTGGGCTTAGGAACTGTCCAGGTAAACGAAGCGGCTCACCATAAACTAGCTCAGCAGGTGATGACTGGAGATCTTCTTTAAAGACACTACGCATGCCCAGCAGCACCAAAGGAAGAGCTTCAGTCCACTGAGATGAAGGCGCATGGCACATTATCGCTGCTTTGAGTTGGCGCTGAAGACGCTCGACAATGCCGTTTGCCGCAGGATGATAGGCTGTCGTGCGGAAGTGATGCGCACCAACCATGGCAGAAAGAGCTTCAAAAAGGTGGGACTCGAACTGACGTCCCCGGTCTGTAGTTATCCGCTCAGGGCAACCGAATCTGGCGAACCACCCAGACACGAGGGCAGTAGCACAGGTCTCAGCAGTGATGTCCCGAAGTGGATACGCCTCAGGCCATCTAGTAAACCTGTCAATGACTGTGAGGCAGTACCTGTAATCAGAGGAAAATGGCAATGGACCGATGATGTCGAGATGAATGTAAGTGAATCTTGAAGATGTTGATGGAAATGATGCTGGTGGCGAATGAGTATGACGTGAAATTATACTTTTTTGGCATTGCATGCATTGCCTAGCCCACTCTCTACAATCTTTACGAATCCCTGGCCAAACAAAGCGTTGAGTGACCAGTCGCACAGTAGCTGAAGTTCCTGGATGATGAAGACTATGAAGCATGTCAAAAACTTGTCTTCGGAAGTTAGATGTGATTAAAGGCCGAGGCTCGGGTGTAGAAGTGTCGCAGTAAATGGGTAAGTCACAGTATGAAGTTGAAATCTTTTGCAGTTTGAGTGAAGAACCGTTCAATAGTAAATCTTGCAGTTCAGAATCTCGCTCCTGAGATTGTGCAAGCTTAATGTAATCAATAGATGTTGATATTTCTTCTACTCGAGAGAGAGCATCAGCGACCACATTTTCAGCGCCTGGTATGTATCGTAAATCTGTTGAGAATTGTGAGATGAAATCGAGGTATCGAAACTGTCTCGGCGAGCATTGTTCTTTGCATTGTGCAAAAGCAAACGTCAGAGGCTTATGGTCGGTGAACACTGAAAAAGTTCGAGCCTCAACCATATGCCGAAAATATTTGATTGCTTCATAAACGGCCAGCAGCTCTCTGTCATAGGGGCTGTACTTTACCTGAGAAGGACTCAGTTTATGTAAGTAGAACGCTAATGGCTGCCAATCTTTACCAATTCGCTGTTGTAATACCGCACCAATAGCTGTACTTGAAGCGTCCGTAACGATGGCGAGTTCAGCTGAGGGATCAGGGTGAGCCAAGAGTGCAGCTTCCGAGAGTGATGATTTGCAGTTTTCAAAAGCTTGACGGAGTTCAGGTGTCCACTCAAAGGGGTGTGCTCCTTTAATCTTAGGGCCAGCAAGTACAGCATTCAAAGGCGCTTGAATTCGTGCTGCGTTAGGCAAAAAGCGACGATAAAAGTTCACCATTCCCAAGAAACGCCTAAGCTCCTTCACCGTCTTGGGCGGTGAAACTTCGCGAATTGCGTCAACCTTAGTATTAAGAGGCCTTGTACCAGCAGCAGAGACTTTGTAGCCCAAAAAGGTTATCTCACTTCGACCAAAAGTGCACTTTCTGGTGTTGACTAAAATACCATACTTCTTTAGGCGCTCGAAGAGCTGACGTAAATGTATCTTGTGCAGTTCAGCAGATGGCGAAAATACCAAGATGTCATCCAAGTACCCGTAGCAAAAGTCTAGACCAAGAAGAACTTCGTCAATGAAGCGCTGAAAAGTTTGTGCGGCATTACGCAAACCAAAAGTCATATACGAAAATTCATATAGACCGAAAGGCGTTGTGATAGCGGTCTGGATCGACTGCCTTACAGACAACCCCTCCACCAATCCGCACTGAGCCCGCGTGGTGGAGTATGGCTCGTTCCTCCTCATAGTTGAGATGAGGCCTTTGCCCAGCAGTGGGATCTAATAGGCTGACTTTACTTTACTTTACTTTTACCTAAAACTTTATCTTTCTTCTCTAACCATTCTGTTGATAGATGAAAATTTAATAAAAATCCGTTTACTAGTTTTTGAGATCATTACGAACATACAAAGACATATACAGCACAGAGGGGTACGTAAACTTTGTTTTGTGACAACTATTAATATATGTATTGAATTACTTTAGGGTAGTATTAAAACGCCATCAAAAAAACTTCCTCTATAAAAACATTATCTCACAAATCTACAGCTGTTTTTAAAATACCCATTTACTTTACAATACATATTTTATTATTATTATGGAAAATCACTTATCAGATATCACGTTTAGTGCACGAAAAGGTTTCGAACCTGCGACTTTTGGCCTATGGCTATCTTAACAGCGTGTATACAAATAGGTCATTCAGTATCGCAACGTTATGAGGAAATAATTTATATGCGATGACAGGGACCTAATAAATTCAAATTGTGTTGTAGTACATAAATTACATACAGGGTGTATTTTTAAGCAGTTGCTATGTTAAAAGGGATAAATAAATGTCGCCTCTGAAAAGGATTTCCTATGCACTCGCGATGCTCCATTCATTATGATTTCCTTCACATTACATGATAAGGGAAATAAGCAAGTTAAATTGAACTTATGCCAAGTCACAGATATTATAATACGTTAAAAAAGTTTAACTTGTTTTAGTAATAAAATCTTATTGGGAGACTACCTATCTCACATTGAAACATAACTTTGGTTACAGATATTGTAGTGATATGGTTTTACAAAGTATTTCGACGGGGAATCGAACCCGGGACCTCCGAGGTGGCGAAAGCCATTATGAAATTTTAATAAAGAATATTGGTACCGACAAAATAAGATAAAATATCTATAAACAAAGAGTTCAAAATGAGATGGAGGAGAACGGCTAAAATGTACTGACATGGTTACTCGATACCACAGCTCGCAGGAAACAGCCATATTACTTCTGACAGTGTGTTCTTATTACGATACTTTCTTCAGACACAAGATTAAAAAAACAAATACATACCAAAGCTAAACCATTAGCGCAGTGCGGAACTTTAGGCTGTTCTGATAATAAATAGTTTTGTTAGTTTATAATCTGTAGGTACAAAGTTGATGCTGTATGGCCACTAAGACAACATTTCACTGTATGCACCAACAGCTCCTACAATTCAGCTTCGCTTACTTTAGGCCAGATCTAGGTACTCTTAATAACTGAGGACTAGACTGAAATAACAGCGAGACGGTGGCCTATAGACTAGCGGGCTATAACTAGAGGCTAGCCGGTTTGCCTCTTATGCGGGAGGAACCGGGTTCGATCCCACGTACCGCCATGTGCCAATGATGAATATTATTTGTTTCACTAACTGATGTTCTTACGGTTACGGAAAACATCCTGAGGATACCTGTACATTCAGGCGAATGAATGTGTAACTGTGAATAACGTGATCCAAGCTGGTCAGATTCATTTTGACAATCTCTCCACTGTAATTACCTCATCTGCCTTATCCTGGATCAGGGTTCAAAGTCTAAATGCACAACCGGGATAACGCTAAGATGATGAAAGAATTCATATAATACAATAAAATAGTGTTTATTTAATTGTTTGGCAATATGCATGCAACAATAGTCAAGCTTTTTACCCGACCGCGGAAGGAGGGTTATGTTTTTCGAGAGTATGTATGTATATATGATATAAAAATAGCGCCCGCAAATAGAAATAAAGGGGGGAGAGGTGATTGTTTTCCTTACCATAGCGATATGGGTATCAAATGACAGTCAGTAAAAAGACCGTTTCAACTGTATATATATTTTAATAATTATGTTATTAAATTTTATAAAAGCAACGGACAAGGTGACCATACTTATGAATATCACCGGTTGGCTGTTACATTCTAGCTATACGCGTTACCCAGCCTTTGTCTTTCTCCGACTGCTCGTTACTCAAATGGCCGCGATATGTATAGTTTTCCCGCCATTGTGCCAGAGATAAGGGAAACTGTGGATTTCGATGTTTGTTTCCTTATTGTTTTACTCCTTTTTAGCATCAAATAAAAAAACATCTATGACAGATGTGTGTGTGTCCCGCGATAAAGTGCAACCCCGAAAGGAGAGGTAATAGTGGACTGAAAATTATCGACAACCTTTTTTTTTTGTTTTCTAGCTTCTATTGATGATTTAATGTTTGTATTTTTTAATGTGGACACTTTGTACAAAAAAATTGAATTCTTTAGAAATTCTACGACGTCGTATAGTTGCGCATTACGATTATTTTCGAGAGATTTCTAAGTGTTATTGTCATTTCTTAGTTAAATTAAAAAAAGTGTATGTACTTACACTTATTTCTATTTTTTATCGATAATTTTAGGTCAAGTTTTATCTCCTTTTAGAATTGTATAGTACTATTCTACTAGGATACACTGTATACTCGAACTGAATTGAATACTAATTTGTGTAAACAAAAATAATATTGTGCTTTTAACGCTGCCACAGTTACGCACTAAATTGGCGATTGGTTTTTCAAGATTTTTTCTCTACCACCTAAATCAAAAGCTTTAGGATTACTATTGCAAATCCAAAACAATGACTTTTTTGATTTTATTCGAAACCTACCTTTGTTTTTCAGGCGTCAGTTTGCAAGGTTATTATTGCTTTAAAGCATTGCTTTCCTAAAACCTATAACTATTGCAATTTGAAAGAAATCGAGTTTAGTGGTAGGTCTGCTGACCCCAGACGAACAAAGAAGGCCTTTTTCTATCAGTATCACCGTTCGTCAAAAGTATACACATATTTTTACGCTAACTGTAACACTTTTCATCGCCCCCACACACGTCTTATCTGACAGGCGGAATGAGTGGCGTTGTTCACAAGTCAAATTAACTTATCTTTTAAATTGTTTGTGAATACAGCTTTCATCGCATTTCATGTACATTTTATAAATTTAATGTTAACACGTATGGCTACTGGTTACTGTAAGATATACACTTTTTTCTGGTTCCGTACTCAAAGGGTTAAAAAGGGTTCTACTAAGACTCCGCTGTCTGTCTGTCTGTATGTCACCAGGCTGTATCTCATGAAACGTGATAGCTAGACAGCCGAAATTTTCACAGATGATGCATTTCTATTGCCGCTATCAGAATATTAAGTTGTTTATTAACTTTAAAAATAAATAGTATAAATAAGATAAAATAAAAAAATAAAGGGGGTTTATTAATAAACATAACCCTCCTTCCGCAGTCGGGTAAAAATTAAAAAAATAGATTTTTTGCCGTGTTTAAAGCTAAAATAAAGTTTAAAATAGTTTCTTATATTGGATCGATAATGGTACGAAAACCTTCGTGCGCGAGTCCAACTCGCACTTTAATGGTTTTTTAAATCCGTGTTTATTCAACCCGAAAAAAATACACGGCTGATTTACGTTTACATAGAGCGGAAATACTAAGCTCACCTACATACGAATGAATACCATATGATGTGTAAGCCCAATTTAGGTCACACGTCCAATTGACGCAAACATGCGGAAAATGCGAGCATATTTTTCAATTGACGCTGTCAAAGTCGTGATGATGAAAGCTTCTGATAGGTATGTGTGCTCGTTCAGACATAATTGAATTTATATCTGCCAGATATTTCCAGTTTATTAAAAGTTATTCTCACGCTCAAATGTCGGGTTTTCCTCATATGAATACCCTGTGATACTACACCTTACACAGAATCAAATCTAATCACGGCACATTATTCGAAATTTCGGTCTTGTCACAGAATAAGTACTAGTACTCCGTATAGAAGTATGACTTTGCAATGAAATTCAAAGAAATATCTACTCAATGTTGTCAACAATATGGTGTTATTCAGTTCGCCTCAGACTCAATCACATTTTCGTGTAGACACCTACAGAAATACATTCCAAGATAATTTCATTCTTATAACTCTGGAATATGATTCATAAGACACTAAACCTATTCAGTGACGTACTATTACGCACCGCGATAGGGTTGACTGCCACAAGAAGCTACTTACGCCATCTAGCGCATCTTTCTAGGACTTTATTCACGCTCGTCCAACAAGCAACCTAGTGTCGCGCACCGCCGGTGAATATAACGCGCGAGTGTGTCGCTGCCGGCTAGCGACACCCAACTTGTTTAGCCCCTTACCAAGGGGACGCCGCGCGTAAGTACGTTTTTGCTACCTACGCGGGAAGATACACAGGCCTGGTCTTGTCTGAAATGAAGGAGTGTTTGGAGTGAAATGTAGGAGTTTTGTGTACGATTATTATTTCTGGACTCGATGATACAAATTGACTCATAATCCTATCGCCGTCCAGTAATCGTGGTTTCTTATTTGTAGTCCGTCGTATGGTGAAGGGAGGTCACCCTGTATCACTTAATGTATATACCCTATGCGGTAGGTCACTGATAAAAATTAATAAGCTAATTACTTTACCGCCTCCTGCCATTTATTTCAAGTAAAATAATTGTACACCCGTAACCGGCCAGTCATCATAACCTCTTGTTTGTCCCGTGAAGTAATATGACACAGAGGGGTCAACCTGTATTTCTGGATGTACTGCTACTATTACTATCATCATATTATTACTATTATCATACTAACGGTGAAAGAAAACATCGTGAGGAAACCTGCACACTAATTGGCTAGTGTGTGAAATGGAGAAGGCAATGGCAAACCACTCCATTAAATATTGCCAAGAAAGTCGTTGTGTGTGTTTCATTCCACATAATGATCACGACCCTGTCATGAGGTATACGACTATGAAGAAGACTACTATTGAGATGAAACATACCCTAGATTACCATCAGGAATATACATATTGATTGAAACTGTGATAATTCAGCAGATTTCAAGTAGATAACGTTCAAGATCCATGCATACATACTAACATACAGACAAAAATTGCAAGAACTACATTTTTGTACTCTACTAACCTTCTACCAGTTAATCATAGGTCAGTCAAACACAGAGAAAATCAGGCGGTGCAAAGAAGAAAGAAAGAACTTTTAACGAGAGTACGTACCGAGTATTTTTATACCTATCCATACTATAATATTATAAATGCGAAATGTGTCTTAAACCACTGAACCGATTGAGATGAAATTTGGTATGGAGACAGTCGAAGACCCTGGAAAGGACATAGGCTACATTTTGTTGCGATATAAAAACATTAAGAGGGTGAAATGGGGGATGAAAGTTTATATGGAAAATCCAACTCTTGCGGGCGAAGTCGCGCGAATTATTATGAGCCCGACATGTCCCACTGCAGGGAAAAGGTCTCCCTACCCTTTTTCCAGTCTTCACGATTTTGGTCAGCTTTTTCCCATTCGTCCCACCAGGCATCCAGCTCGTCACGCTCAAACCAGACTCAAAACCAAAATTTCAAAAATGGCAACACTTTAACTTGATTTTTTTTTGACATGTAAAGCATGATGTATCTAATCTGTACCTAAAGGATTATCCTTCATAAACGGTACACCATGTATACGTTTAGAGACATCCATGACTTAGGTAGAACCTATAATTATTTTATGACTGCAATTTGTTTTTAATAAAAAAAATTAACACTCACAGTGTTCATTCTTATTTATATAAGTTTAAATTATAAACCAAAATTTGCACACGGGTAGGATTAGAACTTTTTTTTTTTGATAATTCGTTTATTGAGGCCATTATTTAAAACTAAGCCTATCATGTAATATTAATTAATAACAAATATTTAAGTTGAAGGGGTCGTCGCTATTGGTCTATGACCGGGCCCTCCATTACAGATTGGGTTTAAACTTAAAAAAAATAACACTTACATATTTAATTATATGATTAATTACAGATATACCTATTTTGCATATTACAATAAATGAATGCTACCAGCGCTGCAGCGTAGCAGGTAGGCAAAGAAGAAACAAAGTTGAACCTATGACCTTTTTGAACCGTGTGCGGATTTTAAGCAATTTGTTTGTAAGTTTTTACGAATATTAATGTAATTAGGTAGATTTCGGGATTTTAACCCGCAACCTCTGGTGTCGTAGTCTGGAGTGCGAACCACTACACGAAGACGGTCGTCGTATCTGAATAACCAGTCTAATAATAATTTAATAATAATAGTCCTCAAGTTACGAAGGTGCCTTTACATTAGCAAAGACTTTTTCCTTCGCAACGGCACGGAAAGCTTTGTTGGTAAATAACGTAAATAAGTTCGTAACTTAAATTTCCTCCGAAAGGACAGGACAATCAATTTCTTTCGTTACAAAAATACGGTAAACGTTTTATGAGATTTGGTTCGTATTTTTATTAATAGGCAGACATTTGGGCGCAATCTCACCTGATAGTAAGCGACAATACGGCCGAGGATAGGTCATGTATCTAAACCTTCACCTTTTGTATTTTTTTAAATACAAAAGGATTCACTCTTTTTTCTTTAAAAAATCCAAATCATAGTGTTTAGAAAACACTTCAGCCAACAACGAATTCTACTCTCTAGCCGTACGCAAGAGTAACGTAGATTCAAAAGTATAGTTCGTATAAGCACAGAATAAGTACTAGTAGGTACTCCGTACAGAAGTTTGAATTTGCAATGAAATTCAGATCAGAAACAGATTACAGAAATCCAATGCAAGATAATTTCATTCTTAAAACTTTGGAATATGATTCATAAATACCCTAAAATTATTCAGTGACGTACTATCATGCGACTCGATAGGGTTGACTACTACAAGAAACTACTTACGCCGTCTAGCGCACCTTTCTAGCACTTTATTGATGCTCGTCCAGCCAGCAACGTAGTGACGCGCGCCGCGCGCGAATAAAACGAGCGCGCGTGTCGTTGCTTGCTTGCGACACCCAAGTTGATTAGCCCATTGCAGTGGGTCGCGGCGCGTTGAACGTTTTTGCTACCTACGCGGGCAGTAACACAGGCCTGGTATAAGTGGTACCAACTATTCTGATGCTTAATATGAACATGATTTATGGCAAGTATTTTTAAAACTAAAGGGTCTCCGCGACTTATTTGCAGAAATGCCAGATTTCCCATACCTACTGTTCTGTTCCTCCCCTATTTTGTGACTTTATTCGAGAAGGAGAAAAATCGAACAAATCGATAACCTCCGTTACCGAGTGGCTCGCACGCCGGTTTTCAAGTCCCGGGTTCGATACCCGGTCCATAGAAATCCATATTTCCAAAAGACAGGAATACCTAGTTTGGGGACTAACAGTAATACTAAAAAACTTCAGTTGTATAAGTTAGTGGTAGTAAGTTGAAATTGTTGTTTGTCACTTTCTGTTAATAAAGTTTATTCTATTATTCTTTATTCTATTCTATTAGATATAATTGGGTGTTTAATTTACGTCCATGTATTTATAAAAGTTGTTGTAAATTTACTTTTAATTGCTTTCCTAAATATTAGCATTTCTTTTTTTATCATATTGTTCATTTTTCATTTTCGCATAATTTTAATACGTCAGTTAGGAAAATCTTTATCACACCTGTTCTACATCATCCTAGCATTATCCCGGTTGTGCACTCGCACGCGAGGACCCAAGGTCCGCTTTAGACCATGATTCCGGTGTTGGGGGCGTTTGGTCATTTTTGTCATTTGGGCATCCATAAAAAACTGGTGGATATAACACACCTGTCTTATAACCAAAATAAAACAAGACACAAGTATGTATCTGATTTCTTATGTATGTCTGATGTCAACAAACATTCCGCAGCATCAAACGACCACACTAAATCATGACCACAGTAGCACAAAGCTGCAATAATTACCCAAATTGTTTCTAAGAAACCGCCTGCACAGACTACTTTATCCCAAAACAATAAGGTTTAAATCACTCGAGCAAAAAACGCCGTTGCGTTTGGATGAAATCCGCAAAAGTTATCGACCATTTAAGGTGGAACCGCATCGAATTGGACCGGGGTCTTTTTGAGGAGTTGTGTAAAAGGAACGAGGGGGGGTCGGGAGGTCAGGCTATGGTGGGCAAGACCACCCGTAGAGGCACAGCATGGTGGTAGACAGTGAGTCACCGAAGACGCTCGTAATGTGGGAATATTGTTTAGAATGCCGTTACGCAACTAATATTTGGAAGGTCGAGATATTAGGTTAAAGAGTTTACGCGCTTCCGTGGTCATGATCTAAAGATATTAACTATCTACATGTTATGGGTGATTCTAATTTGCTTAGGTAAAGCTAAGTAAATGTAAAAGTTAAAAGATCTTTAACGTGTCTGGTCAAAATGATTTGATAAAATCGAACTAAGTTAATTTAGTACTCTCTTTAGTGGCTACAAAAATTCTAATTCTAATAACCTAATCCCTAACTGTTTACTAGTCCTATTAGTTGTTCACAAATGGTAGGCTGCGGTACCCTGGGGTTCCGTAAAGGGGTCACAGGAGTTCTGCGTTCCTTCTGAGGTTTAAATAATACATTATTCGTAGAGAAGTATTTTTGTTACATAGTAGTTTATAACAGGGTAAATGCACTATGTGTAAAAACACAGAATTAATAATACTCGTAGTACAAGTGTATTAGGCGGAGTCTCCACCAATAAGGCGTTGACACGCCACCAATCACTGACAGTGTATTTATTTTTAAATGTCACAAACTATTCCCACCAATACACACCAATCGTTTTGAATTACATTCCTCTTGTGGCTAGAGAATGAAATAAATGGATCTGCAAAAACATGTGATCAATTATTATGGTCACTTTCTCAAAACAAATCGTAACCTCTGTACGAGTCAGTAAAGCTAAAGGAAAAAAACGAGTATTCGTAAAACGCCTATTTTGATCTTCCCAAAACGTAAAAAAAACTTGTTATCTGTGTCGCCAATCAGCGTTTTGGAAATGCAATCAAAGTGCAATCCGGCGCCAGTGTCAAACTATTAGCAGGTCACGCCATCTATCGAGCAGACAGGCCAATAGCTCCTTTACTATGGATATGAAGAAAAATAAGTCTTCAGTAATAAACAGTTTTGGTATTGGCCCTGTATAAATAATTTTATAAGGGTATAATTAATATATGTACCATTCATTATACCACAGATTAGCTTTATACTGTTCCAAGTTTGTCCAAGACGGCGCGACATAGTTTATGCTGAGCAGGGACCTCTTTGGTACACTTGATAAGCATCCAACGATTTCCGTGCCAAATAAATATATATTTCATTTTTACGAAATCAAATTGAATTTCGCTTACAAAAATTAATCGACTGTGTCATCATTTTAACTTAGCTGATTTCATCTTAACTGATGGTTAAATATTTTTAAAAATATTTCCATCGGATACATGCGGGTACATTCCCCAAGTATTGATGAAATCGAACGCCGGCTCACTAGCGTAGCAAGCACTTGCAAAAATTCGTCGGTTGACTAACGTCCTCCGTAGCTTAGTTGGTAAGAGCACTCGCCCGGATAGCGAAGGGACGTGGGTTCGAGTCCCACCGGATGACACAGTCGATTATTTTTTGTAAGCGAAATTCAATTTGATTTCGTAAAAACTTGCAAAATAATTGCTTAAGTTATAAAAATAATTATATATTTCATTTATTCATTCATTCATTTCCCAACTAACATGACAGCGTCAAAATAGCCTACATATCACTGTTATAATGCTCTCATTTGAGAATTAAGAGTGTTAAGAATACCTGTAGTAGGTTGGTAGAGGACTCTATACCACCCTTATATCTACGAATCAGGTCCCACTTTTTACAGGTAAAGGTGTCAGGAAGCCTATACAACAGTATTACTTAAGGGTTAGAAATACTTAGAAGGGAGTTAATTCACCCTCAGCTATTACTTTAGCCGGTTCTACGTTCTCATAGAAGCATTAGCTAACACAATAGGTGTGAGACAACCCTCAGTTAAGAATTTTAAACTTGTTAAACCTATAAGAGAGAGTGGGTTAACGCTTTAACGCGTACTAGATATCTAAAACACTCTCAATTAAATGTATGCCCGCTTTTTGAGAACTCTTTTTGTACTGTTTTTATGTATAAGCTTCAAAGAAATCCAAAATAAATGACACAAAAACTTAAACTTAAAACTTATCACAGCAACATTTAATGGCGATCTGCTCGCATTGCAAGTTTTTATTAGAAGAAGAAAAAGAAGTGAAAAAGTTCTGCGCCTGCGATTTTACTATAAGTGTATACCATGTTTTCCATCTTAATTTTAACGCGCTTCAGATTTATTAAAGATTTAAAGTAAAACTTATGCATAATAAAATAGATGCCTCAAAATTTGATCAGCAACTTGTTCTTTTTGTCGGCCATTGGCAAGTTAAGTTACGTGGCATCGTTAGAATGATAAAATAAACATTATTAATGAAGTATTTTGTACATAAATATTGATCAAACAAGTCATTTTTTAGGTTACTTCACTAAAACAATGGCGAACTTGCCATTACAGCTTTAGCTCTTCCTTAACGCATCTATTACACTTTTAATCAATCAACGCTTTTAATATCTGGTGTTACGACACTCTTGACTAACTCTGTTATGCAACCCACGCCTGCAGCTTAAAATTATCACAACACCTAAAGATATATAAGATACTTCACAGCAACCATTAAGTAACAATAAACATCAGTAAATGTCAGCGGCCGTTGTTGTAAAGATTTAAGTGTTACAAACAGGTTAAAGCTATAAATCTTGACTCCACTAGCTGTAATTAACACTATTATTACTCTCAATACTGCATAACAACATCCATTATAGCCCTAGAACCACTATCGGAGTGAATTTTATTTCTTAACTCCTCTATAACGTTCCAAGCTACAACTGAGATTATTATAACGCCGTTCAAAAGATTGAAGTTTTAAGGAAGCCTGTTACTGACGGTATAATGTTTGTTGGGTTATTCACATAGTCAATGATGACAAAGCGCCTTAAATAGCTAAAAAACAGTTTTGAGACTTTATTTGCAACTCGAAATTATAGATTCTGTAACTCAACTAGGTACTTAGCTTAGCAAATTTCAGTTTACGGCCATTAATATCAAATCAGGTACGCAGGAGATATTATAGTGTACGAGTGTGCACAATACGCAGGTGCACTCTAGTTTCGTTACTCTCACAGTTCGATGAGACGGCAACATGACTGGAGAGAGATTAGGCGCAGAAACAACGGCTTAATATGCTTATCGGAGCACGGGTTAACACCACCAATATTCTACCTCCAGGTTTGTTTCTGAGATATTTCAAAACAGGAAACCCCAGTAACTTTCGTCACGGGATTCGAACCAGGGACCTCGCAGATAGAAGTTAGCGTGCCGAATACAACACCAACAATCAACCAATATCAACCATCAATGATCAAATAAAAGACAATAAAAACCACACACCACCACCCACGTCGCAATTCTCATACCAAACGCGAACCATATCGAATTTCGTGAACAACTAGTACTTGCCCTAATATTTTTCCATTCAGCCTGCATCGGCCGATTGACTCATTTTCTGATAGGTCAATTGATTCATTGCTTTAGAGAACGTATCGATCAATCGGTAAGTCACTTTCATAGTGATAGCTGACAAGTGTTGTCGTCGAACACGCCTATGGTATTGATAAATGGATCGTAAAGTATGTAACCAAAAGCTATGTAATATGCGTACCTACTATTTTAAGTATCCGTACATTTTATGAGATATAATTTTTTTACATAATATTATCAGAACATACAGTAGAATTACCTACAAGTAAATAGATCTAAATCAGTCATGAAATATACCTTATGACAAAAGGATAATAAAGATACTTATTTGGATGATGAAAATGTATGGACCAGCTAACTTGGACAATTTACTTAAGAGTTTATTCCGCTGCTTCCACTGAAAATCGAGATATGGGCTTAGCACAAGCAAAGGGACAATACCTATGTTAGGAAGTGCTTAATTAAATTCCTTCAACATTTCTTGTGTGTCTTACTTCTGTAAAAAATCAATGATTATCACACAGTACCTGATATGATAATGATTGCTGTGCTGACTTCTTGACAATGTAGGTATTTTTATCAGCACAAAACGTCAGCTGTTAAATAAAAATAGATTTTCATTTAGCCCTAACATAGAGTATTAATGTCACCGACCGTTCTAGTTGTAGAAGACACTTACATCAATTGTGTTTTAAAAATAGCTATTTCCGAACCAATCGGTAGTAGTAACACCACAATATAAAAAGATTTAGTATGACAGCTCTAATCAGAAGGGGTGGAAAATTCAAAAGATGAATCTGGGAACAGTATGTACTAGGTAGGATCACTAATTTTCAAAAATATATTAGATGAGTAGGTATATTATATCTCACTACGGACTACTTACGACTGCTTAAGTAAGTGCTACAGTTGGTTTTGAAAACGCTACGATGCTTCAAATGTAGATTTCTAACTCAAACCCTAGCTTAAGAGAGAAAGATGCATTGGACCGAAAATATTAACACTATATGAGTTTTTTCGGTCATGTCGGACTGCCGTCTCACCGAATTATGAGAGTGAAGGAAAATAGAGTGCACCTGCGTATTGCGCACTCACTTGTGCACTATAATATCTCCTGCGCAATTGGCTAATTACTGTTGAGATTGACCACTGTAGAAATTCGGTTAGGAGGACATTATATAAGGTTTTTATAAATTTTTGAGCAGGTATTTGTCCGTAGTCACACTAATCACACCTGATCGATGAGAGGTATTCCAGGGTGGTTCATATCTGCCTAGTAAAAACCTATTCACTCTTGCCATTAAGATACCTAGGTCATAGTCTTTATTAGCCGGCAGCGAGTTCCAGTTCCTAGCTGTTCGCATCAGAAAGATGTCGGCAAAATGCTTTGTATGGGCAGGTGGAATGTTAATGCCAAAGGGATGACACGCTAACCTGCGTCTGGTTCCCCGATGATAGAAGGGGGTTGGTGGAATGAGTTCGTGTAATTCTTCGCACAATGGCCGAAGTGCCTGTAAAAGCAGAAGTAGCCTGTAAACACCGACAGAGAGACCACTTTGCGGCGGTGGTCAATGTCTAATGTTCAAGTTCAAGTGTGGTAGTGTCATGCTTCAAATAGTGGGAAATCAGTTATCAGTCCTATTGTGCGCTTCTTAACTTAGTCCAGCCAAATAATGATATTGAGATCCATAATCTTTGATTCGTTGCACACGCGATAGCAGCCAAAAGTGAATGTTCTTTGACTTCACAGAATGTATATCAATTCCGCACGTCTCTGAAAACGCCCTTAGGTCTTACCGACTCTATTTTCATTATGTTAGTAGTACGCGTTGGCCGCGTCACTCGAACGGAATCAATTGACTTGTTCCTGGTATGGCGATTGAATGATTACACTTTAATGTACACCCCTAGGCTGTTAGAAACCTGCTACTATTTGACTTGGTGGAGTACTTCGCAAAATGTTGTAAGCTATAGACGGTAGCAGGTTCAAATCTAGGTAGATGTTTGTGTGGTGATCACAAGAGACTCTACCTATGTCTTGAAGGAAAAAGTTTCAACGCCAATAAGTTAATACTTAGCTGGAGTTAAAAGGTTGATGGTAGTAGACCTCTGAGTCTCGTTTTAAGCCGTTGAAGCGTTGGTCCTGCTACTGAACTATCTCCGGTCATGCCGTCTAACCGAAATATGAGAGTGAAGGAATAGAGAAAGCACTAAAGTAACTCATGCGTAAAAACTCGGTTGCAAATTGCGATTAATATCCTAGACAATAGCTTCAATTCCGTAATCAAAATACTAGGATATGTAAATATAATAATCTACCTGTAGAAGAACATAAATATTAAATCGGAAGTGTGCCGCTGACCTATCGTCTATGTCGAATGCAATACTAGCATGTTGATTAATAAAACATATGTTTTTGTAACTTGCACGCGATCTGTGGGCCTACCATGAATTCACACACATATTGTCATGACCGTTGAACAATGACGGATGGGTTTTCGACCAAAGGGCAGGCATTTCAAATATTTATATAAAACTGTCGTGTGTGAAGTGAATTCTGCAACTTTACCAACTTACAATAGACGGAAAAAAAATTAAGTTTCGTAGAAGCCTTGAAAGGTTTGTATGATCATATAATTTTAGGTGGCATTATTTTACTTTATTCTATGACAATCATTACATAAATAGTTCTAATCGTACTCATGGTAGGTCTATGACGGTTACTCATTAGTCAAAATAATGTATGACTTTGTTTGGTTGAGGCCTGCCGCCTACATTAGCTTTAAAGTCTATGGCCAGTCATTTATATGAAGGCACATCGCCCCAGTTAGGCAGTCTAGCACCCTCATCAAAGGTCTGGTAGTCCATTGGCACAGATATTGTCGGATGGTCGATCTCATGGGCATGGATAATCGGGCGAGGAAAATAAGACACTTCACATCTACGTCAAGAATCGGTTTACTAGTCTTGGAAATACAACATGGATCACATTCACAGTATTTTAATCATCAGAGAACCAATGACACTCCGCCGAACACGTAACGCGCAACCCACGATGCAATCGGATATCGCGGTCAGACTTCAAGTACGTCTTTCATCATGGCCGCGTCAACTCGACTGCTCGCGCACGCTAGTGTCGTAGTTGTGTCAGAGCGATGACATCCTTCCTAGATGGAACATCGCTCTAGGTTCTTTGATAATATAAGCGATGCGCCGTCATATACATTAAAATGTTAACATGGTTTAACGGATTTTTAGCTATAGGCATCTAATCCCATGCCACTTAACCCTAATTTAAAAAAAAAATACTTACCCCCTTACGGCTAAACCGCTAAACCGATTTTGATTTGATAGCTTAAAACCCTAGAAAGGATATAGTGTAATAACGTAGAATGGCTCTTGTGTATTTTTCGTCAACCTTATTTATTTGCCGTATAACATGTACAATAGTTTAGGCACTTACTTGTACCTACAATGACAAAATAACATATATTTTAGATAAATATAATCTTTCAGTTAATTATAATCTATTACTAATATTATAAAAAGAAAATATTAATTATACCTGTTTGGATATTAGTACGTTTGTAACAAATAAACTCAAAAACTTCTGGACCGATTTCAAAAATTGTTTCACAGACTGACAAAGTGTAAGCTGTATTTTTATAATTTAGATTTTTGTATGTATGTATTTTTGTATATTTGAACTCGATAACCACTGAACAAAATAAAAACCTTTCACCACTAGACTGTTAAATTATTCTAGACTGACATTTTTTTTTTCATTTTTAATTTGGGTGTTTGCGTCAAATAAAATCAAAAATTGACCGATCTCAAAAAATCTTTCACCAAATTTGCCGTTACTACTTCTTACACAAAATTTGGTTGTGCAATAAGGCTTCAAAATAAGTAGGTAAGTGGATAAAATTGATTTCAATAGCTGCCTATCTTCAAGCAAATTAAAGTATGTTAATATACAATAAGCTATGAGCTTCATCGGGCTTAATTATGAGTTAATGATATTGAGTTAATTCCGCTAACGGTGGAATTTTGGATTCAATTTATTTATATTTCAAGTAAATATGTATAAGTACCTTCGGTTTAACGCACAAATTACGAAATATGCTTAAAATAGGGTAAGAAGGTAATTTTACATCACTTAGATTTTGTGAATAAGAACACGCGAAGACAAATAGAATCAATATGTTTTTATGTTTCATATACAGTGTCCAAATATTTACATGTATTTTCATTCATTTTCAGGGTTCCATACCTTAAAAGGAAATAAATAAATAAATTGTTCCAACAAACACACTAATTACCTAGCCTCATACTAAGCGTGAGCTTGTGCTATGGTGACTAGGATAACGGATATACATACTTAAATACTTTTATAAACATCCATGACTTAGGTACAAATGCTCGTGCTCATCACACAAACATTTGCCCCTTGCGGGATTCAACTGTGGAACGGTGGAACTTTCCAACCATCTTCTCTATTGAAATTTGGATGTTTTCTAATTTCAATGGCTTCACGTAGCATTCGAGGAATAAAACGCCGTTCTTTTGCAAGTATTTTAGGTTGGTCAAAACGAATGAAGTGGTTGGGTTGGTCTAAGGCATGTTCACACACTGCAGATTTCGTGTTCCGTCTATGTTTTACGTCAGCTATGTGTTCTTTAAATCCGCACGCCTATACTCCGCTTTGTTTGCCCGATGTAGGAGAGGCCACAGTCACACTCCAGCTTGTACACCCCTGGATCTTGAAGAGGTATGTTGCACTTGACAGGTGGTAGGAATTGGTTAATCTTCTTTTGCGGCTTGAAGTAAGTTTTGATTGAAGCACGCTTCAAGATATTCCCAATCTTGTCAGTGACTCCCTTCATGTATGGTAGTACTGTAGGTTGGCGTTCAACTGTCGCAGGCTTGGCACGGGGTCTGCAACGACGTGGTACTGGAAGCTGGTCGTCCCGTAGTACCTTCCTTACTACATGCTGAAGCTCAGCAGCCAGGTGTCGGTCGTCACAGATGCCCCTCGCTCTCTGAAACAAAGTTTTGCCCACCGTAGCTAACTGTGAAGGATGATGGTGAGACGCACCATTGAGATATTTATAGGTATGGGTGGCTTTTCTAAAGACTGTGTGGCTAAGGGTATGATCCAAATTCCTAGTTAGTAAAATATCTAAGAAAGCTAGTTTACTGTCTGCCTCAATTTCCATAGTAAATTTAATTTTTGGATGTATTGAATTAAGATGATTAAGAAAAGCAGAAACACTATTGGTGGGTAAAATTGTAAAAGTGTCATCTACGTACCGCTTATAAAACCTTGGTGATATAGGTGATGTGCTCAGAGCTCGATCCTCAAAATCCTCCATGAATATATCAGCAACAACTGGGGATACCGGAGAGCCCATTGCTACACCATCGGTTTGCAGATAGAACTCATTATCCCACAGTAAATAGCCAGATGTAAGGCAATGTTCCAATAGTTCCGCATATTCTATTGGCATGTCGAGTTGAACCAGCTTCCTTTTAGTAATTTCAATGCAGTCCTGTACTGGTAAGCTTGTGAATAGGGACTGTACATCAAAACTAACCATAGTTTCATCATCTGCTAATTGTAAGTTCTTAATGTCGCTGATGAAATAGTAGGAATCCTTCACATACGCCGTTGTTTCTCCCCTTAGCTTTGATAATGTTTTAGCTAATTGCTGAGCCAATCTGTAGGTTGGGGTATAAATTTGACTCACAATGGGACGTAGCGGGATATTAGTCTTATGAATTTTTGGCAACCCATACAATTTCGGTGGTTTTGCACACGTAGGTACTAACTGTTAAACATCTAGACTCAAACTGTCACTGTGTTTTCGTACTAAGTCGCTGGTTTTCTTCAGGATTTTGTTTGTTTGATCTACTTTCACGCGTTTGTAGGTAGATTCGTCCGACAGCAACTGCGACATTTTAAGTTTATAGTCTGATGTATCCATTACAACCGTAGCGTTACCTTTATCTGCGCGTACGATTGTTAGATCTGGTCTAGATTTTAAGTTTTTTAAGGCTAGATATTGTTCACGAGAAAGATTCGACTTCGGGACTTTGCAATGTCGTAGGACAGACGATATAGTCTTAGTCTCCCTGTGACCACGATCGCTGTAAAGTGTTCGAAACGTCAGGTTTAAAATAAAATGTAAATAAATCGCGAAGTAATCCGTAAAATTGTGTTTTAATGAGTAAAACTTTTAAGTCAACGCAATCAAAAAATACGGCAAATTTTTGTCCTATTTTCTATCATTTTTCAGGGGAATCAAAACTATGGTATTTCCCATGTACTAGGTACCATGAAATGTGGCAAGTCAGTACAAGCAAAGGAAAAAGTCCGAAAACCGCGAATATGTGATTAAATCGTAGAAAAAAACCATTGTTTGTATGGAATCCTCAGTGCGCGCGTCCGACTCGCACTTGCCTAGTATTTTTTTTTACTTTCATGAATATTTTCTCATTACGAATTGCTTTATATGAACAACATTTAAAAAAAATCTTAGACACAGCACTATTTCAAAACCCTTCACAAAATGGGCAACCTCCTTCAAACAATCGAGTTTTTCTACAATACTACGTAAAGTAAAATATCATTTAAAAAACAATTATAGACGCGTCGTGTCACGCAACATTAACAACATTATTATAAGTAAGTTAGTTAGTTAGTAACCAGTAAGTTGTATCCATATATTTAGTTATTCCCCGTGCGCATCGCAGAAGTATTCTAGGAATAGCCAGACATACAGATAGGTGCCCTATCAAGATTGGCTGCGTAGGCAAAAAGTTGGACTATAAACGATTACGATTATAATTGCGATAATAGCATTCTTGATCGCAATTATTGGGCTCAATTCCAATGCGCCCTGTCTAAAATTAAATTTAGATTCAGTCTGTCTCTTTCTCTGCCAAACAAACGAAAAGAGACAGACTATATTAATTTAGAAATGTCAGACTAAACAGCTGTTCGTTGCTAAGGAAATTAGAGAACCCATAGACAATTTATTAGGGATGCCATTCGATGACGACTAAAGTCAGTCGAAAACACGCCAAAACTTGTACAAATACGTTGAAATCGCATTACATTATTTGACGTTTCTAAACTATTGTAGTCTGTCTCTTTTCGTTTCTTTGATAGAGAAAAAGAGAGACTTAACCTAAATTTTATTTTAGACACGTTTTGCGTTCGTCAGAATTGTTGTATTAAAACAATTTTTTGATTACACAAAAATTAAGTGACGTCTATGACAAGCATCTCCGTGCTTCTGAAGGCACGTTACGCAGTTGGTCCCGGCTGATATCTATTGACACAGAGGCCCTAGAGCGACTTGATAACATCTGACATAAGGTTGGTTCATTTGCCTTACACAGACACCCCTCAACCAATCCGCACTGAGCCCGCGTGGTGGACCTTTATCCAGCAGTAGACAAAAGCCCCTAAAACGATTAACAACACATCGAGGTAATTTTTCAGACCGCACAGCATAATCAAATCATAATCAAGTACCTAGACTATAACTTTTGATGTGATAGTCTATATACTAGTCAAGTTAAAGTACAAGTGAAGAAAGTGACACTACTTTTAATGTCGGGCATAGTGTGGTAGTCTAATAACTGCTTTACACTATGCCCGAAGGTTCCCGCTGAAAATCAGTGTCGTGACAAAACCTGTTTTTGTCACGACTTACAGTGTAAGTCGTACCAAAAAAGTCCGCTCAGTGTAAGTCTTACACCTTTTTGGTACACTTTCTTAGATTTGTAAGTTTTATGTTTAATTTTTGTTATTATTTTTGTCAGTTGTTTTTTTTTCTTTACTCTGTCTTGTGTGTTGTGCCAAATAAATGTTTTCTATTATATTCTAATGCTGGCTAAATTATAGGCGATCTCTTCCGAATCGCTTCAATTCGGTTATACGACAACTTAAAAACCATAAAACTTTATAAAACACATCCGGTGTTATTACAAAAAATTTAGACCAGGTTTAAAATGGGTCTAAATATTAGCCGACAACAGAGGAATGAATGACACATTCGTAACATAACCTAATAGAGAAGAACTTTTCTGATTGGCAGCTAATAGCTTAGTCCTGTCTTAAACCCGGTACTAAGTTTTTGGAATAACAGAGATCAAGTCTAAAGGTACAATATACGCATAGGTACTAGTTTCTGTGCCGGCACCAACAAACACTACAACTTTCGTATTTGCAATATTAAGTGGGATGGCTGCCCATAAGTCTTAGGTATTTCGACATAACTCATTGTGGTCCTAGCTCATACATTGTAGGGCTCATTAGGCCGCCGCCGTGCTTTACGATTGCAAAATGGCCGACCCTAAAACGAACAACTTCGATTTTTATAATCTAGTGATGTGCTCGAGCCGATATCGAAGCCGTTTTGAATCGAAATGGTTCAATATAGAAAAATAGATTTGGTGGGTGTTTTTATAACTTACTTTATTAGATAAAATATATTTAAAACTGCGATGATTCAAAACTCCAACTTGTTAATAAATTCTATTGGGTTGCATTATGTGCCGGTCAATTTATACTAACACATTATCCCAAGACAATATCAGTGCCTAAAAAATGTTTTGGTAGGTATGTAATGATACATTTTATTAAAGTCAGTACTTACTTTTTATTCAATTAAAGGTGTTATAAAATATTAATATACTTAACCCATATAACTCATTACTAAGTAAGATTATCGATCCCCTATACTATACAAGAAAGACGAAAAAAATATTGAAGCAAGAAATCATTAATAAAAACCTATAGCACTCACCATAATAAACAACTGGGCCGAATCCGCCACAATAAATTAACACAATCCAAAAAATAAAATATCGATTATTTTTTCATGGATGTTTCCCACCACTACCCCCACGATTGAGTCATTAGTACAACACCCGGGGTTCTATACTTATTATGAACAATTTCCGCGCGAGATCGTAAAGGTTTCTACTTGGAAGATTTCTTGTAATGTATTCATCGTAACCTTACAAAATCAGCTATAGTCCGATGCATTATCTGAGACCTCACCTGCCCCCGCAGGGGTAGGCACGAGTAGACGAAAACAGAGATTGGGTGATTTGAATTTCGAAAAGAATGTGAATTTCGAATTTCAAATCACCCAATCAAATCACAAGCACCCGCCGCCTGCACCCCTGTACCCCGCAGGCGAGGTCTCAGACAAACCGTCGGACTATAGTGTTGTTACTATTGCAGGTGATCGATGCTAAGTACTCGTTCAAGTAAATGTTCTTAGTTCTAGTATAGTATGTAATTCCCACTTTTCTTTACCTTTCTACTAACCTTCTTATTCTGGTTCTTCTTAGATCGCGTGTAGGTAGTTATAGCCCGAGTGCCTAACTGAGTCCTCGCCTGCGGGGTACAGAGATTCACGGAAAGATGAGAACGGTGACAGTAAGATGTGTGTGGGTGGCATCGGTCACAACCACAGAATAAGTACTAGTACTCCGTACAGAAGTATGACTTTGCAATGAAATTCAAAGAAATATCTACTCAATGTTGTCAACGATATGGTGTAATTCAGTTCGCCTCAGACTCAAGCACATTTTCGTGTAGACACCTACAGAAATACATTGCAAGTTAATTTCATTCTTATAACTCTGGAATATGATTCATAATACACTAAACCTATTCAGTGACGTACTATCACGCAACGCGATAGAGTTGACTGCCACAAGAAGCTACTTACGCGATCTAGCGCATCTTTCTAGGACTTTATTCACGCTCGTCCAACCAGCAACCTAGAGTCGCGCACCGCCGGTGAATAAAACGCGGGAGCGTGTCGCTGCCGGCTAGCGACACCCAACTTGTTTAGTCCCTTACGTAGGGGTCGTCGCGCGTAGGTACGTTTTTGCTACCTACGCGGGAAGATACACAGGCCTGTCACAACGAAGCCCCGCCGCCCGCACCACTCACTCACTCACTCACTCACCGTTCTCATCAACTCCCGCAACCCTGTACCCCGCAAGACAGGAAGCAGTTAGGCGGTCAGACTACAGTTATACTATACTTAGTGTTTTTATTTTTTTTATGTTTCTGTCTGTGTGAAATCATTCAAGTATTTATTCTTTTGTTACTTATCTGTAGCACGATTCAAATAAACAAAAAGAAAAAATCTAGGCTGCATTGGTTTCCAGCTTTTATAGGTTATAATAATAATATAATAATAATTTATTGAAAAACCAGTATTCAAAGTTACAAATCGCTTAAATACACATCAGATCTAGGGTTTTTACAGATATGAGTCACTAAATGTGGACCCCTACTGTGGAGGTAATAAGGCTCTGGGTGTGCTAAGAAATCCCAGTAGAACGCAATTTATCTACAACAGGTACTAAAGAACATAAGACAAAACTAAAAGATCTACCTAAATAAATATTGCATTTAAATCGAACGTTTTGACTGGAAGGTGGATTCAAACCCACGACCCTTCGGTATCCGGGCGAATACTCTCCTAGCCTATCTCTATGAGGGCCACCTATAGCTGCTCGAATGAATTTTGAACTTGCTGCGCTAGTAAGTAGCTCAGTTGGGAGATCATTCGCCCGGATAGCAAGGGATCGTGGGTTCGAGTCCCACCGGAAGATGGTTCGGTTCACTGCGTAAAAACTTCTTTTACTTCGTAAATCCTTATAAATACACTATTTAACGTCAACAAGGATAACTCAACGTTAAAAACATGATCTCATTACAGCAATTTTGAAAATGTAAAATGTGTTTTTACATAACATCCACGGTGTCCGGTAAGTTAATTGCGTTTCAGCAAAGTCAAGTGGATTTAACACATTTTCATACAACTTTAGAAGTTAATTTTTTGTAACGTTATGTTATTTTAAATTGAGATTACTTGGTTATTAGAGAGATTTCCTAGATTCCTAGACTATAAGGCTTAACATAACAAATAAAATGGAATAAGTATATAATTATATAAATTACAATATTAATAAATAAATAAATTGTTTCAACAAACACACTAATTACCTAGCCCCAAACTAAGCGTGAGCTTATGCTATGGTGGCTAGGATAACGGACAGACATACTTGTATAAGTTTGTAAATTAGGTACAATTAATGCTCGTGCTCATCACAAAACAATTTGCCCCTTGCGGGATTGAACCCGCAACCTCTGGGTAGACCGAAGCACGAACAACCTACACCAAGAACGGATGACCTTTATGTTTGAGAGTAGGTCCTAAAGTCAGAGTTTGCAGGGTCAAAAATAGTATAAAATGTAAATGGATCTCCATTTACAGTATTTTATTAATTTGAAATGGGTTTGCTCTTGACTCTAGAGTCTAAGACTAAGTCAGACGTGGCGTAGACAGAGTAGACGGTGGAGTGAGCTGACCCAGAAGGATCCGATACTCCCTCTGAGCGAAACATAGCAAGCTGCTTGGCGTCGGGCTCTGGTGTGAGGGTGGTAGCTACCAGGCGGCAGCTAACGAAGCCTACCATCCCTGATAGATCGTTCAGCCGCCGTTACAGAATTTGTGATGTCGTTGCCCGGGATGGACCTCTAGGAGGTAGATCCTTTACCATCCTAGTCTTTGAGAATATCGCGATCATTCTCCAAGATAGACTGCCTCGTTGTTCTAGTAGTCAGCACACTGGGTACTTACTAACCACGAGGTCTCGGGTGCGACTCCCGGGTCGGGCCAAGAGTGTTGGATTTTTCTGTCTTGAAATAACTCGGACACAGCTCCGGAGTCAAGAAGTTGGTGGTGTTAACACCCTCGTGCCTCGGAAACCACGTTAAGCCGTTGGTCCTGCGCCTGATCTCTCTATGGTCAAGTCGGACTGCCGTCCTACCGAATTATAAGAGTGCACCTGTGTATTGCGCCCACACTTGTTATCCTTCGCGCTATCCCTGTTGAGACAGGCTGCTGAAGTCGCAGGCAACCACAAGTTTCGTAAGTACCTACATGTTGAGCAATGGCTTATTTATGCTTTTTTACGATTGTATTTTTTAATAGATTTTGTTTTATGTTTGAGATTGATGTTGTTAGAAAAGCAGGTATTAAAGTTTCTTGAACATTATCCAGATTTTCCCTTAATCAATACTACTCGATGTGAACTTTATGCAATGTCTATTAGTTTATTTTACGTAGCTGCTTTGATATGCGGTTCCGCGAATCGACTTGTATTCGATTTCTGGTATCTCCTTACAGAAAAGTGTTATTTCATTGAGACTTGGACAGTTGGTAATTATTAAGTATTGACTGATCTTCTTCTAAGCGTGTCGATGGTAAACGACTTAAATTTGTTGTGCCCAGTAATTGGCGACACTGATTGCCCTGGCATTTAGAAAAGTCCCACCTGAGGAGCATGTTGGTCTTACATCTACCCACCTGCGTCCGGAGTCGGTTGAGGGACTTCCACGTGGGCCATGGCAGTCTGTGTCCTGATGGGGGATGTTCAGCGGGAGGTACGAAGGGGGCAGGCGGTAAGGGACCGTTCTCCCACAGGACACGTCTTGCAGTAGAGGGATCGCGGTCAAAACTTTTTTTTACTTTTGGTTCAAAACTTTTTTTAAACCTAAAGTATTGACTGATTATGAAACATTATTACTACCTTACATTAATGTTGGTTAATGTAAGGTAGTAATGATGTTACCTTACAGTAATTATTATAAAAGTTATAAGAGTCTTGCGGCCCTTGTTGAGCATAGTATTTGTAGTCACCTGCTTACTGTAATCGCTTGATAATCGCGGTTGCAATACACACCATTATTGTGTGATTGTGTTAAACTCTTATTTCTAAGGGATATCGCTTACATTGTAATTAATGTAAACGGCCTAGTAATGGATAAAAATTAGTATATTGATATAAATGTGTTTATTTTATCAACGACGCCCTGACTCCGTTTTCAGTAGACCGATATAAATGAATTTGGGAAATCTTAAGCAATTCCAAAGTAACAATAAGTCCTTACATAGAACACGACTTTTAAACGACATACCATCTTGAATCTTAATTACAAGGTCCTACGGCATATTTAAAAAGAAATGTCAATAACAAGGGGACGTGACGCGTTGGCATTTAGGGTCTTAATCTGAAAACCCACGAACAAATCTCCCACTCTTGCCCTCCTGCTCACTCGAGATACTATATCTTTGTGATTGAAAGAGACGCCTAGAGTAGAAAAGACGGAGAAAGTTTTTTGGAGTAAGGCATTTGACAATATGGCGCATTTTACGAATTTTTATGCAGGACGGACATTTACTTAAGGTCAAAGGTGGTGTGTACTAAGGAATCACTAATATTATATATCAAATTAAAAAGTATGCTTATTTGTCAGGCCTGTGTATCTCACCGCGTAAGTAGCAAAAACGTACCTACGCGCGGCGACCCTTTCTTAGGGGCTAAAACAAGTTGCGTGTCGCTACCGGCCAGCGACACACTCGCGCGTTTTATTCACCGGCGGCCGCGCGGCTACGTTGCTGGCTGGACGAGAATGAATAAAGTACTAGAAAGAGGCGCTAGATGGCGTTAGAAGCTTCTCGTAGCAGTCAACCCTATCGTGTCGAGTGATATTACGTCACTGAATAGGTTTAGTGTATTATGAATCATATTCCAGAGCAAAAAATATGAAATTATCTTGCAATGGATTTTTGTAGGTGTCTACACGAAAATGTGCTTGAGTCAGAGGCGAACTGAATTACACCATATCGTTAACAACATTGAGTAGATATTTCTTTGAATTTCATTGCAAAGTCATACTTCTGTACGAAGTACTAGTACTTATTCTGTGTATATGTTAAATCTTAACGCATTAAGCCGCTTAACCGATTTCGATGAAAATATAAGTTTTCATCACAGATAGCATCAATTAAAGGAGAAAAACTGGGGTGACAGCTAGTTATAAGATAAAGTCACTCAGCTCGTCTATCCTCCTAGCCGAATCACGACTACAGTTGTCTGCGTTGACTTAATGATACAAATTGTCTCATATATGAGTTCTCCCATCGCCGTGAGTCTATAACAGCCAAACGCAATATAAATTATGCCAAACATAAAAAATATAAATTGTACACAAGGAAATGACACTGAATAGAGAGGAATGGAGAAGACTCCACCGACAAGAGCGTAGCTCTTAAATTATAGATAGATAGACAAAAAAAATGTACTCTACTGCAGTGGTTCCCAAAGTTTTCTGGAACCATCAAAAACCAGTATACAAACTTAAACTCGGAACCCACCTCTAGGTTTAACCGTTACCAATATGAACTAAAAGCAAAATAAACTTCGCAAAACAAAACACGCTGGACTAAAGGTTCTCTAAGAAATGACAGATAATTTTTGTGCCTAATCAAAGCGCCCCCACCGAGTGTCCAGGGAACAAAAATAGAGTAACTTACGTACGTTTATGTAAACTCTAATTAGTTACGTGGACGCTCACCACACGCTCACTACAGCCGTCAGCGCCAAAATGGCTATAGTCAAATGGCAAATGTCTACAGTCTTATCTTATGTTTCGCTCGGAACCACTCTATACCTCTATAATACAAGTACGCTGGACTGCATACTGTCAACCTAAAAATGAAGCCATGTGACTATCGCCATTTTGACGACGAATAAATCAATAACCATCTACAAAAACTCACTTTATGTTCAGTCTTATCTCAAAATAACAAACCAAACCTGAAAATCGAGTCCCAGTTCACTCCAACTAAATTACGTAGGCTCAAATACAAAAAAATTAAGCAAACCGTCACCTGGCCCGAGCTCCGATTGGAAGCAATTTTATTTAAAAACCAATTTACCCCTGAATTAGCAAGAACGTTCAGGGACACTGGAATTAGATGTGGAGACTCCATTTTTTATTTCCATTTGTGGAATTCCATTGTAACGTTTCCTGGGCAGACGATTTCAATTACAGTGCTGCACTGGAGGATAGGTTAGGGTGGATATGGCTTCTATTAAAAATAAACCTTAAAATTGTTTATCCGTTCTTCCTGAGCTTCGGAATACGTAGTATGTCTTCATGGTTATAAACCTCGTCACTGAGGGTCATGATCATTATTTGGAATGAACACGCAACGACTTTCCTTCGCCATTACCTTCTATATTTCCCACACATCCAGCCGCTCTATCCAAACGCTCCACATGAAAAGATTTTCCTCGTCTGTAAAAAGATAACAATAATTATCTTAAAATTTTGCTTTGGTAACACTGCTGAAAATTAAGCAAACAATGGTGTGGTTGTGATGAGATAGAACACTTAGACCATACACTTAAATGACGTTTGGGTTAAAACAGGGATCGCTGTGCTGATTTCAGCAGCTAAAGGTTCTAAGGTGACTTGATAACATCTGACAGTAAGATTGGTCACAAACTAACACCAAAGTGCACTGAGCCTAACAGTAAAGTATGGCTCGAATCCATCTTATAGTTGATAATATGAAGCTTGTGTGTGCGTTAAAACTCGGGCTTCCAAGGCCTTTAGCAGTTTTTAACTTTAGCAGCTGTCCCCCTTACCACAGAATAAGTACTAGTACTCCATACAGAAGTATGACTTTGCAATGAAATTTAAAGAAATATCTACTCAATGTTGTTAACGATATGGTGTAATTCAGTTCGCCTCTGACTCAAGCACATTTTCGTGTAGACACCTACAGAAATACATTGCAAGATAATTTCATTCTTATAACTCTGGAATATGATTCATAATACACTAAACCTATTCAGTGACGTACTATCACGCAACGCGATAGAGTTGACTGCCACAAGCAGCTACTTACGCCATCTAGCGCATCTTTCTAGGACTTTATTCACGCTCGTCCAACCAGCAACCTAGTGTCGCGCACCGCCGGTGAATAAAACGCGGGAGCGTGTCGCTGCCGGCTAGCGACACCCAACTTGTTTAGTCCCTTACCAAGGGGTCGCCGCGCGTAGGTACGTTTTTGCTACCTACGCGGGAAGATACACAGGCCTGCCCTTACTTACTTTAGAATGACAGTGCGAATACGCGCCAAAAAACGTACCATGTCGCATAGTCTTCTGCAGTGTAACGAAATGTTTACTTTTTAACCACTATTTAAAAAAAAATTGGCTGAGTCCATCTCCTCTCCAAGTGAGCAGTAAGAAGTGTAGTCGGTATCAAGTTGTCCCGGTGGCTAGCGCCGCGATATTGACGCCGCTTAGCGTTATTTGCCGTTTTAATGTACTTATTTTGCTAGATATTTCTATCTCATTATTAAATATTTTATCTGGCCACACTTTACCAATAGGTTTTCAAGCTAGAAGATAAAGTAAATCTTAGATTTTTGCTCTTAAAATTCTACAGATTGAAACAACATATTTTGTGTTTTTGCAACATTAAAATATTTTCGTTTGACTGGCCATAATCACGGAAAATCACCTGTAACAAATTGACAAAATGTCTGGTATGGGTAAGCGACAAGGTTCTTATCGAAACAACAAACATTATTCTTTTATGGTTTTTTAGTACTTGACTTGCCGCTTTTTGTTTAAGTATGCATGTAAGTACCTATCTGCCCACTACAGATTATAAAAATATGCTTCTCTTCCCTAAAGCGCTCTGTCACCGCTGCTACTTGAATGTAATTGCTTATACTTAGATCAAAAGTTTATAAATGACTTACTTTTTAAATAACGTTCAATGTTGTTTACTTAACAAACATGCCAACCTCTAGAGAAGATGAAACTTATTCGAAAGAAAAATTTGCAGTCGAAATGTGTTTTACTGACGTTAGCCATCTTAAAACATCACGTACCATCTATATATCTATTGCATACATATTTTGGCATTCCGTTGGCTAAAGCAAAGTTATAAATAAATAAATTAAATAAATTATTGCAACAAACATACCAATTACCTAGCCCCAAACTAAGCGTGAGCTTGTGCTATGGTGACTAGGATAACGGATAGAAATACTTAAATACATATAAACATCCATGTTTAGGTACAAATGCTCGTGCTCATCACACAAACATTTGCCCCATGCGGGATTCGAACCCGCAACCGCCTGGTTTACAAGTCCGGTGCGCGAACGACTACACCAAGACGGTCGTCATAGCAATTAAACAATTATTACATATCGGACAGCATCATAGTAACATTGCACTGCATCAAAATGTAAGTATCTAAAGCACGTGCTATGGAAATCAAAAACAACGATGGTACCACAATACCCAGACGTGAGTCAGTATTGAAAATACGCTTTGCTAAATCGACCCGACCGGGGATCGAACGCGGAACCTTAGATATGTCGAGCCCCACGAAAACCGCGAGCCAAACCAATTCACCACGGAGGTCGGCAGCGAAGTTCGTTGTAGAATAGATTGCATCTTGCGTTAGGGCGCAGCTTTGAGTATGCCTAAGTTACTATCATTAAGTTATACCTGTATACCAAAGTCAACACGTCTCGACAAACAGTATAGGGTGGTGTCTATCTATGCTAACCCTACTTCAAAGGATAGCCGCAGACCAAACATAGCCTAAACTTAGGATACAGTTAGGTAGCCAATACTAGGGATTGTATCTCCATGTTGTATAAATGTTGACTATCTAAGTAACCGAGCTGAACGTAAACTATACGGGATAGGTTAACAAAATATCGTATACCTTTAAAAGAGCAAAATTTGGTATTTTATCGGGGGTAAAAAATCGATCTAGATTAGCCTTATGATTAGGAAAATGCGTGTTTTCAAGTTTTCATGCGTGTTTCTTTCTCATCGTACGACGCAGAATATGGTCGCTAATTTCGCACCAGTAAGCATGAGCCGAATGGAATAAACGTAGGCCTGATAGTAATATGTGTCTGGGGTTCAAATCTCGCTTGATAACGAAATAGTTACTCTTGTACCTATTTATTTGTTTAAAGCTTTTTTATTGTTTTTAGACAAGTTTGAAAAGTTTTTAGACAAGTTTACTAAGAAAATTGCAGTAAATATTTGAGATTAATATTTTTGTTATAATTGTGTCTTACAGTTGCCTATAAGTACAAAAAATAGAAAGCTCGGTCGCCCAAGTATGTCCTGCCCATAGTCGATTCTGTAAAAAATCTTATGAGCCATCCGTATATTACGTGACATTTGAGGGGAGAAGGTGACAAGGTGTGACATAATGTGAAAATGGGGAGTTATAAGCTTTTTTACATTACTAACAAACCCAAGAGTTTTTATTAGGTAGTTTTAATGTTTTTTTATATACAACTTGTTTAAAAATATCTAAATGTAGGTAGTAGGTAAGGTTATTGGCGAATTGTTGTGTAATTTTAAAATATTTAAGCAGGGAAGGCTACATACCTACATTTTTACCCGACTGCGGAAGGAGGGTTATGTTTTTCGGGAGTATGTATGTATGTATAATTGTTTGGCACGCCCTAAAGCCCAAGTGGCTGGGCAGTTTTTGACATATGAGGTGTCGTTGAATTTGTCAAAATTGTGGGAGTCACATAGGCTACATACATTCAAAAAATGGCGCCCTTATTCCTTACCAAAGCAATATGGGTATCAAATGAAAGCCAGTAAAAAGTCAATTTCAAACATATTATCATTTTTGCAGTCGGGTTTTTGTTTTTACAATAATTATGTTTGGTTGTTAAGTCTACAAAATGTTTGATCTGCCAAGACGATTGTCAACATTTCAGAAAAAGTACAAGTCGTAAACACACTAATCCTTTAAGAGGGTAAATATGGCCATCAATACTTACAACTTTTATGCTTCATATAAATAATTTTACTACTTTAATAAAATGTGTGAAGAACCAATTTTTTTCATGAATATTTTTTTTTCAAACAGTAATGACTCCATTATAAATATTTAGGTATTGTAGGTTTCTTGACCATACTTACCCCCTAGGATAAGACTGTCTACTCTAACACCCTGTATATAAAAGTTATCAAAATATGCAATAACTTCACCTTGGCCTAGAAGATCTCTGAATGTGTTCTGTGAATGATTTATCCGCAGTACTCCTGTCTCCACGGATATATCTGCCGCCTTATTTTTCTGAAAGGGCTTTCAGAGATTAGGCTCCTACTACATACATAAAACTAATACCTTTTCGTCGCAAAATCGCCCTTATTACAAGTGTTTAAAGTGCCGCATGTTTATCTTGATATGCCGACATCCGTGCAATATAACACTACTGATACCGGGCTATTTCGTCTTATCTTTCTTTATTTGTTACTCGGTGTTTGACATTACTAGCACTAATATTACTTAGGACCTAATGTTGCCAACCTACAATCATTCATTTAAGGACAACCAACAAAGCACGTTACACTTCACATGCGCATAATAAAAAACCGGCCAAGTGCGAGTCGGACTCGCGTACTAAGTGTGCCAACTTTAACTGAATTAAGATCCACTTACTTCCACTAAGCCAAAATACCACAATATTTCGTTGAAAGCAAATATAACTTTGTTTTTCATTGTGTTTGTATGAAGAACAAAGTTATGTTTGCGGTTGTTGAAAATGTGCTATATCTCAAAAACTACTTGTTCGATCTCGTTCAAACTAATTTTCGTTGAAAGAATTTGTTGTTGTACAACATGTATTTTTTTCAAAATTTACACTTGCTTAGTTCAAAAGTTAGATGGGGGGGACGCCCATTTTACCATTTTAGAAGCGGCTATCTCTCAAACATTTAGAGAAAATGGTTTAAGAACCTCGAAGTCATATTAAAAGACCTATCCACAGATACCCCACACGCATAAGTTTGACTAAAAATTTTTTTTTGTTTAAGTTTCATGGGAGCCCTCCTTAAATATAATTATTTTTTATTTTTTGTATGAGAATCGTAAAGCGGTTAACAGGATACATCTAATTACCAAGTTTCAACTGTGTAATGATCATAGTTTCCGAATAAAGTGGCTGTGACATACGGACGAACGGACGGACAGACAGACAGACTTGACGAAACTATAAGGGTTGCGTTTTTTGCCATTCGGCTACGGAACCCTAAAAATAACAACAACTTTACGAGTAAATAGTAATGCCTTAATTATAGGCTGCTTCGATATAGGCATTAAAAATTCAAGTTAGAAACAAAAGATGTACTTACTCTACTATAAAGAGTAAAATTTAAAATTTACTTCTCAGGACCGAACTATGGATTTCAATGAGGGATTTTCCAAGCAGGAAGATTTTTATGAAAGAAAAAGGCTAGTTTTAGCGTTGTTCATCAATGTAATGCATGTTTTAGATTCATGCATACTGAAGGGTATTTTTTTTTTAACAAAATATTAAATATCAAGATGTTTTTTCTATTTAATTTACTTTGACTGCATTTTGAAACTCGAAAATTTTTGACGTAAGTACTTTCTACATGTTTACTTACGTAATATAACAATATTTTGTATTTGTTTTCAAAATTTGTCTGTCTGTCTGTTACCTCTTGACGCTTAAATCACTGAGCCAATTGAGATGAAATTTGGCATGGAGACAGTTCGAGACCCTGGAAAGGACATAGGCTACATTTCGTCGCGATGTAAAAGATTAAGGGGTGACATGGGGGTTGAAAGTTTATTTGGAAAATCCAACTCTTGCGGGCGAAGTCGCGGGGAACCACTAGTATTTTATAAAGTATCTTTTTCTAAATAAAAAACAAAACGGTATTTGTTACAACACTTATAACTCTACAACTGCTAGACCGATTTTCATGATCTTTGATTTGTTAGATTCGTCTCCTGTCTGAATAAAAGCAAAATACAGTAGAATTCATATATAACGACTTCGCTTATAACAACTAATCGGTTTTAGCGACGATATATCTTTACTCAAGTTAAGTTTCGTAGATAGGTACTAAGAAAATATAACCGTTTAGTGCGACTCCGGTTTAAGCGACTAACTGCTTATAGCGACCATTATTTATGATAATAATAAGTCAGCCTATTAGATCCCACTGCTGGGAAAAGGCCTCACCTCAACTATGAGGAGGAACGAGCCATACTTCACCACGCGGGCTCAGTGCGGATTGGTGGAGGGGTGTATGTAAGGCAAGTGACAAACCTTACTGTCAGAAGTTATCAAGCCGCCCTAGGGCCTCTGACTAGGCTTAACGACTAATACCACAGATATTAGCCGGGACCAACTGCTTAACGTGCCTTCCGAAGCACGGAGATGCTTGTCATGGACGTCACTCAAATGGTCGGAATGGTCACCCATCCAATCACGACCGCGCCGTGGGTTGCTTAACTTTTGGTATCACTACCAAAGCGCTGCCGCCACTGCGCCACAAGCACCTCCATTTATGATAATACGTCCGGTTAAAACGACACACGCGCAATGTTTTGTTTACTTACGCACTCGCACCCCCGCCCCGCGCGCGTTTTACTCCTTATTGGCGCGCAAATCACAGTTCGTGTTTGTCACCTGTTATGACAAGTTCATAAAGCTCGACAAAATGAGTTCAGTGAAGCAAAAGTGTTTTACAATTAAAATAAAAAGTGCAATATTACATCAATTGGAAGCCGGTGAATCAAATGCAGCCCTCGCAAAGGAGTTTGGCGTATCTCATTCTACAATATCCACAATAAAAAAGAATAAAGATAAGATTGAGCCGCTATTTAATGCCAATGTTTTATATTATATAGTATATTTTTTATAATTAAATATATTTTATATATTTAGTTATGTACTTAAATAATCCGTCCGTTTTGTGCGTCATCCGGTTAGTACGACATAGTATCGCCGGTCCCTTAAAGGTCGTTATATCCGGATTCTATTGAATGTAAGTAATTCAGATCTTCCTAATATTTTATACTAATTAGAAATGGACCTTAATAGTAAGAAAGAAGGAAAAGTAAGTAAGCGTAAACCAAAAGAAATATATTTTTACCGTACCCAAACCGCACTAAAGCGCTGCCTTAAACCAATAAACAATACAATGTTGTCAGCATTTTTTTACATTAAGCTACGAATGGAGCTACATTCAGAAAAAAAATATTCTCTCGTACCAATACAAGATATCAACCGAGCGAAAAAACACGGGCCTACAATGGCGCGTGGCGAATAAAAATAATAAATGTGCAATTCTTTAGGCCGGGCTGTAAAACTGTCGGCCGCCCTCGCGCCCTTGAGTTTGTTCTAACATGCCCACAGCTGGCCGAAAACCGCCAGTCAACCGACCAATAGGACCACTAGTAAAAAAGAATAAACAACAATAAATAACCCTGTGTTTTGTGAAATTTTGTTAATTACGATTCATTTTTTTTAATATTAAAGGCAAAATACTTAGTACCTGGGCGACCAAGCTTAGCTCAGTTCATCATCATCATCATCATCAGCTGGAATACGTCCACTGCTGAACATAGGCCTCCCCCATTTCCAAAGTGATCTGTGTAATATACCTGCATCTTAGCTCGGTAACTACTAATTAATAAGAAAAGTTTTATAATTCGTAAGTCTTGTTTCAAAATCTAAAAAGAACTACAAACTTGAACTTAAATAATTTTTTTTGTCTTCGAGCGAGATTTCCTACTCGGCCACGATGCTCATGCTTACTGGTGCGAAATTAGTATGCATATTCTGCGCGAAACAATGCGAAAGAAAAACACATAAAATCTTGAAAGCAGATTTAGATCGCTAATTTCGTCTCGGTGACACGGGCGTTGTTCGCGTAAGACGTCCCACTAAAGAATCGAAGAAGACGTGGGTTCGAATTTCGCTCGGTGACGAAATTTTTTTTTTTGTGTATTAATTCAAGTTTATAGCTTTTTTTTGTTTTTTAAACAATAATTACGAATTATAAAGCTTTTTTTTATTAAATAGTAGTAATTGAGCAGAGCTCGGTCGCCCTGGTACTATTATTTATTTATTTATTTAAGCTTTATTGCACAACTAAAACTGTGTACAAAAGGCGGACTTAATTATTGAATGTAAGAACGGTCCATTTATTTGGACTGTGTGCGGTTTGCGCACCCCTGCCGCGATTGATGCCGCGTCAGGGCCGGTGAACGTTTTAATTTATACATTAAGGTTTTGTCAGTTTGTTTTGAAATATTTCGTTGGCCTAAAAGCTAATGAAGCCAATTTTACTGAGGGCATACTGCAATACGGAAAACGATGAACTATTAGATTATGTTTGTAATATATATGCCTATAAGTTTTATTTTTAATTTTGTCGGTGCAAAAGACTGAATAAAATTATTTTATGAAAAAGGCTAAAACGCATTACTACTATTACTACGTAGTAACTTATTTGAGTATATTATGTGGCTTAAATACTTACACACATAGTGTTGTAAAAGAACTGAGTCTTTTAGTCCTCATTTTGCGGCTATGATTTCTTTTTAGAACTCAAGACTAATTAGTCTTCTGAGTCCTGAGTCTTGAGTTCTTTTGAGTCATTTTAGTTCTTTTAGTCCTTAAATTTTGTGAGTCGTAAGATTTATTCTAAGTCCTTTCGGTTTTTCAGTCCTTTGAGCTCTTTGAGTTCTTTTAAGTCCTATGAGTCATGACTTATACAGCAGGACTGTAGTCCAATCAAAAGGACTTGGGTCATGAAGCCTAAGAGTTCTTTAAATCGTAAACTTTTGAGGACTAAGGAGCTCAATCAAAAAAACTAGCATATTATGAAGTTTTGCATTGTTTAAACAGAGGACTGCAGTCTTAATAATCACATAACTCACAGTTCGAATAAACAATTGGAAGTGGAAGTTCATTTCATTGATACCATACATACATACAATAACGCCCTTTATCCCCGAAGGGGTGGGCAGACTTGAAGAAGCATTAAGCTTCTTTGACCACTTCTAACCATTGATATTATTATACATGATTTTAAACTCAGTCGCGGGTTCTTTTTTAAAAGGACTCAGTCGCGAGTTCCTTTTAGACAAGCTAAGTTTTTAGTTAAAGTACTTAGTCTTGAGTTCTTTTTATAAAAAGTGAGCTCTTTTTAAAGACTTTGTCTCGAGTTCTCTTTGGCAAGACTGGAAACTTTTTTAAAAACACTAAAAACTCAGAGAGACTTGAGCTTTTACTTATTATTTTTTGACTTCGAGTCTTAAAAACGGACTCTAGTCTCAATATTAGGACTAAAAGACTCAGTTCTTTTACAACACTAGTAATAGCCCATATATTATCGCTTGTCCAAACCCGGACACACTGTCTATGCAGTACCTTATATATATATATATATATATAGGTATACCTACCTTACTGAAAGGCTCGGTACCGGCTTTCCGATTACTCGCTACATACGTCATGACCATTCGAATTTCCATTTTAGTATGACTTAGCTTTCTGGTCTCAATTTAATATAGAGTATGAAAGGCCGATACTTGGCCTTATCATCATCATATCAGCCTATTGCAGTCCACTGCTGGACATAGGCCTCTCCAAGACGGCGCCAACTTTCACGGTCCACCACTTCTCGCATCCAGCCACCACCGGCCACCTTCCTCAGGTCATCCATCCATCTAGCAGGGGGGCGTCCAACACTACCTACGTTTTCCAAGACGTGGTCTCCATTCGGGAACCTTCCTACTCTAACGCCCGTCGGTTCTGCGACAGACATGACCAGCCCACTGCATCTCTCAACGATATCTATGACCTTCGTCTTTTGGCGGAATGTCTCGTTTCGGATTATATTCCTTAGCGAGATCCCCGGCATAGACCGTTCCATAGCTCGCTTAGCGACATGCAGTCGGTGGGCCAGTTTGACTGTCAAGTTCCACGTCTCGGCCCCGTAGGTCATGGCAGGTAGGACGCACTGGTTATATACCCTGCTCTTCAGGCATTGCCGTAGTGGCAACAAGAAGATGTGACGCAACTTCCCTGTTGCCCAACCTAGCTGCACCCTTCTGTCGATTTCGCGGTCAAACTTGGCCTACCTACATGAAATCCTGTTTCAGTTTCTTTTGTAAGCATGGAAAGTACGTAGGTACCTATGTCCAACTGCTTTAGATGGTTATGGAAATCAGGAAAAGCTCCACAAAAAAAAGCCAAAAAAAGCACAAAAGCCACCACCGTGTGTACGTACTTAGATTTTGAATACAAAAATATATTTTTTTTTTTTATCGTCACTTATTAATTTAATATAACTAAGCCTGGAGTTCTCCAACATATGTTTAATTTTTAATCTGCTGGTTTAGCATTATTTGACATATTTCGTATAAATTAACCACCAATCGAGGTTTAGGTTTAAGGTTTTAATGTTGGTGAACTCGGGTCTTAACTTGACTTGAATGGTTAGTTACGTATTATATTTCCAGACAGATTCAATAGATAATAATCAATAGTTATGGGACCCCAGGCGGTCTTATGATCCTCAAGGGGTTAATAATTTTTATCAATAGTATTTCCAAAAATGTTTGTATTTATTTATTAAGACGAATGAGCTAAACTTACTCGATTTCATTTGTTGTCCCACTTTGAAGGGAGATAGTGTGCCAATGGGGACACACTGAGACGTCACTCAGCTTATCGTTACCACAATATAAATTAACTTCAGTAGGCCCGATCTGTGTCTGTGATGCTTTTACTACACCGTGACGGAGTACATACGGCCGCACGTCAGGCTATTCGTGTTGACCTTGAGACCGCCTTTATACCCTAAGAAACTTTGGAAGGAGCCAGAGTCAGGTGTGATGATGATGATAATGCAATCCTGTTGCCCCTTATCAGGGACATTGTGCTCGAAGAAGGAATTTCCACTGCTCTCTATCTTGCGCGGTAGCTTCCAGGTCCTTCCAGCAGAGACCAGTTGATGCAGCCTCTTTCTCAACTGAGCGCCTCCAGGTGGTACCAGGGCGGCCCAGCCTTCTCTTCCCATCTTGCCATGTTAGCCCTTGTTTGGACAGGTGGTTATCAGGCTTCCGCAACATGTCCAATCCAGCGCCATTTTCTATTTAGAATCTCCTTGTTGATTTAGCACATGGTTATCTTTAACTACATTTCTTAAAAACTACAGTTTTATGGGAAAGGGACGCCACGTTATGTGTCTATGTTAGGACTTACCTTTATATACAGAATACACAGATTGAAAAGCTACGTGTGCAATAAATGTTAGAGTTGGTGACAACATTGAGAAGGCCTCATTCTTACGAAGGTATATTAAATTTTGCTCACAAAAATTAATCGACTGTGTCATCCGGTGGGACTCGAACCCACGTCCCTTCGCTATCCGGGCGAATGCTCTTACCAACTGAGCTACGGAGGACGTTAGTCAGTCGACGAATTTTTGTAAGTGCTAGCTACGCCAGTGAGATGGCATGTATCCGTTGAAAATATTTTTACAAATATTTGGATGAAATATTTTTATAACTTAAGCTATTATTTTGCAAGTTTTTACGAAATTATATTTTTCGCTAATTTATATGACTCAACTTTCAATATCATTGTTTTTGACGTTGTTACTATCAAATATATTGCCAAAATAATGGGAGGGAAATACCAATGTAAGCCCAAGCTACTTTATTACTCTCACATCAGTGCTCGATGCTCTTACATCACATCACAATCTTCATCACTACAACCGCCAAATTAGCTTATTAATAAATAAATAATGAAACTGTAATTTAACTGTATATTGAGGCGAATTCTTATTACCTAAGTTTATGACAGCGATAGGTAATTTACTTTGCGCAATGAGGAATTTTCCGACAGCTCAAAATTTTAGATTGATTTTATATTGATAGGTGGCGCTATTCATCTAACTGCCGCACTCAGAGACGTCTATTTTTAATCTATAATTAAGTCTCGTTCTGACACTTTCTTTGTTAATGAAATAGAAAAGGACGGCATGAGACATAATAAAGGATTAACTTTAATGGACGTCTCTGAGTACGGCAGTAAGTTATATAAATATTGCGGCGAATTCATTGAGCTTAAAATAAAATATTGTAATATTACCTGTACAGACATGTAGAGGAAGTACTTCCGTCAAAAATTTGCGAGTTGCAAAATGTAGTTAAAATTGTTACAGAAAGTACCTGTCAGTAGGTACACGTGTAACTAAAACATCCTAAACATAAACTTGATAACATGATCAACGCTAAAACCAGCCTTTTTCTTATGAAAATCTACCTGACTTGTTGTTCAACGCCATCTAGCGGATTTTAAGCACTTATTTTGGTCACTAGGAAAATCGCACATTTGTATAAAACTTCGTACATTCCCCAAGTATTGATGAAATAGAATGCCGGCTCACTAGCGTAGCAAGCACTTGCAAAAATTCGTCGACTGACGAACGTCCTCCGTAGCTTAGTTGGTAAGAGCACTCGCCTGGATAGCGAAGGGACGTGGGTTCAAGTCCCACCGGATGACACAGTCGATTAATTTTTGTAAGTGAAATTTGATTTAATTTCGTAAAAACTTGCAAAATAATTGCTTAAGTTATAAAAATATAATAATAAAACTGCGTGTTTTATACCAATGGCCGTTTGTAACGGACCCTTTGCGTGTTCCTACAGTATAATCGTGTTGTCACTTCACGTTAACTTGGCGCCCAAAGGGTTAACAACTTTCTGGTTAAACTTTGTCCCCACAGGGAATTCATTTCCATACTTCTCTGAATCAGAAAATGGACTCGGCAAAGTTGGAGAACTTTTTAACTGATTGAAAAATAATAAAGTGGATTATTTCGGGGATAAAAGCGTTATGAAGGCCGATATTGGGAGATTTTCCGTTCCTTTGGGGACTGGATTGGTTTTAGTTGGAATAAAGTAGGTTTCCGAGTTGGGAAGCGAATATTTTACAAAAGTTCGCGGCGCGCGGATCAAAGAAAGGTAAGTTCTTTAAATTAGGCTTTACTTTGGGAATCGATTAGTGAGGGAAGTTGATGGGTTTCATTCATCCCTCTCGTAATACGGTAGGTATAATGTTGTAATTCCTTTATTATGGTAGGTGCAACGATATGAGTGCTTTCGATGCATCGAGTCTGATATACAGGTTGACCCCAAATTTCGTGTTCCGTGTACCTGAGAGGTACTTATAAAACATTTTTTATTTAATTTCATCAGTTTGGAGAGCATGTGCCCAGATAGAGAAAGCTCGTGGGTTTGAGTCCGAAGACAGTTGATAAATTTTTGAGATACTTAGTTGTGTAAAAACTTCGATATAAATTGGTTAAATTACTGACTGATAAAATAATTACAATCACATTTTATATAGATCAGACGTACCTATTAGACTAACCTCGTTACAGTATTGTGTATTCTTTCCTATTCCATCGTAAGCAAAAGTAAGTGTATGAATAAATTCTTAGAAGCAATGTTATTAAGTTAATCGGTATCCTAGTTCTTAATAAAATATGAAATGGTAGAATCTTCATAATTTTACATAAAAATCGTGTGAATGTAATGTTTTGATTTCAAATTTCCTTTGTTGTTATCATATTACGCAAGGAGCATAAATTAAAAATAGCTAGGTAAGAAAAACTTTTGTCACAACAGTATCACGGAAAACATGATGACGTCATCCTTTGTGAGAGAAACTGTGACGTCATTCAAATGGCCATGACGTCACCAGCAGGCGGCGGACTTCAAAGGCTTTCCCGGGACTTACCAGAAAATGGAATTGTTTCCATTTGTATTTTTAAAAAAGTTCTTTTCCTGTATGTTTTATGTAAGCTTTGGAAGACGGAGCCTGGACGACTCAATGGTTAATAGATTTCCACTAAACAATACCTACACCAGTGTTGTCGATTCGTAACATTTTTAAATCGCTGTAATTATGAAGCTATAATGCACTCAGTACCTAATAGTGTACGAAAGGTGGACTCAATGGCATGAAGTCTCTATTATATTCATTTTTATTTTTAGGGATCACAAACAAATGTGTTACATTTATTAAACTTATATAAACTTATATACTATAAATGGTAACACATCCAACCACGTAATCCACATATCATCATCATCATCATCATCAAATTTAAGAGCTAGGCTCTTGTCGGTGGAGTTTTTTTCATTCCTCTCTGCTTTCCGCCCTTCTCTTAACCTCCTGATACGACCCGACATTTATCTTTTCTTTTATTTGCTGCATGTAGCTTATTCTCGGTCTTCCTCGCTTCCTTTTTCCTTCTATTCTTCCTTCTATTATCGTTTTAATAAAATTGTCGTGTCGAATCAGGTGGCCCAACATTCGTCCCCTCCTACACTCTATTGTTTCCATCAATCTCCTTTTTTCCCTAACCATAGACAAAACTTCTTCATTTGTTTTCTTCTCCGTCCAACTTGTACGCTCCATTCTTCTCCAGCACCACATCTCGAAGGCTTCCAGTCTCTCTCTGTCCCTCTTTGTCAATGTCCACGCTTCACATCCATAGAGTGCTATACTCCAAATGTACACTTTAACAAGTTTTTTGCGAACTTTGCTTGATATTCTGGCCTTAAGCAAGTGCTTTTTTGCATTATAAGCTTGTCTCGCCATCGCTATCCTTGCTTTTATATCTGGTGTACATCTGGAGTCACTAGTTATCAAGCTACCTAGATATTTGAAGGTTTTAACCTGTTCTATTTTTGTGTTATTTATTGAGATAGGGCTATATTTTTCCTTTTTAGAAGCAATTAGTGTTTTTGTTTTATTTATGTTAATTTTGAGACCAAATTCTTTAAAAATAGTGTCCATTTCTGTAACCAGTTCTTCCAACTCTAATCTGTTTTCTGCAATGGCTGCAATATCGTCGGCAAAACGAATGAATTTAAATACGTCCCCATTAATTTTGACGCCCCCCTTTTTTGATTCCGTTATTCTGCGTATCGCACATTCTATGAATAAATTAAAAATTAGCGGTGAAAGTGGACATCCCTGCCTAACTCCCTGTCTTATTTTTGTCTTTCCGTTTTCCTCTCCTACTTCTATTACCGTTTCTTGGTTTTTATATAATTCATAAATAATCCTTCTGTCTCTATAATCCAATCCAGCTTCTTTGAGTACTTCCATCATTATTTTCCAATTGACCTTATCGAACGCCTTTTCTAAGTCGATAAAAGCTATATGTGTGTCCATGTCAAAATCCAGTCTCCTGTCTATTACCAATCTCAAAGCTAGTATCGCTTCTCTGGTTCCCTTCTCTTGCCGAAACCCATATTGATCCGGTCCCAAAAAGCACTCTGTTAACAGTCTTATTCTGTTCTGAATTATTTTTATTAAAATTTTACTTGCCTGTGAAATAATACTTAGTGTTCTATGTTCTTCGCATTTGAGTGTGTTTGCTTTTTTCGGTAGTGTTACAGTCTTGCTTAAATTAAAATCTTGAGGTATTTTGCCTGTTTTATACATTTCTTGAATTAAATTAAAAATTTCCTCTTTCAACTGATTGCAAGCTGCATATTTAACCATCTCAATATAAATATTATCAACTCCTGCTGTTTTCCCGTTTTGAATACATTTCAAAGCTATTTCCACATATAGGCATATATATTTAACTATGTGTTAAGTGCGAAGTAGAATGCAAGTGCTTTGTGATATAATGTGAATATTATTATTTATAGCAAAAATATCAACACTATTCTATACATACTATTATTATATATGTAAATGTGTATTATATGTACTGTATTTATTTATTATTATTCAATTGCGACACTACGCTACTGTCTACTGCCACTGTTAGAACGTAATATCATCTGAGGTAATACCACAATAGAAAGATTTGTAATACTCTTCTTTCGTCTATATACATATATATCTCTGTGTACTCTCTTAACTCGTTCAATCAAATCACCCAATTTTTATTTAGGTATTTAATTTATTTATTCACATTTGCAAGAGCGTCGGTGGCGCAGTGGCTAGCGGGTTGCCTCTCATGCGGGAGGAGTCGGGTTTGATCCCACGTGCCGCCATGTACCAATGACTATTTCCGAGTTATGTACATTAGTTGTTTCACTAACCGATGTTCTTACGGTGAGGGAAAACATCGTGAGGAAACCTGCATATCCAGGCAACTGAATGTGTTAACCATGAACCAAAACTGGTCATGGTCACAGAAGTTAGATGGCAGTCGCTCCACTGTAATTACCTGATCTGCCAAATTCTAAATCATGGTCAGCGGACCTTGGGCCTTCGCGTCACTCGTACGCGAAGGTCCAGGGTCCGCTGACCTTGGGATGATGATTTATTCACGTTTGCGTATACTAGGTGTCGGTATAAATTGTAAAAATATAAAATGTAATACAATGAGTGAACTTATGACCTAATTACCCAGAAGGTATGGCAAAATTTTGATGTAAAGTTCGTTCTAATCCTGTTAAAACAATCTATCATCAGATTTTATTGAGTGATGAGTGATGAGCACCAGCATTTGTTACTAAATTTAACGTTAAAAGTTTAGTAAGTATGTATATCCGTTATTCTAACCACCACAGCACAAACTCACGCTTAGTTTACATTAATAAATAAATAAATGTTTCAACAAACACACCAATTACCTAGCCCCAAACAAGCGTGAGCTTGTGCTATGGTGACTAGGATAACGCATAAACATACTAATTTACATTTATAAACATCCATGACTTAGGCACAAATGCTCGTGCTCATCACACAAACATTTGCCCCTTGTGGGATTCAAACCCGCAACCGCTTGTTTTTGAAGTCCATGACGCGAACCACTACACCGAGAAGGTCGTCAGTTTGGGGCTAGGTTATAGGTGTGATTGTTGAGACAATTAATAACAAAAAGAATATGAAAGGCAACGTATCACCTTGATAAGGGCTATTTCTACCGTCAAAACGATTTGTTAGTAAGATATAAACCTCGGTTATGAATGACCATTTAACACTTTTTCAAGGCCTTCCCATCAGGTCAGTAGCTCAGCAGGCTAACAACAATAATAGTAATAAATCTACCACTTGACTTTGACAAATGAACGAAGATCCAGGGTGTGGTTGAAGTCACAGGCTGGGACACGTAATAGATATTAACGGACTGGTTTTATTGTCAAAGGAATGACGGACAGTTTTCTTGGCGAAATTACCTATATTTTCGAGGCAAACTTCTCTTAGACTTGGTATCTTGGAGCCGTGTTTTTCTTTTCTGTGCTGGTAGCTAAGTTATGCAAGCGTTTTAGTGTCCACATTGGGTCCACACGAAAATAAAAGAATCTATATATTTTTTTACGTTTACGCGAATTGTTGAACTTATTAAAACACAATTTCACGGATTACGTCACTATTTAATTACATTTTACTTAAAACCTGACGTTTCGAACACTTTACAGCGTTCGTAATCACAGGGAGACTAAAGTATTATTTGTCATTACAAAGTTTTGAAAAATTAAACTACCGTCACTCATTGATATTAATTTACGTTCCTATTTACGCAGAAAGAGCTAACCGTGTCTTGAGATCTTGCAGTGCGAGGTGTTGCTTTGGTTTTTGCTAGAATAGGATCACATGCCGGATTATACAGCAAGCATTTGCCAATATGGCCAATATACAATATAGTGTGTTTCCGTTACCAATGTCCGAGCCTTCAAGAGGGTTTGTATATTATTACATGAACCCCGAACAGACCAAAAAACATCACCTTTCCATACAAATCTACATAGCCAATTCTTTTGCTTCTTAGTCACGTGACATCGGTGACCGGGCACACCGTATTATATCAGTTTTACGGCCTAAAGCATCTATAGGCTAGTCAATTCGCTGTGCCCAGAGACAAATTTGACACACCAGCTAGAGCAGAGATGGCAGATCAAATATCACTGTGGCTACGTTTTTATAAAAGTTCAAGTTTTTTCTTTTCTCAATTTTTTTCTGACACAATAATAGCAAGCTTTAGAAGTAATTTTAATCAAAAAACTGAATTAAAATGTGATTAATTGCTTTGGCAGTAACCGCTTCGCTACCTCTTTTAAAATTTCCACTTTTAACAAGATAGTGATCATGAAAAACTACGTGAATATCGCACATCTAATTTCAAAGGCCCTTTTGTAATACTAATTACAGTTAACAAAATGCAAAAGCCAAAAACAATTAAAAATGTTTGAACTTTATTTTTATAGAATATCAAGTTGCTAATAACACAAAAGTTATATTAATTAACGTTTAAAAGGCGAGTTTAGGCATTGGATCTAGTTGCGTTTATATTTTTTGGACACAGTTCATAAATGAAAACAGTATGTAAGCTTTAGTTTAGCAACTTGGTAACGTAGCATAACATTACCTTTTATTAGATGGTTTGGTTTATAATTATTTAATATAATTCTTAACGGGTAACTTTTGGGATTAAAAAGAAATTCAATAAGTAAAAATAATATTTATTCAATCAAACAAATAAAATCTATAGAACGAAAAATATACACGGTGAAATCGTTATGCACAGGCGATTATTTCATTATACAGGTATCAAAAACTTTAAACTGGTAAGTATTAAAAGTACGTTTCCTAATGAGTAAAATGACATCGCCTGTGCACACTTTATTACACCCGGTTGAAGAGTTTATATATCTTTTTAAATTTATTTATTTATTTTTAACCGACTGCATCAGAAGGTGGGTTATGTTTTTCGATCGTATGTATGTACGTATACCTTAGATCAATTATTAGCCACATGTATACCCATTTCTTTGGCACACCCTACAGCCCAATCGGTTTGTGATATGAGGTGTCGTTAAATTTGTCAAAATTGTGGTACTGACATGGTCTATATAAATTTAAAAAAATGGCGCCCCTCAAATCAATTGAATTTTAAAAAAAGAAAGGCATTTTTTTCTCACCATGTAGGTATCAAACGAAAGCTAGTAAAAAGACGATTTAAAAAATATAATATTTGCAGTCGGCTTTTTCTTATCAAAATTATAACTTTTTTTAATTACTTAGTGACTTAGTATGTTACATTGTGACAAGGGTCCGCTCGCGGTTTTTTGGCTCTATGTACATTCGCAGTAATACATAGATCCATTTTTAATATCGTGTGGGTAATTTTAATAAAGAAACGTTTAGCAGAGTTGCGCCTACTTATTTTTAGATTGCTTTCGGGGTTCATAATTTATTGCTGGCAACACCACGTGTGGATGAAAGCTGTAGCACGCATGCTTTTAGAGTTTAATTAAATATTTAAGAGCTTCAGAGAAACCTGTTTAGATTAAGAATTTCGGTATGATGATAAAACACGTGCTTCAGTATGAGAGTACCTTTCTTTTACGTAAACAAAAAGTACTTATGACTAGAACTTTCTGTAGCTTGACCATGGACCTAGAACCTATATACTAAGTCATGATCGTGGAACAAATACTCAAGGTTCTGTTTGACAAAAGCCTGAAATCGGTGTTTCAATATTTGAATACTTACAAATACAATCGCATCTCTTTATGCCGTCACACCAAACTATGAGAGTAACGGTTCAAAGAGCGCACCTGTGTATTACGCACACACTTGTGCTCTTAGTTTAATGGCACATGATTAGTCAGGATCACTATTGGGTTTGGCCGCAGTAGCCAAAAAATTGGATATTGCACTAATAAACAGCTTTTTACGTTTGGCATAAAGCAGTTTAGCACCAATTAGACATAGGTTGTCACCAATTAACAGCTCAAGTTGAAAAAACAAGTGTTGACTCTGCACGACAAAGCCCGGACCAAACGTGCAAATAAACAGTGGTTCTCAAACTAAGTAATTTTTATTCAATTATTTCAGGGAATTTTACATAAAATGTTCGTCAGTCCCATCATAACCTAATAACGTATACAGAACAAAATATGCTTAAAAGACTGCTTTATCATTGATGAGCCACCAAAACTATATTACATACAAGTTTAGCAGAGTCTGATGCAGGTTGCGCTAAAATAGTTTGAAAAATCCCCACATCAGATGTTGAAATCTGTAGTTGACTCATCAAGGATTGGCATTATCTTTGATTTTTAACACATTCCGATAGCAAGTGTTGTTAAATATACATCCTCACCCGTATTACAAATTGAACAGTTGGGGAGTCAGACTTTTTCATTACTTGTGCAAACTTGTTAGACGGAATGTGTCCAAAACGAAACTAAGTCTGAAAAGGAGTACATTTATTTTTATCGTTAAATCTACATTTGTAAACCATGGTACGCGAGGAGGCTCACTTACCGTAGTCTTAAACCAAATATCTTTAACCAAAGATATTGAAACTAAGTTAAGGCATGGTCTTTCTTGGTCTATTTGGTTTTAAGTTTCACCAGGTATATTCATAACTTTAGGAGCTGTGTTTTTGTCAGTCAGTCATTTCAACAGGACTCTGTCAGCACCTTCAACTTAACTAGTGATAGTTGATCTCAAAGCGGTGTTTTGGTACGGTGAATGATTGTGATTTGAGGACATCCCACGCAACCTTTCATATCATTCCAAGATGTGGCAAAAGGATCGGCGGGATGTCGCTTTTTACCTTGCTAACCCACAAGCCTGTTCTGCAGGCCTATCGTATATCGTGAAAGCTACTGCAATCACGATTGCAATTCCAGAGCCATGACAAAGTAATAAAGCTATCATTGCTTCCTAATGTTAGTTTGTAGGTAACGATTGCGATTTGAAATCAATTGAGTTATGGGGTAGTTATCCTATAAAGATCCCACTGCTGGGCAAAGGTCTCACCTCAACTATGAAGACGTACGAGCCATACTCCACCAATCGGGTTCAGTGCGGTTTGGTGGAGGGGTGTCCTTAGGCAAGTGACCAACCTTACTGTCGGATGTTATCAAGCCGCCCTAGGGCCTCTGACTAGGCTTAACGACTAACATCAACACATATTAATAGATAGATAGTTATGTGGTAGGCCTGCTGCTAATCGTTGTCTAAATGCTGTCAGTCGTTTTTTGTAGAAACACATAGGTTTGTTTTGTAAAAAGTAATTAATTTGTATTATAAGGCGATTTTATGCAAAGCCGTATACGACTTTACTTTTGGGGGAAGTACGCAGTTTAAGAACCTATAATACCTACTCAAATAGTTTTATCTGGCTAACTCGTTTGCTATCCTACAGCTAATTGATAAAGGGATTTACTTAGTGAGTGTTTCGGCATTAGTCATTCGAAGACAATTGAAAAGGGGTTTGCATTTTATAAGGGAAAGCTCTAAAAATTAAAAATAAAATAATAGTATGGTAATAATAGTAATAACACGGTGTCCGGGTTTCGACTAGCGATAATTTAAGGGCCTTTCATTCATCAAATTTTAGAGACATAATCCAAATAAAAATATTTTTTTTCAAAATAAAATTTTTAAACCAATTCAGAAAAAAACCATTTTTGTGTTAAGTATTGTAATAGGTTTAAAAAAGTATTTGACTTTTTTTAAATTTTTAGTAAGATTTATAAAAAAAATGCATTTTTGTGTTAAGTTTTGTAATAGGTTTAAAAAAGTATTTGACTTTTTTTTAATTTTTAGCAAAAAAATTTTTCCTCTATGACAGTTAATCATTTTGATTGAACTGATCTTTATTTCACTTGATAGGCGATAGCGTTACCTTTCAAATGAATCATTTTCATAACTTTTAGCACCTCCAGATCCACATAATTAAAATGGCTGCCATTTCAAGAGGGAAGGAGTTAGGACCCACGTGGGTTTTGTTGTCGATAACATTAGATGAACTAATAGCCCATAAATTATCGCTAGTCCAAACCTGGACTCACTGTATATGTAAGTAAAGTTCATTTTGGCAGAGGTTGGGTTCGTTGTCCTTGAATGCTAATCTATAATGAATTGTTTTAAAACAGTTTTGTGTGGAGATCTCTCTTAGCCTAATTTGTACACATTTCTCTGTAAATTGTATTGTTGTTACTTTTATGGTGTGTAATAAAGACTTATCTAGATAATAATGAATAAGGGTTACACAAATGTGTAACCCTCCTTTTTTATTACTTTTAAAATCCTACCATTTTCATCTATGACACCTCTAGTGCCATCAACAATACTTTAGGGTTATCTAATGTAAAGAAAAGAGTTTAAAATAGCGGCTCAAGACCGTATAGGTTTCTACATGCTGACCTCCAAACTTTAATTTGAAGATGACACCACATGATGATGATGATCTAGTGTAATGTGTCATAATCGATGTGTTCGATTTTTCGACTAACAATATAGCTAAGAAATTCTTTTTAGATACAGCTTTCACATAAAATGTAAAATATCTTGAATTTTGGATATTACACTAACATTCTTAACGAAGGATGCTTCCAAATACCTGAGTTTAAGCATTCTAACGTCTTTATTACCAATGCCTGAATAAGAAGTAAACTCATTAGCTACAGCCATCGTGTGTCGGAAGCACTGACCTCCATAATAACACAAGTACGCTGGACTTAATATTCTCTAAGAAATTACAGATAATTTCAGAATCAAAGCGCCCCCACCGAGTGTACAGGGAACTAAAATAGAGTAACTTGTATATGTTTATGTTAACTCTCATTAGTTCCGTGGACGGTCCCCACCCGCTCACTACAGCCGTCAGCGCCAAAATGGCGATAGCCAAAAAATGGCTTCATTTTTAGGTTGACAGTATGCAGTCCAGTGTACATGTATCTATTGTAGAGGTCAGTGAGAGTAATGTCACAGAATACTAGTACTTCGTACAGAAGTATGACTTAGCAATTGTATTCAAAGAAATGTCTATGTCGTCAACAATATGGCGTAATTTAGTTCGCCTCAGAGTCAAGCACATTTTCGTGTAGACACCTACAAAAATCCATTGCAATATAATTTCATACTTATTGCTCTGGAATATGATTCATAATACACTAAACCTATTCAGTGACGTAATATCACGCGACGCGATAGGGTTGACTGCTACGAGAAGCTTCTAACGCCATCTAGCGCCTCTTTCTAGTACTTTATTCATTCTCGTCCAGCCAGCAACGTAGCCGCGCGGCCGCCGGTGAATAAAACGCGCGAGCGTGGCTCTGGCCGGTAACACGCAACTTGTTTTAGCACCTACGTAGGTGCGCCGCGCGTAGGTACGTTTTTGCTACCTCCGCGGGGAGATACACAGGCCTGGTAATGTGTCATAATCGATGTGTTCGATTTTTCGCCTTACAACATAGCCAAGTTTTTTTAGATACAGCTTTTACACAAAATCTCTTGAATTTTGTATATTCCCATAACATTCCTACCGAAGGATGCTTCCAAATACCTGAGCTCTATATTTAAAGGATAATTGGAAGTTTAAGCATTCTAACGTCTTTATTAGCAATGCCAGAATAAGAAGTGAACTCATTAGCAACAGCCATCGTGTGTGGGAAGCCATACTCAAATACGGTGGATTCCAACAATACAGCTAAAAATCAAATTCAATTAAATTAACGAACCATTAACTTTTTTGTTGAAAACTTTCAGCCTATTTAGAATTCAAACGGCGGACGTAAGAGGAAACAGAATAGCCGACATTTTGTTTCTTTGGGAGAATAAATTTTAAAACAATTCGAAGTTGGCCTGTCACGGGTCCTCGCTTAGGGCCTGTCCACATCTGTCACTGCTAATTAACTTCAACTTATTTTTAATTAGCAATCTTGATAGTACTCAATGTCTGCAAGGATTTTTCTGATAAGTATGCAGCTTAACCTTTCGTCATTCATTTTGATATTGTATTTGATGTATAATTATTTTTAATCACTGTCAGCTATTCACATAAGTATCAAACTGTTTACCCTACTAGACCCAATGCAGAAAATCATACAGACTTTCTATCTGCCAATATAGTTTGGTCGGATTTTTAATTAGTATGAATTATCGGCCGATATTGAATTACTGTAATTTGTGCAATTGCATACCTCTTTATACTAATTAAGAAGCCGACCAAACGTCTTAACCATATCCAAACGTCACGTAACATCTTCATTTAGTTAGCCAATTTCTACATATTTTCTGGAATTTCAGTATCTACTCGTATCGTTAAAAACTGATGTAATTTGCATTTGTTCATAATGCACCTGCTTTCTCATTCTTCTTTGTGAACTGTGAATTTGTAAAAAAATATTTCCCAATAGCCGCCTTGTCTCCTATAAAAGGGGGAGACTGAGATATTTAAAAATTAAATTCCCAGTCTCCCCCACTTGATTCGCCGTACGTAAAGTACATCTAGATATTTTTATATAGAATTTAATTTTTAAATATCCCAGTCTCCCCCTTCAAAAGGAGACAAGGCGGCAACTGGGTTTTTTTTATACAAATTCCCAGTTGCCCCCAGCTGGGGCGCTGCCGGTGGGGGCAACTGGGAATAACCGTTTATGAGTGGCGAGCGTATTCTAAGTTTACAATCCCGCTGTAACTGCTCTTCTTCATAACTAAGATACAATTAATTCAATAAGATCATTTCAAACTTGATTCTTGTCACTAAAGTGACACTCGCTAACGACCAGTGTAAAAGAGCCCTAACCTCAAATTTCACAGTACGAGTAAGTGAAACAAAACAAAAGATTTACGTGAAAACTTTTATAATAGCTTAGAATTAGTAACTCGCTTATTTTAGTTCTGTTTACGCAGAAACAATGATACTGTAACAATTCCTACACCTGAAACTTGGCGGGAAATTATGGCGGGAAACTCCCATGAGTTTGACGACAATTATGTTAAGCGGGGTAATTTAGTATTTTGATGTATTTTTATAACCATTTACTTGCTCTTTTTAACACGTTCAGTCTTGACAAGTTTATTTTTCAATTTAAAAAACATTTGTTAAATTGTAACAAAATGTAACAAGCTTTATTAAGAGCAGGATGATTACGACGAAATATAATGCCAGCCATGCTAATCAATGCATATGAAAACGATGCTTCATCGAACACAAGTTTATGAAAAGACTAGCGAATACCCGCGACTTTTCATTCCCTTAAATTTTGAACTTTCAAAAATCCTAAAATACGTCATTCTTAATTTCTGACCAAATAGCTTAATACCAAATTTTATCGATGTATCTTAAAAATTACTTCCCCTCCCCCCTTGTTTACTAAGGGACGAATTTCCTCCTTTTTTATGTTTACCTATTTCAATCTTCTAATCCCAGTAGTTTGGGCTGTGCGTTAATATGCCAATTCATTTTGATATATTTTATTATTATTATAGAAATATTTTAAATCATATCTAAGTAGGTACTTACTTTTTGGAAAAATTGCACCTAAATTAAAATTCGCAAATAGTAAAGCTGGCTCGTTCCTCGCTCAAAGGGTAAGTATAGCTATCCAACGCGGTAACGCAGCCAGCATCCTCGCCTCCTTGCCTCAAGGACACGGCTTTATTTTTGATTAAGTAGGTTTTAAGTTTTTTTATTTTTATTTTATGCATGTCTTTGTGTTTATTTTCTTTTATTGAATAAAATAGTGTAGTAAGCTCTTCTTTTTGTTAGTAAAATATGTACATCTACGGTATGATATCGTGACCGGCATAATGGCCTCCTAGCCGAATTTCGACTACGGCGGCCTATCTCAACAGAGTTCCAACTGCGGGTCGTATTATTTATAGTGCACAAGTGTGTGCGCAATACAGTTGGTGCAATACAGGTGCACTCTCTGTTCCTTCACTCTCATAATTCGGTAAGACGGCAGTCCGACATGACCGTAGAGAAATCAGGCGCAGGACCAACGGCTTTTAACGTTCTTTCCGAGGCACGGGGGTATTGACAACACCAACATCCTGACTCCGGAGCTGTGTCTGAGTAATTTCAAGACAGAAAAACCCAAACACTCTCGGCCCGACCCGGGATTCAAACCCGGGACCTCGTGGATAGTACCCAGCGTGCTGACCACATTTGTTAGTATAATATGTACATCTTTGACATGATATCGTGACCGATATAAATACAAAATAAAACTAATTTAGGCACGTAATTTAACTACATTACAACGCTATTTGAATATTGAAGGAAAATAAAATTACCTACTTCCTGTCACTGACGTCGCAGTTTCGTTTCTTCGTAATTACTAGAGAGGAGACAAAGCATCGATGTTTTATCGATATAATTATTACTGTGGATGGTTTAAGTCCTTTATTCAAACACAAATAAAAATAAATAATCTAAAACTTAAAATAAATTGTTGAGAAACGGTGAGAAAATATGGGGAAATTGCGAGGAAAGTAGTAAAAACAACACTCTTATTTTCTTTTGTATGTGGATAGAATGACATGATTATAAATAAACATTAACATGAATCGTCTACATAGACTTGAAATAATGAAACATCAACAGTATTTATCTCAAAATGAGAATAATGATTGAAGTACATTCATTCTAACAATCGACTAACAACTAAGCCTGGAGTTCACCAACATATAATAATAATAATAAATTCATTTATTTCTCTCCAGCACGTTAGGTAATTATAGTAAGTACATAATTAGCAATTAACAACCTACACAATTTACATGTTTATTTTTTAATCATCAATTCTTAAACAACCGCTAAACGTCGATTGACGGTTAGTTTGTCAGAATTTCCATACAAAATATGTCATATAATTCGTAACCGTCTGATTAAGAAAAAATTTGTTGGTGAAATCTAATCAAAAAGATAATGAACGAAACACAACATAAAAAATTACAAATAAACAAACGCCATAAAATGATAAAAATACAAATTATTAACAGAAAGCGAGATTAAAAAAAAAACACCGAGGTATCGATACTTTGGAAAACGAAAATCACCAATAAACTTTTGTTTGTATCATTATAGTCATAACCCTAGTAACTATTATCAAACTAGTTCGAGCCGATCAACGTTCTATCTCCACATATTTTTGTACAACAATAGGGTAAAACCAGGATAGATGCCACACTTTTTGAAAATATATTATATCTCCTAGTATTTGATCCTTTTATTTGTAAAACTGGCAAGTACTTTGGTATTTTATCTATGAACTTATGAAAGGAAAAAAATATTACCCTTGACATTTCCAGAGTACATAATTCCGATTATTGCGGACCTCTAAATTTTGAGACATCTACTTATCCCATATATGGGGATAGTTGCCAAGTCCATATAAATAACATAAAGGATAGACAACCCGCTGAGAAATAGGCCATCTATCATATCTATATTATATATAGTATTTGCGAAACTAGAGTAATTACAATCGGGGCATCTATACCACTGGGACTTCAATCCCGGTTTTACCCAACATAGAACTAGCTATAATTCTATGCAATTGTTGTTAAATTTGTTATTTCCAACGACACGTGTCGGCCTCTGATTTTTGTTTATTGCTTTAATAACTATACAATTAGTTTACAAAAAAAAACGGTTTTCTGCCAAGTACCTGCCTCATCCTGCCTGATGAATACAATTTAAGTGCTTTAGTCCATAATAACAATATTACTAAGTCGTTTACAAAATTGAATCAAGTTTTTATACACCATCGAACCCTGAGCCACAGTGAACTTATATACAGTAAGGCTTGACCTTTACTTTTACCGCAGACCAAACGCCTAAAAGCTATTGCAATTGCTATATCTAAGCAATTACATAAGAATCTTCTTCTTAAGGTGCTATCTTCTGTCGAAGTTCGGCGACCATCATAGCAACTTGCACCCTTGATACCGCGGCTCTAAACAATGATCGGGTACTCCTTCCAAACCATTGGCGAGTGATTCTCCGAGGGCCGGTTTTTGGTGGTCACACGTTCTTAATTCCCAACCCATTTAATAAACAGCTTCGGAATCAATTTTAAATGATTTTTTTGTTTATTCATCTACACGAACATAGTTTTAAACATAAAATAGGGCTTACAGTTATTTTTTAAATAATACTTAACCGCCAAAAACGGGAGCAAAACCGGTGTTCTCTGCGCGTCCGCACGTACTCGCGACCAGTTCAACCACTAATATCTTTATTGTTTGTTGTGTTATGTACACATACCATATGACATTTTTTTTTTCAATAAGTCAAGATTAATTAATTATAAAAAACAATAAAGATATCGTTTAAACAGAAAGAGTTAGAAAATATTTTGTCTCGGTCACACGATTGTGGTAGATTCGTGAACGCGACATATAAAGCCTCATAGCATCAAAGAGCCTCAACTTTCTGACGAGCTTAATGGCCCTACGGAAACTTTAGTTCCATTACAACATCATTGGAGGAGAAATGCCTTTCTTATCGCTTTGATACAGAAAGTACAGGCACATAAATTCATCAACTTTTTTCTGGCAACCTTTTGAAGAAACCCTTCATGGTAAAATTTTAAAGATAATAGAATGATTTAGACGTAAGTGTTGAATATTCAGTATAAACCCCCTTTTCAATTTCTTCGTCCACTATTTAGTTTTTATATTTATCTAGAAACAACTTGTAAATTTTTGAAAACGTAAAATTTTCGTAACTTTCGTGACATGGTTTTCGTGGACATTTGACCACGAAGGTTATCTTTCACTCCACGTGAGGTTACGAAGGTCTCTTTATGCAACCTTAATTTACTTCTCTATCAGTCTGTAGATGTTTTGAAATAACCGTGTTGTTTTCTCCCAAAGGTTTTAGCAAACGATAGTTTGTGTAGGTAGAAGCATAAGTTTTTCTTGTATTTATCTATTTTAGTCAAATATGGTTGATATGCCTATTTGATTGAACTCTGATGTTCTACTAACTAAATAAATGGTTGGCTCAATAATTTATCGACGTCAATTAGGAAAGTTTTCCATAGAATTCATATAGGAATAACTTGATAAAACACTGGCCTTGATTGAATGTGTGCACATATGGAATAAAAAGGATTTGGCATAACCAATACATCACACACCTTTGATTAATAGCATCACACACAAAGTTGGGGCAAAAAATCTGGAGGGTCTTGGCACTATGCTTGTCTCCCAACAAGTAAGCCTTAAAATTAACTTGGGCCAGACTAATTTTAGTCGAATTGCCGTGTTCAAGTGGCACTCTCTCCTGTATCTATTAGAAACGAAAACTGTGATCTACTGTTTTAGACAACAGGAGTACGTTTACCTGGGACAAGTAATTTAATAAGGTACTCGTAGGTTCACCTTGGCTGGGCAGAGTCCGAAAAACTACGCGAGGGCATCATATTGACCCAAATACTTCAGTGCTTAAAAATTAACGTCTAGAACTAATCCGAAACATGGTCTTTTTCTATGGGCGTAATAAAAAAAAATTAAGGACACACAACGAGCTATATGTTTGGTGTTTCTCCACGGGATTGAATTAAAGAGATACGTAGAAGAACTAAGGTAACAGACCTATGTCTAAATGATCTACGAGACTATCCTGTAGATCACCAAGCTCAAGTGGCAGTAAGCAGGGCGCAGTGCAGAAAGGTTCTTGTTTGGATTCTATTTGGTCAAGAGCGTAGCGTAGGGCGTCCACCAGCAAGACTGACGGACGACCCTGCAAAGGTCGCATGATCGCACTGGATGCAGGTCGCATAATTATAACCAGTCTTGTACTGGACTAGATAAACTTTACTTTCTATCTACTAATTGTTATTAAAATATTACACATTTTATGCCGTTACTGTCCGATAGCCAGGCATTGGCCTCCCCTAAGTGTGTCTCTTTATCTCATTTATCTCTATTGTTGTTTTTAGAAAAATCCGCAGCAAAATGAAACATCTAAACAATGCATTGTTTTGAATTAATGTGAAGACCATAATGACTAGTCAGCGGTCAGCGCATAAGTTGAAATAAGAATCGCTTTCTCAGTGAAATACTTTTTGTATCTCATATTAAATTAAGAGGAAACATCTTATAACCCATAAGATAACACAATAATAATTAAGATGGATTTGCTGTGGTGAGCAGCAAAAGTGATCAGACTCGTTAAATGACGTTACGAGTGCACCAGACTTTTTCAGGCTCCTGTTGCGAAAAAGATGGTTCAAAGCTAACTGAGATAGATTGGGCATGTGTAACGAAGAAATGAAAAATACGCTAAATAAAAATGAGTTAATAAAAAGAAAGAATTTTGTAGACAATAAAGAAAACTGCTGGCTACATGGTGAACAATCATTGACAAAATCATGTAACAAGAACAGCAACCAAATGAACAAAAGACAAAATGATCTGGCCCACAGTTAATAACCGCTAGCAGATATTATATTATCAGTCATTTGCCTGCTGATACATGAAATTTATTTTATGTTTTAAGTTTTTTATGTATTAACTTTAGCTATAGTTATCTGCTAACAAAATATTTATTTTTACTTCATCGTCAAATCAAAACCTTTTACTATATTAAAGGTTTAGAGATTTATTTATTAATGCTTTTCACGCTTTTAACTTCAAAAAAACTATATTCTTTTTAAAAAATAGGTATAATATTAGTTATTTAGGTTTTATTTGAAATATTTTTATGTAATAAAATAGGACTTCGCTATGAAAAATAGGTTTCGTAACTTTCGTGGAATCATAAATAACTTTCGTGGGTACCGAAATTCCAAAATTAAATATCGGAGAGAATAACAAACCGATTTGTTTGATTCTTACAGGATTCATTACAATTTTAAGCCTTTAGCGTAGTATTTTTTTCTTGTCAAAAAAACTTTAACTAAAAATCGCCTCGAAGGTGACGCGGAGAATGCTTTCCGGAGAATCACTCTGGCGTAGGTTCTTCAGCCAGGATACCTTCCTACGTCCGACACTTCTCTTGTCTTGAATCTTTCCCTGTATGATTAATTGCAAAAATTCATATTTCGGGTTGCGCATAATGTGTCCAAGATATTCCAGCTTTCTCTTCTTGATGGTGTATAAAACCTCTGTCCCTTCTTCATGCGGTCCAAAACTGTTATGTTTTTTATTTTGCCTCTCCAGGACATTCTAAACATTCTTCTGTACACCCACATCTCAAAAGCCTCAACCCTTTTGCACATCGCTTCAGTGAGTGTCCATGATTCGACGCCGTATAGGAGAATGGAGAAAATATAACAGCGAGCAAGTCGCGATCGTAGCTTGATGTTTAGCTTTTTGTTGCATAGCAGCTGTTTTAGCTTCATGAATGCAAAGCAAGAATCTTCATATTTCATTATTTTTCAAGTTATCATGCTTGTCTGACTCTACTTTGAACGCTATTACTGCTTTCCTAAAAACTATGACTATTTGAAGATATAGGGGGGAGGTTTGCTCTTGACTCTAGACTAAGTCAGACGTGGCGCAGACAGAGTCGAGGGTGGAGCGAGCTCATTCAGAAGGTTCTGGCACTCCCAATCGCTGACGGACGGTAGCTCCCAGGCGGCACATGGTAACATTTTTTCCCAAGACTATCGCGCTTTATTGTAGGACTTTTCTAAGCGCGACGATATTTAAGAAAAAGCTGCGGGAACAAATCATTATTACTCACCCATAAATTTTCTTCATTATTTTAGTAATATTTAGAAATCATTCGAAAGCTCAGGGAACGAGACGTGACACGGTGAGTGCGTATGTTTCCCTCCATCTTTGAATTTCCTTTTCGCCCCACTGTTATATTTTCTTCGTCCATTCATACAAGGTGTTTGCAAGTATTTTCCGTGGACAACAAAAATACAGTCCTTGTGGACTGCGGACATTATCACATATTTACCAACCCTCTCCCCATGATGGTTGACTTTTTTAGCGCCACCGCCCCTTTTTTGTAAGTAGCAGTACCAGAACGCTAAAAAAGTTTAAGAAACACTGCCTTAGTGAGAGCTAGAACGTAAGCAGTAAGCTTACTGACCCTTACTCCATTGTGGCTGTAACACGCTTACCGCAAGTAGTCTGCGGTTGACCATCGCTGGTCGCTGATGTTATAGTCGTAGTACTGATGGTCTTTATGTAGAAAAATAAAATAAAACTTAGCATTAAAACTTCATCATTGAATGCTATATGACGACCGTGTTGTCCGGACTTCAATGCCAACGCAGGTTCCAATCTACGAGCATTTGTTTCAAAATTAAAAATGATTTATAGTGAGTAGTTTAACTAACATACCAATGGCAGTCCGGCTGAGGTACAACTGTGTATTGTTTGTACGTACCAGTACTTAGCAGTACATGGGAGTACTTAGTCCATCTGACCCAGATTCCCACTGTCCCTTAAATAGAACAACTATGCAATTAGATATATGACAGGTAGCTTTATTAAGTAGAAGACTAATTTTCAACTTTTCATTTGATTTAACGGTAGAAGAGACCGTGTGAGATCGATCTTTCCCGATCTGATACTCGAATAGACATATTTTTTATCAAATATAATTTAGAAAGAAATATACCTATGGTGATTTGCCTGTCGATAAGTGTCCATAGCTATTTTTAATTTAATTATTTTTTATCAATTTTCTTTTACCACCTCCACTCTTTTGATAACCGGATGAGTTTTGTCTCAACTAATAGTTATTAGGCTTGCCAACTTGTTTCTGTGCACGGTTACCTGGCAAGCAGATGTGAACAGGTAAGTCATATAGGTAACTACACCGATGTGTTTGCAATAAAAAAAAAGGGCCATGTCTGTCACATACACGTTCCGATTATTTTATTTTAATTAATACTTAGCCAAGTTGTCCTTGACCTCGCACTGGTTTTTTATGGAGTTTTCTAGCTTATATAGCTGTGGCTGTGTGCTTGTGCGGGGCTATTGAGAGCGGCTTTTGCACAACATATTTTTCAGTTGACAGTTTGGCAGTTACTAAGGACGCACATTGGTTGCTAAGGTCTTTCAGTGAAGTCTTCACAAGGCGCCCCACAAGGCGCCTGCGTACGTGTATGCTGTTTGACGTGTGGTGACTTTGTCAGGAACTCTAAAAATTTTTTGTGTACAGTTTGTAATATAGTTACGTGTTTTTTGTATGCACTTTTTGTAAGTATTCACTATACGTTTTTATTTTAAGATTTTGTGTGGTAGGGTTTTTTTTGTTAGTGGTTTGCAAGGTCAAACTGATGCCCTCGGATGTTATCACGGCGCCTTCTTTTCCTTGTAATTTCTGTAACAGATTGTTTACCACATCTAAAGGTCTTAAAATTCACTGTGCTCGTATACACAGAACTCAATTACCCTTACCCATTTCTGTGACTTCCAACACAACCGATTAAGACTCTTTCCAACTTAAACTTGGCAAATACAAACAGTCCATCCCCATTGTGAAGAGGATTCCACGCGGCACAAGAATTGCTGTAGCCTCTAAATTATCTACGCTTATTTTAAATTGCATTAATAGTAACTCCATTGCTGATTGGCAATCTCTGTTCACATTTTCATACAAAATTTTGCACGCTCCTCGTGAATTATCTTCTAAAAAATTATCACTAACACAGATAATCAAAAATAACTGTTCAAATCCTATCTTGCCAGTTGTTTCTCTTGAATTTAATACGAAAAGTTGAGAATAACGTTAGCGATGGTAATTTGAAAGGTGCCGCGCGACTCCTCTTCTCAAGCGACGTGATTTCACCCGATAGCCCAGACACTCTAAATTCCCTTCGTTCGAAGCATCCCCCAGCTCCAGCAACACCTCCTCCGCCGGAACCACTTACCGATGAATCTGCCTGCCTACAAGTAGATCCTAAAGAGGTGCTGTCGGCTATATTCTCTTTTAAGCCTGGCTCTGCTGCTGGTCTGGACGGAATATCGCCGCAGCACCTTAAGGACCTAACTTCCTTTCAGGCAGGCGATGCTGGCCGGCAACTATTAATATCTATTACAAAATTATGCAATTTTATGTTTTTTGGGAAAGTAAATTCAGAAATTTCTTCAGTTTTATACGGCGCTAATTTAATTGCGTTATCAAAAAAAGATGGCGGTATTAGACCGATTGCCATTGGTTCCACTTTTCGGCGTATTACTTCAAAATTATGTGTAAAATTTTTAACTTATAAATTCCGGGATCATTTTGAACCTCACCAATTAGGATTTTGTACCAAGGGAGGTTGCGAGGCAGCTGTACATGCGCTTCGCACTCTCCTTTCACAAAATCGGACAGAGGTGTTGCTCAAATTGGATGTCAAAAATGCTTTTAACTCAGTCTCCAGGAAATCCTTGTTAAACGAAGTCAAAATTAACTCTCCTGAAATTTTCAATTACGTTAATCAATGTTATTACAACCCTTCAAAATTATTATACAAATGTAATGAAATTGATTCCGCTATAGGCTGTCAACAAGGTGACCCTCTTGGACCTGCCATTTTCAGTTTGGCTATTAACCCCTTCATTCAAAATTTATTCTCAAAATTTAATATATGGTATTTAGACGATGGGACACTAGGAGGTGACGCTGACACTGGTTTTTTAGACTTTTCTAGAATAATTCAAAAATTTCATACAATAGGCCTTTCTTTAAATTTTGACAAATGCGAAATTTTTATTTCAGAACATCTTCCTCTTACAAGAAGATCTGAGATAATTTCTAAATTTCATAGTTTGGCCCCCAATATTAAGATTCTCACAGACTCAACCCTCCATCTTCTAGGCTCTCATATCTTCGATAATGCAATACCCCCTCATTTTCAAAAATTAGTAACTAAATTTGATGAATGTTCAGACCGCCTTTTGGAAATCAACGCTCATTCGGCTCTCTTTATACTTAAATCCTGTCTTTTAGTTCCTAAATTTAATTATCTTATTCGATGCTGTCCTATTTGGAAATTCCAAAATTTGACTAATAATTTAGACAATCTTGTTAAAACACATTTGGAAAAGATTCTGAACATTCGTCTTTTGGAACGGTCTTGGGATCAAGCGTCCCTTCCTATCCGTTTTGGTGGGATTGGGACGCGCAAAATTTCCACTGTCTCCTTACCTGCCTTTCTATCCTCATCTTACAGCACGTCCACTCTCGTTGCAAGTATCCTGCAGCCTTCTACTGCAAACTTCGAAGTGGCGTGCCTGGACGAGGCTAGAAATGCTTGGGATATAGCATATGCGAATAAATTCCCTTCAGATCTTAAAATTCAAAGGAGTTGGGACCAAATTTCTTGTGAGTCTATTTTGAAGTCTTATTGACAGTAGCACTGACAATGCGGATCTAGCCAGACTAAAAGCAGTTTCCACCAAGGAAGCAGGATACTGGCTTCAGGCCTATCCTTCGGCCAACGTGGGAACCCTTTTGGACTCAGAAACTCTACGAGCCGCGGTAGGTCTGCGTGTTGGTGCTGAGGTTTGCCTTCCACACAGATGTCCTTGTGGTTCTGATGTCGGCTCGTTGGGACATCACGGACTCTCCTCTATTAAAAGTGCAGGCCGCTTTTCGCGTCATGCCAGCATCAACGACATCATCCGTCGATCTCTTGCCTCTATCAACGTGCCGGCTTTACTCGAGCCGAACGGTATCGCGCGTGATGATGGCAAGAGACCAGACGGGATGTCACTTGTTCCTTGGCGGATGGGTCGGGCTCTTGTGTGGGACGCTACCTGTGTCGACACACTTGCAGCCTCTCATCTGCCCGGGACAAGCCGTGATGCTGGTTTGGCTGCGAAAAGTGCCGAAAACTTTAAAAAGAACAAGTACAGGCAGATCGACTCCCGGTACCACTTTGTACCGTTTGGAGTCGAAACACTGGGTTCGTGGGGTCCCAACGCTATCTCTTTTTTCAAAGAGATTTCCAAGAGGCTAGTTGACATCAGTGGTGACCTAAAAGATGGCAGCTACCTTGCTCAGCGTATAAGCATCGCTATCCAGCGCGGTAATGCTGCCAGCATCCTAGGAACCTTACCACAAGGACCCTTTTTATAATTTTTGTTTTTGTGTTGTATTAAGTAATTTATCTTAATTTTTATTAATAAGTTGTATATATAGTTAATTACGCTTTAATAAATTATATAAGTTTACAATTGAAATTGATATCTTAAGTAAGATATTTAAATTACAAAACCAATCATATAGGCTTGCCTGCAAAAAATCGTTCGTAAAAATCTGGACAATCAGCTAGTAGCCGACATAAGATATTCCTACTCATGTTTCGTACGTACATCACCATCATCTCATCACTCATACCCACTTCTTTAGAAATTAATAAAAATCATTCAGAAATCATGCACCACACAAATCACTCTCTAACCTTGCAAACGAGCTGTATCATCCAAATTTCAGTCCCTATACTATTCCCACACGATATCCTATTAGGCACATCTCAACCAAATCAGCCAGGGCATTCAGCGCAGCCAGCTAATATTCAGTCTGGCCGCGGTCAGCCCGAAAGTTATTTGCCTCATGCTGTCTACGTTGCGGTGACGTAAGGCTGTGGCCTGATTTTGAGCGGGGAGTCAATTAATAAATTAGTTAGTTAAAAATATTGGAAAACAGCATAAATATTGGTCTGATCCCCAAGTAAGTAGCTAAAGCACGTCTTGTGCTATGGAAATCAGAAACAACGGTGGTGCCACAACACCCAGACCTCATACAAAATAGTTTTTTATGATAAGACCGAACCCTTGTCAAATCGGGCTATTTTTTGATCACACTGTATTTAACCGTTTTGATTTAACCTAAGAGTCAGTTACACCATCTTACTTAAACTGTAGCAAACATAAAATAAATCTGTCAAACTGCATTACAAAAATCACTGGTTATAGTCACAGTTAAAATTAGTTAATGTTATTGAGCCTAAGACTGGGTTATGCCATTAACTACTATCGTCAAATATCTGTCAAACTCGAAAAACACCGGTTATTTTTATAGTTAAGGTGTTGCAACTCAGCCTTTTGTTAAATAAATAAATAAATTGTTTCAACAAACACACCAATTACCTAGCCTCAAATTAAGCGTGAGCTTGTGCTATGGTAACTAGAATAGCGGATAGACATACTTATATACATTTTTATTAACATCCATGACTTAGGTACAAATGCTCGTGCTCATCACACAAACACTTGCCCCTTGCGGGACTCGAATCCGCAACCGCCTGGTTTAGTCCGGGGTGCGAACGACTACACCAACACGGTCGTCCTAAAAATTATTTGTTAGTATCACTACTGCCTCTATTGACAGCTTCCTCGAGATTTGTTATTTGCTATAGGCTGCTGTTGCTATATTTAGTTGGAGATCACAAATATATACAGTGTGTCCGGGTTTTGACTAGCGATAATATAATTTATGGCCCATTAATTCATCAAATGTTGTAGACAAAAAACCCTATGTTGGGTTCTAACTTACTCTTATACGGTGAGGGAAAACATCGTCAGGAAACGTGCACATTCAGGCAACTGAATGTCTAACCATGATCCAAAACTGGTCAGGTTCCCAGGGTCACGGAGGTCAGATGGCAGTCGCTCCACTGTAATTACCTGATCTGCCAAATCCTAGATCATGGTCAGCGGGCCCTGAGCCCTCGCGTGCAAGTGCACAACTGGGATAACGCTAGGATTATGATGAGATGATTATGTTGGGCTCTAACTTACCTAAAATTGGGAATTCGCTACATGTCAAGCCACTGCCACTCCTCTATCAGACGTCCACACACGTCCGAGCGGCGTTTAACTCGATTGATGACGTCACCAGCCCTTTCCCCCCCTCCCTTCACTGGATACACAGTCCTGCACGGATTCAATTACTAGTGTACTGAAGCATTGGAGAGACTAGAATTAGGCATTAGTAATTTAATTAATTAATAAATAAATAGTTTCAGAAACACACCGATTACCTATCCCCAAATAAGCGTGAGCTTGTGTTATGGCGACTAGGATAACAGATAGACATACTTAACACGTTTATAAATATCCATGACTACGCGTCAGGTATCCAATTGAAATACGAAAACAGGTTTTATTACTTACCTTAGGCTCTAACCAAAACTGTAGTTGTGCCAGTTATAAAAAACAAATCGGGAGACGCTTCCGATATTTTAAACTATAGACCAATATCTTTAGCCACGATTGTATCTAAGGTACTGGACAGTCTGCTTGATAAGATACTAAGTAGCCACATTGAAATATATGATAACCAATTTGGATTTAGACCTAACTATTCAACCGAAAGTGCTATTTTGTGTCTCAAGCAGACTGTTCATTACTATACGAATAAGAAAACGCCTATATTTGCATCTTGTTAATTATGAAATCCTATGGCGTAAGCTAAAATTTGAAACCACAGTGCCTGAAGAAGTCATAGAGATATATCAACATTGGTATAGTACACAGAGAAACATAGTTAAGTGGTCAGGAGCTTACTCTGATGTATACGGCTTCGAGTGCGGGGTGAGACAGGGTAGTTTGAGCTCGCCCCGTCTTTTAAACTTGTATGTAAACCAGCTGATAGGTGAGCTCAATAGCACTGCCGTGGGATGTCACATTGACGGCGTCTGCACCAATAACATCAGCTACGCCGATGATATGGTGCTGTTCAGCCCATCTGTCAGTGGGATGAGGAAGCTCTTGGCGGTGTGTGAGTCCTACGCGGTGACCCATGGGCTTAGATATAACACCAGTAAGAGCGAATGGTTATTATTCAAAGCAGGGTCATTTAGTTATGCTCATGTCCCACCTGTCTATCTGTGTGGTTCAGTTCTAAAACGCGTATCGACCTTTAAATACCTGGGCCACTGGGTTACCGAGGACTTACTGGACAACCTCGATATATAGAGGGAGCGTAGGTCGCTGGCTGTGCGCGGTAACATGCTGGCTCGTAGGTTTGCCCACTGTACTAGGCCCGTGAAACTCACGCTTTTCAAGGCATATTGCCAGTCTTTTTATACATGCAGCCTATGGGTCAGGTACACGCAGCGGGCATACAGCGATCTGCGCGTGCAGTATAATAATGCCTTCAGGGTATTGTTGGGGTTGCCATGGAGATGCAGCGCCTCGGGCATGTTTGCGTAGGCGAGAATTGATGGCTTTGCTGCTATCATGAGAAAGCGGTACGCCTCTGCCATGGCGCGTCTTCGTGGCACCTCCAACAGTATCCTGCGGGTCTTTGTGGATCGGTGGGAGTCACCACTCATCCAAAAGTTGGTGGTCTCTCATACCCATTTTTAAAATTATTTTAAATATTATTTATTGTATTTTATTTTACTAACCATAGTTATAAGTTAATTTGTATACTTACTAACATTGTACGGGCACTGCCTGAAAGAAAAAGATTGAAATTGAAATTACGTAGGGAATAGAGGCGGTTTCAAGTTCAAAGTGGGGTAGTCTGACTTGCGACCGTGTGTACAAATGATCGTGCTCTTCACATCTTCAACATTAACCACTTGCTGGATTTGAAACCGCAACCTCTGGTTTTGTAGTCCGGAACGCGAACCACTACATAGGTTAGACAGACGGTTGTCAATTATCGAGACATTTAAAAAAAAAATACTTAAGGTCTTTGCCCACTACACCGTACCATACCATGACCGTGCTAGGACCGGATAAGACGTACATATTTCATTTTCGACCTTAGTGTGAAACGTTAAAGTTCAAAATGTTTAAGCTCGATGTTCGTCGTTGCACCGTTCTGGAACTGTCAAAACGAACACCGCGGTTATACACTTTGAACGTTAACTCTTCTGTTTAGGGTTGAAGATCAAATGTATACTTTTTATACGGTCCTAGCACGGTCAGGGTATGGTACGGTGTAGTGGGCAAATACCTTTACTCCGAATAAAATAACAACGAAAAATAAAATTGTTACAAATAGATCGCGTTTTGATTTACATTTCATTACCGTCAAATTAGATCTGCCCAATCTAGGTCTGGTTCTCAGAATAGGTTTTTAAGTCGAAGATGCCCCGAGAAAAGGACGATGAATAAGATATCGTTGACCGAAAATGTGATTCAATTAGCATTAGTTAGAATTTAAATGAAGACATAAAAAGACCAAAACTTCCAAATTAGGTATTCTTGCGCTGAAATGTAATTTTGATTTCCTCATACTTATTGACCGCCTCGTTGGTCTAGTGGTCAGCACGCTGGGTATCTACTATTCACGAGGTTCCGGGTCGGGCCGAGAGTGTTTGGGTTTTTCTGTCTTGAAATTACTCAGACACCTCCGGAGTAAGGAAGTTGGTGGTGTTAACACCCTTGTGCCTCGGAAAGCACGTTAAGCCGTTGGTCCTGCGCCTGATCTCTCTACGGTCATGTCGGACTGCCGTCTCACCGAATTATGAAAGCGAAGGTACAGAGAGTGCACCTGTGTATTGCGCACACACTGGTGCACTATAATATGTCCCGCGCAGTTGGCTAATCACTGTTGAGATAGGCCACCGTAGTCGAAATTCGGCTAGGAGGACATTATTATTACTTATTGACCGAACGATTAGCCTTTATTTCTTTCTTTTACCAATCAAAATAACGAAAACCGTTTGTTTTGCAACTCTACATTATGCTTATTCAAATTTTAAGTTCAATTTTAGCTTTACTTGTGGGAAAAGAACTTAATTTTACTTTTGTAATGATTGTTTAAAGGTTTGTAAGTATTAAGTGGTTTAAAAGTTGTATATTAATCCAAACTACGATTAAACCTGTATATACGGATAACAGAACCCAAGGCAAGCACTGCGATATCTAGGTTTATTACAATAGGAGCGATATTAACGCTATAATCAAACACTTTGGATCTGGCCTTTATTCCTTTAAGGAAAGACTTGTAAGCTGTTACTACATTCTTTTCGACATTACCCATCCTCGGACGCATCGTCGCTTACCATCAGGTGAGATTGCGGTCAAATGTCTGGCTATTAATAAAAAAATGAAATGCAATAAAAATTTATAGTATTATGTGTTTTAGTTTAGATAAACTAAAAAAAGTAAGCAGAGTAGAATCTAGAACCCTTTCCTTTTAAAAGTCGGTAAGAGATACTATCCTGTGCATAAAGCAACACAGCAAGAAAATTGATCAATCCAAATCATGCAAACCTGACTTATAAGAACGTATTTTAAACAGGTGCAAGGTACAGAAGCCCATGAGACTACATATTTCCGTTGCAAAATCACCTCTATTACAACTGAATAAATACTGCAGTGTTAAGCTTGATTTGCTGTCTGTACTTATGCATTGATACAGGAGCTAAAAGTCTACGCAAAAACTTGAAGATCGTGAGGTCAACAATTTCTTACAATGTAGATTGTAGATCCAATTGATAGTGTTGCCTGCAAATACCTCAAAAAGTATCGATTTCGCTTCGATATATCTGCATACTTTATTTGGTTTCTAGCCTATCTGCACTGCTGTAGTTACAACTAATAATTTAAAGTAAAACAGAATTTCCTACCTTCTTCTAAAATTGTATTCTTGTTACCATAGAAGTAGGTTTTGCTTCCAATTAAAACCACCTTTACTGTAAATAGTATTTTTTTGGGTAACTACATTAGGGATGATCACTCTAATTTTACTGTCATTGTTATTCAAGTATCTATCGATTTTATATCAAGTTTAAAGATTACTTACAAATTACTGTATTGTTTCCAAAAATCCTTTTATTTTTGAAAATTCTTTCTTATCTCCTTTTTAAGGGGGTATAAAAGGGAGGATATGTTTGTATGAAACTCTGTTAGTTCTGAAGCTTAATAGACGGGAATCCATATTAAGCTATTTATTTAGAAATTAAGAAAAACGTATTTTAAGATATTTAAAAATTCATCCTCCAAGGGGGTGAAAAGGTAGGTGGAAGTTTGCATAAGAAATTCGACATTCACGGGCAAAATCGCGGGAGTTGACTAGTCTACTTATATCGTACATCCCTAGAGGATTGAAAGGCACGCCTAAGTGCTCTTAAGAAGCATTTCTTTAAAATGCATCAATAAAAACGAACAATGTTCTCGTGATATTATAAATGCACTCGTCTATTGTCATTGTAATTTGAATACACTTCGATACTCGTACTTCTACATTTCATGGAGAATTATTTATGCCAGGCATGCTAGACGTCAGCGAGGAAGGGTAGTTGCGCCTTCAGTTCAACGTAACTTGTAGCGAGCTATAAATTATTGGATTCATTATTATTATTATTAGGAGCCTTTCGTGTCCCACTGCAAGGCAAAAGCCTTCCTACCCTTACTCCACTCTCCACGATTTTGGGCCACTGCCTTCCAGTTTTCTCTATATGAGTCCAGCTCGTCACGGTACCGCCTTCTGGGTATACCGCGTGGCCGTTTTCCATTTAAAGAGACCCACTTGGTGCATATTTTGGCCCAAAGGATATTTTGGATTCAATAGGGCATGTCAACAGTAATACTTGTTATGTATTTTTTGGTAATATTTAAATCAACTGCACTTGTTTCTCAGTGCTCAGTTTGTGCTCGACACGTAGTCTTTTCTTTTTCTTCAACTAATGCTATCTATGAAGACCTATAAGTGGTTTTATTGTTTCTTACACTCTATTATTATCATCCATATGTATAAATAATAAATATCTATAAATAAATATTAGACAACATCACATTGCTCAGATCCCAAAGTAAGTAGCATAAGCACTTGTGTTATGGAAATCTGAAACAACCGTGGTACCACAACACCCAGACCCGAGATAATAATATAGAAAATGTGAATTTCTATATTGACCCGACTGGGATCGAACCCGGGACCTCAGAGACGGCGACACTTTAAAAAACCTGTAAACCCGGGATTTTCCTAAAATAAGTTAATAAAATGAAATAATAATATTAACTCAGAACGTCTACTACTAATACGAAATGCGCCTTAATCTTAACTATTACTAACCCTCGACCCGTACCATACTGGAACCGATAAAGCTGGCAGCGTACAAAGGAACACGCAGCAAACATGCGATGGGATGCGCAAGCGCATTACCATAAAAATAAACGCAATTTATACTTAGGCATTATCGTAATTAGCGGCGATATTGCCTGCGCCCGCGTCGCGCGTAGCTGATTGGTAATGTGTGGCAGTGGGGAGGTCTGCAAAATTGATGCGGCAATGCTAACTTTAGCCGAAACCCTTTTTTTATTCGATGGTAGGCAGATAGGTATATGTCGCAGGGACATTATAAAATCCGTGATATTATAATTTCACTAGTGACATTATAATTAAACTGATTTATTGTCAATCGTTTGCATTACTTACAATTTAACTGGCTAGTTTCAGTGCCATTGTAATTTCACTAGACCGATACAGTGACATTGTAAGGCAGTGATATTTTAACAATAACACATAACAGTTTAAGAAAGCCGTTAGATTTTGAAAGCGATCGCTGATTAGTTTATTTTCTTTACCAACTGAACTACAAGTATTGAACACTTTTCAAAACACCGATTGGAGTAAAGTGTTTCTAGGAGCTAAAGACGTTGATGACATGACGGACAGACGAAATTTAATTATATCTGATGCAAAACAAAACTTTGTACCTATCAGTAAACAGAAAAATTCGAAATATCCGCCTTGGTTCACCCGCGACTTAATAAATCGTCTACGCGAGAAAAATAAATATCGGCTCAAATACAGGAAGTACAGAAATCCACTTGATTTAATATCCCTAAAAATACTTTCCAAGCGTTGTAAGAAATTAACCACTGAATGCTACAATAAATATACTGAGACTATTGAACAGAATATTCAGAACAACCCAAAAGCCTTTTGGTCATATTTAAAAGCAAAATGCAAAGGGTCAAGCAAATATCCATCTTCAATGTGGGACGGAATGACCACCTGCACCACTGCAGACGATGTTTGTAACCTATTCGCATCCAATTTCTGTTCAGTTTACTGTCCGGCAAGCCCTACTTATGACTTAACACTGGACGATGGTTTCCAAGGAGATTGCTACCCGATGATACAAGTGGATCGCAAAGATCTGCTGAAAAAGCTGGAAAATTTGGACATCTCCAAGGGAGCGGGATCAGACAATATACCTCCTATCTTGTACGCCAGATGTGCCCCCACCCTGGTCGATCCATTGTGTCTCATCTATAACAGGTCCTTGTCGACAGTTGTGTTCCCTGTTAAACGGAAGCTTGCTAAAGTAGTACCTGTCTATAAAAAAGAAGACCATCACGATGTAAGGAACTATAGACCAATTTCCATCCTTCCAGTGGTAGCTAAGGTTTTGGAATCATTGATCTGTCCTAGGGTGCAAAACTATTTTAAGAGGTTCTTGTCAGAGCGCCAGCACGGTTTCGTTCGAGCAAGATCAACCTGCACAAACCTTGTAGAATTCACTGAGCATGTAATCGGAGCAATGGATGCGAGCAAACAGGTAGACACAATCTACACTGATTTCAGTAAAGCTTTTGATAAAGTACCGCACACCGCTCTGCTCGCTAAAATGGCGCACTACGGTTTTAATGGCGCATTGCTGCAGTGGTTCAAATCTTACCTTTCCAACAGATATTTTTACGTCGTCGTCAATGGTAGCCAGTCATCGACATATCCTATTACATCCGGGGTACCGCAGGGTTCGCATCTGGGTCCAATACTATTTAACATCTTTATTAATGACCTGCCAGCTAACTTTAGACATTCGTTCTCTTCTCTCTTTGCAGACGACCTAAAACTTTGTCGAGTAATTGAAACTCGTAATGACACTATTCTGTTGCAAGAGGATATAGACGTTTTGAGTGACTGGTGTCGCGGGAACGGATTGGACTTGAACGTTAAAAAGTGTTCCCATATCAAATTCTCCCGCAAACTATCTGTAGTGCCTTCTGTTTACAAAATCAACAGCACACCTGTGCAGGAAGTAGATGTTGTTAGAGATCTCGGAGTGATCTTAGACAAAAAACTTACTTTTGTACCACATATAGATAGCGTAACTAAGAGGGCATACAAAATGATGGGAATCGTAATAAGGAATGGTAGGGTATTTCGAAACCTTAAAATCAAGAAAATTCTATATTATAGCTTGGTAAGGAGTATTCTGGAGTACTGCAGTACGGTCTGGCGTCCGCATTTTGCCAACCACTCACTTAAAATTGAACGAGTCCAAAAAAGGTTTGTTCGTCATCTGTCGTTCTCGGCGGGCTTGGGTAATCGAAATACCGGCTACGCAGCTAGACTAAATAAACTGAAGATGACTAAGCAAGCTAAGCGTTTCAACCTGCTGGACCTCACGTTTTTGCATAAGTTGGTCAGGAGTGGCATCGACTGTCCTTCGCTCTCTCGACAAATCAAACTCAGAGTCCCACGGCGACCCCCACGAAACCCGATTAAGCCTCTGTTTACACCGAAACGGCGAACAGCATACGGCAGGAACTCACCTTTGTACCGCATTTGCAGACTATACAACGACCACAGTGTTAGCACTGACGTCTTCGCATGTTCGCTATCCGCATTCCGAAAGCAAGTTACTCTTTTGCTCAAACTGTACGAGTAAAAAAATAGTTATCTAAGTATTAGTATTAGTAAAAATAAAAAATACCATATCTAATTAAAAGAAAAAATTAAAGTTTATATTGTAATGTGTAATGTAATTTAAGTTTTCTTTCTTCGAATTTTACTTCGCATGTTATGTTTACCTATAAGTAACTGTGCATTTAATTTACAACTAATTTAATGTTTTAAAAATAAGATTTAATGTAACAGTTGTTGGTAACCTGAATAAATAAATAAATAAATAAACACTTCCAAATGCTCACGATCACTCATTTTGAAGATATTGACTAGAATGATCAACTAAATACCTCATGAAAACACCAAAAATATGTAATGAACTGATATTTAAAAAGGCGCGCTCCAATGTTTATAAATGTGTATTGCGACTGATTAACTCAATTGACCAATCATAACACGCGGGGCTCCCACCACAAACTCAACTCATAATAAACCTAGACTTATTATAATATCACTATTGCAGCCCAGTGAAATTACAATATTACTGAAAAGAGCCCGTTAAATTATATGAACCAGTCGTCATTGACAATAATCAGTGTAATTATAATTTCAATAGTGAAATTATAATATCACGTCTTTGACAAAATCCCAGCGACATATATAAATAATAAAGAACCCGGGCGACCGAGCTTTGCACAGTAAGTGTCTAAACACACTATGCCGAAGGTACGGAACCGGAGTTTCGCGGCTGATTTTACGTTTCGAAGTATTCAGCTGATATGACACACCATAAGTGCCGAACTTACGCGGCAAAAATTCAGTCGCGCAACTTTTTGTGTGTATTCAGTGCCTCCCCGCTGCTCCCCACCCCCGGATCTTCGTCGGCGATCGAACCGAACTTCGGTCGCGTATAATGTGTGCCCGCACTCGCATGCGAGGGCCCAGGGTCTAACCATGATCCATGATTTGACAGATCAGGTAATTACAGTGAAACATCGAGGACATATCCTACTAGAGGCGAAGTAAAAACTATTTTACTCCGAAACTTTATCTGCTCTGACAACCGAAATAGAAGGTGTCAGTTCTGTCAAAACCGTATGATAAAAACCAATTGATCTGTGTGGTATGTCAACGTGAATACTTGAATTGTTACGAAAAAATTAGATTTGAGAAATAATTAACATAATGTCGTATTGTTCTATACTGTGTTGTAAGAAAAAAAGCAAAACATCGAATTTTAAAACGGATGTGATGTCATTTCATCGGTAAGTATTAGTAATTATGCAATTTTAAAAAGTTCATAAAATTTTCCTACGGCTCAAGATAAATCGGTCAAGCGTACTGACGTTTAAGTCTCATCTTGCTCCCACTAAGTGGTTAGCACATAATGTCATCTCATTCTATTCGTTAACACTCGTTACTAGTGTTGCGCTGAATTGGTTATACGACTTATCGACATTTATGTGCACAGTTTACACAATAATTATTTTAGTACTTTGGCAGCACGGAGGTATAGTGATATAATCGATAACACAAATATTTACACTCGCGCACTAGAATCAATACCTATGCAAAAATAACATTAACCTACCTATACCGAGGAAGGTTTTGTTAGAATTATTGATTTTCTTGCAAATAACAAAACGCTGACACTTGACATGACGTTTGATAGTTTTCTTGGTTTAATGGATTATGAACAATGAGATGCGTAGTGAAAGCAAAGAGTATGGATGTTTGCGTGTGTAAATATATGTGTATCGATTCTATTACTGTAAGGTGTGTGACGATAATAAAGGTGATGAATGGATGTAATGAGAAGCGAATGAGGAATTGGAGCCTTCAAATAGATAGAAAATCTTTATAGCAAACCACACCAATAAAAAAAATAAGGCAATTTACACAGAAAGATGTATAATGTAGGTGGTTTTATTGTTCCAGACAAAATACCTACCGTATTTACCTACATTCTCATTCACTGAAAAACCTGAAGTGACTAAGTGACTATGAAGTAGATAATGGTATAATTTCGTGTGCGAGTTCGCACTCAGCCTGTTTTTTTAAAAAAAAACCTTGTCCTTGTGTAAAAAAATTAACATAATGCCGTATTGTTCTATACTGTGTTGTAAGAAAAAAAGCAAAACATCGAATTTTAAAACGGATGTGATGTCACTTCATCGGTAAGTATTAGTAATTATGCAATTTTAAAAAGTTCATAAAATTTTCCTACGGCTCAAGATAAATCGGTCAAGCGTACTGACGTTTAAGTCTCATCTTGCTCCCACTAAGTGGTTAGCACATAATGTCATCTCATTCTATTCGTTAACACTCGTTACTAGTGTTGCGCTGAATTGGTTATACGACTTATCGACATTTATGTGCACAGTTTACACAATAATTATTTTAGTACTTTGGCAGCACGGAGGTATAGTGATATAATCGATAACACAAATATTTACACTCGCGCACTAGAATCAATACCTATGCAAAAATAACATTAACCTACCTATACCGAGGAAGGTTTTGTTAGAATTATTGATTTTCTTGCAAATAACAAAACGCTGACACTTGACATGACGTTTGATAGTTTTCTTGGTTTAATGGATTATGAACAATGAGATGCGTAGTGAAAGCAAAGAGTATGGATGTTTGCGTGTGTAAATATATGTGTATCGATTCTATTACTGTAAGGTGTGTGACGATAATAAAGGTGATGAATGGATGTAATGAGAAGCGAATGAGGAATTGGAGCCTTCAAATAGATAGAAAATCTTTATAGCAAACCATACCAATAAAAAAATAAGGCAATTTACACAGAAAGATGTATAATGTAGGTGGTTTTATTGTTCCAGACAAAATACCTACCGTATTTACCTACATTCTCATTCACTGAAAAACCTGAAGTGACTAAGTGACTATGAAGTAGATAATGGTATAATTTCGTGTGCGAGTTCGCACTCAGCCTGTTTTTTAAAAAAAAAACCTTGTCCAGGCTTTAAAACTTTGAAAGTGAAGCCTCTGTTCTTAGGTAAATAGGTAGATATATATTGGAAAACATGATTTTAAGAAACTTGTTTCCTGTCGTATATATAGTATGAGCCTTATTCTTAATTTATAGAAATTAGAAAACAATAAACGCATTTTAATAAAAATACTTACTGTATTTAGATTTCAATGTAATTTCTCTGTGCTTGGCTTTTAAATTCATGTTTTTATAATTTAAGCAATTTATTTGCAAGTTATTATGGAAGTTAATTTGTTTTACAAACAAAAGTTTATTTTTTATTATATACTAGCTGACCCGACAGACTTTGTCCTGTTATTTAGATTTTTTTAATCCTCTTTGACGATATCTGTCAATTTTATGTCGAACGCACTGACCTCTATAGTACAAGCACGCTGGACTAAACATTCTCTAAGAAATAACACATAATTTTGTGCCAAATCAAAGCGTCCCCACCGAGTGTACAGGAAACTAAGATAGAGTAACTACCATATATTTATGTCAAATTAGTTCCGTGGATGGTCACCACACGCTCACTATAGCCGTCAGCGCCAAAATTGCGATAATTAAATGGCTTCATTGTTAGGTTGACAGTATGCAGTCCAGCGTATTTGTATTATAGAGGTCAGTGGTCGAACGTCATAAGGTTACATTCAAAATGTTTTAACGTCTAAAGCGCTAAGGTTTGATTAGAAATAATTTTATATGGTGGTTAAGTATTCCTGAATTTAATAATTTTCCGCGCAATTTTCTTATTTTTTTCTTTCATAAGAACCTTCTTCTGACAATAACAAACAACAAAAAAAGAATTAGTGAAATCGGTCCAGCCGTTCACGCGTGATGGCGTGACCAAGGAAATAGGGATAGATTGATAACAATTTTGATGATTCATACTTTAAATGGTTATTTTAGATGACTAACTTAAATTTCTTAGGAACAAGAATCAGATATTATATTTAGGATATTGCACATTAGTGAAAAGATTAACCTAAGGTGTAATAAAATATTGTTCCCATTAAATTAAACAATAACATCGACTATCGATACTAATTTCTTATTGACCATCACTAATACGGTGTTTGACATTCAGTCGGTTCATTCGGAATCTTTCGGATTTGGCGGAATTTTTCTGGAACAAAATTATTGCCATTTCCCCTCTAGTGGGATATGTCCTCGTTGCAGTGAAACGACTACCATCTTACCTCCGTGCCACTTTTAAAGGGAACCTGACCAATATATCCCTAACCAATGACCAACCTTAGACCTTATGGTCAGGGCGTCTGGCCTATTTACAGCACTGCAAAATATATGCCATATCCACGCGCAATCGACTCCTGCGCACCTCGCGAGCGGCAGGCCCGCGCGGCCGATTCGTCACGTCGCCCGCGCAATGCCTCGCATTATGACGATGGACTGTATAATGTAGTGAGTGATAAAGATTAGAAAATACAAGCAACAAGCCAGGGTAGCTGAACCTTGATGACCGAGGAGTGAATTTCGCTGTATACGAGTAGTTTAGGTGTAGAAATTGCTGGGAATAACTTATTTAGAATATGCTAGATTTTTTATAATGACAGCCTATTATATACTTTCTGCATTTCCAAGCAGATTGCTAGGTTGGCTGATTGATAATGCCTTAACTGATATTAATACTTACGATTAAACGTAAAAAGTATCAGAGTTTGAGAACTACAAGGGTCCCCAAGGGGGACCCTTGGGAACCCTTGTGGTTCTAGCCAAGGGTCAATAATTTATTCTTTTACATCTGTACAAGTGATGCCCTGAAATTAAACTAGCCCCTTTTGGAAGAAATACATGTTAATATAATAATCATAGGCATTGGCAGCTATTAATCAAGGATAAGGATAATAATCTTGACCAAAACTATTTTTTTTCCATTTCTTAAACAAATTTTTTTTAAACTTTAGCTCTGGAATCCCACCATCAAATTACAGATCTAAATACTCGTTTACCAGAACGATCTCGGGAGATCTTTATCTAAAAGCGATTTCCACAATCTGTCAGCACTGATCAGCTGATTTACTTCTTAAAGGTGTGTCGACAATGATAGATATTCCACTTTATATACAAGCTATTTTTATACAGACTGCCGCGTTGGTCTAGTGGTCAGCACGCTGGGTACTATCCACGAGGTCCCGGGTTCGAATCCCGGGTCGGGCTGAAAGTGTTGGGTTTTTCTGTCTTGAAAAACCTCAGATACAGCTACGGAGTCAGGAAGTTGGTATTGTTCACCCGTGCCTCGGAAAGCACGTTAAGCCGTTGGTCCTGCGCCTGATCTCTCCACGGTCATATCGGACTGTGCCGTCTCACCGAATTATGAAAGTTAAGAAACAGAGAGTGCACCTGTGTATTGCGCACACACTTGTGCGCTACAATATCTCCCGCGCAGTCTGTTGTCTTTGTTAAGATTGGCCACTGTAGTCGAAATTGGGCTAGGAGGACATTAATTAATTATATACATACAGGGTGTCCGAAAAATAGTGTCAGGTGGATTCCCAGACGCGGAGTGGTAATACAGATCCTGATATTTTTCGTGTTTCATATTTATTTGCATCACCTGATGCGGGATTTATCCAAGTTCAATATCTAATCTTTAGATTGCAAAGTGAAAGCATATATACACTAATATTATAAAGAGGAAAGATTTTATTGTTTATTTGGTTGTTTGTATTGAATAGGCTCCGAAACTACTGGACCGATTCAAATGAAATTTGGTACAGAGATTGTTTGAGACGCGTCGCGATATAAAATAATCAGGGTTCTGAAATGGGGGATGAAAGTTTTTTTGGAAAATTCGGCTTTTGGCGCGGGCGAACTCGCGGGAAACTGCTATTTAGAATATTGGCATTTGTGTAGGGTCTTATCTCACCAGTCAATTGGATATGCAACGAAGCGGGCACGTGAGATCCATACAGCCACCATGGTGTCCTAGCGACCTTAAAGGTCCTATACCTTTAAAGTCACATTACACTCAGGCACAGAAAACGTGCTGTACACTTATAGTGTATCATCATATCAGCCTATTGCAGTCCACTGCTGGATATGGACCTCTCCAAGACTGCGCCGACTTTCACGGTCCTCCGCTTCTCGCATCTAGCAGGGCGGCGTCTAACACTACGTTTCCCGAGATGTGGTCTCCATTCGAGATCCTTCCTACTTCAACGCACGTCGGTTCAGCGACAGATACTTATAATGTATGCTAACCTTTAAAACATTTGCGCTTGGCAACAGGTCGGGCGACCCTCGCCACAGGACGCAGGTTCGATTCGCGTGTCGGACAGCAAATAAATAAAACAATTAGCCGCGTTATGCTTGGCCAACACGACACCGGTGTTGGATTGCCGCTACATTAACACGGCCCTGACATGAAAAGATGGGATTTTTAATTAACGGCAGGAATTTGAGACAACGCTTAAAAGTTTTTTAATCGTCAGTTCAAGACGGGTTGAACAATCTAGGCGGTGGAAGCGGGACGGGCGATATTTTTTATGGTTTTGTTCATCGATATATTTGTTTGAGCCTTGTAAATTTAAAGTTTAAATAAGAAACCAAAAATTCGCACACAGGTAGGATTTGAACCCACGTCCTTTGGCTAACCGGGCCAACGCTCTTACCAACTGAGCTACTGTGCAGTCTATCCAGCCGTGTGAAATTCTTGGTCTCTTTTGAATACGTCATTGCGTGGCGTCAGCGAAATCTACCTGAGCTGTATTACAACAGCAGTGGGCCAAGTAGTTATTCTTTACAGAATAAATTCAACTTGAATGATGACTTGGCTCACTGCTGTTAGAATAAAGCTCGGGTAGATGTCGCTATATCAAGGCTGTATGGATAAGTATTTATCTTTTTTTTGTGGTATTGGTCTACATCATTATAAACAAAAAAAGCTTTTGCAGGCATTAAAAAACAGAAACAATTGAAATTGGAACTAAAAAATACTAAAAATAACTTTTAATGCATCCAGACTCTTTATTGTCGCGGTGAATAGCTCGAAACATACGTAAATTGGCTCAGTGTATCAAAAAAAAAGATCGCTGGTACAGTCGACTGCAATACACACATCAAGAACTTCCGCGGCTTTTCTTTAACTGATAGATAAGTTTTAGTGTTTAATTTTTAATCAGCCGGTTTAGCATTATTTTGTATTTGAATTAACCGTCAATTGACTTCGATCGGCTATTTAAAAATTGGTGAACTCGGGTCTTAGTGGGAAATTACTTTAAAAAGTAAGGTGGACTGGACGGAATATCGCCGCAGCACCTTAAGGACCTCACTTCCTTTCAGGCAGGCGATGCTGGTCGGCAGCTGCTTATTTCTATTACGAAATTAGGCAACGTTATGCTTTTTGGAAAAGTCAATTCAGAAATAGCATCTATTCTTTACGGCGCCAATCTTATTGCCTTATCAAAAAAAGATGGCGGTATTAGACCAATTGCCGTTGGTTCCACTTTTCGGCGTATTACCTCAAAATTATGCGTAATATTTTTAACTTACAAATTTCGAGAGCATTTTGAACCGCACCAATGGGGATTTTGTACCAAAGGAGGTTGCGAGGCAGCTGTTCATGCGCTTCGCACTCTACTTTCACAAAATCGGACTGAGGTGTTGCTTAAATTAGATGTCAAAAATGCTTTTAACTCCGTCTCCAGGGAATCCTTGTTAAACGAAGTCAAAATTAACTCTCCCGAAATATTCAATTACGTCAATTAATGTTACTACAACCCTTCCAAATTATTGTGCAAATGTGATGAAATTGATTCAGCAATAGGTCAACAAGGTGACCCTCTTGGACCAGCTATTTTCAGTTTGGCTATTAACCTCTTTATTCTCAAAATTTAATGTATGGTATTTGGACGACGGAACCCTAGGAGGTGACGCTGACACTGTTTTTATAGACTTTCAAGATTAATTCAAAAATTTAATACAATAGCCTTTCTTTAAATTTTGACAAATGTGTTTCAGAACATTTACCTCTTTCAAGGAGATCTGAAAAAAAATCTAAATTTAATAGTTTAGCAATATTTGGATTCTGACAGACTCAACCCTCCACCTTCTAGGCTCTCCCATCTTTGATAATGCAACACCCCCTCATTTTAAAAAAAATGTAACAAAATTCAACAAAAATCAAGCTACCGCTTTTTGGAAATCAACGCTCATTCGGCTCTCTTTATTCTAAAATCCTGTCTGTTAGTTCCTAAATTTATTAATATTATTCGTTGCTGTCCTATCTGGAAATTTCAAAATTTGACCAATAATTTAGACAATCTAGATAAAACACATTTGGAAAAGATTCTGAACATTAGTCTTTCGGAACGGATCATCCCTTCCTATCCGCTATGGCGGGATTGGGACGCGCAAAATTTCCAGTGTCGCATTACCTGCCTTTTTATCCTCATATTACAGCACGTCCGCTCTCGTTGCAAGTATCCTGCAGCCTTCTATTGCAATCTTCGAAATAGCATATCCAACAAAATTCCCTTCAAATCTAAAAATTCAAAAGAGTTGGAGTCGAAACACTGGGTCCGTGGGGTCCCAACGCTATCTCTTTTTTTAAAGAGATTTCCAAGAGGCTGATTGGCATCACTGGTGACCCAAGGCACCTACCTTGCACAGCGTATAAACATCGCTATCCAGCGGGGTAATGCTGCCAGCATCCTGGGAACCTTACTACAAGGACCCTTTTCATAATTTTAATCTTAATTTTGTACATAATCATGTTTTATAATATCTGTAAGCTCAACGATTGGAAAATATATAAATTCATATTTTTTATTATAAAAATAAGGTACTTGATTAAGAAGAGTATGTGTGTTTGTATCTTACATACTTCAGAATCCGATCAGCAGAAAATAAAGTCGCAGTCATAATATATCTAAATAAACTTTTTTTTTAAATTAAAAAGGTATTAAACGAAAGTAATTTACAATATATTACAAGAATTAAATACTTATAAAACACAAAAATGTATATTAATACAAAAAAAAAAACAAAAAAAAATATTCGCTTCATTTCTTATTTCCACGTTAAGAGAGGTCTTTATTTCTTCATTGGGAGAAATTGGGTACTACGAAAGTTTTTATGCCTGACTGTACCTACGTCGAGGTGTGTAGTAATTGGATAACTTGACTCTGAATTTCTTGACTACTGAACGCATTCGATTTGTTTTCTTTGCGAATACAACATGAATTTTGTGTAATAAACTACTTTTACTGTATTAAAGTCTTACCAAAAATCATGACCACTAAAATGACGCAAAACAAACATTTTTAGATTTTTTACTGCAACTGTCATTTAAAAAAAAACCTACTGCAACTGTCAATAAATAACAGTTGCAGTAGGAAATTTAAAATTTTAAAATGTTTGTTTTATTAAACTAAAAAAAATATGGGTAAAAAAATCTTAAGTACCTAGTTTAATAAAACGTCAAACTGCTTAGTTTCATTGAACAGCATTTACGATTTTTATTTCATTGTCCATAAAACGTTCCATTATGAATGAATGGCGAATTTATGCTAATTCACAATTATATTTCGATCTGCACTGTCATGTACTGGAATGACAAATCGTGGGCAAAACGCGGGAAATACAAATAAATACATGAATAAGGGCAGATTGTGCCCGGCGGGCGGTGCAGTGCTATATTTCTTATATTTGCGGTACAAAAGAAAGTAATTTATTATTTTTATTGGTAAGATTTTATAAAATAATATTATTCTTTTATATCACTGTTTTACAGTATTTTAGTTTCAGTGATAAATAGGTATCAAATGTTCAGCCTATATTTTCGGAACTTCTCTACTCTTAGCCTATTAAAGTTCGCACGCGCGAATATGTGCAAGAAAGGTAATAAGTATCCCTCTAGAAATGTAAGATTCCTAGCTCTATATTAGAATTACGGAAGGTCCTGCCCCAAAAAAACATACTAAAATAGTTTATTTCAGTGCTTTACTCGCGTGATTTATATTATTTTTACCAAATTATAGCTTTCTAGTACGGGTATCTTCGCTATACTTATCACGGACAGACAGACTGAACGGTTACGTGTTGGCTACGAAACCCAAAATATATTTATCCGGAAGCCGAAGTGTTGTACGAATCAGCTGCTAAATTAAATAACAAAAAGTTTTTAAGTTTGGTTTCTTATTTAAACTTATTATATATATTTTATTATTAACAACTGAATATATTTTATTTATTAACAACGCTAGCCACCATAGCCCACCAAAGCCAGCCAACACCAAGCCACCGCTTCCCACCTTTTCCCACTGCTAATGTGCCTGTAATGGAGGGGGAAAGCCTTTATAAGCGACGGACAGCTCAGTCTAGCAGACTTTTACACAGCAACCACTGAATAAGCTAAAACTATGCCAATTTGAGTAACCATAATCATAATTATTTGAAAGTGTGTGATTCAGCAATTAAATCTGTGTGTTTAAGTTATTGTGCGTTTTTTATTTATGCCACTCGTTTACATGTAATAACAAACTTTTGGATGTATAACTTCGATTCGAACTCACGCACTTTCCGATTCACTCTTACCTACCCCATTGAAGTTAGCAAAATAATAACAGCAAACATTATTTCCTCAAGTTATATAGCATCGGAATAACGTACTTCCTATTTTATTCGAAAATATATCTGACTTGTTAGCAACAAACAGAAAACAAATAAAGTTTAGCTCCTACGCGATCGATCACTGCTGTCATGTTTTCTGAACAATTCTTTTGTTTGTGTTGTGAACGAATTGCTACTGAATAAAGGTAAGGTAAGCTGAACATTATCTTTATAAAATGTCTGGTATAAATAGTAAGCAATTAATATAAACTTTAGTTCTTGCATAATTTTTGTCCAAATATAATCCAAAATGCCACAAAAAATAATAATAAAGGCCCTTTCTTAGCTACGAGTTAGTTAACTTGGATGTAACTTAGAAAACCATGAAAAATCTGACAGTATTACTACCTAATTATCTAAGGATTCCTTTGCTAAAAAAATGATTTCTTGATAAACCTATGTCTTCTTCTTGTCGTGTCGATACTGGCGTTATATTTTTGAGGACCAATACTCGGCAAAAATATAATAAACCAATGTATTAGCACATCATTTAATTGACTTGAAATAATACAGAATAAGATATGAGTTCACCAATGTTTAAACAGGCATAGACACAAACATAGATTGACGATTTATTCGGCACAGTTTCCATGCATACATAATATTTCAAATAATTAGTATGGTATAATTAGTAAAACTAGTTTAAAAATTAAAACATGTGTTGGTGAACTTTACTTTTACAATCACGTTAATAAAAGAAAAAAATGAATGAGACCTACAAGTCCAAGGTCCCGGGAGGAAGACGCAGCGTAAATCAATTTTCATCGGGAACCCTGAGTTTTAGGGTCAAAATCATTAACACATGTTTAAACGTTTCGAAACAACCTTTAAAACATAAACCGATCATTTAGGTTAACCGGCTGATTAAAAATTGGTAAACCCGGCTCTTAGTATACATTTGAATGCCTAAAAGGCAATGTTTTTCACCTCAACAATCCAAGAAATATACTCAACCACCATTACCGATGCAAATGTAGTGCCACCAATACAACCCCACTGCCCCAAACCTCTTGTTAAAATAATAACTTATTTACGTCATTACGTGACCAAGTTGCAAGTTGATACTTGCTTCGAATCGTTAACAAATTACTACATTTTTGATCGGATAACTTTAAACGTATAACATGGATTCAGACCATTCGATCATTCCTGGCTGAGGCGCTGCTTTTAAAAAAATATAAAAGGGTTTAAGTAATTGCGGGAAGAAAAGCAGTTGTGAAAAAAATGATTTGTTTCGATTGGTGAAAACAGGTTAATAATTATTTACCCGAATTTAATTAAACTTCGTCTACCTAGTTTTAATGACGATCCTCATTCTTCATCAATTACTTAGCAGTTGCACTAAATGTTTTATTGTAAAAGTTTCAGGATGTTATCAAACGTTCTTATATTACCAATGACAAATAAAAGCGGTCTTAGAAATCTGTAGTCTTAGACTTGTCTATTCAAAAAAAAAATACTCTTTTTTTTTTAATTCCTTTGCAATTACTTACCAAGATTTAAACAGATGCAGATACATTCTTTAGAATGTGTGCGAGCGAGACAGTCGTTGCGAATTTGCTTGGGATGTCTGAGGATTTTGATTTTGTTTTATTTGAGGATATCTGCAAGACAATTGAGTTAAATCACACAATTGTCTTGCAGATAAGATGTAAAAAAGTCAAAGCCTTCAATCCATCTATTCTATGCTCTACCCTCAAAGTCCCAATACCTGATAGGGGCTCACCAGAAATGTACCATAACACACGTGAATCCGTAACACACTATAACACACTGGAAATATGTAACACACTGGAAATAATATAAAGACTAGTTTACAATATAAAATGCAAACGTTATACCTACTACCGGTTTATTTCAATACTGTTTTACCAATATAAATTCGGTTACCAAATGATTCTCTTATTCTATTCTGTTACCTTATTCTCAGCGAGGTTTTTTACAAAAGTACTAGTACTAGAAAGTAAATTAATTCAATAGGTCATAAATAATTATACCATGATTGTAGTATCAATATAAACGTGTCTTTACATCTTTCACGTGTGTTACGTCACACAACTTTGTAACACACGCAACACACGTGAACGAACACACGTGAGGAACTAAGTCTAAAACTTGTATAGTATTTTCAAATGTAATGCAAATCTGCGAAAAGTAATTTCTGTTTTACGGTATTTAGGTCTACTTTAATGGACCATATTTTAAAAACAACAATTTAGTAACTTACCTTGAAAAATCGCTTGCGGAACTTATAGAAAACCAAATTACCAAGCAGAAGCACACACAAAGTTTCGCGTTTATCAACAAACCAAAAAGGGCTGTCACGACAATGACATCTTTTATTTTTAAATGATAGGTTGCCATCACAAAAAAATCATATCATGTGTTGCTACTACTTCAAATGAAAGAACTACATGAATTTTTCTTCTCCGTAACACACGTGAAACCAAACGAAACCGATTTTTTAAACCACTGTAATTAATTAATTATAATTTAATTAATTCTGTTTTCGATTTAAATAATAAGTTTATTTCTTAATCTTTAAAACAATACTAAAAAGATTGCAATAAATACTCGAATACATAATAAAAAACATTAAAATGTCTCAAAAAATGGGGAGGAAACAGTTCACATTTGTATGAAACTAAAATACGGGAAACTTATAAAACCGCTTTTTTTATTTATAGTCGAAATTTTAAACATTTTACAAAATTATTTCAAAAATGTAATATTAGACAAACGAAAAAATTAATCTTTCGTTATAATACAAATCCTCATAGAACTATTTTTCTTTATCTAAAACTTGGACCACACAAAGTATAACAAAGGTACATTTCTGGTGAGCCACAGCCACCTATACAGGATGCTGATTTCAATCCGAGCGGTGTTTTTAGAAGTGATTATGTACCTTATACTGATCACAAATCACTAAAAAAACAGACTTTGAAAAAAAATAATTTAATTATTAAATTATCACGATTTTCATAATAGTTCCCATTCGATTCCGGAATCGGACCCCAACACTCGCCGAACGAATGTTTTGACGCGCTCACTACAATACACACTAAGGATTAGCGCGCGCGCCGGGCGCCCGGGGCGGCGCCTGTGATCGGGAGCCGCCACTATTGGCGTCTTTGTCACACTTACTCCGTCCCAACTCAGTTGTAACGAAAACATCGCGAATTCAACTCGTCCGTGTGTTTTTTTCAAAATGACGCAAAACTATTCTAACGTTGAGTTAGTTGATGAGCAATGAGCACTGGTGGACCCACCGTGATCACAACCCACACGTCACCAAGAGAGACTCATTTCAACATCGCTTTAGTCTCAATGTGTGGGCTGGGATAGTAGGGAATCACCTTTTGGGACCTTACTTCATCGAAGGCCGCTTCACCAGTGTTACATTCCCGGGACTGCTGGAAAACGTCGTTGAAGAGATGTAAGAAGACATACCATTGTCTCTCCATCATAAGTTCATAACCTTTTCTACCAACACGAAGAAGCACCGCCTCATTACGGTTTTCAAGTGCGTGACTACCTGAATCGTATATTCGGAAGTCAGTGGATCGGGCGTGGTGGACCTGTGCCTTGGCCACCACGGTCCCCAGACTTAACGCCTTTAGTCTTTTATTTGTGGGGTGATGTAAAAAGATTAGTGTATACGGAAGAATCAACAAGTGTTGATGACCTAAGACAAAGAATAGTGAGTGCGTACCAAACAGTCAAACATAATCAATTAGTGTTGAATAGTTTAAAAAAGAATAGCAGACGCCGTGCAAGTCTGTGTATTGCTCAGTCTGGCGGCCACTTTGAACATTTATTAAGGTTAGTGCAAATAAAAGTGTACATAAAACTAGGTAGGCGTTAAGATAAATCGATGTAAATAAGTTGATTCCACATTTTTAACTACACCAAAAATACTTAAGGTTCACGACATTTAATAATGTACTTTTAGGTATTTAATTTTGAAAAGATTAAGGCCTAGCAAAAATTAACATACCTATCGAAAGCTCAGGGTTCGGTTCCCGGTTTATTGTCCGAATTCACTAAAGCGATGTTACAAGATGACTTTTGTCTCATTCATTAATACAACTAAAACTAGGTATTCAATTTAAAAAAGTTAGCTTAGCCTAGTACAAAAAGTTCCGGGTTCGATTCCCGGTTGATCACTCGAATCGTGTTCAATAAGTTACAGACTTCACTTTGCATCAATAAACAATAAAAACCAATTAATTTTAAAAAGGTTAGGTTAGCAATGTAAAGAGGTAGTGAAAGTTCGGGGTTCGATTCCCGATTGATCTCCCGTATCCAGTAATAATCGTGCTCAATAAGATACAGACGACTTTCACGTCATTATCATATTCAGTTCTAAAAGGGTTTGGGTTAGTGTTGATTAAGATATTGAAAGCTCAGGGACCAATTTCTAATTGATTGCTTAAACTCAGTGTATTGAATTCATAGGTGTCATACGGTAAAATAAATTTTAGGTATGTTTGTCGGTCCTAAGCCCGTTAAAAGTAGGAAGGGAAATTTGGTATCAACTAATCGAAGTACGTGAGATCAGTTGTTTTACAAATAGCTATTTACACATTTAGGAACAACGCAATCGTCAGCTAAAAGTCAGCAAGGAGATACTAGCTGAGTAGGTAAGTACCTATCGCTCGTCGCGCCTGCTACTCGTACAGTGCAAACGTATCGCAGTATCTTACATCACAGTACAGTAAGGGTTTTACAAAAAAAATTCGTTTATAATTTCATTTTATTTTTCTCGTATTAATTGGTTATTAATGCGTGTTTTGTAAGTGATCATAAGTCGTTTTACTAAATATCGCTCGGATTGAAATAAGCACCCTGTATAACCACCTATTATTATATGCTTTCCCCTCAAGGCCCCAATACTTATATGAATTTAAAAAAAAAAACATGCATCATCTCCTCTCTCTCTCTCTCTCTCTTCCTGGTTATATATCCCACATGGTGGTGGGGTCAGCCTTCTTTATTTTTCTCTTCATCATCTCCATTGCCAATAAAAGAAATATGGTCAAAAAACTAAAACGGTATAAACACTTCTGCTCGCGACGATCCCCTCGCGTGCCAAGCGCATATAAGGCCTTCCACACGCGAGTCCCGTGTTTTACAGGCAGCTATAAAAAACGACGAAGGCAACCCAATTGATATTTTGTACGTTACTACTGTTTTATGCGACGCCTTAAAAATATCGCGCCTTGGATTAATTTTACACCGACATTGTATAGCAGCGTGTGACGTTAGTTTTCGATTGAGCTTTTAACTTATCGTTTTAAAAAGTAGCATTGTTTAAAAAGGTTTTTATGTGTGTATTAACTTAGATCTGATCTGAAGATCTGGCGGGTTATAGAATTGTATGAAAGAGAAAAACATACTGCGCCGACCCCAAATATGAATATGGAAGGGATAAATAATCATTATCATCATATCAGCCTATTGCAGTCCACTGCCAGACATAAGCCTCTCCAAGACTGCGCTAACTTACACGGTTCTCGCATCCACCGGCCACCTTCCTCAGGTCGGGCGTCTAACGCTACTTTTTCCGATACGTGGTCTCCATTTGAGAACCTTCCTACTCCAATGCCCGTCAGTTCTGCGACAGACATGACCAGCCTACTGCCACTTCGCCTTACTGCACCTCTGAACGATATGTATGACTTTCGTCATTTGGCGGATAAATAATACAACAGGACAAATAAATGATGATGATGTAATTAATTAACTTAGATCTGATGTCTACATATTCCCGTATTTTATTTCGATATCATTGCAGGCTCCTGACGTTAAATTTTATTTTACTTTATTATATTTTCTATTATGTTGGTATCAATCAAATAAATTAACCAAGAATGAGAGAAAGATACCATTTGTGACATGGCCTTTAATTCGATTGTGCTTTTTTTAGGAACACAAAACAGAATAACATCACAGAATACACAATATTTAAGATTACATACATCTTAGGCTAGATCTATCTCAAAATGTGTGTTTGTTATGAAGACCACATGAAAATTGTTAATAGCTTTTTTTTTGAGGCTAGGAGGCGAGTATGCTGGCTGCGTTACCGCGTTGGATAGCTATACTTATCCTTTGAGCGAGGAACGAGCCGGCTTTACTATTTGCCAAAACAGAATTTTATTTAGGACCAATTTTTCCAAAAAGTAATTTAGCGGATGGCCCCCACGGTCCAAAAGTTTCAACGCCAAACGGGGCAAACACATAATCACTTGCAAGTGATGCATACTTGCGTCGTTTGGCGTTTTCAGCTAACTCCGCCGCCGCTCCAGCTTTAAGCGCTGACTCCCTGAGATGAGATTTGGCCAAAGTATCGACGCAAGTTGCGTCCCACACTAAGGCCCGACCCCGCTCCCAGGGAATGAGCGTGAGGCCATCGGGTCTCTTGCCATCATCACGGACCAAACCACGTGGTTCCAACGTGGAAGGAACATTGATGCTGGCAAGAGCTTTCCTGATGGCGTAATTAAGAGTAGCGTGACGCGCTAGACGCCCAGCACTTTGCTGGCAACAAAGACAGTGGAGACCATATTTGTCGACCTCCTTGCCACAGGGACACGTAAAAACTTCACAAATAGGGGTACCAAGACGCAGACCCACACACACCCGGAATGACTCACTGTCAAAAAGGGTGCCCAGATTTTTTGTCATTTTTTTTTGATAGCTTTTTAACATATAAAAACCAGCCTAATTACCGCCTACCTACCTACCTATTGCTTTCAATTTGTAATAGATGCAGCTTTCAGAAAAGCAACAATAGCTTTCAAACTAACGTCAGGTGTACATACATACCTAAACAAGAATAGTATCTATGAAAGTAATTAAAAAATTGTGTTCATATTTTATTATTAAGTACTTGGAATTGCAATCGCGATTCGCATTAGCTTTAAAGTTAGGCGGTTTGGCAACCACTTTTGAACCATGTAGGTCCTCCTAGCCGAATTTCGACCACGGCGGCCTATCTCAACAGAGATTAGCCAACTGCGCGGGACATATTATAGTGCACAAGTGTGTGCGCAATACACAGGTGCACTCTCTGTTCCTTCACTATCATAATTCGGTGAGACGGCAGTCCGACATTGGATATTAACTATTATTGGGTAGTAACTAGTAGTAAATTGGGTAACTATGTAGGTACCTAAAGAAATTCTGACCCCAGAAAAACAAACATTAATGGGGTGGTGAAGGATCTACCTCGTGGTCCACCCTAGGCAACGACATCACAAACTCCAGTTGGTGATGGCGGCTGAATGTAAAGCGCCGGCCAGCCCGGCGCCAAGTAGCTTGCAGACTTCCGTCGGCGATTGGGTGTGCCAGTACCTTCTGGGTAAGCTCGCTCCACCGTCGACTCTGTCTACACCACGTCTGGCTTAGTCTAGAGTCAAGAGCAAACTCATTTCAAATAATAAAAATAAAACGAAAAGTTTATGACATTTCGTATTGTTATGACATGTACTTTTTAGTAGGCACTGCATTGGTTTTTGGCACAACAACATAACGCAATTCTCCCCTCTGTGGAAACTGCAAGTTATATTCCGGTATCCAGTACTGTGGCGTCTCTTCGCAAATCACTCTTGTAAACACACGTAGTTCATTAGTGCTGACATTTAATAATTGACAATGAGAAATCCATCGCACGAGCCATAAACTCATCTGTCCCATTGTGCAGTGCGGGACATAAAGACTAGCAAAAAATCAATTTACGTGTAGTGATGTAAACATATCGCTAGCTTGGATATCGATGCTCGGTTGACACCGTCATAAGAATAAGGATAAACTTACCCTCTTGAGGATATTTTTTTTATTCAAACTTTTGCAAACCAAAACAGAAAGTACAATTGACAGACTTAATGACGCATGAGAATTTTACAGGATGGTTTACAAACAAAGACTTTTGACTTCCTCATAATCGTTTAGGTACACACGGCCGCAAACCAGACTATACCTGTTGAGCTTGAGACCGCCTCTATTCCATACGCATTAAAGACTATTTTCAAATGTTTATCTTGACATGCTGCTGAGTATTCATCATGAGTTTATGACAGTCTGATCGTTAAGTGTAACACACAAAACATGCAATAAAATACACACGACTCTTTCAGTAATTTTAGTGACGTGGTTCTACTTAATACTTCACACACTAGCCAACTAACCACATGTACAGGTTTCTTCGAACATTACAACATGATCATCGCTAAAACTAGCCTCTTCTTAAATAAAAATAACAGTCTATCTATCGATAGATACTTATCGATATTTGCCTATCGAGTAACAACATTACGCGACTGTTTACGGGATCCCGTGGATGTAGAGCCGCGGCTTAATTGATGTATGGAGTCGCGTATTAATTGCGGCGATAAAACAATTGCGGCGTCTTAAACGCTCGTTAAGCGACGTTAACTGAGAGCGGTGCGACCGAGCCCGGAGTTACGGGCATTGGTGGAATCGCACTTATTTTTCAACTGGCAACTTAAGTGTTACCGGTTGGATGCCGTCGTGGGTCATTAGATTCGATTGTCCTTTATATAGCAGAAATAGTTTTATACATTTTCTATGGGTCTCTTAATACCACTTAATTTAGCTATATCTTTGCAGATCGTTGACGTTTTACCAAACTTAGGTAACGCGAGAGTAAGATATAAATTAAATTTTTGACATCTTTATCATTTAATTCTGTAACTGGACTTTGTTATTGGTTTATAAAATGGATGCAATATGAATTTAATTATACTCTTATAACCGCAGGCATTTAATAAATCAAATATAAAAAAAATACACAGAAACAATGATAGTGCATTCAAAAGAGGTAGATGAGTCATTAGCGCGCGGTAATTGAGACAGACAATAACAATCATGAAAATAACACAACTAATCACATCAATTATTTACATAATCGATTACACTAGTAAGTAGGTACGAGTACACGATGATATTTCTATGCACTGACCGTGTAAGTATTTTTTTTAAAAGAGGTAGACCTGTCATCTACTGCACAGCGATTCAAATCTGATGCGCCGAGCACACGTTGTTTTACATGTCAAATGTCATATTTGAATGCAAAATTGAGCAAATTGCTCAATTTGAATCCAATAGGCATGCAATTAATTTCCACGCGCTAATGACACATCTACCTTTTTTTAAATGCACTATCATTGTTACTTTTTTACCATGATTTTGAAATCTACAATTTTTATAGGTATTTAATGTGCTTTCTTTCTTAAGATAGGTACAAAAAAAACGTTATGTATGAATGCAATATGTGACCTTTCCGAAGGTTCAGCTCCACCGAAATCGTTTTCACCGCCTTCCCATGGCCTTGGACCCTGAAGATATTTATGGCGTCGGCTGTCACTGTCCCTTTCACTCATGTAGAAAACCGATGGGACCGAAGATTTACCGCTAATAGCACTTTTTGCGGGTCTCCTCCTGATATTTATTGGAAAACTTTCAATGTAATGAGAAATATTAGGTATTTAGATGGAAATTTCTAAAGAAGGAATGTCGTTTCCAGTTAGTATTTTTATCTGTGTCAATTCCTACAATGAATGAATAAGGGATCAATATTCATTCCTTAAGATTTTGTTTGTAATACAAGGAACCTTTAGCAATGCTATATTATAGTCTGTCTGCCATTCCGCACTTTAGCTCAAATCACTTCAGTTTCGGTTTTTTACTCTTTAACTGAACTATTATATTTTTTATAATTTTATGCAATTATTTTGCAAGTATTTACGAAATTAAGTCAAATTTCCCTCACAAAAATTAATAGACTGTGTCATCCGGTGGGACTCGAACCCACGTCCTTTCGCTATCCGGGCGAGTGCTCTTACCAACTAAGCTACGGAGGACGTTAGTCAGTCGCCGAATTTTAACGAAACGCCTAACGCCGGCTCACTGGCGTAGCAAGCCCTTGCAAAAATTCGTCGACTGACTAACGTAGCTTAGTTGGTAAGAGCACTCGCCCGGATAGCGAAGGGACGTGGGTTCGAGTCCCACCGGATGACACAGTCGATTAGTTTTTGTAAGTGAAATTTGATTTAATTTTTTATTTAACTAAACTAATAACAAACTGTAAATGCATTTATTAATTGGTTTAAGTAACTACGGGTCATCAGGTCATACATAAAACTGGCTCGTACCTAAATAAGCTAAGAAGAAGTTAAATGTGATGAATGTCCTGACATACTCGTAGTAGGTATTTAAAAGCCTCGGTGCACACGTTAAGCCGATGGTCCTGCGATAGGGTTGCCAGATGTCCGGTATATAAGCGTACAGTCCGGTATCATACCGGACAGAACAATGTCCGGTATCTTGAGGAAAGTTGGTACTACTGGTCACAAGCGCCTATAAGAGTGGGCATATGAAATTATTATATTTTGTTACTAATTTAGTTGATTTATGTGATGTAGAGTATTTTTTGCGACCAATCTTACACTCCAGTTTGGTGTTGTCCGGTAATTTTTCGCGGCAATAAAATATAATTTTAATAGTAATATGCCAATATTATGTAATGTCTTTTGGCAACCCTACCTGCGACTGATGGTCCCTCTCTGGCGGCCAGGTCGGATATTCCTCTCACCGAACTATGAGAGAGAAGGAACAGAGTGTGCACTTGTGTATTGCGAATATACCTACCTATATAAGCAGTACCCATAATATTTCCCACACAGTAGGCTAATCTCGATTGAGATTTTTGTTAATGCTTCGACTATAATTTCGATCCGTAGTTATTCATTTAAAAATCATCTGTTGTAAAACGCACTTTATTAGCACATAAGCAATCTTTTCAACATTTATAATGCGCACAGCTAAGTTGTGGAACTCACTACCCGCTTCAGTGTTTCCAAAGGATTACAACCCAAAGACCTTCAAGCTCAAAGTGAACATGCTTCTTCTGGGTGAGCTCGCTCGCTCCATCATCGACTCTGTCTGCGCCACGTCTGGCTTAGTCTAGAGTCAAGAGCAAACCCATTTCGAAAAAAAATACAAGGTGGTACAGACCAGAAATAGAATTAAAACGATAAATGCTACATTTGTACCGCCAAACATTGGCACAACTAAGTGATTTCTCCAATAAATATCGTTCCCTGCAGAGTAAATGGCAGTAGGTACTGAGTTAAAAGTTTTCAGTTGTTATAACAGGGGGGCTACTATAATGTCCTCCTAGCCGAATTTCGACTACGGCGGCCTATCTCATCAGAGATTAGCCAACTGCGCGGGACATTTTATAGTGCACAAGTGTGTGCGCAATACACAGGTGCACTCTCTGTTCCTTCACCCTCATAATTCGGTGAGACGGCAGTCCGACATGATCGTAGAGAGATCAGGCGCAGGACCAACGGCTTAACGTGCTTGCCGAGGCACGGGGGTGTTAACACCACCAACTTCCTGACTCCGGAGCTGTGTCTGAGTAATTTCAAGACAGAAAAACTCAAACACTCTCGGCCCGACCCGGGATTCGAACCCGGGACCACGTGGACAGTACCCAGCGTGCTAATCACTAGACCAACGAAGCAGTCAGGGGCTACTATAATGCTCAATCTACCGTTTTGTACAGTCAAGAACAATAAAATGGACACAGATGAGCTTTTATGTCATTGTAATAAGGTCTTAATTTGAAAGCGCCTGTACAATACTTATACATATTAATGCTTGCTGTACGCTGATAAAACACTGATTAGGTGATTGGCATATTACTTATTAAAATTCTGTTTTATCAGAATTTTGTGTCTTTTGATGCATGATCGGTAGTTTATTTTATTTTCAACAGGCATATAGGAAAAATAAAATACCTAAGTTTTTTAAATTTTGCACAACTAGTAAGACGCGTGCTAACCAATTTTTAAACTGCCGGTAAAAATAGATTGACAGTTTATTTGGTAGTATTTCCATACAAAATATGTCAAATAATATAAAAGCACCGTTTAAAAATTAATCATGTGTTCGTGAACTATACCCTTATCGTGTACTAAAAATGAAATGACTAGATTAAATTAAATTAATCAACCCACGGCGCGGTCGTGATTGGATGGGTGACCATTCCGACCATTTAAGTGACGTCCATGACAAGCATCTCCGTGCTTCGGAAGGCACGTTAAGCAGTTGGTCCCGGCTAATATCTGTGGTATTAGTCGTTAAGCCTAGTCAGAGGCCCTAGGGCGGCTTGATAACTTCTGACAGTAAGGTTTGTCACTTGCCTTACATACACCCCTCCACCAATCCGCACTGAGCCCGCGTGGTGAAGTATGGCTCGTTCCTCCTCATAGTTGAGGTGAGGCCTTTTCCCAACAGTGGGATCTAATAGGCTGACTTATAGATTAAATCAAGTATTTACAATTCCAAATTACTTGTTCAAATCTTATTGTTTCTAAAGATGTTAATGTTAATATTTTATCTAAAGAGCCATAGAGCTAACTTCATAAACAAACGAAAACACTTATAACTACTTACATTAAATAGCATTGGAGTAATATTTGCGCTGCACTTAATACATTCGAAAGGCAATAAGAGCTAAGTAAGTATGTACTTTAATTACATACCCGTTTGATTTTAAAGTTATGGCTTGTCTCGTTATTTGCCAAACATTTAGAAGTGAATGTAAATTTTACATTAAGTACCTATGTCTTGAGTATTTATTTATATTCTTTTTCACTACGTATTTTTTATTAATTGATGCTCAATTAAATCAAGACGAATAGTTTATTTAAGAACGTTTTTTCCTTAATTATTGTATGTTTTTTCATAAGTAATGTAATTTAATCAACTTTATTTGAGTGACTGCAGTAGTAAATGAATGATTTGATTTACTGCATAAATTTCTTGACATTCAATGTTATTTTTAAGGGCTTATAAATTTTATATGAACATTATTGGATTGTTAAGTTTGACGGTTCAGTAGTAAAACTCAAATCTTGTTAAAATATTCCATTTTATTTACCAATTGCGCAATAACGGGTAAACAATACACATTATAGTCAATTGGAAAGTGTTCACACAGTGTATGATGCTTTCAGTAAGTTCACTCCATATTTTTGTTTGTCACAAAACATTACCTCTAAAACCCCACGAAATATACAAGTCAAATCAAGTGACAATCTCTTCCTCAAAAAAAATCGGAAAAATACTCATGATACTTTTACTACCTTACGTAGGTGCCAACCGATGACCCAAATTGTACAAACCCTACTGCGTATTTTTTTATTACTTATGAGTTCACGTGATTTATAATCATTGTACTATTGTGAATATTTCATGTTATGGCCCTTATAATTCGATCGCCTACACGAATAACAAACACTCAAATATCATGTTACCGGTCACAAAATATGCAAATTCCATACCAATAATAATGGCTGAGGGAATTAGACTCGATCGGCTTTTGTTTATTACAAAAATTTACTGAATATCAATTGACAAAAATATTCATTTTATTAAAATCAAATAGTTAGTGTCTTCCTACGTCAAACTTTTAATAACACGGCAACACGGTGGGTCACACCAATAAAAAATATGTTAAAAAAATGTAATTTTTTAAGTTTGAGAATTCGAGATGCCATTTATTTATACCATACACGTTTTTTATTTTTTAATAACAAAACAAACGCAAATACACCAATGTAATTGAAAATAACAACAACCAATCATTTATTTATCAATAAAGTATGTTCGCCATGCAATTCACTTTCGTTTTGTTGAACAAGAAAATATTTAGCAAAGTGTTTACTGATGATGATGATTAACGGTACAAAATCTCTCTAACAGTGAATTATTCAATTGTGCCTATGTATGTCTCGTCTAATAAATCAAAATTTACCATAAATGCACTTACAGATATGCGATTAAGTCTATGCTACTTACTCACTGACACCACTGACTTACACACTAACTTATAAAACACTGGATAAGTATTAATTTCTACATAATAAAACTGGTAGATGTGGAAAAAAAAAATTTAGCAACGCATACTCACTGCATATACTGTGGAATTAATGATATAAAATTAAGTTGTGTGATTCCTGTATGGCCATGGCCTGAGCCATCTTGCAGCAACAGAAACGGCCAGTTCGTTTACGATTTTTACAGTATAGATAGAGAATTGAATGAATTGCATTTACGCTACTCTAGGATATTATTTAGGTCTTACAAAATCCTTACCTAAACATGGCTGACACTTCAAGTGACAGTTATCCATTATTGGTTAACAACACACGAACATATAACATTCACATTTTACACGGACACTGACATTGACACTGTATACGTATAATACGTAAAAAGTCCCCCAAATATCGTCCAATGGCAACTTAAAACCTCACCTGGCTGTGAGTTTCACGTTAATTACAGCAGGTATGGTTAATCCAAGAAAAGTGAACATAAAATTAAACTATAGAATCGCAAGTCTGTGGCGTCCTGGCTTGACAATCGGTAGAGCGCCGCGAGTTTGACAAGAGCATACTTAATGTCATGTTGTTCTGACGTTTACCGCCTTCAAACTTAAAAAACCCTACTTGAACCTTTTCCTAACGAAATATGGTTAAAAATTGTGTGCGCAAACAGTGATTCAGTTTATTTGGCAAACAAAAAGTAAAAGTAGACATGGCCAACATGCTGATTGCTTATTCAACTTGTAGCTCGGCTCGAACATTATGAATTTATATCGTTACATAGAATTTTAATGGCATTTCGTCGCAGCATCCATTAATTAAAGTGATATTGTGTTTTGGAGAGCCATTAGTATCGAATGTCGTTTACGGTAATGAATACATGCCATGCCTTCCATAGCGGAGATACAGAGGTAGGGATAGGTAGGTAGGTTATTGTATATCTACCTAAGTAGTTTATGTTTTCTTTAAATATCTACTAACTCATTGAGTCGACCCTGATTTTGTTAGATTGTTTCTCAGTCCGGGATTAAGTATTTTAATTAGGAACCCCTAATAATTGTGTTACAGCAAATTTTCAGTTGTTCTGCAGATATGATAGTTTTAAAAGCGTTATTAATAGGTATGCCTACGTAATTGGTTAGGATTTAAACGCACACTTAGGGGGTGATTATAGTTCCAGAGTTTTTATTATTATTCTTAGAACCCTGTCGGGCTCCACTGCAGGGCAAAGGTCTCCCTACCCTTTTCCACTATCCACGATTTTGCCCTTCCAGTCTTAACTATACGTATGAGTCCAATTCGTCACGTTCTGGGTCTATCGAGTGGCCGTCTTCCATTTGAAGGGACCCTCTTGGACTTGGTGCATATTTTGGCACAAATTGAAAACATCACATACCTAGTTGACTCCAACCCCAATTAAAGTTGATATAGCACTTCTGTTAGATATGGAAAGGAACAACGGTTGTACCACAAGACCCAGACACGAACCAATATAGAAAAATGATAAATTGACCCGACAGGGGATCGAACCCGGGACCTCAGAGATGGCGACACCATCAAAACCGGCGTGCAAGCCACTCGACCACTAAGTTCTTCATAATAAGTCCTATCAAAGAGCTTTCCGTTTATATGAGTGCTCATCATCAAATGAAAACAGTTAGGATACTAGCAGTTCCCGCGACTTCGCCCGCGCCAAAAGTCGGGTTTTCCGTAAAAACTTTCATCTCCCATTTTGCCCCTTGATGATTTTATATCGCGACAAAAAGTAGCATACTTATGTCCTTTCCAAGGTCTTAAACTATCTCTGTAGCAAACTTTAAATCGGTCCAGCAGTCTCGGAGCCTATTTATAAGTCAGCCTATTAGATCCCACTGCTGGGAAAAGGCCTCACCTCAACTATGAGGAGGAACGAGCCATACTTCACCACGCGGGCTCAGTGCGGATTGGTGGAGGGGTGTATGTAAGGCAAGTGACAAACCTTACTGTCAGAAGTTATCAAGCCGCCCTAGGGCCTCTGACTAGGCTTAACGACTAATACCACAGATATTAGCCGGGACCAACTGCTTAACGTGCCTTCCGAAGCACGGAGATGCTTGTCATGGACGTCACTTAAATGGTCGGAATGGTCACCCATCCAATCACGACCGCGCCGTGTGTTGCTTAACTTTTGGTATCACTACCAAAGCGCTGCCGCCACTGCGCCACAAGCACCTCAGCCTATTTAATACAAACAAACAATCAAATCTTTCCTCTTTATAATATTAGTCTCTAATATGTAATGGCGCGATTAGTTTTTATAATGTAATGGCGCGATAGCCGAGCGGAGAAAACTTCACTTCTCATCCGTGAGGTCGTAAGTTCGATATCGGCCTGTACCACTGAATTTTAATAAAAACTTAAGTACAGTCTTTTTCAAAAGATATCGCTGCCTAACGGTGAAGGGAAACATCGTGAGGAAACCTGCACACTATTTGGCTAGTGTGTGCAATGGAGAAGGCAATGGCAAACCACTCCATCAGAAATTTGACAAGAAATTCGTTGTGTGTGTTTCATTCCACATAATGATCACGACCCTCAGTCATGAGGTATACGACTATGAAGATAATGTAAAGGCGATATAGCTGGCCTGAACAGTGGGCCGTTATGAGCCGGCTGATTGGTTCCCGGGACGCAACTGGACCGCATTCTTGCAACATAGCGGGCCCTTGTGCGTCTGCGTGCAAAAAATGTAAGTATTGTATCACACATACAACTTCTATGACAACAACGCTATGAACTGTTAGAAGAAAAACAGGAGAAATTTCTCCGATCCTGTTCCTATTGTACTCGTATTATCTTTAAATTTAGTTATTTTTACTTAAGATGCATGATATTTTTAAGAATAAAGTATATGATTATACACTGCTTTAAAAATGTTTTGTTAAAGTGCGGCTGCATCCTAGACCATAAGTTATGGTGATTATTTAATTATGTTTTTTTTTTAGCTGTTACCTGTTTTTAGCATCTAATAAAATAAATAGATCAATATCGACCATAAGCAAGCTAAATATACCAACTTAATGGTCGCTTAAACGGTACCGGGCAGCCTATAAACTACCTTGTTGGTCTTATGCTCACTAACGCTGGTCCAAACGGTCCTGGGTTATCAATTCCGAGTCAGGTAGTTGGCAGTCTATACGGTTGTCCAATGATGATCGTTACCGCATTTCAGGCGGTTGAAGCTATAAAGGTCGACAACCCTTCATCATCATCCTAGCGTTATCCCGGTTGTGCACTCGCACGCGAGGGCCTAGGGTGCCCTGTTAGGGGAAACCTGGCCAGTTTTTGGATCATGGTAACACATTGCCTAAATGTGCAGGTTTCCTCGCGATGTTTTCCCTCACCGTAAGAGCATCGGTTAGTGTAACTAATGTACTAAACTTAAAAAAAAACATTGGTACATGGCGGCGAGTGGGACGTTTCAATCCCATCATGATGTCCCGAAATTACGTAGAAGTAATCCTGAGTCAGGTAGATAGCAGTCTATACGGTTGTCCAATGTTGATCGTCACCACATTTCAGCCGGTTGGAGCTGTAAAGGTCTATAACCCTTGTAAAATAATATTTTCTAAGTACATACTTATTTGACGACCGTCTTGGTGTAGACGTTCGCACCCCGGACTTCTAAACCAGGCGGTTGCGGGTTCGAGTCCCGCAAGGGGCAAGTGTTTGTGTGATGAGCACGAGCATTTGTACCTAAGTCATGGATGTTTATAAAATGTATATAAGTATGTCTATCCGTTATTCTAGTCACCATAGCACAAGCTTACGTTTAGTTTGGGGCTAGTTAATTGGTGTGTTCGTTAAAACAATTTATTTATTTATTATTTATTTGAACCTTAGGGCGTTATGATTTTGTACGCTCTAGTGAGTTTTAAGATCTATCTTTCGCCTAGTTATGGTTAACTTGATCTTATACGGTGGAAAATATATCAATCTAATTAAATGCTACTATTTTTGCCTCAATTTTCATACTTTATGCTTTACTTGTACTTACTCGCATTTTATTCTGCGATCGTTGATGGTTAATTATCTTATGAGTTTTTTCCAAAGTTTGATGATTCAAACAAGAATATACGAAATACTTGAATATTTTACTAGTCCTTTTTGTGGTTCTGATGTCGGCTCGTTGGGATATCACGGACTCTCCTGTATTAAAAGTGCAGGCCGCTTTTCGCGTCATGCCAGCGTCAACGACATCATCCGTCGGTCTCTTGCCTCTATCAACGTGCCGGTTTTACTCGAGCCGAACGGTATCGCGCGTGATGATGGCAAGAGACCAGACGGGATGTCACTTGTTCCTTGGCGGATGGGTCGGGCTCTTGTGTGGGACGCTACCTGTGTCGACACACTTGCAGCCTCTCATCTGCCCGGGACAAGCCGTGATGCTGGTTTGGCTGCGACAAGTGCCGAAAACTTTAAAAAGAACAAGTACAGGCAGATCGCCTCCCGGTACCACTTTGTACCGTTTGGAGTCGAAACACTGGGTTCGTGGGGTCCCAACGCTATCTCTTTTTTCAAAGAGATTTCCAAGAGGCTAGTTGACATCAGTGGTGACCTAAGAGCTGGCAGCTACCTTGCTCAGCGTATAAGCATCGCTATCCAGCGCGATAATGCTGCCAGCATCCTAGGAACCTTACCACAAGGACCCTTTTTATAATTTTTGTTTTAGTGTTGTATTAAGTCATTTTTCTTAATTTTTATTAATAAGTTGTATATCTAGTCCTAAAAGAACCCATGTATTTCTTTTTATTTCTACAAAACCAACATCTTTTTAAACAGTTAAGTCTTAGTAACTGCAAACTGTCAATATGTTTTAGCCTCGGCTGAGCCGATAATAATGTGCGGAATGCACTGGCTCCTGTATTTTAGCATATTATAACCAGACATTGTGTGAGTATACGATCGTGTTTGTAGGGTGACCACGCTGATTTTTTATGTGTTAGGTATTCGAAATACCTCGTTGCTTAAGTGCATATCCGAATTATCTATTCCGGACTTTTTCAATGCCTATTATCTGAGTTGAAAGCCCACGTGTACAACTCTGGGTTAGCTAATCTGGAAGGTCCACTTACACCAGTCCAGATTAGCTAACCCGGATAGGCACAAGTGGGCTTTGTACTCCGATAACAGGCCTAGAACAAATCCAGACATGCTCGGCCTAAGAGATTCCAGCTTCAAATCCTGCGTCGCCGAAAATGTTAAAGTTCTGACCTCAGAGCTATTTCTAAATTTTTTCATCATAACTATCAGCCGCAGGACGTCTATTGCTGAACATATGTCTCCCTCAGAAATCTCCGAAGTCCAGCACGATCCTGCAACATTTTTAAGGTCATCTGTCCAACTTGCCGGTGAACGCCCTAAGCTATTTAAAGTCAGAAAAATCCAGAAACCAATATCGGTCTGAACCGGGATTTGATCCAAAGACCTCACAGTTAGAAGACAATGTGCCGACCACTGATAATATCAGACGCAGATAAAAAATGAGAAAATTACTTTGAACAATGACACTCTCTCAAATGCAGTCAGTCAAATGGCACATTTCATTCAGAATCACAAAGATCGGAAGCCATGGAACAATTTAACGATAAATCCTGCCGAGCGGAATCTCCGCCGACTTAAACTCTACTTAAAACTTAAATCGTCTTAAAATTGAAAATGCAAACTAGTAGCGACTTCATGCTCCCGGCCAAATATCTTGTATTGTTTCTTTGGAACTATTTTCTTTAAAACACCCTCTTTGTTTACATTTTGTGAATGGGAAGTTATGGATACAAACATTTTTTACAATTTCCACGCGAGAAATTACTTCTTGCACACATATAAGGGATCGCGTATTATCTTAAAGTATAAGTATACGTTTTTTTTTATTCTAACTGGGTGTAACTATTAACTTGTGAGTGTTCTTTCTTAAACTACCACGCCTACAAGATTTTCAAAACCAGCAAAAAATCAGTTAATTTGCAAGTTTTGACTACAGTAAATGTTGCATTAAGATTGACCGTCGTCTGCTGGAACCCGAACCCTCGACGCTTCCTTCACTATCCGGACAAAATAAATGCTCTCCCAACTAAGCTACTGAGGACGTTAGTTATTTAAACCACTAAAGTAATTAACAACAGCAAAATAAAATATTGGCTATTGCAAAATACCTCTGAGTTAGAGTTAAGTTAAAGCGGCCAAAACTGCACTTATATTATCCTAAGTTTACGAAACACCACGGTCACCCTACCACATCATATCTCGGGCCCAGGGTGCGTCATCGGGTGGCGTAATGGCGTCCACTGCATACGATTATACCGACACCTTTATGTAATATATGACACTTGCACCAAATGCTGATTGCTGTTTATCCATACATTGTAGGTGCACGATGATTTTACATGAGAAACTTGGGTTGATGGCTTGTAAGAAGGTTGTTTATGACATTTTTATGAAATAAAACTTAGGCTCCGCGCAGATGGGTCACCGACCAGCCACCGCTGGCTAGCGACAAGCTGTTTACATTATTTTTAACACGTCGCCACACACGTGAAGCGAGTAGCGGTACAGAATAAGTACTAGTACTTCGTACAGAAGTATGACTTAGCCATTGTATTCAAAGAAATGTCTACTCAATGTCGTCAACAATATGGCGTAATTTAGTTCGCCTCAGAGTCAAGCACATTTTCGTGTAGACACCTACAAAAATCCATTGCAAGGTAATTTCATACTTATAGCTCTGGAATATGATTCATAATACACTAAACCTATTCAGTGACGTAATATCACGCGACGCGATAGGGTTGACTACTACGAGAAGCTTCTAACGCCATCTAGCGCCTCATTCTAGTACTTTATTCATTCTAGTCCAGCCAGCAACGTAGCCGCGCGGTCGCCGGTGAATAAAACGCGCGAGTCGTCGCTGTCGTCGCTGGCCGGTAGCGACACGCAACTTGTTTTAGCCCCTAAGTAAGGGTCGCCGCGCGTAGGTACGTTTTTGCTACCTACGCGAGGAGATACACAGGCCTGGTAGCGGCCACTCGCAATTCAGTGTTCGCGACACGCCGCCGGTGCGTGGCAGCCACTCGCCATTTTGACAAAACATCTGTCATTGGATCTAGCAGATGAGTGTCAATTGTGCCGGCCACCGACCACCTTCGTTTGCGAGGGACCAAAGAACGTGGCGCGCGACAGCCACCGGTGGCGGAGGTCGGTGGCCCATTTGCGCAGAGCCTTATACTTATGTTACCAAATGCAATACATCAAATACTATGCAGACTATCTACAAAACCAGGAACAACGACTACAGAAACAAGGTTAAGCTATGCAATATGCTGACAGTTTGGTGTGACTTGACCTCTTAGGTCCAGTGGTCAGCGACTGGCTCACGAGGCCCACGATGTCCCGGGTTAAAATTCCGGGTCGGATTAAAATTTGATTTGCTTTTTTTTGTTTTGAAATAGCTTAAAAACAGCTCCGGAATCTTGAAGCTGGTAAGGAAAACATCTTTTTCACGTGGGGAATAGAGGCGGTCTCAAAGTCAAAGTGGTAGTGTGACGTGCGGTCGCGTGTACTTAGGTACGTTAAGTTTGTCCTGCGCCTAATCTCTCCGATCATGTCGGATGACCGTCTCCGCGCAGAACTATGGGAGTGAAGGAACAGAGAATGCACCTGTGTATTGCGCACACTTGTGCACTATTTTATCTCCTGTGTTTGGATTGGCCATCGTAGGCAAAATTCGGTAGGAGAATTTAGTACATCGTCCGTCAGCCTATTTGGTCCATGACCTTTTCATAATATTTATGTTTGAACGAAACATAAGTATTATGAAAAGGTAGAAAAAACTTTACGCATATCCTTCATCTCTTCCTCAAATGTGCTTTCAACACTTTCTATTATCCAAAAAGAAAGAAGACGTCTATTTTTAAAGACTTCTAAATTCAGTTCAAGGTCCATTTAATTAAAACGGTCAATTACATTAGAGTTCCTTGTTCCTCCGAGTCATTAACCCCACACTTTAAAACACGCCATTACAAACCCAAACGGCAATGCATACGTCAAAAAAAATCGCGAAAACCCGTTGTCAAAAACGTAGTGATGCGAAGAGCATCGAATACGAATGTTGCTTTATTTCAAAAATGTTTGGTGGATTTCGGAACTTATGATATTTATCATCAAAGTTTAAGGTAGTTTACGTCTTGCAAACACCTCAAATCCTCCTCCCCTCTACCGCAAGTCTATTTTCCATCCCTTTCCAACATGCGCATTTGAATATGGCCGTCATCAGAGCATCGGAGACACTCGATCCGCCTGCACCACCGAACTTTCTTCCGCCTTTGCGACCCCTCTGAAACGGTCGCCGACGCCGCATGTGCCAATTATGATTTCATTATGAACATTTTGCTTCTTTTTTCAAGAAACTTAATAAGCAACAGGAATGCACTTGTGACGTTGGACAGCCCCGGAGAGGAAAACCTCGGGAACGAGAAGTGTTTCTTCTGTGGACAACCGAAATATAGTCCACAAATACTATCGAATATTTACCAGCCCTCTCCGCGTGATGGTTGACTTTTTTTAGCGCCAACAATGTTTATAAGAAAACCAAAATCTATAGTATAGTACTTACACACAGCTGCACGTCAGACTACCTACCATTTTGACCTTAAGACCGCATCTATTCCCTTTCTAATAAAAGCGGTATTCGTACTTTACATGGGTAGCCTGTCGTGCTTTCGACTGTACTAACTAACATTATGTATCTCTGTCTGTCACCGCTTCACTCTTAAACTGCTGAACCGATTAAGATGTTTTTTTTAATGTTCCAAAAATCACATCAACTGCCTAGCCCTAAACTAAGCGTTGTGCTATGGCGACTAGGGTAGCGACATACTTATTTCGTAAACATCCGTGGTCTTATGTAGGTACTTATTATATAAAAGTGGCAAAGCGAATATTCGTAACCGACCGAATGCATCACATCCCCATAAAAAAGAGCAACAAATGTAAGAGTGATTTATTTACTTGACCCAAAATTCTTATTTAATCTACGGTATATGATTTTAATTTTATCGGCACTGATTCTGCGGTATTCGAATCAGAAATATTATATTCGACATAACGGTAAAATGTAAAATGTTATGATAATTATTTAAGTTAAACAAATATTTAAATTATCGAATATTTTGATCGCTTTGTTATATTGAATGCAGAACTAAATTCACGAATTCACATTCGAACAGAAATTCACGAATATTATTTCACAAGTAAATCTTGTTATCAATATAAGTTGGTACCAATTAACACTTTTTTGTTATCCTTAAAAACTAGTATTTTGAACTAACTGGCCATCTAACAAAACTATTGGGTAATTTACAAATTTTATTTTACTTTTAAAGTACTTAAATCTTGTTATATCAATATAAGTTGGTACCATTTATCACTTTTGTGTTATAAATAAATACTAGTATTAAGATCTAACTGGCTATCTAACAAAACTATTGGGTAATTTACAAATATAAAATTATAATTTACATTTTAGTGAGAAACTGTTGAACCAATTTTGATTTTGGTGACTTTTAGTCATAGAGATAGATAGATAGACAGGTAATAAAATTGTCAACTTCTTTAAGTCAGTCAAACGATTGTATCGGAAGTTTATCTTTTATTTATTCACAAATTAGAAAGCATATGTCTAAAGACATTCATCGCAAAGTATTCATCACGAACTTTCATCGCAAAATATTCTGAACAATAAAATATGGCTTGAGATAACATCGCCATTCCCTCAATCTGATTCGCAGGTCAACAAAAAGATATAATGGAAATTGATACAGTAGCTACATACCTACTCATAACTACCAGTAACTAAGTAGAGTTGATTTGAAAATTTTCGTAAGTAACACGTTCAAGTGTCTAAAATGATACTGTTTTCCGTTTAACAGCTTCGATGTCAAAGACTGCAATCACATCAAAATCACCTCAAAGTTACTATTGTCGCCCAAACTAAAGAAGAATAAGAAGAAGATTGTGAGTTAGGCTAAACAATTGTCATTCCGTTCACTTCTTGGACTTTTTAACACCTAGAACAGTCTTTCCCGATGTAGGCGATAACGCCCTCTTGTGGGCACTGGTGGCCTTGAGGGGGGCGGTAATAGGCTCAAAAAATTGAGTTGCTCATGTGATTTAATATTGCATTATATTGCTCTCACTGGTAAGAAAAGTCTCGTTTAGAATATCGGTTAAAATAAACTAAAGATGATAATTATGATGATGATAATATGTTATTCAGGGTTTTAAGGTGAAAAACAATGGGGGGCGCTACTAAATACTGATTTTCAAAGTGGGCGTTAGACGAAATAGGCTTAGGAATCCCATTAACTCAATGCTGAATAGAGCTGAAAATACATTATTTATTTCTGATTATCCGCGCATGGCAGCGTTTTGATATCATAAAAATGAGAAACTATATTAATATAATTTTGTAAAAACAAAATATATATTTTTAAATTTACAAAGTTATATTATTATATATAAGACACAATAGGGCCTACTGTATCTACCTGTGCTAGGAAGACCAACAGTTAAAGAAACGGTTTATCCTGAGATTCGATTTGTGGAGGGGATAAATCACGTTAATTGTAATTTGTTAAGCCAGCCTTCAATAGATGGAGATCCTGGACCTTAAAACACGAATAAAAAAGTTTTATCACAAGTTATGGCATAAATTCGATGACGACCTCTGTGGCCGAGTGGCTCGCACACCGGAATTCAAGGTGTCGCCGTCTTTGAGGTCCCGGGTTCGGTTCTCGGTCGGGTCAATATAGAAATCCATGTTTTCTATATGTTTCGGGTCTTGGTGTTGAAATACCACTGCTGTGTCTGATTTATATAACACAAGTGCTTAAGATACTTACTATAGGAACAGAGAAATGTATGGGTCCAATATTTTATTTAAAAAAGTTCTCTAGTGCAATTAACTTACAAAAGTAGATTCACTTTTATAGTATAGGGGAATACTTAGAAGGAATGTCAAGAAAGTGGTACTTGCCCGCCTAATTATGGGCATACAAAAAATATAAAAAAATAATGGGCGCTCATTCTATAGATTGTTAAAAATATAAACTAAACTAACTTATTTGGTCAATTTGTTTTACTTCAGAATACACCCCCGATCAAGATCGTCTGTCATCGAATCCGTATCGAGTGATCAGTAAATCGCATACATCCAGAACCGATTGTTAAATCGATATTTTATGCGTGAAGGAATGAACTTTAATTATTGCTTTCAATTCTTAGTTATTGAGTGTGAAGGAAATATATGTACTTAATATTCAACACGGCGTAGCATAATTCGATTTTTATAATAAAAATTAATAATAAAATAATATTTATTGTTTCTCGTGCGTAATGATGTACCGTACCTATTGTTGTTAGGCAGTCCTCTAAAAATAACTAAATCAATAATAAATATATCTGACTAATTTAAGTAAATATTACACCAGGATTCTAATCCACTATACTTAAATAAGAAGACGAATGGCCGAAATTTCCTTTATATGTATAAGCCTAATTAAATAAATTAGGCCTATAAAGTAAATTTAAATTTGTAGGGTTTTTAAGTAAAAAATTGCCCGTGCCCGTGCGAATATCAAACTGCACAATCTCGACATTTTTACAAATTTCATACTTCGTCCCCGTAATATATGAAAACAACTCACAGATTATAAATAGCGGTTACTTTTTAAAATGTTTTTTTCGCGGATTTTAAAAAGGCGAACGCAATCGAAACCGGGTCCGTTCAAAAAGAAAAATCGTCGAAATTACAAGCATTTTGTTGAAGATCGCTATCCCCACGCCGTAAATTTGTCCAGTGGATATTTATGAAAATGCACGCCGGATAGCGGGAAGCAATGTCAAGTATTTGACGCCAGATATATTATAAAATATGTAAGTATTTGAGAACAATGGGGATCGAGTGCGTGATCGTTTGATGTGAAGAGGATGTAGTACTTCGTAATAAAAGTAGTTTAGTGCAAAAAGTTTTTTATATTTTTAATAAAAAAAATAACTTGAAATATTATTGTTTACGTACGAATACAGGTTTCGGTGTAAAAAAAACTATAAACTCGGTCTAAAATCTAGTATGAGAACCATGCTGGCCGCAAATTAAAATTAAGAATACTTATAAATTCGTTCGATGTCGAAGTTACACTGTAATGCAAGTACATACTACGTGTAGGTACTAAAATTTTACAGTGATATTATTTAATCAATAATAAAAAATAGTATCTTGACGTTTAAGGCTTGGTAGTCCGTACAAATATGTCAGCACTGACATATTCCGTCGACCGTAAAACGCAAATGTTTTTGGATATTTTACAGACTTTAAAAGGCTATTTTCTATGTTTCAGATTGTTTTTAAAACACAAAAGTGCGGCCTTACTGGACTACCTAGCCCTAAACTTAGCAGTTAAGTAGATAATACATAGTACCTACCTACTTATTTTTTTTAATTCAAAATGGGTTTGCTCTAGACTCTAGACTAAGACTATTTCTAGTAAGATAATAATATTAGTTACTTAATTATTTGGTGCTGTGACAGACTGTGCGTATGTTTTCTAGTCTGATATTATAGTTAAAAATCAAATTCTATAAACATCTTACACACACATACCTACTTTTAATACGTTATTAAGAGGACCCTAAATGTTTTTTTTTTATCCAGGCAACACTTAATTTGACACGTGTACAGGTACCCAAAATATTAACAAATCTTATAAAAATTGCTGAACAAGGAATTTTGGGGGCTACACGGCGTAATTAAATTTCTTCCCCATTTTTTGTCCTCGTACAAAGGTGGAATGCTTACCAATTAGGTGACATGGGAAAAGCCTCCTTACTATTCTATATTTTGTAAGTATGGAATAATATCTAAAGCCTTGTAGATTTACAACTTTTAGTCTAATGGTGGATTAGTAAAGCTACTTTCTTCTTCATAATCGTATTTAAATCTCAACAGAGATTAGCCAACTGCACGGGAGATTAGTGCATAAGTTTGTGCGCAATACACATGTGCACTCGGTGAGACGACAGTCCTACATGACCGTAGAGAGATCAGGAGCAGCGCAGGACCAAAAGCGCGCTTTTCGAGGCACGGGGGTTTGTTTCTTACGTTTACGCGAATTGTTGAACTCATTAAAACACAATCTATACATATAATTAAACTGTAAAACCGATGCGTCTGTACATTGAGTATTTTTACCAAAATCTAATTGAGGGTGATGTTAAAATAGTAACAGAATAAGAATCTACAACTTTTAATTTTTTTGTCTGTTTGTCTGTTTGTACACGCTAATCTCCGGAACTACTGAACGGATTTGAATGAAACTTTTTTTATTGTGTAGCTTTTGAGTCTGGGCTTTGTTAAGCCAGCCATTGCTTAGCTTAACATTGCTTAACAGCTGGCTTAACAATAACTTATTTTAAAGATCGAAGTACCTGACGTGGAACCTTAGCAGTACACTTAAACTAAGAGATATATGAAAGCAGCGCCTTAATAAAAGTTAGTTAGCGTGATGAGTATTTTCTATTGACGTACACAAATTGAAGGTTTGAAGCAACTAATATGGAACCTTAGCAGCTCTTCTCAACTATAACAGATATGAATAGAGCGCCTTAGGAAACATTGTTCAGCGTGATAAGGACTTTCTATTGACGTACACAAATTGAAGATCTGGAGCAACTGATATAGAACCCTAGCAGTTCAGCTCACCTATAAGAGATATGAATAGAGCGCCTTAAGGAATATTGTTGAGCGTGATGAGTATTTTCTATTGACGTACACAAATTGAAGGTCTTGAGCAACTGATATAGAACCCTAGCAGCTCAGCTCAACTATAAGAGATATGAATAGAGCCCCATAGGGCACATTGTTCTGCGTGATGAGCACTTTCTATTGACGCACACAAATTGAAGGTCTGTAGCAACTGATATAAAACCCTAGCAGCTCAGCAAGAGATATGAATAGAGCGCCGTAGAAAACATTGTTCAGCGTGATGAGCATTTTCTATTGACTTACACAAATTAAAGGTCTGGAGCAATTGATATGCTAAATTACTTTAGACTGATATTCAAACTCCCAAGGTAATTCTACTGTCTCCAAATTACGATCTGGTAACGGAAACCTGGAGAAATCGAGAGAATCCTTCAGATTTTATAGGCATGTATACCATATATGCTACATCATTAATTTAGGTATTAAAGCGTTTACAGTCAGGAGTCATAACTTAATAGTGCTGACCTTAACGCTAAGTAGTTAGCGAATACTTTCACTACAAACAGTTCGTCGAAATTTTGTTGAATTACTGTATTATTAATGAAAGATCTAAGTCAATTGACACTATTTTTATACTACTTAACACTAACTAACGGAAATGCAACTACGAGTATAAGAATAGTCTTACTTACTTTACGTTATAGGAGAAAGGGTAGGGAGGCCTTTGCCCTGCAGTGGGAAACGACAGGCTTCTAATAATACTAATAACTTTACGATAGCAGTAACTTACAAACCGACCTTTGAGTAGGCTAGGGACTCAATAACTAAATGCTACACCGCATTCATCTATTGCGGTAGGGAGGTTCGAGTCTAACTTTTTTCTGAACACTAAAACTAAAGTTACCTATATTTTTTTACAAACGAATAAAACTGCCTTCAATAGAGTAAAGTAAAAAGTAAAAAATAAAAATCCTTTACACTTTTACTAAGAAAATTAGTTTTGGAGTCGGTGTCACTGCCCTGCGAAATTTTCTTGCCAGAGGAGGATGGCGAGGTGATAGTAACCTATCTAAAAAGAGTGCCTGAGAATAAGTGAATTTTTATTCCTCTCTTTTCCTTACGACATGGTAGACTAAGAGATCATGACAGCTGGATGGCGACGGGAGTATTAAATATTTTGTGTCATCGAGTCCACGCGTACGAAGTCGAGGGCAACAGCTAGTTTTAAATAAAATGTAAATAAATCGCAAAGTAATCTGTAAAATTTTGTTTTAATGAGAAGCACGGGGGTGTTAACACCAGCAATTTATACAAGTGACTTTTTACTCGTCCGTGTTTCTTACAAACATATTCACAAACTCTCAAACTTTACTCTTTACCTCAAATGGTATGAACATGTAAGTATTTTAGATTAACAACCTTCAGTAATAATTTTCCTGACTGAAGATCACAACCTAAGTAGTTAGGTGAACTAAGACTTAATATTGTAAGAAAATGTATTCCCTACTCCTTTTTATCTTCATCTTTCTCCTAGCGGCAGATAGGTTATGATTTTAAAGCAGTCCAGCTTAGTATTCAATATACCTATTCCTAAGTTCAAAACGTCTATCTTGAGGATTTATTGTCTCATCATACGGCCATCTTTTATTCATGCCCATATCTGCTACACAGCATACAAAGATACGACAGCACATGTCTCGAGAAGTGAGTCAGGTGAGCCTTTCGCTTGATTTGGAATGGATGCCTTTGCTGTTATTGTGTTTTTAATGTATTTCAAACGCAGGTTTATTATTCGCAGGTTCGAGGTAATATATCAGTTTCAAAGTTTGTTGGTTGACTGTTCAATAATACTATCATGATTTCATACATTGTAATAATCTTGTATTGTATAATCTTGTAATAATGTATCCGAATGGTTTTTTTTTTAAATCCATATAATGTCTATTCCATTGACCATTAAAAAGGTCTCACGACCAGTTGCAGGAACAGACATTAAATTATAATGCCTTCATTAGCTATTATGTTGCAATAATTTGACAGTTTTAAAGGGATAAGTGTCAAATAAATGTCATAGTGGAGGCATTACTAATTTATGATTGTTCTTATTGGGCGTAAGAATCTTAATTGCTTTCCAAACACAATAAATTATCGCATTAACAAGGATTTTCTATAACAGTAACAGCTTAAGCTAATTATTACTCTAGGATCCAGAAATGTGTGCAAGGTTACGTCCATTAAAGAAAGTGTTTCAACAAAAAATAGAGGTATAGTTACATTTCTGCCCGAACTGTGCTGGCTTGTATATCCGAGCTGTGCACCTGGTACAGCATCAGATCTACCTAATTGGTGCTCGAGCAAAAACGTTATTAAGTCGCCGCCAGCCCGTATTAATTGTCGTTGGATGTAATATATTGATGATTATTGATGAGACCCGTACCAACGTGGACTGGTGGAGTAGCATTCTATGGTATTTGTGGATGGTCAGCAAAACTACTTCAGCTCTTGAAATTTTAAGACTCTTTACTCTTGGAACCTATTTCTAATAAATCAACCTTCTTATTTGATTTACTTGTTGAATTTACAAATAAAACTTATTTTAAAGCACATTACCAGTTTGGCTAGCGAATAAGTAATTACATAATTAAATTGTTTTGACAAACACACCAATTAATTAGCCCCAAACTAAGTGTGGTTTATTTTATAACCACTTAAACATTCATGCCTGCATAACATTCAAAATTACCTTTTTATTTTATTGTACTTGTAAGTAAATAAAAAATAAATAAACTAATATGCTTACAGTAACATAATGTGCTAACTGTACATAGTATACCGTTTGATTCTGTTAACCTCTTCAATGTATGTATAGATTGCATTGAAAATGTATCTTTATAATTGACATTAACTAAGTAATTTTGACGACCGTCTTGGTGTAGTCGTTCGCGCACCGGACTTCTAAACCAGGCAGTTGCGGGTTCGAATCCCGCAAGGGGCAAATTTTTGTGTGATGAGCACGAGCATTTGTACCTAAGTCATGGATGTTTATATGTATTTTCACACTATCTACTCGGCAATGTTCAATTACACATCAAGTAAACCTGACTCAAAGTAAGTCATTGCATCCCTAGGGACGTAATGTTGTATGAAATTTCATTACGACCCTAGGGAGGCAAAGTGATTTTAATTTCGAATAAGAGTTCGTAGGCATGATCGCACTAGCCCGTCCCGCACTAAAAAGAACATATGTATTTGAAATTTAAACCCGCGGGGCGACCGCCTAACTTTATAGGTATCAAAATAGGTATAGGTATAGGCTTAGTATAGACTTCAGAAGGAATGACAGCTGTCAAATAACAAATTTTGAAACCTATTAGTGACTTCAAATGGGCATGACAAAATTGAATGCAATGAACGAATGGTTTCCCATGGAGCATGCGCAAAGGACCGCCTTTATTAAGCGCCTTTTAAACGATCAAATTGTTTGTCAAAGTCTTTCAAACTTTTTGATAGTGTGCAGCAGTTTGACGCGATGGTCAAATATAATTTACATGAGAACGTGAGCTTGACAAACTAATCTGTCAATTTTTTTTTGATCGCTTAGTGGCTTACAGAGGGCCTTAGAGTCTGAAGCTTTGTTTACTAGGGCAACGTCAGTGTTATTTTATTTACCATATACTCAATTAAATTTTGGGGAAGAGATTGTGAAACAAACTAGGAGTACCTACTAGCTAACTAGAAGACCGCATAGGCAGGCTTCTTCCGGAAGACACCTTCATCAGAACATTATGCTTCAAGAAAGATCTATATTTGCCGCATTGCAAGCTAAGATTGTAATGATTTGTCCTTGTTAACACCATGGTACAGAACGTCGCATTGCGCTGGTAAGTCTGAGATCAACGTATTTTTCAATCGAATTATTGTTCTGATGTTGTGTGTAAACTTTTTTATAATGCTATTTCTGTGATGTTGTAGATCCTAACTGCATTCGTTTTTTGAAAGTGGGTCTTATCAGAAGATCTTTTGGTCTTAGTCGTCAACATGGGATTGTTATCATACAACGTAACGAACACGGATTGCCATTACGAATATAAGTGTTTGTCTGAAGAAAAATCTTAACCCTATCGATAAGCTGCAGAAACCTAGACAGACACTACAGTAATATAAGAAGAAATGAAGTCACACATAAAGTAAACTGTTGTTTATTTGTATTTTTGTAAATACATAAGTTAGTTATAAATAAACGGATTAAAAGTACCAGTCTTCATTTTATTTTTCCTAGTTTCAAGCTTATAATAAACGGGTAACATAATAAATTAGAAGTATATTATATATTTATATATATTAGACCAAATAAATCTATGGCATGCATAGAGTAGAAATAAAAGTTTGTATATTTATCACAAATTCATTATGCACATCTATTACAGGAATTCGATCTGCTTGCCTAAAATTGCATATGTCCTATGGCGTTATATACCTATCATTTTAAAAGTATTATCGTCTTACAAAACCTTACTCAGTTGGTATATAAATTTAATGAAAGTGAACATAGTGTTCGTTTTCCTGACGTAATCTGAAAGCCCAAAAACGTTATTTCCAATTCGCTTCTAAAACCTCAACTCTTTTAACGATACTAATGTAATGTAGGTATCTACCTAACTAATAAGAAACATAAACGCCTTTTATTTATTTCAGATATAAATTATGCTATATCATGTTTGCTCTTCATAAGCGCCCGCCTCTCTTCCATCCAACGCCAGTCGCCGCTCCTCCACCAACGCCAATCTCCATTTCTTAGTCTCCAGTTGCACTGCTCTTTGCGATTCCGACGATCCAAATGCATGGTCCACTGCAGGGGGCCTACTGTAATAAATGAATTAGTATATCTATTAGCGAATACTTTTTGAAATGCTTTATTAAGACGGATTTATTCCAAGCCGAGTATTCGTTTCGTTCGTTGCTTTCATGATATGCTTAAGGCTGAAATAAATTTATGTAGGTATTTCAAATAAACCAAACTGCATTCCTATTTGCATGATGACTTGTTTGGTGAACCGAAACATTTTAGTATTATAACACATGCAGTAGTAGGCGAAGGATACTTACAAAATAAAAGTATCCAATGCTTTGTAAGCTAGGTTATCACCGTAAACTTACTTGCCTTTGTCTTGGTCAGTTTTGGAGACACCGTCACCCACTGCATTAGGCCTGGAGGTTAATCGTGTGAGGTCAGCTTGCTTGGTCTAGGAAATTCTGGAAAAGGTCCCCCTGGCTCTCAATGAGTGTGTCTTCATCCACGTCCAAAGTTCTTTAATATTTTCTTGGTGCCAGTATTTCCATGTACAATACAGGGTTAGAAAATGTATTTCCTATTAATTAAGCACTAATACACAAGCATAATCACTATGAATGTAATTTTCTAGTTTGTTTTTATAAGACGTCAATCTGTCTTATTTTTGACGTAATGATAATTCACGTAACCCTGACAATGCGTTTTGCTTTACGCTACTTTATTTTTTCAAATGTAAATAATACGTATTTATATCAAATAAGCGAACAATACTAGCAAAAATAATAAAAATATTTTAATATATTCCAGATAACGGTCATTAAAAATATTTAAATTATCGTATAAATTAAAAAATATGTATTATTTAATAACTTCAAAATGGGTGAATAATACGCAAAATTTTCATTCCCTCGGTATTCATAGCCTTCAAAAATCAAAGCAATTTCAATTCTTATGTTTATTCAATTGAATTGAATTGAAATAGGTATAGGTATAGGTTTCAAGTTAGGCGGTAGGTAGGCCTGCTGGCAGCCAAGAATTTTAGCACGAATGGAATGAAAAAAAGCGCGCGCTTCTAAAAAAAGAAAATAATAAAGAAAAAAAACCTATGTATTTCAAGAAATTACAAATAATGTTTTCGTAAAACTGTCGAGTGACGATGACGTAGTGTATGACACCGGATTCCATGATGTAAAGCTGCTGGTATTGTTAATAATAATAATTTACTGCCATAAAAGTAAAAGGATATATACTTATAAAAAATAAGTTTTTTGTAGTACATTTTTTTATTGCCTCGTAGGAAGTGTGAAAAGCAGAGTATTTTCCTCGGGGATAAAGATGTCTTCGTATTGGGCGAGCTTAAATCCCTCGCTCCACTTAGGATTCTACTTTTAACAGATTATATAATAGTTACTATGTAACAGATAAATCACTCCAATGAAAATCGTCCATACCTACTCTTATAATAGGCTACATTTTTTTGTCGCAGATCGCTGCGCCTGAAAATGTGCCCTAAGTTTCGAACATTACGTTATTATTCCTCTGCAGCTACGCGACCTTGGAGTAAAACTAATAAAGTCAGGGTTGCCTCTTTTGATACAAGGTCTATTTTATTTGTAGCTTGGTTTGAAATCTTTTACAATGATATAGTGTTTTACAGTTTTAATAAGTGGTAATAAACAAGATCTGATGTTGTTCTGTGCTAAATTATTTTCAAAAATGTATTCATACATAGTTATAAAAAGCATCTGTGGGAACTTTCAGTCTGCCGTAAAATTATGATGACGAATTAAAAGATTTAAAAATTTCAAACTTTCGAGACTCTGATAAGTCATTTGGATGAATTTCAACAAGGTTGATTTTTTTATCATTTCGGTGAACTTTTTTATTTTTTACGATTTTCGAATTCAAACTATGGTTTATGATATTTCTTTATGTTGTTTATATCCATACGTAACGCCATCAAAATATCTTAATAAAATAAAAAGATACAGTAGCTCAAAGTTTTGATGCCACCGAAATGAAAAAAACGATTCGCCGAAATGAAATAAGTCGCCACCGAAATGAAAACACTTATCCACCCACCACAAACCTTCAACAAAATTACTTCTATACACTATAAAGTTTATGTAAAAGTTACTTTGAATGTTTTTGTCCCAATAGAAAAAATAACAATATCAAGTTCTCAGTGAATATGTGTTAAAAATTTCGTGACCCGCCCCCTCCATCATTACCGGGTCAAACCACAGCCAATCAAGCACCAGCTTATACTTAATGGAAAGCCTACTGGAAGACTCCCCAAAACACCAAGATCAGCCCAACATACGCAACAGACATGCAACAACATCAGCTTGCCTTTCACACTCACTGATATCATCACAAGCATAAAAGCACTCAAAAATGGCAAAGCTGCTGGCTTAAATGATATCACAGTAGAATAGCTGAAACACATAGGACCAGTGGCTACATCCTGGCTGCTTAGTTTATTTAACGCGTGCATGGCATCAGCGAAGATCCCGAAATTGTGGGGGAAGTCGAAAATTGTGGCCTTACTAAACCTGTGAAATCTCCATATGACCCTAAGAGCTACAGACCAATTTCTCTCCTGTGTCATACCCTTAAGCTCTTCGAGCGACTAATACTTAACTGACTCACAGGTACCATTGACCCCACTCTCATCCCAGAACAGGCTGGATTCCGGCCGGGAAAATCATGCAACGGTCAGGTGCTTAACCTCACTCAATTCATTGATGACGGATTTGAGCGGGGCATGGTCACAGGTGCTGTGTTTGTCGACCTCTCAGCAGCGTATATAAAAAAATTGCTGTCTAAAATATCATGTGCCACAAACGATCCTACTTTCGTGTCACTGTTAAGTGAGCTCCTTCGTAACCGCCGCTTCTGCGTCCATTTACACGGAAAGAAGAGCAGATGGTGATGTCAGAAAAATGGCCTTTCCTAAGGAAGCGTCACGAATGATAAGCTCCACCACCCTAACACTCAGCGATATATCTATGCCGATGATCTTGCACTAACTTGCCAAGACAAGACCTTTGAAACCGTGGAAAGTACACTGAATCTTGCCTTGAAAAACCTTCAAGAATATTACGAGCATAACGCTCTAAGGCCCAATCCAAGCAAAACCCAATCGTGTGCTTTCTACCTACTTAACCGCGAGGCAAACAAGAAGCTGACCATTTCCTGGAAAGGCGTCGCCATCCAACACTGTAACTTCCCTAGATACCTGGGAGTGACACTGGACCACTCTCTGACTTGCAAGACCCACTGTAGAAAAACAAAACAAAAAGTTAGTTCCCGCAATAACCTACTGCGCCGCCTCTCCTCCACTAACTGGGGAGCAAACCCAACGGTTATGCGCACTACAGGACTGGCTTGGTCAGCACATACGTGGACGCAGAGCTGAACGACACCTGCCGCATAGTGACTGGCTGTCTTAAGTCAACCCCGGTCGGTATCCTGTTTCCTCTTGCGGGATTAGCTCCACCTAGAGTCCGCAGAGAAGTGACATGATCGCTTCAAAAACAAAAACAGGAAAGCGACCTGGACATCCACTCTACGGGCTCTCCCCCGCCACAGGTCGGTTGCGAAGCCGCAAAAGCTTCCTGCGATCTACGCAGCCTACCGACGAAACCCCTACTGACATGAGGTGCAGGCTTTGGGCAAGCGAGTATCCACATTTACTGTACCCCCCCCGATGAAAATCTGCCTTCAGGCTATAAGGAACCTTGGCCAACCTGGAGAAGTCTAAATAGGGTAAAGACCCAGGTTGGTCGAAGTAAAGATAACCTGTGTCGGTGGGGGTACTCAAGCAGCGCAGACGCCAGCTGTGAATGTGGAGAACCCCTGCAAACTATGGCTCACCTCACTGACTGTGACACCAGCTCGCGTGAGGACTTACTTGTCAGTAACCAGAGGGCTACCACGGTAGCCGCCTTCTGGGCAAGTAAGATTTAGCCCGTGTTCTTGCCGACACGAAAGAAGAATAAGATTTCGTAAAATTTTGGAAATCAATTAAAAATGTAAATTCTAAAACTAATATATTCCCGGGGTTCCTTTGGGAGGACAAGCAGTTAAAATAACGAATACTTTTAAGTACCTTGGCCACATTCTTACAACAGATCAAAAAGACGATGCCGATATTGGGCGACAAAGAAGAGCACTATCTCGAAATCGTCAATCACTCGAAATCATGTTACCGACCACACGGTCGGTAACATGATTTCGAGACGGTTCTTCAAGTGTAATATTGAAGTTAAAACCCTATTGTTCAAAACGTATTGTCAATCGTTTTACACCTGTCAGCTCTGGACAAGCTACACGCGGAAGTCGCGGAAGTCGCGTTATCTTCACAGTCGTAGACTGAGGGTCGTAATCATTATGTGGAATGAAACACACGACTTTCTTGACAATATTTATTGGAATGGTTTGCCATTGCCTTCTCCATCTCACACACTAGCCACTAGTGTGCAGGTTTTTCCTCACGGTGTTTTTCTTCACCGTTTTCACCGCATGGGTTTTAACACGCCTTTTTTTCACGCAAAGAAAACCCAATACACCAATTTCTAAACGGATCGGAGCAACGGAGTTAAACTCGCATGCTTATTCTCTGCAAGTCCTTTCGTTTGCTTCCAATATTGCAGGAAAGATAAAAAAACTTAGTCCGCCATCTTTAGAAGTCCACCATATTGGATTTGGAATTACGTCACCCTATTTTTCGAGTTACTCTTAGCAAGCCCTTTTATTTGATACCAATATTGTAGGAGTACATTTAGAAGTCGACCATATTGTTTTTTAGTAACGTCACTTTATTTTTTAAGTTACTCTCAGCGAGCCCTTTCATTTCATATTCATACCCATATTGTAGAAATGCATTGAAAATAACGAGCCCGCCATCTTGGATGCTCCGCCATGTTGAATTAAGAATGATGTCACACATCTTACCATGCATTGTCATCCAAACTAAACGTGTATGCAAAATTTAAGCTCAATCGGTTAAAGATATCTGCAAAAAAAATGAATTTTTGAATAATACCTACCAACTGCTCCCGCGATAATAACGCTGGATATAGAAAAATATATATTTTTTAATTAATAATGAATGATTTTTTATTTAATTATTCATGTCCAGTTACATAAAATGTCGGCTGTCCCTCAGCATATTGCTGGTTTTGTAATGCAATAGCCAAATGTTTGTAATACATGTAAATTTTTCGGGTCAAGGTCGTCTCGTACCAATGAAGGTTTGTTTACACAGACTTCTATCGCTACGCCTTATGTTTTGGTTCGCCGCGATCCCGTATTGGCGTGCAGTGGTACAGGGGTGTCAATGACCTTTTGTGCAAGTTTAAATGGCATGGACTTAGTAACAGGTTTAAATCAGGACTAAGCATTAGCTAGCCAATTTGAAAAGCGTTTCGCTATTAGGTTATGTCACGAATGTGTCATTCATTCTTCTTTTTATATCATATCAGCCTGGACCCTATTTCACGAAAATATTAGTTTACTAGTATATTAGCTATTAGTTAGTAGTGTAAAAAATACTAGTCCTAATATTTTCTGTTTCTCAAAAACAGGTGCTAGACTAATAACTAATAGTAGCAGACTAATAGAAAATATTAGTCTAGCTTGGACGTTTATACACATATTCTCCATCCATGATTAATAAAACCGGGCAAGTGCGAGTTGGGCTCGCGCTCAATTGCAATAATCTTGCATTACTGCAACATATGTTTTTTTTTCTACGATTATAACCTCAAAATACAGTTTTTTTTCCTATACTTGTGTTGACCTTCATTCTTGCTGTGTTTTATTTATATTTTTGTTTGGTACAATGCCGGTCAAAAGGAAATGTTTTACTCAATGAGATTTAAAGTAAATTAATAATTGTTATATTTTGTGAGTGCTTCTGGTTAAAAAGACTATATTTTATAAAAATACATTGTTAAATGTAAGTCTAATAGTTTGAGCTAATATATTTTACAAGCCTTCTGAGACTAATAGCTTTATTAGTGTTATTTACAAGAGTATTTAAATACTTTTTTTTTCGTTTCCGTGAAACCAAATTGAATTTACTCTAGTAATTTTTGCTAATATTTATTAGCTGGAAACTAGTAACTAATATTTTACTACCGTAGCTTCGAGAAACGCACACTCGTACCTAAACTTGTAAAAAATACTAGTTAATGGACTCATATTATTAGTCTAATAAGTTTCGTGAAATAGGACCCTGTTGCAGTCCACTGCTGGACAAAGGCCTCTCCAAGACGGCGCCAACTTTCACGGTCCTCCGTGTTTCGCATCCAGCCACCACCGGCCACCTTCCTCAGGTCATCGGTCCACCTAACAGGGGCGTCCAACACTACGTTTCCCGAGACGTGGTCTCCATTCGAGAACCTTCCTACTCCAACGCCCGTCGGTTCTGCGATGGACATGACCAGCCCACTATTCCTCATTTATCGGCTAATATTTAGACCTAATTTAAACCTGGTCTATTTTTTTGTAATAACACCGAATGTCCACTCAAACTTAGGTACCTCTACGCGATAAAAAGCATTTGTATTTGATTCCCAGATCAGTCATGCAGACTAAACCTCATCTGAGAGGTACACATTTGACAACGCCTTTGGTCAAATGATGTTTCTTATCCTGGTGTTTAGGGTTTCATACCTAAAGGGTAAACTGGACCCTATTAGTAAGACACACTCACACTTATACACTGTCTGTCTGTCTGTCACCAGGCTGTAGGTATCGCATGAACCGTGATAGCTAATAGACATACATCATCAATTGTGAAAATCACAATCACAGATGTTGTACTCGTATTTCTGTTTCTGCTAGAACAGCTAAAAACAGAATAAAATACATATTTAAGTGCAGTTTATACAACAAACTTTATTTTTTGGCGTTTTTCTATTGTTAAAATATAGTGTCTGATGTATACATAATAAGTACGGAACCCTTCGTGCGCGTGTCCGACTCGTACTTGGCCGGCTTGGGCTCAGGTTTTAAGTGCCTCTTGTATAGTAAAAAGACTTATAAAAAATTGTACATCTTTTGTGTAAATTGATTTCTTAAAGTCAATCGAAAGCCAATAAAAATTAAAAAGTTGCCGACGTGTTTTAATACCAAATTAAAATTAATTACCTAGTGCTGTGCGTCACGGGGGGCCGATACTATCGATATATCGATAACTGATGGTCGTTAGAGTTGTGATTGTGAAACGAGGCTAATATTTACTTTCACTATTAGATACCAATTAATTTTGTCAAACATGACTGTCAATTCTTCGGATCATTATTTGTTTAAATTAATATTATTATGTGATCTGTGGTCAAAGGTATATCCTAAACATGTTTAAAATGCTTTCTAAACTTACGAAACACATTAATATGCACTTAGTCGTCTTCATCTTATTCTATTTAATAAACAATCAACGTATGAATATTTGTCAGTTTTTTTGTTTTCTGTGTGTTATAAACTGGTTGGCATAACATATAACTATGTATTTGTTATTCAACAAGCTCACGAAAAAAAGACCATCGTAATTACGAGCAAACTTCATGAACATTTTTAAAAACTTCTAATCTCTTCCACGAAAAAACTAATTTATGTACGGCTTTGAAGAAGTTTCTAAGTCGCTTAATAAAAATATGAAGAAGAAAAATTTATAAAATTAAATAGAATTTTTCAATTTACCAGCGCTTCGATGTAAGTGTGGATTTATTTTCAAATCTCGTCTCAAAGCTAAATAGTTCTGTAAAGGTTAGCAAATAAGCATGTCATTTCCAAGGTAACTTTAATGAATTTAAAAAAGCTTGAAACTTATGAATATCTTAGAATTTGAGGTTAGACAAGTAACATATCAAAGTGGTTCAATCTTTTCAGTGGAGCTGAAGTCTCTTAAATCTTTACCGACTTACCGCGTTTCCCTATCCTTCCTTTTTAAGGTTCCGTAGTCCTGACAAGGAACGGTTATAGTTTTTGTCATGTCCGTCTGTCTGTCTGAGGTTTTGCTAAGAGACCGTTAGTAATTTTTTTTCGTTGTCTACCCAATCGTGTGGAGTATCGTTAAGTAGGTATTTTAAAATGATCTTTATACCAAACTTATACTCTTTTTCAATTTAAAGAAAAATGCAACTTTAAATTGCATTTGTTTGTTCCAGTACGTCCCCATGCATTTGTACCTTGTATTTGTACTTATAAATAAATATAAATATAGTCCCTTAGATGGTCCTTAGTTTGGGGCTAGGTAATTGGTGTGATTGTTGGAGGAACTATGTATTTTTTTTCTCTATTGGGATTGGCTGCCGTTACCTATTTTTTTCAGTAGGAGAATATACTTTAGTAGAACTTTCTGCATCTCCAAGCGGTTGACTGGTAGAGAATGCCCTAAGGCATTAAGTCCGCCAATTGTACAACTTACAGTGCAATAAAGTTTAAATAAATAAAATAAATAAATATACAATAACATTCGATAATCGATTGAAAAGCTTTCAACATCGTTGTGACTAACCAATTTTAATGTGACCTATTTACCTTTCAAGGTCACCTTCAGATAAGTATCGCAATAATCGGCTGGAACAATCACGACGCTAATCGATGTTTGCGGACGTCGTAATCGCTTCTTTATCGAATGATCGTCCGTTGACGACCACACGACGTCCTTCGGCCTGAGACCGCGGTGGCGAGCGGAGCGGTTTAAAAGTATGTACCTAAGTCTTCTTCACAGTCGTATACATTAATGACTGAGGATCATGATCATTAGGTATGGAATGAAACACAAACAACGACTTTCTTGGCAATGTTAATGGAGTGGTTTGCCATTGCCTTTTCCATTTCACACACTAGCCAACTAGTGCGCAGGTTTCTTACGATGTTTTCCTTCACCGTAAGGCAGCGATATTTGAAACAACTGTACTTAAGTTTTTATAAACACTCAGTGGTACAAGCGGGGATCGAACTCACGATCTCGGATGAGAAGTGAAGTTTTCTCCGCTCGGCTGTCGCTCATTAAAATCTCGAATTTGACACCAGTGGGTAATAAAAGTTGTAAGTATAATGATGACCATATTCACCATTTAAAATAATGAAGACTGTTTGTTTATACTGACCCTGTATAAAACAATTTCACTCTGATTTACTGGGTTTATTTTATAGGATTTGTCTTAATGTGTATCCATGATCCAAAGTGGTCAGATTTATCTGTTAACAGGGTCACGCACGTCAGATGGCAGTCGCTCCACTTTCATTACCTACCTGATCTGCCACATCCTGGATCACGGTCCAATGCGGACCCTGGGCTCTCTAATTTGCAAGTGTACAACTGGTATATCGCTAAGATGATGAGGATTTTATAGTTTTTTTCTATTGTAAGCTTCATTACAATTCTGCATCTATTCAATGGCTGCCTTCCACTGACCTCTAAAATACAAGTACGCAGGACTACATACTGTCAACCTAAAAATGAAGCCATTTGACTATCGCCATTTTGGCGCTGACGGCAATTGTGAGCGTGTGGTGACCGTCCACGGAACTAATTAGAGTTGACATAAACTCTATGGGGGCGCTATAAGGGAGGGCCAAAATGAGGCTCGTTGCTTTCTTGAGAAACAAAATCACACCTTTCTCCGCATTATTGCTATGACATAGCCGGCGTTCTTGTAAAATTGCTAGCACGTCACGCTGGATAATTTATAGCTCGTTTATGATCCAGACAATTTCTAGGCTAATAGCACTTACGGAGGCCCTAAATCAAGGAATGTGGCCGAAATACTGACCATTTATTATATAGTCTTAAGTGCTAGATTGCTTTAATATAACACAGCCTGCTTGTATTTAGCTGGATGCAGTTTAAATTGGGACTGTAATTTAAATTGGTGGCAGAGCAGAGCAGATTAGCATCAACATAATGACCATACTTAAGGTTATTTTAAGCATTGGTTTAGCAGTATCTTTCACTGCAACTTCATAAAGCATTTCTCGAAGTGAAATGTCATTTATATATTTTTAATAACTAAGAAAAGTAACCTTTTTTCATAACAGTCACTGTAGTTTTATTTGACTCTTGAAGCTATCGGTGCGGTATTGTGTTGATTTTTGGTTTTAAGTTATTTATAAAGATTCATGTTTACATATTTACTTATAAAAATAGTTTTCGAGTGTTGATAGATTGTAGAATGTGTTCAGCGTGTTCTTTTGTTATAATTTCAAGAAGGGTTGAGAATGTTTAATTTAACTTACATATGCTGTTAGGTGATTGGGTCGAATTGGAGCAAATCGAAAGCATTTTCCTACTAGATGTTTAAAGCTTTGTTAGTGTGGTGTCGTCAGAGGGACTACGGAGGGTATCTACGGTGGAAATGTTAAATCGGTGAAGGTATTCGGGGTGGTATCCGTCGTTTGTCAGATTACTGTGTGACTACAAACCTCGGAATAACTGATTTGTGGTACTTCTTCTGGAGGTCTGTGAAGTTGGATAGTGGGTCTTAGTGTACTGACATTTGCTGGGGATAGAGTATCACACTCGTACACACGCACATACTCTTGTATTGTATGTATGCCGGACTTGGCACTCACGTGACAGGCTTGCCTAGTGTGGGGTCCGAAGCTTAATTCTCAGCTACGCTATACTTCTATCCCTCGAACTTTGTTAAAACTGTTAGCGTACCTAAAATGTAAGACATTTGTAATATTTTATGGGTGAATAAAGATTATTACTATATTATATAGTAAGATGGCTACTTCCACACATTTCACTTGATTGTGAAGCTTAAGAAACATAAAGGTGTTTGGAGGAAGTCAGGGCTTTTGTGGAGGTTAGCTGCCAATTGCTTTATCTTCTGAATATTCCAGTATGAGCGTTAACCTATATATAATCAATAGACCCGCTCTTTGAGCTTGTGAAATAGTCTTATGGGTGGCTATTAATAAGCCATTAGAAGTTTTTTGCCGAACTCCTTTCACATTTTTGTTACGTGCCCAAAAAAATCTTTCTCGCTCCGGAATCAGAATCTAAGCCCAAGCCAAAGACAAATTAACCCTATAATATAACTGGTTGAACTTTGCGTGATATTACTATTATCCAACTATGCGTAGTAACCAATTTATACTCGGAGTAAGGCAGCGGCCACACTTTAACCTGCAATCAGAGCTACTTGGTGCAAAATTGCACACACAGGGTTGTTATTACGTAAATCCGATTGCTATCGGTCCGACCTACCGCAGTGGATTTTGCTTTCTGCAATAGTTGAATTTCACTAGGTTACTAGAGGAATTGTTAAAATCAGGTAAAAACAAAATGCACATGTAAATAACGAACCGGCCAAGTGCGAGTCGGACCTGCGCACGAAGGGTCCCCTACCATTACCTACTACATCTTAGTCACTTTAGATAATTTATTTTAAGGATTTTGTATTTGGTACAAAATTATCTAATACCCAGCTCTACAAATATTACTGCTATGATACGGTTCATAAAGTTATATATTAACCGCTACAATTTTCCTTTAAACTTTATGAAATGCACTATATTCATGATTTATTCCGTTTTTCTTTTCAGGCCAGCAGTTAAGCTTTTAGAGAGGGGGAGGGGGGAGCTCCCTGTGTTTCTTATGTTGTTACTGTGTCTGTTTGGGTATTTTTTTCAAACTTATTGTACTTATTGTATCACTTGTATTTTGGTTTGTGATGAAAAATAAACATATTATTATACTTAAAGATGTATATGTTTAGGGATATTTGAAAAACAACAACAATCACTTACTTAGTCCCGCTATGCACCAGTTCCGCTATGCACCACTCATAAAATACCTACTAAAAAGTCCCCCTATGTCCGAAACCAAATTTGCGGGCAGTGACGAAGAAAAGTGTTACAGGATTATATTTTGTTTAATAATTTAAATAGTAAACAATCATTACATTATTTAAAATTACAAGCCGTTAAATCTTTGCGCTTGTAATATAAAGCATGTGTAGAACTGGTTTTGAATTTAATTAAATTATTTTTATATGTTTACTCGTTACTTTTATATGTTTAAACGAAAATAAATTTGTTTTGCACACAAAAATCAATCTTAGTAGTTTACTTTTTAGTCTTTATATATTTTGAGTTAGTAAATACTAATAAATTTTCATAAGTTTTATTAATTAAACAGTTGATTATTTGTGTAATCAACAACTCAAATATTTTAAACAATTATTTATATTTTTTATTGTTGATTATTTGTTTTTTTATTTCTGTTATCAATAAGACTGAAACATTATAAATAAATGTTTGACTTTAAGCACGGACAAATTTTTTACTAGTTTTTTACTCTCTATTATGTTTCCACAAAATTTTAACTGTCCAAGGAAGAAACACTTTTCTTTCCACCTGTACTTTCCCTTGTTTAACGTAGAATCAAATAATGTGGTACAAAGCGGCACTTTTTCGCAGGTATTTTATGAGTGGTGCATAGCGGGACTAACCCCTTACGGGCTGGTACTGGAGTTTACATACAAAAACTTTTCCTATGGGACCAACATCGATACCAAAAAATAAAACCATTTTTTCCGTACAACTGTCAAGTGATTGCTGGCGATTTAGTATGGAGAAGTAAAAAATTCTTTCACGATTTCGATGTTGGTCTCATTGAGAAAGTTGTTGTATTTGGGCACCAGAACCAGCCTATAGGACGTTTCTTAAGAGGTTGTTGATGTTTTTCAAATAATCTTGTATTAAGTATGCCACAAGGAGCAATAAGCCCCAATTGCGCCAGTCCGGATTGGCTTATCCGGGTTTGTGAAAATAGGCTTTCACCTCAGATCATAGGCCTTGCGTTAGTCTGGACGTGTAATCCAGTCGTGCGCAAGTATGCTTTCAACTAAGATAATAGGCCTAAAAGAAGTTGGGGTTTAGATTTAGATTTAGGCCCACTTGCGTTCGAAATAGCTATATTTCGAACGCAAGTGGGCCTAAATGTAATTAGGAATTGATTCACCATCTTTGTCACACAATCTCCTTCCTACATACCTCGCCCCACTTTTCTGGGAAAAGATATCGTTCGAATATTAATTCCTCGTATCTCCCAGATAAATGGCCGCAAGCTTTTGATACCTTACGATTTATTACATCGGGTTTTATTGAATTCCTGCTGCTAGTGGTGCACTATATTCACGCGAAAAAAATCGAGTAACTAAATGATAATGTCGATTGAATGGACTAGTACTTAGATGATCGAAAAGTATCTGTATATTGTAGTATACAGGGTGTCCTAAAAGTCGACGTCAAGCCGAAATCGTATGATAGGTGAGGTCATAACAGTTATCAGAAAAATATAAAAAAATATGTGTCTTGTATTTTTTTTTACTATGTACTAGGATCCTTATTTGCTTCTGTGACTCATAAGCGTCTCTATCTCGTCCCTTACCCTTTATGGAATGACTCGTTCAAACGAGAATTTGAAAACCTATCATGCGATTTCGGCTTGACGTCGACTTTTGGGTGCAAAAATGCATGCACTTGCATACCGGGCGATTGCCTAACCACTCGGCCACCCTGTTTATTAAGATTGCAAAATGAATGCTTATCACTTAAAAACAAAAATTTATTTTTAGTATAAGTATTTTTTTAGTATCACTAAAATTACTGACTAAATAAAAGACAAATTTTTTTGAAATGTATGATGAAGATAAAATATAAAGATACTTTCAAAGCAATTTGTATTGAAATCTAATTGCTTAGTAGAACAAACGGAATAACTAGCTCTACCTCAGTTTCAGACAGACACGTCTCATTTTAAAAGCGTTGTTGAAAGCCCAATAAGATAAGAAAATATTAAATTTACTACAAAATTTTTAATAAACGAACAGTATATATTTGACCTTTGTGTTTATAACAATACACGTAATAGTTTATAGTTTCTTTATATTAAGATTTGTTCGATTGATGTAAACGTAATACTTAGCTTATAATTATAAACATTAGTTTCGCTATTCTAAGTCGATACTTACTTGATTTGTAAGATTTTTTGCGATAATAAATAGAAAAAAAAACTTATGAATGAAAAATCATTTGTTTTATTAAAATCGATAAATGAGTCGGCCCTTACTTCTAACCGATTCAATTTTCGACAACACTACAGCTGTGGCCGTTGACGGTCGTTTTTGAGTTATTGGGCGATGGAAAACGCTAAGCGACGGATTCTGGTAAATATCAATATTTACACGGATTTAAAATATGGCTGCGACATAATGAGCTCGGCATGGTGATAAATATGTCGGTATTTTGTACTACTTTTGGAAAATTGAGAGTGAAATTGTAGCACGGTATTAGTCAGGATTGTGTTGGTAGCAAGGAGTCTCTTGTAAATGTTCTCTAGAGAAACTTGTATATTGAAAAAAGAAAGAAAAATATTTTATTTGTAACATTACACATATAAAAATAAGCACATATAAAATAAAATAAAGTAGAGTTTGTAATGTTACCAATACCAGTACTACCCACTCAGCTTTTATGTCATGACGCTGGTTTTCTGCGGGAACCATTGATGAGGTAGAGAGAGTTACAATTTAAAACATTACAATTTAACCTAAGAAAGACCTATAAACTAAATTATAGACTAGATGGAAGCTTTAAATAAGTGGTTAGGTATAACAAACTATCAAAAACAATGTTCAGGTGTGTTTGCTCGTAAGTATGCATGTGCTAAGTATCTTCGTCACACTCGTCTACAATGACAGATAAAAGTTGGTACCTAAAGGAAAATTGAGGGTCCAAATATTTTACTTTAAGATTTTTAATGGCGCTGCAGTGCGTCGGGAATGTTCGCCACCTGGAACACATACGGTTTTCACGCCGTCCTGCGAAAACGAGTGGCTTCCCTGTGGGAGCGAGTGCGGAGCAGCACCAACACTTTCCTGAGGGCTATTGCAGAAAGGATATTCAGCCCTATCACTGGGCATCCATGTTTCAGAAATAAATGTTTTCAATTTCAATTAAATTTTGGCTTTAAGTTTTTACTATTTGTTTACATAATCTCAAATGATATCTCAAACGCAATAAATGTGGAACCTCAATTCAGATGCTCACTATACATGGGAGTACCAAATACAACAAAAATTAACAACTTTAGACCAAATGCGAATCTTCGTGCATTTAGTTTACTACGTACGAGTACTTATAAAACAAAAACACTTGTTTTTTTTATTACTTATGTACTGAAAGAAGCTATTTCCCTAGTACTTAATACTAACCATGAAGTGTCTGATTGCCTTCTCGCATAAAAAGTTACACATCCCATACATGAATTTACATCGACATACAACGTATCAAGTTACCAAAACTTGGGAATTGCTAATAAATCGTGCAAGCGAGAGGTCCGAGTGCGAAAGAGATGAGAAAGTCACGTTTCTCAGTTTACCGTTTGGCGCAACTGGGTTAGGAAGGCAAAGGGAAGCGCTTCCTACCGACCGGTTGTTATGGTCGGGGACCAAGGTCCAATGGTCACCGTCTTGGTTTATCTATATGTAGTCAAGCTCGTGCTAAATCTTACATATCGCGGTTTGTGTTGTATGGAGCGGGCTATCAGCGCCATCTAGCCTGTAGGAGCCGAGTCAGGGCGTCGCGTCTTGAAGTTGCTTTGCTAGTGTTAGCGACAGTGGTAAGATGTCGCTACACCACTCCCCCCGAAGAACCGGAGGTTGATTGAGCCAGGGTGGTTGAGAGCTCAGCAGTCTGTGCGTAGTGAGCTTGCAAGTGCCAGTGCTTGTTGAGTCCACGATATGCCGGGATGAGCATGCGCGATGTCCACGGTGAGTCGGGATGGGCATGCGTAATGTCCACGGCGTGTCGGGATGCGCGATGTCCACGGTGAGTCGGGATGAGTGCGCGATGTCCACACGATGAGTCGGGATGTACATGCGTGATGTCCACAGTGAGTCGGGATGAGCATGTGTGATGTCCACGATGCGTGCGGGAGAGCTCGAAGTCCACAGTAAGTCGGGATGATGAGCTGAATGAGGCTGCCGAGGAACCAGGTAGAACCGGTGCGGTCTGCGGTGGTGTCCTTAGGGCTGGTGAGCTGGCTTGCAGGAGACTGCTGGCTGGATGCTGCTGGCTGGGTGCCTGTTGGCAAGGGAGAAGGCGACGATGATGATGACGACGGTGAGGCTCCATGCTCCAGTGTAGATCTCGTCGGGGCCTCCAATTTGGCGCAACTGGGTTAGGAAGGCAAAGGGAAGCGCTTCCTACCGACCGGTTGTTATGGTCGGGGACCAAGGTCCGATGGTCACCGTCTTGGTTTATCTATATGTAGTCAAGCTCGTGCTAAATCTTACATATCGCGGTTTGTGTTGTATGGAGCGGGCTATCAGCGCCATCTAGCCTGTAGGAGCCGAGTCAGGGCGTCGCGTCTTGAAGTTGCTTTGCTAGTGTTAGCGACAGTGGTAAGATGTCGCTACAACCGTATGTCGATACGGAGTTATAGTATTGAATATGATATAAATAAGATTCGTAAACAGCTGCAGAAATGCCAGAAGACGACGTAATATTATGGCACAGTTCAGTAGTAAAACCGGCCAAATGCGTGTCGGACCATGTCGGTTCCGTTGTACCTAGCCCGAATCATCAATGCAAGTCTTGACCCGTTATAAATAAGCAACTACGGGTACTTTATCTTAGTGACTTTAAGAATTTATTAAAATCAAATCAAATCAATTTATTGCAAATTAAGTGTAACATTGGTCTTAAATAATAACAGGGAACTTTAATAGTAGATTATTCACCAAGGGGGTAAAGTGATGTCTTACGTCACGGGCGTCATCTTGAATCTCGAGCGTAGCGAAGGATTCGAGAGTTAACTCCCGAGCATAGCGAGGGAGTTAAAAGTAGAATCCTGAGTGGAGCGAGGGATTTAAGCTAGCCCAAGACGAAGACATCTTTATCCCCGAGGACAATACTCTGCTTTTCACACATCCTACGAGGCAATAAAAAATGTACTACAAATACCTTATTTATTTAGGTGCCTGTGGCGCAGTGGCGGCAGCGCTTTGGTAGTGATACCAAAAGTTAAGCAACCCACGGCGCGGTCGTGATTGGATGGGTGACCATTCCGACCATTTAAGTGACGTCCATGACAAGCATCTTCGTGCTTCGGAAGGCACGTTAAGCAGTTGGTCCCGGCATTAGCCGGGACCAACTGGGACTAATACCACAGATATTAATCTGTGGTATTAGTCGTTAAGCCTAGTCAGAGGCCCTAGGGCGGCTTGATAACTTCTGACAGTAAGGTTCTTCACTTGCCTTACATACACCCCTCCACCAATCCGCACTGAGCCCGCGTGGTGAAGTATGGCTCGTTCCTCCTCATAGTTGAGGTGAGGCCTTTTCCCAGCAGTGGGATCTAATAGGCTGACTTATTATTTATTTATTATAAATACCTTATTTTATCTATAAGTATAGATACTTTGACTTTTCTGGCAGTAAATTATTATTATTAACAATACCAGCAGCTTTACATATAATAAACTCCGGTGTTATAAACTTCGTCACTAAACAGTTTACGAAAACATTGTTTGTAATTTCTTAACATACATAGATTTTTTTCTTTATTTATTTCTTTTTTAAGAAGCGCGCGTTTTTTTTCAGTCCATTCGTGCTAAAATTCTTGGTTGCCAGGTTCAAATTTCAAATATGTTCTCTTTGGTGCGGGACAGGCTAGTGTGATCTCATGCCTACGAACTCTTATACGAAATTCAAATCACTTTGCCTCCCTAGGGGCGTAATGAAATTTCATACAACATTACGTCCCTAGGGATGCAATGACTCACTTTGAGTCAGGGTTACTTGATGTGTAATTGAACATTGCCGAGAAGGTAGTGTGAAAACTTAATTACGCTTTCATGGTATTGCAATTAAGGAGTAAAGATTTTGGATAACACTCATGTTGGATAATTGGTACCGAATACTAAATTCTACGACAATTATTACTAAACTAATGAAGTTATCCTTACCGCTATAATTTTCCGTTAAAATTTATGAAATGCGCTATCATCATTTTTTGTTTATAGATTTTAGGAACGCCCTACTGGAACTAAAAATGGTTGGCATAAATGAATTTAATGCTAACAAAAACTAATTATTTAATAACACTAACATGGCAACACCGAATGATGTAAGTCAGTGGTTTAGTATAAAAAGCCATGAACTCCCGTTTCTCTCTTCTTCTTTTCGTTTTACGAATCACTGTGCTAGGAGGCAGACGTTATACCTTCCTTGTATCTCATAAGTGATAAATACACGAGACCAACTGATTCCGATTTAAATCTGTCTTTTCCTTTCCGCTCGGAACCCTATTTCCTATAAAAATTGCACTTTAAATTTAAATATTTCGTTAATATAGCATTATATCTAAAAATAGTATAAGAAACCCGTAACGGTCTCTTAGCAAAACCTCGGACGGACAGACAGACATGCGAGACAGACAGACAGACATGCGGACATAACGCAACTAGAGTTCTTTGTCAAAACCACGGAACCCTACAAACCAAAGATTTGTAAAACGTAATTTTGTAAAGTTACTTAACTTATTATTATTATATTACTACCTACCTACTAATGATAGCGTTAAGGAAAATCTCATAATATTTGTTGTTTTAAAGCTTAACTCCCAATTACGCCAATTACTCGTATCCCCTTAAACTTTTTGGCACTCGAAAATGTTATCGACCGTCTTTGATTTGTTTGTTTGTTTGTTTGTTTGTTTATTTGCATCGAATAGGCTCCGAAACTACTGGACCGAATCAAATGAAATTGGGCACAAATATAGTTTGAGACACTGGGAAGGACATAGGCTATTTTTATATAAAAAATAAATGTTAGTAATCAGCGTTAGGCGCTCTACTTTAGCCCACAACGATGAAGCCTTGAGGCATGTATTTATCTCGTCTGCCGCGGTCCTCCTCACATTTCTGCCCATTTCTAAAAAAACCTCCTGTGATTCGTGAATTTATATTTTCAGCTCAGTAATGCAACATCGTCGGTGTAAAGCATGCTGCCAGGGGCGGGTCCATGCAATTCCCCTTGTTATGTAGTCTAAGCAGATGGTGGACTTATGGTGATAAGGGTGGTTTTATAATTCAATACGACGAAAAAATTGTACACATTAAATCCACCGACACTCGCCACGGGCCGGCCAGCGCGTCGCGCGTGGCGCCGTCATGGCAAGCGTATGGTATTTTAAAACTATGAGATCTCCTAAGATAATTATTTAAATTGAATGGTATAAACGGCAAATATGATCAAAATTAAATGCTTGTGAATAATAAAGTATTGATTTGGACAAATATTAATACAGTTCTTATGAATTTACCTTGTTAAGTAATGCACTACTGTAAAACATTTATTATAACCATAAAAAAGGTTATAGTGAGCAAACCTTAAGAGATAGATATATACTCTCGCGAACTTTTCTGTAAAACTATTTGAGGCAAACATTTCTGCCATACATTATATTAGTGTAACTCTTACAATTTTTGCAGCGTACGCAAAAATAGCTCGAAAATTACAGATTTTTTCCGGCTTCATTAACATTTATCGTCATAACTTCGGTATTTTAATACGTATCTTTATAAAATATATTTTATGTGTTATTCCAATGTATAAGCTAAATTTGTGTAAAGTTTCATCGAAATCTATTTAGTACTTTTTGCGTGAAGAAGTAACAAACATACACACTCACACACTCAACAAACTTTCGCATTTATAATATTAGTGGGATTAATACCTACATATTTTTAGAGCCGTGTTTTGATAAATTATTACTAACCTTAAATACCTCTTAATTTTTACCTAGCTTTGGGACCAAAATATCATTTACGTTATCCACGTAGAACATTATCCAACTATTATTATTATTGACTCGTACATACAGGGTGCTTGTGTAAAGTCTTATCCTATGACCATACCTTCAATTTTAATATGGGGTCATGATAAAAAATAATGACGATAGAGTCCTTAATTATGTTTTCACGATTTCGATGATGGTGACTCTATCTTAAGTTAAAGTTGTAAGTATTGATGGTCATATTCACCCATATTTTTTTTATAACTTAAGCAATTATTTTGCAAGTTTTTACGAAATCAAATTGAATTTCGCTCATAAAAATAATCGACTGTGTCATCCGGTGGGACTCGAACCCACGTCCCTTCGCTTTGCGAAATTCAATTTGATATTCACCTATTTTATAGTTACTGGTGTTCGCTCTAAAATAAGGCTATTGGTGATCAAGACGGTGGTGGTGGTGACCTTTGGCTAAGTAAATATTATTTGATACCCCACACGACTTGTTTTAGTTTTTTTTTCATTCCATACAATACATTTACCATGTCATGACCCCCCACTGCACTCAAATTCAAGATTGCTCTCCTTCTTAAAATTGTCTAAAGATTCAGAAGGTTCATCCTGCCAAAGGAAGCCCTTTGATCACCAAACGCCGTATGCATTTTCATGTCAGGAATACCAACAACTATCAAAAGGGATTATACTTAACTAACGTCCTGTATATAACAGTACAACATACATATATATATATACAGTATGATAGCGAATCGCGCGCCGTTAGTCAGGGACGGGATCACTGCGCGCGCGCAACACGCCCATTCACTGTACGACACAGGTCATGGGTACCCCTTAATCATAGGGATAGCTATGCCCATGAACGATCCATGTGGGGATTCATCAATCAAAATAAAATAGCCATACTGTCTGAGGTGTGTTCTAAAATTCGCGAAAAATCGTAGCAGACAGACTAGACTCTTTGTGAAAACTTGATTCCAATAAAATTTCTGTTCCCCTACAAATCTAAAATATCACAAGATATTTTTTTATAAGTTGCAAGTGAGCTTACAGAATATTCGAAAGTGCTCAGATTGATAATTTTGATACATAATGTAATAATGAAAAGTTCTATGTGAACTCACCATAGCATTTGGTGCGAAGAATGTTTTATCGTATTATATTGAAAACAAAAGATTTCTAAGCTTTTTAAAAGATTTTTTGAACAGGAAATGGCTGCTAATTACTTTAAAGCTTTTTACATTATGTCTGGCCAACGACTAGAGCAAAAAAATTCGCAGCAGTTAATTTTTCATGGGACAAACCAACACCGCAATACAGTACGCGCTCCGGACTTCAATGTCAGCAATTGCAGGTATGTATGATGATGAACACCAAGATTTGTACTAAGTCGTGGATGTTTGATAACAAAAAAAGTATCTAAGTTATGAAAGTCATTTAAGTTGAATTTATTCTGTAAAGAATAACTACTTGGCGCTCTGCTGTTGCAATACAGCTCGAGTAGATGTCACTGACGTCACGCACTGACGTATTCAAAAGAAACCAAGAATTTTGCCATGGTGGATAGACTGCTCGGTAGCTCAGTTGGTAAGAGCGTTGTCCCGTTTAGCCAAATGTCGTGGGTTCAAATCCTGCCCGTGTGCGAATTTTAGGTTTCTTATTTAAACTTTTAAAAATATGTAAGGTCATTTGTAGCATTCCTATCCGGTATCCTAGTACGTAGTAAAATTTATTTATAACATTACAAACGCCGCTTAGTCTACCAGTGAAAAGCGGGCCTTATTGCACTACACGCTTGCAGCGGCGCGTTTGATTCGCCACAAGGAACATTAACGTTAGACGCAATGCTTATATCTACTGAGTTATTGAACGGGTTATAATTACATCCACAGCATTACGCAATGGTCTAGCCGGCAACGGGACCATGAGAACGATTTAATTATGGCCCGGTCTTTGAATGGGCCACATTTCACTGCAGGTATACGGCACAGTCGAATAAAGACATTATGCCATATCTGGGAAGAGACACTTGGATTATTTATACGGTATTTTTGGGCTTTATTAGCATACTTCGCCCGCGCTACTGTCGGGAGTTCCTATTAAACTCCCATAGCACCTCCCTCCCTCACCCCGTGAAGGTTTTACAAAAAAGGTAATAAGAGCTTATAGTAGCCTATATAAGGATAGGCTACTTATTAATGGGATGTAAAAATATACATATATGTAAAGGGAGTGAGGGAGGGATCGAAAGGTCTTGGGTCTAACTTTCTCCATGCCAAATTTCATTTAAATTTACCTGGATAGGCGTGAACACGCCAAATTTCATCTAAATCGGTTCAGAGGTTTAGGCGTGATACGGTAACTACAGACACAATTTCGCAATGATAATATTAGCACGGCATGGATTCTCAATTTAGGCTACATTAGGCCCACACTCATTTTTTATTGAACTCTCTTACTATGGTAAATAAGGTTTTAATAATAATAATAATCGTATTAATTTGGCACGGCAATCAAAATACAAGAAATCACATATATCCTATATGGAATTAATTAATTAATATTATGCATTTTAAATGAAATAAAAACCTATACTAAAAACCATGTGCCAAAAAGGACCCCGCTCAGTAGAAGTCGTGACAAATTAAGATTTTCAGCGGGAACCTTTGGGCATGGTGTGAACACATACCTACTGACTAAAATAAAAACTAAAAAACTAAAACTTAGTGCGAGCTTCACGCGCAAGTTTTAACTTAGTAAAGACACATAAAAGGAAACTAAGACCCACTTGCGCACGTTTGGATTAGCTAATCTGGATTTATTCTAGGCCTCTTATCTGAGTAGAAAGCCCACTTGTGCCAGTCCAAATTAGCTAATCCAGACTTGTGCAAGTGGAAAGTCCGGAATAGCTAATCCGGACGTGGCCTTTAAGTAGTTTATAATAACAAATCATCGTATCTTTTTAAGCCATTATAATGTAACAATAGTTAAAAAATCGTTTTCGACTTAAATGTTATAATTTATTTTTAAGATAGGTATAATTGTGTACGTCAGCAGTTGCTATGTCAAGACTGAATGTAAGTAAAGGTACTTTACTAACTTAGGATTTGCAATAAACATTTCAATACACATCAGTATTCTCTTTTTACGAGTAGAGTAAGTTGTGCATTCACTTTAGTGTATCGGTCACTTAGTTGAATATAGTCAGCCACAGTAATCAGGTAATTTTTACTTACAAAAGATAAGGAGAAATGTGCCTGCCTCATAAGGGCTAATATTGATTGATATTATTTATTCATTAGTGACACTTGTGTCCTAAATTGAATAAATGATTTTTGAGATTGTCTTACATATTCTCATTTATTTAGTAAATAAAAAAATATATACAAATTAACAATAAATATATATTATAATACATGATTACGTACAAATATAAAAATTATAAAAAGTTATTAGTTAAGAACTTGTCTGAGTATAACTATCATACAAAGTGTGATTTCTGTCAGTACATCTCTTGGAAGAGAATTCGGTTTTTATCACTGCTAAGTACCTAGATACCTATATATTTTTACATATAAGCTCATATTTATGAAATAAACAAATCTTTTGTCTAAAATGCGAACATGTTTGGTTACCGGTATCGCTTCTATGAAGGTGATAAAGGAGATAAAGAGGCAAAATTGCAACTATATTCTTTGCAAAATCAACTTCGATTTGAAGATTCATTAAAAATATGTGTAAAGGCGACTGAATGTGTAACCATAATCCAAACTGGTCAGGTTCCCCTGTTAACAGGGTCACGGAGGTCAGATGGCTGTCGCTCCACTGTAATTACCTAATCTTCCCACATTCTGGATCATGGTCCGAAGCGGACCCTGGGCCCTCGCGTTCGAGTGCAAAACCGGGATGACGCTAGGAGGATGGATTGAAAGTAAGTGTAATGAAGAAAGATGTTGCAGGTGTGCCTGTGAAGGAAGACACATTGTAGATCTACACACATAATACCATAGTTTTTATTATAAAATCAAGAGAATCTAGTTTACCCAACTGAAAGTGGCAACACATTGCTATTAATCGGCGACTAATTAATACCGGCTCTGTTCTACCTTTCGCTGATTTAGTCGAAGGTTGCAAGCCTCCGCAAATGTTAGTCGTACTCTTGTAGTTGGCAATATATCGATAGTTTATCGATACGATTGTGACCTTGGAAACAAGTAAATACCTGCTCTAATCTAATTAAATTGAAATATTTATTCAGTTTGGGCACCAAATGTCACTTGTGTGAACGTTAAAAAATGCATGTCCTTAAGTTTAGTAAGTAACCCTCTTTCTAATCAGGAACCTACCTACCGAAGGTACAGTGTGCCTCGCATCAACCTTCCCAAATCTGTCAAAATATCTCAAATGATATGGAGCACATAAACTATAGAGGCAAAATGTCATTAATTTTGTTCAGAAAAAATCCGTCATAATCCTTTGGAAATTAATGCCTTGGTTTTTTCTTTAATGCATTTTGTTAAAGAAATTCACTTATTTCTTTACATATTTCAAATTAAAGGTGCTGTTTAAAAGATTGTTGTTGTTGATTACAACCGAAATATCTCATATTTCATAATATCGATTTGAAAATATATGCTTAAATTGTAATTTTTCGTATCAGTGCTGAGCACTGATAAGTTTCGAAGAAAAATCGCGCTTACTTCGCCTCTATAGGTTACGTTTTCGATGTATGGAACTCTATAAGATCAACATAAGGTTGAAAATATGGTTGCGAAAATTTGACAAATCAGGGTAGGTTGATGTGGGGCCCACCACCGCATTACAGGGTACAAGTGAGCGCAATACCCAGTTTCACTTCCTATTCCTTCACTCTCATGATCAGATGATGAGACGACAATCTGACATGGCCAAAGAGATAGAGAGAAAGGGGTGTAACACCACCATCGCCAACTTCCAGCTTTTCCTTTAGTAAATTTAAGAGAAAACTTTTTTACCTTGGATTTAATTGACACCAAGATAGATTGGACCAGTGTTACTAGCCACTATCGATAGTCAAACTGTAGTCTAGTAGATAACTCTTTGTCTTATCTAAACAAGCGTGATGAATGTGTGCCGCGAGCTATTGTCTTTGCTAATTTGGTTGTAAACACCATGTTTATTCCCTAGACGATTGTAGAAACGCTAACCCGGAAAAATAAAAACCTGTGATTGGTTCAGTAGTAGGTGGCCAACTCATTATCCAATCACAATTATTAACCGAAGATGTGATCGCCAAATTATGTATCAGAATATGATAGAAGTTCAAGAAACTTTGTCTTTTGAGTTCAATCAAGTTGAGATTCAACTGCTATAGGGTTATAGCAGTTGAATCTCAACTTCTATCCAAATATTTCAGTAAAAAATAATACTTCACGCATATTATTATTCCAAGAAGAAGAAGAATTTAGAAGAAGAATTGAAGAATATAAACTCCATGATGGAAACTCAGATAAGTAAGTTGCCATCATTGTCAGAATTTTGGCATAACGACGAGATAAACCATGGGAAAACATAGATTACCTTATAATGTATATTAATTTCATGTAATTACATAGGTACAAGTTTAAGTACATATGTAGGTAAATCCTAACATATCTAAATAACAAGTAGGTAACCAGAAACGGTGCATAATCAGTAATCAGCATGTTAATTACATTAAAACAGATACGCAACCGTGCAAAGAGCATGGTAGCATTTGCGTCTTAGGCCCAACAGATATGGTGGCATAGATCAAGGATATACAAAATGCCAGGATTTCGTTGCTTTACCTAACAAATCTAAAGCGGTAGGCGTATTATCACGACCTACATCAAACCATAAATAGACTTCGAACAGTCTTGTTATTCTTATTGTTACTACATTCCGCAAAACAACATTATTTGTACAGATACGAATGATACATTCCATAATGTTTGAAGGCCGAAATAAAACGATTATTCTGTCAATTTACACAATTTAAAGAATGCTATGCATCAACTATAGATACTTTATTATTACCAATATAACGCAATATTGCATTTTATAAAAGCGTTCTTGTGACGGTAGCATCTATAGATAGATAGATTACTCTTGATTGCACAACATAATAGAAGAAACAAAAGTACAGCAAATTACACAAAGATGTAAAATATAAGGCGGTATTATCGCTATAGTGGGATAAAAAAGCCTATATTAGTGTGAAAACAAGGTTTTTAGTAAGTAGGCTCTTTCTATAAATGTCATTTTAAATAGGTCGAAATAAAATGCAAAAAACGGCCGTTAGGTGCGTGCTGCAAAGGTATTTCTAGGCCCGACTGTACCATACCAAAGCCTACTATTTATTTCCAACAGGTCAAAGCTCGAGGCTGTGCGCTGACAAATTAGACCATAAGGCTCCACGCAGATGGGCCAACGGCCACAGCCACCGGCTGCCAGCGACAAACTGTTGGCATTATTTTCAATACGTAGCCGCACACGTGATGCCAATGCCGACCATTCGCGACTCAGTGTTTGCGACATGCCACCGGTGGCGGCCATTTGCCTAAAATGATTTAGCAGATGAGTGTCAATGAGCGTTTTGCCTAGTGTCAAAAATCAGTACCTAAAAATCCGCTAGATGGCGTTGAACAACCTAAGTCTGGTTATTTTTTAATTAGGATAAAGCTGGTTTTAGCTTTGATCACGTTATAATGTTTTTGTTTAGCATACTTTAATTAACGCGTACTGACAGATAATATTTAAAAAATTTAGTGATCATCAAGACGTTTTTCTAATTTAATGTAATTTTCAACTGCATTTTGAAACTTGCTTCTTTTGACGTAAAGTACTTCTAATACATGTCTGTACGCGTAATATTTCAATATTTTGTTTTTGTTAAAATCAAGGATTTCGCTGCAATATTTATATAACTTAGATGAATAGCGCCATCTATCGACGTAAAATAAAACTAAAATTTTGAGCTGACAGAAAAGCCCTCATTGTAGCGACCACCGACTACCTTTGTTTGCGCGGAACCAAAGGATGTGGCGCGTGACAGCCACCGGTGGCGGTTAGTTAGTTAGTTAGTTTTGCTGGGCTTTTTCCGCACTAAGCCGCTTGATTGAGCCATTGTACGCATTGTGTGTGTATCCTTCTACTCCAACCAACCCAGGCTCTCCCAAAAAGCTATTAGCTTCCCTAGGTTGCCGCACGCTTCCGGGAGTGATGCTGGTGATTGAAGAATACCTGCCCGTTGTTCCACCACGATCCTGGAGTCCATCAGCACCGGTGGCGGTGGACGGTGGCCCATCAGCGCGGAGCCTAACTCCGGCAAGTAGGCTGCAACAAAATACTGCCGTGTGTAAAGTGTGGCCGATTTATGTAACGAGATAAGGGCCGTCATTAGTTTGGTATTACCTACAGGTATTTATCTATTTTGTAATAGCTATTAATTATTAAGTACTTTGGTGTCACACTCGAGCGTCGGTGGCGCAGTGGATAGCGGGTTGCCTTTCATTCGGGAGGAGCCGGGTTTGATCCCACGTGCCGCCATATACCAATGACTTTTCTGGGTTACGTACAAAAGTTGTTTCACTAACCGATGCTCTTACGGTGAGGGAAAACATCGTGCGAGACCTACACATTTAGGCGACTGCATGTGTAACCATGATCCAAACCAGAAGCATTACTCCGATTGACGATGTCCGTATTTTCGTCGGTAAATAATGTGTGTATACAGTTGAAAACACACAAAACAGAAAATTCGAAACACCCAATTAAATCCCTGTTCTCGTCTCGTCACCCCGCAGGCGAGGTCTCAGACAAGCGGTCGGGTTTTCTGTTCTGTGGGTCGGACTATAATAAATAAGATGTCGCAAACGCAGTAGCGTCGGTTGCGTAGTGGAGAGCGCTTTGCCTCTCATGCAGAAAATACCGGGTTCGATCCCACGTGCCGCCACCTACCAATGACTTTTCCGAGTTATGAACATTAGTTTTTTTACTAACCTATGCTCATACAGTAAGAGAAAACATCGAGAGGCAATCTGCACACTCTGGCGACTGAATGTATAACCGTGATGCAAACTGGTCAAAGACCTTTCGCTCCACTGTAATTACCTGATTTGCTATATCCTGGATCATGGTCTAAAGCGGACCCTAAAGTGTTCAGCTCAATATACTCTCGTCCGAACTTTGAGTTTTTACAAGACATATATTTACCAAATACCGGCCTATCTTAAGAAAAATATTTACCATTAAATACCTTCGCAATCGTAACTATACAGTTGCAAGGCCTAACTATCACTATGTGCTAAACCGATAATGGTAATAGAGGCCATCCAATACCCATTCCGCTTGCTCTACACGTCGAATGGCGGCCATAAACTATAGAACGGTTAGAAGCCCTGTGATTCACTCCTGCGCAGTCTGTTAGGTTATCTAAAGCAGCTTAGATAGTTCACACTGGCAGAGACTTATTGAAATACATTCTACGTTAATTGGCTAATTATATTTAATCAATTTGAAAATTTGATCTTGAACGAAATCTTAAGATATAACTAGACTAGAATATAGGTTCTACATAATTTCATAGGGTCAATGGAGTAGTACAAAATATGAAATAGTCTTCTATAAAAATGTTCAAACTAAACGAAAAAGTTAAGACTAGTCTGCACCAAGTTAGGTGAATTTATCAATCGATCGGCAGTTAACTATTACATAGATTATTATATGTGTACATTATTTATTTATTAATACTAACATTAACCCATTTATAGTGCTAACATATAGAATACTATAACTTGCCAATAGTAAAAATCACACATACTTACATGTATTAATGGAGTCTAACTTAGCTATTTTTGACTAAGTATGTTTTTTTACTATGATGTCCTCCTAGCCGATTTCGACTACGGCGGCCTATCTCAACAGAGATTAGCCAACTGCGCAGGACATATTATAGTGCACAAGTGTGTGCGCAATACACAGGTGCACTCTCTGTTCCTTCACTCCCATAATTTGGTGAGACGGCAGTCCGACATGACCGTAGAGAGATCAGGCGCATTTTGATATTTTGACTTATTATTTACTATAGTTAAAGCCTAGGAATCCCAAATTCACACAGTACGAATAAAGCCTAAACTTATCTTAAGAGCTAAAATATGTGCAACCATCCCGCGCTATCTGCCACTTAGAGTTACATCAAAATCGACTCAGCACTGAGGTCAGACGTATTCCCTCGCGATGCGCGGGCGCAGCCGTAATGGTTATGTTAGATTAGATTTAACTACTAGGGTTGTCAAGACAACAAGGCAAATACTAATGAAAGGTAGGCTTAGGATGAAAGCAACTGTGAAATGCGGTAGGTAGTTAGACAACGTTTGTATTTTATCGTTACACTAGCAGTTCCCCGCGACTTCGCCCACGCCAAAAGTCCTATTTTCCATACAAAATTTCATCCCCTTTCACCCATTTCACCGCCCTGATGATTTTATATCGCGACAAAAAGTAACCTATATCCTTCCCAGGGTTTCAAACTATCTAATTACCAAATTTTGTTAGAATTGGTCCAGCCGTTCTTGAATTATAAGTGTTGTAACTAACACAACTTTCTTTTATATATATAGATAATGTACCTTTATTTCAAATATTCCTATCGATGAGACATGTATTATTTACCGGGGTAGAATCTTTGGCTAGTATTCAAAAGTTCCTGATCTTATAAAAATACAAGTGATTTTCATTTGACAACCCTAACCTTAGCCATGCATGTGCAATAAATCGTATTAATAGAATACCTCTAAACTAATGGGTTTGCTTAGAGAGAACTGTAGATGCTATTTGATTGGAATACGATCCATATAAGGCTATCAAAAATGTTAATCCATATTTTCGAAAATCTGACTATTATCTGTATTCTATCCTTTACTCAAAAGGGAAAAACGGAACCCTTATAGGATCACTTTGTTGTTTGTCGGTCTGACTGTCAAGTTAAGACCCCTAATCTCAATATCGCGTGGAGGTATTTGGCAACGAGGAAGGTCCTGCAGCAAAATTAAAGGAACCTTCGTGTTCAGAACTGTCAAGTGTCAATATTCAAATTTATTTGTAATTAGAACACCTAGTACATAATGTGTAACAATAGATGTCGGGGCACGGAGTTGACTCGCGATATGGGCCGATTTCATCGGATACATAAGAGCTTTGTGGTTTGATTGTACGTCAGTTCAAAAGTACACTCCAGTTCATCAGTACATCAAGAAGTTATAATAGTGCTAGTTCAGTGAATATAGTGTCAAGCAAAAGTTGGTGTTTTATTGGTACCCTCGGTGCCGGTACATCAGCAGGCCAGGGCATTAACTCATCGAAAATTGTTGATTCATCACAAGAAAATCGTACAAGTGTGTATGGAACCCTCAGGGCTCAAGACTGAATCGCATTAGCCCGTTTTTTGTTGCCAAACATGCAGCTTATATCTAAAAGTAATTAACACAAAGTTTAGCTCCTCTAACGAGCCTGCTTATGACAACCGTATCGGCTACCATTTGTTAAGTTGATTAATTAACAACGCATTTAATTGGCTTCAGTGCTGGTACGGGTATTATCGGTATTTTTCTGATACCGGTAGTTACCGGTATTACTCATAAATACTCACGGACGACACGGAGACACGTACACAAGGGAATAATTATGACTTTATTCCCTTATAGGTAACAATTTTTTTCAATAAAAGAAAAGAAAAACAAAGAAATGCGTGAAATAAAAATAAATAAACTTAAAACCTACGTAATCAAAAATAAACCCGTGTCCTTGAGGCAAAGAGGCGAGGATGCTGGCTTCGTTACCGCGTTAGTAGCTATACTTATCCTTTGAGCGAGTAACGAGCCAGCTTTTCTATTTGCCAGAACAGAATTTAATTTAGGTGCAGTTTTTCCAAAAAGTAATTTAGCGGATGATCCTCACGGCCCAATAGTTTCAACGCCAAACGGCGCAAACACATAATCACTAGCAAGTGATGCATACTTGCGACGTTTGGCGTTTTCAGCTAACTCTGCCGCCGCTCCATCTTTTAGCGCTGACTCCCTGAGATAAGATGGGGCCAAAGTATCAACGCAAGTTGCGTCCCAAACTAAGGCCCGACCCCGATCCCAGGGTATGAGCATGAGGCCATCGGGTCTCTTGCCATCATCACAGACCAAACCACGTGGTTCCAACGTGGAAGGAACATTGATGCTGGCAAGAACTTTCCTGATGGCGTCATTAAGAGTAGCGTGACGGGCTAGACGCCCAGCACTTTGCTGGCAACAAAGACAGTGAAGACCATATTTGTCGACCTCCTTGCCACAGGGACACGTAAAAACTTAACGAATAGGGGTATTGGGGTAATTCCCTTATTGGATATTGGCACAGATAATATATAATAATAATGTCCTCCTAGCCGAATTTCGACTACGGCGGCCTATCTCAATAGATATTAGCCAACTGCGCGGTACATATTATAGTGCATTAGCCGTAATTAACGTTTGTGTTGCGTGGAACAAATCTACAGCCGATCGGCAGATGACGAGATAGCAACCTGTAGAAGAATGTCGCCAGCTGACTAGGCTTTTACTTTAGGTACGGACGATAGAAGTATCTTAGACAGTTCTAATAGGACCTATTTTAGAATAAAATGTGTAGTCAGATATGCTGCACTGTACTTGTAGGTTAAAGCCTTTGGAAACCTTGTATGAGAGACAAGTGTAATGTGTAACTTGAAACGTGCAAAACTGCAACTCCTATAGTTTGGTAAAGCTGCAAATATACGATTACTTACTTGATCTACTTTGATATACGAGTATTATAATGCCTGCAATTTTCATTACTAACCATCAAAGTTCTAGTCCATTTTTATTACCCGACTGCGGAAGGAGGGTTATGTTTTTCGAGAGTATGTACATACATACTCTCGAAAAACATAACAACAATTATACATACATATGTATAATTGTTTGGCACGCCCTACAGCCCAAACGGCTGGACATTTGTTGACATATGAATTTGTCAAAATTGTTAGAGTGCATAGGCTATACATATACAGTACATTTAAAAAATAGCGCCCGCAAATGGAAATAAAGGGGGGAGGGGAACTGATTTTTTCCTTACCATAGCAATATGGGTATCAAATGAAAGCCAGTAAAAAGACCATTTCTAAAATTAAATATTTTTTGCAGTCAGGTGTTTTATTTTTTTAATAACTATGTTTGCTTGTTGGTCAATGTATTAGCTAAAGTACGGGTTGCGGAAGACTCGGGTGCATTTCCCATACAAAAGTAATCTCTTTTTGCACCAGATTTAGAGTAATTCAATAGAACTAAATGGACCATAGTAATCCACTGCTAAAAATAAGGTAGGCCTCTACACATTCCGTAAACTGATCACCGTTTAATTTCTATACTTATAGGTGATTAGGTAACTTCCAAATTCAAAACTTTTAAAACTTATTCTTTAGCCTAATTGGTCTAACCAATTGCCTAGCCAGGTAGCTGGTTGTATTGCATATAAGCCGGTAACTAGGTACCAGAATGACGATAAAAATACCGGTATACTCCAAAATCGGTATTACCGCTGCGCACTCTTTATCAACTCCCGCGCAAGTCACCGCGGGAGCTGCATTAGCCGCAATTAACGTTTGTGTTGCGTGGAACAAATTTACAGCCGATCGGAAGATGACGAGATAGCAACCTGTAGGAGAATGTCGACAGCTGACTAGGCTTTTAGTTTAGGTACGGACGATAGAAGCATCTTAAACAGTTCTAATAGGAGCTATTTTAGATTGAAAATATGAAGTCTGACGTGCTGATCACTGTACTTGTAGGTTAAGTTGGAAACCTTGTACGAGAGACAAGTGTAATGTGTAAATTTGAAAGTACAAAACTGAAAGTCCTACAGGTAAAGTTGCAACATACGATTATTTTCTTGATCTACTTAGATATTAAAATCCTTACAAGTTCTGTTTCCAACCTTAAAAACTTTTAAATACCTACTTAATTATGTTGGCAGTTTCCAAAAAATTAGTTTATATTGGTCAAGGTATTAAGCTAAGGTAGGTAGGTAAGACTCAGGTGCATTTACCTTTAAATAGTTGCTTCATTGCTTTTGATTTAGAGAGAAAGAAAGAACCTTTAGAGCGCGAGTTTGGCTCCCACTTGCTCGGTTATTCATTACTTTGAAAGGTATAATTCTTTCTTGACGTTTATTAGTTAGTTTATTAAATATTTTTCAAAACAATATTTTTATAAAGCTTCCAGGAAAGCTTTATTTATTGAAATCTGAAAGCAATCCAGTTGTGCAATAGGCCAGCTGATCGCCTTTACCAAATAATCTAACATTCTAATGTGTTGAGCACGAGCATTTGTACCTAAGTCATGGATGTTTATATGTATTTAAGTATTTCTATCCGTTATCCTAGTCACCATAGCACAAGCTCACGCTTAGTTTGGGGCTAGGTAATTGGTGTATTTGTTGAAACAATTTATTTATTATTATTATTATTTATTCCATCACTATTAGTCTAATTTCCTAATTATCGGCCTAAACACAGACTGTGACCTGTTGCTAATGTTCCCACATCGATCCGTAATCATGCGCAAGCGCAACTATCGATGATTTAATACGGAATTATAGATTTAACGCCTTATTAGGCCGCGGTCGCTTAGCCAAGTCCCGAGATAAGTGCCAGAACTTAATAGTACCGATTCGTAATCTACGACTGTGGAATGAAGCAAGATACGATTTATTAATTCTTAGGGCCATACTCAGGGACGTCAATTAAAGTTTTAAACCTTCATTAAGTCTTATGTCGTCCTTTCTATATCATTGACAAATAATGTAACAGAATGAGACTTAATTATAGATTAAAATTAATTGACTTCTTTGAGTGCGGCAGTAAGTCGGTTCTTGGACTTTTGCTATTCTTGCTTTGAAATGGCATAGTAAATACGAAATCAAAAATTCGTCGGCTGACTAACGTCCTTCGTAGCTCAGTTGGTAAGAGCACTCGCCCGGGTAGCGAAGGGACGTGGGTTCGAGTCCCACCGGATGACACAGTCTATTAATTTTTGTGAGCGAAATTCAATTTGATTTCGTAAAAACTTGCAAAGTAATTGCTTAAGTTATAAAAATAATTATAAGTTAAGCTGATTTCATCTTAACTGATGGTTAATTTGTAAAAATATTTCCATCGGATATATGCGGGTACACTCTCCAAGTATTGATGAAATCGAACGCCGGCTCACTGGCATAGCAAGCACTTGCGAAAATTCGTCGGCTGACTAACGTCCTCCGTAGCTCAGTTGGTAAGAGCACTCGCCTGGATAGCGAAGGGACGTAGGTTTGAGTCCCACCGGTTGACACAGTCGCATAAATTTTTGTTAGCGAAATTTAATTTGATTATAGTAAATACGCCCATTAAGCACTATCGAGTAAGAAGTGGTTTATATTGCATTCATCATCATCATCTTCCTACCACTAACTTCCCAGTTGTGCACTCACACGTGAGTCCTAGGGTCCGCTGACCAGGTTGTAGCAGATCAGGTAATTACAGTGGAGCGACTGCCATCTGACCTCCGTGACCCTGTTAACAGGGGAACCTGACCAGGTTTTGAACATGGTTACACATTCAGTTGTCTGAATGTGCAGGTTTCCTCACGATGTTTTCCCTCCCCGTAAGAGCATCGGTTAGTGCAACAACTAATGTACATAACTCAGAAAAAGTCATTGGTACAAAATTAATACATTATACCTATTGAGAAATAATGAAAACTCTTAGTAGTGATTCCAGTGCGTAAATACTACAACTACTACTACTTTTTGTCCGAAAATAATATCTTAATCGTAAATCTAATTCAATTCTCCCCTAACTAAATGCTACTCAATTTCAAATTAGTTTTGTATCTGAGACGCGTATTTATGAATTCGATGTTAGACCTAGGCACAGATAACATATATCTAGGTGTACAAAAAATGCTGATTTTGCACCAAAAGGCATCTTAGCTCAGGGACACTTAAGGCTAATAGATGAAAACTGTACTTTGTAAGAATATTACAGGTCATCACGACAACGCGTTTTACAAGTCAAAAATAATTAACTCAATTTAGGACAGAATATGCTTCTTATGAATTTCAATATTAACACAATAAAAAATTAAGGCCAGAACATGTCTTATTATTTTTGGACCCTACTAATACTTGTATGTTTATTATGTTTATGCCACTTCCCAATGATAGTGCATTTAAAAAGAGGTAGATAATGGCACGGCAATCGATTGCCTTAAATTGAGCAATTTGCTCGATTTTGCTTTAAATATGACATTATAAGAATGTGTGCTCGGAGCATCGAATTCGAATCGGCCCGTAGTACGAGATGATAGATAGGTCTATACTGTCAGTGCCGCTTCCCGTATTTTCAACAATTGATCTAAGCTGCCTAGATGATAATAGTCTTTGAATCCAACACCTCACGATTGCGCCGGCGCAGGTCACGGCATCTGCGGTATCATTAGGACACGATACACCATCTATACTCGCTAAACGGCCGGGTTCGAAGTTGCGCAACAAACACGCTACCGAGATACCGAGCTTTTCATAGCGTTTGGGGAGGGCGTAGAAGGTTCACTTCTCAAGCTTAGCTTATGATGTGACAAAGATTTACTGCCGCACTCAGAGAGGTCAATCAAATTTAATCTATAATTAAGTCTCGTTCTGTCCCTTTTTTTGTCAATGAAATAGAAAAGGACGGCATTACGGTAAAACCAGGATAGATGCCGCACTTTTTGAAAATTTGTTATATCTATCTCCCTGTACAATTACTTCATTATTTTATTTGTACAACTGTTCATTCTGTTATTTGTACTTTGGTATTTTATCTAAGAATTTATGAAAGGAAAAAATATTACCTTTGACATTTCCGGAGTATTACCGATTATTGCGGACCTCTTAATTTTGAGACATCTATCCCATATATAGGATAGTTGCCAAGTCCATATAAATAACGTTAAGGATAGACGACCCGCTGAGAAATAGGCCACCTATCCCAAAAAACTTTGATCGCACCTAGCCGTCCCATGCAATGGCATAGAGACATGAGACACGATCCATTTGGTGGTAGTTGGAATGTCTCTCGATAGATAAATAAAATAACAAGCTGTATTTGCGAAATTAAAGTAATTTCAATCGGGGCATCTTTACCACTGGGACGTCAATTCCGGTTTTACCCTACACTTTAATAAAGGGTTTACTTTAATTGACGTCTCTAAGAACGGCAGTTAGTATATTTATTTACCGGTCGCAGTCAAAATTAGAAAATTCCGTTCTATTAACCTTTTAGTCATGTTACTCTTGACGAGTTTGAGTTACGATCACAATCGATTCGACATCGAGAATCGGAGATTTGGTTCTCTGCAAATTGATATCGCCAATCGAGTTGTGGTCGAGTAGTGAACTACTTGAAATCGAAAACCGCCGTTACATCCTTACCACCGACGCCATAGAGTTCGAGATCGAGCTAATGTGTAACGGATCGAAGTATATTTTAAGTCGATCTCGCCTCGATTCTGATTTCGATTCGATTGAGCTCGGGAGTAGATACCCTAATTAGATTACCTACCCTTTCAGTATCTTGGACAAGCTGTTAGGTATGATTATGGAATGCGCCACTGATTTGAAAATGGATTACAATAACAGTCTCAAGGAATTTTCACCTAAAGTATCAGATTTCTTAGAAAACTGCATTAAAAGCTTCATAAGATTCGAAACAACAGGCTCTTTTCAGAAAACCTCCTATCCTATTATTGAGCAAGGCAGACGTTTTTCCGCGAAATACTCAGGACTAAGTAGGTTACCAAATGCAGAGCCAGGGCCGTATCTGGGACTGGAATCGGGACGGGGCTCGATAATGCCCTATCACACACAGCAAACAATACACACATAATATTCTTGAAATCATTTTCACTCTTCGTTTTTACTATTCTGTATAGTGCTACCAGCCTCAAAAGTATTTTTTATATCTGATTATTTTATTCAATTCTCAGACAAGACCCCATTTAATTGACATTTTGGCTCGAGATTCAAGAAGACGCCCGTGACGTAAGACATCATTTACCCCCTTGGTGAATAATCTACTATTAAAAAATTCTGTAAGGCCTAGAATTTTTTTTTTAAGCTGAAATGGTAGCAAGTGACCCCCTTATCCGCCATTTTAATTTAGCAAACGATGCACCAAACACCATGTATAATTATTTTTATAACTTATGCAATTATTTTGCAAGTTATTACAAAATTAAATTAAATTTCGCTCACAAACGCCGGTTCACTGGCGTAGCAAGTACTTACAAAAATTTGTCGACTAAATAACGTCCTCCGTAGCTCAGTTGGTAAGAGCATTCGCCTGGATAGCGAAGGGACGTGGGTTCGAGTCCCACCGGATGACACAGTTATTGTACTTACTCAATTTGACTCTAATCGACTGGCTTGCCTGGTACTCGTCTCTGTAAAGGTGGGCCCTTATTCACTGCCCCTTGATACGGCCCTATGCACACCCTCTCAGAACAATCCATAATGTATACAAAGCTGCCAAATCTAGGCACAGCAGTCAGAAACCTAGGAATTTCCTAAGAAACCAACACACCTTGCTTTACGTAACTACCATGTGCGAAATTCTCCAGTTTAGGGTTGCTAAAAGCTCGTAAACTAGGTAATTTCAGTTGAATATTAACACATCTATCTCGAAGACTACGAGACGCCAATATTACATACTTAATGTAAAGTCCTAATCCTAAGTTAATATTAAAAATGATTTCAACTTTAAAATATTACCTACGTGTCATGTACCTGCCTAATGTTAGGTAATTAAAATTTGCGGAAAATAGAATTATCAAGTAAAGTAGTACGTAAAAACTACCTACTACAGAATGCAAAATCAAGATGACAATGCGAAGGAGTAGTGTATTTAGAAGTGATATGAGTGTGAATGCTTAGCTGGAAAAGTTCTTTATTATTATTTTATGCCCAGTTGTAATATAATATATATAGTATTTTTTTATAATCCTAAGTTGGATTTCTTCAATGTTATTCCTTTAAAGTAAGCCCGGCGTAGATTATGTCATTTAGGCCCACTTGCGAAAGTCCAGATTAGCTAATCCGGACTGACTCAAGTGGACCATCCATATTTAAGTTCAAATAATTTATTCTCAAAAAATATTACAAAATCTACTTACATGAGAAAATAATAGGGTCAATCTTGAAATTGGGCGTATTCGGTTGATTCCCCTGGCGCTTTTAAAACTTAAGAGTTTAAACTAATACTAACAAAAGGCTATATATCACATCATTGTAAACATATTTCATAAATAGGCATCACTGTCACATGTTTAGATATAAAGATATATGACTTTAAAATTTTGATGCCAGGGGAATCAAAATAAAACATGTTGTATAGAATAATCGTTTATTTTAATTCAATTTTAATCAAATATCTACATTATAAAAGTCTTCCGATACTGAGTGACTGACTGACAGACAATGCACAGGCGAAACTACTGAACGCAAGAAGCTGAAATCTGGCATTCATGTTACTTTGAGAGTGTAAGGAAGAACTAAGTGAGGATTTTTTTAAATTCCATCCCGAGGGGCCACGCGGATGAATTCACTGGCGGCCGCTAGGATACATACTCGTAGTCAGGTCATAAGTTATCTCACACAATAAAAACTTTTGAATTTAGAATGCTGGCCACAAAAAAGTTTTTTGAATTCGAATTTAAAATTTTTCATGAAAATAAAAATGTGTACTTTTTAGAATTTTCCTCATTTTTGAATATAGAGTAGACACTTAAAGAAGACCGTGTCGCGGTTATTGCGTTGCATCGTTGCGGTTACGCGCCAATTCATATTTTCGACTTACTGAAAATTTTTGGATATAACCAAAAGATTCGTTTATCGTACCATAAAACGATACAATGAAGACTCTAGTGTAGATGACAGGTCAAGAAGTGGTCGCCTTCGCTCTGTTAGGACTCCAATAGTGATAAAAGCTGTGAAGGCGCGCATTCAAAGAAATCCCATACGTAAGCAGAAACTGTTGGCCCTTCAGATGGGGTTTAGCAGGACCACGGTGAAAAGGGTGTTAAATTAAGACTTAGGGCTTAGGACATATCGAAGAAAAACAAGACATCGTTTGGACGCTTGTTTAATGGACCTGAGACTGAAGAGATGCCACGCTTTGTTGAAGCGGTACGCGGGAAAAACGCAGCGGGAAATTCTTTTTTCGGATGAAAAAACTTTCACTGTGGAAGAGAGCTACAACAAACAAAATGAGTAGGTGTACGCACACAGCAGTTAAGAAGCGAGCAACCGTATTCCGCGAGTCCAACGAGGTCATTTTCCATCCTCGCTCATGGTTTGGTTGGGAGTCTCTTATTGGGGCTTAACTGCGGTACATTTTTGTGTCAAAGGCGTAAAAACGAATGCAGTTGTGTATCAAAATACAGCCCTCAAGAACCTTGTGGAACCTGTCTCTCATACCATGTTTAATAACAGGCACTGGGTATTCCAACAAGATTCTGCGCCAGCTCATAGAGCGAAAAGCACACAAGACTGGCTGGCGGCGCGTAAAATCGACTTCATCCGGCACGAAGACTGGCCCTCCTCCAGTCCAGATTTGAGTCCGTTAGATAACAAGATATGACAACACTTAGAGGAAAAGGCCTGCTCAAAGCCTCATCCTGATTTGGAGTCACTCAAGGCATCCTTGATTAAGGCAGCCGCCGATATTGACATGAACCTCGTTCGTGCTGCGATAGACGACTAGCCGCGCAAATTGAAGACCTGTATTTAAAATCGCGGGGGTCATTTAGAATAAACTTCATTACCATATGAATCTATGTTTTATTAAGTTCATTTTGCTATATTAATGGTTACAGATTTTCGACCCATAATCATAATATGAAAGTATAATATTAAGAAAGCTTTGATTCCCCTGGCTTTTTGCCAGGGGAATCAATACCAGGGGAGTCAAGAAAAGTTAATCTTTTTTCGATTTTGTTTAAATGGATTGATTTTTGCCAATGATTATTTTAAAAACAATTAATAGTCCTATATACCCTACTGTTATTCCTAGTAAGGAAATTCTTAATCTTCAAAAATCATTTTTAAAAGTGGCCAGGGTAATCAATGACCTAGTGAAACAAAGCCAGGGGAATCAAATTCTTACCTTCGTAAATCCGGCTTGGAAACGTCAAGACGCGACCTCTCCTCGCGATGTTCAGAGCGCGAGTGAAGCCACCTTGCCGATGTGCACGCCTCCGGCGTAGACATTTATAATAGCAAGGCTGATGGCATTTAGTGACGCGCCAAGGGAATCAATTGTTGAGCTCGGACAAACACAAAGTATTTAAAAAAAAAACAGTGATTGGCACCGACTTTGTGTATTTAATAAATCATTAAACAACTCACCCTTTAACTCTTAAATTACAAAAAATCCTAAATTTATGACTATAGATAGGTAAATTTTTAATGGTTTGTTCAAAAAATGACTAAGGGACAGCCCAGGGGAATCAAATATCAAGGCTTCGAAGATTTTTTTCAGATGTTTTAAGCTAAAATAAACACCGTTTTCGTTGTGCCCATTTTAAACGTCATGGGTAGTTTTTGCCCCCGGACATTGCTTTTTTTGGCTTTCAAGATTGACCCAATAACACTAAGCTTATTCTAATATTTTCCATCATGACCCTCTCTGGGTTATGGTTTAAAAGTGATATATAATGTAGTTAAACAGGTGCGACTTAAATTAGCTAATCCAGACTTCCACAAGTGAGCTTTAAACTCAGATAATAGGCCTTGGATAAGTGCAAGTGAGCCTTAATATTAATAAGGCTAAGTGCCAACCCTATCAGCAGTAGATGTAAAACAGATATTAACTATGTGACAGGTGGGTGCGGGATTATGTTATGGCACTTGCACTGTGATCTGAGGGACCTTAGTTACGTAACTATTATTGTCGATATCACACACACTAATTATTTCGTGACCATATAGGAGTGATTACTCGTATTAGTCCTGGAACTAAGGAACCAATTTGGAATAGATGAAAGAACTTACTGTGAAGAAAGAAAGAAAATACATTTATTGGTATTTCTGCTTTATCTGATTTTAAATACACTTTTTTTTTGTGAAATCCCTAAATAATAATGTATTTAGGGATTTCACAAAAAAAAAGTAGTAGCATAAAAAACGAGGGATGTGCCAACAAGGCACCGCTCAGCATAAGTCATGGTAGCAAAATGTATACCACCACGACCAGGACACAGATTTTCAGCGGGGATCTTGGTATTTTAATCATGATTGTAGATTCCCACGTCGGTCTCATACGTTGTCGGTCTGAAAAGTTTTTATAATTGAATACTAGAGTCGACTCCTTTTGGATCGCTCAGGTTTTTTATTACAAACCATATAAGGTTTAAGGTTTAAAGAGTTTATTCTCAAAAAAAGACAAGCCACTTACATGAAAATAAAATAACATAGAGTATTAATCAAATTTCGAACGCCGAACCAAAGAAAGAAAAAAAAATTAATAATGTAAGTATATAATCATAAAACTGTCTTAAACGAGCAGTTTGCTATTATCAAATATAAATTTGGACAATTTAGTCTTAAAACTATTAAAACAACTAGTATTTTTCAAGGTGGAAGGTGGTTTGTTATAAAGCCGTGCTCCCTCAAACGTGATACTTTTTGGTATAATTAGTTCGTACTTTTTTATTATTTAGTATCCATATGTACAACATGTTGCTATTTTAGAGGTCTAAAAATTTTACAATAAGCGTATCAACAAGCCATCTTTAGAGTGAACACAAATTTTTACTTGTTATTAAATGGTTGGTGTATTAGGTATTGTTAACGCTCATTCAGACATTCCTCCTCACTTTAATAGGCTTGAACGTTACCCTCATACAATCTATAATTCCAAATACTAAACTGCAATCATTTAGATTATGGCTAAATAGTTGAAACTAGAAAGGATCAAAGCGGCATGCTTAAGAACAGTTAGTATTCCTGAAAGGCAATATCCTACATTCTAAAAACAATCCTGCGTCCTTTTTCACTAAGAATTCCTACTTGATAAGACTAGATTTTACCGACGAGTCTGCTTGAATATAATTTAACTTATCGTATTGTACGTTTGTACTAGGGATGTCAATCTGAGATCGATTAATCGAAGAATCGATTTTTGTAGCCAAAAAGATCGATTTTTTAAATCGATTTGAACTGTATCGATTCAGTGAATCGATATTTCACCCTTGAAAATCGACATTCAATTTTATTTTATTTTTCGGTATTAACCAAGAAAGTATTTACAATATTAATTGAATATTCCCGTATTATAAGAGTGCTACCGGCAGCCAGTTAAAGGGTTAATTATTCAAAAACTCGCGAGATGGCTGTATGTTTGGATTCCTTCACCTCTCTTTAATTAAAAAAAGTATCGTTTATATATTTTTTATCATCGAATTACCCGATTTTACTAATAAGAGATCGTTAAACTATAATATGTATCTTTTTTTTAATAAAATAGATTTATATTACAATATAAACAAAAACTTGAGAAAAAGATCGATTTTTCAGAAATCGATCTTATTGGCCTCGATTTTTTTGTGGAGCGATTTATTAGGTCACGATTCGAATCGATTGAAAAATCGATGTTTCTCGAAAATAATCGCCATCCCTAGTTTGTACTGAGTAACTCGTACTAAAGTCTTGTATTTCCAAACTTAGACATTTTTTTAAACCAACTAATGGTGTTGTAGAACTTTTATTTAGTAACCCGTTTACCACAGAAACCTAGCACATACACAAGTAGGTATTATTAGTCAATTCGGTACCTAATGCAAGTTTTCCAAGGCTTGAGTAGAAACTAGAACACTTCTAAGCCCTAAATACATATCCTAGACTAAGTTGTACCTATCTCCTAATACATGGATTTCCAAATTCGTTACTCAAAATAAAAGCACTTTATCAAATTATTTATTTATTAAGTTAGCCCCAAGAACAGACAGACAGTGTCACTTCGTATAATACCGAGTATTATAGTTCATAATCGCATTTGAAAGCAGCCGGCTTCCCATAACCGCCAACACATAAATTTCAACTAGCGAGATGTAAATCAGCTGGTTTCATTAAAAGGGAACAATATCTTAATTATAACGTTTACATCAGCGCAAACCGACCGAGCGGTATTCGCACAGAATAATACCAAATAAAGAATTATCGCACAATCTAATACCGATTGTAAATATTACACTCACTGCCAATGTAAAGGGGACAAATATATATATTTTTTTCAATATTAAATATATATTTTTAACAAACACACCAATTACCTAGTAGCCCCAAACTAAGCGTGAGCTTGCTAGACATGCGCGAAATCGTTCACTGAAGTGAAATGAGTGATATAGTTCAGTGGGAGCTAAAGATATGTATCACTCATCTAGTTCAATTAGTTCATTTAGTTCAGCAGATCTACTATCAAAATCTCACTCACTACTTCATTCAGTTTAAATGTATCGTGTACTACAGATAATTCTAATGACTAAAAAATAACATTTATAATATTTAGGCAGGTTAGAATTACGAATTAAAAACATTTTCATTAATTTCGAAGATATTGTTACACGCATTAACAAAGGATGTAAAGTGTTATTTATATACGTAATGTACGTACGTTACGTATTAAAACGTATTAATTAATACCGAAAATTTTACATAGAAAACTGCAGTGCAGTAGCAGAATACTGCTCTCTCGCTCTTGCAGTACTAATAAATATATCCGAAAAAATCTTATGTTATCTTGTGCAGAAACAATACTTTTGTAATTTTCAAGGTATTTGTGAGGTGTGCTGTGAGGTTTTAAGTTTGACTCCCGTCTTACATTACTGCTTAAGTACGTACAAAACCTATGAAGCTTGACCGTTAGTTATAGGCTATGCTCTCCTATTTTACGCTATACGCAACGTCAAACGTCAGCGACAACATTGCGATCGTCGTTTGTACGCAGCGCAACGTCTGACGTCAGCGTGTAAAAATACCATAACCACAGATTATTATAATAGTTCATTAGGTATATCTTCCTAGTAACCATTGTGACGCAGTACGGCGTGACGCTGTATGCCGCGTACGTACGGCGTTTATAGGAGACCATCCAGTGAGTGTGTACTTAGTAGTGTGTTACGCAGTTATAAGACTGCCTCGTTGGTCTGGCTAGTGTAATGGTTAGCAAGCTGGCTTCTATCCACGAGGTTCCGAATTCAAATCCTGGATCGTAACAAATATTATTTTCTCTTTTCTCTGCTTATGCACTTAGATACCTGCTAGTCGAATGCATACCTAAATTCCAACTGAAAACGTAGAAAGCCAAGGATCCGACGGTTATATTAAACCGCTTGCTGCACGTTTGACATTTCTAATGCGCACGCGTTCGGACATCCGATTTATGATGCCGACGTGATAGGTGATAGGCCTTCACCTTTCGGGCCTACTATATATCGATGATATAATCGATACTTTAACATTAAAAAGCGTTCTCCAGCCATATGGAGTTTCCTATAAACATTTTCATCTTCCTTTTCATGCCCTTAAGAGAAGATTTACGGGATAAAAAGTTTTGACATCAGTCACATTTTTAATGTGGATTATATTTAGTAGTACCTATAACTATCCAATAGATAACACCGATATTACAGACGTGCAAACTTCAGAACTTAACTATTTTAGTTTTTACTTTCATTAGAATCTTTTATAAAACGATAGCAAACAATGCTCGAAATATCCGTATCGTTTTAATCGGCGCATACAAAATCTTACTCGTACCTATCGCTTATTTGGAGCGAACGTAAAGCCTACGTGTAAATGATCGCACAGATTTATATCAGCGTATTTATATCTAACGCTGCTATTTAAATTGTACTTTATGGGACTCGGTGTATCTTGCCTTTGAAATACGCAAATTGGTGCCACATTAACCGCAGGCATATAGGCCGTTACATTGCCTGGGCCAGTGTGATGTTGTAAGAATAGATCTCTCTTCGATCTTAATCACTTTCTATCAAAGTTTAAAAAACAATATTGTTTCACTTCTTCCTAATAGTTACCTAAGTCTCTTGTAGCGCACTTGATTGACCAATGTTTAAATTGTTTTATTTAGCCTGTTTATTCATAAAATATATCAATTTAGGTACCTTCCAGACCTCACTAGGGAGTGATGAAACCGGAATGAACTGTTGAACTCTCGTTGTAAAATTGAGAGAATTAGGATCTTAAAGAAATTGACGGAAGGACACCACCAGGAGTGGAGCCTGCAGCTTAATTTGACTCAACACGGGAAATCTCACCAGGCCTGGACACCGGAAGGATTGACAGATTAACAGCTCTTTCCAGATTCGGTGGATGGTGGTGCATGGCCGTTCTTAGTTGGTGGAGCGATCTGTCTGGCATGGACGAAATATATAAGGACCAACAATCGCCATACAAAAAAGCGTTCCCCGGAAATTCACAAAAATCCAAGTACCATCCAGATGGCGTTGCTAATATAACCCGCCAATGCTTTAATTTTCGTGCAATGTCTATCTGTCTGCTATCAGCGGACTTCCATGCTTGTTGCCAATTTCATTTAGTAATCTTAATAGTCATAGATGGCGTTATTAAAATACCGTACGAAAACAAATCTGTCTATTGTGCTCTTGGTTTGTAGTAGTTGACAAACAGCGGCAACAGTATCAACATTTCAACTAATGACGTAATGATCGGATGGCGCAATTCGTTGAGTTGTGGAAAATATCTAATCTGATGATGTCGGGATCGAACCCCGGTCTATATTTTTTTACATTTTCTTTGTTTATCTTTTTTTTACATTTATTAAGGACAACAAACGATATGATACTGCTTTTTTTATTAAAGTTATTTATTTGAGGGGAACGGGGGACCTAAATATACACATTCCTATTTTCCCTTTGACTTTTTGGCACAGACTAATGATCTCCTTTATTTAAGTAAGGCAAAACTTTTTTTACAGTAAAATCTACATTTATTTACCACAGCTCTTATTGTTTGATTTTTCTCATATTCGAATTAACAAAGGAAATGTGTGCGGGACGGCTGAAGTTGGTGAGAGGAGTGGACTGTACTACGGTAGGCTGTGCGCTGGTTCACGGAACTGTAGGTAGGTACTCCGGTGAACGGTGTCTCCAGTCGCTGCACACTGTAGACGGTGGGTGGATCGTTGTTTGTCGTCTCGTAGAAGGTGGAAGTCTGCTATAAACTCACGAAGTACGGTATCCAAGTCGTAGAAGGGATCGGTGTCCTCTAATCGATGCGGAGGTCTTCACTGTATTGAATTTACTGTAGAGATTCGTTCAGAGGCGCTGGGAGCTTTTCTGCTCTTTGTAGTACTCGGTATGTTACCAGAAGAGAACTGATTCGCTATTCTAAACTGTAATTTAAAACTGTAATGCTTACTGCGTCCCGCCTTTATTCTGGAAAGTGCTGTCAACGTCGACTCACTCACCCGCCTCGATCCAAAACTCTCTATTTAACATGGCAAGAATTGCATTAACACCAGCATGAGCATTCTCGCGATGGTAATGTGAAATAAGGATGTTCACGAAATTACCATTCTTAGGCAGAAGAAGGGGATGGCGCGCATCAAAGGATAGATCGGAGTTTCGTAATCGACCTCCAACTCGAATCAGGCCTCTGTTATCTAGAAATAAATTCAACTTTCTAAGGGAGTTAGTGATAGGATCGCCACGCCGTAAGCGATCAAGTTCATCAGAAAAGGAGGTAAATTGAACGATTTTCACTAAAAACGAAAGGGAATCTCTCCGTTCCTCAGGGCTCAGGTAGGACAAGTAAGATTTAGGAAATAAAAACCGCCTTAGGTAACAAGTCACGTTTATTAGCTTGTTCAAAGAACTATACCGCTCTAATAAGAATGAGGGATCCGGGGTAGGAACATCGGCAGAGACTACTAAACAACGTAGTCCAGGGAGATCACTACTTGGGTTAGGTTCCGAAATACCGGGCCAGTTGTCAGGAGACTGCGTCAACCACAAAGGTGAAAACCAAAGGGAGTGGTCGATCAGTCGGGTGACTGACATACCTCTCGATGCACATTCACTAGGGTTCATGTAGCCTGGGACGTGCCTCCATTCACTAGATGTAGGACTATTATTAATCTGGGAGACACGATTAGCCTCAAAAGTCTGAAGGAGGTGAGGAGTGGTTTTTAACCAACACAACACGATTTTACTATCCGGACTTAAAAAATCCATGATGAGGGATAAAATAATGTTCCCGGGTCGAGTCATATGAAGAAAGGGACATATGGTTTAGGTCAAGGTACTCGCGCATTAGGGAAATATATTTCTCTCGAGAATTAGGATTGGCTTGCAAACGCTTCTCAAGATTATGGAATCGCCGTAAGGCATTGATTTTAGAATCACCAAGAGGTGGACGATCATGAAGAAAAGGGAGTCTAAACATAAATCTACCATCGCTTTCACGAGTGGTAGTAGCTTTAAAAAAGGTTTCACACTCTATATCCAAGGGGTTCGCAACTGGAGTTTGGGGGGCCTCTTCGATTTTCCAGAATTTTTCAACTATTTGGGACAGCGAGACTCCAGTCATGGGGGGTTCCAAATCAGTAAATCCTCCATAAACAGGACCACACAGGACATAACCAAATATCGTCGAGATAGCAGTAAGGCCATCAGGGGACACAAACAACTCGGACCTTAAAAGGCGACCAATGACGTCAGCTCCAAGAAGTACACTTATAGTACCAGGTTTGTAAAATAAAGGGTCAGCAAGAGGGAGGTGCTTAGTACAGGTAATTACACTTTTAGGTAAGTCTCCCTCTGGGAGGGTACCATCAATCACATCAACAACTATTGCACTGGTGGAGATTTCTGGAAAGGCAGAATTAACTGGCTTAAATGAAAAGGATACAATGCCCGGGGAATTAATCGCTTGAACATTACCTATTCCACGAACAGGAACTGGAGAAGGAATGATAGATAAGTTCATGTGGTCAACAACAAGCTCAGTAGTAAGAAGGCAGCCCTGAGCACCAGTGTCACATAAGGCACTCGCTTCCACATAATATCCAGACGAGGTTTTAACATGAATCAAGGCCGTAGGTAAAAGAACCAGAGAATTGCGAGGTAAAGATGTAAAAGCGGGTATAGAAGGGGGGCTATCTAGTCAGAATTGTGGGGTCTCATTGTACTTATGATGAAATGCACGTTCATCCTGGGTTCTTTGACCTAGAGGGGCATTATAAGTACGGTTACAGTTAGGTGCAGGTGGGGATCGCCCGCCCGAACGGGGAGGTGATGCTCTACGGGAATCACGAGGTGGTGGGGTGCGAACACGGTGCCATTCAGTACGTGGGGGTGACACACGGTCCGTTAAGTGACTTTGTGGGGATTGCCGCGGTTGGTTGGAAGCTAAGGCCGGGACGTCTCGGTATGAGCGCTCGCGATCGTAATTCACAGAAGAGGAGTCATTATAACACAGTGATGTGTGATGACTGGAACGGCGGCACGTGCGACAGCGATAATTTCGCGTGCATTGGGATATGGAGTGTCTATCCAGACATCGATAGCACAGTCGGGCTTCTTTTACAAAGGTAACACGTTGACGTGTAGGAAGGCGAATAAAATCAGGACACTCGCGTAAGTAATGCGAAGTACTATTACAAAGGTGACATTTAGATGTCGTCGCAAAGGTAACAAAGGCTCTCGCAGGAGGTGGGGAACGCGCGTTAGGTTTAGGCAAACGAGGGGAGCTCACAGTAGGGGGGGTAGTAGTGTCAACGACAGAAGCACTACCTACATTGTCGTGGTGCCTACATTCATCCTCAAGAAAGGTAATAAGATGATCAAAAGTAGGGAGGTGATTAGGATTATCGCCATAACGACGTTCAAATCTCGATTTTAACTCTGAAGGCAGTTTAGCTAGGCATAAGTGAACTAATAGGTACGACCAATGTTTAACAGGAAGTTCCAATCTCTCTAAGCATCGATAAGTCGAAAGCAGGGGGTTCAGGAACGACACACGTAACCCGGAAAGTTTAGGCGTTATAATAGGGAGCATCATTATTTGAGCTATGTGGGTATCCGCTAAAACACGAAGGTTATGGTACCTACGTTTTAGGAGGTCACGGGCCACGGTGTAATTGCCCGCCTCAATCTTGAGGTGTTGTATTAATCGACGAGGTTCATCCGATAAGGCTCCCACTAAATAGTGTAGCTTCAAAGTCGGAGTAAGGGTCCAAACCATCAAACTTAGGTATAGGTAGGTCAGGTAATTTACTAGCTGGGTTATCAATAGCCAGGGATTTATTCTCCTTGAAGGGGGTGCTAGTACGGGACGTCTCAAATTGGTGAGGTCGTATTTCGTCTAACTTAATTTTTAAGTCGTCTACTTTGTCCCTTAGTACGCGCATCTCGTTCTTAACTTGCACATATTCTTGTTCATAAATAGCAGGATCGAGATTACCTAACAGCTTGGAACAAGCGGCGGAAAACTTGTCGCACATAAGTGGCAGGTCGGAAAGACGCGCTCGCATACGATTGGAGGAAAAGGTCTCAAGAACTCGGTGGGAATCATCAACCCAGTCACTAATATAACGGAGTTCACCAATAGCTTCACGGTATTCAGCTGTATCCGTGTAAAGTACGGCCCTTGCGGTCTCGTTGCCGGTTTCGGTATCCGACATTTTATTTACTTTAAATCGCAAGAAACAAGGTAGGTAAATTAAACTCACAAAAGATTCCAATACGATGCGTAAAGGAACAAATAGTAAGGGACGGCACAGATGCACCGGGTATAGCAAACGTAACTCGTAAACAACTTGCACGCGGTCACGCGGTAATGGCGTGATCAATAGGGGAACAAAGCGCTCGCGCACCTCACTTGCACTCAAAGGGTAGGTAATTAACGCGCTAATCGATTTAATTGACACTTATGTAAAAGGGGTTGTACTCGAATGGTATTAAGGAATTTACTGTAAATAGGTTAGGTATATGACGAGACGTTTTGTTCAAATTACAAAGGAAAGTAGCAAATAAATAACTCTCAATTAAACAAATTACGTTACTAATAAGGGGTCCTAATAAAAAACTACGCTCTGCTACCAGAATGTTTGAGAGTTTAGGCAGTGGATTACACGTGGAGGGCGACAATGATAGGTGGAAAATAAGTCAGGTCTGAGCACTTATAGCTAGGTACTTGCCGGTCAGGGTTCAGGTATCACTTCACAGGCCACAATCACTCGAACTGTCTGTAAGGAGCTTCACAGGATACACACGCGGCGAAAGCGCTCTGGTCGGTCTAGTACATGTGTCATAGGTAACGTCTCGATGTCGACTCGATCTTCGGGGTTCTCAAGGTACGTTTTAAACAAATAAAAATAAGGCAGGTATGCGTGTGAGTGTGCGCGGCGTAGTATCAATAGGGTACACAAACAAATCAAAATATTGTAGTAAACAGGGTAGTTTTGCAACTTAAATTTATATTTCGATGAGTTGGCCATACCCAGATCACCATCTAGTAAACGTGTCCTGTCACACTGAACTACCAAACCTTTTTATTTTTTTTATAAAGTAATGCATTCTGTTTAATTCGGTACACACAGACGATAAATACGAATATAAAATACCTAAACACTTCAATATATTTTACTAACCTAAACCTATGACTAACTGCTAACAAAACTAAGGCCTGAGAAGTATTATTGTTTTTTTAAACAATGTATTGTATATTCTACAAATCACGCGATTAGGTAGTCTTTACATCCAATTAGGCTTTTACATAGGTCAGTATGTTCATGTTGTACGTTATAACTTACCATGTTTATTAAAAACATACTACCTACTGACGACAAAAATCATGCCTCTGTATGGAAATTTAGTGCTAAATTTACCGCGCGACAGCCCTGATATTGGCTTCGGTTTTGTTCGGAGAGTGTAGTAGAGTGAGAGTATTTTTGAGTCGTCGCGCTCTTTCGCACTGACATGCTGGAATATTACGTATGACAGGGACGGCTACAGCCAAAACTACCGATATCGTCTTACTGAGAAGTTATCCTCTAGTTCTAAAACATTTTCAACTTGTTATCAAATAATCATACTTATCGTACATAAATTAAAAAGAATGTGTGAAATGAAGTTAATTTAAAAAAAATGTCATAAAAATCACTACCAAAAGTACGGCAATAATTTGTCTGAGAGCGACATATTTCTTTTTTTTATTTAACAATTATATTAAACACCACGTTATGGTTAATTAAAAGGTCCAAAACGAAAATATTTTCAATAAACAGTATAATGTATAAAAGTCCAGCAGATTTTAGATTAAGCGCCATCTATTGTACCTAATTAAATTTACTACGTCATCTAGTCGGGTCTGAGGTTCCAGTTTGCAAAGTGTTGTTAAAAATATGCATTCTATGAGCGATTGATACCCCTATAGACATCTAGTGAGAAACAAATGAACCAAAAATCGGGGAACGCTCTTTTGTTGGCGATTGCTGGTCCTTATATATTTCGTCCATGTGTCTGGTTAATTCCGGTAACGAACGAGACTCTAGCCTGCTAAATAGGCGTCGGTTATAAATAGTAACGACTGTTTCATGATTATAGACGTAGATAAGACACTTTCTTCTAAGTCATATTGGATTTTTATTAATTCATTTAAAAGATTGCATTTATTCCATGGCCGTAAGTGCATTCTTTGTCAGCCTTCCCCGCCTAGTATCGTGTGTTGACATTTGCACGGACATTTTGATAACTATCCATTACCATTGCAAAAGTCTGGCTATCCCGCTCCCTCACCAAATAAACGATCAAGCAGAAAAGAGACAAGGGACTAAACAAGAATTGTTAGGGTTGTCGACGTTTTTAGTATCAACCTAATTAGGCTCAGCTTACAAAATCAGGAAGTGTACTTAACATGAAGAAATATAGATTTGCGCAAATTTGTTTGTTTGGTTGTCAGCAATTGTTAGTGGCGAAAGGTTCTTGATTATTTCCATTTACAGTTAAAGCCTTAAGGTGTTACTATAAATTGTACTAAGTACATATTTAATTATTATGTGCTCTAACCACTAAAACAACGATTACCTCGATGAAACATCTTTACCTTACCGTCAGAAGGACAGTAATGTTTTTATTGTATTTTATAGATTTTACGTTAAAATAAAAGTGTGTTTTGGAATTTATCGACTAAATTTTTTTTTCAATCTTCACCATTCATTTACTACACTAGATACTGTAGCCATTAAATTGATCAACATCTTAGGCAACATCATATTTTTAAAACGACCACCATAAAATGTACAACAATACAATTTACACAAAAAGATGTACAAATTCTCATTTCAAAGATCTCTTCCAGACAACCTTTGGGTATAGGAAATACTTAATCACAGGAAGAGGGTTATTGGTGCAAAAGACATAAGTATTATAAAATAATAGGTAAAAGCTGCATATTCTTACTAAAAGCAACACAAAAAATTAGCCTTCCCAGCGCTGACAACCCTGAGAGCCACGAGCTGCGCAGGAGTGGATGCGCGACACAATTGCAATGCAAAGGCCGTCCGCTCAGTTAATATTCCTGATTGACATCTGTCTCCCGGGCTTCTAGTGATACGTTTCTAATGAGCTGCGCGTACGCAACAAAAAGTCAAAGTTTTTGTCCTGTAACGTAGAAAGGGCCTGATTCCTAGCAACCACTGTCTGAAATTAAATTTAAGTTCAAAGTCTCTTTCTCTGGTGAAGAAACTAATAAAGACAGACTAGTATATCCTCAAGTTAGTAAGCTGACAATAAGGCATCCATACGCAATCTTCTAGACTACCTCTCAAACAATCACCACTAAAATTTTAAGATTAAACGAACTTACCTTAAGTGTAGTTCTGTCTTAATTATACGAAGACACTTTTCCGAGATGTGGTTTTCTTGTAGTAGCGGTGTTGTACAGCGCTAACCACATATTTAAAAGCTAAAAAAAAAAAAAAATTTCTTTCGACAACACTATCTAATGTCATTTCGTTTAAAGATAAGCTTATGAACAACCCAAATAATGGGATAATACTATGTATTAGTGGAAGGGATTTAGGGAGTGTAAAAAAATCACTAAATTTGGATGAAAACACGAAAAAAAATTCTAAACGCCATTATTACCCATAATCAAAAGTCACTTAAAAAAATGGGGCAATCTATGAGAAATATTTGCCTAATAACTTTGTTGGCCATTCCTAAAAACGGTGCAGTCTTTTCCTTTTAAATTTCTAGGGAAGGAAAAAGGCACTGCAGCTTAGCCTACGGTTCACCAACACATTTTTATATTTTAATAATTATTTGTAATTTTTTATGGGAATTCTGTCAATTTAACTACCAATCGAGGCTGTTAAAAAGTTAGTGAACTCCAGTCTTAAGGACGTTGTAACTATCATATAATCTGTGCTTAGAATCAGTGCGCGGTAGAGGAAGATGAGAATCAGGCAATAGTCAAATAGAAATCAATGTTCTTTCTTTATTCGTAGCTTGCACATGCCTTAATATTTGAAATGCGAGTATAAGTAATTATGTGAGCCAATAAAGCTATTGCAATTGAATAATTCAGTTTTTTAACGATGGATGTGTTTATGCAACTGCAGATATTGTGTTCAGTATCCTCTAGTAATCTTTTTTTTCATCATATAAATTGTACTACTTATGAAAGTCTTCATTCATGTGAACTTTAATGAAATTGAACGTTTCAGACATAAGATTGGCCAAAACAATTAATTCTTTTGGGAAATCGTATATATTTTTTAACAATATACCACACAATGTAGTCGAACTACCTATTACGAGTAGTAGGTTTACGTCGCATGTCAAAACTACCCTCATCTCTAAAGGGTATTATAAAATTCAAGACCATCTCGATGACCAGAATGTATGCAGTCTAGCCTGCACCAAACTGATTTTGACGTTCATAAGTGGCATTTTTGTCCCAAATTGAATAAATTATTTTTGACTTTGACTTTAACTTCAATATCTCTCGTTGTCAAGCATGTAATAAATAACATATTCGCTTATTGTAATTATTTCCTACAGTTCTGAATACATTAACAATGTGTCTTGTCAGGGATTCTCTAACTAGTGGCACAAATCAAACGCGGCTAACCAGAGCTGCTACTATGGAAGACCACCGTATGTATTTTCGCATATAGTTGTCCCTGACACTCACACCAGCATTAGAGTGAGAGCACGCAACGTACTAAACATTATATTGATAAAACAAAACACCTGCCTGCAAAAGTTATTATATTATTTAAATAGTCTTTTCACTGGCTTTCATTTGATACCCTTATTGCTGTGGTAAGGAAAATATCAACCCCCCCATCCCCTTTATTTACATTTGCAGTCGCTATTTTTAAAATAATGGTATAATATAGCCTATGTCACTACTACAATTCTGACAAATAATATGTCACGACACCTCATACGAGGGTCAAACTGAAAGTTCTTAGAAAATCAAAAACTGATTACATTAGCCAGTTATTAGTTTTATTATATCTTTTCAAAATATTGTCCATTGACGTCAATACACCGCTGCATGCGATGGAACCACTGGGAAAAGCACTTTGCCCACTCGTCCTTAGGGGTCTCTTCAATGGCATCGCGATACGCAGCCACCGCTTCTTCAGCATTCATAAACCGCTTTCCTTTAAGTTTCTCTTTAATTTTTGGAAATAAATAAAAATCACAAGGCGCGAGGTCGGGGCTATACGGCGGGTGACCCAGTAATTCAACGTTTGATGTCGCCAAATAGTCGATCGTTCGCTTGGCGGTGTGCGACGAGGCGTTGTCGTGGTGAAGGAGGATCCTACTGCGAGGTCGTTTCTCTCGAACTTTTTCCAGGACAAGTGGCAAACAATTGGTAGTGTACCATTCTGCAGAAACTGTTTTTTGATCCTCTAACACAATTGTTGCGAAATGACCTATCCTTCCAAAGAACGAGGCCACCATTTTTTTTCCCGCACTTCGATCTCTCTTCACTTTAGTTGGCAACTCCTCGAAAGGAAATACCCACTGAGCAGATTGTCTTTTGGTTTCAGGATCATAACAGTAAATCCAGCTTTCGCCACCTGTTAGTATGTCGAACACAGCATTTGAGTCACCTCCGTTAAATCTTTCAATCATTTTACGGCACCAATCCACACGATGGAGTTTTTGAGCCTTAGTCAAATTATGAGGTATCCACCGGGCGCAAAGCTTCCTGACCGCTAAATGTTCGTGGAGGATTTTGTGCACTTGACTCATACCGATGCCTAAGCTTGTCCGAATCTGCTGATAGGTCACTCTTTTGTCAGTCTCTATCATACGCCGCACAACACAGATGTTATTTTCAGTCGTCGCCGTAGAAGGCCGTCCCTCACGTACATCATCAGTGAGATTAGTGCGACCACGTTTAAACTCATTAAACCAGTTGTAAACAGTCGCACGAGATGGGGCTTCATCGTGAAAGGCCAATCGTAGTCTATCATAACTTTCTTGTTGACTTAAATGACATCGAAAGTCATAAAAAATCATTGCACGAAAATTTTCTCGTGTTAAATTCATTTTGACGTGACACAGACAATTTTCAATTTGCCGCCAAGTCGTAAAACAAATGACAAATGAATGAAATATATACTCAGTAATATTGGCAAAGAGTTCTATTTTCAAATTTTAGAATATTTTTTTTATTATATTGTTTATAAGTGGCCAGTTCTAAGAACTTTCAGTTTGACCCTCGTAATATGTCAAAAACTGTCCAACCGTTTGGGCTATGCCAAACTATTTAACATACAAACATACTTTTGAAAAACATAACCCTCCCTGTGGCGCAGTCGAGTAAATATAAGGATTTACAACACTTTACAAAAACCAAAGCCCAAACATGGCACACTCTACATTAGGCTGGTTAACAACAGATCTATTATATGTATTTATTATATTTCATATCCAAAGCGATTTGGATTTAGAGTCCCTATATATTGCAAAATGGGGTCTTCAAAATGTCCAGCAGCCGTCGTTCCATGCAATATCTACAAGTTAATATAAATAAATATAATTTATGTTGGACTGATTCTAAAATATGTGTTATGGACATCAGAAACCACGGTTGTGCCATCATAAGTTCGTAAGCCATCCGATTTTTTATAAATGGTTCCGGGTCTGGGCATTGCCAGGCCCGGAACCATTTATAAAAAATCGGATTTCTATAACGACCCAACCGAGGATCGAACCCGGAGATGAAGACACCTTAAAATACGGCCTGCGAGCCACTCGACTACAGGTATGGTTGATCTAAGGCAAATACTAATAACGTCTTACACAGTACCGGCTTAGACTTCCTACTATAGTTGACATTGTTATGAATGTCTTTCAGAGACAACTAATTTTGATCCTATTAAGATAATGCCAACCGTAAACTATTTTCGAATTGGGAAAATATTTCGAGGCTCTTTGAACATAAATTGTGACGTTTTACTATCTTACCCTGAAGCCCTAAATGACAATGTTGATAATGAAAGAGTGAACGTAGGTTTAAATCGAGATGCAAGGGAAGGTCTACCACAAAATCTAACTTGAAGAATTTTCATATAATGGTTGCATCTTTCTGCAAAACAACTATTAAAGCTATTATAGTTTACCAGTAAATGGTTACATACTTCTAATTAACTGCAAATATGTCCTCCTAGCCGAATTTCGACTACGGCGGCCTATCTCAACAGAGATTAGCCAACTGCGCGGGACATATTATAGTGCACAAGTGTGTGTGCAAAACACAGGTGCACTCTCTATTCCTTTAGTCTCGTAATTCGGTGAGGCGGCAGTCCGACGTGACCGTAGAGAGATCAGGCGCAGGAGCAACGGCTTAACGTGCTTTTCCAGTCACGGAGGTGTTAACACCACCAACTTCCTGATTCCGGAGCTGTGTCTGAGATTTTTTCAAAACAGGAAAACCCAACACTTTCGGCCCGACCCGAGATTCGAACCCGGGACCTCATGGATAGTACCCAGCGTGCTGACCACTAGACCTACGAGGCAGACAGCCCACTTTAATTAACTGTATTAGGTACTTAATTGTTATTCAGAACGTTCCACATTGCGGCTTTTAAGGTTCCGTTCCCAAAGGGTAAAAGCGGGACTCTAACTCTATTACTATGCCTCCGCTGTCTGTCTGTCTGTCTGTCACCAGGATGTACCTCATCATAAACCATGATAGCTTTAAAATAAATATTTAAGGGGGGCTCCCATAAGAGCCCCCCTTAAATATTTATTTTATTCTATTTTTAGTATTTGTTGCTATAGTGGCAACAGAAATTCATAATATGTAAAAAAATCAACTATCTAGCTATCATGGTTTATGATAAGGTACATCCTGGTGACAGACCCGATTTTTTCACCGTTTTTTGCTTGATATTAATAATGGCAAGAGGCAGACGCTTTAAATATTCACAGAATATAAATTTATATTTACATCAAAAATTAATAATTAAATTACAACAAAAATTTTTTTTAAGGGAAGCTCTCATATAAACTTCTTTTTTTAAAGTCATAAATTGTGTGTATAGGTAATGGTACGGAACCCTTCGTGCGAGAGTCCGACTCGCACTTGGCCAGTTTTTAAATTTGAAATGCAGTGACGTGAATCAATAAAAGTCTTTAAGTTAAATAGGTACTACTAACTTAACGAACGTACGCTTGTAGATAAGTAGTTAGTAACCAACTTCAATTTATTAGAATTTGTAATTTAATAAACGATTGTGCAGGTCGATGAACTCTCAAGATACAATACGCAGAACTTAGTACACTTAATTCGTACTCGTAGTTACAACAAAAGGGCAATCAGAATCGATCAAAATGTATCAACGCAGAGAAACGTGAGCGCTAATTTACACAATAATTAGATCCTTGGGTTAAAAGCCCACTATAAATTATCTTAGTGGTGGAACCAAAAAGGTCGTAACGCAGAGAATGCAATTTAATGCCTGCAATACCAATTTACATTTTGCCTTTAGGTAAGCAGGCGCAGCAACCTTTTTATTATGTCTAATTAAGTCTTCTTTTGACGACCGTCTTGGTGTAGTCGTTCGCGCACCGGACTACTAAACCAGGCGGTTGTGAGTTCGAATCCCGCAAGGGGCAAATGTTTGTGTGATGAGCACGAGCATTTGTACCTCAGTCATGGATGTTTATATGTATTTAAGTATTTCTATCCGTTATCCTAGTCACCATAGCACAAGCTCACGCTTAGTTTGGGGCTAGGTAATTGGTGTGTTTGTTGAAATAATTTATTTATAATTTACTAGCAGTTCTCCGCGACTTCGCCCGCGCCAAAAGTCGAATTTTCCATATAAATTATCATCCCCCATTTCACCCCCCTGATGATTTTATATCGCAACAAAAAGTAGCCTATGTCCTTCCCAGTGTCTTGAACTATCTCTGTGCCAAATTTCATTTAATTCGGTCAAGTAGTTTCGAAACCTTTTCGATGCAAATAAACAAACAAACAAATCTTTCCTCTTTATAATATTAGTATAGATAATCATGCATGCTATACTATTAGTAGTAACGTAGTAGTTAACGTGATAGAGCGACTTGTCCAAAGCATGAGGTTTGTATTGCCGAAAATGTTTACTACAGTTTGTACTTCATAAAATGACACACACACAGTTTTTACAACCTTTTTTCTCAAGACCTGTACCATCATATTAGCCTTTTGCAGTCCACTGCTGGACATAGGCCTCTCCAAGACGGCGCCAACTTTCACGGTCCTCTGCTTCTCGCATCCAGCCAACTTCCTCAGGTCGTTGGTCCACCTAGCAGGGGGGTTTCCGTTAGGAAACCCCCCTGCTAGGTGGACCAACGGTATACACGTTTCCCGAAACGTGGTCTCCATTAGAGAACCTTCCTACTCCAACGCCCGTCGGTTCTGCAACAGACATGACCAGCCCACTGTCACTTCAGCTTACTGCACCTCTGAACGATATCTATGACTTTCGTCTTTTGGCGGATGATCTCGTTCCGGATTCTATCCCTTAGCGAGATCCCCAGCATAGACCGTTCCATACAAGGATGGCTATCTATACCACATTGAGGAAGCTAAAACAGTAAAAGGCTAAACCAACTTTTAGAGGCTACAAGAGCTATTTTCGATCGGGACAGCGCGAAACCTGTATCCACATTCTGATAACTAACCTAACTTAGTTAAGAGCCGTCATTTAAGGACTGCAAAGTTATGTTTGCGTGGTTCTAATATAAGCTTAGTCCTAATAAGTAGTCGCATAATTTTATGGGAGATTAGCAATAAATTGCAGACAATATATCGGTTAACATTCTAACAAGCCAGAGGGCAGATTATATTTTAGCGATTACGCGCTGTGAAGGGGGCTTTCGTGATCTTTGTTGAATGAATGCCAAACTACTTTAAATTCTAAACTAAGTAATTAGGTATATATACTGAAGTTTGTCTATAGAATTGTAGGTCTTGAAAGTTAAAAAAAGTTCTACGTAAGGGGATAGCTAGACAACTCTAGACATTATGGGCCTTATGCATCTAATAAGACTTTCTGCTGATTCAGTTTTTTTAGGTCAATCCGGTCATTGTTTACTAAGGACTGATTTTTTAATATTTAGATATGAAATACTGTCTTATATCACTACACCATCGAATAAAATAAGTAGATACCTACCTATTTGAAATGTGGTAATTTAACTTGTGGCACTCATATTGAACAACATTTTAAAATAGTCACAACATTTTATCAGCCAGTTATTTTATATCTGTGCAGTGGAAAGAAAGCCACGAAAGCCACGAAACGCAAGAAAATAGATAGTTTTCTTCAATGACCCTTCACTAATATGAAGCTGTGTAACTTAAATCATCAGTTTTAATAGTGGCAGCGACTATAGAGCGAGAACAGTTAACTAGTTTGATACAAACTTCTCCGTGCTTAGAGCCTGTTTACACGAGGACGATTCGTCTTTTTTCACGATACGTTCTTTTTTTGACGGCGACAATGCTTTTTGAACGCCCGTGTTCACACGGATCACGAAACGTGAAAAAAGACGATTCGTCTTAAATCTAGTATCGTGTTTTTAAAAATCACGAATCGTCAAAATACCACATTGAGGAAGCTAAAACAGTAAAAGGCTAAACCAACTTTTAGAGGCTACAAGGGCTATTTTCGATCGGGACAGCGCGAAACCTGTATCCACATTCTGATAACTAACCTAACTTAGTTAAGAGCCGTTATTTAAGGACTGCAAAGTTATGTTTGCGTGGTTCTAATATAAGCTTAGTCCTAATAAGTAGTCGCATAATTTTATGGGAGATTAGCAATAAATTGCAGACAATATATCGGTTAACATTCTAACAAGCCAGAGGGCAGATTATATTTTAGCGATTACGCGCTGTGAAGGGGGCTTTCGTGATCTTTGTTGAATGAATGCCAAACTACTTTAAATTATAAACTAAGTAATTAGGTATATATACTGAAGTTTGTCTATAGAATTGTAAGTCTTGAAAGTTAAAAAAAGTTCTACGTAAGGGGATAGCTAGACAACTCTAGACATTATGGGCCTTATGCATCTAATAAGACTTTCTGCTGATTCAGTATTTTCAAGATCAATCCGGTCATTGTCTACTAAGGACTGATTTTTTAATATTTAGATATGAAATACTGTCTTATATCACTACACCATCGAATAAAATAAGTAGATACCTACCTATTTGAAATGTGGTAATTTAACTTGTGGCACTCATATTGAACAACATTTTAAAATAGTCACAACATTTTATCAGCCAGTTATTTTATATCTGTGCAGTGGAAAGAAAGCCACGAAAGCCGCGAAACGCAAGAAAATAGATAGTTTTCTTCAATGACCCTTCACTAATATGAAGCTGTGTAACTTAAATCATCAGTTTTAATAGTGGCAGCGACTATAGAGCGAGAACAGTCAACTAGTTTGATACAAACTTCTCCGTGCTTAGAGCCTGTTCACACGAGGACGATTCGTCTTTTTTCACGATTCGTTCTTTTTTTGACGGCGACAATGCTTTTTGAACGCCCATATTCACACGGATCACGAAACGTGAAAAAAGACGATTCGTCTTAAATCTAGTATCGTGTTTTTAAAAATCACGAATCGTCAAAATACATCGTCGTGATTTTTTTGTGACGGATCCGCTGATGCCACCAATTCGGATATTTTGACGAATCGTGAAAAAACACGATTCCGTATGCAATGTGAACGTCCTTCCGTCATGACGTATCGTGTATTTTGACGAATCGTCAATGACGGATCCCGTGTGAATGAGCCCTCACCATTATGTACTCACTTTCTCTCATGGTGTTTATTTTTATTCCTGAGCCATTCATTAGGTTGTAGACGGGTATAAAAATTTAGAAATAAGGCTGGCAGACTTTGAATACTGGAACTGACATTTGTAATGTCTATAAAGTTGTTATAATCACCTGTTTATTAAAATGGAGCCCAGTCTGCGACGCCCATAAACTTTAATTATCTTAAGGACCACATTGTAAGGTCGCGGGAGACTGGCCACTTGTAACTGTGGCAATCGATGGGGGTGGAGGTGGAGGTGTTCAGCAGTGGACGACCTACAGCTGATTAGGTATTGTGATGATGATGATTACTTCATCAGATACGAAGACAATAAGTAGCCGAATTCAAAGTGAAAAGCTGTTCTGGCTAAGCTATAGAATTATAAACCGCAGATAACTATTGACCGGAGATTAAAGCCGCCATGTTGTGACGTCACAACTCAATTCAGGTGACGCCGGCCTAATATTACAACGGTCATCTCCCACTCCGTAACGATGTGGTTGTCATTTGACATTGGTTCATTACTAAATTAAAGGGATGTAAAATTAGTCAGTCGTCTAGGCTCTAGACAAGATGGAATCTATTATACTGCGAAGTTCGCTATAGCTAACAAAATATATGAAACATCTTTCTCTCTCATCTCTTCTTTTTCACTAGACCAGTGATCAAGCATACATATACATACAGACAAAAATTTCAAAAACTACATTTTTGTTTTCCTATAAAGTAGATAGCATTTTGACTTTTTAAAATTAATAGAATTGAACCTATTACAATCTAATTAGGTATAGTGTCCTTGATGACACCCCTCTAGTCAAATCATACGACTTTCGCAATTCCAAATATACTACTTTATACGAAGTCTAAAGGTAATAATTACACACTACTTAGCAGCAATCATAGCTGACTCTACATCCTTACAAATTAACAATATTGAAGAAAGAAAGAAAGAAAATACATTTATTAATGAATGGACATCACATAACACACGAAAACAAACAACGTAACGGGCACGGTTATAAAACAAGAAACACAACAAAATTACAATTTATGTGGGTAAGCCAGTCGGACTGTGCAGTTGTGCGTCTGTGATGTCCATATTAAAAGGGCCCCCAGCTTAAGTCGTGACCCGCTAGGGGCCCCAACGCTGGCTTTCAGTAGACCCTAGCCGAGTGAGGTCACGGACTGATACGCCAAACATTATTAAAAATAACAATACATATTATTAATAAACAGTAATAAACTAAATTATAGTCAATTATTGATGTCCGAATTGTCTTAACCTCTGCAAGTCGACACCCACATTTCGGACTGTGACTGGGCAAAGGCCGCGATTTGTCGATTCGGGGAATATCGGTAATTGCCGATAATTCGGCATGGGCAGATGATTACAGCAGAATACTTTACCCCAGCGTTCCAGTGCAACGTGGGAAAATTAGCTAGAAATAGCTTAAGATGCATGCAAAAGGCATATTTGCGCAAGTCCTATCATCTGAATTGCATCTGAGAGAGCAAGGCCTATGATCTGAGTTGAAAGCCCATTTACGCAAGTCGGGATTAGCTACTCCAGGCTTGCGCAAGTAGGCCTTATTTACTTTAATAAAAAAATACTTTAGTCTTATTGGTTTTGTACACGTATACGTTCTGACTTTTAACACTTTAGTACTAGGAAAGGAAAGCCTATCGTCTGAGTTGAAAGCCGATTTGCGCAAGTCGGGATTAGCTTCTCCAGGCTTGCGCAAGTGGGCCTTATTTACTTTAATTCTAAACAATACTCCACTCAAATTGGTATCTTTTGGACACGTATACGTTTTAACCTTTAACACTTTAGTACTAATCGTATACAAATAATACGGTGGACGAATTGTCATCCATGGGTTCTATATGCAACTCCCAGATCACAGCACACTACGTAGTACCTAAAGTGGGCCACACGTCAACCTTCACTGATCTGTCAAATTTCTGAAACCATAATTCGACCTTATTATTGGCAATATAGAGTTCAATATTAGTGAGATATTTTGTCAGATTTGGGTAAGTGGAAGCGTGGGCCACTGTACATGTTAGTGAAACAAAGAAAAGAGTAGGCACTTATTTCTTACATTATTTTGATTTGAAATTTTGCGACATTACTACCTAATACGGTCCTGAAGATGATCGCTGATAGAGTCGACTGCCCCTACATCCGGAACTGCTGCAACAGACATGTTGCCGTGCCGGCGGTGGGCTCTTGATGTACTCATTCAATTTAGGTATAAATGATTTGTAAATGATTTTTATATGTATTTTAATTAATTTTTATGTGGAATTATGGGCCAAAATGCCTGAAATAAATGGTTTTTTTTTGTATTTTTTTATTTTATTTATTATTTATTTATTTACTACTTGGGTTTGATTAAATTAATTTAGGTATAACCACCTAAGTCTTAATAACCTTTGTGGTTGTTGCCACAATCGGGTAAAAGAGAGGTTTTTCTTATAGGTGACAACTAAAAGTTAGTTCCAAAATAAAGTACGATCAGCATCAATAGTAGCTGAGGCTCGTTTTTCTGTTCTGTGAGTTGAAAATTTTAGTGCTTTTGTCTTCCTTACATAAGTAAATATTTCTACTAGCGTTATGATGACTGTTCCCATAACACTTGTAAGTACTAAATGATCAGATACTTTTGATGCTGACCGTACTATAAGTACAAGGTACCAAGGCTTATTGAACGATAGTGAATTTCAATCTTGTTTATTTGAATCTCTCTTCACATCATCATTTTAACATTTACCTGATAACAGTTTATCCGGGGTCGGTGCAGTATCTAGGTATGTTTTTCCTACCTCCATACATTCCTATCCCTCGTCCCTGAATCATTCTTTGTATCTCTTTCCGTAGCAATCATTATCTCTCTTTGTAAGTGGAAAAATGCCTTATCGGATCGCCTCATTACCAGTCGTCGGCGAGTTGACAAAATGACAACAAAATGGCCGCTCCCTACCTCTAGGCGAATCGCTCGATTGATTTAGTTAGCGCCAAATATTTGCGCTGTCGTAAATTAGCGAAGTACTTTATTGGATTCTTGTTCACTTTAATTGTGTGCAGTTCAGGCAAAAACAAATCTAGACTAATTTGAATAAAAAACAGAATTGAGTCTTAGCTTTGGAAGTCTCAAGAAGAAACTTTTTATTTAAATATATGTACTTACTTAGTCAGTCTTTAAGAATGAGGCCACTTAAGTGTTGAAAAATAACTTTTTGCATTTTTATGAAGACGAGAACCTAAGTTATTTTCAAAGGCAGAAAGGTCTTTGCCTTAGAAAAGCAAATACAACGATCTTACTCTGAGCTATTATAAACGTTCATAAACTAAGTGCTACCTAATACCTACCTATTTAAGAATCCTATTACATGTTATATTACTTAGTACGGTATCGTATCTCAGACAATTTTAAAATAGTCAAAAAATATTTAGGATATGCTGCCTTCGTATTTTTTTATTCCGTATATTTATTCCGATAACTAGTAATAACTCCTGGGTTTTGGTCAAGCCTTGTATGTCAAACCCTAAATTTTAACTATGTTATTATTAATAAGAGTGTTAAGCACCTCGTTAGGCACCTTTAATGCCTAACGAGATGCTTAACACTCTTTCTCACTAATAATTGGCAAATGTATAAGAATATAACCATAACTAGTTTTACGGAATCGATTTGTACATTGTGCCGTTGATATATACTTAAATAAATAAATAAATTACTAGGATCCTAGTCTCTTGATATATTGAAATAAATATACACCCTGTATTTAATAGCAGATAAGTATCGACACTTGATAAAATCTCTACAGGTAGGTAAGTTGTCATAAAGTGGCATAATTACAACTTACATAAACACCGGTAGCGTATCGTAATATTTCGACACCTCCGGCTCCTTCGCCGAGATGGTGAGATGAACTTCGCAATTTGTGATGTGTTTATTAAAATGTGCTTAAGTAATTTATTTTATACCTTACGGGCAATGCGAATAATGCAGGCATTGTATACAATGCCTAGGCAATGCATACAAGAATGTCTGGTGCGTACAGGCAATGTATGAAATATTATGAATATTACTATCCAATACATACTTTGTCTGTCAATAAGGCCAAGGCATTGTATAGAATGCCTGCTGTTCCATCTGAAATGTGTGAAATACATAGATACCTAGATACGTTTTGGGTCCGGTCTTGGCCGCGCTCTCCGGGCGGCACCTACTACAGACTACCGGTAACATAAATGTATGTAAGTAAATACGAAAAGTTTTATGGCTAGTTTTATTACCTAAAAAAAATGTTTGACCTGATGTCAGCACTATTCAACCTAATGCTAGAAGACAGTCGAAGAAGATATTTTTCCGATGGTTTACCTCAGTAGACAATACATTGTATGGAACTTGAAAACCTACCTATCTACTTCTTTTTTGTACTTCCTAGCATAGTTTAACCAGTTAGCGTAGTATCGAACTATAAGAAGCATAACATATTCGGTAACCTGACTGAGTTTGGGGTAACTGATTCGTATTCCTAAGTAATTTTCTTTAAGACTAGCTTAAGGACCGTGAAACTGAAAGTTTGTACCTATGTGGGACGAAATAATGCGCCAACAAGTGAACGTAGGAAGCCTAATAAAAGCCAGCAACTTAGAAAGCAAGTGGGCATAGAGCCAGCATGATTCCGCATTTTACAGAACATACCAGGGGTCGTCATTCAACATGACGGCTTCCCGGTGCAGTTGATTTAACTAATAGATTAAACTGTGTTGCGTAATACCGTCCGCAACTGAATGGTAGGACGGCTGCAGACTGGTGACTTATGGCTCTTCAACCGCAAGAACTATAATCTTATTTTCTTATTTATTTAAGTTTCTTATTTAAACTTATGTAACTATAGCCTTGTATGTATTGTCCCATTTTTAGGGTTCCATACCTCAAATGGAAAAACCCTTATAGGATCACTTTGTTGTCCGTCTGCCTGTCAAGACCTTTTTCTCAGGAACACCTGGAGATATCAAGTTGAAACTAACATCAAATACTTATGGCTGCGGTCCCTTAAAGCTGTGAGAAAATCAAAAATCTAAAGATACGACCATTTTAGCCGTATTTTCTAACATTTCGCAGGGGAATCAAAACCTACAGGGTACTTCCCATAGGCCTAGAATCATGAAATTAGGCAAGACGGAAGGTCTCACAGTACAAGTAGGTAAAGTAAAAATTCTGAAAACCGCAAATTTGTGGACATATCATAATAAAAAACCTTCGTTTGTACGGAACCCACAGTGCGCGAGTCCGACTCGCACTTGGCCGGTTTTTTTTAATTAATAGACAGACATTTGACCGCAACCTCACATGGTATGTAAGTGACGATGCAGCCGAAGATGGGTCATGTCTGTCTGACTAGACTAACAATAAATAGTCAATATTTGATAATCTGACGACCGTCTTGGTGTAGTGGTTCGCGCCCTGGACTTATAAACCAGGCGGTTGCGGGTTCGAATCCTGCAAGGGGAAAATGTTTGTGTAATGAGCACGAGCATTTGTATCTAAGTCATGGATGTTTATAAATGTATATACCTAAGTATGTCTATCCGTTATCCTAGTCGTCATAGCAGTCATAGCATAAGCTCGCGCTTAGTTTGGGCAGGCCTGTGTAGATACACAGTTTTTGCGTTTTTGCTACCTCCGCGGGGAGATTCCCCGCGGAGGTAGCAAAATCGTACCTACGCGCGGCGCACCTACGTAGGTGCTAAAATAAGTTGCGTGTCGCTACCGGCCAGAGCCACACTCGCGCGTTTTATTCACCGGCGGCCGCGCGGCTACGTTGCTGGCTGGACGAGAATGAATAAAGTACTAGAAAGAGGCGCTAGATGGCGTTAGAAGCTTCTCGTAGCAGTCAACCCTATCGCGTCGCGTGATATTACGTCACTGAATAGGTTTAGTGTATTATGAATCATATTCCAGAGCAATAAGTATGAAATTATCTTGCAATGGATTTTTGTAGGTGTCTACACGAAAATGTGCTTGACTCTGAGGCGAACTAAATTACGCCATATTGTTGACGACATTGAGTAGACATTTCTTTGAATACAATTGCTAAGTCATACTTCTGTACGAAGTACTAGTATTCTGTGGTTTGGGGCTAGGTAATTGGTGTGTATTGAAACAATTTATTAATATTTATCACTATTAAATAAACTTGAAAAGCCAAAAGTCTGCAAAATTGTGCCTTAAACCACCAAAGATAAAATAGGTACATGGATGGTGTGATTCGCTAAAAACCTATGTTTAGTGTTCATATAAGATACACGGAAAAAAAGGATCAACCTAGAAGAAAGGTAGTTTAATTTTGTTAGTTGAAGGTTTCGTTATAGGGAAGTCAATGTTTGTTAAATATAAACAATCTTCTGGTTATCAGTAACAAACTAGTTTTGTTACTGATAACCAGAAGTTCACAAGTCACTAGATTACGGCCTACTAATAGCCAAATTTTGGTTACTGTTAACCAATTTTTTTTTCAGTGTGGACGTAGTAACTATTGTATAATCTGTGGTGTAGGTACTGTACCTTTCCATTTGCAGATTCCAATCGCAAGCCTGCACAAAGGCTACCTATACAATTGGAATATCAGTATGGCATCAACATCTGGGCACGGCGGGTCAGGGTGTCAATCAGCTCCTAGATATCTCCATTGTGCAATCGCCTAGGCACAGCCTGTCCTCGGGCAGGAGCCCTACTCTGTTAGACCACGCACAGTGGGCCACACGGCAACCTACCCTGATCTGACAAGTTACCGCAACCATATTTCAACCTTATTTTGATCACATAGAGTTTCATATCTTTTGAGATATTTTGATACATATCGATATCATCATAGAAAGATGAGATATGCAATATGCTCATATCGGTCGATATGAGCACCGATATGATATGAGCAGGCACACTGTTATCACTGCTCTCAGACTGCGTTCCGGACACGTACCATTAAACAGTTTCGGTTTCCTAATGAAAAAAATTTAATCACCTAATTGCACAGAATGTGGGGTTATAGAAGACGTAGTACATGTGATAACGGAATGTGTAAGGAATCAGACTAAGAGAATTCAATTTTTATTTATTTGTCAATTCTTGTTTGAAGTGGGTTGGTGTAATAGCATTTTGGCTTTCCCTTCATCCAGGACAGCCAAAATGTTATATAGACTCGTACAGTCTGCCCTTAATCGTAGATAATTTACATAGATTTGACTATACGAGGGTGACATTCCCCTGTGGGAAAACCCTCTTAAAAATTAAAGATTTAAAAAAAAAAAAAAAAAAGATATGCAATCTTGGTAATCCTTCGCAAACCTGTGTCGCAAAACTTATTTATGTTATGTGAGCGTCATAACTACTAAGACACTCTTGTAAGCATAAGGAACACAGAGTAAATCGAATAGCATCACTATGCTTATGAATGCGCCGTACATGCATAAAAATGACTGTGAAATGTGACCAATCCGCCGCGAAGATCGATAGTTCAATAAGATAGTAGATTTTAACCATGGTCGCGTACGCGCATGTCACGCCCCTATTTCATTCTTTTTTCTATGATCTGAAATATCCATGGAAATATCGACTAGTTGCGTTGGTCTAGAGACCGGCACGCTTGCTTCGCAAGATCGGACCGGAATTAAGAAACTAATTAAATCCAGAAGGGGTTTTCTGTCTTAAAAAACGGATTGCTGTCTTACATAGTGAGGGAACCGAAAATGCACCGGTATATTGCGCGCACACTTGTTCAATATGGGAGATATTACGAGTACGATTGATCTCTGGTTCTGGGTCTATAGTCGTCCTGCCCGTCTGTCAGCGGTCATAGAATAGCGAGTAGAGATTATCTATGACATCCTTGCCGGAATTCAGGTCTGTATAATACCTAAAAGCGCCTTGGAGATAGTTTATAGCAAAAGGTGAAAGTGAAACGCGCCGTGTAGAGGCGCAGAATTATATTTACTTAATGACGTCCTCCGTGGCCGAGTGGTTAGCTCAACCCGTTCAGCATTGTACAGGCATTCTAGTTATCCTGATTGTGCACTCGCACGCGATGGCCCAGGGTCTGCTTTGGATCATAATCCAGGATGTGGCAGATCAGGTAATTACAGTGGAGCGACTCCCATCTGACCTCCGTAACCAGGGGAACCTTACCAGTTTGGATCATGGTTACACATTTAGTCGCCTAAATTTGCAGGTTTACTTACATTGTACCCAAATTCATGTTCACAATAAATTTCATTTCATTTCATTTTCATTTAATTTCATTCCATTTCATTACGATGTTTTTCCCTCACCGTGAGATTGACGTACTTAATGTCCGGGGTGTCGTAGCAATGCACATTGTCTTTCAGAGTATACCCCTGAATTGTACAAATGAGTCTAGAGCCTAGGCTATGCCTATATGGATGCATTTTACCCCCAGTCACAATCGTGGTTCCATCCTGTGTGTTTGTTTAACACTTCGGATGCACAGACAGACCTTGCTGTTTTAGCTACCTACCAACTTTACTTACGGCGGCTTTGACTGGTTTATCTAAACCCAAAAAAAAATAATGTACCTATTTTCAGGGTGGGTTATTTACCTCTACGTTTTACGCGTTGTCTGTCCGTCCGTCTGTCTGTCAACCTTAGGATTTCCCATTCAATAGTAAAGCCGTTTACAAATAATTCCTGATTCCCGAAGAGGGTGCCTCTTTTTTTTTGACAAAAACTTTATTCCCTTTCAAAATTCATTAAAAATTGGTTCTGTGGTCTTGGCCTTATATGTATATGGCCTGAAACACGAAGAATTCGGTATTAAGAGTATCTATTGTATTCTGAAAGATAACCTGATTTGAGAAACTAAAGTGAATAAAAATGTTTTATAAGCAGTATTTATTTTTGTATGTTTTTTTAAAGCTTTGCCTTTTTAGGGTTCCATAGCCGAATGGCGAAAAAACGGAACCCTTATAGTTTCGTCAAGTCAGTCTGTCTGTCTGTCCGTCCGTCCGTATGTCACAGCTACTTTATTCTGAAACTTTCAGCATTACACAGTTGAAACTTAGTTGGTAGATGTATCCTGTTAACCATTTTACGATTCTCATACAAAAAATAAAAAATAATTATATTTAAGGGGGGCTCCCATACATGAAACTAAAATAAAATAAAAAATTGACAAACCTATGCGTGTGGGGTGTCTATGGATATATCTTTTAAAATGACATCGAGCTTCCTAAAACCATTTTCTCTAAAAGTCTAACGTTTGAGAAATAGACGCTTCCGAACTGGTAGAATGGGCGTCCCCCATCTAACTTTTAAACTAAGCAAGTGTACCTACATTTAAAAAAATACATAATGTAGATCGTAACAAAAATTTTCAACGAAAATTGGTTTGAACGAGATCCAATTAGTAGTTTTTGAGATATAGCACATTTTCAAAAACCACAAACATAATTTTGTTCTTCATATAAACACTATTAAAAACAAAGTTATATTTGCTGTCAACAAAATATTGTGGTATTTTGGCTAAGTGGAAGTAAGTGGATCCTAATTCAGTTAAAGTTGGCACGGAACCCTCAGTGCGCGTGTCCGACTAGCACTTGGCCGGTTTTTATTATGGTATGGCTGCATAAGTACAGATCGTCTACATCGATCGGTCGATCGATACACGTCTTTGCCACGTGCAGAATGACAACTAACTTGCACACACACATTTATGACAGCCAATCACGTTCCGGAGATTTGACAAGTCATTATTATACCTGCACACGTGCGTGGTTTAGTGGCGGATATGATGACATTGGGTGGTTTCAGCACAGATTATATAATAAGTTTCAGCCTGTTTAGAGGTCGTATGAATGTCAAATCATTGTTTGTATTTTGGTAAAATAACCCATATTTTATTTCTGAGTAATTTAAATAGTGTTTGGTAGCGTAAAATCTCTGAATGGTTGTGGTATTAACATTAGTTATACATATTTTACTTTACACACCGAATTAGCGCGCATGTTGCCATAATCCTCCTGCGCGTGAAAAAAAGGGTAAAAAAAATTAAAATATCGTCGTAATTTATGGACGGGCCGACATTACGGGCGTCCATACGCCGTAAATATCGGAATGTCCACATTGTCAGGTTATCCAGCGAGCTGAATAAATCATATCGTGTAATCCAGCTGTCCTGATGGGACTTGTAACTGGTACTGGTACAGAGAAAAACCGGCCAGGTGTGAGTCGGACACGAGCACGAAGGGTTCCGTAACTATACAGCATTAGACACTATACTAAGATCTCTTTTAGTTTTAAAACGGTAAAAATCACGGTTGTATGCGAGCCCCTCTTATTTTTTATTTTTTTATTTAATAATTTATTTTTAATATACATATTATTAGTTTTTATAGTTTATGAATATATTAATAATCTGTGAATATTTTAAGCGTCTACCTGTTGCCGTTATTAATATAGAGCATAAACCGCCAATTAAAAATCAAGTTTGTTGTATGAGAGCCCCCCATAAATAATATTTTTAGTATTTGTTGTTATAGCGGCAACAGAAATACCTCACCTTGAAAAATTCAACTGTCTAGCTATTACGGTTCATCAGATACAGCCTGGTGAAAGACAGACAGACAGACCCGTTAGTAATATGGTTTCGTTTTTACCCTTTGGGTACGGAACCCTAAAAGAAAGGGGAAATACTTTGGAAGCTACACTGTGGCAAGTGTTGCTGATCACTGCAACGCTATGGAATTCACCCTTCTTGGAAGGAGAATCCTATTCCCATTCCTAATCAAGAACTCTGTCTGATGACCTCTGTAGCTAAGTGGTTCGCACACCGGTTTTCAAGGTACATCGGTTTGGGCTTGATTCCCGTTCGGGTCAGTATAGAAATTCACATTTTCTATATTGCCTCGAGTCTAGGTGTTGTGGTTGTGGCCCCACCGTTGTTTGAGATTTCCATAACACAAGTGCTATTAGATCTGAGCAATGTGTGTGATGTTGTCCTAATTTATTTTAACAGAGGTTTTCTCTATGATGTACGAGTATAGTGGGTAGCACATCAGACAATAATTGTTTTTTGCAAAATAACCCCTATGTCAACTGCTTAAAACGCCACAGTGTTTTGCTAGATCCCACAAAACTGTGGCCTCCGATTTATTGTTTACTAGCTGTTGCCCGCGACTTCGCCCGCGTAAACTACTATTTCTGTATCCTACAGGAACTGTGTTTTCTTTTTCGGGATAAAAAGTAGCCTATATGTTATTCCAGACTCTACTCTATCTCTGTGCCAAATTTCATTCATATCCGTTCAGTAGTTTTTGCGTGAAGAAGTAACAAACATACACACTCACACACTCACAAACTTTCGCATTTATAATATTAGTGGGATAAACCTTTTTCGGTCAAAATGTTGTAATTAATACCATATAGTAGTATAAAACCATTGTAATTTAATCATGCATGCCAATTATACTTTAATACTATAATCTCGTTTTACCGCGTATGAGCTCAGATAGTCAAACGAAATTATAATTAAGAGATTTACTACGCTAAATTAGGACTTAACGTAATCAGACTGTTTTTCTTTTGTTTATCCGTAAACTTTAATCAGGCTTAGCTATTTTGTTGTTTATTAGCATTAGCCGGTATTTATAAATGTAAACATAATCAAAGTATCGCGTAAACACGGCTTCTGCCCATCGATCACTCGGGATTAAGCTAAAAGCTAAGTATTGTTTTACGTTAAACCGCCATATTTTGTCCGAAATAAATTATTCTGGACAATGGCGAACTTGCGGAGTGGTGTTATGTAAAAGTAGTTAAATTAACTTTTTGGTCAGTGTAAAATACCTAAATTTCTGCCACATTATAAATAGATTCCAGTCTGAATCCTGAGGCTCCGTTGCACCACCTTACCTTAAAACAAGAATTTACCACGTTTCTTATAGTTTAGAAAGTAGCTAGTACTAAGCATAGAAAGTAGGTAGATACACTTCCGAATTATTGTCATCTAATTGTAATATTTTAATAACGTATATTTTATATGGTGCTTAGTGTAAACAGGCATATACTTTGAGGCGGCTTTTATGCCTACCAATACCTACAACTTTTACTATGGGCTCATCTATCTTAATAAAAAAAACAGGTGCTTCATACAAATAATTCTTCAAACAATGTTTTATTGAGCCAATTTTTTTTACGATTTCTGTGATGTCTCCATTGTAAAAGTTGTCGCCATCAGGCTATATTCACCTCCTTAAAGGATAAGACTGTTTAAACACTAACCATTGCTGTAAATAATCAAAGAATTAAAACCCTTTTTTTTCCATAAAAATATTGCGCCTGTCCTATGAAACCTGCAGGACTCATTCATAATCCATCTACATTTCTTAAGTTACAGATGACAGTGCAGCACTTCAAATAAAACATTGCGACATCTTATGCAATTGCAATAGAGGTGATTTTGCAACAAAAAACCTTCTGATGTGGAGCCACTGTTCCCTTGTGTAGGTTCCTATGCAACGTATTGGACGTTCCGGCTTCTGACCCACTTCTCCAAATCCCTAAATTGTTGCTGTGATCTTTCGTTGAGTAACGGTCGGCTTTCGACTGGCCGCCATGTTTGCAGTGCCCTTGGCATAAGGTAACAATGATTTGTTGAACAGACAATGCAAATTAGTTCACGAAAATAGATTACAAAATAATTAATATCTCAGATAAGAATCGAAATTCTGATACCTTTACCTAAACATTTTATATAGCAGTATGACCAAGTAGGAACTAGGTATTATAATAATTCTGTGGTAGTTACATTGTTTAGGTATTTACCTAATTTACTTTTAAATGTTGTGGTGAAAACTTGGATGATTAACTTGTCTAAGGAAAAAATTGGACAGGAGCTTTTCCCGATTTCCATAACCATCTAAAACAGTTGGATATAAATACCTACCTACTTTCCATGCTTACAAAAGAAACTGAAACAGGATTTCATGTAGGTAGGCCAAGTTTGACCGCGAAATCGCCAGAAGGGTGCAGCTAGGTTGGGCAGCATTTGGGAAGTTGCGTCACACCTTCTCGCCGCCACTACGGCAATGCCTGAAGAGCAGGGTATAAAACCAATGCGTCCTACCTGCCATGACCTACAGGGCCGAGACGTGGAACTTGACAGTCAAACTGGCCCACCGACTGCATGTCGCTCAGCGAGCTATGGAACGGTCTATGCTGGGGATCTCGCTAAGGGATAGAATCCGAAACGAGATCATCCGCCAAAAGACGAAGGTCAAAGATATCGTTGAGAGATGCAGTAAGCTGAAGTGGCAGTGGGCTGGTCATGTCTGTCGCAGAACCGACGGGCGCTGAAGTAGGAAGGTTCTCGAATGGAGACCACGTCTCGGGAAACGTAGTGTTGGACGCCCTCCTGCTAGATGGACCGATAACCTGAGAAAGGTGGCCGGTGGTGGCTGGACGCGAGAAGTGGATGACCGTAAAAGTTGGCGCCGTCTTGGAGAGGCCTATGTCCAGCAGTGGACTGCAATAGGCTAATGATGATGAGGCCAAGTTTCGGCCTTTCATACTCTATATTAAATTGAGACCAGAAAGCTAAGTCATACTAAAATGGAAATTCGAATGGTCATGTATGTAGCGAGTACACCGGGAAGACGGCACCGAGCCTTTCAGAAATTAATTAATTGTTTAATTACTTACTTACTCCGATGGCTCAGCGACCCAAACTGAGTCTTGGCCTCCGATGTGAGACGTCGCCATTGTTTAATTGTTTCAACAAATTAATGAATTAATTAAGTGAGGTAGGTACGTATCTATACAGTGTGTCCGGGTTTGGACTAGCGATAATTTATGGGCTATAACGAGTAGTTCATCAAATGCTATCGACAAAAAACCCCCATTTTGGGTTCTAATTCCCTCCCCTCTTGAAATGGTAGCCATTTTAATTATTAAAAAAATACAATTTCTGTGAATCTGGAGGTCAGGTAAAAGTTATGAAAACGATTTATTTAAAAGGTAACGCTATCGCCTATCAAGTGAAATAAAGATTAATTCAAAATTATTAACAGTCATAGAGGAAAAAAAATCTAGTTTTAATAAATCTTGCTTAATATTAAAAAATGTAAAAACACAAAAATATTTTTTTTTAAAAGAATGTGTTATTTTTTTCAAAAATATTTTTTTCATTTGAATTATGTCTCTAAAATTAGAAACTAAAAGGCTCTTAAATTATCGCTAGTCGAAACCCAGACACAATATATATTAGGTATGTAGCATGGACTCTATACCAAGTTAGCAAGGCAATAGGTTTTTGCAACATAAATTCTACACGAAGTACGAAACATTACCAACATTGTAAGTCCTCTGGTTTCAGAACTGCAGTGACGCGACCTCGTTAATGAAAGTGCACTCGTCTTCGCCGCCATTTCTAAACTTTACCGTTCCACATTCGAATTTGAAGTTTTCTCCACCGCTATGCCATCCGTGGAATCCCGAACGCGAACACATCTTGTGTTCGGAATTTGAATTTCGCTCCGATACGCGCTCATTCCGTTTTGCTCATTGTTTCGGGAGTTTCGTGACCTCTCCGAATAGGATAGACTTCGAAGGGCGATGACATCTTTAGGCCTGCTTCTAGGTACAAATTACATAGAGGCATAATATCATATCATATATTTAAAAAGTAGACAGTAGAGGAGAGGAAATTGGTGCTGTTACGTGTTTCATACATTTGACCGCCGCTCCGCACAGTTCGACACCGCTACAAAGGATCTTGACCAAAACTCTATAGAAATTAGGCCCACTTTGCGTCAGCATGCGTCTTTACAAAATGTTTGGATAAAATATATAAATATTTGAAAGAATACACACAAAAACTGTTTTCTTTTAAATAATCAGGGGTTTACGAAGAATTCAATGGCAGATTAGACATTTTGAGGTTATGTTTTGTGATTGCAGAATTATATATGTGATTAATTTAAGAATTTTGTGATTAATTGTTACTTTAGAACCCGTATTCGTTAGATTATTTTAAAAATACCAGTGCAATCATAATTTATAACAGGATTTTTGAAATACAAGCTACAAAGATGCAATCTGGGCCCGGCTTTGGTCAATATCCTTTCAAATGATGATTTGTTCGTAACAATATTTCATGCATTTGTTTGCCAACACACCGCCGTCATTCAAAGACGAGATAGATATGGACGAACCATTCAAGGACGGCCCATATCTCGTCAGCGGCGTCACCACATCATGGTTGTCTCTGCTTGGGTGGGAACGGCCCTTTCGCATACTTTTTTTATTTATTTTGAAATGGGTTTGCTCTTGACTCTAGACTAAGCCAGACGAGGCGCAGACAGAGTCGTCGGTGGAGCGAGCTCACCCAGAAGAAGCTTGTTGACTTTGAAGGTCTGACATAGTTTTATTTTGGTAATAATTGATGTACAGGAGTACCTAATCGTATGGTACTTACTTACCTACTAGATGACTACCATATTAGACTCTGTGTTCTATCGTAGAAGAAATCGTAACTTCTCCCTGTGACCACGATCGCTGTAAAGTGTTCGAAACGTCAGGTTTAAAATAAAATGTAAATAAATCGCGAAGTAATCCGTAAAATTGTGTTTTAATGAAATCGTAACTTACAACCTACTTTTGTAATCAAATAACTTCTTAAATCATCCGACAGACCTAAATATCTCAAGCAGTTTAATCAGATAAATATTTAAATTATAAAAGCGAGCTATTAAATTAAACTGACAAATATGGCATCACCCTATTAAAATGTATCTATTATGCCTTAATCCGATACATCCAGTTGGTGGTCGTAATAAAGACGTCGATACGCGGTATCTTGGGAATGCGACTTATACCACAGATTATGCGACGCCCACATTATGGTATTCCATATTCTCTATACTATAGTAGGTATAGGGCTGAATTAGATATCCAAATATTATATAGGATGACGGACCCAAACGCCAGCACTGCACCAGTTACCAGCATACCGTAGAAAAAACTGAAAATATAAGATATATGAGTATGATTTCAAGGTTGCAAGGGTTAAAACACGTTCAGATAGTTTTAAATTATAGTACTAGCAACACTGTATATAGTTTACATTTATCATAGCGCGGTATACTTGAGGAGAAGTAGACTTTGTGTGATTAGAAGTGATTATCGGGCATTCTGACACATCAAGGTTAAGATTTGTCTTACGTTTATTAGTCATTTATTAATTCGATTAAAGCACTATTTAGAAATACTGGTATTTAAACACATTCTTAAAGTTTTGCGCATCTTACATTTAATTAATTTTGAAGTATTATTTTTAATTATAATAGATATTTAGGGTACCAATAACTGGATACTGAAATTTTAAGTACTCCAATTACCAGCACACCTGCTAATACTTAGATAAAATAGACATAAATCATGTTTTCTTTTTAACGGACTGTGTAACTACAAGAATGGTTGATTGTTGTGTAAAAAGTGATTATAGCCCTGTTTTCCAAATCCAGCCCCATACTGAAAATCAATAAAATTTTAAAAAAATATGAATTAAATTATTTCTGCGTGTTTCACATCTCTTAAGATGAACCTATCAAAAACAACAAAAAACCCTTATAAAAAAGGCGGCCAAGTCCGAGTCGGACTCGTGCACGAAGGGTTCCGTACTATTATTTATTTCATCTTACTGCCGTACTCAGAGACGTCTATTAAAGTTAATCCTAATTAAGTCTCATGCAGTCCTTTTCTATTTCATTGACAAAGAAAGTGACAGAACAAGACTTTATTATAGATGTCATTCAATTGACGTCTTTGAGTGCGTAAATTAGCCAAATCAAATAATTTATCCTAAGGGTTTTGTATTTAGTCCAAAATTATCTAACACCCAAGTTCTCTCCAACACTGGAGTAATCCCAAAACACCTAATCAGCCTTCGCAACCTTAATATACCAGAGAATACTTATATGACTAGGCAGAGAACTGCGATTCTCAATACTTGTCGTAAAGTCAGAAAGTTTTTGCAGGACAACTCGAATTCCACAATCTTTACTGAAAGTGCAGTTCACTTGGCTTAGGTCCGTGAATCTGATACTATAATAATCGAGGACAGGTGGCAGAACCTGTCTTCGAGAACAGAAAACTGTATACACAAAAATAATGATAAAATAAATTGTTAGAATCTTCAAAAAAATATTGTGAAAAGAAAACTTGCATCTTCTCTGTGTTTGACATATGGTTGACTAGTAGAGACTGATTTTGGCATTAAGTCCGCCATTTGTACATTGTTTTTAATTTGTGCAGAAAAGTATAAATCAATAAAACTGGGTAAGCATATAACAGAAAAGATATTGACTGAAGGCTAAACTAATGATTGAGAAAAACAGTTTTTATGTAGGTAAAACTATTTTTAAGGTTCAGTTTGTATTTGCATTTACTGATTACTAGTTTAATAAACCAAATATTTTGTTACTTATTTACCTAGATTTATTCAAATAGTTTTCTGGTTTTTCTTTAAGAATAACTATTGTAAAGTTTATCTTACTAGTTCAAAGGTAATGTTCCTACTCTTCCAAAGATCTGTCCATTATAATTGACTGGAGTTGAACAAGTTAGATGTTACGGTACTATAATTAGTAAAAATTTAAAAAGACTGATAATAACCAATAAAAAATGTACAGTAAATTTTTCTTAAGGATATTTTATTTTTCCGCCCTTTAAAATGTGTAACAATTCGCAGTGCTGATAACTGGGTAAGTAAGTGACCAAAATTGGTGACGACTGTGCTGATAAATGGAGATAGGCTTGTTTTTTGATAAATTGTTATTTTAACTCAATAATGTTTAATAATAATTTAAGTCTTACTTTATACAACATATATATATATATATATATATATATACATATATATATATATATATATATATATATATATGTTGTATAAAGTAAGACTTTTAAATTATTATTAAACATTATTGAGTTAATATAATCTATATCTATCAATATATCTATCTATTTTGAGAGAATGGTGTGACCAGTGATGGATAATGTCATGTTATATTTCAAAAAGATTTTTTAAAATCATACGCAGGTAGATACTAATAAATAATAATGTACTCCTAGCCGAATTTCGACTACAGCGGCCAATCTCAACAGAGATGAGCCAAGTATAAGCGGAAACTTGTAAATGGCCTTACTCTTCTACTGTATTAAATATTCAATTCCTAGCTGTAACATTCCCGATTAAATAAAATAAATGAAATAAAATAAACTACGCGGGAGATATTATAGTGCACAGACACTTGTGCAGGAACCACCTGTGTATTGCACACACACGTGCGCAATACACAGGTGCACTCTCTGTTCCTTCACTCTCATAATTCGGTAAGACGGCAGTCCGACATGACCGCAGAGAGATCAGGCGGAGGACCAACGGCTTAACGTGCTTTCCGAGGCACGGGGGTGTTAACACCACCAACTTCCTGACTCCGGAGCTGTGTCTGAGTTATTTCAAGACAGAAAAACCCAAACACACCCAAACACCGTACCCAGCGTGCTGACCACTAAACCAACGATCAACTAAGCTCAATACATTAAGTTAAGTTCATAGTTAGGGTCGAGTTCACCACATGTTTAATTTTTAATTAGCCGGTTTTGCATTTTTTGACATATTCTGTATGGTAATTCTGTCTAATTAACCGTTAATCATGATTGACCAGCTCATTGGTGAACTCAGATCTTAGGGTCGAGTTTACCGACACCTGGTTAAATTTTAATCAGTCGGTTTTATATTGTGTGTCATATTTTGTATGCACTACCATGCAAATTAACCATCAATTGAGGTTCATCGGCTGTTTAAAAATTAATTATATTGGGTTTTAAAATAATCCGCAAAATTGAATTAACAGGGTCATAACTTTGCCGCGTGGCCTGCAAGCCGCCTTAGGCCTTTGCCCCTATGATGTCACGAACACTTTGTCACAGGGTTATCAAAAGCTTCCCTAAAACAAATAATTAACTCGACAATATATGGAGCATTTTAGTTATTTTTTAGCTTATTCTACACTGTGCTTAACGTGATTACCTAGTTAAGCTACCGTTCAATTCATTTTTTTATAAGTTCCTAGCAGTTCCCAAGCCAAAGTCGGATTTTCCATACAATATTTCATCCCCCATTTGTATATCGCCAGTGTATATCGCGACAAAAACTTCTCGTACTCGTACTTCCCAGGGTCTCAAACTATCTCTGTACCAAATTTCATTTAAATCAGCCTAGTAGTTTCGGAGCCTATTCAATACAAACAAACAAACATATTATGATATCATATATGTAGATCTACTTATTTTGCCATTAGCACTATTTCTTTAATGAATATACTCCTTTACTAATAATGTTTTTTTACATTGCTATAACACTTTGGCATATGAGACGGCTAATTTGAAATGTATTTCTTCACTATCACATGTCACTTATCTGTCATTAATTCTAAACTAGTCGTCGAGTTCTATATCAATGTCAAAATCGTTATCAGTACCTAAGCAATTTATATTGAAGTAATTTGGTATAGTATAGTACTATAGAACCTTGAACATAACATAATTATAATTTATTTATAAATTCAAAGAAATTGCCTACACTAATTAGGTAGGTAATTTCTTTTCTTTAAAATAGTTGTAACTAGGGAATCCAATCCCGCAAATGCGGGATTCCGCACCTTTTTTGCGGGATCAGAAATGCGGGATTACACCTGCGGGATCCCGCAGGTTTGAGGAATTGAAAAAAATATATATATTTAAGAAAAATGGGCTCAGGCGACTATCTAATTATTTATAAGACACCTCAGCACAGCTAATTAATAAGTGATTTAACAACTTTCCCATAGAACTCATGACTTTTATATAGAATTTGTATGGAAAATAATTTAAGAAAATAGTTTCTTCGAAAGCATTTTTAGAAAAAATAAGCTAACCTTTTACCCGGCGTTTACTTAATTTACCTCTTTATGCCTCTAAAACCAATGAATATGTTTTATTTTCAATACAAATTTAAATATGAAACGTTAAAAATTGTATTATACCGTTTCATAAAAGAAATTGATTGTTTATGCTTCTTAAACATGACTTGAATGACTTTTAAATATAATGATATTTAATTAATAATATGAGTAATAACTTTGCTTCATATTGATAATAATAATAAAAAAATACTTGTCTTTATTTCTTTCATTATTCGAATATTTTATTTACAAAGAAAAGATCAAAAATACAACAGAAATTACCCTAAAACTAAGCACAAATATAACAAAAAATTATAAACTAAATACAAACTAACAACATAATATATATAATAATAAAAAAAAAACCTAAATCCTAACCTATTTACAAAAAGGCGGTTTCCCCACTCTGCAACCTAACTGATTCAAAGGTCCCCATTATGCCAGCCGCATTGCCACGCTGAATGGCAACAGAGACCTGTTGAACCAACCAGGATCCAGAGCGGGGATCATTCCCTTTCTCTCGTAGGCGACGCCCCAGTGCTCTAAAAAGGTCACGAGCCTCATCGCCCCAAGGACCTGCCGTCTCCACAGCGACCGGTACGAAATCGTAAATTGATTCCAAGGCGGAGTATTTGGCGTGTTTCGACTTAGCGGCGTTTTCTGCAGCTGAACCTGCCGAACACACAGTATGTCTCAAGTGAGACGCAGCAAACGTGCTAACGCAAGTCGCGTCCCACAAGAGACATCGGCCTCGCCGCCAAGGAATCAATGTAAGACCATCCGGTCTCTTGCCGTGTGTTTTCTTTCATTTAACTACACAAAACAAAAATAATAATAAACAAAAGCAACCGCGGGATTGATGACCTTGATCCCGCATGCTTGCGGGATTGCGATTTTTATGCGGGATTGGACTCCCTAGTTGTAACGTTTAAAATAGTAAGGTAACTGTCAACCCTACCCATCGCCGCGCAGTTTAATAAAACAGCTATACTTCATGGCAATTTGCATAATAATAGCTATTTTGACGATTATGTCAATCGTTTATAATCTATTTTCGACCGAACAACATAATAACTGTTGGCGAACAAATTGGATGGCGTGATAGAAACGCTATTAAATCTAAAGATTTTTTCCTAAAAAAATTTCTTTTTAAATATATTATTGCACTTGAAAAAATGACCGCCAGAGGCGGGAAATTTCTTTTTGTCTACATAAAACGCGCAAGCTTGGAAAAAACAGATGTATAACTGTAGAACTTAGAATACACAAAGCCATTGTGCCGTGTGTTGCCCGGACCCCGGGACCCGACTCTCCTAAAAAGCTTGACTTCTCTATATTTTCCTAGTGGTTCGTTGTATGGCGCATGGATAATTATAAATAAATAAATTATAAATTGTTTCAACAAACACACCAATTACCTAGCCCCAAACTAAGCGTGAGCTTGTGCTATGGTGACTAGGATAACGGATAGACATACTTAAGTATATACATTTATAAACATCCATGACTTAGGTACAAATTCTCGTGCTTATCTCACAAACATTTGCCCCTTGCGGGATTCGAACCCGCAACCGCTTGGTTTAAAAGTCCGGGGTGCGAACCACTACACCAAGACGGTCGTCGAATTAAGTCGTCGCCTAGCATAAAATGCCGATAATTCATTTTGTGTAACAACCTATCACCCACGACGTCGCCCCGTCGTGCGAGGTCCTTTACAAGGTGTGGCAAGGTAATCATTTTACCGTTATTTTGATTTATAGGATGTATGGACATTAGGATGGTTACTGCTTAAGCCCGTTTCCAACAACAACATGTTAGCAATGGCAGTTTTCAGCACCACTGCACTGAAAAAAATATTGGTTAACAGGAATAAAAATTTAACTACTAGTAGGCCGTAATCTAGTGACTTGCGAACTTCTGGTTATCAGTAACAAACTAGTTTTATTACTGATTGTTCTGGTTAAGTATCAGTAACAAACTAGTTTTGTTACTGATAACCAGTAGATTGTTTATATTTAACAAAAAATAACTTCCCTACAACGAAACCTTCAACTAACAATACTAGTTTGGTTGATCCTTTTTTTCAGTGTACATCCTACTGCTGCGTGCTGCTAAATTGAGAAGATACTCCACCACGCGGTTTAAGTAAATTTAAAATTATTTAAATTCGTAAAAGTGCATGTCCGGTCCGTTCCATTCCCGGTGTCTGAGGCACTTTAACGGCGGTCTATAAATGTTGATTTTTAATATTGAGTACCTCCCTAACGTTACGTGACAAACAAAAATTGTCTTCTTTTCATTTTTTTGCCACCTTTCCCCTTCTGATCCCTCCCTAGCATAGTCCCATCCCACCGTACTGTAAATATATTGTAAATATTTATATTTATTTAATTACTAACTTGTGTTGTCCTCATGTATTGTCTGTCTGTTGTTAGATGGTTGTACAGCTGTTGTAATTATTGTATAATACAATTTTGTTTTCGTGAGAAAACAAAATTGTATTATATTATTATTATTATTACACGGCCAATCACATGGCCGTGTAGATAAAAGCTGCAAACAGTGTAACCTGTTGAGCGGTAGACTTAGGTTTGCTCACCACAACAAAAGAAAGAGATAATAAGCCACACTTACAACAGTAATTATAACGCCGAAACAACTCGCCGAGAGGTTAGGCCATCGCCCGGTATGCGAGGAACGCGGGTTCGATTCCCGCCTCTGGTGGTCGTTTTATTTTTCAAGTGCAATAAATACTTATAATTATAACGCCGTTTTAACAACTAGAACGTAGATTGATCAACTCAAGTCGTCATGATCTCGTGACCTGTAAAGCCCCACGCACCTTAGCAGACTCGGCAGCGAGGTGCGATAAAATTCCAGATCTTCTTTCTATTAGAATAGCTGCAAATAATAATTAGACGTACGGAACCCGTCGCTCATTGTGAATATCGGTGTAAACAGGATGATTTGTACCTACTTAAGTCGGTAGGGTAGCCCGTTATGAGGGCTACTTACCTTAGTTCTTACTCAGGCAACTTCGATGGGGAACGCTAAGTAATAATACGCTAAGTAATGTCGTAGTGGAGCAGTAGTCCGCGGAGCCCAGTATATGGTCGCTTGTTGCTCACAACAGAGAAAACTTCTGGAAAACATTTGGTAGTATACCATTCGGCGTTGATGCTTCTTTGATCTCTAAGGGAATCGACACCAAGTGGCCAGTCAAATTAAAAAAGCTGGCGATCAAAATCTTCCCCCCGCTCCGAGATCGCTCCACATTGGTAGACGTTGGTTCATTTTGAAACGACCAAACTGTCGACATGCACTTGGTTTCTGGATCGTATTGATAAAACCAGGACTCATCACCTGTAACCTGCCTCAAACTTGTTGTTTGCATTCAACCATTCATTCAACCATTCCACCCGGGCCTGCTTCTGAGCGTCCGGCACCCAGCGTGCTACTATCCTTCTGACGCGAAGATGCCTGTGTAGAATCTTGTGAACGCTTCCCGATCCAATCTTCAATATGTGCTTAATCTTCTGATATGTAATTCACCTATTATCTTGGATTACATTTTTCACCGCTAGCACGTTTTCTTCCGTAATAGCCGTCAAAGGGCGACCGCTTCGTTCTTCATCCTCCAAGGTTGGTCGACCACGCTTGAATTCGTTATACCAACGATACACGGTGGCCTCGGAGGGGCCTTCATCCATAAATGTCATTTGAAGTCTATCGAACGATTCTTGTTTCAGGCGACACTATAAATCGTAAAAAATCATAGCTCTAAAATGTTCCCGGCGCAGATTCATTTTTCAGTCAAATACGATACTATGAATTAGCTCGCAAAAAATGTAGAGAGAAATTTTGAAAATGGAACACACCTATTTTACTTATAAATAATCATATTTCCGAAAAAGATTCTAACCGGCCAGTCTCCCATATAAGTATAAAAACTTTTTTTCGCAATTCTTTCTGAGTGGCCTGGTATGTATAAAATTAATGTTAATATTATCAAGTAATTAATCCCTCTAATTACGTTATAATACCCGAATACATTATCAATAGGTAGATGACTCAACATTACATATCAAGACAAGATCAAAGAAACAATGCAATTTACACAGAATAATGTACAAAGGGGCGGTCTTATCGATAAGAGCGATCTCTTCCAGACGGACTCTGCAACCTTTGGGTACAGGATATTTTAATGTCTTTCCTTTGATTTACACTAATAGGTTTATCTTTATAAACAGAGGTTCAGCAAGTCACAAACAAGTCACAATCTTCCCAACAACTTTTATAATCACACAGCAAGCTTTGATATTTCCTCCATTTAATCCAGTTAACCACTGTTAATACCTGTAAATAAAATGAAGTCTAATCTTGTAACTGTGAACTATAACACAATTACCCCGTCATTGTCTCGGATAATTAATTCAGCCGTCTTACCCCGTCAGCGGGTTGACCATAATTTATTGCGAAAATAGAGTAAAAATCTTAAGCACTTAACAGTGCAAATGCAGTACTATTTTCACTTTAACTAAACCCAAACTACCGTCTTAATCTGGGTTCAGTTAACGTGAAAATAGTACTGCATTCGCTAATTTAGAATTAATAATATTAATGTCCTCCTAGCCGATTTCGACTACGGCGGCATATCTCAACAGAGATTAACAAACTGCGCAGGACATATATTATAGTGCACAAGTGTGTGCGCAATACACAGGTGCACTCTCTGTTCCTTCACTCTCATAATTCGGTGATACGGCAGTCCGACATGACCGTAGAGAGATCATTTAGAATTATTTAGCTGATGACTACAGCTCACTGACCTCCATAATACAAGTACGCTGGACTGCATACTGTCAACCTTAAAATGAAGCCATTTGATTATCGCCATTTTGGGGTGACCACGTTGTGACCGTCCACGGAACTAATGAGAGTTTACATAAACATATGCAAGTTACTCTATTTTAGTTCCCTAGACACTCGGTGGGGGCACTTTGATTCGGCACAAAAATAATGATTAGTCCAGCGTACTTGTAATATAGAGGTCAGTGCTACACCTGCATACCTCACCTAAAGTCAGTTTTTCATTGCTTGTCCAACATTGTAAACAATCTTGACATTCCTTTTAAACGAAATTATTCATTCAAAAATAAGATCGACAGAAAAATTACATCCTGACATGGTAGTTTATCGTTTAAGCAGCTTTTTAGAGCTATTAGTATTATTATTTTGCAATAGTATTAGTTTTGAAGGTCACGAAAAGATTGTTTACAATGTTTGACACGCAAAGAAAAACGGACTTAGTGAGACAAAATAGCACGGCTATTTAATTCGCTATTAAAATCATTAACACACTAGGCTCCGCGCACATGGGCTACCGAGTAGACATGCGCAAAATCGTTCACTGAAGTTAAATGAGTGATATAGTTCAGTGGGAGCTAAAGATATGTATCACTCGTCTAGTTCAATTAGTTCATTTAGTTCAGCAGATCTACTATCAAAATCTCACTCACTACTTCATTTAGTTTAAATGTATCGTGTACTACAGAGAATTCTAATGACTCAAAAATAACATTTATAATATTTAGACTGTCTAGAGTTACGAATTAAAAATATTTTCATTAAATTCGAAGATATTGTTACACGCATTAACAAAGGTTGTAAAGTGTTATTTATGTACGTACGTAACGTATTAAAAACGTATTAATACCGAAATTTTTATATCCGTACGTTTTACTCTCATATCACTGAGTTACTGAACTAAATGAACTGCTTTGGACTATAGTGAGTGAGTGATACATATGAACTAGATAGGTGAAGTAGTTCAATTGTATCATTCATTCAGGAACTACCCATGTCTACTACCGAGGCACCGACCACAGCTAAAGGTGGCTAGCGACAAGCTTTTTACATTGTTTTTAATACGTTTTGTATGGAGTATAGTAATATATCTTGGTACCTACAAATAATTTGCCTAATCGTTGGTAAGTATGGTACGTACTATCGATATGCTAAGCAAGTACTGGCAAGTACATTACACCTATTTGACCAAATCGTAATGGAATGCTGCACTGCAATGAGATGGATATCAGAGATAAACCCTAGTTGGACATCGTCGGCGACTGTCTTAGCAGTGTCCCATAAACTCTTTATTTTAGTAAGCACATAGATAATTTAGCTTTTAGATATTTAGAATTGCACAACCCACGCAGATGATAACATCGTTCAATTAATAAACACTACTTGTAGTAGGTAAAAGTTTGTACCTAGAGTAGTTATCTAAACCCCAGATTATATAATAGTTACTACTCTAAACTACTTTATAGCATACCTACAAAACTACCTGAAGTCTTTCCTCCTACAGGTTCCACAGGTCTAGCAGCAAGGCAGATAACTAGCCCAGTTGGTGTTATTGGCTCATTCATTCAAAAACATCTCATTTATTGTGGTCTTGTAGTCTTAGGCCTCAGAAAATTGGAACATCGTAGTTTTCTTAAGTAACACATTATCATGGCCTAAATAAATAAATACCAAGTAGTTAAGTAGGAATCGTTAAACCTATCCACAATAAATAATAATAATAAATGTCCTCCTAGCCGAATTTGACCACGGCGGCCTATTTCAACAGAGATAGCCAACTGCGCGGGACATATTATAGTGCACAAGTGTGTGCGCAATACACAGGTGCACTCTCTGTTCCTTCACTCTCATAATTCGGTGACACGGCAGTCTGACATGACCGTAGAGAGATCAGGCGCAGGACCAACGGCTTAACGTGCTTTTGGATGCACGGGGGTGTTAACACCACCAACTTCCTGACTCCGGAGCTGTGTCTAAGTAATTTCAAGACAGAAAAACTCAAACACTCTCGGTCCGACCCGGGATTCGAACCCGGGACCTCGTGGATAGTACCCAGTGTGCTGACCACTAGACCAACGAGTCAGTCTCTTATCCACAAATAAGTAAGACTTAAGCTGTTATGGCTCACGCAGACCGTCAGACCACATGAGGAGCCGCCCTAGGCAGAATAATCTGGCCAATTTAAGTTGTGCCCATAACCACAGAATAAGTACTAGTACTCCGTACAGAAGTATGACTTTGCAATGAAATTCAAAGAAATATCTACTTAATGTTGTTAACGATATGGTGTAATTCAGTTCGCCTCTGACTCAAGAACATTTTCGTGTTGACACCTACAGAAATACATTGCAAGATAATTTCATTCTTATAACTCTGGAATATGATTCATAATACACTTAACCTATTCAGTGACGTACTATCACGCAACGCGATAGGGTTGACTGCCACAAGAAGCTACTTACGCCATCTAGCGCATCTTTCTAGGACTTTATTCACGCTCGTCCAACCAGCGACCTAGTGTCGTAGTAAAACGCGGGAGCGTGTCGCTGCCGGCTAGCGACACCCAACTTGTTTAGTCCCTTACCTAGGGGTCGCCGCGCGTAGGTACGTGTTTGCCACCTACGCGGGAAGTTACACAGGCCTGCCATAACTTACACTCAGCTGAAGGGACACTGCTTTTGGTCCAAACAAGGTAGCAAGACAATAGAGTAGTCTGATAACAGAATAATTTAATTGAATCGATAAAATAGGTAGGCGGCACTGATTCGCTGACAGACTGCGCCCGCGGCCGCACGCACGGTCGGCGTTATGTCCCAAAAGATAGCTCAGCGAGAACGGCCCAGACAAACATATTATATTGGGTTCGAGTTCGACTCTCGTAGGGCCGTATGCTCTATCTCACCGGGACACCAAGGCCACGTCGCCCGCTACGTCGTAACCAAACAATTCATATGGAAAGTAACGATGCCGTCGCCAAGTGAGATAAGTGCCTTACACTTGATGCCATGCTATATGAATTTTCGAATAATTATATAGCCGGCGCATCCTCGTGGGATAGGGCTCATACACGCACATCTGAAAACTAGATGGTACCTAAAATGAGTCCTAACCTCATTTCACAAATATTCGTTTAAAATTTATAAAATGAGATATAGCCTCTTCCTATCATTTCATAAGCTTCGCTGCAAAGAGGAGTAAGAGATAGTCAGCATGCTGAAAACATTATTCTCCCATAAATAAAAAAAATTGACCGAACCTTGATGCACGTTTATCAACACTATAATATGAGTCATCTATAAAAAGTCAATAAAAGCCATTTATTTATGTATGTAGGCCCACAGGGGGCACTTATACACGTCCCAACAGATTATTTTTTAAGCCCTACCACTGCTTCGGGACAAATTGTGGGCTAGTGCTGAGAAGAAGCAGCGCAAGAAACTCAGTCACTATTGTCAAAGCCTCTTTTAAAAATAATGTTTAAAAATACAGAAATTGTTCTAGTGCGAGCTGGTTCACACGTTTACATCATTCAAATAATCGTCTACTTTATAATATCATTTTGTCATTAGGGTATCCTTAATAAATGATTTGAATTTGTTAATTGGTAATTCTACAATATTTTTCGGTAATTTGTTAAAGTAATTGACACATTTTCCCATGAAATAATGACCAACTTTTTGAAGCCTGAATTGTGGAATAGCAAGTTTATTTTTATTTCTAGTGTTAAAATTATGCGTATCACTTTTCTTTGTAAATAAATGCAAGTTTTTACGCACATACATAATATTTTCATAAATACATTGAGAGGCTACTGTTAATATCCTTATTTCTTTAAAAAAATATTTCAATGAATCTTGAGGTTTGAGGTTATAAATAGCACGTACGGCCCTTTTTTGTAGTACAAAAATTGATTCTATATCAGCAGCTGAGCCCCATAGTAAAATACCGTACGACATCAAGCTGTGAAAATAACTAAAATAGACTAGTCTGGCCGTTTCAACATCAGTAACGTATCTTTTTTACAGCAAAAGCAGCTGAACTAAGTCTTCCTGACAAGGCCACGATATGAAGACCCCATTGTAGTTTTGAATCTAAAGTAATTCCTAAAAATGTTGTTGATTTATAGTATTTAGCAGTTTGTCTTTTATCAAAACATCAATCATCATCTGTTACTAACACTACTATGGCTTGTTATTAGTGTTTTGGAAGCGGTTTGCCGATTGCAACTTGGCAAATCTTGTTAGAGATCAGTCATCCTCACCGTATTCCCTTTTACAAAGTATAGGTAGTCCCAGAAGAAAGATCGGAAATTGGATTATAATTATACAGGGTGGTTATATTTCTAGGGGGGGGGGGGGTTTAGAACCCAATATGGGTTTTTAGGGTTCCGTAGTCCGACAAGGAACCCTTATAAGATCGTTCAGTCCGTCCGTCTTAGTCTGTCACAGCAGAATATCTTCTACGTTTATGGACTGATTTGCATGTAACTTGGTTCGAGGATACTTCACATGTAGATCTCATTTTTAAAAATACAAAAAAATATAATTACCCCTTTTTAAGGGCACCTCCCCATACATGTAAAGGGGGGGTGAATTATTTTTTGAGTTCACCCCCTTGTGTGGGATATCGTTGAAAAGGACTATGAAAATAAGGTAGGGTTTCCATACAACACTTTTTTATCAGCTTTACCATTTGCGAGATATAGCCCGCCAAAATCGTTTACAAGGTGTGTGTCCCCCCCCCCCCCTGTAATTTCTAAAGTCTTGGACCTATAAACTTCAAATCACTCACGTTAAGAAACAGACGCGGAAACTCTTATTTAAAATTGTTTTGGGTATCCTGTCATATATACTTTTGAAATTATAAATAAAATAAAAATATATACTTTTTTTGCCTATACTGTCTAATTTTTTAAGTTATTGGTACGGGACCCTTCGCGCGCGAGTCCAACTCGCACTTGGCCGGTTTTTTCTCGAAAACATTTGATGATCTAATAGCCCATAAATTATCGCCATTCTAATCCCGGACACACTGTATATAAGTGCAGTTACTTTCTTCGTTCTCAGGGACCTGGCTTTTCTCTCTATACTATGTCCTTAGGCAAGACACCCGCTACGGATCCTGTTAAAATCCCGGTTAGTATAAATCTTGCCGCGACGGTTAAACTATTATCCCGTTTAGCGAGCCGTTATTAGCTCAACAAACTGCAATTTATATTTAATTTACGTTCAGGGCGGCCGTCGAGCCTCCTTGGTGATTTATCAGAAAGGACCTACCTAAAGTGTATGAATTTAATAGGGTAATTAATAAGGAGTTTATTATGCTAGTTGATTGCGAAATGTGAATATTAAACTTGTGGAAATGGAGCTAGCTAGACTTAAAAGACCTTGGTGCAATACTGTAAATTGGATTTTCAATATTAAATACCTATACACCAGTGTGATTCCTTCTAACCGCCAAACTTGTTTAAAAATCAGAGCTACGCTATCTATCGCCATAATATAACATACCGTGCTCTGATTCCCCCTGTATCTATGTGTCCTCGCTGCTTCCAACCCAAAACGAAGCTAATCATCCCCATAGACACAAATAAAGAACGGAATGATTAACCCTCCTATCTGTGTGGCTGCTTACAAAAAGCTTTGAAATAATTTTATGAGTTTCAAAATATCAAAATCAAGACTGAAAATATGAGTAAAGTAACGATATTTTTTGATAAAAGTTATCGCAGCAGTAAGTTTCTGGCAATACTGATTATTTATTTTTTACAATATTTTCTACAACATACGTAAAAATCAGCACGAAGAAAAGGTTAACTAGGGATGGAAGTTTGTATGAGTTTTTCGCTAATTTTGATACTAGAGGCCTAAAATGTTTTGAGGACTGAGGAATATTAGGTCTACGTAGAAGATTTTAGTCTTATTTTGTAGCAAATTTAGTCTTCTTTAAAAACGTCTTGAGAAGGCACTGTCAAAAACTAGTCCCTAAAATCTTGCGGTTTTTTGATTTTTGACAAAGTTGTGTTCGGCGCTCGAGGTCACAAACCTGGGTTATTAATTGGACCTCATAAACAAGTCTGCCAAAAATCAGAACTGATTTGGGTCAGTACTTTTTTTTTGCGTTTTCTAAGTCTTTAATTTTAGGTATATTTTAACCTCATTTCGAAATTGTATCGCGTCATAGAGGAATCAATCCACTGGCCACTTTCACGCGACGTCCTATTGACGTAGACGCAGCATTTATCATGATCATGACATATGCTTTCTCTATTAATTTGTGATGAAATTTGCCAGTTTTTTTACAATTTGGATTTAATTTGTTTATTGTTACTGATTTGAGAAGTTTTGTTTATTTTATTTTATTTATTGATTTTGATGAAATATTTATTTGCTAAATCCTAGACACACATAGTTATCTTATTTTGAGTTCTGTGTAGCGATTGACAAAGCATAATTGGTAAGCCTTTTTCTTCGTATTTTATTTATGATTTAGTCGATATTTGGGCATTGGGCTAGTTAATATAAGGGCCTAGCTGGTTTCGAGACTTGTCTTTCCAACGCCTGGCCTGCACTGCGACGACCTCTGACGTCTAATGTACAAGACGCATTTCCTTCAAACCACGTCCCCTCGGCACACTGACCAATATTTTCAAACTGACTGTACTCTACAACAGCCGACAGGCAACGCTATAGTCCAACAATTCCAATCCACGACCCTACTTGCTTCCCGCAAGACGAGCGCGGGGCGAGGAAGCTGTTATTAATATCCCAATACCCATTTGGTTTTAATAAAATATAATATTGTGGCATCTAAGTTGTCTGTACCTATAGTCCGTGCCATTTAAATTTGCACAAAAGGTTATTGACCCCACCTGTACCAAAAAATGCCCAAACTTTACGACACGTGTCGCTCATCGTATAAAATAGCGATAATCCTGACCTATCGTTGATTTCATAATACCACGGCCCGTCCGAGAACGAGACAACTCTAAAACATTAAAATTTAAGTAATAGTTTCGCAATTTTGTAAATGAAAATTAAAATGAAAATTGACGACCGTCTTGGTGTAGTCGTTCGCGCACCGGACTTCTAAACCAGGTGGTTGCGGGTTCGAATCCCGCAAGGGGCAAATGTTTGTGTGATGAGCACGAGCATTTGTACCTAAGTCATGGATGTTTATATGTATTTAAGTATTTCTATCCGTTATCCTAGTCACCATAGCACAAGCTCACGCTTAGTTTGGGGCTAGGTAATTGGTGTGTTTGTTGAAACAATGCATCATGTATCAATGTATCAAATGAAAATATTTATTAGGAAAATGAAATAGGTAACAATAACAGAGGCTGACCTGTTCCTTTTAAGTGTAAAAACACTTGTGCCAGGAAAGGCCGCTCTCCCATAGCACGGTAACATAGGTGTTTCTTTTCATCTTATCTTATATTATTAATATATTTATATACTAAATCACTCTACATCTAAAATAATTACGAGCAGGTGTGTGTGTGTGTGTGTGTGTGTGTGTGTATGCGTATGTGTGTGTGTTTTTTTTTGTTTTTTTTTGCGTGTGTATGCGTGCAAGTGTGTGCATGTTTATATTAATACGAGTATGTAGTTGAAAACAGCTAGAGTACGAGATAGTATTGTATTTTTATTTTATTCGAGACAGCGTCTTCCACTTCCTCATAGTTTAAGGTTTTAATCCATTCAATTAGACTTTTTTTGCATTGTGATCTTGTCTTAGTGTATAAATTAAGATTATTATTAGCGAGGTTATAAAGATAAGATGAACGAGCTATATATTGGTGTCTAGCAAAATCTGTTTTGTATTTATTTATTTTAGCCACCTTAAAGTTCCTTCTTTTGGCTAGATTTGCAGTATCAAGAGGTAATGATTTGTGTTTTTCCAAAACAGTGTGTAAAATATAAAGTTGCCGAACGGTCAGTACATCCGCTAAGGAGTAAAGAAAGTTTGTTGGGAATCTAAGTTTTTTGAAGAACATGACTTTCAGGAGAATTCTTTGAGCACGTTCTGCCTCTAGAAATTTTGTTTTTGACGCACCCCCCCATATTGGAATACAATAAATTATAGTTGATTGAGCTAAGGCGATATACACTTTTTTGAGAAGTTCTGCACTAGCAGAATACCTAAGAGCTTTGAAAATCCATATTAGCTTTCTGATTCTACCAGTAAATAAAACACAGATTTAGTTATTAAAATAAATTTTCTTTTAATTTACGTATTGAAAGTCTTTAAGCAGTTACTTAACTCGGTTAATTGACATTACTTTTACCACAAATTTAAACACAGTAATTAGAAATTACATTTTTTCCATAAAGAATAAACAGTAGTTGAACATTCATAGATATTTATCATTATATAATTTTGACTCCGAAAATGATAAATTATAACTTATTGCACTTAACCGTTAGTGGTTTGAAAGGTCAGGGGTGCTATACCTGTACACTATTTTGTAATGGCTCACCCGGTGCGGCACAACTCGATTTTTTTAATTTACGAATTTCGGAAGTGTTCACGTGTTATTATCAGTCGTTATTTTTGATAAGTTTATATTTTTGTTCTTTGTTACGTTGTGTTTGTTTTATTTTGTTGCTGTTTTCTCCATTCTTGACCTATTATACGTGAAGATGGAACCTGAGAAGAATAAAAAGAGGCGTAAAAGTTCCTCGAACCGCAAGCAGGTTAGTTTGTATAATTTACATTATGTTTTGCTATCATCGTAGGTAATTCCATTTGAACACAAGTTTGAACGATGTTTTTAAGTATAAAGTGATTGTTAGAGCTTTTACACACGAACGCCGTCGACGTGCTGTCGACGCATTGGCGGCTGCCGCCGACTGATGTCGACAGTTAGCCGCGTCTGTCATTTGACCGTCGAATGCAGTTAGTCCAGGAGCTAGGACGTGCACAAAATGAGCCTAATAGAAGAAATTGCGAAAAGCGAGTCGTTGCTCCGCTGAAATTCTTTTTCGCATGATGGTATCTCGGCGAGATAGTGAGTTTTTTAAAATGGTCGTCAGCTCATCAAAGACGTCTTAGACGACTTACAGCTAACTATGCATTGTCATCCAAGCTAAACCTGTATACAAAATTTCAGCTCATCGGTTTAAGATATCTGCATTAAAATTGAGCTGCAATAAGTATTTGTGACATACTTATATATAACCCGACTGGGTACAACACCTTGTCTTGGGTGTTGAAAAATAGGAGGAATGCGCCGCGTAAGGCATAAGTTAGCTTCAAACTAATTACTGTAACTTCAAGCTAAGCCTTACGCAGCGTAAGCACAATTCCAGTTTGATTTGAAGTTATCCTTCTCTTAGACAGGCAAACCAATGCTGTTGACGCATATCTCACCAAAATGTAACTCGTCAAAGTTTACCTATCGATGCTTCAGACTCAAAACATTCAACCTCAATAATTATGATCGAGGACTCCAAGAAAACCCCTTTTCTTCACAGTCGTATACCTCATGACTGAGGGTCGTAATCATTATGTGGAATGAAACACACACGACTTTCTTGACAATATTTATTGGAATGGTTTGCCATTGCCTTCTCCATCTCACACACTAGCCACTAGTGTGCAGGTTTTTCCTCGCGGTGTTTTTCTTCACCGTTTTTACCGCATGGGTTTTAACACGCCTTTTTTTCACGCAAAGAAAACCCATTACACCAAATTCCTAAACGGATTGGAGCAACGGAGTTAAACTCGCATGCTTATTCTCTGGAAGTCCTTTCGTTTGCTTCCCATATTGCAGGAAAGATAAAAAAACTTAGTCCGCCATATTGGATTTGGAATGACGTCACCCTATTTATTGAGTTCTCAGCAAGCCTTTTCAATTGATACCCACATTGTACAAAAGCAAAAAAAAACTTAGTCCGCTATCTTTAGAAGTCCACCATATTGGATTTGGAATTACGTCACCTTATTTATCGAGTTACTCTTAGCAAGCCCTTTCATTTGATACCAATATTGTATGTAGGAGTACATTTAGAAGTCGACCATATTGTTTTTTAGTAACGTCACTTTATTTTTTAAGTTACTCTCAGCAAGCCCTTTCATTTCATATTCATACCCATATTGTAGACATGCATTGAAAATAACGAGCCCGCCATCTTGGATGCTCCGCCATGTTGAATTAAGAATGACGTCACACATCTTACGATGCATTGTCATCCAAACTAAACGTGTATGCAAAATTTCAGCTTAATCGGTTAAAGATATCTGCAAAAAAATGAATTTTTGAATAATACCTATTGATGAGAAGAGAGGAGAATCATGTGACAAAAAGAGTGATGAGTATGAATGTTAGTGGATGGAAGGGAAGAGGCCGACCTAGAAAGAGATGGATGGACTGTATAAAGCATGATATGATTGTGAAAGGAGTGGATGAGTCAATGACGAGTGATAGGATTGTATGGAAGAGAAAAACATACTGCGCCGACCCCAAATATAATGGGAACAGGGCAAGCGAATGATGATGATGATCTACCAACTGCTCCCGCGATAATAACGCTGGATATAGAAAAATACATTTTTTTTAAATAATAATGAATGATGCAACTATTTTTATTTCATTATTCATGTCCAGTTACATAAAATGACGGCTGTCCCTCAGCATATTGCTTGTTTTGTAATGCAGTAGCCAAATGTTTGTAATACATGTCAATTTTTCGAGTCAAGGTCGTCTCGTACCAATGAAGGTTTGTTTACACAGACTTCTATCGCTGCGCCTTGTGTTTTGGTTCGCCGCGATCCCGTATCGGCGTCCAGTGGTACAGGGGTGTCAATGACCTTTTGTGCAAGTGTAAATGGCACGGACTATACCATACACCCACTAATCCCGCTATAACCCAGCTTACCTACCTACCTAGGCCTAATTACTACTAGGTACAATAAGAAAGTAAGGCGCTTTGCAGACGGCGGGGCGGGCCGGGGCGGTCAATTTGATCGCGAACGATAGCGCAAAGGGAATCCTATACTACCAACGCACATGAAGGGCAAAAAGACCGCGCCGCAGGTCCGCCGGGCACTAGCGGCGCGGCATGTCCGTGGCTACCCGCCATGGATCACACTGACCAGTTTGTTTGAAGTAACAACGTGTGTGTCCCTCGTGTAGCGATGGGCGATTATTACTAAATTAATCGAATTATGCGAATGGTCTCTGTAATCGAATGTATTAGATAAGCAACCGCAGTCTTTCTTCTATTACGCGGCGCGGTGCGCAGGCTGTACTACTAACTACTAACGAATGAATCGTCATTCGTCGCGTCGATTAATCATTCGCTCACTGCTTGTCCTGTGCGCACAGTCGCGGCAATTCGATCGAATGCATCGAAGGGCCCAGTATAGATTATCATTCGATTGTCGATTATTATTCGATTATTATTTTTTTCGAATTACTAAATCGACATTCGATCGTTCCAACGATGGATTATCGATTCATTCGATTAATTTATTTCGTACAATCGCCCATCGCTACCCTCGTGTGCTTTGTGTTCGCGGTGAGACCAGTCGTGGGCATCGAGGGGCCATTCTTTCTTTAGGGTTTTATTACTTCGCGGTCAAAAAGACCGGCCCGCCCCGCCGTCTGCAAAGTGCCTAAGCGTAGTCAAAATAGGTGTATTGTTATCTATTTTTTTACAGTGTCAAGATGTGCACAGAAGATACATGTTGTTGGATGCAACTTATAACGGCTACTTTAGTCTATAGCATCATAGAAATTGTAAGTTTGTCTTTATCTTACTCATAGCCTATTTTATTTACGAGTAAAAGATATTTGTAGGGTAGCACCTCCTTACAGGGTGGCCTTGTAAGCCGTGGATCAAACGAAACACTTAAGTAAAATAAATTAAGTTGGACAAAAAAATAATTCAAACTCTAAAACCGTACTTTAAAAAAATGCAATACTTAAAAATTAGCTCTGTATCAAGAAAATTTACTTGTTTTATCTTATACCTTTAAACGAGCAATTCTTATATATTTATTTATTAAAAATAATATTATGTAACTCTTAATATAATACATATTAATAATATATGCAAAATGTTACCGAGATCACAAATTATATTTTGATCTCGGCACAGAATAAGTACTAGTACTTCGTACAGAAGTATGACTTAGCAATTGTATTCAAAGAAATGTCTACTTAATGTCGTCAACAAAATGGCGTAATTTAGTTCGCTTCAGAGTCAAGCACATTTTCGTGTAGACACTGGAATATGATTCATAATACACTAAACCTATTCAGTGACGTAATATCACGCGACGCGATAGGGTTGACTGCTACGAGAAGCTTCTAACGCCATCTAGCGCCTCTTTCTAGTACTTTATTCATTCTCGTCCAGCCAGCAACGTAGCCGCGCGGCCACCGGTGAATAAAACGCGCGAGCGTGTCGCTGGCCGGTAGCGACACGCAACTTGTTTTAGCCCCTAAGTAAGGGTCGCCGCGCGTAGGTACGTTTTTGCTACTTACGCGGGGAGATACACAGGCCTGATCTCGGTAACGGCTCTAAAGATCTCTTTAAAAGGATCATGACAACACCTGTACTATATTGCGTCATAAGTACATTTATTTTTGTGAATCATTTGCTAATTTTTAACTGTTTTTAATTGTTAACCACAGTAAAAAGACATCAGAAAAATGATTAACAATTACCCACGTCCGCAAACAGTGGTATATCCATAAACAAAAGTTTACTTCCCAAAACTGCATCGTTCCGAATAAAGCTGTCAATGAGGGATTTTCTGACAGCTCAAAATTTCACTAAAACATGTGAACATGCCATAGACAAACCCAACCACTTCATTCGTTTTGACCAACCTAAAATACTTGCAAAAGAACGGCGTTTTATTCCTCGAATGCTACGTGAAGCCATTGAAATTAGAAAACATCCAAATTTCAATAGAGAAGATAGCTGGAAAGTTCCACCGGCATGGGATCCTATTCCAGCAAAAACCAAAGCAAAACCTAGCACTGCAAGATCTCAAGACACGGTTAGCTCTTTCTGCGTAAATAGGAACTTAAATTAATATTATTGAGTGACGGTAGTTAAAATTTTTCAAAACTTTGTAATGACAAATAATACCTTAGTCTCCCTGTGACCACGATCGCTGTAAAGTGTTCGAAACGTCAGGTTTAAAATAAAATGTAAATAAATCGCGAAGTAATCCGTAAAATTGTGTTTAAATGAGTTCAACAATTCGCGTAAACGTAAGAAACAAATAAGCTCAAAATTGTATGTTTATAGATGGCGCTATTCATCTAAGTTATTTGAATATTTTGTTGAAATCATTGAGAATAAAACAAAAACAAATTATTGGCATATTATGTGCACAGATATGTAGTGGAAGTACTTACGTTAAAAATTTGCAAGTGTCAAATCCGTGCATGGCGTGAACAAGTTGACTAGTCCAAAATGCTAACTTTTCAGGGCAGCCATTTTAAAGTTTCAATGCTCCTGGTAAATCCAATTTTGTGATATCAATATATTTTTTTAATGGAATTTGGTTAATTTTATCCCGTCTTTCGGATGTTGTAAGAATAACAATAAATTATTGTCTTAATCAACAAAAAAATTACTTATCTAGTTGAGCACTGACGACTTGTCTACTTATTTACATTAATAAAATTATAGATAGCACTAGGTGTTGCCCGCGACTACGTACGCGTGGACCCGATGATACAAAATATTTTATACTCCCGTCGCCATTGAGCTATCATGATTTCTTATTCTACCATGTCGCAAGGAGAAGAGAGGAATAAAAAATTAAGGTCAATAGGCATTTTTTTTTCGATAGGTATGAGATAAATTAAAATTTAAATATATATATTGTATTACTAAACTTAGATTGAGTATTTGTGTTACTCACATATGGATTACTAGTTATTCGAAATCAGGGATGGCATGATTAAAACTAGTTGTTTTAAAACACAAATTTAAAACTGTTTGAATTTAAACCGTGTTTTTTATCACGCGTTTAAATTAAAAACACAGAATCAAAGAAAAAAACAAGGTTTAAAACTACTTTTCAAGGCTAATGAATGGATATGAAATGAAAATAAATTGATATTTAGGAGTCTAAATATTTTCCTATGTTATATTTTGGAACTTTTATTGGCTTTGGTAATTAATGCAATCAAACAAAGATCTACGGACCAAGATAATGAGAATTCTATAAGTGTAAATATTGAGGATTCCCCAAATCAAAGAGTTGAATTCATAGTTCAAAGGTAATTCTACGCCGGTGAAGTCCCGCTAGAAAAGTCCCTATGTAGCCCAATTTAAAAATCAACATAAGTTAGAAAATACAGGGTAAATTTCAAGCATTCAGTATTTATTAGAGATACGCAACATTAAATAAATGTTAATCCATTGATCGTTTTGCCGTACCCAAAGGGTAAAAACGGTTACGTATCATTACAACTAAACTTATTACAACTATTTTCAAAATAACTACGGTTGATTCACATATATTCATATCGCCTATTGGCAACACAATTTGTTCTTCAAACATTCTTATTTTGTGTACAAATATTGCCAATGGATAAATCAACAGTAAGTAAATCGTTAGTTAGTTCATCTATTATCTATGTTGTCAGTCAACAGGCATAACTATACATTTTTAGTAGATACGGGAGCTAGTTTGTCAGTTTTTCAGAGAAATAAAATTCTAATAAATTCCAGATTAATAAAAAAACAACACGATAATTTATGGATTAGGACGTAGCATTAATTCCAGTGAAATTATTACGCTTAAACACGGGAACGTATTGATTTGTCATCAATTCCACGTATTAGATTGCATGCCTTGCGATACAGACGGTATTATCAGCCTAGATTCTCTGAGAAATTATCAACTTACTGCTAAGTCAACTGACGCTACAGGTAAATCAGCAAAACGTCATTCATCACACCAATTGTCACGGCAAATAAAAGTAATATTTACCTTACTTTAGAACCCAGGACTGAGTCGGTACATTTTATTAAAAGTAATGTACCGACTCAGTCCTGGGTCATGGAGTCTAATCCTAATTTAGAAAATGAGTTAAATCAAATGACGAGTACATACCCATACGTTTATTAAATATAAATGAAAAACAAATAAAATTACCTTTATTTAAACCAGAATTAGAAGGATTATCTTTCATTTTTGGACACCCTGTATATAAAAATAAACAAGAATTGCTCGTCTAAAGGTATAAGATTTTATTTAACAATTCTCGGGATTCTTACAGCTAGGAATCTAGTATTTAATACAGTAGAAAAGTATGGCCATTAAAAAGGTTCCACTTATAGTAATTATACAGGGTGACTGGTACTGAACCCGCCATAGCAAAAGCGCATATAGAGGAGGTCATTGGCTAATTATTGAACACTACTTTCCCGAACTAAAGTTTCATGGTTTGGGAGATATGTTAATTTTTATACTTTATTGATTTTTTCCCAAAGTTTACTTTTAAACAATCGTATCTTTTCAGCCGATTTCGGCAGCGGTGACTGCTAGCGATTAATTATTAGCGGAAGAGCTAGGATCATCAGCTCTCGCCTGTGCCCTTTAATGGCTACAGTATCCAATCTTACTAGTAAACGTGGCTGCACGTGAGGACACCGCCGACATAATTATAACATGCTGCTGGTGGTTTAGCCTTTAGAGCATCTCGTTTCGAATCCAGTTCTGATTTCCTCTGCTCTTCAAAGCCATGAACTTTGCTCTTTACCAAGCTCGTCCACTCAGGGCGGCCACCTGCCTTTTCCTCCCATTTCTGGGAATCAATATTGCACCTTTTAAAGTGTCTTTTCTGAGTAAGAAGAGTCCACACCATCGGAGCTGTCGCCGCATCAGGTACGCTTCTATGCCGTAGACATTTGCGCGTCGGAGCACTTCGGTATTTCTAACCCGGTCCGTCCATTTGATTTTAAGAATGTCTCGTAAGCACTTCAGATGGATGGAACTTGTCTAGTGTCCGTATGTTAGGGATGGCGATCTGAGATCGATTAATCGAAGTATCGATTTTTGTAGCCAAAAAGATCGATTTTTTAAATCGATTTATGGTACTGTATCGATTCAATGAATCGATATTTCACCCTTGAAAATCGACATTATTTTTCGGAAAAAACCAAAAAAGTATTTACAATTAATGAATATTCCCGTATTATAAGAGTGATGCCGGCTGCCGGTTACAGGGTTAATTATTCAAAAACTCGCGAGATGGCTGTATGTTTGGATTCCTTCGCCTTTCTTTAATAAAAGAAAGTTACGTGTATATATTTTTTATCATCGAATTACCCGATTTTACTGATAAGAGATCGTTAAACTATAATATGTATCTTGTTTTTAATAAAATAGATTTATATTACATTTTAAACAAAAACTTGAGAAAAATATCGATCTTTCAGAAATCGATCTTATTGGCCTCGATTTTTTTGTGGATCGATTTATTAGGTCACGATTCGAATCGATTTAAAAATCGATGTTTTTCGAAAAGAATCGCTATCCTTACCGTATGTGTTTCCTATAGAGGAAGGAAAGATATCAAACATTTATTCTAAATCACGGGCAGTAATCCGAGCAAAATCTTTAATTTCATCGTAATTTTTGCTTTTGATGCCTTAATTTCCGGATTTTGATTAGTAATTAATGTAAAATAAGCTCTTAATATTTTTTTATTTTATACCTGCTTATAAATTTGCAAATAATACTTTCCGGATTTCGCTTCATCCCTTCGTTGGTTACGTTAACTATTTTTAATAAAAATTAATTTGATTGACCAAAAAATCCTTCCAAAGTCTAGCAAATCAAACTTTTTGTGTCAAATTTAGTTGCATTGGAAAACCCTGAAAACCCTGTACATAATTTTTTTTTAAATACTGGTATGTGGTGCTTCAGTGTACAGTGTATCCACACCTTTGCTTTGGACCACACAGAAAAAAATTACAACCCTTGTAAACCCTTGAACTTCAAATAAATTGTTTTTCTGAATTGGGCTCCTTTTTGTTTCGAAAAGCAATAACTTTTTTCCTGTAAGTCGTAACACTTATTGTTGCACCATTTTAGAATCTGCAAAAGATGGGCATTTTTTTTAAACAATGGGCACTGACAGTGTGGTACATTTTTTTTGCACCAAAAGCATTGAAAGTCAAACGATTTGCTAGCAGTGAGTATTGAATTTTGAAAGAAACTTAATTTTTTTTATTAAATTCAGTTTGTAAAAAAAAAAAAACGAATGGAGTACTAAGTACAAGTGATCAGCAATAATAATAAAAAAAATGGATAAAAAAACCGTCATTTTTGGAAATTATAACCAAATTTGTAAGGCAAGGTAACGATTTCTAAAAAAATTAAAAAAAAAATTTTTTTTTGAAAACCCTGTACATAATTTTTTTTTAAATACTGGTATGTGGTGCTTCAGTGTACAGTGTATCCACACCTTTGCTTTGGACCACTATTTACGCCACACCCTGTATATACAGATGGTCCGATGTAAGGGGATATTTTTTTTAATCAAAATATAAACATCAAACTTACCAGGCATCTCCTGTTAGTTTAATTAAGTACTGAAAAAAAAACCATTTTACAGCAAAAATTTTTTTTTATCTGGGGTGTCCGAATTCTTGATTTGAATATAGGTACCTACTTTGGTGAAATTTTTTGTTGTAAACTCAGCAATTTGCTAGTTTATATTTTTTTTCTTTGAACTGAATAAACATACTCTAATGTGTTAAAATATACATCTTTTACGAATTATAATGATGACGGTATAAATATTTAAAGTTTTGTCCGAGGTTTTAGTTGATTCCTCTGTGGTGTAACTAAAATGCGCCTACGTCCTTAGCCACACGCGCTGTGGTTGAGTTCATACCCCCCGCCACAGAATAAGTACTAGTACCTTGTACAGAAGTATGACTTAGCAATTGTATTCAAAGAAATGTCTACTTAATGTCGTCAACAATATGGCGTAATTTAGTTCGCCTCAGAGTCAAGCACATTTTCGTGTAGACACCTACAAAAATCCATTGCAAGAAAATTTCATACTTATTGCTCTGGAATATGATTCATAATACACTAAACCTATTCAGTGACGTAATATCACGCGACGCGATAGGGTTGACTGCTACGAGAAGCTTCTAACGCCATCTAGCGCCTCATTCTAGTACTTTATTCATTCTCGTCAAGCCAGCAACGTAGCCGCGCGGCCGCCGGTGAATAAAACGCGCGAGCGTGTCGCTGGCTTGTTTTAGCCCCTAAGTAAGGGTCACCACGCGTAGGTACGTTTTTGCTAGCTACGCGGGGAGATACACAGGCCTGCCCCCGCGCTGACCTGCAGTAGTGTCTAAAGTCTCGGCGAGAGAGGTTGTGTCGTTTGCCGCGGCGTTTCAAGGATACGAAGGTAAATAGTTGATTCTTCTGTATTTGGTTCTAGCAAAAATTGATTACTCTGATCAAAAGACTTGTCCTCTTTTCGTATGGAGGCTGATTTTTTATTCCAAGATATCACCAACCACCAATAACCTATATTTATCTTTAACTTTAAGCTACAAAAATACAAAACACCTAACCATAGAAATCAGAATTTGAAACGCCTCCATTTTTGAGAAATAATATGTTTTGTAACAGACATCATCCATTGATCACTTACTTGTATTTCCTAGCTGTATGGCTATGTACCATTGCCTTTCCACTGGTGGATAAATACTACTAGATACTACCACAGATTATATAATAAGCACTACTGTCAATGAAATGTCAATTTTGCTGGCAATTTTTTTTTCATGCGTTAATTGATATAGGCGAAGGTGCGGTTTATGTACAGACAAAGAGAAAAAATAATTTTAATTTTTCTTTTAATCGGAGGCCATATTAAATATATTAATTATGCAGAAAGACTAGTTTTTGTGAACTCTTTCATATAATATTTAGTTTATTCTTGTTAGAAATATTGACGAATAAAAAACCATTAATGGACAAGTCCTTTCCGACGTTGTTTTAACCTATTGAAATTATCACTAGGATGCATAGTATTTTTTGCTTGTTAGGCCCATTTTATGGCCTAAAACTGTCACCTGCCTGACTAATTGGGATTAGCGGGAATCGACAGAATTGTTATCTGATAACGATCGTTTTGTTGATTCCTCGGTTTTACTTCCATTAATATCTGAGCTTTTTTTTAACATTGATGATTGACACTTTCATAGTGTAATCATCATTATACTTATTATGCATGCTGTTCCAAAAATCACTAGATTCAGCTTTCAGTAGCCAGACTCTGGTAACCTAACTATGTCAAAACTGGTATGTGTTTTAGTAAAATGCCGATTGTGAAAAAATATATATTTTTTAGGTTGAAACTAAAATGTCACAAATAAAAGATGAAATTCTACTAAAAAGAAGATTTTTGCTTGAAGAAAATGTATAGTTATAGTACATACATAATGTTATAAATATTAATATTTAGTGGTACGCTTAAGTTCGAGTAAAAACCTTAGAATCATAACACCTAGAAGCCTAGTCCGCGCGCGTAAACTGAAGCATATCAATAGTAGCCCATCTGGCTACTATTTGACTTTTAGTGCTTAAGGTCGCGCGGCACGAGTAACAGCTCCCGAATTATTGTTAATAATGACGGTTTGTGCAGTTAATGGTTGCCTCAACAGATGTAAAAAACACAAAAACATGAAAAGCAAAAACATTGCTTCTGCGTGTTATTTCTTTAAGCTAATATTTATACGTAAAATACTTAAAACAAATCGCTGTACTTAATCAATAAAATTTTGCGAGAATGTTGCCAGTATAGAAGAAAATAAAAAAGCTACCTATTTCTTGCAATTAAATTTTATAGGGCACTATTATTTTTGAAAGTGATATTTGATTGCTACTATTTACCTTAGTTGCATTTTGTGAATAGTGTTTAGGCGTGATTTATAGTAATTATTATATGCACTAGTTCTGAAATATTGTGTGGATTTAAGATTAAGTTCGGTAGTAAAAAAAAACAGTAATAGAGCCTTGTTATCCCAAACTGCTGGTCCAAAATGAGTGCCTATTAAAATTTTAAGTTTCTATTAAGTACACCCTATTTTAATATGAAATTGTCACCTGTTCGATAATTACATTTTGAAAATTCACCAGAGGAATCAACTAAAGAATCAAAAATCCAGGAACGCCCCTTATAAACTAGAGAACTAATTTAGAGTAGAATTAATTATCCAAATACCGTACTTTTTAAAATATTTTCGGTTGAATTTGACCACAATGTTAAATTTTTTTGAGAATTATTTTTAAAGCTTAATATTTTATTCTTTTTAGCCTAGTTCGAGATAAGTCCTAACGTGTTTTTATGACAAATGTTTATGACTCTCGACAAACATTAAAAAGTTCTGTAATAATAAAAGAAAAAAAAATACGATTGATGAAGGTAAATTTTTGGGAAAATATCAATAAAGTATAAAAAAATACATATCTCCCAAACCATGAAACTTTAGTTCGGGAAACTAGTGTTTAATAAATACCACGACCTCCTCTATATGTGCTTTTGCTATAGCGGGTTCAGTAACAGTGGGTGACTGTAACAGTCACCCTGCATAACATCACTAATGTGCACAATACTAGAATTCACCGATTAAAACTGTCTTTACTTTCAAATTTCAACAAACAGACAAGGATCGGATATAACATTAAGTTAATTCTGTCAATCGATCTTTCAGAGGCCGTTACAGTCCTAGTCTGTTTATCAATACGAAACAGCCTAAAAACTAAAAAGAAAAAAAAAGACCTACACCAAAACTATGGTCCCACGTTTCTCTACCCCGCACTTTTACACACATTAGTACCGTTACCATGAGTTTACGGCGGTTTCACTCGCTAGCTACGACGTAAAAAAAAGTGTATGGAAAATTGCACAGCGCCTCTAGCGGTCACTTGGAGAACTAACATTTTCTATACACTTTTTTTACCGTCGTCGCTAGCGAGTAAAACCACCGTAAACTCATGGTAACGGTATAGGTACCGGCTGCGCATTGGGTATAGTGTAAAACAACTAATATTGTTCCAGATTTATTCCTTTGGAGGAGCGATTGTATTTAGCACTACTCTTTATGTATTCTTAACTGACAAAAAACAAAGAAAAGAATTGGAGCAAGGGGGGTCCACAGAATCTTTTGGTGTCTTAATCGGCGCTTCTGCACTTACACTAATTATGGCTATTTTGCTCTTAATTGGCGCCAAGACGGTAATAAACACATTATCAAAAACGTCTCACAGGCAGGGTTGTTGTGGTAACAGTGGGTCACAAGGGTACAGTCGCCGTCAGATATATATATTGGAGCAGACAAAGTGACCAAATACTTCTGAACAGTTTAAAATGTCAATAAGTTCCATACACTACAAGTTACCATTAATATCAGAACATTCATTACTTCATTAATATCTAAGCAGATGCTAGTCAATAACTTCTATACACACAACTAACCAATAATATCTGAACACTCACAACGTCAAATGTGTCTACGCAGTCGGTCTTTGAAGAAATTGAAGAAGGAAGTGCTTCCAACTATATCAAATTTTAATTAGAACAATATAAATGTGCATTAGTAATATATATGTCACCGGAAAATAGCAAGAAGCGTAAGTTGATCATTTTTTTGATCAACTTTCGGAAAATAACAAACGGTAGTTGAAATGTATTATTTAACGCAATGAAATTTAGCTAATTGGTCAACATACGGTACCTGGCAGCAATTTAATAATTTACGATTTTGACACAAGTAAAATCATCCACAAATGGGCCAATCGATGCTCAGTGTACTATTTAACGGTAAACTATAACCCGTCACTTAGTACATTGTTCTCTGATTGGTCGACGTATTAGTTTTAAGCATTTGGCCAGTGTTTATTCATAGAGTTAACAAATACTTACATATGTTATTTGTTTTAATACTGATATTTTAGAGATAGAGATGTGAAAGTTCATACATGTATACTATATAATTAATAACAATAAAAATAAAATACTACACCTCGGAGATCAATTTTTTATTATTATCCTAATAAGTATTATAATTAGTTTTATCAATCAGTCTGAATTTGTATTCGTATATCACTTATTATTACATGTTAATGATTTATGGCATCTAGAGTTACACAAAACTTTGGCTTTTTTGCAATTACACCTTTTAGTTACACACTGTTTATTTTTAAAGACTTTGCAATTGCATTGTTTCATTCCTTGCCCACCGAAGGACGAACATTTTGCCGCAATGGTTCTTAATGGCAATGTTATCTGTAAGAAAGAAAATTTTAAATGAAACAACAAATTTAAAGGGTTAGAGTTACCACGGTGTTATAACTCAGGCTTGAATTTTCGAAATAGAAAATAACTTTTACATAATATTCTTACCTCTGGAATATCACCAGACACGATCGCATTTGGTGAAGAAAGGACAGCGTTTCTTGGAATCCAGTCGCTAATAATTCCGAAAGGAGTGTCCACTCTGTATAGTCCATTTCTTTTTTCTAAAATTTTGCCAATAATATTTTTGCTGTCCAAAGGGGCCTTTGGACTGCAAACTGTCTATTTAGGAACTTCGACTAGCACTGTAGTTCCTATATCAATATCTTTAAATTTCTTAGACGACAAAGCTGTCATTTTCTCTGCAGCTCTTTTTAATTTTTGATGTGATTCTTCTCTCTCTTTCGAAATAATTTTTTCGTTTACACACAAATTGCAGGTCACTTGCGAACTACAACCTTCGTCTTCACTCGACACTCCACACATTGCATGAATTATGCCATTACATTTTTGACATCTAATAGTGCCCGATGTTTCTAGATTACAAATATGGCATATAGTAGGATTTTCATCTATTTCAGTATTTTCATTAAAAACTATATCATAATTATTTGGATCTGTGATTTCACTGGCGACAACCTGTATTTTTTCTTTTTAATTTGTCGTGGATTGGTTTATATTAGAGTTTAATATTGTTATTTCTTCAGTTATTATAGGAGTATTAAGTGTATCAAGAGTAGATACGAAGGCTTGGTCTAAAATTATGATCTTGCTGTTGCTGGTCAGGATGGGTACATTTTCAGGCTCATTGGTTTTGGGAATGTCCGGATCTATTGCATAGATTTTTGTGTGTGTATTTAAAAGTGAGTTGTTTGATCCAATGGGTTGTGTCTCAAAATGTTGTAAATTGACATTTTCTTTGTTAGCGTTCTGAAAAAAAGGTCTAGGTCCTCTTCAGTGTCTAATTTAGTTATTATGTTTTTACATAAATGAGTGGAAGTAAGACCACATCTTGGTTCATCCCCAAACAAGGCTTTGAACTATGTTCTCTGAATAGTTAAATGAAAAGATGATTTTTTGTGAAATTGGGCAAAGTAACATCCTATCGACCAGTTTGTAGAATTGTTATCTACCATCCATGCCCGAATCATATTTTTCACGTCCTGGTTTGAGCGTTCTATACTCCCTTGGCTTTGTGGGTATCTGGGTCTTCCATTAATAATTTTACATGATGGCCATAAACTCACAATTTCTTTCAACTGCTGCTGTAAACTCACGCCCGTTATCGCTCTGGAGGATATTGGGGCAACCAATATCCAAAAATATTTTGAGTATCTCGATAGCTACTTCTTTAGCTTCTTTGCTCTTTAATGGTCGCAAAAAACAAAATTTGGTCAAATGGTCCTGGTATTGCAGAAGCCATTTGTAATCATTATCTGGCGAGGATTGGAAGTCTACAAGGTCGATTTGTCCTCTCCTATTAAAGTCGTCAGAAATCAATGGGTTTACTACTATATCACGCTTGGGAAAACTTTTCTTCGACAGACATGTTTTACACAGCTTAAGAAAAATATTTATGGCCCATATTAGTACTAAATACTTATCTTTCAGGGCATAAATATTTTTATCCCGACGTCCATGACCTGTCTGAATGTGGGCATCATGTATTCGTTGGTAGAATTCATCGCTAGAAACTATCCGTACCATTGGATCAGTATGGGATTTTCTTTTTAAGATTGAAACTTTTTCGTCGCCAATATTCATTATGTCATGTTTTTTTGCATTACAATATTGCTTATCAGTCTGTCTCTTACCTAAAGTTTTAGCAAGATTGTATTCTTCTATCATTTGAATAACATTCTGGATTTTTTCACTTGTCCATTGAGTTTTTTTATTTTCTGTACTTAGCCCACTATTTTTATATTTTTGTAACTCTGCATCAAAGTGTTCACGATCGACTACAAACTCCGTTTCTTCAACTACAGACTCCGTTTTACTCATTTTGAATAAACTAACACGTTATAATGGAAATTATTACCAAACAAAACCACAATAACTAATTTTACTACTGTAAATCAATAAAAACAAGTACGGACGAAATCGGTTTGTTTACGTTTAGACCGGTAATGATGGCGGTCGACCGGCGGGGAGCGGTGTTAAGCACGTGACTCGTTCAACCAATCAACGTAAACCTCGCAATTGTCGGATGATTTGACGGCGTCAATTAATCAATTTACTAAAATACATACGTTAAATAATACATTTCAACTGCCGTTTATTATTTTCCGAAAATTGATCAATTATCTAGAAAAGTGATCAACTTACGAGTCTTGTTATTTTCCGGTGACATATATACCCCTTCGGTCTGTTTGGACTGATTCCTGAATTGTACTCATCCCGTAATGAACAAATCCCAAAATGACTGATTTTCTAAATGTCTTAGTTACATAATGTCGGAAATAAAACTGTCAAATGTATGTACAGTCAGTAACATTTTTTTAAATTCTCGTTTTAAAAATTGCCGAAAACAATTATCTTCCTAATATTTTTATTTTAGCAACAAATGAATATCGAAAGAGCAAACATCGTAAACCAAATAAATATTATAACAACAAATATAAACATCGTGAAAACAAGTAAACTGTGAAAAAACAACAAGTTAATCTTGGAAAAAAGTTAATTGTGCAATCAAGTGAAATTCGAGAAAAAAACAAGTAAATAGCGTAAAACAAGTTAAGCGTCGAAATTCGTAAAATAAGTAATCCTCATAAATAAACAAATGATTCGGAAAACAAGTGACTATCAGAAAAACAAGTAGAAATCTAGAAAACAGTTCAGTTAGCGTCGAAAAATAAGTGATAATTGTGGACAAATTAATCAACAGGTAAAAATCTCATGAACAGACAAAAACTGCAGACTAAGCAGTCACTTGTTTTTACGAATTTAACTTGTTTTTACGAGGTTTACCTTTGTTTTTACGAAGTTCACTTGATTTTTACGATGTGCATTTGTTTACTATGTTTATTATTATTTAGGATGTTTCTTGTTATGTACACTTTTTTTTAACGAAGTTAACTTGATTTAAACGATGTTTTCTTGTTTTTACTATTGTATTGTTCGCGATACGCGAAGCTACCTAAACTAATTGGAAGATTCTAAATAGACATAATAACACTCAATACCTTTTGGCGTCTTCAGCAGCTTGGAGGGGGCGCCCCGTGTATTGTTCCAGCACTTCACACAGTTAAAGTCCACGAAAAAAGACGATATTTGTCCTGAAAACCGCGGAGTCCAGCTCCTCCCGATCCGTATCGTTTGACAACTCCACTAACCTTTTTATTTCCATACCCTACTACCTTCCAACTTAGTAATAGTTTTTACAAACAGACCTAGCCGTCTAAATGAAACATTACCGCCGCATAATCAGTACCACTGATTACAATAAACTTACTTATCTAAGCTAAACTAATCTTTTCTACGAGCAACACAAAATCTAATCAATAGGCAAGCGTGACAGCTTGGCTATAGCCCGTTTAAGAACAACACCATTAGACACACGAACATCTGCCAGCCTTATGACTCCATCTGACCCAGAATACAACTTAACAATTCTACCGCGACGCCAGTGAAGCGGAGGGACGTTATCGTCCTTCAACAAAACTAAATCTCCTTCTTTAGGAGGGGCGACTCGATCCGTCCACTTTACGCGTTGCTGCAAGGTGTGAAGATATTCTAAATGCCACCGATGCCAAAAACTTTGTGTAATCTGTTGCAACAATTGAAACCGAGATAATTTGCACATCTTCACATCCTGCAACGAGTATTCCGCTACAGCATTTAATCGCTGTCCTATCAAAAAATGACCAGGAGTCAAAACCTCGAGGTCATGTGGATCTGAAGATACGGGGCACAAAGGTCTTGAGTTAAGAACCGCTTCAACCTTACAAAATACCGTGCTGAGCTCTTCAAATGTGAGCTTCGTTTCACCGATACACCGCTTTAAGTGAGTTTTGGCTGACTTAACTGCAGCCTCGAAAAGACCGCCCCATGACGGATATGCAGGAGGGTCGAATATCCAAGAAATACCCCGTTTAGACATTTCCTGACCGATTGAGCGTTGCTCTTTACCCAGAAAATCATACAACTCTTTAAGATAATTATCTGCACCCTTAAAATTTGTACCACAATCTGAGCGAATAACTGAAGGCAAACCACGCCTTAAAACAAACCTGACTAAGGTAGCAATAAAAGATTCCGTTGATAGTTCCGATACTAGCTCTAAATGAACACACTTTGTGGCTAGGCAAACGAAAACACACAGGTATGCCTTGATGATTTTAGGGTTCCGAAGTTTATGTGCTTTAACGTAAAACGGTCCCGCAAAATCTATACCAACACCATGGAAAGGTCTAGCCGCTACAACTCGATCCCGTGGTAAATTGCCCATAAGTGGCTGGCTTGTAATCCCCTTCAATTTATAACATGAGATGCATTTAAATGTCACATTTCGAACTACACGTCTTGACGAGAGAACCCAAAAATTCCGCTGTAAAATGGCGAAAAGAGCGTTTGGACCCGCATGTGCATTTTTAATATGCAAATCCGTAATTAAAAGTTTGACAAAAGTCCCCGATTTAGGCAATAACAAAGGATGCCGTGCATCATAATCCAAATTAGCATTTTCCAATCTCCCTCCAACCCGTAAAAGTCCGTTTGTATCAATAAAAGGTTGTAACCGCTTTAAGGAACCTCTTACTTGTTTATCTTCGCGCAATTGTTCCATTTCGGAAGCAAAACTTTGATTTTGTATAAGCCTGACCCAGTGCATTAAAGCTCTCTTCCTTTCATCAACCGTCAAATACGTTTGAAAAACCCGATCGTCTTTATTTCGTAAGTTATAAAATAACCGTAAAATCCAACCTGTCACAGCAATTAATTTGTCAAAATCACTATACCGTTCCAACAAAAACCGAAGTCTGGCTGGGAATCCAAATTTGTAACCGCAAAGCACCGTATCCCAGGTAGATCCCGTGTTTGATCCACATCCAACACCGGTCAGTCTTGTTCTGACTCAGCTAACCAACGTGGGCCCCACCATAGTGAATGAGATATTAAATCTGATGCTTTGCATCCTCGAGATGATACATCTGCAGGGTTAATTGGTCCAGGAACGTGACGCCATGTGATGGGAACCGATGAATTTTGAATATGAGAAACTCTGTTTGCCTCGAATACCTGAAGGGTATGAGGGGGTGTCCGAATCCATGCCAATGAAATTGTACTATCAGTCCATCCGTATATCTCCTGCACATCCATGGTTCTTTGAAGACAAAGACAAACATGATTGAGGAGTTTTGTCAGCAACACAGCACCGCACAATTCCAATTTAGGAATAGTGAGTCGTGATCTGATTGGAGCCACTTTACTCTCGCTCATAAGCAAGTGCACCGAAACCTTACCGTCCTCCGTTTGTACTCGGAGGTACACAACTGCTGCAAATCCCAAGTCCGACGCATCCGAGAAACCATGAAGGCTAACATGAGTAGTGCGGGGTGATAGAATATACCTAGGTATAGAAACCTTCTTAACATTTTCCAAATCCACCCGAAAACATAGCCATTCATTTTCTAAATCTTGATTTAAAGGGTCATCCCAATCCAAACCTCCCAACCACAACCGCTGTAGTAAGCATTTAGCCCAGAATAATATAGGGGCGATCCAACCATTTGGATCATACATCCGTGCAACCGTAGAAAGAATGTTCCGCTTAGTAACCTGCCCGTGTAAAGGAATATCCGATTTGTATGAAAACGAGTCCGAAACTGGGTCATATTGAACACCTAACACCGAAACCGATTGTGGGTTATCTCGGTTCTCAAATATGAGTGGCACCTGCTTGTGTGCATCTGGCAAGTTCGCCAAAACCATTGGAGAATTCGACAGCCATTTACGTAGCTCATAGCCACCAGATTGTAAAAGAGAAATGAGTTCTTGCTGGAGGGTTAAAGCACAAGACTCTGAGGCGGCTCCCGTCAAAAATCGTCGACGAATATGTCCTGCTCTAAAACCGCTGCGGCGAGTGGGAACCGCTCACGCTCGCCTTCGGCCAATTCCAATAATGTGCGGATCGCTATGTACGGACTTGACGTTAAACCGTAGGTATTTGTGTTTAGTTCATAAGTGAGGAGAGGCTCATTGGGAGACTCCCTCCATAATATTAACTGATACTTCCGATCCGACGGATTGATCAATGTTTGTCGAAACATCATCCTTATGTCCGTAATTAAAACCGTTTGATGAAGTCTAAAATTCAATAAAATAACCGTTATATCCCGCTGGAGTTTGGGGCCAGAATGTAAACATTGATTTAAAGAAACACCATTTGAGGTTGGGCAACTTCCGTTAAAAACAACACGTATTTTTGTATTGTCTGAATTTTTAAAAACCCCATGATGTGGAATATAATAATGTTCGTCTCCCGAGTTCACATTAAAATTTGAAACTGACATATGTCCTAAATCCGAATACTCCCTCATGAATTAAATATATTTCTTTCGAAGTTCCGAATCCCTAATTAAGCGCCTTTCCATGGCTATGAAACGTTTCTCCGCTATACCGCGTGACTGCCCCAATAGTGGCCGATGAGACTTAAAGGGTAGACTTGTCATAAAACGACCGTTTTCTAACCGTAATGTATGATTTTTATAAAAGGCCTCACACTCCGCGTCTTGTGGGCTTGGCATAACAATTGTTGGGGGCTCCTCGACCTCCCAAAACTTTTGTACTGTATCTGAAAGTGACACACCGAAAAGTTCCGTATCTATTGATTCGATAGGATTATTAGACTCGACTGGTCCTAAAACAACATACCCGAAAACAGTCCGATAAGCCGTAAACCCGCTCGAAGTTAATTCAATTTTATTCCCGCTTACTATTTTACCGAATACGTCCGACCCAAGAAGTAAATCAACCGGTTTTGATTTGTAAAATTCAGGATCCGCTAAATCCAAACCCATAGTTAAATCCGTTACCTCATCCGATAAGTCACAAGCCGGTTGAAGACCCACCAAATTCTCTAAGCACGTGACAGGCGTTGTAAACACCGGATAAGACTTACTAACGGGTGAGAAAGTAATAATACCCCGACCTAATGACCTTCCCGCTTCAATCCCCCCCACCCCTCTCACTAGTTCCTTCGATGGCACTAAAGACAGACCAAGTCTCCGTGCTAAATCAACCGTAATCAGGGATCCTTGGGACCCTGCATCCAATAACGCTCGTATTAAAATAATATTTTCCGATTCCCCATTTAAGATCTTTACCGTAGCTGTAGGTAACAATATAATCCGTGAAGAAACTAGTGAGTGGTGGGCTTTATCCTATTGTTTTTCTCTGCCGTCGTAACAATGCCGATCATTATTAAATCGAGCGTCTTGTCGTCCGTAAACTGGCCCGGGGTTCCTATTGAACCGATTGATGTCACGGCGCTCGTCCGACTCACGACGCACGCTCACGCGATTAGGCGTAGGAGCACTACGCTGAGGAGTTCTCGATGGAGAAGCCCGAGGGGAGCCGTGAGGAGAGCGCCGCGAAATACCGTCATAATTCCGCGGAGAATATCTATCCCCTTCACCGCCGCCCGTGCGCGGTGCCGGCGGAGACCGCTCGCTTGCGTGGTAAACCCTTCGGGTGTGTACAATGCCCGACCGGTTGAAGCACAATAAGGGATGGTGCTTAGTACTACCACACCCATCACATTGTGGTAGATTGCGACAATCACGAAATCCATGACTTCCAAGGCAACAATAACAAAGCCGATGTCGTTGTACAATACTCTTACGCTCAAACGGCGAAAATGATCTAAATTTTGGGCATTTTACTAATGCCGAGTGCGTGCTATCCCCACAGCACACACAGTTCTGAGCCACAGCCGCTACCAAATAGTGACCCGTCCGACGTTGAGGTCGTTGAGGCCGCGAATACGAAGATCCAGTCTCCAGTTGGTTACTCGAGGATTCCGTTTTAGTACATTCCAATAACCTACATTCCGATTCCAAAAAATCTATTAGCTCTGTAAAGGCAGGAATAACATCCGTTTCATTGCCGTATTTTTGTTCAAACCGTGTTTTGATAGAAGGCGGCAACTTTGTTAGCACAATGTGCAAAAGTAAGAATGACCAAGCCGATACTGGAAAACCCAACCGCTCTAAAGAATTAATCGCCATAATTAAAGGGTTAAGAAATTGCGAGCGAAGCCCGTTCAAACGTTGCGATATGATAGGCAACTTCAAAATTTGGTCAACATGCACATCCGCTAAATGTCTTGTGTTTTGGTATCGCTTTAATAGTAGGTCCCTAGCTGTTTGGTATCCTTCATCCGAAATCTTAATATGCTGAACAAGTCCGCGTGCCTCACCGTTCAAACACGACATCAAATAAGCTAATTTCTGCGCAGGTGATAAGTCACCGCGTGAATCGACCAAACTATCAAAAAGGTTATTGAACCCGACCCATTGATCCATCTCCCCAGAAAATGTAGGTAACCTAAGTACCGGTAATCGTGAAACTAAAGCGTCCGAATCAACTTTATTGGTCTCCGATTTAGCCTCCGAATAGACACTAGAAGTTGTTCCAGATTCCATCTGTTTTATCATCAGCTTATCATAAGCTTCCAGGGCCCTAATGTATTCCCTCCTAGCCGCAACCACAATTTCCTCTTCCGCTTTAATTGTCATATCGGCAAACTCAATAATACGCTGATACGCATTTTCCAAAGCTGTAAACTCATTGGTCACAGTCAACAAACGGATTTTTAACCGGTTAATATGGTCCGATTTATCTATTAGATCCGCACTATCTATTAGCCATTGTAATTTGACTTTGAAAGTCGCCCAAAATGTTTTAAGATTTGTCATATTCACTAAAGAAATTCTCTAATCAAAACAATAAACTATACCAAACCAGCCGCTTATGTTGTAAACAAATAGTACCGTAAGAAAGAAACCGCTTTGAACGTCTTTTCACAAAAACTTGATCCCGAGTCCCGATAGATTGATAACAATAGGCGCGCGTGTGTAAGTGTGTCGTGCCTTTAGCCAGATAACTCACGTAAACATTTAAATATTTTCATCACTCGATAATTGCCGAGAGCCTACGTATCTGACCGAATTGAAATACGTATGTCATTGAATGAACCGAAGACCGACACTACAACCAATATACACCTATAGATACCTATGCAGTACAATCCCACACCGAACCAACCTATAAACCACGAGGCCCTATAAACCTAACCAAACTACGCTCTGCTACCAAAAATGTATTGTTCGCGATACGCGAAGCTACCTAAACTAATTGGAAGATTCTAAATAGACATAATAACACTCAATACCTTTTGGCGTCTTCAGCAGCTTGGAGGGGGCGCCCCGTGTATTGTTCCAGCACTTCACACAGTTAAAGTCCACTGATACGTACATAATATATATAATAGTGTATCCCGCCCAATATTTAGATAAACCCACCGTTATACATGAATAAACTACCGAAAAAGGACGATATTTGTCCTGAAAACCGCGGAGCCCAGCTCCTCCCGATCCGTATCGTTTGACAACTCAACTAACCTTTTTATTTCCATACCCTACAAAGTTATTATTTTCTACCTTCCAACTCAGTAATAGTTTTTACAAACAGACCTAGCCGTCTAAATGAAACAACTATTGTAAAATAAAAAAAAGTTTGGTAATAAATATATTTATTTAACATTTTAATAAATATCAACAAATAAAAACATAATAGAAAATTATAATTAAATAAGTATTGTACAATAAAGTCATAAATTAATAAAAAATATGGCTTAGCTCATGGGTAGAGCGCGGGCAAGATAGTTGGGTTTACCGAGCGTCGGAGAAAGGTCACGCACAACAAAATGTAGCAGTAAGGTAGATTTAAGTAAATTGTAAGAAAAAGGTAGGGCGCCAGACACTTTTTTAAGGGCGTACCTCCCAAAAAACAGGTAAATCAACTAATATTAAAAAGATAGAACTCTCCTCTGCGGGTAATGTGATGCAACACCGAGGGTAGGACGAGTAGCCGGTGGTACACGTGGTAAACGCAGACTTCAGTAAAGAGATAAAAAAAACCCTGGAATGTGACAAATAACCTACTTAGAAAATTGTTTACACCCAGTACTAAAATGGTTACCCGAGACGGTACCAAATTACTTTAAATTATTAAAAAACTGTTGCAAGGGTACTTGGACGGAAGGTTGAATGCTAAATTCTAGTAAAACACTTGAAAACAATTGAATTTAGTTGCTAATAAGTAAGAATTAAGTACATTTTACAACTCAAATCTACCTTCATAAAAAAATAAAAAGTATAAAAATTACCTGTAAGGGGTTTTTGGAGAGTATGTAAGGGCAGAAGGGAAACGTGTCGGTGCTGATCCCACGCCACACGAGGGTATAAAAGGTAGTTCCACGCCTCCAGATCCTAGGAATAGAAAGCAACTATAAACACATAACCTGTCATGGGTCATTGAGACACCAAAATGATCACAAAGTAAACCCAAAACGGGGAAGAAAAGAATACTCACGATAATAACTTGAGAACCACTTGCGGATAAATGTGTGATGGCCTAAGCAGGAAACTTTGTACAAGGGCTTCACACTTTTTCACACAGGTTAGTCAGCGATGCTCGGATGACTTGTAGATGAACTTAGTCTTCTGAAGGCGACAGAGGAAAAGAGCCTTGAAGACAGTTTCGCCCTATTTATATGGTCTGCTCAACTACCCCGGATTTTGAAAATTTTGTTCTCGCATGTTCGAGAATAAGGAAGAAACGTCATAGTTCCGGCAAGTTGAAAACAAAATCTATTTTTATAAGTAAATAGCAAAGGGCCTCAGTCCATACAGCCAAGTCAGTTCACAAGACGAAACAAAACTCAATTTAGAAATTTCGAAATAATCTATTATGATAAATCATGTTAGTGAAAATGACAAAATCTAATTTTAACAGTTAAAACAAATAAACATCAACACAGATTGTTAATAAAATAAACTGAACTATGAAAAAAGACTAACCATTAAATTGACACAGTCCCGTGAGCTTGACAGCGACGTTTAAATAATGAACAATTTGGAATCAGGTTATTTGTTTTGGTCAATTACTGTTTATGTTTAGTTATTTAGTGCAGTTAATTACTGATAAATGATCAAAATGGAATTGTATGTGAATAATTTTTACGGTAAGGATTTATATATGTAACACTATGTTCATTTGTTTTTACGATATTCACTTGTTTTTACTATGTTCTTTTGTTTTTACAATGATTATTTTTGATTTTGTAACGTTTAGTTGTTTTTTTATTAACTTGTTTTTATGATGTTTACTTGTTTTTCTAAAGCTCGTTCGTTTTAACGATGTTAACGTGTTTTTACAACGTTCACTTTTGTTTCTACGATGTTCTGTTGTTTTTTTAGGGTTCCGTACCCAACGGGTAAAAACGAGACCTTATTACTAAGCCTCCACTGTCCGTCTGTCTGTCTGTCACCAGGCTGTATCTCATGAACCGTAATAGCTAGACAGTTGAAATTTTCACAGATGATGTGTTTCTGTTGATGTTGCTGTTGTATAACAACAAAAACTAAAAACAGAATAAAAATAATATCGAAGGGGGGGTCCCATACAACAAACTTGTTTTTTTAACAGTTTTTTTGCTCGATATTAATAAACGGCTACACGCAGACGCTTGAAATATTCACAGAATATTAAGATGTATATAAAAAATAAAACTAAAAAAGATTATAATAGAGTGTCTAATGTTGTATAGGTACGTCCCCCTTCGTGCGAAGGGTTCCGTCCTTCGTGCGCGAGTCCGACTCGCACTAGGCCGTTTTTTTTTTTTCAACTTGTTTTTATAATGTTCACTTATTTTAAGACATTTATATTTGTTTTTAAGACATGCATTTGTTTTACCCAAATGGTGAAGGTAAACATGGGGATAAAACAGGTTGGTTTTTATTATGATGATTGTACCTTTTCTGTCAGACATTTTTAATTTCCGGCATTCAAAAACAAAGACATTAAGAAAATCAGTCATTTTGGAAAAAGTTCATTTTGATGTTTGTTCATTATGAGATCAGTACAATACAAGAATCAGTCAAAACAGACCGGTAAGATCCAATATACGAAAGCGAGGTTGTTAAAAAGAAGTAAGAGCTCAAAATACTGTAACGCAAAAAACAAATTTAACAAAACACTCACAGATTAGCTATTTGTAGGTATATTAAAAACGCTCCAAGCTTACTCTAAATGTCAGTACAGTTAGTTGACATTGTTAGTTACTGGAATATGCTAACGGCTTTAAACATTTTTTGTTACAAACTACCTAAAAAGGCTAGGACCCAAAGTCGTCAACCCCAGTAAAAAAAACAGTTGCCATCTTTAGAGTGTAAAGTGAACAAAATCAGGTATTTTTTTCGAGCTAGACGCCAAAGAGTCTAGAAGATTGTTTGTAAGTCGAGCATAACGATAGATTATAAAGTGAAAAAAACTATTTAAACCAGATTTAAATCGAGACTTGAACATGTTTCCATAGAGGAGGAGTTGACCGGGTTAGATTGGAGTCATATAATGAGTCTGAACGATGCTTCTCTAGCAGCTAGAGAATTTATGTTGGTGCTATACAAAGTAATTCAGAAAAAAACATTGCGTATAAAGGTTAGTCGCTCTAAACATGTTTTTAAAATGTGGATGACCCCTGGCCTCTAGAGATGTGCGCGACATCGGGATATATTGCATTTATGGTAAAAAAAGATCCTAGAAACCGAATTCTTAAATTATTCTTTAAGCGTTATCGCAACTTTTCAACAAGCTTACAAAAAAGTTAAAATCTCAATACGAGAGCTCGCAATTGATGGCAAACAAAGATTCACATAAAAGTTAAGGACCACTTTCAAGAATATCTATGAATAAAGTATAATAAGGAAAGTCAAACGTCATTTAAGACGGGGTTAAAGGATATAGTCTCGGTTTAAGTAAACTCGCGTCAAACTAAAGGTTCCTTGTCAGGACTACGGAACCCTAAAAAGGTTGACCCATTGTTGCCACACTTACCCGATTGTTTACATCTTCTTAAAAAAATGTTTTTTTAAAGACACTGCTATATAATGCATTATAAGCGTAAGGTAAGCTATAGTTACTTTATATCAATCAGTTGCAGGAATGAAAATAAGCGGTCGTTCCCAATAATCAAACCTCAATAATTAGAAATACAGTGTGAGTCTTAAAAAAGTGCCCATAAGAAAATTGGTAAAACCTAGACCACTTTTAAAAAAAAATTTTTGTTATTTTTTTTATTTAAATTATTTTCCGTTGACTTATTGTAAAGAAAACGTTATAACTTTTGATCTAAGTGGTATATCCTGATAAAACAAAAGCAGTAATAATGGTAAATAACAGGTGATGCTAATAAAATATATAAAATACTCAGAAAACGAAAAAAAAAAACAAATTAGAGCCACCCTTAGCAACGAAGCGTTGAATGGCGCGCCCAGAGATACTTAGTTCAAATGCTTATTGCTAAAGTTGTGATAGGGATAGAGACATGGAATTTTTGGTTTTACAAAGGTGATACTATGAAAAATGACACAGAGTAATAAGAACCACCTGTAATATGGGCATTATTTGGAGGAATTTATCAAATAAGTAAAAAAATCACCAATTAAAATACAGATTTTTCTTAAAGTAACATTTTATTATTACTTGTTGACGTTTTCTAGGAATTTTATGTATTTTTTTAGTATTCTCTGTTATTTACCATTATTATTGTTTTCATTTCATCAGGATATACCTCCTAGATAAAAAGTTATAAGGTTTTCTTTACAATAAGTCAACAGAAGGTAATTAAACTTTAAAAAATCTATAAAAATTAAAAAAGAAAACTCAGACTTTTTTTAAATATTTTTTCTTCGATATAAATGGGTCTAGTTTCACCCATTTTCATATGTGCACTTTTTAATAGCTCAAACTGTATATTACTGACAAATTGTTAAGTTTGTTGCATGGAATCTTAGCAGCGGATAATGCTTTTATTTCGACAAAAATACGAGAATCATGCCAAAAGTGATAAAAACTGGAGTGAGAGAAATAGTGCTTCTTCTTCTTAGCGAGTCGATGGAACACGAGAAAATTACATCGTAGCAGCCCAGAATTCAGCCACTTCTATTGCGGATCGACTGCCGTCCATTAAATCCTCTGGCGTGCAGGTGTTGGGGCACGCCGGGCACGATGTTAAGTGTGCCATAGTTTGCACCGCACCACAATAATATGAAATAGTGCTAAAAGTGAAAGAGCTTTTTATGAAAGAAAAACAGTCTTGCGCCCCGATAATACTATTTGAAAAAGTGAATGAGCAGGTTGCTGCAGCGACAAGTTGTGATACCATACCAACATTGTTTAATTTCCTCAACACATTTTGATCACTTACAATGATCTTTCATGATTGTCAATTAGGAGTATCTTTAAGGACGATAGCAAGGATTGGAAATGAACGGATATTGGCGACAGGATCCTTGTAACCGAGCGACGCTAAAGAGCGCAAAAGTAATATCCACCAGTAGGTACTTTGAGTTTGAAGCTTCAGACATTATTCTCTTCACCTATGCCGAAAATCGCTTTTAGGCTTTTTTCCTCGATTTGGCAATTTTTTGGTCTTCGTAGAGTGGATTAGATTGCCTAACCTCTCGGCCACCCTGGCGTTAGCAGAGCCTGTCGAAATTGTCAAGTGCATCTTAAAGGTGTAATGCCGAGTTGCTTTTATCGGTATTATTGGGATTACACCCTCAACTCTCGAAAGAAATCCTATTCAATCGCCCGGTATGCGAGGAAGGCGGGTTCGATTCCCGCCTCTGGTGGTCATTTTTTCAAGTGCAATAATATCTAATGTGTTCTGCAGATTATTGTTATTTTTGGCAATCTGTTCAGTTTATTATACGAGTACAGCATTGCAATTATTACTGTATTGTGTTTATTATATTCATCCTCCTCCTCAAGTCGTTCCCTCAGTGCTGAGGATCGTGTCTTCGACGGAAGTGTTTCAGCAGATTTCTCCACCCACTGCGGTCTTCGGCTTAATGGAGAGCCTGGGATATCGGCATCTGCCGTGCTTCGGTCACCTGATCAAACTATCGTTTGGGGCTGCGTCCTCTTGGTCGTTTGCCATCCACATTGCCAGTTATAGAGCGCTAGTTATAAGCGTTTCCAGGTTGTCTGAACTTCGGCGTGACACATGACCAAAGTATTGTAGGAAACGTGTAGAAAAACGCTGTTGATTTTCTATTTTGAGTTTTTTTATTATCGAGACGTTAGTACGATGCGCTGTCCAAGTGATACGGAGCGTTCTTCGCCAGCACCACATCTGGAACGCATCGACTCGCTTCCTATCGGTCGCTTTTAGAGTCCATCCCTCAGATCCGTATAGGAGAATAGGAAAGACCAGTGTGCGGATGATGTAGCTTTTTGTGTCCATTCTGATGTTGTGGTCTTTCCATATCTTGCTAAGCTGGGTTATAGCGGTTTTGGCCATGCCTATGCGTTCTCGGATTTCCGGCTCACACCCAACCCTGTCAGTGATGACAGAACCAAGGTACTGGAAGTCGTGTACCAATTCATAGTCCTTTAGCAAATTGGTGCGCTGTATTGCTGCAAGACTGGACTCGCCGAATATTATTCGGCATTGTTGTAAAAGGCATGTTGCGGTCCCAATGCCGAAAATAACTTATTGATATATTGAACCTGATTTACATACTTAGCATTTAAACATTATTTTTATTAAATTTCAAATTAATTTTTATTTGACATTTAATTTAATGAATACTTAATTTCCCAATCCAATCTAATTAATTATGTTTCAAATTTATTCGATATTTTAATTCTATTCATTTCATTTTATTTATTATTTTTTTATTGACTCCATGTATTGATCGAGTTGTGTTTTTAAATTTGTGTATGGGTGTAATTTGCCTGAAATAAAAATTTATTATTAATATTGCGTTGAAACGATCCACGATCATCAATTTGGTCTTACTCTTATTGATGCTGAGACCGGCTTTCTCGGTAGCTCTTTCCAACCGTTGGAGAAGTTCTGCCATTTCAGTCTCAAAAACGGCCAGCAGGGTGGTGTCATCGGCATATCGAAGGTTGGATATTTTAACACCTCCCACTTTTATACCACCTTCCCATCCTTCCAGTGCTTAACGCAGTATGAATCTCCGTATATATTGAACAGAATGGGAGATATCACGCAGCCCTGTCGTACCCCTCTTTGGAACTTAAAACTGGCTGGCTGGATGTGTGCGTTCCTAGGGTGACCGTCCTAAATCCGGACTCATAAAGGCTTTTGATCAGACGTACCATGTGACTCGGTACTCTTGCTCTATAAAGGACCTCCCATAGTGCCATCTTACAAAGTCAAAAGCCTTTTAGTAATCTACGAAACACAGAATGATAGGGGTATTAAATTCGTAGCATTTTTCCACGATGTGTTTCGGGTCCCTTTGCCTTTGACAAAGCCAGCTTGCTCCTGTGGTATTTGCCAATCTAGGAATGATCTCAGTCGGCTGTTACTGATATGCAACATTGTTTTGCTCGAATGGGAGATTAAGGCAATAGTCCTGTAATTGTTGCAGTTATTTACCGAGCTTTTTTTATGTAACGGGAGGATTGACGAGTGAACCCTATCAACCGGCCACTCGCATGTTTTCCAGACCATGTTGCAGATTCTGTGAAGTAATTTTACGCCTACCGGACCAAGCACTTTTAAAGCCGCTGTGGTGATTTTGTTCGGTCCCGGAGCCTTATTTCCCTTTAGTTTTCGGATAGCATCTTCCACCCCATTAAGATGTCAGGTTCGAGCTCTATCGCACTTTTGGTTATGATGCAGTTGGATTGATCTTTGTACAAATCCTCGCAGTACTCCCTCAAGCGTTCCATTATCTTCTCAGTCTCGTTGATCGGGTTCCCATCTTTGTCATCGATCGTCCAAGAGTGTGGTTTGATATTTCTCGGCATGCTTTTCTACCTCTGCGCATATGCTTTTCAGGTAATTGTTTTTGTCTCTTCTGCAATGCTTTTTGATGGTTTTATATAGAAGTAATCCTGTTGTGCATTCGGTGTATTTATGTTCTTGATTTCCTTTCTGTTGGCGATTAGTTTACAAGCCTCGTCTGTGATCCATCCCTTTCTTGCAACGGGTTGTTTAATCATTGATTCCTGTGTGCCAATGACCTTGGTCTTAAAACATGACCATAGATTTTCCGGCTTTGTCTCGTAAACATCAGGGATCTGCTAGCTGCTTTTCGGTTTCTTTCTGGAAGAAGTCGGATTCACATGGGGAGATTCGTCTCACAGGTTTAGTGCGCTTTGCAGTAGATTTAAGGCGAATAAGCAAATCTGCCACTAGAAGCTGATGATCGCTTCCACAGTCAGCTCCAGGAAACGGTTTCGCGTTTGTTATTGAAGACCTCCATCGATGTGCTATGGTAATACCTATAATCTACCTGTAATGATAGTTGTAAGAAAGTTAATAAAAAATAAAAAATAAAAACTTGTTGCGGTAAAGGTCTCCTGGTGATTTCCATGTATATGGTCTCCTACTGTGATGTTGGAAACAAGTATTAGCAATTGTCAGATTGTTGCCTATACAGAAATCGAGGAGTATGTCGCCTCTTTCATTTCTACATCAAAGTCCAAACCTGCCAACCACGTGGCGGATATGGTTTTCGTTCGTTGTTTCTACTACCTTTGCATTCCAGTCGCCCTGTATGATCAGCATTTCACGTCTCGACATTCCATTGATAGCTTCTTGCAGTTGATCATAGAAATTATCAATTTCGATTTCTGGAGATAAAGCGGTAGGGGCGTATACTTGTATGATGTTGAGTGGGAGTGGTCTGCTGTTCAGTCAAGTTGACATGATTCTATCTCGTTAACTGTGTGTGTTAAATACCCAATAACGAAGTTGTTGAGTTTAGGGGGTACAATAAATCTCACTCCATATCGGCTCTTTGTATCGTGTCCTGAAAAATACTTTGTATTCCCAGGGGCCGTCTTGAAATGACCTGCTCCTTTCATATTAGTTTCACAGAGACCCAGAATTGAAATATTGTGCGCTTCCATCTCTCTCTCTCTCTCCACGATCATGAGCATTCTAGATCTCACGAGTCCTTTTACATTCCAGGTGCCGATTCGATGTTTAGGCCTGATTGATAGGCGTTTTTGGTCTTCAGGGACATTTAGAATAGAATAGAATAGAATAGAAATACTTTATTCAAGTCATGTACACTTACAAAAAATAAAACAAAAATTTATAAGATTGACGCGTAGGTAGGTTAGGTGGTACATGAATGAAAAGGCAAATCTACTCAGCGTATGCCGCAGAATCAAATATTCTGAGGCGCTGGTCTTCCGTAGACGCCAGAAAAAGAAAAAGAGAGCACTGCTACTCACAATAAACATTTTGAGATAAAGATAAAACAATTTTATGAAACATTTTAAAATATTAAAACAACGGTTTAAGATAGGGAAACATTTTTCAAATTTTTGAATCTATTTTTAACTACCAACACTTTATGCTTGGAGATACCAAATGCCAGATCAACCAAGAAATGAATGAAAGCAAAATAAAACATAAGTAATTGCAAACGTATGCATAACATATGAGCACAGCAATTAACATGTCACAAACTGCGGATGTTCCTTTTGTAAATCTAGTAGATACTGTTTATAGTTACACTTAAAAGTACGCAACGCTGTAAGCCTTTTGAATGGTGGGGGGATGTTATTCCAGCATTTCGGGGCAGAGTACCGGAAACTACCACGAAACGCTGCAGTGCTGTGACTCGGACAACCGAGACGTGATGCGTGACGCCTGCTATTTAGGAATATTAACTTGTTATGCAAATATGGAGGTGTCTTAGTCCGAATTATACCAAAAAGAAGACAAGCATAATGAAGTTAGCGTCGCGATTGTGTAACATGAGCCCTGCGGGGGATAGTAAAGCAAAAACGAGCACAAGCATTTTCAACACGTTGAATTATCTTCTTAGTATAACCAAAGAGGCAATCGCCGATAACCGTATCTGCATAATTTAGTTTGGATAGTATAAGAGTTTCACAAAGTTTAATTCTTAAGTCTACATCTAAGAAGTTTCGAACCTGATTCAAAACTTTCAGCCTGTAGAAGCAATTCTTTACGGTTTCAAGAACATGGTTATGAAAACGAAGCCGGTTATCCATAAGAACTCCAAGGTTACGAGCAACAGTGACTTGTTCAATATCTGTATTGTTTATTAATTGGAGAGAAATTCTTAATTTTATTTATCTGACCCTCAGATCCAAGAATCATACATTTAGATTTAAGTGGTTTTAAAAGCAGACAATTCACGTTGGTCCATTCCTCAATAGCTTTTAAATCTTGATTAATTTTACTAACAGCAGTTAAAGTTTCATCAGGTTTTACATGTAAATAGATTTGAAGGTCATCCGCATACATATGATAGTTACAGTGTTTAATTGAAGTCGTCACATCGGCGCTATACACTATAAATAGAATTGGACCAAGTATTGAACCTTGAGGAACACCCCGGTACAAGGGTGATGACTCTGAAATACGTTTAGAACCGTTATCACCAACAACCTCCACTCGCTGCGAACGACCACTGAGGTAATTGTAGAACCACTTTAAAGCCCCAGGATCAAAGCCATAATATGATAATTTGGACAGCAAAAGATTATGGTTTATGGCATCAAAGGCCCTTGAGAAGTCAAGAAGAGTCAAGATAGAACCGTTACCTACATCCTGTCCCGACAAAATGTCATCAACAACATCTATCAATGCAGTAGCTGTGCTACGACCAGCCCGAAAACCAGACTGCTTGTCCGGTAAAATATTATTTGAATTCAAATCCTCGACCAATTGTTGACATACAACTTTTTCTATAATTTTAGACAGAAAAGGTAGAATACTTATATTATATATATTATTAATATCCTTAAGTGGTCTATAACAAATCCATTTCGAAGGTCTTTGGGCTTGTTTAAACGTAAATTAAATGTAATATAGGCATGATGGCTTAAGTCAGGAATGTAGTCAACAATGACATAGGATATATTAGTGGTACTGCAAACAACATCTATCAAAATTTCGGAATGATCTGTAAAATGAGTCGGCACAGTAACATATTGTTCAAGACTAAAATATTGGAAAAATGATGTAAACTTATTTCTGTTGGGATCGTCTATATCGAGTAAGTTAATATTAAAATCACCTACTAGAACAATATGATCAAACATGGAGAGACTAGCGACTGATTCAGTGAGAGCATCAATAAAAGTGTCCTCACTCACCCATTGCGGACGATATGCCGTTCCAATGACAAGCTTTATTCCGTTTAGAGTAATGCTCAACCACAATTGATCAACCGTGTCAGTGTGCGGAGTTTTTACTTGGCGGGCACTAATACCATCCCTCAAGTGAAAGCCCACACCTCCACCGCGGTCGCGCAACCCCGGGGGGCGTGGTACATGACGGAGCCTGTAGCCAGAAGGAGCAGGCGCACGCTTCTCCTCGCCCTCTTTAAGCCACGTCTCATTTATTGCTAAAATATCTACGGAACGATTTTCCAATGCAGCTACAAATTCTTCATGCCGTGAACCTAAAGAACCTTTATTTAAAAGACCAAATTTTAGGCGTTTATTATTCAAGAATTGAAATGCAAATGAATAACAGATAAAAATGAATTTAGAATTATTTAGAAGTTTTTTCGATAAAATGAGGTGTCGCTTATTAAGAAAAATGAAAATAATTGCAAGGCAAAATATGCACAGCGCAGATAAATTAATTGTTGATTCTTTCCTTCCACCATTCAAATTAAGCGAATTAGCTTTGCAGTAGAAACAAGTGTGTAGCCCTTTCCATAAGTTTTTTACAAAAATCCACACTTTACAAATAAATATTACTATGATTAATATCATAGCATTTACTGGCAATATAGCGATACATTCAATAAATATGCAATATACAAGCATAACATGTTTCCAACAACTTAACGTTGAGCTAATTTATATTGTAATTAAAGTAAGCTTACAAATAATAAACCAAAACACATGAAACCAATAAAACATTATCATAATAACACAGAGCTTTATACGGTTATATTTAAAGTTTTCATAAATAAATGAGTTATTTTTATGCATTATGGTTAACAGTATATGTTACAGTCAACTCATTCCATAAAATATAACATAGCAAAACATGACATAGACTAATTGGTAAATATAAAAAGATTAAGTTGCTCCAATCTAAATAAGAGTGAACCTTACAAGAAAAAATATTCCCTAATTTTAGGATAGGATCACTGCATAACTTAGAAGCAAAATAATAAGAATTATTAGCCAAAGTCGCATTCCTAACGATAACATACAAATGATCACTTTGTACCCGAAGAAATATCGCAAACAGCATTAGCACCAAAAACCCTCAAAAGATCGCATTCAGTGCGAAGACGATGACGTGCCTTTCCGGTTTCTTGTCGTGCAAATATCATTCCATCACGCGTCCAAACGTTTTTCCAGTCGACACGCTTTGCAGCTTCCCGCGCCTTCTGGAACAGTTGCCTATTGCTGCGGGTTAGACGTTCATTAACAAAGAACGAACGGGGGGACTCGGATGTTCCTGGGATGTTGATTGCATCAGTGGTAAGACGACGTCGCACGCGAGCAGCTTGCAGGAGCGCGTCGCGCTGGGCACGGCGCGCCAGGCGCACGGCCAGGAGCCGCGGCCGCCCGGCGGGGCCGGCGCCGGCGACACCGGAGTTAGGAGAGGCCCGCGGGGCGCCTGCTCGTTGAGCACTCACTACATCGCGTTCATCTAGCTCCACGCCCATCTTCCTCGCCACATTTAGTATGATATGTATCGGGTTTTCATTACCTGTCTCCGGAAAACCTGCTATTTCAATATCATTCCCCAGCGATGCTTGATCCCTTTCTTCAATGTCTAATTTCAGTTGAGCTATTGTATTTTGCAGGCTGGATAACAAAGGGCTGTCAGGTTTACAACTCTGGGCTTCGAGATCTACTATGCGACTCTCAAGAGAGTCCAGTCGCTTGTTCTGTGATTTAATGGTCAAAGTAAGATCGGTGACAACCGAACGAAATAGACTCATCTCATCTCTCATCTTAGTACGGATAGCACGCATTTCTTCTAACAGCATCTTCATATCTAAAGTCTCGACATTTTTCAATTCACATTCACCATCTATAGAGCGTACGGCGGCAGTATCGTTTATTACATTCGATTTAGCTTGCTGTGTGATGTTGCAAGATGATACGGGGGACAAGATGGGGCGTGCTGGAGTATCAGCTGTGTTTGATTTTTACCGCATTCAGAGCATTTCCAACTGTCACGACGCTTTTGGTCATGTTTATAAAATGAGTAAAATCTTTGCACACTCAGATTAATGCAATCAAGATCATATACACCGTTACATACTAAACAGCGCATAAGTTCACTCTTATTAGGTAGCGGTTTATTGCACTTTGCACAGGCGACCGAAGCAGGGGACATGGTAATGTAAATAAAGTGATCTTGTTTAAAATGATGAGTCGCGCCCTCTGTGGCGAGATGTGCAAGCCAATAAGCAGCGTAACAGCACTGACAGACAAACGATTCAAAATGCTATAACTTGGCAGTGCAGTGCATTTACTACAACATGAGCCTGATGACACACTCCTGAAGAGTCTTCGGTCGCATATTTCTCACCCACTGACCCAGGTATCAATGGGCGTCGAGTGTCAGTCTGGTTGTCCGACTTCCTTGCATTCGTAGTTGAACTTTCCATCGTTGTTATCTAGGGATGATAAGCGTAGTGCCTTCCCAGTTTCCCAGTGCCTTCTAAGTCAGGTTGGTTTAGGGTGATTTAATTACCCAGGGCCCCCGTAGCTGTAAACAGGTTACTAAACGCCGCCTGTGACACGGCACTGCTGACCATTTAGCACTACCCGAAGATCACGAGTAGTGTCTCGAGGGTTAAACCTACGGACGCTTTACGCGCGGATATTAAATGGAACGCACCTTCGATTGCACCACAAAAAAAAGAAATGCACTTTTTCTTTCCTCATAGTCGAAATGAAAAATAGTAATAGTTAACTCGAGTGAAAGCACCCATTTCACTCTCGAGCTATTGGCGTGTATACTCGTATACAGAGGCAAAGCTTATCATTTTATTCGTTGTATCTTTTTTCCACGGTGAAATTTTTTACATCCAAAAAAAGAATTTCCCGATGCTTTTTTCCCGCGTACCGCCTCAACAAAGCACGGCACCTCTTCAGACTCAGGTCCATTAAACGAGCGTCCAAACGATTTCCTGTTTTTGTTCGATATGCCCTAAGCCTTAGTCTTCATTTAACACCCTTTTCACCGTGGTCCTGCTTAACATCTGAAGGGCCAACAGTTTCTGCTTAGGTATGGGATTTCTTTGAATTCGCGCCTTCACAGCTTTTATCACTGCTGGAGTCCTAACAGAGCGAGGGCGACCACTTCTTGACCTGTCATCTACACTAGAGTCTTCATTGTATCGTTATATGGTACGATAAATGATTTTTTTGGTTATATTCAAATTTTTCAGTAAGTCGAAAATCTGACTTGGCGCGTAACCGCAACGATGCAACGCAATAACCGCGACACGGTCTTCTTTAAGTGTCCACTCCATATTAAAAATGAGGAAAATTCTAAAAAGTACACATTTTTATTTTCATGAAAAATTCAAAATTCGAATTCAATAAACTTTTTTGTGGCCAGCATTCGAAATTCAAAAGTTTTTATTGTGTGACAGAATTTATGACCTGACTATGTACTAACAAAGGTCTTAAATGAGATACCTTACTCAGGTGACATTCCAAATCAGTGGGTAGAGTCACACATAATACTTCTTTACAAGAAAGGCTCAATAGAAAGAAATCAAATTGAATTTCGCTCACAAAAAATAATCGACTGTGTCATCCGGTGGGTCTCGAACCGTAGCAAGCACTTACAAAAATTCGTCGGCTGACTAACGTCCTACGTAGCTCAGTTGGTAAGAGCACTCGCCCGGAAAGCGAAGGGACGTGGGTTCGAGTCGCAACGGATGACACAGTCGATTAGTTTTTGTGAGCGGAACTCAATTTGATTTCGTAAAAACTTGCAAAATAAATGCTTAAGTTATAATAATAATTATAATATTGGAAATTACAGACCCACATCTCTTATCTTAAATGTACATAAGGTCTTTGCAAAAGTAATTCTTAACAGAATTACAAACAGGCTTGATGAAAACCAGCCAGTAGAACAGGCTGGGTTTAGAAAAAACTGTACAGTTGGTATACATGCCTCTGAAATCTAAAAGATCCTCTCGATTTCTCCAGAATTCCGACAGACCAGATCGTAACTTGGGGACAGTTGGATTACCTTGGGAGTTTAGCCTTTTTTCTTTTTTGTCTAAACAAAAAAATATTTTGAAAATCAGTCTAAAGTAATTTAGCTGAGCTGCTATAGTTCCACATCAGTTGCTCCAGACCTTCAATTTGTGTAAGTCAATAAAAAATGCTCATCACGCTGAACAATGTTCCCTAAGGCAATATTCATATCTCTTATAACAATATTCATATCTCTTATAATAGCTGAGCTGCTAGAGTTCCATATCAGTTGCTCCAGACCTTCAATAATTAGTGTAAGTCAAAAAAATTCTCATCACGTTAAACAATCTTCCCTAAGGCGCTCTAATAATATCTCTTATAGTTAAGCTGAGTTGCTAGAGTTCCATATCAGTTGCTTTAGACCTTCGATTTGTGTACGTCAATAGAAAATGCTCATCACGCTGAATAACTTTTCTTAAAGTGCTATTTTCATATCTCTCTTAGTTTAGGTGTACTGCTAAGGTTCAACGTGAGGTACTTCGATCTTCAAAATAAGTTATAGCCTAGAATTTGCCCAGACCTAATAGCTACACAATTAAAAAAAGATTAACGTGTACAAACAGACAAAAAAATTTAAAGTTATAAATTTCTATTCTGTTACTATTTTTACATCACCCTCAATAAATTTCTGGTAAAAATACTTAATGTACAGACAGTACAGACACATTGAATTTACTGTTTTACTGATCAGGTCAATCAAGCACAGGACTATGTGAAAACTTGCCAAGCCGCATCATTGAGTAGCAAATACAGACACTATAGTATAAGGGGCTTTGTAAGAACTTGGTTTTCATGATAGATCTCACTTCTTTTATTAGCGAAACCATTGAGAACTTGGCATTTATTCACATTTATGTTTTTGTTGGGATATCAATACTTTTTGTCACCCCTAATTGGACCTTCTAGATCCTATTAGTTCAGATGGAGATTACCTTACAAACGGTCCGGTAGTTTTAAATTGATATTTTGTCAAAGAACTCTAACGTTTAAAATGATAACTACACTATTCTCCTCGTCCGCGCAAAGGTAATAAAAAAAATTGCCTACTACTGCCTGATTGCCGTGTCGTTCACGGCTAGAGAATACAATCCCTCGGGATTGTATTCTCTAGCCGTGAATCATCTAGCATGTTTTTCAATCCCGGGATCACGGGATTTTTGATGGGTAATCCCGGGATCCCGGGACTATCCCGGGATCAGCCGTATGTGGTAATTGGGTTCCAATAAAAAAAAACTTAAGTCTAGTTTCTCAAAAGATGTTTTTAATATTGTTAGTTGCGATAATACTAAAATAAATTAAAATAAAATACAAATCAAAAGCACTATTTAGAATTTCAGAAATATCAAAGCATATACCATATTTGATTTCCTAGCCTGCTTTGTAATTTATTTCCAACAAAAGCAGCAGCTGAAAACGCTCGCTCGGGTTCTACACTTATTGGAGGTATAGATAATTACATGCAAATTCTAAGTGATATCCACGAACTCCTCCATTTTCAAACAGGCTCATTTCACGTCTGATACTATTTGTCAAGCCCGATTCACTTTGTAGTTGCAGCAGGGGTAGCAGAAAGGGGTCGGGATCCCGGGAATCGGGATCCCGGGATTGTATTCTCTATTCACGGCTTACAAATCGAAGACCGGTAAAGTACTCCCGGAAAATCGGACCTCTAGCGAGAGGTAAAAAACATTAAGCGACAAGTAGTGACTAAAGAGTGCATTTGTATGGGAGGTAAACAAAGAGTGAATTATTACTAAATTCCCTATTTTCAGATTTTTTCCTTTGTATTTAGACCATTACCTAGCTGGGTGCAAAATTTCAACTTTATAGGACACCTGGAAGTGGACAAACTTTTGATGAGTGAGTCAGTCATTCAGTCAGTCAGTGGTAAAAAGAGTAATTTTCAGACATCAGTATCTCGTGAACGGAAAGAGATTTTATATTGAAATTTAAGGTTACTAGACTAGCGAAATTGCAAACATGTACGTCAAATAGCTAGAAGTTATAGGGGTGTCAAAAGTGTCTTGAAATGGTTCGGGTAAATAACACATGGCCGGTGTCTTCGCCTTTGTTGCTCCGCGAACTTGGCTGCCACACTGCCGTGTGTCTTGATAGAGAAAGTTTTCTTTATTCAGTAAGGTAAAACTATAGACATGTATATTAGGAACGACCGTAAGAAATCGCGGCTGTGTAGGTAGGCCGTAACTTGACAATGAGGCGTCGATTTAAACGAACCAATAATGTTTGATTGCAGGAAAATCCGGACTTGGTAAGAGTTTACTACATCTTCGCAATGGTGCTCGGCGTAGTATTGCTTGCTTCAGGTATCACTTTCATTGCATTAGATGTGGCAGGGACTGGAGGAATCCATCTTGGTTTGGCAGGTGAGTTACCTTTTTTATGTGGATAAGAATGTTTTCAACAACCTTAGATTTTAACGGTTAATTGCCGTTTTTATTTTCAAAATCTATCCGTTAGTTAATCTAGTCCAATGATTATACGAGGGTAGCGTTGGGTTTACTCCCCGGAATATTTCCAACTGTTGGGTTTATTCCCAAATTCGGGGAAAGTATGCGGAATATTTCCAATTCGGCGGGAAAATAGGGAAAATACTCAAAAGTGGACTTAAATTAATAAAATGCGAGAATTTAGCTACTGTAACAATGGTTTTACGCCTGTAGCACACCCTTACATAAAACCATAACAGCGGGACCACGCTAGTTTTGCCTGTTTGTCAGTTTTATTGCACCAAACGTAAACTGCATGTTCTAATGCTTAGATTTATCTGAATCTTTTTTTCTTTGAGATTCGACGATCCTGTAGTATAATTCCTACTACTATGATCACGATGACGCGAATTGGTGCAGAAATGTCGTCTACATTTCGTCTACATTTTTGATAAGGATTGGAGAAATCTCGACATAAACAAACCGGGTCATAGTAAAATCTCTACATTAGAAACGGCAGTTTGGCTTCTGTTAAGTTTGAATATTTGAGACAAGTGATAATAAAGATAAATCCTCGTTACTAAAAACAAGAAATTCAGAAAATAAAACGTGTAGGTTTGTTTTCTTCGAGGTGTCTAGGTGAACATACTTTTAAAGACCCGAGTGTGGTAAGTGAGCTATCAACGGAATAGTAAAAGAAAGGCGCCTCTTTTTTATATTTTTTCGCTTGTAAACTCGAAAATTGCTGGTTTAATTTTAAGACATTCATTTAGTTTTTTTTTCTATAGGTCCAAAAGTGAACAAGATATTACAAAGTATCTGATTTGATAAAACTTAATTCCATATGCGGACAAATCGCGCAATACTTATTTAATATTTAAAACAAATAAAGGCGATTTTGCACATGTGATAGATGTAATTAAAGATAATTGCAAGTTTTTTTGTGTTTGTATGAATAACTTAGTTATATTTGCGGATGTTAAAATGTGCTATACACACGTAGAAATGGTTGAGATCACTAGCATAAACTGATATAATTCTTTAAATTTAACTTTATCAAGAAAAATGTGTTGTTGTGTGTTTTCTTTAAATAGAAAAACCCTTTGAAATGAAGAAAAAAACTCATTTAAATTTTTTAATAACAAAAATTGAGTAATTAACCATAATGTAATTGTAAGAGAAATTTGATATAAAGGATAATACTGTTTAACCAAACTTAACGACAATTTATAAATAAAATGTTTTTATTCAATATAATATAACTCCTCCCCTGGCTCGAACATATGCGGAGATCCTCCTGGGTATGCTGAGGATCAAGTTATCCAGCATTTCTTGGGGTAACCTGTCCCATTCTTCAATAGCGGCTTCCCTGAGGCACTGTCTGGGGAAGTGGCTGACGGTTCCAAACAGCTCGCATAAGAGCATCCCACGCGTGCTCTATTGGGTTTAAGTCAGGCGAGCCGGTAGGCCAGTCTATCTTGTGATGTCGTATTTTCGGAGAGCAGCATTGACTCGTTGAGCTCGATGTGCGGGCGCATTATAAATATTAATATAATAATAAAAGTTTATTTATTTCCTCCACAAAAATTAGGCATTACAGTTAGGTTATTATGTAACTTAATTAGTTATGTTGAATCCTAAATTTTGTGCGAGGCTGGAGCCTGAAGAAGGTTATGAACAAAACCTGTTCTACAGGTCAACCAGGCCACCCTCGCAGTTCTTTACAATTCAATTTCTAATGAGCAGTGTTTATGAGAACGATGCCAGAAAATAGTGATGTGATGTTAGGTTAAAAATTTTAACTTCACAAGTATCGATAGCAAAGTGGAACTGACCTACAACATCATTCCAAGGGGCATAAAATCTGTTCGGTTTCGTCATAGTTCAAAGACTTTAGGTAGTTGGTGACAACTTTCTTACATTTAGACCTGGTAAGTGGGTACATAGCAAAATGTTCGTTTAATTTATTATGAAGATAAGGACCTAGGAAACAGAAAAAAATGTGTGAGAAAGAAGTTCGCAGAGTGATTTTTGGGCAAACTGAGCCAGTTCGCCTTTTGCCTCTCATCAGCTCAGGGTCATATTTTAATTGTAAGTGCTTTTTTAAGACAGCCCTGAGGAAGTAAGTTTGCCTTGCAGTAAGCACATCCCAGTCCTTGTGCAGTTCCACAGTGGGGTAAAGAAAGGGAAGCCCAGCTGCGACCTTGAGTTGAGGTCGTTGCGCCCTTTTCACCGTTAATAGGTGCGTCTTATCTGCACCACCCCAAACAGAAATACAATATTCTAGTAGAGAGTGACTCAGAGCGAAATAAACCGTCTTAAATTCCCTACGATTAGCGACATTCTTAAGGGATTAAAACACAAAGATGAGTTTGCGCATTCTGGCTGCAAGTAACTCAATGTGGGGCTTAAAGCTAAGTGTGTTATCTATTAACACTCCCAGGTATTTAGTGCATTCAGACCGTTGCAACTCAGGGCAAAGACACTCGTTTGGAAGGGATTGACCACAATTATGGGCTATAACACCATAAGTCGAGGATGGTAGATAATTTGACCTCATGGCAAATGGAACATATTTCGTCTTAGCAATGTTGAGGGTTAATACATTACGCCTTTACCAATCACTAACCCTATTGAAGCCCTCCTGAGCGTTGGTCAAAGCTTCGTCTCAGGAGTCCCCAAACAACAACAGCGCCGTGTCGTCAGCAAAGGTATATATAGAGCCCTAATGAAGCTGGTTCTGGATTATCATCGACCAGTACAAATTGGTGCCCATGGTTTATTCCATCAATAGCAACTGCTTTATACATGTCTGCTGTCATGAAGCCTCGATACGGGATCAAAGGTGTTAGCTCCAATCATAATACCACCCTCATAAGGACACCGATTTCCCGCCTTGCTGAACTGTTTCTGTGGCAGTTCTTTGCCTTTCACGGTCTCCTGGTCTTCTCAAGACACAGACACGTCGGTTATCTGGATGACTACTGATTCGCAATTCGTCAACGAAAAGACAGTTTTGCTAAATGTTTTCTTCTTCATCTTCATTCTGCCGAAGCCTAGCCCACTCTAATCTCTGTCGTTGAGAGGCGCTTGTGCTCGTAATCCAGCCTGGTGCAAGCAATTCCGAATGGTCTAAGTGCTAACTTCAAGCCCAGAGGCGGCCCAAACTTCTGCTTTTATTTTAGTAGCGTTGATTGTTGGGCACAACATCATCGACATCGTGGGCACAGTAATAGGAATTATACTACAGGATCGTCGAATCTCAAAGAAAAAAAGACTCAGATAAATCTAAGCATTAGAACATGCAGTTTACGTTTGGTGTAATAAAACTGACAAATAGGCAAAACTAGCGTGGTCCCGCTGTTATGGTTTTATGTAAGGGTGTGCTACAGGCGTAAAACCATTGTTACAGTAGCTAAATTCTCGCATTTTATTAATTTAAGTCCACTTTTGAGTATTTTCCCGCCGAATTGGAATATTTCCCAATCTTTCCGTTTTTTCCCATACTTTCCCGTATTTTTCTTTTCCATCCCATTTTTTTCTTTCCCTTGCCCATCGCTATACTCGTATGTATTGAAATTGAGGTAGATAGTAGTATGTCATCTTATTGAATAAATTATCTGTGGTGGTATTACTCCATATACAAGTTATATTTATTTATCGCAAGGTAAAGGTAAGAAAACTTCCTGTCAAACCACAGAAGACCCGCGGGCGGGTTGATAACAATTAATTTTCTATTGTGTCTAGAAACATGACGAGTGAAGGTTTAAGGTTCGTGTAAATAGGCTTCTACTGTGCAAGCTCGCTCCATCGTAGACCTTATCTTTGCTCTTGAGCTAAGATGAAGATCAACAGTTAGCCCATTTACTTATAAAAAAGGTGGACTCGGGTTTCTCGTCTACAAGTCCATAGTCAACATTGTGACCATCGAAAGTGTCGAGTAGGGTGATGTAGTAGGTAAGGTATCCGCTGAAGGCACTACGAAGGTACGCTGGACTGCATACTGTCAACCTAACAATGAATCCATTTGATTATCGCCATTTTGGCGCTGACGGCTATATTGAGCGTGTGGTGACCGTCCACGGAACTAATGAGAATTGACAAAAACATATGGAAGTTTGTCTATTTTAGTACCCTGTACAGTCGGTAGGGGTGCTTTGATTCTGCACAAAAATTATCTGTCATTTCTTAGAGAATGTTTAGTCCAGCGTACTTGTACTATGGAGGTCAGTGGCTGAAGGGGATATTCAGGTATATGCACCGACCTCGAGGCACCCGGATAAAGGGGTGGAAGGAGGAAATGCATAAAGAAAAGCAGAGACGTGCATACCTCCAACACCCATTTTCCTGTTGTTATGGGGGACAGAGAAGTCTTATCGTGTCGGTGGTCGACTTATTTTTTTTTGTGCCCAGTAATTACATACAGGAAATAGACCTGGTTGAGTTTCGATGGTTTCACGAGAAATGAGATCGAGATATCGACTGTAACGAACTGTATTATTGTAACGAAGGTCCCTTTCGCTAGCTCAGCCTAGGATCCTCGTCAGCATAGATACCTTGCCCCTATCCCTGCCTACGCGAAGATGGGAATGTGTACCTTAATATCCTAGCAGGGAAACTATGCCAGTGAAAGCACCTTTATGCGGATGACGACTTATATTCGGATAATCAAGCTACTTATTCTATTTACAATGCATGTTCTTACCTTATGATAACTATGGAGACGGTTACAGGTTCCGTGTTACAATCTTTGTAATTTAGAGGCGAGGTTTGGGTTTGCCACTACGCGAGCGCTATCAGGCGCTAATCCGATCGATCCACGACGAGATACGGATTGGATTCAGATTCGGGATGCGCGAACTGATCTCTACCACGGTCGTCACGACTCCCGATCTCGGTTTCTACATGCTACTTGTGCTGTCGTCAGCCTTTGGACGTCAGGCGACTTTCGGCTTTGACCTCCTCGCCGCAGCCGCACCGATATGATCGGCCGTCAACGACTTTCAGTCTCCACCTCCTCGCCGCCGACAGTACCACTGGTCGACGATCAGCTAGTCGGGTTTGTCTATCGGCTCAAATCTCCCGTCGTTGATCCTTTGGCCGTCAGGCGACTTTCGGCTTCAACCTCCTCGCCGCAGCTGCACCGATATAATCGGCCGTCAACGACTTTCGGTCTCCACCTCCTCGCCGCCGACAGTACCACTGGCCAACAATCGGCTAATCAGGTTAATCTATCGGTCTAGACTTCGGGTAGGCCGTGCCGCGGACGTTTCTAAATTAGTATTTAGAAACGTCCGCGGCACGGCCTACCCACGTCCGTCAGGAGACATGTCGGTTTCGACCTCATCGCCGCAGCCGCACCGATATGATCGGCCGTCAACGACTTTCGGTCTCGTCTCTGACTGGGACCAGCCCTAACCACTAATCCGCCGGGTGACGTATCTACTTTGACCTCCTCGCCGCAGCCGCACAGATATGATCGATCATCAACGACTTTCGGTCTCCGCTTCTACGCTTCCGACTGAGACCAGCCCCACCGGGAGAGGAGGGTTAGAGGGGACGGGGGGCGGCGATTCGCTAGAGTTCGCAGGGCAATGCTCAAAGGGGACACACGATTAGTCTGTCTTGCCTCTGCAGCCGGGCTCCAACGAATGCCTTAGCCCTGAGCGTAGCTCATTAAGGCTTTATATAAGCGTGCGGGGGTGGGTTGCATGACGTGCGGGGCGCGTGCTTCGCGCGATGACGCGTTTAGTAGGGTGACGGTGCCGTTATAGTGCTGCGAATTCGTGTGTCGGGTAAGATACTCTAGTGTCGGCACCGTCACATCATGACCACTAAAAACCGGATATGATGACCGGCAGAAATCACCAAATGGTTTGAGGCATGTCAAATATCAATGTCAAACTAAAATGTCCTGCTTTCTCTTCTCTTATGACCATATCCAAATGATCCCACTTCCAGCTTATTATCACTTTGCTTGCCATTGCTACCCGTGCTCAATATAAATAAATAATATCCAAAATCTCGAGAGCTTTTAACTCGAGCTGTCAAATCGCTTCGACTGCCTGGCTAATTGCACATCAGTGGACGAAATCGACAACCAGTTGGTAGACACTGTCCAATGTCCATGCGGCTGAGTCCAAGGTATTTAGATCCCCATTCTCGAAATTATGGCAAAACGACGATCTACAGCACTGCAGACCTCCGATAATGCTGAAGCCCATCGGCAGCCTAATAGACGAATATCGAAGTCCCTGCGGCACGACATTCGTATTTTTTTCCACGAAAAGTGTTAAAGAAACGATAAAGCGAAACCAAGTCTCCAAAGTCTAAGGGACATGTTTATTAGGCAGCGCCAAAGATTATTAAGCAGGACGGCAGTATAGACAAAAGCCGAGGTTTTGAGGGAGATTGAAAGGTTTTACGGGCAGTTGTACACCTTAGTTGCCCAACCCGTCAATAGCTCAACCAGAGATTCTAGAGCTAAATTGACCCGGCACTACATGAAAGATATCCCGATTAACCTCGAGATTAGGATGGCTCTGAAACAGCTTAAAAACAACAAATGCCTGGCGAGGACGGAATCACAGCAGAGCAGGTGGAACACCGGTACTGAAAGGCTTTCAGACTCTTTTAATTCCGTACTTGCTAGAGGGCATCACGCTTGAGGCAGGGAACAGATGTGTAGTGGTTTTATTCTACAAAAAAGGAGTGATGACATACGAATGCAGTATCGACAGGCACCGTGCACCAGGGGGCTAATTACGAAACTCTGTTGCTAACAATTCAGGATTGAAATTGCTTGAAAATGTCACATTTGACAACTTCAGTTACTCTGTTAAGCTGGCCATTCACGGTCAGTTCAAAAAATGACTCCACTTACTAACATAAAAATAATCTGAAAACTGACTTTCATTCAGTGCTGCTAGAACGTGGGCAATTCCCCACAAAGGGGACTTTTAGTTTTTTTAATTTAAGTAGTAGGTAAAATTGGCGGGAAGGTCTTGAACCCGTAAGATATGAGCAATTGTGTAAAAAAAATAACGGTTAGTTACTTTTTTAGTACTTATGCCTATAGCCTAGATTTTTATTACCTATATTGAAAACGTAAAATTTTGGTCGTTCCTCAGACCGACTAATTAGTGTAACTGGCCGTGAATGGGCAACTTTAGCAACAAAACTTTGATTGAAATAATTTCATTCAAAGTTACATAATCCACTACCTGGTCTTTGATATAATGTTTTTATATTTTAAAGGTATATTATGGCAGTTGGCACCATGTTACTTACTTGATATTTTTTGTTTCTTTGTGTTATCTATCCCTACAATATCATTTTTGGCGCGTAACATCCAAAACGTTATCTTTATTTATATTAACCTATTTATTCATTGTTTCAGTGTGGTACTTATGTATCGCTGTCTTCCTAATTAGAAGGACATTGAACATTATGTAGGTACTAGAACATTACATCAGTCTACGAGTACAAACGTACAGACAATTTTTCGTTGATCTGCATTCAAATAAAGGTTTATACAATTTTATGCTTTATTTTTTCTTTCAAACCCACTTTCCGTCAGTGCGGCACTCATGTGCCATAAGTAGTATCTATATGAGGACTACATGTATGTAATCTGTAGGTATGTAGGTATCGGCAGGAATCAGGGGACCCTACGTTTTATCTCATCGTCCGTAATAGGTAATTATTAGCTACCTTCCAACCCAAATAGTATACTTAACACATAAATAGTGTCATTATTTGCTACAGCGATATATTCAAGTTTATAGATTTTTTTAGGGGGCCCCGAGACAGTCAATTTGTGATTGAAATTTTTACGTTATTAAAAAATTAAACCAAATTGTTTCCATTGACGCACAGTGCATCGTCTCATACACAAAAGTCAAATTTTGACCTATGAGATAAAAACAAATGATTTTAATTAAGTACTGCATTTAATGGCACACAATAACAAATTCATTAATTGGAAACGTTACTAGTACTTGGCGTCAAAGTTAGATTTATTCATGATTGAACGTTGTCGCGCGGAGTAGAATAATTGTTCCTCACATTTACATCGTTTTTTTCCTAATAACTAGTAGGCGAAGAAAGTTATAGGATATTTCTAATAAAAGTTATGAAACTATAAAAGTGTTTCTTTTTTTAGTGGGTGGGTGGGTAGAGAAGCTTTTTAAGATACTATATCCAAAAGTTTGGAAAAATTCATCGAAGGCAATAGGTATGGGATAGGTATTTGTAATAAATGTGTGTAACTCTCTGATTACAAAATTAAAGTGAAAAAAGTTGATTGATTCGACACAAGGGCTATCTAAATATGATATTTACCAAAGTTTGGAAACAGGTATTTGGGAAGTATGGAAAACTAAAAAAACTAAATATCTTCACCAATAAAATGTTAGTGATTGAAAATTATTTTAGGAAGTAGGTACTTTTAAGTTAGGCAAATCTAGTGGAAAAAGTTTGGAAGTCTACGTTTTCTGCTGAATAAAATTTTTGGTTTTTCTTGCGCTACATGTTCTACAAAAAGTTAAAATGGGTAAAGTTTGCATCTATATGATCATAATAATGTAATGTATCAACATACAAAAACTAGAAATGTGGAGTTTGTGCCTTCGAAGTTATTAAGAATCAACGAAATGAACTAATTATAACGCCGTGCGCGGCGGGGGGCGGGGGTGGCGTGCCGCGAGTTGAGCACCCGGCCGCACGCGCTAGCAGCATGTTCTGCGGTTCCGCGCGAGCCAGGAAGACTTTTCTGATTTCTGACATTTTGTTTTATAGCAAGTACATTACGCAAGTACCCCTAATATTGGGTGCTGCGTGGCGTGGTGTTCATGGTTCGATTAGATTCATCCGTACCTACCTACGAACCTTACATGATCAAAATATACTTAATTAAGTAAAGGTACCTATTCAAAAGTGGTTTTATCTGATCATTCAATATTATAGATACCTACATAATAAGAACCTATTTTCTACATAATTTATAACTTGTCATATGTAAAAGTTTACCTTGAAAGTATTTTTAAATGCATACCAACCCCTCTAATATTTGCAAATAATAACTATAAATAAAAACCGGCCAAGTGCGTGTCGGGTCCTCGGGTCACGCGTTATTTGTATACATACACCTAAAAAATTACAGCTTTCTACTAGTACTAACGGTTTCTAAGCAAAATCTAGGACAGACAGACAGACGGACATGACATGACGAAACTATAAAGGTTCCTTGTCAGAACCACGGAACCCTAAAAACCATGCCTCATTATAACAAAGCATGAGAATAATAAGCAGAGCGAGTGACGCGGTCGCGGTGTGGCAACGGCGCGCGGGTTGGTGTGTGGCACCCGACTCCATTCACTTAAGACTAGGCTCCCTTTTTAGGGTTTCGTATCCAAAGGGTAAAAACGGGACTCTATTACTTAGACTCCGCTGTCTATAATACGTATTCGAAGGTGATGAAGACGAAGAATTTGAATCAGTCAAAGAACTTTAACCCATTAACTAACAAAGTTGTATAAATCCGTCCATTATTTTGAGTAATATACAATTTATGATTATTTTTAATAATAGTCTAAGGATATGTCCGTCCATATTATGTTTTTTTCTATAAGTGAGAGCACATTATTAGCTAATGCAACTAAAATATTTTAACAAAACAAACAACATAAACTGATAAACTTCTTTCTCTGGAATTCCGACGTGAATATAGGGATCAAATATTTTTATATAAAATTATTAACTATGCAGTTGATAGCCCCTATTTATTAAGCAGACTAGCCTTTAACTGTAAAAAGTATCGAACTCGACAGAAAAGCACCTTCGACATACCTGTTTGTAGGACTAATTACCGTAAAAATAGTTTTATAATAAGAGCCACAAGCAAATACAATGCATCTTATAGTCATATAGATATTTTTCATGAGCGATTGACAAGTTTTCGTCGCCTTTTAAGATCTGCATAAATACAAACATATTTCGTTATATATAATTAGTGAACCCTCTTTTTTTGTACAAGTTTTCATGTATGGATGTAAAAAAAAAAAATGTTGCATGTTGCCTTACTTTTCGCATATTATGTCTTCTTATTGGCACTTATTGTAAAAGTTAGCATTGGAAACTTTAAATGCTAGTGTATAAGCTAATTTGTTACCTTTTTAAATGTACTATAAGACAGCTGTTTGTTTCCTTAATAAAGAAATAAAGAAATAAAGAAACATTGTAAGTCGCAAAATTAATGCAAATTCTAAGGTATGTTACGCCGCAGTCGTAAATATCCGACCCTAGTGTAGTAGCACAGTACTATAATCTACTAAACACTATAGTGGTTCTAAAGAATAAAAAGTATGGTCCAATTTAAACTAACAAGTAAATAAGATATTAATATGTGTGTACACGCCAAGTGCCAACATGATTTTATGTTATAATATCCTCTACATCATCATTCGCAACAAGAAGTGGAATGCTAAATATTGGTAGGATATTCAGGTACTTACATTATAATAAAATAAAGTACGGAAATCAGGCAAAGCTCGGGCATCAAAAAGCAAAAAATAAAATGAAATTAAAGATTCTGCTCGCCCTATATCTGATATCTTTTCCTATCGCCGATTTTGTGTTATAAAAGTGTTTTAATGGGTTCGTACCACAAAAAGCTAAAACAGAACCCTTATACGATTAATTTGTTGTCCGTTTGTCCGTCTCATCGTCTGTGAACGTATCGTTATAATTAGCTTTAAAGAAAGAAAGAAAATACATTTATTAATAAACTAGCTGTTGCCCGCGACTTCGTCCGCGTGGACTCGATGATAACCACGTCGTAAGAAGAGAGCAATGAAAAATCAAATTCAATAGGCACTTTTTCTAGGTTAATATCACCTTGCTATCCTCCTCTGGTAAGAAAATTTCGCATGGCAGTGACACCGACTCCAAAACCTAATTTTGTCGTATATGTTTCTAACATCTAAAGGTAACTTTAGGTTTAAGTGTTCAGAAAAAAGTCAGACTCAAAGCTCCCTACCGCAATAGATGGATGTGGTTTAGTATCTATTTATTGTGTCCTTGGCCTACTCAGGGCCTTTCCTTTGTTAGTTACTACTATCATAAATTAAGTAGCATAAAAAATAGTGCCAATTGACTTTGATCTTTCATAACTTAGTAATATGGTAATTCAACAAAATTTTGACAAACTGTCTGTGGTGAAAGGATCCACGAACTTCTTAGCGTTAAGGATTATCATCATTAGGTCAGCACCTTAAAATTATGACTCCTGATTGTAAACGCTTAAATACCTTTATTAATGCTGTAGCATATATGGTATACATGCCTTTATTATCTGAAGGATCGATTTCTCCCGGTTTCTGTCACCAGATCGTAACTTGGAGACAGTAGGTAATCCTACTGGAGTTTTGAAAATTAGTCTAAAGTAATTTAGCATATCAGTTGCTCCACACCTTCAATTTGTGTAAGTCAATAAAAAATGCTCATTTCGCTGAACAATGTTCCCTAAGGCGCTCTATTCATATTTCTTATAGTTGAGCTGAGCTGCTAGGGTTCCACATTGGTTGCTCCAGACCTTCAATTTGTGTACGTCAATAGAAAATGCTCATCACACTGATTAACTTTTTTTAAGGCGCTGCTTTCATATCTCTCTTAGTTTAAGTGTACTGCTAAAGTTTCACGTCTGGTACTCCGATCTTCAAAATAAGTTATAGCCTATTATTTGACCAGACTCAATAGCTACACAATAAAAAAAAACATTAAAATCCGTTCAGTAGTTCCGGAGATAAGCGTGTACAAACAGACAAAAAAATTAAAAGTTGTAGATTCCTATTCTGCTACTATTTTAACATTACCCTCAATAGTAGAGTATTTAGTGATGTCAACCTTGCAGATCTTCAACAAAGGAAGCTGCTTGGCACAAACGTACCTGGTGGTCCTCTGAGCTGATTTTGCCCGGTACCCACGTGGCACCTCCCTGCAGGTAGGTGGGGGGAGGGGGGGAAAAGCCAATCTACCTTGCTGCACTCTCACGTCCATATCTCCAAAAGTTTTGCAAATAGGTCGTGTTTAGTATCATTTCGGTATAATTCAAGGACGAGAAATTTATTTCTAGAACAACATTTTCATTCGTTCATACAAAAAAAACGAATATAGCGCGAAAATAAAAAAACTTGAAAAAAAATTTGTTACAAAATCGATTCTTACAATTTAACTACGAGATTATGTTTTATAAAAAAATAGATTAATAAAATAGATTTGATTTAATAGCCCTGTTTATCTAGAACACGGAAAAATAAACTTTATTAACAGTTTTTACTTATAAACGTGTCAAAAAAATCATTTACGTCGCGCGGCAGAGCTGCGAGCGTCGGGAAAAGTTTGTAGTTTGGATAGGATTTGTCGAATATTGTTCAATTATGACACTGATGGATTAATAAAAGTGTTTTTATACCTCAATATGTTATTATTAAAGGAATATCTAGTAATAATTTGTAAAAAAAATTCAAACACTGACACTGACAACCATAATTCTAGCTTATTTTAATTATTTTACGCGGGAAAATTGGTACCTACTCGTATAAGAGTTAAAAGTTTGGTTAGCTAAATACTAAAAAAGGTAACTAATAAAAGTTTTAATCCAGTAAATCACCAATATAAGCTATAACTAAATGCCTATAAAAATACATTGATTTTTAAGTAGGTACTTGGTGCTTATGATTCAAAGCGAATTAACTATTGGAATGCATATCATGTAACTTTTTAACACATTTCAGATGTCAGATGAAAAACAAGAATTGGTGACAAAAACAACTACTTACTATTTGAATACGGAAAATGTCAGACAGCTGGCGAACCTAGTATTTTCCGCAGAAGAAATGTATTAAACACACTTGTTGCCATATAATAGGCCCTATGAATGGGAACAGGTTAGGTAGGATCTTGATCAGTGTCCAAGTACCATTAAAACCTCTGCGGACCTCTCACTTAGGCTGCTGAATGGAGATCAGCATCCTTATTCACAAACACTCGGAAAGTGTCCGTGTCGGATCGTTCCCATATTCGAATGTTAAAACCTTCTTTCTGAAACGAAACGCTGTCGGTGAGATCCGAAACGATTTGACATTCGAATTCGAAACGATTTGACATTCGAATTCGAAAAGGAGCCGACATGGAAACTCTTCGAGTGTTTGTGAATCAGGGTGCTGTACGACGAAAATCGCTGTTCGCACGCACTTCACCGTCTCAGCGGTTAACCGCTCCTAATAATGCGGGCACATTACTTAGGAGGATGCCTCGCAACCAATGAAGCATCCCTTTCGCCCATGCGACTGCCAAAATTCCCAACCCATCGATTCTAGGTCTACTAGGAGGCAGGAGTCGCTCTGTTTCTGCTCTACGGTTTCGCAGGGCGTTTTATATCGCGAACAGCGATTTTCCGTCGTACAGCACCCTGATTCACAAAAACTCAAAGAGTTTCCGCGTCGGCTCCTTTTCGAATTCGAATGTCAAATCGTTTCGGATCTCACCGACAGCGTTTCGTTTCAGAAAGAAGGTTTTAACATTCGAATATGGGAACGATCCGACACGGACACTTTCCGAGTGTTTGTGAATAAGGATGCTGATCTCCATTCAGCAGCCTAAGTGAGAGGTCCGCAGAGGTTTTAATGGTACTTGGACACTGATCAAGATCCTACCTAACCTGTTCCCATTCATAGGGCCTATTATATGGCAACAAGTGTGTTTAATACATTTCTTCTGCGGAAAATACCAAGTTCGCCAGCTGTCTGACATTTTCCGTATTCAAATAGTAAGTAGTTGTTTTTGTCACCAATTCTTGTTTTTCATCTGACATCTGAAATGTGTTAAAAAGTTACATGATATGCATTCCAATAGTTAATTCGCTTTGAATCATAAGCACCAAGTACCTACTTAAAAATCAATGTATTTTTATAGGCATTTAGTTATAGCTTATATTGGTGATTTACTGGATTAAAACTTTTATTAGTTACCTTTTTTAGTATTTAGCTAACCAAACTTTTAACTCTTATACGAGTAGGTACCAATTTTCCCGCCTAAAATAAGCTAGAATTATGGTTGTCAGTGCCAGTGTTTGATTTTTTTTTACAAATTATCACTAGATATTCCTTTAATAATAACATCTTGAGGTATAAAATCACTTTTATTAATGAATCAGTGTCATAATTAAACAATATTCGACAAATCCTATCCAAACTACAAACTTTTCCCGACGCTCGCAGCTCTGCCGCGCGACGTAAATGATTTTTTTGACACGTTTATAAGTAAAAACTGTTAATAAAGTTTATGTTTCCGTGTTCTAGATAAATAGGGCTATTCAATCATTTTTTTTATAAAACATAATCTCGTAGTTAAATTGTAAGAATCGATTTTGTAATAAATTTTTTTTCAAGTTTTTTTTATTTTCGCGCTATATTCGTTATTTTCGTATGAACGAATGAAAATGTTGTTCTAGAAATGAATTTCTCGTACTTGAATTATACGGAAATGATACTAAACACGACCTATTTGCAATACTTTTGGAGATATGGATGCGAGAGTGCAGCAAGGTAGATGGGCTTTTCCCCCCCTCCTCCCACCTACCTGCAGGGAGGTGCCACGTGGGTACCAGGCTAAATCAACTCAGATGACCACCAGGTAAGTCTGTGCCAAGCGGCTTCCATTGTTGAAGATCTGCAAGGTTCTCCATACAAACCATGTCACTAAATACTCTACTACAATTAGTTTTTGGTAAAAAATAATAGATGCACATAAAAATCCTAAAACAAGGTTTTATAACTATGGAATTTTATTATATTTTTATAACTTAAGCAATTATTTTGCAAGTTTTTACGAAATTAAATCAAATTTCACTTACAAAAATTAATCAACTGTGTCATCCGGTGGGACTCGAACCCACGTCCCTTCGCCATCCGGGCGAGTGCTCTTAACAACTAAGCTACGGAGGACGTTAGTCAGTCGACGAATTTTTGCAAGTGCTTGCTACGCCAGTGAGCCGGCGTTCGATTTCATCAATACTTGGGGAATGTACCCGCATGAAATAATTGCTTAAGTTATAAAAATATAATAAGTTAAGCTGATTTCATCTTAACTGATGGTTAAATATTTGTAAAAATATTTCCATTGGATACATCACACAGACACGTCAAACTTATAACACCCAGTCGTTTTTGCGTCGGGGGTTAATAAACTCAATATAAGCGCATTGGTTTTAGTATGCAGCAAATTTTAAATAAAAAAACATACCTACTTTTCTATAACTCACTATCAGCAAAAGAACAATAATCGGAGCGGTTTGGCAACGCCGTGCGGACGTGCGCGGCAGCGCCCGAGCGCCACTGGCCTCAGCAGCGAAAGCTAGTGAGAATGTAAGCGAATACTTACTTAAGAATGGGCATAAACCTAAAAAAAAATCGAATTTCACCCGCGCGCTTCCTACGTCCCGCACTCGTCCATAATTCCGGATCAGCGCCGCGGCGGATGGCAGCGCTGTGCACGTCAAATTTGCCCGCCTATTTTGTTGTGATTACGCACAGTATACCGAAAATAATCAGATAAAAACCGGCAAAGTGTGACCCGGATGATTAATTTCAGTTTAGATCTGTGTCGATCGTGATCGATCAAGTCATTTTGATTCGATTGCGACGTATGTAAGCGCGATTGAAAAGAGATCGGTGATCGCGTGATTGAACCAAATTGAAATTCTTGGGTGAACCAAATTGAAGTTTATCCTCATGATGTCACGGAAACATATTCATTTTTTTGTTTACATTACACACCTGCATACTGAGGAGAGAAGACATCGCACGGAACTGTCCCATGTTTCGTAAAGTACCTAGATTTTCCTAAAGTACTATAATTCAATTCTGTTTTCTTAATAATTCAAATAAATTCCGTTCAAGTGACATTCATCGTTCTTATTGCACGACCCCTACGCCTGCCCACACGATGTCGGAAAGCTCAAGCCCAAATCCTGAAGCTGCCCCCGACATATAATGTACGTGTGGAGGGTGAGTGATGGTTTGACATACCCACACTCTCCTAGCCCTACAACACGAGGTCTTGGGATAACACTATATGGCCACTAGAAAGAGTGTATTAGTGTATGCGCGAGCATGGGGGCTATTATTCACAACACAAATATTCACAACTTCAATACGCACACTACAACCCTATGCCGACGAGGCTTTGGACAACAGCTAACCATCATAAATTATGACATACAGCACAACTACATGCCATGCGTCGCGCATCGCGATCCATATGTACGAATCTCTATGGAGATTTTTAACTAGATGATTTTATTTTTAATTATTATTTAGTTATTTTTATTTGGAAGGATGTTATTGCTAGTGAAGCAATTTAGTACCTTAGAGAGAGCTCCGCTTACATTCGCAAATAATTCCTGGCCTCTTTTCAATTTAAAGATTAAAGAAGTATCATCAGCAAACAACACTTTCTTACAGGAGTCTTAGGATTCTCAGAAGAGATAAGAATAATATTATAAGGTAGATAAATTATTTTATTATTAATACACTTTGTCTACAATCAGTCGTTCACTTGCATCATAGATTTTTCATCTTCTGCTCCCTTAGTCTTCTTTTTTCCTTTGTTCGTATATAGACTCGAGGTTTGATGTTACTGAAATGAAATTAAAATTGTGAGTATGGTGATAAAATAATTTAGGTATTTAAATTGTTCTAACCATGCAGTTATGAGTCTGAAACAAGTAATGCCTAATTATTTAAAAAAATATACCCGACTGCAAAATGTATTTATATTTTTGAAATGGTCTTTTCACTAGCTTTCATATAATACAAATTATTAACAACTAAACGTCTACAAGGATGCAAAAACAAAACGAACGACGTGAACTTTGACGTTCCAGTCAAACATGAAGTTCTTCTAAGTTTTATATCAAATGTCAATGTTGACTGGATCATACATCGTTTAAATGTTAGTCCGACATAAAGCTCCAAATATAATGTCGTGCAATGTCAGTTATATTATTTTTTTCTATATACAGTTTTAGGCTTTTCACCAAAGACTAAAACATGCATTTGGGGCTAAGTATCAAAGAACTTTGAATTTCTTCTTTGCCCGTGATCATTTTAATTGGACTTCCGATCAGTGGCATAGAATCATTTGGAGTGACGAGTAGAAATTTGAAGTGACAGACGGTGATAAGAGGAAAATAGGATTCGGAACAAAACTGAGGCATTTCATACTGATTGTCTCGAACGGAAAGTAAAGTTTCATCATCAGTGAATGTTGCAAGGTATCAAAACCTTATGGAAGAGAGTTTACTGCCCTCTTTTCCATCACTCAAGCATCAAGAGTCCTTTAATTTTTAACAGGATGGTACTTCCTGCCCTACTGCAAGAACAACAAAGACGTGGCTACGTTAGTTGCAACCATGCCTCTTCGCATTAAAGCTAGTAGATGAACTATTTTGCGTCATTGACCGGGGTAGACGAATACTGTTGCGTTAAGTTTTTAGAATATTTTAAAAATATATATGTTATGTAAAGTCATAAAAGAATTTCAGTTATGTTAAAATAAACTTTAAAATGTTCCTTAAATTGTGGTTTACTTTTTATTGAATAATCTTAATTATTCTACCAATATTTACGTTCTATAATTTACGCTTTGTACTACTTTCCATACTAGACGAACTTTGTACATACGTACAAACTCTCGAAAAACATAACCCTCCTTCTGCAGTCAGGTAAAAATAACGATATTTCTAAAAAGACGCGTGCTTTAAGAAACAAATTAGCTACAAATATAAAAGTATTTTATGTCGGGAAAAAAATGTACTTATACAAAACTAAGGATAAAAAAATACAGATAGGTAGCTAATAGGAAAAAAATATCACCAAGTCAAATTGATGAGTATCAATTTGACTTGGTGATATTTTTATAAGTGAGTACTTATCTAGTGCAAAATTTTCATCATCTTCAGTCACCGTTATGCTCTTTGAATTAGGTGTTCTAAAATTGTGATTTTAATTCCATATTATAAAAAGAGTAAATTTAAATAAAGGATCGAAATCGTATCGAATCGAATATTAATTACAAATTCATACCGCTATGGTGCAAAAAGTTCGTGACACTTCGAATTAATTTCATCCAACACTTTAACGTTCTCGAAACGCGCAAGTAAAGGTTAGAAAGAAAGAAATAGAAAACTTTTTTTTAAATTAGTGAGTTATATAGTAAAGTATACAATAAGTAAAGCTGCGGCTTAGTAATAGGGTCCTATTTTTACCTTTCGGGTACGGAACCCTGATGAAAACTGGCCAGTATTATTTGAGTTTAAGAACTTTATACAAAATATCCCTGGATAATTGCAGCGAACTTACGAAGTCGATGACAAATTTTCGTTTGCGCGTATGGTTGGATTGCATTTATCATTTTGTGTCAAAATACGTGTTGCAGCAACTCTAAAATCATAAGAATTGTAAATCACAAGTCTCAACACTAATATAGTAAGTATATAATAACATGACGCCATATCTATTTTTTCAAGTGATTAAAAATGAATTAGCTACTAACACGTGTGTGGTCAAAAGCATCGTTTTATTTTGCATATACTACTCGAGCTGTCATTTTTTTGACAAAACTGCGCATTGTATTATAAGCTCTAAATTCTACGTGCAAGAGTCGATACTTCTATATGAAACTGCTTGTCAATGAAGCAATATTATTTAAAATATCGAAAAGCAAAACAATGCGGGATACATAAGTAGGAAAATACGTACTTTCGACAATTTGCCATGACTTGAATTCTTATCTGCTTATATTCTCTTCTTTTAGTGCGTTTTAGCTTATGTTTTTTATTTGCCATATTTTGTGTGTGTGTATATATGTTACAGTTCACTCATTTGACGTCCACACACAGTCAAATACTTTTTCAGTCAACTAATTCACAATATCACATGCAATAATTTTCCGTGAGCTTCAGCTTGGAGAAATACAGTCTTCCCGTTTCAATGGAAAAGCCAAGACTGATTGATGAGTGACGCATGAAAGAAAACATGCGCGTAGCCGCGTGTCAGGTGTGACAGAATGAGAGCATTTTGCGCGAAATAGGAAGGTAGTAAGCGCCGAAAAGGTTTTTACGTAATATCTCGTAAAATATAACTTCTTTCCTAAAGTCGCGAATAAGAACCCTAGATAATATGATTAGATATTATGTAAACAAATATTACCCTTATAGTATACATAGTAATTGAAATACGTTGATATTGGTTGAAAATCAGACGTAACTTCGTGATGTTTTTCTATCGATAAAATTTCATTATTTTGTGATTTCAATCAATCACAACAACTCCATATATACTGTAGTATCTATCTTATTCTTTTCCGGTAGTTGGTGGCTTGTTTAAGAGTGCAAAAGTTTAATTTACGACTAGCCACTTTACCTTTATACCCGCTCTTAAGTATTAACCTTATTAAAAAAAATAGCGAAAAACAACTACCTTTAAAAACGCACTAAAAGGTTTGAAAAACTATTTTTTTAACAGAAACATTTTTTAGGCTTTACTTTAGTGTGTGTGTGTGTGTGTGTGTGTGTGTGTGTTTTAAAGCGGCGGTTTTTTTTGCTAAAAGTAGATGTATTTCGTTTATCTGGGACTGTGGCAGTGCCCTCGCTAAGTCGAGCAAAAAGCGGTGCGGCCGGCTACGGCACCATCCTTTTCTCGAAACAGTTCAGGCCATTTTCGACCACCTATAACTTCGTTGTGGAAAAACTAGACCTCTAAATTTTAAGTTACCAAGCAAGCATTGTATACCTAAACACGTTATATTAAACTACTCGTTCAAATTTCATTGAATTTGAACGAGTAGTTTAGGAATAAACTAGTTAAAGTTTCTTTTTCATCATCAAAACTCTAAGGCACTCCTAGCAGACATAGAAGCCATCACAAACAATCTAGAACAAAATGTAAATAAAAAATGTAAAACTGACTGACTGGCGTTATCAATGCACAGCTCAAAATAGGTATTTGCACCATCCTTTATGGTGTAGGTAGATAAACACTAAGAAAGAATTTTTAGTTCATAATTTTAGGTTAAAAGAGGGGGCAAATTTGTATGAAATTCTGTCAGTTTTAAAGCTAAATCAATAAAAAATTGGTTAGCTATTTAGTTAGAAATAAAGAATGACGTATTTCAGGATTATTCAAAATTCAACATTTTAAGGGGGTGAATAGGGAGTTGAAGTTTGTATGGTAAATTTGTCATTTGCGCGAAGTCGCGTGCAATAGCAAGTTTTTATAAGAAACTTATATAAATGAGCGAAGTGACAGCCTGCCACGGTGCAAGTGCGACCGCAGCAGTTGAATTAAATAAATATGTATTTTTATATATTTGGGTGAAACACGAATAAATTGCGGTGGTGGTGATACTGAATTTACAAACATACCTGCAAATAGAATAATATACCGCATATTATTATTATTTAGTTAAAAAAATCGTAGTAGGTGGGTGTTCCTGTTCAGTTGCAAGTAAAAATAAAAAAATATAGCATAGATTTATAAAACACAATGTAATAATAAAAATAAAATAAAAATTATAAACCAATAATATTTATAGTAATAGATATTTATAAACAACATTATTCTTAATAAGACTGAATACAAAAAGTTTTTTAAAGATGTGTTTTTTTTTAATTATTACATACCACGCATGTAGGTAACGATTTACTAAAGTTGTTTGTTTTTTAAAGATATGTTTTTTTTTAATTATTACTTACTATGCATGTAGGTAGGTAACGAATAAATACTTTAAATACGCTAAATCATTGATGATTTTTATTTCTGGCATACTTAATCACATGACGTACATCTTATATAATTTTCAGCATTTAATCAAAAATATGCAATTAATATTTTTGTTTGGACTTTGTAATCTACCATTACTACCGAAACTGAACGACTGAACCGCACCGCGCAGAGCGGCGCGCGCGGATTTGTGGAACGCGACGTTGCCACTCCGTGCATTTCATGCATCGGATCGGATGCATGAAATGCACGATCGGATCATTTTGATTTTGGCTCTCGGTTTCGCGCGCGACAATGATCAATCAGTATGATGGCGAAAGAATGAAATCATTAATCGCTTTTATCTCGAAACCCGTTGCGTGCAAGTGCAAAAATAATGTCATTGTATTGTAGGTATTGTACATGACAATATTTTTTTTATTTTTTATTTCTCATACTAGTGTTTTTTTTTTAATTAAATTGCCGCCAAAAATTCCTGAACGCCCTTGGCGACACCGAATGAACGAAATGATCGAATAATTATAACGCAATCACCACACGAATGGGTCATCATGATCGAATCGGTTGACGAGAATTGATCGATGGACACAGGTCTATCATGCACAGCTACTACCAACGTACGGTAAATACTGTTACGATAAGTATCTACGATACGTACTTAAAATGCTGCTAAATTCAAATATTTCCTAGGTCCTACTTTACATCAGTTAGGCAACTCCTTGTGAGTTCGCAATCTCAGCAAACAAAGATAAATTGTCGCATCAGTATTTCAGTTTCCTTTTTTAGACAGTACAGTGAATACCTGGTATGTTACTGAATCAAATCATGAATATCACTCCTCGCAGTAACATCACACGTGACCACAGAATACTAGTACTTCGTACAGAAGTATGACTTAGCAATTGTATTCAAAGAAATGTCTACTCAATGTCGTCAACAATATGACGTAATTTAGTTCGCCTCAGAGTCAAGCACATTTTCGTGTAGACACCTACAAAAATCCATTGCAAGATAATTTCATACTTATTGCTCTGGAATATGATTCATAATACACTAAACCCATTCAGTGACGTAATATCACGCGACGCGATAGGGTTGACTGCTACGAGAAGCTTTTAACGCCATCTAGCGCCTCTTTCTAGTACTTTATTCATTCTCGTCCAGCCAGCAACGTAGCCGCGCGGCCGCCGGTGAATAAAACGCGCGAGCGTGGCTCTGGCCGGTAGCGACACGCAACTTGTTTTAGCACATACGTAGGTGCGCCGCGCGTAGGTACGTTTTTGCTACCTCCGCGGGGAGATACACAGGCCTGACGTGACTGAATAGTCTTTTATCGCCAGCTAGCGGCCGCGCGGTCGCGCCGCGCGACAACTCGCCTGCCCCGCCCCACCCACCGCACGCGCCCGTTGTTTCATACCTAAACTTTTGTTCACTCGTTTCATTACATTTAATTATATAACTTCGACCGCAAGCAGTCAATATTTATAATTTTTTGTAAGTTGATACATTACATTATTATGATCATATAGATGCAAACTTTACACATTTTAACTTTTTGTAGAACATGTAGCGCAAGAAAAACCAAAAATTTTATTCAGCAGAAAACGTAGACTTCCAAATTTTTTCCACTAGATTTGCCTAACTTAAAAGTACCTACTTCCTAAAATAATTTTCAATCACTTTAACATTTTATTGGTGAAGATATTTAGTTTTTTTAGTTTTCCATACTTCCCAAATACCTATGTTTCCAAACTTTGGTAAATATCATATTTAGATAGCCCTTGTGTCGAATCAATCAACTTTTTTCACTTTAATTTTGTTATCAGAGAGTTATACACATTTATTACAAATACCTATCCCATACCTATTGCCTTCGATGAATTTTTCCAAACATTTGGATATAGCACCACATAAAGCTTCTGCATAAACTCACCAAAAACCAGGCACTTTAAAATTATCAAAGGGCAAAACCGTTTCCTTATCGGACTATAGTGAAAGTTATCATAAACGTGTTAAAAGTTTCATGTAGCGTTAGGTATTGACATGTAAATCAGTTTTTAAAATGTGTTTTCACGTAAAAATTAATAAGATAAGTATGGCATGTGATGGACACTCTTAACTAAGACATACTCTGGGATCAACAACAAGCTTCTATGTCTGAATGTAGCCGCTGGGGTCGTTCTAAAATGCCGTTTGATGACGTAGGTTTAAAAACCAAACGAAGTCGTGTATTAAACTTAGATAACGGGGATACTATTCACAGGAATTGCAGTTTGCAGGTCAAGAATCTACAAGCACTCTTGTCTGAGTGTTTACCCGTGGTCCCAGTTCAGTGGAGTTTGTGAGTCTGATTCAAACAAAGATTATATTGTTTCAGTTCTTTCCTCGGTACAAGCATTATCACTAATACTAAAATTTCGATTTATTAAACTTTTATTTCTTTGCATAGATTACTGTTCGATTTATTTATTAGCTCTATTCAATTACTCATTCTGAGTCACTCCTGAAATTTTGCACCCCTTTGCAATGTAGCCCTGTATTTCTATAAACTATTGTAATTGAATGGTCCCCATTCAATTACAATAGTTTATAGATAGCCGATAAAAAAAACTCGAAAAAAAGTAGGTGATGTTTTATTTTATGTTTCACTGTACATCGGAGTCAGTAGTTCTATTTGGAATAGAATTCGCGTTTCCAAATAGTTCGATCTGTCAGTATAACAATTTGGAATAAAAAAAAAACAAACAGTTCGACTATCGAACTACTGGTAGGACTAGATGGAAACCAATCAGCAGCTTTTATTTTTAAATTCAATCAGATGATTACGTAATCAATGGAGAAAACGTTTGACTTTTGTCGTTTCATTTTTCCTGACATGGTAACAAAAACATAATTTTCGAAAAAACAAAACACCCGACTGCAAAAAAATAATATTTTTGAAATGAACTTTTTACTCGCTTTCATTTGATACCCATATTGCTATGGTAAGGAAAAAAACAATCCCCCCTCCCCCCTTTATTTCCATTTGCGGGCGCCATTTTAAAAATTTATATAGCCTATGTCACTTACAATTTTGACAAATTTAACGACACCTCATATGTCAAAAACTGTCTAGCCGTTTGGGCTATAGGGCGTGCCAAACAATTATACATACATACATACTCTCGAAAAACATAACCCTCCTTCCGCAGTCGGGTAAAAATAAAATAAAAAAGGGAACATTGCAAATGAAACTCGCCAATATTTAAATGTAGGTAAGTGTATTAGCAACGTTGGTACATGAGATTACTGATTAATACTGCCGTGGAATACAACACCGCGTGTCGTCAGGACACCGTAACAATAGTGTCCAATATTAGTAAAAAAGAACTTTTTATCACCAATAATAACCGTGCACGCGCTAAAATGCGTCTTACATTACAATTTGCGCTCTATCACATCTATAAATTCAATAACTGATTACGAGGTCACTACCGATTAATACAAAACGTGAGCATTCGTACAGTAGGAGACTTTACTTCTTAACAATATTTTTTAATAACCGACTAATACAAGACCTTAAAAATCTTTAGAAACACATTATGTCCGATCCAAAGAGCGTTGTCAACATTTCGTTACGCGTCAAATATAGTATAGGTTAATTACAGTCGACAATTTGTTTAAGTCAAATCATAGTATAATCTTACGTCGAAGGGAAATCATCTAATCCAACAGTATACCACCAAGTCATCGACATAATAAATGATAAAAAACCGCCTTATTTTCATCTACTATAATTATTTACTACATTTCCTAGTACCCAATTAACATTACTCGGTAAAAATACCTAGGTAACTAACTAGAAATGTGAACTACTGTGACAAAAATACAAACAAAATAATGGAAGCCATGGCGTTAAACTATTGAGTTCTGCATACTGCGATTATATGGTAAATTGATCCAAAATTTTAATTCCAGTTTAAAGTCTTATTTTGTGGTTTACAAATCCATGATTCCGATTATAATTTCATTCTTAGGCCATTATTATACTGCACGTCGTATTAAAATAATAAGGAACTTGAAACGAAATAAAAAGAAAACAAAATAAATTAAAAAAATCATTCATTTAATTCTCTGTGATATAATATAATAATTTCTTTAATTATAAGTATCTTTAAGAGAGAATAATGTTCTATTAAAATCTACATACAACATGACATAAGACGAATCATCAATTTACATCTATTGTCGCAACGACAAACGAAGACCGTTTTAGTTAAATAATTTCTCAATATAATTTTTAAATAAAATATAAATAATCGAGTATTACTGTTCCAACAACTCTATAGTCTATGGTTGACCACAGACTAATAAAATATTTCAAAACCGTTGCGTAACACTAGATAATGTATCGGATAAATTTATGGTGACGCTACAACGACTTACAAATAATTTCAAGTTCTAGAGATCTCAGGGGAAGCGAATCGTAAGCAAAATAAACCTCCAACGGTTCTATACAAGGCTTACAATCAAAGAGTCATTAGAATCCATATAGACAGCATCCATAAAACATATCATATAGTATATGAAAAACAATATAATGTACCTAATAATGCCTACATACAATTGTCTAATATTCTCACCTAAAACGCGATAAATAAAAGTTAAGATGATTAAATAATGATATCTTAAGCCTAACTTAAATTAAAAGGTCTTCAATGGAAATTATTTAAAAATCACTTCATAGAAGCGATATAAACCTGGCAAGCAGACTGTAATGAAAATTGGTTGTACATTCACTTACACGGTAAAAAATATCATACAAAACTTACACGGTTACTTAAATCATATAATGCACTGGATGAGGGTAGTTTTGTTTTGTACCAGGTTATTCAGTCGAGTCATTCCGCCGCGGACGTGTCGAAATGCATTTGTTGTGCATAAAATATATCCAAAAACTTGACACAAAAACCCTTACATATACCGCCTACCTTACAGTATCATTATGTAAAATAAATAGTTATTAATAACTAAAACCGAACGGAGGGAAACGTAATCAAGACTTAAAGCTCCCTTAAACCAACCATATTTAGGAAAAGACGTGGAATACGGTTTAAAGTATTTTGCCTCTTCCTTTATTATTTTAATAAAATCACGTGACACTTCTTTAACGCTAAGTATGGCTATATTTTAACTGTAATTTGTCACAACACTAATGAATCAATAACTTAAACCACAAAAATAGTTGCCATAAAACCCAGTCTCTAGTAATACTTTTTTATACACAACACAAAATGGCGTTAGTGAAGTGACACGCGAGTTTATTACTTAGTAAAAATCTCCATAAAAATTAAATGAACATAGCAAAACTCCATTTTTTCTCTCGTGGAACCCGCTCCATAAACTCTATGGTTGGCGCCAAAAATGTACACTAAAAGTTTCTCGGTACCTTTAAACACATCTTTGGCGCAAACTATAGCGATGATTTGTCGTTCTATTACGAGATCGATATCGATATAAAATAGCTGATTTAACTATAGAAGTTAGCTGTCATGATTTTACTTTGGGACTATTTGTAGGACGTGCTGTCGACCGCCGCGAGAGCTGCCCTATGAAACTAATTTAAAAATCATTTGCAAGTTAGTAAAAAACGTGATACTGATAAGATTGGTCACTTAGTTTTATCGATACAATATGTTCATTATACCTCAAAACTTAACTTTCTAATCGCGAAAAATGCGGCTTAAAATCGCATAATCGCTTCTCGCTTACTCATATTGCCGTGTAAATAAGATGCAATATTTGTGACAGCTATGAATATCATTCTTTATCTGCGATTGTTGTAATATAACAAATCTTACGGCAGTCGACTCACTTTATATACCTTGGTTTCTATGTCTCTTATCTTTCTTTCCTCAACCATCATTCTTTCTCTTTCTTGTACAGTCAACAACAGAAACCTTAAAGCTCTCCGTAACGTCCCATCATAGATGCAACTTACGCTAAATATAAGACGGATATTCCTTAAGTATAATAGAGGACAATAGACACCTATATTACAATTTATTCATAGAGGATCGTGGAATGGATACAAAATATTACAAAATTCTATCATTATTATATTTAAACTATGGCGTCCTAACATTTAAACCATGAAAATGCGCATCGATTTCAATAGCGTGAAAATCTTAAATTCGACATGCATTTTCGATTGGTTTAAACAATATTTGTTAGGACACAGTGAATTCTACAAAACTAATATGTTATAAATAATAACAGTAATATTCAAATCCGATAATATAAACTGTTACGTTGATTACAGTAGGGAATACGCGGTGTTTGTGTTAAAAATGTTTAAAACACCAATATTTGTTATATTTCCGATTGATTAGTTAGATATAGAATAACAATATTTATCCAGTCGCGGGGAGCCCGAGTAGAAAAGTGTAATTGATTCACATCTACGAGAAGCCCCCGTTTGAATAATTTAAAAATACGTAAATGGCACGAATATGTACATGGGGAATTGACATGATCTCTTTCGAACGGCGCTACCACATATTACGACTGAATTAACGATTAGGCCATAAGGCAAACAAATTACATCCATATGGCAGTAAATCAAATTTGCACTCTGTCACCATTCAATAAGGATCTAAGTCGCTTGTTAAACTAATTTATTTTTATACAGACAGTCGACAACAGTAACACTTTTGTCATTTTTCTTTCTATTTGAGCATCTGAAGTCAAATGATATACTCACGTATATTTAATTAAGAGGTAGATGCCAATATTTTTGGTTAGTATTTCAGACGAGCAAACTATATCATTTGACAAAGAGTAATCCCACATACAAATTTTAATTTTGTTATCGACTGTACGTATTGAATAAATATTACAATAATCATACATATCCCAGCCAGCGAAACTCCTACTTTGTAAAATAAATGCTTGTGCAAATTAGCTCTCCTAATACAAAAACCATTTTATTTCGCGAAGACAATTCATACAATTCGCGACTTTATTACATAAACATAGTTCTTTCTGGGATGGTAAAAACTGTATCAATTATATTTTATGGCGACTGTACTGAAATAAGTCAAAATGCAATCGTTGTGAAAGTCCACAAACTTTAATTCTACACAACGGATTGTATTTAGTAGACGCATATTTCCGTATTTTTTACAATACACAAAGCATGTACTTTCACAACTATTAACCATTACGTTAATTGAATAGGCTTATTGCGACCAGTCTCTATGAAATCGGTTTGTATAATTTCCTATGAAATCTAACTGGCCATTTCACTGAAACAGATTGCAGTAAGTATTAACTTTTTAGTGTAATCTCAAGGTTTTCTTCTTATTTTAGTTGTATTAAAAAACCTAGTAACAACTAATCGTTCATACGCTGTAGCTGTAGCTGTAGACAAGAGCTTTTACCATACCATTGATTTGATACGCCATACTGCGTATTTACATATAAAAAATTGAAGAGTTCTCAGCGGTACAGTCACGGTAACAGAAGAGACGAATATATAGTTCAGATTTAGACTTAATCCAGATTTAATAAGTTTATTTTGGCTTCCTCTGGCTGGTCATTAGCTTAATAGTTACGTGTGAACATCGTTCACCGATCAATATCACCGAACTGTCAAAATCCTGATAAGACTTTGGTAAGTTTCCAAAAGGTTAATGATTAATTCCTCAATAAATTAATATTTATAAATTATTTTCAATGGAGAAATAAGTCAAATAGTTTGTGTTAAAAAAGTTTTTAATGGTGTCTACGTATCTTCTTTGCTAAAGTAGTTTTTTTTTTTAATTCGGGATCATATCGCGCCACTTCTGTCCACGCCTGTACCGCCAACTCTCGACACAACTCAAACAATTCGAATACAAAACTCACTATCTGCGAAGCGTAGGGCGGGCGGGGGCGGCTAGCGACTGCTGGGCGGCATCGGCATCTGAGCTTGCACGCCTTGAAGGTTCATCGGCCGGCCGTTAGGGTTGCCCATTCCCAGCCCGTCCTGGTATCCATTGCCGTCCATTGATGGGTCATCGTTCTGTTGAGGTGAGTTACTTACATAGTCATAGACGTTAAGTTGTTTATACAAGAAATTCTATTGTGTAAAAGAGAGGTCCTTTTTCGACAGCACTTTCTCACACAAAATTGAAGTTCACTCCGTATCTTTCTCTGCTAAAGATATTCAGACTACAATAATTTAGAATGATGTGATTTTAAAGTTTAGTCGTTATCCTTTGACATACCTACTAAATTGTCCATGTTTTTGTAATCTTATTAGCCACTTAGAGAGACATTTAGATCGACGTTTCTAAATTATTATAGTCTGACAAATAATACCTTAGTCTCCATGTGACCACGAACGCTGTAAAGTGTTCGAAACGTCAGGTTTTAAATAAAATGTAAATAAATCGCAAAGTTATCCGTAAAATTGTGTTTTAATGACTGTCTCTTTTTGTTTCCTTAGCAGAGAAAGAGACGGCATGAACTTAAAATATGTTCTGGAAAATGCTGGCTGGCTGGAATCATAGTGAGTTATTAAACTGCTCGGTTGCCTAAACTCACCCTTGTGAGGCTATGGTTATTATAAGTGAAGTTATTGATTTTATGGTGAATTAAAGCACATTAATAAATCTTTGTAATAATAACAAAAAAGTTGTAAAATTAAATGACGTGAATAAAAAGCGTGTCAATTACAACTGCGAGTGGGTATATTCACAGTGATGTCCGTGCTACACAAGGCTGCAAGCTATGAGCTGGTTCAGGACTTGGAGTTGATTTAAAAAACACATGCACAAGCATTAACCTGCTACTATCAAGGTATTGTCGACTATTTACAAGGAATAGGTGTAACAATGGTGTATCTTTCGCTATAATAGCTGAGTGGTAGCATGCACTAGCTAGCTTCTGTATTGACATTACCAAGGTAAGTCTAATCTATGTGTAAGGAACAAGGTACATAACTTATTCTGGTAACAAAGCTGCGCGTTGTCGAGACTAGGCATATGTCATGTAATAATAATCAATTTATTTACCTCCAGTTTTACAACACGGAATGCTTAACTAGCGGCTTCTGCACTAAGCAAGCTTGTATCGCAGCAGCCTTTATTTGAGTTACAAATTATGGATTACAAACTATGACGCTATTTACTATTTAAATTTAATATCATAAGTGGATGATGTGTGTATAGTACTGCGTGCGCAAGATAAAGATAAGCATGCACTAGTCCCTACCAAGGCAAATTAAACTGTATGTGTACAGAATAAGGTGTACCACACGGTGGCGGCTTATGGTCCGATCCTCGTTCTGGCCCGGGTGCCATTGATGCCATGTAGAGGCCATAGGCGGCTGATGGTGAAGCTGTGTTGCTAGGGCTACACATATGAAAGTATAGCATGCACAAGTTAGCATGCACTAGTCTTTACCAAGGCAGGTGTACTATCAAGGTAAATGGAACTCTCTGCGTGAATGGAATAAGGTGTACTTCTCGCCGTTCCTGGAACTACGTATCAGTCTTATAAAAGTATAGCATGCACTAGCTTCTATCTACTAAGCTAAAGTCTACTCTACGTGGACGGAATAAGATGTACCTCTCAGTGGCGGCCTATAGTCGGTCCTCGTACCGGGTGCCGCCCGTAGAAGCCATGGGTCAACTGAGGGTAGAGCTGTCGGTGCTTGTCAAGGGTGAAGCTATGTTGCTAGAACTGCGTATAAAGTGTAGCATGCACTAGCCTCTATCTACCAAGCTAAAGTCTACTCTACGTGGACGGAATAAGGTGTACCTCTCGGTGGCGGCGTATGGTCCGGTCCTCGTACCGGGTGCCGCCCGTAGAAGCCATGGGTCGACTGAGGGTGGAGTTGGCGTTGCTTGGCGAATGCGGCGCCCCTCCCCCCGACATAGGAGTGCCCTGACCTGCTCCCATACCCGTATCTACGTTCACCAATGTGGACAGTGCTCGTATGACGACTGTACATTTGCTTACTGACGTGTGGAGGGTTTTGTGTCGGAAAATGCAAAAGTAGGAGCGTTTTGTAATCTTGTGGTAGAACTTGGGATATAAACGCGTATGAAACGTTAATCTCTTTTTATATATTTGTAAAGATAAATGACAAAATAATATTGTTAATGATAATTTATTTAAAGACGTTGCAAGTTTAATGTGAAAAAATTAAAAAAAAAGTACTTTTCAATAACCCGACCCTAACTTTTGTGTTAATAAAGAAACCGGCCAAGTGCGACTCGGCCTCGCGCACGAAGGGTTCCGTACCATTATCGAAAAAAAAAAAACAATTTTGTACGGGAGCCCCCCATATTTTGATATTATTTTAAATTTTTTTTAAACTGAATATACATATTAATATTCTGTGAACAGTTTAAGCGTCTACCTGTCGCCATTATTAATATCGAGTAATAAACGGCAAAAAAACACGTTTATTGTATGGGAAATTAAATATTTATTATATTCTGTTTTTAGTATTTGTTGTTATAGCGGCAACAGAAATACATCAACTGTGAAAATTTCAACTTTCTAGCTATTCCGGTTAATGAGATACAGCCTGGTGACAGACAGACAGACAGACAGTGGAGGCTTAGTAATAGGGTCCCGTTTTTACCCTTTGGGTACGGAAACCTCAAAAAAGTTTCCTGGCTAAATTTATTAGTGTTTGTTCAGCTTACTTCTCATGAGTTTAAGATTGTACTGCAAGTGCAAACTCAGAAAATAGTATAATAGTAGTATAATAATGTTATTATGTGTAGCCAATGTAACAAGTATTATTATAATTTTGTTATTATAATGAGTTAGTGCTTCAATCCACAGCATCACAAAACGTCTCATGATTGAAATTACATATTTACATGCCCCAATCAATAAGAAATAAACAGTCGTGGCGAAATGATAGCTGTTTTCATTGCCATAAAAGTATCAAAGAGATAAAGTTAAGCGAAATTCATTATTTTCAAGGATTTTTTGTCACAGAAATCAGACCCATTTGTTTGTTCTAAGCATAGTAGTAAACCATAGCAATCAAAACATAGTATATTTAAGCTTATTTACTACATTTATGAACACAGTGAAGTTGTTATGAGCTGAGGTCGGAATTAGGTAGAGTTATTCATGTACTTACACTGATTTCATACAGCGAAAGAATAAAGTGAATAAGCCTCAAATCCCAGGATTAATTTTAAAGAGCTGAAAAAATCCCGTGATTTTTTAAATTAAAAGTTATTTACTTTTACACAATTTAAACTACTGCACGCGCGACTTTGCTAAACTTACATTAATGACATCGGATGTCCGATGTTGCCACAGTTGTAGTTCGCACAACATAGCTTGTAAGAACAAAAGAATACAATAGCGGAATGCGGAGCACTCCCCGCTTAACGGAATGCACTAGATTTTGTCTCTCTCTACCGCATTCAAACGGTTTACTCATTCACACAGCTCATTCGCTTACCTCGGTTCGTCGAATGCGCTCACTTGTTTCCTATTGTGTTTTGTGTGGTGAATCCTGTTTGACCCTGGCTTGTTTACTGGATTTTGGACTCTACTTGATACGGGACACGGGATTGTCCATTAGAAATCCCGGAAGGTCCACATTAATATCAACATTTCGATGCAAGTACATAAATAACTCTACCTAATTCCGACCTCTGGTTATGAGTCACTCTCGAATGACTTAATGGATAGATAGAAACCAATTTTTGAAGATTGAAACCCGTGATTCTCTTGAGTCGATAAAATATGTACAAAATAACGTTTATGGAATAACTTGTTACTTAACATTATATAACACACTTTGATTGTAAAAGATTCAGATTTGATGAAGATATCCTATAATATATTTTATTATTTAAACTCTTTATTTCCTTTGTTTTCAAAATTTTTAAATAGTATAATTGTAATAATTAAACTCACCTTTATTTTATTTTTATAAAGTTTACACCTGTAGCGCTCTTTAGGATGTAAATTGTCTTCACAATTTTTAAGCTTTTAGGCATACATATTTTTGGATTGTAATCTAGTTTTGTACAATGTGTAATACGTTTTATTGCTTGTATCGATTGTAGTCTGTTTTGTGTGCTATAAATTAATAAATAAAGTATGCTGAAATGTTGTCATACTTTCTAAAGATGATTAGCGATTTCTTTTCAGGACTTCTAAAATTGGTTTCTATAATAGAATGTGTTGCACAGTTAGATATGTTATCATTATAGTGTTCAGCGCAAGATTGCACATTTATCGTGATGTTACGTACTGACTGTACAAACAATTACATAGTTGTATACACATTTTATATACAGATGTCGCCATTTATATAAAGCTGTTTATATGCCTATTTATTTTTTTCCCTGCTCACATGAATGGTGCGACCTTAGGCAATGAAAATTGCACAGCGGAAGCAAGATTATGATAGAACTTCTTGATCCAATCTTTTTTTAACTAGACAATTTATGAGCGTGCTCATGTGTATAAATGAACAACACAAACTTTTTACTGAAATTCTTAATAAAAAGTTAGCTTTTTAAGCAGTCTGTTATTTTTGTAACGACTTGAAAAATGGAGGAAGGTCTATGTTTAACGGTATGTATGTTTTTTTATCATAGACAGTCGTTTTCCTTCCCTTTACCCTTTCACCAATGTCTGGAATTCCTCATATCGTTTCAAGAATAATTGATTTTAAAAAGATCATCATATATAGATGTATCTGGGTCAATCAACTTCTCGTTGACACCTGTTTTCGACCCTTTCTCAAAAAACGTTTAATCATGATAAGACCCGAAATAAATTTAATAATTAGCCCTTGCATTCAAGTATTCAGATTATTAAACCTACCAATTACAACACTTTTCTACGTAATTTATATTTTATAAGTATCTGCAAAGTTAGTGACTCATGGGACTTAATTGTCCCAATGTTTGTATGGAAAAAATGGTTTGTCCACTGGGTCACCACTTTTTTCCTTTGTTTTAGTATTGTTTTAATGGTATGACTTTTACATGTCCTACCTACGTAAGGGTTAATTAAAATATAGAAGCTTTTTTACTTCACACAAGAACCAGAGTAACTTGTAATGTGGAAAATATTAAGAAACAACGAAAATTTGATTGACCCATTTATAGAGTATAGAAGATATATGTATTGTGCTTACCGCTGCTATTAGAGTTCCCCCGTGGCTGAGCGGCGCGCGCAGGCGTTAGGAAGTCAGCTTCGCGCCAGCCGTGCTTGCGGTAAACCTCACGCAGTTCCGCGTGCGACCACATAGTCATTAGCACTTGACCTGTTAGGGAAAAAAAAATATCCTTCAGCCAAGTTTTAACTATAGCATAGAATAAGTTCTAGTACTCTGTACAAAAGTTTGACTTTGCAATGAAGTTCAAAGAAATATCTACTCAATGTCATCAAGGATATGGTGTAATTTAGTTCGCCTCAGAGTCAAGTACATTTTCGTTTAGACACCTACAGAAATCCATAGCAAGATAATTTAAATAAATTGTTTCAACAAACACACAAATTACCTAGCCCCAAACTAAGCGTGAGCTTGTGCTATGGCGACTAGGATAACAGATAGACATAACTATATGCGTTTATACATCCATGACTTAGATACAAATGCTCGTGCTCATCACACAAACATTTGTCCCTTGCGGGATTCAAACCCGGAACCGCTGGTTTTGTAGTCCGCAGCGCGGACCACTACACCAAGACGACGGTCGTCGATAAAATAACTCATCATGCCTATCTGAAAGCAATGTTACCAGATAAACATCTCTTACGTCTCGTTGGTCAGCACGCTAGTTAGCACGACAAGTCATGAATCATTTAATATTTACATACCTGCAAACTTGAGCACCCTCGGCGTGTGGCGGTGGCGTTGCTTGGTCAGACTGAGGAGTCGGTCCACACCGCCCGCGTCCAGTAAGGATCGGGAGAACTCGCCACTCTTCTTTATCACTTCGTTTAGCGTCGCTAGCACTGCCGCTATCGTGTCGTCTGAGGTACCCTGATAGATAGATAGATAACTCTTTATAGCACACCATAAAAGTAACAACAATACAATTAACAAAGAAATATGTACATATTAGGATAGATAGTTTTTATTGCAACCAGAAAACACATTACAAACATACAACTGAATATGTTGGTAGGCGATCTTATGTCTGATGATAAAATGTGATTACAAAGAAACGAAGAACACCAGAGACTTTTGAGATTAAATTTTTTCACATATTATTTATTTAAATCGCGAAGTAATCCGTCAAATTGTGTTCTAATGGTAGTTACGTACCTGATCATGCTGGGGGTTCCCGCTAGGCAGCTTCTGCACCAAGTCGCGCATGGCGTACTTGCCGATCAGCTCCTTATTCCTCTGGTCTATGGCCAAGTTGCGTAACGCCGTCGCTACAGCGCAGACTACTCTGTCTACCTCCATGCGCAGTAGTTCTACAAGGATTGGGAGGCCTGGGAAATAATTACATAATTTTAATCAAGAAAACATTTTTTAAAGGATCATTGACATTGTTGGAATGTTTTGCATGCAACCTTTATAACAAAGACGCGAATCAATCAAGTCACGTCTGAGGTACCTAATATTGATTTGTGTCATAATACAGTCTAAGATCCCGATGTACTCGTAAAACGACCTTCACCGAGTTGTTTATTTGATGAAACGTATTTTATATTTATTTTAATATGTCAATAAATATATTGCATATAGGTTGTCTAGCAAATTTCAGTCCGTGATATGATTAATTAAAAAAAAATATTTTTTTTTTTAAACATTTCACCGGTTTGATTATTAGACAAATCCTACACCAATCGAAAGTCTGAAGCCCATAGAATATGCAAACGTTGGGTTGCCTATTCTTTTCCGGTCACAACTCTCGGGTAGCCAGGTATAAACAGGTAAATCGATATTAGTATTTTGCACTGGTCTGGTTATTTAATTAAAGTTAAATGAATATAAATATTATTTAATTATGAACACGATGGTATAGGGTTGCCTGCAAAAAATCAGTCCCGGATTCCGGTTGTCGAATTTTAAAAAGTCAAGTCAAGTCAATTACACCATCCGAATCACACAACAAAAATTGGTTCAATTCCCGGTCAGGTCAATGTAGAAATATATTTTTCTATATTGTCTTGGGTCTGGGTGTTTGTGGTACCTTCGTTGTTTTGGATTCCCATAACACAAGTGCTTTAGCTACTTACTTTGGGATCAGAACAATGTATGTGATGTTGTCCACATTAATTTTAATTTTTAATTTAAAAAACTTTTTGCCATTTTTTTCAACAATAAATAGTAGCACGTTTTTTCAATTGTAACTAAAGCGACAATCTACTCCAAAATGATACACAGTACAGACGTCTATCGCTATCCTTTTCATTTTCAAGAACAAATAGCATGCGCACTCTCTTTCTTCAAATGGGCGGGTGATTTATTATATATATAATAAATCAATGGGGCGGGCTTTACACAGCTGCTATGCTGTGTCCTCTTCTATCGCATGGGATGGTTGGTTGGGACCTCTCAGTCGCACATATTCACTCGCAGCAATATTTATTTCACTTTTCATAATTCGACAACCGGAATTCGGGACTGATTTTTCGCAGGCGACCCTATACCATCGTATTCGTAATGAAATAATCTTTATTTTTAATTAATTTTAATTCAATAATCAGACCGGTACAAAATGCTAGTATCGATTTACCTGTTTATACCTGGCTACCCGTGAGTTGTGACCGGAAAAGAATAGGCAACCCAACGTTTGCATATTCTATGGGCTTCAGACTTTCGATTGGTATAGAATTTGTTAATAATCAAACCGGCGAAATGTTTAAAAAAATGTTTTTAATTATTAATTAATCATATCATGGACTGAAATTTGTTAGACAACCCATATACAATATATTTATTGACATATTAAATTAAATATAAAATACGTTTCATCAAATAAACATCTCGGTGAAGGTCGTTCTATATCGGGATCCTATACTATGAGTGCCATATTAGATGATTAATAATAAACATTTACTCTTATTTAAAAAAACCAATAATATTGAATTTATAGCCTGACCAGGAATAAATGGGACCTGAATTAAGGGCGCTACGAATCCTGTTTATATGACAACACTTGATATAATCATACCAGTGTAGGGTGGCAGCTGAACATAAAAAAAAAAAAATTGTAAATGTTTGCATTTAATGTTGCATTTCTAAGTCTGATAGTAACAGATACAAGAACAAGACAAAACACTCGCAAATTAGGTACTTTTAAAGTCAGTGGCTATTTGTGATATTGACCTTGAAATTTGGACAAATTTGAATTATTATTGCTGAACCACAGTCAGGTAGAAGTCAAACAACGTTCTTCTAAATTATATAACTTATCATGTTATCAGACTATTAATATTATTTTGTATATTTTTTTGGAATTTCTACAAACTATTTTAGTAAAATATCTAAGCAGGGTTAAAATAATGAAAATAAAACTCTCCAAATAAGTTTCAATAATTGTCATTTTTACAAAATCTTTATTAAAATTTGACGTATTGATTATATAATTATTTATGTATGTTTAATACTTAGCTTATGTATTTGTATCTTCCTATCTATTTATTTAAGTATGTATGTTTATTTATTCAGTAGTAATTTAGTTCTACCATAAATTAATTTCTCTACTCTACTTAATATCCCGCCACTTATTAACTCTCTGCATTCCCATGCGGTTGACTGGTAAAGAATGCCTTATGGCATCAATCCGCCAATTGTACTTTTTTTGGTGCAATAAAGTTTAAATAAATAAATAAAATAAAATTTGGCCGCAAGGGGCAAATGTTTGTGTGATGAACACGAGCATTTGTACCTAAGTCATGGATGTTTATAAATGTATATAAGTATGTCTATCCGTTATCCTAGTCACCATAGCACAAGCTCACGCTTAGTTTGGGGCAAGGTAATTGGTGTGTTTGTTGAAACAATTAAAAAAAAAACTCCGTTGCTATCAGTAGACAATTCTTACTGTTCGCACTATATGACGTACCAAAATTTGTGATATGACAACAAAATCGATAATTCACATACAGACATTATAGTGATTACATAGACTTTCCTGTCGAATTACTACAATTAATGACATGACATTGTCGATTTGTGGTTTCTGTTGCCAGTAAAAGAAATTAGTTCCAGTTGTTTTTCGCAACATGGCGAGGTCCCATATATTTTCGGTTAGGCTATATGTTGATTTATGTATTGTCTATGGAATAACTCTATACGTTATAACGTACGTAACATGTCAAGACAACTATGATGACAAGTCTGAGCTGTCAAACGAACCATTTGCATTGGCCTGCTAAGGCGTGACACCCTCCTAACTTGTTATTCCGAGATCTCATCCCCCTACACTACAATTGTTTTACTTACCTTTTTCTTTTCTGACAGCAGCTCGTATATCGATCGAGGGTTGCCAGTAGCAAGCTGCGAGGTTCTGGAGCGCGCCTGCCGCCGCTTCCAGCGTTTCAGGGTTTGAACATGTCTGTAGCAACGCCATGTATAGGGGCACCACCTGTATAATAATTAAGAAAAGGTATAGAAATCTGTGTAAGAAATTTAGACAAAGACTGACTGTGAGGGATTTAGTTTGCTTCTTAATCCATCTCCCACCACCGAACCCGTTTGTCAGACGCAATCTTGTATGCCTAATTAGGAATAATTATTATTATTGTTCCTATTTTAACCTGCTAAATTATACGTCAGATATGAACGAATATATGATTTTTTCCCATAATCAGTAGATTTTACTTGTTTTTTTTTTTTTTTAATCAAATTCTGTACAATATCTGGGCCTGTTATGAAATGTCTCCTTTCCTTAACTCACCTCAGGAGACCACAGCATCTCTGTGCCCTTAGGCACGCTGTACCCAAGGGCAGTAGTGGACGACGTGTCGCCTAAAGGTTGGTAGTCCGGCTCGCTCTTGCCGAGCGGACTTGTGAAGATGGACAACAGGTACAGTAAGCCTTAATTTAATAGTCTTAAGGTCGATATTCCGCTGACTCACCTCAGGCGACCACAGCACCTCGCTGCCCTTAACACGCTTTAACCAAGGGCGGTAGTAGACGACGTGTCGCCTAAAGGTTGGTAGTCTCTGGCTCGCTCATGCCGAGCGGACTTGTCGTTAGACGACAGGTACAAAGTGGGTCTTATTGTAATAGACTCAAGGTCGATATTCCGCTGACTCATCTCAGGCGACCACAGAATCTCGCTGCCCTTAACACGCTATACCCGAGCGCGGTAGTGGACGACGTCTCCCAAGTACAGGTACAAAGTGGGTCTTATTTTTATAGACTCAAGGTCGATATTCCGCTGACTCACCTCAGGCGACCACAGCATCTCTGTGCCCTTAGGCACGCTATACCCGAGGGCGGTAGTTGACGACGTGTCGCCTAAAGGTTGGGAGTCCGGCTCGCTCTTGCCGAGTGGACTTGTGGAGTTGGATGAGGAAGAGCCTTCTTTCTTCTTTTTACTACCCCCGAAACAGCCTAGGTTTTCGCCTGGGAAACAGATTTTTATAATGTTTGGATTGCATTAGATAAATCAAATTCAAATCATTTATTTCAAGCTACACAAGGCTCATAATAACAATTCAGGCAAATTAATATGAATAATAAATTAACATAAAATAAAATAATAATAAATAAAATAAAAATAAAATGCACACAATACACATAAACATATTTTATAAAAGCACCTTACAAACGGCACTCAAGTCTATTGGCAATCATCGCTAGGACTGCATTCCAAATAAGATGAGATCAATCAGATCAGTAATAGTCTTAACTTAATTGTCTTAACTAATATTTCCAATAGTAGGCCTACATTAGTGAGCTATGGCGGATATTCGCGTCACGGTAAATGTGGCCAGGTAGATCCACGGCCGGCCGCAAAGTAATGACGATGACGAATGCTTATCGCGGCACTATTTAGGTAAACTGAGGCCTTACTCCGGTTGACGATGTCCGTATTTTCGAATGTAACCGTCCCTTTCACTCACGACAGAATGACAACGCTAACGAGCGTGATGGCTAGAGTCAAAAATACGGACATCGTCAACAAGAGTAGGGCCTCAGGTATGCATCAAAGAGTTTAGTCAACCACCAATAAAACATGGAGCTTTTGTAGACAAATAGGACAGTAAACATTTCTCATTTGTCGCTAACTATGACGTCACGTCACATCAAGCAATTTAGGGCGACAGCAACATGTAGCAACCGGTTGCTAAGATACAATTCTGCCAGCCTGTTGCTCTCTCGAAAACAAGACGTAGTTATACGTATAAACGAAATATAAAAAATAATAATAACTTTCATACCGATTTAGTACTCAGTATTATTTAGAAATTAATAATATGCGCGATATTGAGCAATGTGGAATATATCGAGCAATTAGAAGCAATATTCCCGAATGAATTGCAGCAATTGTTTCGGGAATATTGCCCAATTTTTTTAGCAATAATTAAATAAATAGAAAATAAATAAAAAATACATGTATTTTTTATTTATTTTTTCACTCCTGTGTTATCCGCAATCATTCGCCAGACTATGGTCGGATGTTATAATAAGCTTTATCTTTTTAATACGATTTGATTCTATATTCACCTTTGGAAGCGCTGGCTTGTATCCTGGCTTGTCCAGAAGACTGTGTCGGTGGTGCTCTCGTATCATATAACGGGTCTTCGATTTCTTGACATCTGGAATAAAGAATCATTGATAAGGTATTGTAAAACGTTGAATTCGCTCTCGCAATTATTTGAACGATACGGTAGGTGTATTCTGAGGCGTCAGCAAAGTACCAGCAAACGTGTATATGACGCCTAAGGGTTTGTACCAAAGCGAAGAGAGTTGTGTGGTGTTTTTGTAAATTTGATACACAGCTCCGGTCTACCCCACTTTAAGTGTCAAATGTATAAAAAACATGGCAAATCTCCTGTACTCCAGTTTGCTGGATTCTTGGCTTAATTGTGTAGGACATAAGACCCTATAAATACTGCAGATACTATAAATGTTGGCCGCCACTAGTAATTAGTCACGACCATTTGACACTCACCTGCTGTACAGATGGATAGTTGGAGCGATGGATTCCGAGACGATTGACGACAATATAGTATATGCCCGCCTAAATGGTACAACTCTCTACGCAATATCTACTGTATGTGGTGTGCAACAGAAGTTCAGTAATACGTCCAAGTAGAATACCTGTAGGAGAGGTTCCTGAGCACGCAGACGCAGTTCTCGACGATCTTGGTGCCGATGGCGTTGGCCCTGACGGCGGCGCGCACAGTGTGCAGCAGAGCTTCCGGCAGCCCGCCCAGGCAGCGCAGGCGCCGCCGCGCGTACTCGCCCGCCGACGACGCGTTGCGCAGGACACCGGACGCGTTGCGGAACACTGTGCGAATGAAGAGCGACTTGTTTATACTAATTATTATGTTTATAGTCGCAGCCCTTCATTACAATATCTTGCGCTAAAGTAAAGGTTTTCAAACGTTTCTGACTCAAGGCAATACTCAGCAATCACCTTTATTGCTGAGAATTGTCCTAAGTGAACCTCCGCTTTACCGACAACATAGTGCTAATGGCAGAACCACAGTGGGATCTGCACAAAATGCTGGACAGCCTAGACTTTGCCTCGCGATGCGTTGATCTTCGGATGAACTTGGACAAAACTAAAGTCATGTTCAACGAACATATTGTCGCGGAACCGATAACAGTCAGCGGCGATACGCTCAAAGTTGTCCAGGAATACGATTACCTCGACCAAGTGTTGCAACTGGGTAAAGACAACTTCGAGCGCGAAATCGCCAGAAGGGTGCAGCTAGGTGGGGCAGCGTTTGGAAAATTGCATTACATCTCGTCGCCACTACCGCAATGCCTGAGAAGCAGGGTATAACCAGTGCGTCCTACCTGTCATGAGTCAAGACCTACGGCACAGAATACTAGTACTTCGTACAGAAGTATGACTTAGCAATTGTATTCAAAGAAATGTCTACTCAATGTCGTCAACAATATGGCGTAATTTAGTTCGCCTCAAAGTCAAGCACATTTTCGTGTAGACACCTACAAAAATCCATTGCAAGATAATTTCATACTTATTGCTCTGGAATATGATTCATAATACACTAAACCTATTCAGTGACGTAATATCACGCGACGCGATAGGGTTGACTGCTACAAGAAGCTTCTAACGCCATCTAGCGCCTCTTTCTGGTACTTTATTCATTCTCGTCCAGCCAGGAACGTAGCCGCGCGGCCGCCGGTGAATAAAACTCGCGAGCGTGGCTCTGGCCGGTAGCGACACGCAACTTGTTTTAGCACCTACGTAGGTGCGCCGCGCGTAGGTACGTTTTTGCTACCTCCGCGGGGAGATACACAGGCCTGCCTACGGTACGGGGCCGAGACGTAAAACTTACAGTCAGGCTGGCCCACCGAGCTGAAGTAACATTAATATTCCGTCATTTTATTAAACGAAGTCTTTTTTAATTAATAGGCAGACATTTGGCAGTAGTCTTACCCAATAGTAACCGACAAGAAACAGCCTCTTCACTCTTTCTAAAAGAGCCCCCTCTTTTAGAAAGAGACACTTTAGCCGTCAATTAATTCCACTCTCTAGCCGTAAGCAAGTGGAACGTACGGATTATTTATTTATTTAAAAGTTGCAAAGTTGGATAAGAGGAGCATAAAAGATTTTCATGTCATTTCTTGAGACTATGGGAAATGAACCCATCTGTGGATCAGTAGGTATCACCGCGGTTGGCATGGTGCCAAAAGTATCTAGGTCATAATGTTTAGGGGGCACTTCAGCTGAAAATAGCACTCTCTAGCGGTACGCAAGAGGAACGTAGATTTAAAAGTTTGGCGCTTATGTCAACGATATAAGGAGTACATTTCTTGATGGTACACCTACACCGACCAGTAGTAGGTGTTATTACCGGGGTGCCAAAAGTAACCCGGTCTTGGTATTTAGAAGACGCTTTAGCCGGAAATTCCACTCTCTAGCCGTACGCAATAGGAACGTAGATTTTAACGTTTGGTGCGTATGTCAACGACATAAGGAATGACATTTCTTGGGACAAGGGTAAATAAACCTATCTGTAGACCAGTAGATGTTGCCGGGGTGCCAAAAGTAACCAGGTCTTGGTATTTCGACGCTTCAGCCGACAATTCCAGTCTCTAGCCGTACGCAAGAGGAACGTAGGTTCAAACGTTTGATGCGTATGTCAACGACATAGGGCCTTTGCAATAGCGGTGGTTTCCGAGACTAGGGTAAATGAACTATGACGGTACCCACCTGTGGACCAGTAGGTGTCGCCGGGGTTGGCGGGGTGCCAGCCGGAGTGCGGCACGATGACCTTGTTGACAATCACCTGCGCCGCGTCGTCGATGATCGCCTGCTTCAGGTCCTCGCACGACGACATGTTCCAGATCACGCCCGTCACTAGCTCTTTCACCTGGTGATAAAAAATACCATCTAAGTTATGCTACATTTGTCAAAGAAAAAACCTACATTTAGGACAGAATGGCCAGTTATTAATAAGAATAAATATTGGCCTATTTAGGGCCGGAACATGTCAACAGAAAGTCTGAATCAAATTTAATTTCGCTTACAAAAATTAATCGACTGTGTCATCCGGTGGGACTCGAACCTACGTCCCTTCGCTATCCGGGCGAATGCTCTTACCAACTGAGCTATGCAGTACGTTAGTCAGTCGACGAATTTTTGTATGTGCGTGCTACGCCAGTGAGCGAAATTAAATTTGATTTCGTAAAAACTTGCAAAATAATTGCTTAAGTTATAAAAATAATTATAGAAAGTCTGAAATTGACACAAAACAATCTTACTACTTTCACTTTGAGAAAGGAAACATGCCTAATAATAAAATATACGAAACATCATGCTTATTTTAAAGCTGTTTCTAGTTCATCTAGGGCAGCTCACCGGACTATGAGAGAGAAGCAGCTAAAAGTGAACCTGAGTTGTATTATAATATTTTCAGCGTAGTTTGCTAATATCTGTTGAGATACGCGGCCAGCGTACCAGAGATCTTACCCCGGATGACGACCTCCGTATTTTCGTTTGTTTGATTTTGCGGCGTGATTCTTTTGTACTTGAGTTATTAAATATTCTATTGCAGGGTCTTCTGCTACAAAAATGACGAAACATGTTTCCTAAACGTGTTTAGCAAAACATTGCAGTCTCCTGCGGCTTCCAAAAATAATAAAACTTTCTTGTTCATAAGCGATTTGGCCTACCTCAATCTTCGGAAGCAACGACAAAATGAAAAATGTGTCACCCCGCAGGCGAACGCGGGGTTGTTTTCCGTCCACCTCGGATAACATGTATGCTGGTATTTTCTAACAAAATAGTAAGACCACGCTCAGGTTTGGTTAAATGTATCGTGTTAGATGATACAGTAACAGGGTCGCAGAAAGACCTGGCATATGGCTGAACCTCCTTGTCTGTGGCTCGGCACAGCAAGGCCATGAGGTCATGTCCTAATTTGGATTCTTTCGTGAGAAAAAGAGTGAATAATTACTCCTTTAAGAAAATACCATAAAGGTCGCAGGATCACACTAAATGCGCTCGCATCAGGTCTCATTGGAAATCTATGGAAGAGGCCTATGTTTATATGATAACGTTGATTTTAGTCGGGAATGAAACATAAACAAGTGTACCTCCATGTCGGTGGCGCGGCACAGCAAGGCCATGAGTGCGGGTATTCCCCCCACGTCACGGATGGCGCGCTTGTTCTCGTCGTTCTGTCGCCTCACTAATAACTAGGAAGGTGGGATCCTAACTAGGAAGGTGACCGGTCGGCTCGTATATAACAAGTGTACCTCCATGTCGGTGGCGCGGCACAGCAAGGCCATGAGCGCGGGTATTCCCCCCGCATCTCGTATGGCGCGCTTGTTCTCGTCGTTCTGTCGCCCGTACGATAAGTTCCGTAGCGCGCCGCATGCGTTCCGGCACACTTCCGGGTTCTCGTGCGAGACTAGCCTCACTAGGGGCGGTATGCCACCTGGAAATGGAAATGAGTGTTAGGGAATTGGGCACTTGGTAAGCCTATTTATTGTACGCTTTTGCTATTCAATAGTTTTTTTTTTTATATATTTTGACTCGGTTAGCCAAAGGTCGTGGGTTCAGATCCTACCCGTGCGCTAATTTTTGGTTTCTTATTTAAACTTGTACTGTGTCCCTTCAACGATGTCGGAGCCTTCAAGAGGTGATAGATGAGTTCCCCTGCAACATTTTTCTCTATCACAAGAACCTCTAAAACAGACCAAAAATATAATTTTTCCAAACAAATGACGATTACTATTAATAGCCGATTTACTAAATAGTATGGGAAAATAAAAAAATAATTTGGGATTTCAAAGTAGATCCTATTAAGAACGTGGTAGCAATTTTGCTTCTTAGTCACCACATGAAGGCTCCGACACCGGTGCCGGGACACAATGTACTAATAAGAAAGAACACTACTGAATAGCGAAAGCGTCATCATTCAAGTTGAATTTGTTCTGTAAAAGAATAACTACTTGGCCCACTACTGTTGCAATACAGCTCGGGGTGATGTTGCTACTGTCACGCAATCACGTATATAAAAGAAACCAAGAATTTCGAACGGGTGGAGGGACTGCACGGTAGCTCAGTTGGTAAGATCGTTGGCCTGGTTAGCCAAAGGTCGTGGGTTCAAATCCTACCTGTGTGCGAATCTTATCTTAGTTTTCTTATTTAAATGGCTATACTGATTTTCATGACAAAATTTAAAAAATGATTTGGGACAGCAAATGCCACTTATGATTTCTTAAGTAATCAATAGTAACAAATATTGCCCCATATATGACAAAAAAATCTTTGCTCATTATTTGAGTCCTATTAACGCTTTAAGACGAGACACAAACAATTTGACAAGTGCTGAAAAGAAACGCCGGAACAAAATCTTGATCATTAATTTATTAGATTACTCACCCAAGCTCCTGGTCTTCTGCTTATTAGGGTCGTCCATGTAGGTGAGGTGCTGTAGATAAGCGGCTGCGTTGGCCTTCACCACGTCCGACGGCGAGTTGAGGAACCCGATCACTTCGGGTAGGTTCGGGTCCCGCCATTGGAGACCACCGCCGTCTTCACGACCGCCTACCCCGCCGTGAACTAAACAGTAACATAGTATAAAGAATTAAACTAAGAAAGTGTGTGACATGCCACCAAATGAACCATTAAGTTGGAACCATCGAGGTTGGAACCCAGATGAATATGAGAGTGCAACCTTTTTTCAAAACTCTTTGACCCACACCAAACCGAAACAGAACAGAAACAGAATCATATTTTTAAAATCTATTATAAGCATGGAAGTTCTTCTTTGCCCCTGCATCTAATTTTGGGGAAAAAGAACTAGTTCAAAAAATAACACAACTTAACATATACCAGGATAGCCACACGATTCGTCGTAGAGGGCAAAGAAGTAAAGTTCCGGCTTGATATTACATACAATCAATCAATCACTAATTCGATACTTGACTTTTAGATAGTTTTTGATTTACAATAAATCAAGTAGTGATTCGATACTGTGACCTCCAATTTTAATCAGTGCAAGTGTCATTTATAGTTGAAAGACATTTTCAGATCAAGATGCATATAAGTTGGTTGCGTCCGGCGAGCTTCGGTTACCCAGTCTTCCTTTCCCATCACAGAGCTTCACTAAAATTTGCGCTGTTCGGTTTTACCGAATCGGGCTTTAATTCTGGCTGAGTGAGCCCATCGTCTCGTATCGTATATTTCATTTCAAAGACCATTTTAGGGACCCAGGTCAAATATTACTTACCTAACGCCATGCCAGCCATTTGTTTCTGTAATTCTTCCTCGTCGCCGTACATTGACTGTCCGCCCGCGCTGCCCAGACTTAGACCATTTTGAGAATCCTGCAAACGGAAAAAATGTTAGGATGCATTATTACATCTTATAAACTCTGTAGTTAATATAATGAGCTAATAATATCTTTAGGGTTCCGTACCCAAAAGGTAAAAACGGACCATATTTACTAAGATTACTGTCCGTTCGTCTGTCTGTTAGGCTGTATTTCAAAAACCGTGATAGCAATAGTAGACAGTTAGAATTTCTAGCCGCTATAACAAAACCGGCCAGGTGCGAATCGGACTCGCGCGCGAAGGGTTCCGTACCATTAACTTAAAACATTAGACAGTATAGGCAAAAAAAGGATATATTTTTATTTTATTTATAATTTCAAAAGTATTCATCACAGCATACCCGAAATAATTGTAAATAAGAGTTTCCGCGCATGTTTCTTTACGTGAGTGATTTGAAGTTTATAGATCCAAGACTTTAAAAATTACAGGGGGGGGGGACACCGTGTAAACGACTTTGGCGGGCTATATCTCGCAAATGGTAAAGCTGATAAAAAAGTGTTGTATGGAAACCCTACCTCATTTTCATAGTCCTTTTCAACGATACCTCACACAAGGGGATGCACTCAAAAAAATAATTCACTCCCCCTTTACTTATATGGGGCAGTACCCTTAAAAAGGGTAATTTTAATTTTTTGTATTTTTAAAAATGAGATCTATATGTGAAGTATCCTCGAACCAAGTTACATGCAAATCAGTCCATAAACGTAGAAGATATTCTGCTGTGACAGACTAAGACGGACGGACTGAACGATCTTATAAGGGTTCCTTGTCGGACTACGGAACCCTAACAAACAGGTACTGAAATCAGAATTAAATAAATATTTAAGTGGGGCTCGCACTAAACAAATGTGATTTATTGACGTTTTTTTTGCTTGATATTAATAATGGCAACAGGTAGATGCTTAAAATTTTTACAGAATATTTAGTTGTGTATTGTTGTTGTAATTAAAATTAAAATAAATAAAGGGGGGCTCTGGTACAACAAACGTGGTACGAAACCCTTTGCGAACCCGTATGCGAGTCCAACTCGCACTAGGCCAGTTTTTTTATTACAAGAAATCAGATGATCGACGCATATTCTTAATGTTTACTATGTGTGATATGCAATTGAGAGCATCTATCTATCTATCTACCTTGAACGGGGCGGCTTGGTGTGGGGCTGGTTCGTACGCGGTAGGATAGTGTTGGTACCCGTACGCATCCGTCGCGTACTCGCCCCGCGGTGACGTCACGCAGTAGTGTCGTCCCAGTTGCTCCAGTGACGTTGAGTCGTACCTTTTGTATAAACCAGTGTTGTAATTCAAATAAAAACGCATACAGTGAATGTTTGCTTGTACTGTACGAAACTATGTCTTATTACCTTTGTTGTAGGTGCAAATTGTGTTGAGGTAACGCGCCGGGCGAGGCACTTCTTGGAGAAGCGCTACCACCACCTTCTACGTATTCCTGTAAAGAGAGACTCCTCATTCATGTTCATGTTTACCATATTTTTGTAGAGTTGACAGTGATCGGTCAATATTATAGTCACACACATGCACATGTTTTGTATCTTTTGGGTATTGATGTGTATCTCACCTGCCCCATGTAAGCCGGCACTTGTGGGGGCGGTTCCACCATATACGCAGGCTGAGCCTGGTACGCTGCGGCGCCGTAGTGGCCGTAGGTGCCGTAATGCCCCGCGCCCCCCGCACCGCCGTAAGTGCCACCCCCGCTCACTGATACAGAGTCCATCACCTGGAATACAAAAAGTCAAAGAAAGTGATGATGTCCTTTTAGCCGAATTTTAAACACGGCGGTCTATCTCAACCGAGATTAGCTAATGGAGATATTATGGTGTACAAGTATGTGAGCAATACACAGGTGCACTTTCTAGTCCTTCAAAACGGCAATCCATGGCCGGATTGAATGCTTTTAACATTCTTTCGGAAGTCAAATAATGTACTGTAATGTTAGTGAAAGCACGTTAAGCTAAACACTGCGGCATAATATGCAGTTGTATATGGACGATTTTGAAAAAGTAGCCAGAAAGAAATTATGGTATTTTGCTACCTCAGATTAAGTTTTATTTATTTAAGCTTTATTGCACAACTAAAACTTTGTACAAAAGGCGGACTTAATGCCTTTGAGCTAAGCAGAAATAAAAAGTAGGCGGTGCGACAAGGGTAAAAGCAAAATTGTTAAGTTCTGACCGAGTAGTTTACTTGACAATTTATTTGGCGTATATCTTGTAGAAAGTTATGTAAAAAGATCCACCAAGTAGCTACTCGAATATTGTGGCTGGCCTTATATGTATCTTCAAGGTGTAAGATTAAAGGTGGATTACTGCTAAGTAAGCTGCCCAATACTTTTCGATGTTTCGCCACCTATAGTGGGATTAGACAATAATAACAAGATTTAGGAAGGTTTCTTTGATAGAGGCCGAAATATTGTTATTATAACACTATATGTAACGATAAAGTATTTATCATTGCGTAAGAGATGACCAATAAAACTTGGTGCAGTTGATTTCACGTCAAATTCAAGTTCATATGCAGTCAATCACACAACAAAATTAAAAAGATAACTTCTGCAAGTTACTTGATAATGTTTAATTCCTTACATTAACAACCGAACTTAATTATTATTGTATAATCACTACCTTTCATTTCATACCCATATTGGTAACAAAAAGAAACAACTCCGCCTTCACCCTTTTTACCTGTCTTAGCCACAATTTTGACAAATTCAATAACACCTCTTATGTCAAAAACCGTCCAGCCGTTTGGGCTGTAGGGCGTGCCAAAGAAATGGGCACCAAACAATCGAAAAACATTACCCTTTCCCTGTCGCAGTTGGGTAAAAATAAAAGTTCTTGGAATTGTTTTTTATCACCAATAACATTTCAATTTGTTTATTTATCAAACAGGCAACATTGAAAAGTAAACCACGTGACTTACATGTGGGTACTTCTGCGACGGCGCCATTGTCAGGTGTCCCATGTGGTTGTAGTGCGCCGCCGGCGACGACACATACTGCCCGTAGTCGGGGTCTACCCCTCCCCCCACCACCGGGTAATCGTTTGCCTGAAACCAGAACATTTCAGTGTCAAGAGGAGATAATAAATAGGGCAAGTGTGGTCACTGCGACTTCGCTATTAAACAACATCTGTAATTCTACAGGTTGTGAGCAACCTATATAAAATTAAAAACATATTGTGTTAAGTTTCGGTGAGCTAAATTGTCTCCGGGAAAATCTGTTTTTAAATACGTTGTCCACCTGTGCTATTGTATTTCTACATTCCAAGAGGATATAAGATGTGTAAGTAACTAAGCGATAGAATTATATTCACCAAAGAGCGGTCCTTAATTAAATTCAAATATCTGTCTTTTTCGTTTTGGCGTAGCTTTACCCTTATTTTTTTTTTATTTCAAGGCAATGGTACACCTACTGTCATGCCTTGCTAAGTCATACTTCGTATTGTATTCAAAGAAATGTCTACTCAATGTCGTCAACAATATGGCGTAATTTAGTTCGCCTCAGAGTCGAGCACATTTTCGTGTAGACACCTACAAAAATCCATTGCAAGATAATTTCATACTTATTGCTCTGGAATATGATTCATACACAAAACCTATTCAGTGACGTAATATCACGCGACGCGATAGGGTTGACTGCTACGAGAAGCTTCTAACGCCATCTAGCGCCTCTTTCTAGTACTTTATTCATTCTCGTCCAGCCAGCAACGTAGCCGCGAGGCCGCCGGTGAATAAATCGCGCGAGCGTGTCGCTGGCCGGTGGCGACACGCAACTTGTTTTAGCCCCTTAGTAAGGGTCGCCGCGCGTAGGTACGTTTTTGCTACCTACGCGGGGAGATACGCAGGCCTGGCCCGACGTTCTCTTTTACACCTGCACACGTGAGGACCTGTACAACGCCACTGATAATGCTCTGTTATTGGTTGGGTATCTTCTTCTTATTCATAGTCGTATACGTGATGACTGAGGGTCATCATTATGTGGAATGGAACACACACAACGACATTCTTGGCAATGTTTAATAAAGTGATTTGCCATTGTCTTCTGCATAGGAATACTACCCAACGGTAGTATTGGTCCTCAAAAATATAACGCCAGAGTCGACACGACAAAAAAAAGAATAAGACGTCAAGGAAAAATTGAGCAAGAAGACGACATCAAGTAAATGCTTCTAGCTTCACATGGGTATTATGTGTGGGTAGGAGCGCATACCCCTAGGTATGCGACCGCGGGAACTCTAGATCTCAAACACAAGGCGTGCCCTTATCTAAGCTAACTTTGATCACACGACGAATTTTATTGACTACAACACTACTTACCTTCCATACCGCATATGTACGAGATTTACACCCACAGGGCAGAAACTTCATTATAATCAATATTTTCATACGTGAACTTTGACAACCACCAATACAAAGAAATTATTGTAAGTACACATTGACCTACAAACGCGATTATTTATTTGCTTCACGGTTATCAATATTACAAATATTATGTTGAAGTAACATAATTTCTGTTGCAAGTCTTATCAAAGAAATAAAGGGTAACAAACAGTATCATATGCCGCAACTATCAGAAATAAAACTACTCGCATATACTAGAAAAGTAAAGGAAATAACGCGTTTAGGTTTAGCCAAATGACCTCGGTCACAGAATAAGTACTAGTACTCCGTACAGAAGCATGACTTTGCAATGAAATTCAAAGAAATATCTATTAAATGTTGTCAACGATATGGTGTAATTCAGTTCGCCTCAGACTCAAGCACATTTTCGCGTAGACACCTACGAAATTACATTGCAAGATAATTTCATTCTTATAACTCTGGAATATGATTTATAATACACTAAACCTATTCAGTGACGTACTATCACGCAACGCGATAGGGTTGACTGCCACAAGAAGCTACTTACGCCATCTAGCGCATCTTTCTAGGACTTAATTCACGCTCGTCCAACCAGCAACCTAGTGTCGCGCACCGCCGGTGAATAAAACGCGGGAGCGTGTCGCTGCCGGCTAGCGACACCCAACTTGTTCCCTTACGTAGGGGTCGCCGCGCGTAGGTACGTTTTTGCTACCTACGCGGGAAGATACACAGGCCTGCCTCGGTGTCAAATATTTACATTTTGTTTCAAGAGACATATTCAATTACAGTGCTGCGCATTACAGGTTCCAATCTTATTATAACCCGAGATTTGATGTACTTTTATCATCATTTACATTGTCAGTCAATAATATTTACATTTAGACCCTATATTGACCTTACCACTGCTTCAGGACCATTTTGGCCTGGCAAATGACCCTGAAGCCATTTTGGTCTAGCTATGAGAGGAAGAAACGCAAAAAAACCAGTCACTACTCAATCCCATCAATTTCGTAATACAATAGTAAGGAATTAGTAAAATAGTTCTGAGTTGATAAATGTATCGTGTAATAATCAATGTATAGTCTACTCTAGACAGTCTTGGAATTCTATAAGCAGCCGAGACCGATGTACAGAACAGATTCAATACGGGTCGTCTGTGCACTATCTGATTTGCAACAATCCAACTAACTGTGTCTTCATTTATCATTATCAGTTAGGTCAGTGTTACACTTGCATGACCAATATAACTCAGTTTCATAGTCAGTTATCGTTATACTATCGCTTAACAAAGTCCTTTATCACTGCGACATTTTGCAGTCGTGATGCGAACGCGATACAACATGCAAAAAATCTAAAATTATTGACTTTTTACAAAAAAAAAACCGGACAAGTGCGAGTCGGAATTGTGCACTGAGGGTTCCATACAAACAAAAGTTTTTTTCTACGATGTAATCAAAACTTCGCGGTTTTCGGAAATTTTCCTTTATTTATACTGTTAGACCTTCCTTGCCAAATTTCATGGTTGTAGGTCCATGGGAAGTACTCCATACATAGGTTTTGATTCCCCTGAAAAATCTTAGAAAATAGGGCAATAATGGCCGTATCTTTTGATTGCGTTGACTTAAAAGCTTGATTTTTGTACAGCTTCAAGGTACCATAGACATAAGTATGATGTTCATTTCAACTTTTTACCTCCACCCGTTCCTGAGAAAAAGGTTCTTGACAGACATACGGACAACAAAGTGATCCTATAAAGGTTTTTTTCCTTTTGAGTTACGGAACCCTGCAAATGAGTACTAAAATAAGGAGTATAAAAATGGACCAAATAAAAGCTTCAAGTAATTTATGGTTAAATAGAATAACTGCTATAGCTGCAAAAAGTCGCAGAGCATGGTAGTTCCAATCAGAAATCTTAACAAACGCTTTGAATAGAACCTTTGTCGTACTGTTGGGTTTGGAACTAAGGGAAAAGTGATCCATTAAGAAAAGGTTACTTTACTTCCAGAAAGTTTCCTTTTGTCACAAATCGGGTAACTTAACTTTGCGAAGTTACAGTAAAGCTGATAATGATATTTGCCGCCTGAAAAATGCGGAACTGGGTTTACGTTGATGACACGGCTTAAAAAGTTGCACAAACGAAATCTTTTGCGAAAGTAACGTCATGAAGAGAGGCTGTTCGGATTGTACTAATCTGTTCTCGTGTTTTTTTTTTATTTAATAGGCAGACATTTGACCGCAATTTATAAGTGGGTACTAATTGTTGGGACACATCTAAGAAAATAACAACGCCTCACTAAGATATACTTTCCGGAGTCAGGATTTAGGAGATCCTGGATTCAAATCTAACTAAATTTACTAAGATGCTCTTTCTGTCTATCTCGTCTTCTTCATCCTCGCTCATTCTTACTTTGTGGAGTCAGCTCTCCTAATTTTGTAGAGTCAGGACAATCTGTTCTGGGTTTTCGGGTCGGGCATTTCTTTTTCTTTAAGAGTTTGGTCATGCTGGATCACCACGTGGCAGGAGGTCATCCTCTACCTCTCCTGATTTAAATAGATAAATTTAAAGCAAAGTAATTTTAATTTATCGATTTAGTAATGCTTTTTCACTACATGGTCTTCATGTCTTCTCATCACGCGTCCATGCAATCTTAGTCGACTTTCCGTTCGTTTTCTTCCACGGAGCCCACTAGAAACGCATTCTTCAGTATGACGGGATCACGGACATACTCGGTTTCTAACTTTGTCCAGCCTGTTCACACCTCCGCTCTATATCTTTAATGCTGCAACTGAGTATTTCATTCTTTATTTTTCTCTATATCTAACTAAATGAATATATCTTTCTCTCTCACCTGCATAGCTAGATGGTGCTGATGCGCCAGCGCCGCCGACAGCTCCGCGTCCTCGGTGGACGCGTCGGAGCGCGACACCGGGCTGTGCTGGGAGCCGTAAGCGCCCTCCACCGGCCCGTTGCTGCAACAAAGAAAAAAAGTTTAACAAGTATTTGTAACTAGACGTGCGGGAGGCGGGGCCAATCGCACTTGATTGTCAAAGGAAATTCTCTTCAGTCACCCGCAGACGTCTAGCGTGCCTCTACCCCGCACCTCTGGCGACTGCAAGATGGTCGTGCAAGAACTTTTTGGACAATAGCTGACTCAGCAAACTTCGCACCGCTCTTAAGATGAGTTTTTCTTTTTTTTTCATATAAACCTTCCTTGGATTTTAAGAAATATTTATATAAAAAATAGCCGAATTATTGGTCGGGCCGCTCTCATGTTTTGCGGTTAGTAGCAACACATTTAGCAACCTTTTTTGTTTTTATAAATTAGGATAAACACAAAAGAAGATTGGAAAACAATAATGCGTATTTTTGTGTCTATAAATCGCGCTCACTAGCACTGTCATACTAGCATGAGTAACAAAGAAAGCTAGATTCGATAATACGCAAATCGGCTTACATACTACACTCCTGACACCTCTGTACTGGAATATGGATCAGGCGAAGTTCCCATATTTAGAAAGGATCCGTTCTAAGGAGCAGATAACCAGAAAGGGATACAAGTTTGTATGTGGAAACCGACAAAATCCGCGAAGTTGCAGAAAAACTGTCCAATCCATTAACTAAAATAGATATGCGAAATCAACTCCAGCTACTGCCTTGTTGTATTTTTATGCAAACCAACCGCAACATTTCAATGAATTTTGGATGGAGATAAATTGTACCTAAAATAAAAACTCCATTTGTCCTAAAACATACATATTAAAAGCAACATCGAATCATTCGCGAAATCGCGATTCAACAAGAAAAATTCTTCGTAAGGGTTTTGTTAGCTGGCATGTCTCATCATAAAAATAATTGAGTAGGAATTATAACATAAAAGAAATAGTTCTGAAAACAGTGCCTGGAGAGATGAAATTAAAGATATGTAGACGATATCCCATTTCATACCGATAACATTTATTATTTCTAGGTTTCTCAGGACTCATCCCACACATTTATCAACTGGAGTTTAGTTAGAATCAGTGTCCCAGATGCATTTTAATTCAGAAAAGTTCACATACCTACATAATAGAAAAGTTAAAATCCAAATCCGGCCCGGCCGTTCATGAATGAGTTTTACTAGGCACGGCGAGTCGATACCGGTAGTATAAATAGGAGTTGTAAGAGTACTATGAAACCGCCTATACTGCTGCTTTATCGATCGCTGAATACAAAATCTATTGCAGCCTGTGTGAGAGGCCGAACTCTTTTCATGAAGAGAGAATTGTAAATGGAACAGCTACGCGAAGTTATGAAAGCAACTTGAACTTACAAATTAAAATGCAAATTAAGTATAGCTGATTTTCGCATAAAAGAAGACTGTATAATGCCTGGTTTCCGTTATATTTAAACGGTTTCCGCGATATTAATCTATTCGTCAGTCATATAGGTTGAATAGATGAACTTCATTAAAGTGCATGCCTCAAGGAATGGAATTCATCTTATATTTTTTTAAATCATGTAATTTTAACCCGTGTGTTTGTCTGTCTGTGGCATCGTAGCATTAGTATTATATCGGCTAATGCTAGCTTATGTATTTTTATAGCTCTAAACCGTATCAATTTATAATAACGGCATCTAGTGAATAAATAATGCGCGCGTCTGACACAAATGCAGGTTGACTGTGTGAATGAAAACCCTACATTAGAATGGCCTCTATTTTGGTGATATAAAGTTTATTATAGAGTAGAGAGAATAGTTGTTTAAATTGGTCGAGTTAGTACCAATTATCGCACTAATAAATGATTTAATTAGCTCCCAGCGTCTGACGAATGCAATATTGGCATCGGCGACAAACATTCGATTTAAAAATACAACGATCGATAAATCTTATCGAAGCCGCAGGTTGTTTATTGAAGTATGATATTAGGTTCATCCTTTGTTTTCTATTGAGGGCGATGACTTAAGGGTTGTATGGCTGGAAAGCTTGTGCGCTGAATTTTGATCGTTGTCTGGGTAGATGCTTTAGTAAAAAACTTAGTTTCTTTTGATACAGTTAGTTCTTAATAATCTTTCAAAATGATAAGAGCTAAAATAATAAAGTTCGTTGTACTTGTGCCCTATAGAATCTATTTACGATTACGAGGTGTCATCTGTAACTCTGATAAAGATTGCTGTATTTTGCAAGGAATATGAACTTTGTTTTTAGGTACAAGGAAAATGTTAAGTTTTAAATAAAGGAAAACTTTTAGTAGAGTACGAGGTTAAGTCGAGCCTAAAATCAGAAAGTTGTTCAAAGCAAAATTGTTGATATCTTTTCTTAATTTTAGAAATACGCCAATTCGAAAGTAGACAGAAAACGATAAGGCATCGATGCGAATACATAATGTATTGCTAAATCTTTTATAGAGCAAAAAACGGTAAACATATTCAAATCCCCTAATTTAGAAAATTGAGTCACAAATGTGAGCAAAACAATAATAACAAATAAAGCACAGGTCATCTCGGGGGAAATTAAAGTGTCTTCGAGGTAATAAAATCAATCCCTAGCGTTGTCGCTAATGTTGCCAACTCGTGTGTGGGACCGGCTCCGCTAAATTCTTACCTTTTTCTGAGCTCGAGCAATCATGTTCTTTTCTAGCAACTGTACTAATTTGTGTTATAAAGACAACAGTGTTTAACACATTGAGTGCTATGGTGGTCACCGGTGACCCCCAAACAATATTTTTCTATTGCGTCTAGTTTCGTGGCAATCAAAGGCATTTTCAACCAACTTTAAGAGAAAAAAAGAGTAACGGTATGTAAGTTTGATGGTTTTCTATAATTCGGTATGTAAAGTAAAAAAACAACCTATGGTAATTTCAAAACCATTTAGAGATTTTATGCCCATAATCACTAAACAGTTACTTATACCACCTAAAATGAAAGATGGGGCGATAAAGATTATTTTGACAAAAATACGCAGCATAATTTATCCTTTTTATGTCCTCTAATCGCACCGGAAACCGACATATGACGTTACTATTTGCATGTGCGAGAGTTTCAAATCGAGAAAAAAGTTTGCTTCCAAAGACAATCCTGTAAATATGAGAGAAAGTCGTCATAGGCATGCTTATGACGTCACAAGTTTACATTTTTAATAATGCATTACAAAATGACTACTGAATAAAAAGTCAAAATACTCAAATTACTTTCTTAATTTAGTCTTTACTTCAAAAAACAAATATAAAACACAAATTTACTTTACATACCGAATTTGGACGTCTTGGATATAAAAAGACCTCTAGCAAATCACAAAACTTGCATGTACGGATGACAACATAGCGGCTTCTATGCTATTTTTGAAAGAAAATGTGTTAGTCTGATGTACTAGCTATTGAACAAAATACTTTCAGGGCACTAGCTAAACACAGATCTCACGCAACCAATAAAATCATCGTAAATACAAATCTGAGATCAATGAAAGAAAGCGTTCCCTTTACGCACTTAATGCAGATGGCGTCAATTTTATTAGGTGATTCTCAGCTAAAGGATCCAAACGATGACTAAATGAACATTATGAGAGAATGAGCGAGCGACTATCGGCTGTCCAATAAAATCAGCAGCTGCATCGGTCTTCCCGCCATTACACTAATTATACAGACTATATTTAGCGTTAACCGCTAACAGTTTAAGCACTAATTGTTTTTCATCAAGCACATGTTCTTTGAAAAAACCGGCCAAGCGCGAGATGGGCTCGCTCGCAGGATAATGTCATCCTAGCCGAATTTCGCCTACGGCGGCCTATCTCAACAGAGGTAAGCCGACTGCGCGGGACATATTATAGTGCATAAGTGTGTGCGCAATACACAGGTGCACTCTCTGTTCCTTCACTCTCATAATTCGGTGAGACGAAAGTCCGATCTCTGCATGACCGTAGAGATCAGACGCAGGACCAACGGCTTAACGTGCTTTCCGAGGCACGGGGGTGTTAACACAACCAACTTCCTGACTCGGAGCTGTGTCTGAGTAATTTCAAGACAGAAAAACCCAAACACTCCTGGCCCTACCCGGTATTCGAACCCGGGACCTCGTCGATAGTATTCAGTGTGCTGACCACTAGACCAACGAGGCAGACAAATCTGTACCATCAGTTAAAAATTCTGTTTTTAAATAAGGCGTCTTTACTTTTTACATTTATTTAAATGTATTTGTTGTTATAGCGAATATATGTAGAGACATCATCATCATCTTCCTAGCGTTATCCCGGTTTAAACCATAATCTAGCTATGACATGGCAGATCATGAAACTACAGTGTAACGACTGCCATCTGAGTTTCGTGACCCTGTTAACCTGATGTAGATACAATCTGTTTAAAAAATATTTTTCTCGCTGTTCGAGGTTCATGAAATACAGCCCACTGACCGACAGACGGACGGACAAACGAACGAACAGACAGCGGAGGTTTAGTTATATTAACTTGAACGACTTTGACTTTGTTACCTGTCCCTTCGAGTACGAACTACGGAACTCTAAAACTAAAAACCAATTTGCGACCAGCGAACAACATTTTAAAATTCAAGGCAATTTGTATCACACATTTTGCGAGAATTTAGATCTAATTAGTCCCACGCTATGGTGACAAAGTTAATGAGACAATTACATGTACAATGCTAACTAGGTGTGTTTTGCCACAAACGTTGATAAAATACTCGGGGACATATTCAAAATAACGGAAATATTTACGTACACACGGCCGCACGTCAAACTACCCCACTTTGACCTTGAGACCACCTCTATTCCTACGTAGGGAGTAAAAGCTGTTTTCTTAGTTCACATGGGTAACCTGACCTGCAGCCGACTGAACATCAGCCAGCAGTTATTGATACTAAAAGCACTTGTCCATTAATGGTTTTTTATTCGTCAATATTTCTAACCAGAATAAACTAAATATTATATTAAAGAGTTCACAAAAACTAGCCTTTCTGCATAATTAATATATTTTTTAAGGGCCTCCGATTTAGAGAAAAATTTAAATTATTTTTTCTCTTTGTCTGTACAGAAACCGCACCTTCGCCTATATCAATTAACGCATGAAAAAAAATTGACAGCAAAATTGACATTCCATTGATAGTAGTACCTATTATATACTAGTCAAAACAAAATAAGGGCCACTTATTTATTTCGACATCTAGACCGATTTTAATCATTTCTAACTGATGTTAAGTATCTACCTTTTTTGTGGTAACACCACACAAAATGAGAAGAAAATAAGATTGTTCCCAATTTTAACATTTTTTTTCATGTAGTGTATTTTAAGCCAAAATTCCTTTATTTTCACAAAAACCTAACATTTAAAATTTTCAAATTTGTCTTCGTTAATTTTAATGTTAAAACATTAAAAATTAATCAATAAATTAAGTTCAATAATTTATCAACCCCTAAATATAATACATTTTTTGGAAAACTAAAAAAACATGGTGGCCCCTATTTTGTTTTGACTAGTCTATAATCTGTGGTAGTACCTTGTAGTAATTATCCACCAGTGGCAAGGCAATGGTACATAGCCATACAGCCAGGAAATAAAAGTATGTGATCAATGGATGATGCCTGTTACAAAACATATTTTTTCTCAAAAACCATAGAAATCAGAATTTTAAACGCCTCCAGTTTAAAATTCTGATTTCTATGGTTAGGTGTTTCATATTTTTGTAGCTTAAAGATAAATATAGGTTTAATAGTGGTCGGTGATATCTTAGAATAAAAGAACCAGCCTCCATACAAAAAGAGGACAAGTCCTTTATAAAGCAGTCATAGTTTGAATTTATTAAAATTACAGAATACAACCAGTTACAAAACGTTTTACAGGCAGGTAACAATAATAGACAAACAACAAAATATAAAATGTTCACAATAAAGAGCGCAATGGTTTGTGAAAGCACACGCTGTAAATTTCCTAGTTTTCACTCGTACGTCGTCTATTTTCCGTTTGAAACTAAATCGAGAATCCATATGAGCCATCGGCAAGTTAGTTGCTTTATCTAAACTGCCAGCAACAACAGAACTTCGAACAGAGGTACATTACCATTATATTATGCAGTTTATATTACACTAAAGGCTACTCCAATATGAGGCTTCTATACGAGGAACATAAATAAAGTTAAGAGTACACGTAACTTTTGACACGTAGCATGAGGCTTGATGTTCAGCAATTAAAGTTCTTCATGTTTCCCCGTAGGCCTGTATATTAGTTCATGCGTACACATTTGAAACAATTGGCTTATGAATAGAAAAATAATGAAAGGCTTGTCAAAATTCCAATAGCACACGGATGGACTTGGTAAAGTCTCGTACTTAAGGCCTGTCATAAACCATAACGCATAAGTTTAAAGTAAATAACACAGACTGCGCAAGTTTTGCCATAAAAAGTTTCCAACGTTTATGATCATGAGTTGCCCTAATCGTGACGTTTCAGCACCTTTCCTAAAAGCGACCAGAAAGACGGCATTTTAAGTGTATCAGCACTGCAGCGCTAACTTCTCGCAACAAGTCTCGTGCTGCCAACTTGCGCATTACAGTGATTGAGTTTATAGCCGCTAAGCGTTCATTAGGTCCCGTAGTACGGAGAATTAGACTCCTCGCAAGCATGGCGAGCTGCTCCGGCTAATTGTCGGTGTGTAAATGTAATTTAGTGCTTGGTGAGCTGTCGCGTCACCACGCGTTCACTACGGTTCACCAAACTTGGTGAATCACATAAGACCATAACCATGTCATAAAGGCAATAGTTTTATTCTCCAAGTAAAGCTAAGACGAGCCGCAGCGAACGCATTGAAAAGATTGCTATATGAAATTGATATCTTTGTATGAAATCGTATTTATAGCCAAACCCGCGAAACTCGGCTTCGGTGTGCGTCCACCTTTATCCAACCTGAATATTGCAAGCTGACCCGACGTAAGAGACTCCACAAGTTTTACAGCAGGCTATGCCAATTGCCAACTTTACGGTTGCAATAGTTAAATTACAATGCAGTCTCTATCCGTACACCTAGGTGGTCTGTGGAGCGCTGACGTCGTGACTAATGCTGACGGAATCTCGGCCCGGCTTGATGCCTTGGGGAAAAAATGTACAGTAGCGTCTTGCGGTGATGCATAATTGTGTCAAGACTAGATGCATCAAGTTGTCTGTAGTGTGGAAAATATAGGCGGTAAATAGTGCCGCTTTAGACTGCTACAAGGAATTAAAGTTTTGTATTCATTAATTACCTTTATAAGCTGTCAAGGAACCTCATCAGATTACTCAACATACATGCACTGCATCGTCATGTCTATCTTATTATGAGTAGTGCTTTAGCCCACGGATCGCCTCGTCCAATTAGAATCTTTTATGACTCATAAGAACAAGCAAACAGGCAAATCTTTAGTAGAACCTGCTTTTAATGTCCATGTGGAAGCAAACGTCCATAATGTTCAAGTGATCATTGCAACAATAGTTATATTATGCATACGGCACAATCAAGTCACTCCGCTTGCCAAATGTGTCTCCGTGATTACCTATTCCGTACATGTTTCTGTGTACCGGCTAGAATGCTTGAAATATATACTTTTAATATAAATGTCACTGTGCAAAACGAGGCACAAGGGACCGATTTCGATAAACGCTCTAAATGGCCGTAAAATCTGCTCTCGAAACACATTGTTCATGAAACTCGACATAAATCAGTAGTTTTTAAAAAAAAAAAGTTTGTGTGTCCTGCAAGAATCAGATGCATTCCATTGCGATGATAAAATATTTTTGTAACATTTATGACGGATTTTAATTGCATATTTATGTTAAAATACCTGTACTCGACATTAACCACAAAGTCACGGCAAATGCATATTTGTGAAAGGTGAAAGGTTAAGACGACGTTGCATGCTCGCTGGCATAATGATACAACTTATTTTAAGACATCTCTAATGTCATTCTTCACTACAGTAAATTCGTTTGCATACAATAAATGAGAGTCATTTATCTTCTTTATGGAGAGCAAATGTCAGAAATCAGAATGTCTCTAAGCAATAACTTGAGCATAACGAGATGCATTAGCTGCAGTAGCACTGTCACTTGGCGAAATCAAGTTTAGTTAATATAATAAACTGGGAAGTCATATTTCCGCCACACACCAGCTGATATTAAACCTTACCAATTTATTGCATATAGCGACATGTATCCACCTTGCACAGACCAAAGCTCTGCATCTGTGTAGAGGCTGCCTGATGTAAATTATGTAGAACATGTAACCCAAAGGGTTCTCCGACATCGTTTGCTCAAAATTATCTTATTTCCCTTCCACCATCATATGGGTGGTATTTGCCAGTATAGTAATTCCAAAACACTAACAATGGACCGTAAAGATGAATGCTATAAACAAGTAGTGAAAATAATCTGCATCACTTTTTGAGGTTAAGTCATACGCAACAGCTATATAGATGTAGCATCTATAAAACAAATCTATACTAATATTATAAAGAGGAAAGATTTGTTTGTTTGTTTGTTTGTTTGTTTATTTGCATCGAATAGGCTCCGAAACTACTGGACCGAATCAAATGAAATTTGGCACAGAGGTAGTTTGATACACCGGGAAGGACATAAGCTACTTTTTGTCGCGATATAAAATCATCAGGGGGGTAAAATGGAGGATGAAAATTTGTATGGAAAATCTGACCTTTGGCGCGGGCGAAGTCGCGGGGAACTGCTAGTCGTCTATATAGCTGCCTTGCAAATCAACGGAGTTAAGTAAATATAATGCGATCATGCCCTCGAAATTGGGCGCCATTTTACAAGCTGAATAATGCATTTTAACATTACTTCGTTAAAGTCGAGGGCCTTGTATACATTAGTTCGCAATATTGGTACTTCTTAGGAATTTTGACTTTGTGTAAACACTGGGCAATTAATTCACTGGAATTCCTCTATTATTTTACTGAACTTGAGAGGTCATTAGATCTCGTCTTTGAAAGTTGAGGCGCAATATGAACCATTTGTATAAGGATTTGATAAATCGATATCAACAGACATTAAATTTAAGTCGGTGGTGCACGGTAACAAGATTAGTCATAGCTAAATACATTTGCATTATTGTAGAGTAGAGCGATCGTGTTGCATGCTATTGATAAGGCACGCATGTCCTCAGGTGTACGGAGCACACAAGGCTCATCAGGGGCATTCAAACAAGCATATTGTTGCTTGTGGTTTATTGTATAAACTAAAAGCATCAAATCAGAATTAAGACTACATATCTTAATAATGCTCTTACAGACAAACATACTCCAAAAACACGTAAGGCGAGAAAGACTAGATAACGAATTTACGAACACAATTATTCCAAATAAAAAGAGCAAGTAAATATACCTGATGAGATGAAATAAGAAATCGTAAAATGATACCTTGCTAAAAGATCCGGATAACAAATTGGTAACGCGAAAATATAGTCGAAACTGGAGATAGAAGGGCTCCCGGGCAAAGCCCAAGATTTGTTTATTGACGCCTATTGTAAATTACGAAACCGTCCGAACTCCGGAGCCGAACCCAAGTCGGAAACTATAAATCAGATAGATCACGCTAGCGGATAGCGATGTGAGATATCGCCAACTCGATTGGTAGAGGCTATTTGACCTTTAACAATTTCAAAGAATAATACTGAAAAAGTTGAGTAATTTATGACACAACAGACTACCCCAGTTTGACCTTGACACCGCCTCTATTTCTCTGTAAAGCTGGTTTCGTAGTTCAAGTGCTAAGTCAACCTGAAGTGCAGCCGACTGTACCTTCCATGCAACGCGCATAGTAGTAACAAGATTCAAGAATAATAGATATATGATCAAGATGTCCATTGGAACAAAAACCTGTCACCAGGTTAACTTTCTTTCAAGCCGTATGTTGAACTAAACCTTATAAGGACTAATAAACGATTAATTTATTTATTTTTCCTATAATAAGTATTTACTCATTTATGTATTTTGTAAGTAAGTCACTAGAAATAATGTTCGTCATCGTGGAAGCGAGTGTTCTATCGAGTCTTTATTCAGTCCGAAATCGATTCCGCACCCTGATTTGATTCTTGACGCCTGTTCGAATACGATGCAATAGACTCGGCAGCTCGGCCTAAATCGGACCATTGTCATCAACAACAATAAGTTTTTGTCAAACTGTACACAGTAGTACTGAGTTCAGGTTTTTAATTGTCCAAATACTAATGTTACAAAAACGAAAGTTTCTGTTACCTCTTGTCGCCCCGCTGATAAGATTTGGTCCAGTACAGATATAGTTTAAATCCCGGGAAAAGACATAGGATTGTTTTTATCCCAGAAATCGTCCTTTAAAAGGGGAAATGAGGGGGGTGGAAAGTAATGGAAACTCGATATTTTCGCGGACAAAGTCGCGGGAAATCGCTAGTACATAAACCATAAATCTGAATCTTCTCGAATCTCGATCATTTAGCTTCAGAGAAGGAAAAGTAACAGATCAAAGAAAACACTTTCATGCTGACATCATTGAACCGATGGATTCAGGTTCAATGATATCGTATTTGATAAAAGAGAAAGAGTGATAAAAACTTCCGATATTTCTATTGATATAATTCACCTGATGTCAAATGTAAGCTCCTCTAGTAAGGACCACAAGGCGGGAATTTAAATTTCCTCGATCATAGTTCAGAAATATTTATTGATCCGCAGAGCTTTTCGTTTACTCTGCGGTTTTCGCTATTTGAATAATTGAGTGGTGGGTATTATGAAATTTTGGGAGGTTATTTGTTGAAGCTAATACATAAATGTATTAGGTGTTGATGGAAGCTTTTCCAAGTATAATCTTAATTGATAATTTAAAGATCCTACTGCCGTACTCAGAGACGTCAATTAAAGTTAATCCTTCATTAAGGCTTATGCCTTAACTTAACAAACCTTAACTTACCACTTTACTTCGATGAAATATACTTATAGAAATTGCATAAAACAGACACCCGCGGAACATATTCATGTCCCCTTTGTCAACATTTGAGAGACATAATTTCAATTTCTCCTATACAATGACACTACAACTTCAATTTCTTTAAATGCCAGAAGCACGATTTTATTGATCCCATCCACCTAGTTCATACCAGGTTGATAAAGTAACAAAATGAAAGACCGTACCTTCTAGACTCATTACGAATTTACGTAGCTGGAATGCATTGTAAGAACCGAGGTTGTATAGCTTAAAAATCATGTTGCTGCACCGTTGTACAGACATTTACATTAGGTTGAATGCGGTATGAAACTGCAGTGGGTCTAATTTGTACTAGAGCATTTATCGTTGAGTTAGACTCTAGACAAACTTTTCAACTGTAATGGTGACTCGCTTTCGAATATTAATTACATTTCTAAATCGGTCAGGTTGTGCAATAATAACAATAATAACAATAATAACCAAGGATAAGGTGAAGTAGCAGTCAAGCAGTAGAGACTAGAGAGAGACCTTACGACCAGGATTACTCTTAAGAGAAAATATTATTAAATAGGAAGACCACACTAGCTTTAAACGCAAAAGCTTTTTAAAGACGTGTACTCGTAATATAGATAGAACAAAACTTTTGCTCTATAATGAACTAAGGCAATGCATGCTCTCTTTGACGGTAAGGTAAAAATATGCACCTTAACTGAGTCGATCGATACCGCATTTGGAAAATTCAAGATTTACGTAAAGCAGTGTTTGGACCGCATAATAATTTGTTACAAGGAAAACGGGTTCGGTAAGGTAGGAAAATCAGTATAAAAGGGTATTTTAAAGAGGGACCAGAAGACTAAAAGCTTGTAAAAAAAATGAAGAAAACGTCAAACCTAGAACGAAAGGGCAGACGCAACTTCCCATCTAAAGACGATTGATGAATTTTTGTGTGCTAAAAAGTACTTTTGACACATTTAAACCGAAAAATATAACAGCTTTCACAACTATATGCAGCAAAATCTTCTGATTTACATCATAACAAAGACAATAATGGGAAACCGATCTGCACCTTGCAACTTGCACATGCAATATGTTATCGATTCGAAATACCGATAAAAATGCACTATCTGTGTTGCGGTGGTTTACGTAACCGCACCCAAATGAGCCAACTACACCTACTCACTCGTAATTATGTGCTAATACTGCACTCGCGGTGACAAGAACTAATGTCGATATCGGTTGCACTGCATACTGCAAATTGTAATTGGGCTTGCAGGGTATGGTATGGCGGTGACTTACTCCGGAAAAAATATGTGTGTCGGTGTCCGTATTTTCAAATATAGCTCCATCACGCTTGTTACCGCTGTCATTCTGGCATGAATGAGGTACGGCTACAGTCTAAAATACGGGAAAACTAATCTGATTATACAAGTCTCAAAAAAATCCTTTAAATGTGATCTGACGGAACTGTAGTCTATAATACGAGCAAAACGAAGCTGGGAATTACTTCCTTTTTCTGAAAGCATTTCGAGGTATTTTCGAATGCAATTATAAGAACGTGATTTTTTAATAGGTAGTATGGATGCATCAGCATGATATTAAACAACAAACATAAGATAAAAAAACAGTGCACTGATTTTTCTGATATAGTAAGCGCAGAACGAGACGTTAAAGATAGTAATTTTAGACACAAATCATCTTTCGTTTCACAATAATATTTCTGTCCAGACAGCATGCTAGACAACCCTAGCCCTATAACCTGGAATGTTGCTTGGAATGAATTAAACTAACACACAGAAGATGCCAGTAGTTGGTTTCAGATGGCCAGCGACAGAATGTCTAGCGATTTCGCGGTGTCACCACAACAGTGTTTCTTGTTGGCTCAGCAGTTGCATAGATGTCTACTTATTGAGTGAATGTTTATAAACAAAATCGATGAATCAACTTCATGACAAGATTTATCGACCGCTCTTTTTTCCTGTCCTGTCATCTACAATTTGCCTGAGTTCGCTCTTAAGCAAACTTCTATCAAGTACTCTACTTATGGATCACTTACGCTCCTAACACACTTCTTAAAAAAAACATCAAGCCCATCGTCCTATTGAACAAAGTATTTTAACCGCCTCTAAAATCTCCCGACTCTCAATTAACTGGTCTATTAAAATCAATATATCATAAAATCGTTACGTCTATTATGATGATGTTAAGCACGGCACGCACAAGGCAAACTTAAGATCAACTTCAGAGTAGTTCGAACTTCTAAGTTTCGATATCTCCTCCGGGCTGCGACGTAGGCAACAAACTTCAGTTTAGACACACAATTAAACAGTACCTACCTCCTTCTGACGTAATCGGCTAAAAATTGTCTGCCATTATCGTTTTCTGAATCTACAGCCTAGGGGGAAACTTTTAATTTCATTAGAAAGGACAGATTTCTAAAACATAAAAAGGGCGTTCTAAAACTAAACGTCTAGATAAATGACACATTACAATATAGAAACTGAATGGAAAAATTGGAGTGAAACGCGAACAAACAAAGGTTTAGCCTGCTAAACATAAATTCACTCCACTCACCCAAATTTTAAACAATGAACACTTGGATAGGCGGTCTAGAATATCATGTTTACATTGAACATAAAAAGGGCGATGACCACGAAATTAGAGGAGCACAAATTACCTCTTTCTAAAGTGAACTGGGTTAGGTTTAAATTGAGCAGCCAGAACACACAATCGAAGCTAATGTACAATTTAGAGGTAAATTGGATCGCCCAAACGGTTTATACCTGGAAGCAATATTTCTCAGCCCAATTCGCGAAGAGGCACGTGTTATTTTTAAACGGGAAATTCTCTAGTGCGCGGAAAGAATTTCCGAATTCCGACTAGCCGCAAAAACCGACAATCGCATCGAACCAATAGGGCTGGCCAGAAACGTTTTTGTAGCGGATGAGAAACTTTTAAGCGGAAAGGACAAACTGTATTGAGGAATTCCCATAACGGCTATCGTGTTAATCCCACGGCTAAACTTGGGCTTTGAATCCTGATTAAAGTAATTCTGTGTCCTCACAGAGCGAATATGCGAGTAAGAGCATTCAACATCGAGCATTGGGGTGTACGAGCCAGGAGGGTAGGTACAAGCTTCGAGCATTCAACACATTCCCGAGAGCACTTGACCCGACTTCGATGTGACATCTACAAGCAGATATTTTTAGCACGAAAATCAATCAAATTGCTGTAATATAATGCTAATAAGCTGCTGGTATATAAATATTAACCCTTAAATGGGTGGTGTTGTTTTTAAACAACACACCTTAAATCTATTATTATTTGATAATGTATGTATATAAATTATATTTTTATTTTCAAAATTATTGTAGACACTATAAACTTCTAAATTAAAGTAATTTTGAAAACAATTTTATAAAATAAGTAATTTTTTTAAACATTTTCAATATCCATAGAGGGTCTTTTTTGCTAGAACCTGTACTTCCGGAAATTGAAACATTTTTCCAAAAAATAAAAATAAATACTCCTACCTTACATATTACAATATTTGAAATTAAAACACATTTTTTATTAAGCATATTTATTTAAAATAATAAAAATATTTCAAAAAATAAACTTTTGATATTTATTTAAAAGGGGGGCATTTTTTTCAATTATTTTGATTTTTTGCGTTTTTTATATAGAAAAGTTCGCAAAAATCCTATTTTTATTTTTCCCGCAATATTTTATTGATTATGTTTTGATTAATCAATGTTTGATAAAGAAATAAAAAAACAAGCATTTAAGGCTTAAGTCATCTGTAGTGTTCCTTACATTTATTTCGACTTGATCGACACTAATTTGAGAATTAAAAGTCTATTTGAGAACGCGAAATTAACAAAACTTAAGGAAAATTTAACAAACCAAAAGTAGGAAAATATGATGCCAAAATCTTGGGGTTGAAATTCTATACCCTTTCATTAGTACAGTTTTAATATGTTTGCGAGAAGGTTGTAATTAATACCGCCAAATACTGTCTACCTTTTCACTTGATAATTCGCAAATGTAGTACAGCAACAGACATAGATATTTTAAGAATGAAGAGGGAAACTTGCAAATGAGGGGAAGGAAGACTAAAAATATACGAGTCTTGGAGTTGTCTTGTCCACTCGATATTACATTTACATAGAACGAGAAATTAGGATGCGGGACGATCATTTAAACATGTATAAGCTCTTAAAAAACCAAATGGTGACGATGAGAAACGCAGAAAATGTGATTATCATTTGAATTCGAAATTGCTCGGCAAATAACCGTGTTGCATAATACAAGAATCCGACTGAAATAGAGCTCTTGAACGCGTTTACAGTCCAGAAAACTTACCAACAAAAACAGATGAAACTTGCCTAAAACTGGGCAGAGTTGGGACAGACCGCGGCCATAATTTTAAGCAGGCTATTCGCACAATAGTAATGGTCGTACTTAGTAATTAATATAAGACCCGGTTTCTACTGACAATAAGTGGACTTTCCGGGTGAGAGGACATGATAAAGATTTTTATTTCACGATAGCGGACAGCATTATCATAAAAATAAAGGAATAAATTAGTTCACTTTGCAAAGTAACTCAATGTATGATTATAATTACTTTTTAACAACGCCTGCAAACGTGGATGGTTTTTGTATTATAAACACGAATATTTTTTTCTTTCATATAATACGAATACTCCAAGGTAAGCAACGGGGTAAGATTGAGCTAAAAATTATATGAGGGTTCTTTTGTAAACAAGGGCTGTTGAAAAATAAAAGCCATCAATCTACACAGAGCACAGGTCACAGCCTCGTGACCTAACCTCACCGCAAAAATGTCCGAGAGTGGAACGTTTATCATACCTGTGGGCACATTCCATCGATCATGAAATTGCCAACAATGCAATTTTTCGAATCTCAAAATTGTTTGAAGTGTGACGAATGGTTAAGTTCGAAGAATTTCTCTTCGTTAATATAGAGTTTAAGCCCTAATACATTTCCAAATCTTAAGAATTAGTTCAGCCAACCCAAAAAAATAGATTAAACACACCCACACGCCTACAATCAAATCAGACAGCCCTACAAAACAAATCCAAATATCTTCCCAGGATCTTTAGGTTACGAACGAAGGTCAAATGTTAGATAACTAAGTAGATTAACCAGATTTGCCGACAGTATAAAACTATGTACGACACCGCTCAAACTATAAGATAGGTACTCTAAATTAAAACTGTCGATCCGATAAAAAGTAAAAGATGTCAGCCCTATTCAGCCTCTGACCTCACCACAGAGATGGCCGGTGTAAATGGAACAGCCTATCTGCCGTTGTGCGGTCAGTTATTGTTTTTACGTGAACACGTACCAGCCAGTATTGTACAGCAACAACCAACACGGCAGACTGTACAATTTCGTTGCAAAATAGACACTATTATGTCGGCAATAGTTACCGCAGTGTTTAGTTAGCTTCACGTGCTGTCGTCCGTACAATAGACTATTGTGATTTGTGGTTCTATCCTGCGAATCAATGCTCGTCTCTATTTTTAACAGCTCGCAGTATAAACGAACTGTTTGTGTCTAAATGATGGTACTGCAAGTGTGAATCAAATAATTATTTGATGATGTAAGTTATTGATTTTTCGAAGGTTTCGCAAACGCATATCTAAATTATGTTCTTGTCCTCGGTAGATGGAAATTATTATTCACGTGATATCAATTTAAATATTCAGAACAATTTTATGTGAAAATGCCTGCGTAAGAATAGCTGAGGAATACCAATACAGGCGTCTGAAACGAAACCGATTCCTTGAAAAATTATTGAGTTGCCAAAAACTCAAAAGCAAGAGATGTTTATAGAAAAGCCTGCAAACGCCGAAAAGTTCACAGGGTCGCTTTCTTTATCTATCTTTATTAATTATCCTTTATTCTTTAAGCAATTAACTTTTTTGAAGATCCAAAAGAAATTTAATCCACGTTCAGCAGTTTTCCTGGGATCAAATGCGAATTATAAGATCTCGAGATAACTAAATAATGTTTTCATAAGGGCGGATTCGTTGAGCTTGAGCTTATTTAAAATCCTGTTCGTTGTTTAATTTCGGGATGTAATATAATAACTTGAGAAGATATTTTTCTTCTGTTTGGAGTTAGGGGATGATGTATTTGAAATAAAAAGTCAGACAGTTAGCAAAATTATAACTAAGGTAAGGATACCTTAGTTATAATTTTGCTACTATAATATTGTGATGAGGGAGACGTTGTGTCATGTTATGACTCCACACATCCAACATCGACTTTCCTTTCTTGCTACAGATACTGGTAGTCCATTTGATCCAGACCAAAGGGTACTAAGACGATTACTTCATTTAGCGACTACGATAAAGGTATGTAGAGCAATAGGAATTAGATAAGAACGAAGTGCCTTTGCGGTAACGAAGGCATGTGTTGCTGACGTCAAACATATAAGTAGTAAAGTCGTTAGCTCTACATTATCAACGTAACTAAATATTGTATCTATTAAGGCTATGAAATGTAATTTACTGGTCGGGGTACATACTCTCGTGTGAAATTACAAACCCCCAAGTGGCACAAGGGTCTGTCTGATTGGCAGATACTAGAAAAAAGCAGCGCTCTGGCAATGCCAGAATGTATGAGAGAGTAATCCCAATTGCACTCAATGCTGGTGGATAGAGGTGTGCTACTTATAAGTATACCTAGAAAAAGGTCGGTTAAGTTAAAAGTATCAATAAATCTATGCGATTGCCGATACTGTACATTCCATCAGGTAGGATGGTGGTCCAGTCAAATATTCAGCTATTTTTTTAAAAAGTTGATGGATTCTAGGTTTAGAAAAGGAGATCGCACTTATTCGAGATAAAACCAGGTGGTTGCATTTTTCATGATTAATACTTTTCCGAATCCAGGTATGATGTCTTATACCAATTTAACAGATTACCTCCGGATATTTCTCATCAACAACGACCTTTAAATTAAGGACGTCGGCAGGTTAAAAAAAACAAGCGGTCGTCTAGACGACCCAAAACAAAATCGTCTGATGAAGAGTGACAGGGAGATCCGATCCGAAATATAGTGATAAAATTAGCACATACACTCACGATCGCTAAAGATACAAGAGGGTTCTTTTAGGCATCTACTGTCATCTACCTACACCATGAACACGACACTATCACTATTATCATCAACCTTTGTTTCATCAAACAATAACTCAATCCCAAATAAAGATAATATGTTCTGATCGCATAGAAACAAGTAAGTACTTATCTAGGAGCTGTCCGCTTAGAAATGAACAAAAGGCTTCCGGACGGAGCCACAGTATAGGTATAAGCAGTACTAACAGGCTGCTGTAGCTGTGAGCTATTATACCCTGAACTACGGCGTGTACACAATGATAGAACCAAGTGCCAGGTAAACTGAGTCTTCATTTATGTTTTACTTCACGGAATTTGCCAAGCGTTTGATACCTATGAGTAGTGTTGCCAGGCGTCCGGATAAAGCCGGACATAGGTAGGCTTTTTGATTGCGTGTCCGGCTGAAATAAACGGTGTCCGGCTTGTCCGGCTTTTGTTACATTTGGCTGTTGTTTACATTTCGCAAACGAGCGAGCGCCGAGTGTGGCAATTTATGTCGTACCTATTAATATAGGGTGTCCGGCTTTTTTACCCAAATGTCCGGCCACACTAGCTGGTCTGTGGCTATTTAGATTTGTGCGTTCTTGCAACCTACCTATGAGGATACAGCCAAGGAACGCGTGTGTGCTTCTAAAGTCATTAACACATGATACATCTCCAATCCCGTGAATGAATGAAATGCTTCTGGTAACTCGTTCTATTAATAGATCACACTCACTCAAAGATGAGGTTCAAGCATAAATAAAAGCGAGATGTCAAGTTGGTAAATAGATGCCGAAAGTATTCTTGGGCCCAGTCGGATTGTTAGAGAATTTTGCAAGGAAAAGTTATAAACTTTAAGGTGTACTAAGTATGCTATGAAGAATATAATAAACTGACACAGGGGTTAAGGACAAGCGACAGGGGGGAGACATTTCGTTTTCAAACATTCCTTATTCTATCAATCACTCGTTAGTGGGTATCAAGTTGACAGCTCATAAGTCTATACTTATAACCTTATCTACAGGACTTACTACTATGTCCAAAAGGGCCAGGAAGAGGTTGGTTTCTGTATGTTACTGTGTTATATCAGACAGCTGCGAGAGACGGCAGACGGCTCGCCCCGCGTAACGTACTTAGCTGAGGTGAGTTTTGTGTAACATGAGAATTTATTATCTAATAACTTGAGTGCATTCACACACTCCAGTAGAAACTATAATAGAAAGAAGGTACTCGCCCAAAAACACGCAATCACAGCTAGAAAACCTAGAAAAATAAAATAGCGTAGATCATTTGTTGGCCAATCATTTCATCAAAGAATTTCACGCACGCATTTCGCTGAAATTCATCTATTATAGTCCGACCAACAAGTTCGTGCGAGGGCGAGGAAGCGCCAATCACACGCGACTGTTATAGGAAATACCGCCCCGCAACATTACCCGTCCCCGCTGACATCTATCGTGGCTCGCCTCCCGCACCTCTAACGACCGTTGGTGGGACGCGCATGAACTTATCAGACTATACCCGACATTTCAGATTGTTCCAATCTTCAAAGTTAGTTCCGATTTTGTATTTAAGGAGAAACAGCGATATTTAAAACAATAAAAAGCGCATGAAGGAAAAGGCTGTCTGTTCAGCAGTGATCAATACCAAAGAGAGATCCAACTCCAGGACCAATGTCACAGGTCCGGTACCTAAGATAAAACCAAGGTCAACGGCCACGACAAACACTTCCTTCCACAATACGAATACCTCCAAAGAATGTCCGAATGAGAGATTTTATCAGATCCGTCGGAGACCCTACTTTTAAAGCGATTTCGGTATTTGTAGCCCTATCTCAATCGCACTGCCTGGCATGAGTGTCAGGGACGAAGATAGTCGAAAATGAGTATGTTGTTACAAAGTAAGACCCCCGAAGCGCGACTACACGCGATATTCGCGTCAATTAATCATCAGCAAGTAGGAAAAGGCCATCAACTCGACGTTTTCAAAAGAAACATGAACTTGCGACCTCCCGCGACTTCTGTCGAGTGGTTTAAAATACAGCTTTTAATTAAGTGCTTCGTGAAAGAAGACACTGGGGACTCTCCGAGCGTATTTATCTCAAAGATCACAAGAAACGCAAGTAAAAGTAAAAAAACTTAACAAGATGACAAAGGTACATTTGCGTGGTTAATATGTGAGTATCTATTCTGAGATTGTATCTAATCTACCGGTTGGTCTCAGTCTTTTTCTACAAGAATATTTTGAACCGCGCGCAAAACATTAAAAGTGACCAAATAGTGTATTATTTTCGAACGTAAAATTGAGAAAAAATTTGAACACGATATCATAGCGGCCAGTCTGCCCATGACCACGGTCCATGCAATTGATAACATTTCAAAAATTTTACATGCACTTTTTTTTTCAAAGAAGACATACGTATTTTTTATTTCTTTTCATTATTTCCCCTTGAATTATTTTTTTTTAAACTCTCCATTCTAAAAGAGCGTAAGTACAAGAGTTAGTATGTGACGACCTCACGCTTTTTCCATATTTTAAAATAATAAAAAATAACTGACGTTTATAGGGTTGTGTTTTGTAGCGTCTTTGATATCGATAGTGAGCACGTATATCAAAATACAAGTCTAAATGAAGAATGAGTAAGTATTTTTATCCAAACACAGTATTAAGTATTTTAATCCAACAATTTTTTTAAATAATGACATAAAAGAAGAAGAAGAAATTATAACTACCGTAGCAAAAAAGATATAAATTCAAACCAGTCACAAACTTTTATTGGTGTGCGTGTAGGTAGTACGTTGCAAGAATTCTGGATCTTCTTAATAAGTGCAATTTAATATCGCCTTTACTGGAAAACATGCATTTTCCTATCTTATATTTATCTATTTATATCAAGCAGTGTTTAACAGTTGCACCAAAACTGGTATTCAAATCAAACTAACTCCAATTTCGACACGCTAAAGTTGAATACTTAGAAACTTCCGCTGTATCGGGTTTTGGTGTGATTAGAGGCAGCTAGCCAAACTGACGGTTTAGACATAGCTGGAATAATCCTAGACCAATCAGTAGCTCAACTCTGGAAGACGTATTTTCCGACTTCCATAGTGTTCGGCCACACTGCGTGGCCTAAAATAAAAAAAACAGCTCAGAGAGATACAAATCGTCGCCAGAAGATGCGCTGGCTGTGTTCGAGCAGGCTGTAAACGAGGTGTCTGCGGCGGACTGGAAAAAAGTGTTTTGAAAACTCGTTCAGACGCATGAATCTTTGTATAGAGGCTAGTGGAGAGTACTTTGAAAATATTTAATGAAAATATATGTACCTGTAGAACTATTTTTTTTAGTGTCGCACGTTTTATGTTTGACAATCGCGCACGCTGTCGCCCCCGCGCCCTAGCTAGTACGCGCCCGAGCACATACAAGCCCGCATCCTTGCGTGAGCAAGAAAGACGACTTGAGTCAAATATATGGCCGAATTCTTCCAGAGGGCGCTTGGGGTGCACAAACGGTCGATCGTGAGAACTGAATTCGAAAGAGAAGAAGACCAGGGACCCTAGACTAGACGCAATCTATTCTACAAACTTTGCTATAGACAACGTAATGTCAAAATAATGCAGTCACATGATGTTTCGATGTATGTGCCAAACCCAAAAATGATGTTCACGCACTCGCAATCATTTTCAATGACCATACGATGGAATAGACAAAAGAATAAATAACACTCCCACTTTACTACTTTACCTGTACGGGAAGTACTCCAAAAAAAATATTAGCTCTTTTGCGCCGTGATTAGTATTCTAATCATGCCAAAAAACAGTTTTATATTACCAAAGATCTTTGGGCTGAACCGCGGACAGACAGACAGACGGACATGGCGAAACTATAAGGGTTCCTTGTTGACTACGGAACCCTAAAAATGCGAAGACACGCTTTATTTTAGTTATACTCATTAACTAAGGTGAAGTCTGTGATAAAATACGAGCATAATTAAAGTTTTCAAGTATCCATGATTAAGTGTACCTGCCTAGGCTAGTTATGGCTAAGGCATTCAGCTGGCGAGCATGCGACGAAGTCTGAATGCATCTGTATTAAAGCACCTAGGTGTCAGTGTCCGCGTAGGGTGACCAGGCTGATCTTGAGACAAACGGACTAGGGAAAGAAAACAGACGCACGCGCCGTGAGAAAAGCCTCGTTCGCTCCATCTCCATTTCTTTCAAGATAAACAGCGGTGTTAGTCTGTATTTGTCAAAATCATTTAGCCTTATCAATCTATTACAGTCTATTGATACAGTGGGTGCAGTTTTGGACACCTTTGCTGGCTGTGTATGCCTTTGCGGGAGCGACATCATCTTCTGCACGCTCCGTAAGCGCCGCTGCTATATTGTACCCGACTTAAAATTGATCATTAACACTCTTTCAATTCAAGTCAGCTCCGCATGTGCTATACAATCGTCTTATGAGTTGGCTTAACTCCAGACGACGATTATTTTCGAGTCTATCCATCACACTCGTTCTCGCATGAGGGTGCGCAGGGCTACAGTCAAAAATACGGACCAAGTCCCAACTGACCCGTTCAGTAACGACGCATGGTTGCCCTACGTCCGATTTATACTTGCGACTTCATGTATGTTCCTCACCCATACAGTCCTCGATTCGCATCCAATTATAATGGTAACATGATGCCATTCGCTTTACTAGAAACTTAATTTAATTGCGAAAGCATTTTTCAGAGCAACTTTCTTCCAGGCGTTTTTTTATTTGATTTTTAAATTATAACTGCCTTTATGAAAATCTGAAAAATGCAATGTTTGTTTGTTGTGCTTGAGAATTAACATCATAGGTAATTAAATTTAATATTTTAAGTCCTTAACATAAAATGTAAGCGAAAATTTAAAAACGAGAAGCAAGATTTTATTCAAATCTGTATACATACTCTAATTATTAGAGATGCGACGAGTACTTGTTTATTAAACGGTAATCAGCATATGTTATTAGTTCCCAACCTACCTACTCGTTTTCGGCCGAATACCTCGATTTACCTGACGAGTATGTATTTTATGTAGAGTACTTACCTACGTACCTATAAATATTAATTGTGTTATGGAAAAGGTTAAGTACATATCGCATCTATAATTATTCATAAAAACTTAGTAGCAGTTGGTAGAAACACTGCCCGTGTTTCATCAAGATCACGAATTTGGCGGTTTTGATTTGTGTGGAGAGGATGCAGCTCATGCAGCACTACAACTTGTCACATTACAATAAAAATTATTGGTATTCGCGCCATTCATGATGCTCAAGCGAGTTACTTGGCCGAGTACTCGGTTTGTTAAAAGTGTAACCGAATAATACTGGGTAAATATAGACCTCGGCCCGTCTCTACTAATTTTGGGTCGAAAGTGTTGGGTTTTTCTGTCTGGAAATAACTCAGACACAGCTCCGGAGCCAGGAAATTGGTGGTGTTTCCACCCCCTTCCCTAAGAAAGCACGTTTAGCCGTTGATCTTGCGCCTGATTTTTCTACGGTCATGTCGGACTGCCGTCTCACCGATGCGAGTGGTGAACGAGCAGAGAATGCGCCTGTGTATTGCGCACACACTTGTGCATCATGTAGTCGAAATTCGGCATGGAGGCCATTATTATTATTACTAATTTTGAATTAAACTCACCGGTACAATGTTCCCGAGTGTATTTTCTTCACGCCGTCCATTTCTGCTGTGGTATGCTTCTCATGTCTGAACTCCTAGCTGATTGGTTAATGGCTATGTGGTAAATTAAAAAGTAATGCCATTATGAACTGCTCTTGATAATACTGAAGTCGGGATATCTAGGTCACCTGAAACAAGCATTGGGTATTATTGAATAAAAACTTGAGTTTACTGAAGATACTTTTTTGAGGGATAATATTAAGAGCGGGCAGCCAAAAATATAATTTTGTCATTTACCATTGCGCTAAATGGAATATGTCACAAATAGTTTTTGTGAATAAAGTGGAAATAAAGACTGTAATAAAATATTTTTCATGCATTTGTTAATTTATTATAAGGACATTCTGTTAGAGGTTTTATTAGGCCCAAAGCTCAAATAAGTTAGGAAAAGTCAAAAGTAATTTATTTAATTTCGGAAAGAAAATGCCACTTATGAATGTCAAAATTTAAAAATCACTAATGTTGGCCCTAAAGAGTTTGTCAATGAGATTTATTTAGTAATGTGGGTAGTTTTGTTGATACAGCAAATTGTCCATAAAATCTCTTATTTTTTATAGCACCAAGGTACAAATTTTGTTCAGTAGAACTCTGGACATCAATCTCACTATTCTGGCGCAATTAAGAGTGTAAAAACTATGAATGAATCCATACTGTGTTTATAATAAAGGAATATAAATTTAACTCAATGCTAGGTTTCTCATTGAGCTTTATAACATTGAGAACAAATACTTTTCATAAGATTTTTTTATTTCACTAAACCATTTGAACAATAAAAGAAAGTTTGTTAATGTGCTATTGTTAATAAACATGAGAGTATTCACTATATTCTAGGTTTTAGCTTTAGCAATTAAGCACTGAAATATGTAGGTGAAATGATCTTTCATATTTTTTAATAAAACAACACATTGTTTCTTAACAATTTACATTAATAACAGGAATGACCTAACCTTCTAAGCTTTTCAAAAAATATTATTTACCGTATAAAAATGTTTTCCTCCCATGATCAGTGCCCTATTTCACCAACACAACAGGCGCAACAATTGTCACAAATCTTATTTTAAGTTTTTTGTAATATTCTGCAATGGTTTTATTTATTCTGTACTATATTTAAAATGCAAACTAACCAATTTCAATTAAGATATACATTCTCTGTTTTACTCTTCTATTTGAGAACCCGTCTAAATCACAGCCATACCTTTTGTTTGCATGGCAAAAACACTACAATTGTCACGCATAACAGACACAGCTCTGACCTCATATCTAGAATTTCTGACAATTCTACAAATATGTTGAGTTGTAAAAAATATTGCTGTTTCACAACTGTACTGATACTGACAATTGTCACAGAAATGCTAGGAATGTTTAAAAATTTTAGCCGACATATGTCACTGACATACGTCGGTTTGGTAAAATAGGGCGCAGGTAGCTAGTTTCTGTATTCTTAGTTGATGATTATAATCTCCTTTACAGAGTTATACTATTATCTGACTGTACCTATGGGGCAACGACTTATTATAGTTACTAATGTGGAATTCATTGGCTTGGATCTAGCCGCATCTTACATTTAATACTGTTTATGAATTTCAAAAAGTATTTTTTATCTACCCACATGTATCATTCAATACTTTTATGCTGGTCAAGAGGTTGTGATTGTAACATCACAAGCGAGTAGTAAGGTACTCTTGAACTAGAATATTTATTGTGTACTATTGTCATACTGTGATTTATTTACATTGTATTTAAACCAAATGTTTTGAACACTTTACAGTGTCCATGGTCACAGAGAGACAGGTTTTAAATAAGATGTAAATAAATCCAAAGTAAACATAGAATGAGTTTTCCACATTTCAGAATGAATATGACTTTTCTATGTGAAATTAGGCGATGACTTAATTGAGACAGGATATAAAATATGTGACATTTGCTTACATTTAAAACGTAATTTATAAATTCTAGTAAGACAATCGAAAATACTAACCCTCCACAAACATTGCACACAGATTACTTGAATTCCTGGACATTCAGTCTGTTAAAATAATACCCTTGTTTTTTTTACTTCATCACAGTACAATGAAAGGATAAAATTAAATACTAATAAATTCTTGTATTTAGGTACTAAATGTAAGGATAAAACTGAAATTTACTATCAGGTACGTATATGAAGAGCTAAGAGTGACACTTTCTAAATTGGAAGCTTACAATCGCAGCTATCTCTAAGTAAAATACATTATCGCGCGTAAACGACACGTAAATAAGGCTGAATAAAAAATCTGGGCACTCACCGAAAATGGCTACAATCTCGCAAAACGCCTAGACTCCACAATCACGTCATAACGCTCACAATAATATAAAACGTGGGATAGTTTTTTACACCAACAATTTCCAGTATGAATGCACTTTCCAATAGCTTTTACTATTACGCCCCGTAACAGCAAGTAGTACAAGCAGGCATGAAAAATACTTGACTGACGTACGTACTACACGCAGGGAGCGGTCGGAATGTAATCAGTTTCAACAGCTATGCAGCTAGGGAGACTTCGAATTTACACTTGCACACAAAACATGCACCAAACTACTACACTTATTTCAATCCATAAATGAGAATCTTATCACAAATCGCCATGAAATAATCATTTGGGCGACCACGAAGCGAGATCATCCCTCCTCCCTTCACCGTAAATCAATCATAGACAATATTTTTTTTCTACAACTCCGAGGTACTAGCAATCTGGCAAGATTATTCGAACCATTTTATGATTTTCGAACTATTTCAGTTTAATATAAAGCTCTACTTAGATAAATGCTTTAAAATAAGGTATAATTTGACAAAAAATAAGTCGTTATAAAAAAACAATTGAAACAATGTTTCCCCACATTCAGGTAAATGTGCTTATTTTTAAGGAAAATTGATTTTTATTTACTTCAACAAAAAAAAATTGTAAATAAGTTAATATTTTGAATAAGATAAATAATAACATGAATTTGAAATAATGACAGAATCCTGTTTTTACCTGCTCTGTTATCAATATACAATGTCTGAGCAAGACATCCAAATTGTTGTTTGTGGGACCTGAATTCTGAGTTGTTTAAACTTTGTGTTTATTTGACTTAAATTAAAACTTTAACAATTAATATGCTGTCTAAGACTTTATTGTAAACTTTATTTTGTAACTTTATTTTTAGTATATGATGCTGTAAGTTTTAAAGTTTGATGGCAACTCTGACATGTCAGATTTAATAAAAAAAGACTCTGTCAAGATTAAAGATCCGTTTCCGTTGCGTTTTATTTCATCATACACTTTACTCTTTAATATTATAAATAATCCCTGTTGTTTCGCGATTTCAGGGTGGTATATTAAAATAATTCATCGTTTAAAAAATATTTTACCAGACAAGTGCAACTTTTAAGTTTTATGTGTATCCGAATTTTAGGATAAATTCGGATACACATAAAACATTCTTTTTTTCTTATTAGTGATGTCAGTGTTTAAAATTACTTACATCGCACATCGATACTTACATCAAATTAATTTCAATAAAATACAAACAGGGTCTAACAAAACAATTACAAAATTAAATCAAATTTCACTTACAAAAATTAATCGACTGTGTCATCCGGTGGGACACGAACCCACGTCCCTTCGCTATCCGGGCGAGTGCTCTTACCAACTAAGCTACGGAGGACGTTTGTCAGTCGACGAATTTTTGCAAGTGCTTGCTACGCCAGTGAGCCGGCTTCCCACCGGATGACACACACAGTCGATTAATTTTTGTAAGTGAAATTTGATTTAATTTCGTAAAAACTTGCAAAATAATTGCTTAAATTATAAAAATATAAAAACAATTACATTCCTTTTAGGGGGTGATTCTGCTGCTGTAATAGAACAACTTTTACTATGAGGCCAACATCGAAAGCCAAAAAAAATATTGGTCAGCTGATCCCTCCTTTTGAGGTTTTGTAGTTAAACTATCAGTACTTTGAGATTTCGATGTTGGTCCCAAAATAAAAGTTGTTCTATTACAGCAGCAGAATTGTGCCCTAAAAGGAATGTGATTGATTTTAAAAGACCAGATATTGAGATTTTACATTTAATATCCTTTTAGAAGTATTATTTTTTCTATGAATGTTGTTATTATGTTGTTGGTGATCAACTTTTAACATTTTTCCTTGCTCACATCTTGATACAATTTTGGTATTCTGAGGACTTCTGAGTTACTTTTATGTTTCATTTTATGCGCTTGTATTGAATAGACTCCGAAACTACTTGACCGGTTTAAAGCAATCTTTTACAATTAGAAGACGACATCACCCTTGGTGAACATAGGCTACTTTTTACTGCGACAAATTGCTACATTCTTACAGGAAAACGGGTAATAGGACAAAGGGTAGTATGAGTTATCCTTCCGTACACACCTTTTTCACATGACTTCTAAACGGCTGAACCAATTAGGTTGACATTTTGTATTGGTACCTAGTCAGGTCATAAGTTCTGTCACATGTGTAATATGAAATAATTTAGACATGTTTATTATTTATGTAACCATTTATATAGCAAAATGAACTTAATAAAACATAGATTTATATTATGCTAGTAAGTGGGTTTTTAAAATGACCCCCGCGATTTTGAATAAATGAACCCTTCAATCTGCGCAGCCAGTTGTCAATCGCAGTACAAACGAGGTCCATGTCAATATCGGTGACTGCCTTAATCAAGGATGCCTTGCGTGACTCCAAATCAGGGCCAGTCTTCGTGCCGGATGAAGTCGATTTCACGCGCCGCCAGCCAATCTTGTGTGCTTTTCGCTCTATGAGCTGCCGCAGAATCTTTTTGGAATACCCAGTGCCTGATATTAAACATGGTATGAGAAACAGGTTCCACAAGGTTCTTGAGGACTGTATTTTGATACACAACTGCATTCGTTTTTACGCCTTTTTCACAAAAATGTACCTTAGTTAAGCCCCAACAAAAGACTCCCAACTAAACCATGAGCGAGGGTGGAAAATGACCTCGTTGGACAAGCGGAATACGATTGCTTGCTTCTTCACTGCTGTGTGCGTACACTTATCATTTTGTTTGTTGTAACTCTCTTCCACGGTAAAAATGTTTTCATCCGAAAAAATAATTTCCCGATGCTTTTTCCCGCGTACCGCTTCAACAAAGCGTGGCATCTCTTCAGTCTCAGGTCCATCAAACGAGAGTCCGAACGATGTCCTGTTTATCTTCGATATGCCCTAAGCCCTAAGTCTTCATTTAACACCCTTTTCACCGTGGTCCTGCTTAACCCCATCTGTAGGGCCAAATGTTTCTGCTTAGGTTAGGATTTCTTTGAATTCGCGCCTACACAGCTTTTATCACTGCTGGAGTCCTAACAGAGCGAGGGCGACCACTTCTTGACCTGTCATCTACACTAGAGTCTTCATTGTATCGTTTAATGGTACGATAAACGAATCTTTTGGTAATATTCAAATTTTTTAGTAAGTCGAAAATCTGAATTGGCGCGTAACCGCAACGCAATAACAGCGACACGGTCTTCTTTAAGTGTCCACTCTAAATTAAAAAATGAGGAAAATTCTTAAAAGTACACATTTTTATTTTCATAAAAAATTCGAAATTCGAATTCAATAAAGTTTTTTGTGGCCAGCATTCTAAATTTAAAAGACTTTATTGTGTGACGTAACTTATGACCTGACTATGTATTTCGATGATTCGCAGGATGATTCAAAATACAATTTGGGTGGTGGCGCTGCTGTCGGTATGTATAGTGCTAAACGGCTTGAGCGATTGAGTTGTAAAGTTTAATGTGTTTTTCCATGGTAACACAGACATGAATGTATTATGCCTCCCTAATACTGTATAAATACAAAATCAAAATGGAGGAAATGGGGGATGAAAGTTTGTATGGAAAAGCTGACTTATCCGCTATTATAGTCAATTGTTAGTATAAAAAAAGTGGCCAGCATATAGCTTTTCTCTTTCTGCATTTTATAAATGTACCTACATGATGATAAAAACTAATACATTGATACCTAAGTTGTTTTACATAATCTGATTCCTGAGAAAAGTAGAAGTACCTAATTCCTATCCTATCCCTCGTGTGGAGCGACTTTGAATTTGTTTCTTGATTTAAATTTTATTATCTTAGTTGGTAGCTTAATGAGATAGTTCTATAAAGCCTTTTTTCACTTAATATTTTGATTAAATTCATTATAATTAATGTATTTTTAGTAAGTTTTATTAAAACAACTTTTTTTCATTTGCTTATTTTTTGTATTCTGAGAAACATTTTAAGAATTTTAAATAACTAGTGGTTCCCCGCGACTTCGCTCGCAAGAGTTTGATTTTCCATATAAACTTTCATCCTCTACTATGTCCTTTCCAGGGTTCTGTCTGTCTGTCTCTACACCAAATTTCATCTCAATCGGTTCAGTGGTTAAAGCGTCAAGAGGTTACAGACACACTTTCGCATTTATAATATTAGCATGGATGCAAAGTATTTTTTTATCGATTTGATCGATAAAAACTTTATTAGCTACATCACTAAACCTATCCATGTGTGCACATATTTTATGTATCTGTAGCTGTGTGTTGTGTTGTGTGTGCGTGGTGATTTGTGTTAAATGCTGATAGAAAGAAAAGAAATTATATAAAATCAGGTATACTTTGACGATGAAACTAACATAAATGTGAAAAAACACGGTGTTTTGTGTTATCAAGTGCAAGTGAATCCGTCGGGAGGCGGTAATCGTGTACGTTATTCTCTATTTGTGGATTCTGGATCTCGTCGATGTACCATAAACAAAAATGTCAGCGATCCTGATTTTTTGTTTCTTGCTGTATACCCATCGTTATACCTTAATTAGATCACACGAATGATATAAAATAATGCTGGACGCTTTCTCCGGCGATGTCATCTTGCCTCGCCAGCGTTACCAAAGCAATAAATCGGCCATAGTAAGCGTGCGTTTCGTGTGCTCGCGCCCGTCTACACCCGACCTATCTCATTGTTTATGTATGGTTAGTAAGCCAGGAATTTTTATGGGGTTTTTCAGCGTTTTCTTGTTCTAATCCAATATCTGGCTACGATTAGGGTTTTGGGGTTGTGGATGGCAGTGGCGGGCTCGCTCCTCCGCGACAGCGTCCTCGCGACAGTCAAGGATTTCAGTGATCTCTATTTATAATAATATCTCGATCATTTGCTGCAACATAATGACATTTTAGTAATGAAGTGCCGTTCAGTGAATTCGCGGGACATGTGCCAATTATCGCAGACTTGACGAAAGCGCGCCGATATTGTATGTATACAAATACGATAATATCTGTGTGAATGATGGGCTCACATAATCTGTGAACATACAGCCTCAGATTATAGAAGATCAGTTTATTATCCCTCATATTACTCATTTACATCTGTAAAGACGTAGGTCAGTATAGGTTTCCTAAAAACATATGTTTTGTAAAATCAACAAATAAACTATGATTCAATAGTAGCAGAAAAAAGTACCCTTGCAGTAAATTAATGAGCAGTAAAAAGATAAAAAGTGTGTGTTATCATTAGGGTTGGCTGATTTTAATCAACTTGATTTAAACTTTTCGCAGACAAGATTTTTGATATTCATTGGTTATGAACCATATTGTAACGGCATACATTTTAATTGTGGTGGCAACATATTTGCCTATGCTTGCTACGAAAGGGTCAATTCTTCAAATAATTAAAACAAAAAATATTGTTTAGTTTGCTCTATATAAGGTACAAATTCATTAGGTATTATTAATAAATTTGCATACTCCTATTACTGTTGTTTTACTCCTAGTCTGTTTTTATCAAAATAAGTTAAAGCCAAAAATAAAAATCTGCTGTAGTTATCTATAATCTAACACATTTTTCATAGGTAAATATTTTTTTCAATAATATATTGTTTTTAAAGTTATAAAAAATTGATTACAATATCGGCCAAGCAAATATAAATGAACGAATTAGTAGTAGTAATTAGTAAACTAAAAGTAAAATAAACAGATTGATTCACAAACTAAGAAAAATGTAAGCTAAGGTTTTTTTTTATCTCAGTGCCACTTGTCTGGTGTTTATTAATCTAGTTGTTGTTTATTGTCTGGTGTTTATTTTGCCATATTAGTGTTGTTACTAACAACTTACAATTGAATTGAAAATAATATAAAAAAAATAGTTTTTTTTATTAATATGTATAAATAAATCATGCCAACCCTGGTTATCAAGGTGCTAACCTATGTGTGGCTGCTTTAATAATGTTTTAAACTTTCGATAAGGCAAACTCTAAATGAAAACCTCTGTCTGCAACATTTTATTAAAGGCATTACTTATCTTTATTATTTATGACATCTGAATATTTACTTTGTATAAATTGTAAAAAAAACTTTCTAAAAAATGGTGTTGGTTGTAAATAGTTCATGATGTATTATCCAGCTTCATAATGCAAGGGAATATCTTATATATAATTATTTATAGGGAAAGCCCAGTAAATAAACAAGTTATGTTCCACTTACTATTATTTATGACTTAGTACAATTGACTTTATGTAAGAAAAACAAGTTCATTGGCATACCATGCTAGTAGGTAGTTGGCAGAAACAAATTATTTGCCATAATTTCTATTGCATCAAAAGTAATTTAAAAACTCACAAAACCCCTGATCTATAGGTAACTAAATTTACTAAATCCTGGTACAAATATATTAGAGAAAAAATCTCAATTATATAAACAAAGACTATATTATGAAAAGAGGTACAAGATGACGGATGATTTGGGTAGCTTTAGCAGTAATCTCATACTACAATTTTTGGACAGCTGTAAAGTTCTCAATTTTTGGGATAATATTATTAATTTTTTTAATTTCTTGACCACAACATGTCTCCTAACTCCTATTTAAAATTCGGTAACTCGGTACTTTGCAGTTTGGATCCTGTTGTATTTTTTTGTAACTATTTAACTCGTCTTTCAGACATGAAAATCTCTTACAAAATACAAAATATTTTTTTATCTCACCTTACATCAAACGCACTTTTTTAAACAATGAATAACTTCACAAGAAGCCATTTCTAATTAATTTTTATTTTTAATCAATTAAATAAAAAATAAAAAAGTATTTAAAATAACATTGCCTTCAGTCATAAACAGTTATGATTAATGATTTCATAAAGTAATTCCTGTTACTGTTCCTGACATGACAGATAGAAAACATCCAGTTTTGCATGATATGCGTAAAAGATACTTGCAAATTTTAATTATAAACGTCTAGGAAACAGAATCACTGAATTCCGACAGAAGAATGTGATATTAAGAATATTTCCCTATAGAAAAAAAATATTGTTCTTTTTTGTGTTTGGAGTTTAATGTTTTTTTTTTTTTGTGTACAGTCAAGTTGGCGAAGGCACGCAGGGGTATGATAAAGGAGAAGGAGAAGGGAGGAGGCGCACGCCTCAAAGACGAGCCCAACGATCCAGCTGAGCCTGGTAAGATAATACATGTATTACTTCGATTTTATTTCAAAAATTGGCCTGTGTCTTCGCAGCAGAATAGCTGTTATTCCAGTAATCGTCCTAAATGATTTAGTAACTAAATCAGGCCTGTGTAACTCCCCGCGCAAGCCTACGCGCGGCGACCCACCAGTGATAGTAGCTTCTTGTAGCAGTCAACCCTATCGCGTCGCATGATAGTACGTCACTGATTAGGTTTCGTGTATTATGAATCATATTCCGGAGTTATAAGAATGAAATTATCTTGCAATGGATTTCTGTGGGTGTCTAAACGAAAATGTGCTCGACTCTGAGGTAAACTAAATTACACCCTATTTTTGACGACATTAAGTAGATATTACTTGGATTTCTTTGCAAAGTCAAACTTCTGTACGGAGTACCTACTAGTACTTATTCTGTGGTTAAATTCAGGAAAGAAAAAGCATTTAGGAAGCTAAATTTCTATCTATTTGCTTTTCACTCCTGATTGTAGACTGGACTTTTACTCCTGATTTATTTAGTTCCTGGGCTCGATTCCAATGTGCCCTGTCTAAGATTTAATTTACGTTCAATCTCTCTCTTTCTCTGCCAAACAAACGAAAAGAGACGAACTATATTTATTTAAAAACCTCAGACTAAACAACTGTTAGTTGCTAAGGAAATTAGAGAAAGGTAGGCAAAAACACGCAAAAACTTGTAAAAATACGTACGAAATCGCATCACTTAGTTTGACGTTTCTGAATTTCAAAGGAAGAGAGAGACTGAACTTAAATTTAATCATAGGGCACTTTGGAATCGAGTTCCACTGTATCATTTAGGACAACTAAATTTAGGCAGGTGGAGTGACCGCTGAACCCAGCCCAGCTCTGTAAGACATCGTCCGCATTTACGGCTCTACCCGTCACGCCTATCTAGACTCTCGCAAGGAACCCCATGAGTTCTTTCCTTGGGGGTACTCATGCTCATGGGGTTCTCAATCCTTGTAAAACTTCTTACGCGTCTAATTGCTTATTTGTACTTATTGACCGACTATCAACAGTACACGCTCCAGAAGAAATAATCATACTTACTGTCGGCTGTCGCGACATAGCGAACAAGCTTGATGGAGCTATAGTCAAACGTCTCACGCCCGAAGTTAATTACCAATCCGAGCTCCAAGATCAAACTCAATCCTGGCTACTTACGTATCCATTGAATAGTCCACCCATGGTAGCCATGGCTCAGTTTCAAAATATCTTTACCTGAGGCATAGGCCTCCTCTCTAATCTTTCACTCCAGTCTGTCAGCTGCCACTTGCATCCAGTTAACACCAGTTGGCTGCCTGATGTCGTCATCCACCTCTTAGATGGTAAACGATCGTCCTCTGGCGCGGAGGCACCATTCGAGGTTTCTCCTGACTCAACGACTGTGGTCCATTCTAGCCATGTGTCCTGCCCATCTCCACTCTCTTTGCTTTATCTCCATCACCACGTCACGGACTATTTTTTGCATAAACACGTCAGATTGTCTTATTCGATTGTTGCCTACTTCATGGCCCTTCCAGCTCACCGCGGTTCTTTTTTCTATCCAATATTATTTTATGAAATGACCCCAAATTAAAGCATACTTTAGCATAATATGTGTAGCATACATAAAAATTACATAATGTCACATTCGCAGGTTGGAATCCGCCAGCAAAACAAACATAGCCTTGACCTTGGCTACTTCTAGTAAAATAATGAATAAATTATTTTTTATTTGATAATAACAAAAAAAAATTGTGTACAACATTGGCACAACAGCAGAATAATGAAATCTTATGAACATTGACTGTTTTTTAAAAATAATACATTTATATATATACCTCTATATACCTCTTCATTGCGCACCTTTCAGAAAATACTAAATAGGTTACACAGAGATGTACAATTGAGATGGCCTAATTGCTAAAAGAAATCCAATCTAGATCCAGATTTACTATAGTCGTGTTTCGGCTCCTACTTCAAAATCAGTGCCTAAATCATATACAAATGTGGGGTGAAAACACACACCAATAGTTTTTAGAAAAAATTGAGAAACTGATATTTTTCTCTGTATTTTTGCGTATTTTTTAACTTTGGAAAATTTAATTTTTACCTGACTGCGGAAGGAAGGTTATGTTTTTTGAGATTATGTATGCATGTATAATTGTTTGACACGCCCTGCAGCCCAAAGGGCTGGACAGTTTTTGACATATAAGGTGTCGTTAAATTTGTCACAATTGTGAGAGTGACATAGTCTATATACATTTGAAAAATGGCGCCCGAAAATGGAAATAGAGAGGGGAGGCACCCCTCCCCCCGTGATATTTTCCTTATAGCAATCTTAAAAGGGGAGGGGGGATTAATTTTTTCCTTACCATAGCAATATGGGTATCAAATGAAAGCCAGTAAAAATACCTTTTCAAATATAGAATAATTTTTGCTGTCGGGTGTTTTGTTTTAAAAAAAAAATGTTTGCTTGTTTGTTCATTAGTGATACTTAATGTACTGCCACTCTCTTTGGCTTTTTGGCTGCAAGGCTTCAACTAAATGATTACTTAAAAATTTAAAATTGAGGAGTTGACCCTACATATTATTTTATGATCAAATTAAATATAGAAGACTCCCTTAAAGTTTAGGTCGGTGACCTAACAGATAGTATAACGTGTCTACCATAAATGAGGCAAAAGATCGTCGTTATAAGAAAAGCTACTGACATGACTTAATTTTCATCCTGTAGTTTTCAATGCTTGAAATCAAAATTATAAAGTTTTCCTCATAATAAAATTTACTAGACTTAAATTTCTAGACCAGTAGAAGAAGAAAAAAATTAATCCTAGTCTTATTCATATTGTGGGTTATTTTGTAGAATAGTCTCATATTGTAGTTTAATTCTGTGGATCCCTAAACTGGTGTACAGATTCTTTAATCGATTTCTCAATAGAAATAACAGTGATGGTGAAAGCATTCCATTGGTACCAGTACCAGCGATGCATGTAATGAATTCAACTCATTTATTGTTATTGCCAATAATCTTAGAGACTATTTTCATAATCCTTAAATCAAGCATACATGCATCATTTAAATGATGAACAATAGTACCATTGAGACGACCGTCTTAGTGTATAGAAAATATTTAAAAAAACGACTTTGTAGCGTACCATTTTACGGCACTGATCGCAATTCTTATTATTTTTCATGGATCTATCGATGGTAAAAATGCCGTACAAAAACATATGACCAAATGTACTTATTCTACATGCACTTTTGAATTCTCACCAGCACTCAGTTGGACAGCTTACAAGTGACGGCATAGTGCTGAATCTTATTATTTTATGCTCTTATATCGTCCTATATACGTCACCTGGTGGTTCATATGACCCATCCATTTTTTGTATGGGCCTGTAGTCTAATAGTATTAATACTCCAATATTTTTATACGAAAATTTCCTACGAATTTCGAAGACGTTTATTTTCAGTCTTACGAAATTCGATATAGGCGCAGGAAGGTCGCGCACGATTTTGTCGGACTATAGCTAATCTGTTACTACCATCTTCTGTTCTAAAACTGGCAAATTACAGTACCAAGTGACAAAAATTAAAAAAAAATATATTTCCCTGCGTTGGCGATTTGACTGAGACAGAACGTTAAAATTTTAAATACGGGAATAGTTCCCCTGAATGCCCAATTGATTTTATTTTCTATTGTATGGTTGGTTATGTATTATTTATTTGAGCTTATATAAATATTGGTTTTTGATATACTACAGGATAATTTTACAATTCACTTAGCACCTCTTTATTGTATGTTTATATTCGCATAAATAATGTACAACGAATATTTCACTGACAGCCGATTTTTTCTCGAGTCGAGAGGTATTATCGTACCTACCTAGAATATTCAAATTCAGGGTCATTACTCCGGCGTGTGGAGGAAAGCTTTTTAAAATATTATGAAAATACATCAGTTTGTTCCCCATGTAAATTGTAAGTTCAATAGCCCTAAACCAATTTTGCGGTAAGGTTTTGCGTTTAAGAAGGCCTTTTAGGAATTTTAGTGACTGAAAATGCAGGCGATTTACCGTATTTTAAAAGTTAAAGGTGCTAAAAATTGAATTTTCCCAAAATCTCGTGTTGGCGTAAGTATTTGACAGAAGCGGCAATGATTTTGAGGCTTGAGGCAAACACAATACGAGAATAGAGCTCACATATGTATAATATAAATCTACAGTAAGATCGTATTAATTCTTTACTAATAAGATTTTTTCTATGCTTACGAGAAATAGAGTCCACGGTTTTTTGCGCGCGAAGTCATCTTAACGTAATTGTTTTTTTAAAGATAATTCAATATTGTAAAGATATTAATCGTACAAAGCAAGGGTAGGTCACAAGTTTTTAATAACAATTTCCTTCTGCTATTTATAAAATTGATGATGCGACAACGCCATCGGCGCGAAACCGGTTTCTTTCTAGTCCAGTAAAGTCGACTTCAAAAATGTGTATGCGCTTGTGACAGATGTTTACTCTTATCGTAAGAGAATAAGGTTGTTGACCTGCTAGAATATGTAATTATGTATACGTGGACGACTGTACGTTCGTATCATTCGCACTTTCAGAGTATGATCATGTATGGACCTTAGAACCATAGGCCAGCCTCTTTTTACCCGACTCCCAAAAAGGGTTATGGTTTTATGATAAAATAAAAATAAAATTAAATAGTCTTTATTTTTCTACTACAGACATGTTATTTAGATATATATTAACGTTTATATTATTATTGTATTTATATAATAGTAGTAGTCGCCTCTACGGCGTAGGCCTCTCCTAAACTTTTCCACACTTCACGCTCCCGTGGCATGCGCATCCAATATAGTCCATATCTCTGTATTGGAAAATGTCCCTCCATCGTTTTCTTGGGTGTTTCTTTCGAGCAGAAATATTATCCTGCGGAAATAGGACTAGGATTTAATTTTTTTTAGGTCATATTAATGTCAATATTATTGATGCGAATGCGACATAACAGACGCCGATTGTTACAAATCTTGCTACTGACGACTTGTTACTTGTGATTTGACTTATGCATCTACATTATGTACCTACGTCAGTCGTGCATATGTGTGCCGTTCAAATGCACACTGCAGCGTGGTGCATTTATGTGTGATAATTATTGCAAGTTATGCACAAGCTTGTTCGGAAAATCATTTAGGATCCATTAAGTACAGATAGGCTGATGTACTAGTAACTTTTGGAAGTATCAATAGTACAGTATTCATAGTATTTTAGCCAGGTAGGAATGTCATCATCATCGACAGTTTTCGTATCGCCAAGGAAGGTTTTCATATCCCCGAAAATACTTGGCCGCACCTTCTTAAAAAATCGAATCTAAGTTTGTTGCACCTGAATGTAAGTACAGCACAGAATGTGTCCCTAATAGTCGATTGCCACAACTTGACTCGTTGAAAAGTTGCATTAGATAGCTATAACGCCGTTATGCAACCTTTAATGAGAAATGCAATTATAACTGACCAGCGACCAACGCGAACCCTTCGACCCTTTAATGCACTGCGACTGGCTCGTTGGTCTAGAGGTCGGCACACTGGCTTCCATTCAAGGGATCCCGGGTTCGAATCTCGGGTCGGGCTGAAAGTTAAAATAACTCAAAAACAGCTGCGGTGCATATTCCAGAGCAATAAGTATAAAATTATCTTGCAATGGATTTTTGTAGGTGTCTACACGAAAATGTGCTTGACTCTGAGGCGAACTAAATTACGCCATATTGTTGACGACATTGAGTAGACATTTTTTTGAATACAATTGCTAAGTCATACTTCTGTACGAAGTACTAGTATTCTGTGTATTAACACAAATGCGTTAGCTACTTCCTTTTTGATCAGAGCAATGTGTGATGTTGCGCTACATTTTTTATATACTTAATCCTTTGACTGATGACTTATTGTCACACACTTTTATTTACTTATATTTAATTCCTTGACTGATTGCTTATATTTACTATCGTCTATTGTGACCAGGTCATGGGTCCCGGCCGCCCTCAGCGTCGCTGCCGACGCCGGCCGCTCTGAAGAAGGAGCCCGACGAGCCGCACAGGGTGAAGATGGAGCCCCACCAGGGAGGGGGCGAGGACCCCGCCGCCGACCTCGGCGTCGACGGGATCAAGACTGAGATCGACGGCCTCATGGACAGCGACGGTGGGCTACTATTATACTATCTCCCGGCTGCCATAGTGTCGCTGTTTCGCGCCGGTTGCTCTGAACAAGGAACCTAACGAGCCGCACAGGGTGAAGATTGAGTCCCCAGAGGGGGGGACACCCCGGCGCCGACCTCGGCGTCGACGGGATCAAGACTGAGATCGACGGCCATGGGACAGCGACAGTGCATGGGATACCATTCCATTGTCATATTATCACTACACTTTTTGCAAGCAGTGGGCTGTACGTTTAACCCTAGGGATTTTTCTAGGGGTAAAGTCCAAATTACAGTTCTTTTTACTAAAGCGAATAGGAAAGATGTGGCGGCGTTTCTATACAATGTATTAAGACCCTGTCCAACCCAAAAAGAATTTATGATGGTGCTTCCACAATGCGCTTTTTTGCAAAGCAGATTAGTGGATCCTTCTCAAGATGAGGGCGCCAAAAAGAGACACAGCTTTCTACTCATCTAAATCAGCCTTTGGGTTCGTCTTCGAACATGGGCTTCCTCTTCAACGTTCCACAGACTTCTGTCCCCGTGGCCGGATGTCATCTGTCTATATTTTAGACTGTATTTATCATTATATAATACAAAATAATCATAAATGCATTGTCCATTCAGGTGACCCCACAAAATCCCCACAATGCGAGCTGGGAGGACCCGGCTCGCTGAAGTCAGAGCGACTTTCCTCCGACTCCAACGACATATTAGACCCCCAGACTGGCCTAAGGGGCTCTGCGAGTAATCTACAGGTAAGCTCTTTCATCACTGTTTGCAACAGTCCATGACGTACACATGTAAAAGCTTTGTTAACAGCGCTTGTCGGTGCTTGACTGCCTCGTTGGTATAGTGGTCATCACGCTGGCTTCGTCTTGAAATGACTCAGAAACAGCTCGGAGTCAGGAAGCTGGTGGTGTTAACACCCTGTGCCCCAGAAAGCACGTAAATCCGTTGGTCCTGCGCCTGATCTCTCTCCAGTCATGTCGGATTACTATCTGACTGAAATATCAAAGGAACAGAGGTGCACCTGTGTGTTGTGCGCATGTCTCCCGCGCAGTTGACTAATAGTGGTCGAAATTCAGCTAAAAGACATTGAGTTTGTCGCCGAAGGTAGTATATATAGAGTACTTTGAAGCATGCCATCGTTATTATGCTTTGATAGCGCCAAGTCCTGCGTGCACCGACTAGCGCTGATAACCATCATACTTTTTTTGTCTTATACTTTAAATGTTTGGTCTAGTTTCAGCTCATAATCAAATAAGCTTAGGATGCTGTTTCTTTCTGTTGCACGAACATAGAAACTTCACGTTGCGATAAGCACAATATTTCAAGGCACAAAGAGATGATGCTCTATAAGCGTTATTTTTCTCTTCGTTCGTGTTCTAACTTAAATACTAAAACAATAGGAATAATCCGTTTAATTTAATTACAGGATGGCAATCAAAACTGCCGCAACCCCAACGTGGGTCCCGAGAACATGGGGTCCTGCCGCATGGGTGGCGGCGGGGGGCCGATGGGCCCCGGCGTGTCCATGGGTCCCATGTCCGCGAGCGAGGCACAGACGCTACCCTCCAATGTCATCAGCAAACAGGCCGGCAGTATGGAGGTAACATTAACACAGCTACTATGCCTTGTCAGGGAAACTTTCAAAGTCTCAAAGTTAAGAACTTTATGTAAGACGTCAAGTTACACTGAGATTTTAGTACAGATTCATTACATAATTTCCTAAGCCAAAAAATTACACTTTCTTTGTTCAGTTTTTAATATTTTTTAACACTCACAGTGTTTTTCTTATTTATATAAGTTAGCCACTGTGCGGTTGGCTGAACTACACAGTGGCTCAGTTGGTAAGAGCGTTGGCCCGGTCAGCCAAAGGTCATAGGTTCAAATCCTACCTGTGTGCGAATTTTTGGTTTCTTATTTAAACTTTCTTTGTTTTAAAATAACCCAGAAACAGCTCCGGAGTCAGGAAGCTAGTGGTGATATATCCCCCGTGCCTCGATGCGCACTTTCATTAAGTTGGTTGGTCCTGCTTATGATTTCTATCACCAAGTTCTCACTGAACTATGAGAGTCAAGGAACAGAGAGTGCTGTTGTGTATTGCGCAAACACTTCTGCACTATAATATCTGCTGCGTGGATCTTGTTTGGATTGGCCACCGTAGCCTGTTCTAGCAAACGTGTAGAAAATACTAAAACCGTGGTATTCTCCCAGCAGCAGAGCCAGATCTTCGTGTTTTCGACACTTCTGGCCAACAAGGGCGCCGAAGCGGTGCTGTCCGGTCAACACCACTCCATCATCGCGTACCACTGCGCGCAGCCCGGCACCAAGAAATATTTGGAGGTAATAATAGTACCTGTAGTTGTTTTACATTGACTGTGTAAGCTTATGATGATTTGGTCATTGAATTCAATGAATTACTGCGGAAGCTTATGATATGATTGGACTCAATAAATGGACATTTGGACCTCGGTAGCTTGCATCCTTGAGGACATATAACTGTTTTTCTTTTTTATTGCTACTGTCTGTGCTCTAAGAAAAGAAACCTTGGTCTTTCTGATATCGGTGTTGTCTAGACTATGTGACGCTGTAGGCTTGCTAGCCCTTAAGGTCTTTACGGCGGCGTGATGGTCTCTGTAATTATTTATTCTTTCTTATCGATCCATTTTATCGGACCTATTTTAATATAAAATGTCCAAATACCGTGAAATTGTGTTGGACCTGGAATTTAATCCTGTGTGGGAATTGAATGCAGAACTTCTTGGTTGTGCATATCAATCTCAAGGTTCTCTTATGCTCGGCGACGTTATCTATGACTGCGTGCAAGGTTATCATATTTTTACCAGCTAATTTATATTATTTATAGTAACACCAGTTAATTTATATTATATTTAGTGTAGCATCGAATGGGTTAAATTATTACATGCTAGTATTTCTTCCAGAAACACCCTCTAAAAATGGGCCAGTTCAACAAACAGAATCCCGCTCAATGGCTTAATAATCTCGCAATGGCCAAAACCAGGGGGGGCATGCGCGGGGGGCCCAACATGATGGGTGGACCCAACCAGATGGGCCACATGATGGGAGGTCCCATGGGTGGCATGGGTCCCATGCCGCACGGGATGGGCCACATGATGGGGCCCAGTCGAATGGGCGCCCCTGGCAACCAGATGATGATGATGAAAGGAGGCCCCGGGCAGATGGGCCAAATGGGACCCATGGCCCCCATGGATGGGTTTCCAGGGGGCACCCCGTCCTGTGGTGTCATGGACGGCCTCGGTGCTGATGGTGAAATGCCCTGGGACACCGTAAGTAGAAGTATTTTTAGCTGGATAAATATAGATATATTAAATATCTAAATTCATTCCAAATATAAATATATATAGATTATTGCACTCGATATACAGTAGATGAGTAGACATTCACACAATTTTCATAGAGAGTCGTACAATTATTAAAATATACTCTAGATCGCATGTAGGTAATATTGTAAATCCAATAGTGACTCTGTAACTTTTTCACATCTAAATCCCTAGACCGATTTAACAAAAGTTGGCATCATCCTGAAGTTGATGTACCCACAGTTACAAACCTACTTGAACTGAATAACAAAAAACACATAGTTTTTTAACATTTTGCTAAGTTTATTTTTTAAAGATGTTTTTACTGAAAAGTTATTTTTTTATTAAAAAACTAAAACAGCGCTAACTTTTTGTAAAGTCGATTTAAAGTTTTATATATAGATAGTCGCAAATGACCTCCTTAATCTCCCTGCGTCGTTTGATCTACTACTTAAAAGTCCACCCTGTATTATTTTTTTAACTATGACATTTGCAGATTGATCTGGCGTGTGTCAATCAATGAAATGTTGATTCCTTCCAGAAAAACCCCTCAGTAATGTCGAACGGCATGTCGAACGGGCCCGGCCAGATGCCGGCGTGCTCGGAGGCCAACTCCGGGGACTCCGCCCCACCCTCGGGCTCCGACAGTGCCGGTGACACTCCCTCGCAAACCGGCCCAAAAGGTATGTTCTAATAGTATAGTAATAGTAATATAAGTGCCCTGTCTAAGATTAAATTAAAGTTCAATCTCTCTCTTTCTCTGCCAAACAATCGAAATGAGACAATAATTTGAAATCGTCAGACTAAACAGCTGTCCGTTGACCGCTAAAGAAATTACAGAATCAATAGACAGGGATAGGTAGGGATGTCATTTTATGACGACTAAACTTAGACGAAAACACGTTAAAATACGTACAAAATCGCACCGCTTATAATAATTTGACGTTTCTAAATTGTTGTAGTCTGTCTCTTTTCGTTTGTTTAGCAGAGAAAGCGAATCGAGTCCAATGTTCTCCTAGTCGATATTTGACCACGGTCGCCAATCTTAAACAAGATTTAATAACTGTTCGGAATATATTATAGTGCATAAGTACGCAATAACACAAACTAAATACTAGTGCCACGTACAGAAGCATTACTTTGCAATGGTATTCAAAGACATGTATGAAGGCAATCAGACATGACCGAAAAAGTTTCAGGCGCAGGACCAACGGCTTTACGTGTGCGTGTATTTGTAAATATATAACTAAAATAAAAGGAATAGTCGGGATGTCCAGGAACCTACTCACAGTTCATAAAACAGTTATAGCAGTTTTTAACGTCTTGTCTTCTCCCAGTTCGTCTAAAATAAAAGGAATAGTCGGGATGTCCAGGAACCTACTCACAGTTCATAAAACAGTTATAGCAGTTTTTAACGTCTTGTCTTCTCCCAGTTCGTCTAAAATAAAAGGAATAGTCGGGATGTCCAGGAACCTACTCACAGTTCATAAAACAGTTATAGCAGTTTTTAACGTCTTGTCTTCTCCCAGTTCGTAAGTCAGGATATAATAAGCCAGTTGCTTAAATCACTGCAAAAGTCTTATGGGACGACTTGCAACTCCTCGAGTACGCTGATATTTGCAAATTTTTTACTGTTGTTCTATTTGTTTATGATGTCCCAGATAAAAAAAAAGCTTCCTTGTTTCTTTCTTTTAAATGACTGAACTAATACTATCCTCCTTTCACAGGTGTTAAAATCCCCGACGAGAACCTAACACCCCAACAGCGCGCGCATCGCGAGGAACAGCTAGCGACCATCCGCAAGATGCAACAGATGCTCTTTCCGGAGAGCGGGGGCAACAACCCCAACCCCGACCAGCAGGACATCAACCCTCCCACCTCTGCTCCCATGAACATGCCCTTCCCCCCCATGTCGATGGGACCCAACGGACCCTTGGGATCCAACGGACCAATGGTTTCCATGCCAAACAGCATGAATTCCGGTCCTAACTGTACGATGTCGGGACCGATAGGTCCCAGCATGGGAGGACCTATGGGCGGGCCGATGGGACCTAACGGACCTATGGGGGGCCCTATGGGAGGTATGGGAGGCCCACCCGGCATGATGGGGGGACACGGATCGATGGGACCTAATGGCATGATGGGGCCGAATGGGCCTATGATGGGAGGAATGGGACCCAACGGACCTATGGGCCCTATGGGACCGTGCGGGATGAAGGGCATCAGAGGACCGTGTGGGGGGCCGGATATGAAAGGGGGGATGTGTACAGATATGCATATGGGGAGAGGGTGTGGGGGACCTATGGGGGTAAGTTTTCGTCCTAAATACGCCATATACAGGGTGTCCGGGTTTTGACTAGCAATAATTTAAGAGCGTTTCATATATCAAATTTTGATGTCTTTGAAATCCTAATGAAAAAATTTTTTTCGCAAAAAAAATTGCATTTTTGGGTTTAGTTTTGTAATAGGTTTAAAAAACTATTAATTCCTCTTCTACGGTCAATAATTTTGAATTGATATTTATTTCACTTGATAGGCCATTCCAAAAGAATGTTGGCGCAACTGGGTTAGGAAGGCAAAGGAAAGCGCTTCCTACCGACCGGTTGTTATGGTCGGGGACCAAGGTCCGATGGTCACCGTCTTGGTTTATTCATATGTAGTTAAGCTCGTGCTAAATCTTACAAATCGCGGTTTGTGTGAAGCGGGCTTACAGCGCCATCTAGCCTATAGGAGCCGAGTTAGGGCGTCGCGTCTTGTAGTTGCTTGCTAGTGTGGGCGACAGTGGTAAGATATCGCCACAAAATCATTTTCATAACTTTTAGGACCTCCATATCCATAAAAATAGCATTAAAAAAATAATTAAAATAGCTGCCATTTCAAGAGGAGAGTTAGACCCCCAACATGGGTTTTTTTGATACCATTTGGTGATCTAATAGCCCATAAATTATCGCCAGTCGAAACCCGGACAACACACTATATACTCGCTCCCGATAAAAGAGCTATTAGCCACTATTCAATATTTAAATAGCCTACTATAATTTATAATTGTCGCCGAAATAATAAATTGCAGCCTATTTTATCTTGACCTTAAGTTTTTTGTAAATATTTACCCCTTTTTAATTGTGTGTTTGTTCATTTGTAGCGAATGCCAAACCCGATGGGAGGAATGGGCGGGCCTAAGCCTTGTATGATGGGCGGACCACACATGGGACCTAGAATGATGCCCGGGCCTAATATAAATGCAATGAATGGTAAGTTTGACACGTATTTGTTTATTGGACTCATTGTTTTGGTTTTAATGTATTTTTGGTTATTGTTTAAGTGAGCAGTCTTTACTATTTTCCTCGTAATTTTATTTCTACGTAAAAAACATTTTAAGAACTTGCCGAATTGGTCCAGCCATTATCGAGCTATTTAGGTTATTCCACCGGCCACTTATTACTATACTATACTATAATACTATATCTTGTGTCGAGAGCGAGACGTAGACGTAGGCGGTGTGGTCACCCTTATGTCGTTGAAATGCCACTAATACGTACCAAAAGTTTGTAATCTTATGTTCATCTTGCATACAGCTAGAGAGTGGAATTCGTTTGCTGGCAGAAGTGTTTTCAAAACCTTATCAATTCAAAAAATTGTGATTTCGACTCCCTACTAGATTATAGTGCTGCGGCTATAGGGTTCGAATCCCAGGTCGGGCCGAAAGTGTTGGGTTTTTCTATCTTGATATAACTCAGACACAGCTCCGCAGTCAGGAAGTTGGTGGTGTTAACACCCCCGTGCCTCGGTGTGCACGTTAAGCCGTTGGTCCTGCGCCTGATCTCTCTACGGTCATGTCGGTTTGGCGTCTCTCCGAATTATGAGAGTGAAGGAACAGAGAGTGCACCTGTGTATTGTGCACTATAATATCTCCCGCGCAGTCGGCTAATCTCTGTTGAGATTGGCCACTGTAGTCGAAATTCGGCTAGGAGGGCATTATTATAGTGCCGCGGCAGTACGCCGCGCGTAGGTACGTTTTGGTACCAACACGGGAAGTGAGACAGGCCTGCCGTAACAGTATGTAATTTGTTCCAGGCGGCATAATGATGGACGGCAGCATGATGGGCGGGATGCACGGCGACTGCGGGCCCGAGCACCACGGGATGCCCGGCAACGGGCCCATGTGCGACGACTACACGCGCGGCAGGAACGTGAGTCACTTGTTATAAACGCGACGTAACATATTCACTTTGCAATATTATATCAGTTTTACATCTTAGCACGTGCCCTACATTTGGAGTCGTATTATCGTTTACAGTGCTAAGTCCACGCCTCCATATGGAGTCGCAAATTACATACTTTTTTAAAAGAAAATATATTGGACTGGACGTATGAATTGAGGTTGGATTTTAGAGTAGACATGTGAGTTGGTATTTTCTTAACATGTGTGGTGGTATCATTTGTTGATGTGAGTGGACTTGACAGGAAAAAAAACCTCCTGTTTAGGGGAATGTAAACGTGTTAGGCTCCGCGCAAACGGGCCACAGACCACCGCCGCCGGTGGCTGTCGCGCAATGCCCTTTGGTCCCGCGCAAACGAAGGGAGTCGGTGGTCGCTACAATTTGACACTCACCTGCTGTACAGTCTACAGATCCTTTGATAGGTGTTTTGTCAAAATCGCAAATGGCCGCCACCGATAGCGAGTCGCGAACAAGTGGACGCCACTCGCTTCACGTGTGTGGTGACTCCATACAAAACGTATTAAAAATAATGTAAATGTCTTGTCGCTAGCTACATGTGGCGGTGGTCGGTGACCCGCCATGGTGACGGCCATTAAGGCCACTAAGGAGCCTTAAGCTTATTAGAGTGGCCTTAAGCCTTTGACTGCCACTGACTGGGACTGGAACTAGACACAATAGAATTATATTGTTTGGGGGTCACCGGTAACCACCATGGCGCTCAATGTGTTGAATTATATTGACGTCGAAATGACAAACATATTAATAAATAGATCTCTTAATTCATAGATTTATAACATTTTGTAACTATCAAATGATTATGACCTGCTATCTGTCTTCTTAAAAAAATAACAAGTTCTTATTTACTTTCTTTGAGATATGTTGTAGCAGTTACAGAGCCTATGAAAACCTTACCTATAAAAAAGTACACATGATTACAACTGCACAATATATGCAAGACGAACGCTAATTGGCTGTAAACAAGTATTTCGTATACTCACTTAACGCGGTGTTCAATGCCTAGTATATAAAGACTGCCTTATTGGTCAAATGGTTAACACGCTGGCTAGAGAATGGCTATCCGCGAAGTCCTAGATTCGAATCCCGGGTCAGACCTAAATTTGTATATTAGCTTTTCTGTCTTGAAATCGGAAACGGCCCCGGAGTCGGATATTTGACAGTTTTGACACCCTCATCCTACCGAAAGCTGTCCATAGACAAGTCCTCCTTATCTTTGCTAGAAGTAATACCATTTTTGCCCCCAGATGGGCCCCGGCGACCCCGGCGGGCTGGGCCCCGGCGGCCACAAGCCGGGCCTGCGCAGCCCTAAGAGCCCCGCCAACGCAGACATCGACTGGCAGAAGATACACCATCAGTTTTTTGACGATCCTAAGTCTATGGATACGGAATTAAGTAAGTGCTTTTAGCGGAGTTTCAAATCAGTAGATAGATTAAATTAAATTTCGCACACAAAAAAATTATTATAAGATCCGTCGATATAAATAATAATTAATTACTACCTATTTGAACTGGATTCTTTTACGGCAAAACCATTGAATGATTGTAGAAAGTAAAGTGTCTAGAGTACTATTAAGATAAAACACTATTTCAGCTATTATAACTGTTTAATTAATATATTTGCAATACTACACAATATTGCGCGCGAATCGTAAGTCCGTCCCGATGACAGATTGACAGACGAAGTAGGAAGGGGCACACTCAGTCGAGAGAATAGTGCCGTCCCATGCTTGTCGATTTTCTTGCCGCTAACAGTACCCAGGTTTAAGTAGACAATAGACTTGATTTCCTGCAGACACTTTGGGTCAATTGAATAAAGGAAAGCATTGCCTTTTATTGCCTGCAAATAAATGCTTCAGTTTTGATAAGTAATTCTTTTTTGTGGTGCAATCGAATCCATTTGATATCCGCGAAGCGCCCGACCGGCCGTTTCACTGTTGGTCCGCGAGCGGCGCCAATGTGGGCGTGTGGTCGTCGCTGACGGCAAATGCAAAAATGCAGGCCAAGAGGGAAAAGCTATTTTCCACCCGGTTATCCACACAAGAAATTCAACTTTCCGAACAGGACAGATGAAAACTCAATTTTCAAGTCAATGCTTTTCATAATACATTATCGCAGGTACACAAGTAAAATCCCCGTGCTCGGAACGAGGCGGCTGTCTACCGCCTCCCCCCTACGGTGCGTCTCCCCTACACCGGTCCGCCTCTGTGCCTATTGGTAAGTCTACTTAATTATTGCATCATCTATCACTGCCTTTACAGCCTTTTTTCAGCAGCCTACTTGATTTAAAAGCTTTCAATAAGAATGGACCAAAAAAGTTTTTTTTTTGCCACCGTCGTTATTTCACACCTAAGTTTGGAATGTGGGAGTTGAAACTATTGCGGCAGCCACCAGTGGCTGTGGTCGGTGGACCATCTGCACGGAGCCTAAGTGCCCCCAGTGGGTCTACATCTCAGATCATAGAAAGAAGAGTAATGTTATGACTCGGTAATCCTTTGCAAACGTTTGTCACCAAATGTATTTTTATGTTATACTTTCTGGCGGTGACATGACGTCGTAGAAAGTTCATTCTTATATCACAAAAATGTTCTAAAATTGTTCAAAATTGTACGCTATATTTTATTATTATTATTTATTTTAACTCGGATTACAAAGATCCATAAAAGTTAGTAACAAATCGCTTAGCCTATATTAGTGAACAAATAATAACTAAAACTGAAATTAAATAGCACAGGATCCCAAAAGTCATGCCCCAGAGACGTGAAGTCGGATCCAGTGCCTTAAAATAGGACAATCCACTCTGCTAGACATAACTTTTAGAATGCTGTTGGCACTACCTCGCACGCGATGGAGCAGGGAAGCCACTCTGTTCCTGATGATGGCGGAAAATCCATCAGTACAATTTATCAGTATTTACGATCAGTATTTAAAAAAAAATACGTTAAAGACTTCCGAGTAAAAAACAATTAACATGTCACCGCTAGAAGGTATTCTTCCTAGCGGACGCTATTTATTTCGCCTAGTATAAATCTACTTACGCTGTACGCGATGTGTTCATTCACCTTGTTATTACAATATGGGGCATTATCTATGCATGTAATTATTTAAAAATAAAACATATTTGTGTTTTTTTATTTTTGACTTTTAAACAATTACACTCTTATGTACATCAATAAATGACGCGTAATCGCCTTGATAGTTGTTGATCGATGTTAATTTTTTTGGCTTAATCATATGTGATAAGTACTTAGGGACTAAGGAACACTAATTCAATTCACAACGCTCATTGGCGCGCAGTGTACGCACTACGCACACATACGACTGTTAAACGTGACCAATGACCAATCCGCCGAGTAGATCGACAGTTCCTTTTGCCCATGTCGAGTTCGCACGAGTCACGCCCTCATTCATACCTATTCTTTCTGATCTGAGGTCTACATGCATAAATTCGGGGTGACTTTGGATCAGTATCTAAATTTGAATATGATATTCTTTGACGTAAAAACCAAGACACGTATTTTTTATTTTGGGTTTCCAGAACAAAAATATCGAGATAAAACACCCGAAAAATTGCTTAAACGGTGGAATGGCAAGGCTATCATAATAATAGCAACCCCACGCCAATTCCTACGCGCCATGTTTACCTAATTCATGCGTAGGTACGGGTAACCTCGTTTTTTTATAATTGAATCGGTTAAAAAAATAATAACTTGATTTAGCATCTATAAACGACACCTAATGTCTAGAATGAATTCGGGTACTGCATTTTAGGTACTGGGTAATAAAATAAAAAATTAAATTACCGATACAAAAGTGGGTGACTTTTGTATCAGTATTTATTTATGTACATATATGTATGTCTGCCGTCAGTAACGTGTCGAATCTCTCCAGCGACGCAATCCCCCGGGCACGGGTCGGTGCAAATGCCGATGTCTGCGGAGGGCTCTCGCGCAGGCTCCGGCCTCAGCTCGCCGGCGCACCACTCGCACTCGCACGCGCAACGGAACAACCAGAATAAGGACGCGCCAGGTGGGTCTTTGAGTGTACGCTTTGACTAACGTTTTGAGCTGAAAGGACAGTACTATTATCTTAAGACATATCCTTAGTCGTAACGAACTTTGTTTGTCTATCGAAAAGTAGAGATTAAACTACTTTTTTTGCGTACACAGCTTGTGTTTTACAGCGACAGTTAAGTAAAAGTTGAAGAAACGTTAGAGAAAAGATCGGTGTTAAGGCTAAAGGATAAGTTATAGGTTCAAGGTAGGTGAGCGCGGGTTTTAGGAGTATGTTTAAAAAGGGAGTATCTAAAGCAGCTAGGATAGCATTTTTTTATTTAATGGATCAATTGGCTTATCGAACGACAACAATAATCGACGATAGATATTATATCAGGCAAGCAAGACAAAACAATTCAATGAGACTTCAAACGCGAGATCTTCGCTTGCTTAAAACTTAAACTTAATTTAATTTACACTATGTAATCGTAAATAAATTATTTTGTTAAATTCTACAAAAAACTTATGTGTGTTTTTAGTAACCAAGTAAATGGTTTCTTTACACCACTCTCTTCCAAAAAACATTATGCTAACCAAGCACATGTTAAATAATACATAATATCTCAGGTGTTTTGTTGACTAACTTGTACGTTTTAAATTATGTTCTTATCTTATTATAATATAAAAATTATTATTTTTAAATGGTCATTTGTAATAATTAGAAAATAAAATAACTGTCCTTTTAGCTCATAAATAAATTAGGTAAGTGTTTGAAAAAGCATGCTTTTCTTAGTCTCTTAGAAGCCATAGAAGTAAGCCAGCATGATTTTTGTGTTAGACATTTTCCCAACCACGGCAGACTATAATCTGTTGATATCACATTCAATTATTTTTTTGATTTCGTTCTTTTGTTTTTCTGTAGTTGTAATGCGTATTTTTTGTTTTCCCCCCACCCCTCCCCGCGCAAAACGCTTGACGCTTGCAATCCCGTGTGATCTATCGGTCCAAACGTTGGACGGTACTTGGGCCGAACGTCGCGCGCGTAGAGATACTAGAGAAGTTGGACGATGGCGTCTTTGTGAGGACCCTGCAGTGCCTCGCGGCCGCGCAGAAGAGCCAGAACAAGGAGCCCAGCCTCATGCCGGTGCCGTCGCCCCAGCAGATATCGTACCTCAACCAGTTCGAAGGTAACGCCCCCGGTTCGTGTGTGCAGAAATAACGTGGCCGAGTTCGAGTTGGGCCCGCAATCGCTTGTTTTCTTAGGGATCTTTCTCACTAGGCTATCCTAACTTCACTTGTTTTCTTGCTCTATCTCAATAGGCTAAGCCACCTTCAGCTGTTTTCTTGCCCTGTCCCACTAGGATACCATGGTGGCGCCACCGTTCGCGCTCTACCAACAAAATGCAGTACACCCCTTTCATATCCCATCCCATAACAACACGATCCCCGTACCTAAAGCACAGTCAAATTTCAAGTATAAAATGTTAAAGATGTCAAAAATTGTATCTCCCTAGCTATTTCGCGTTACAGAGACTACCTCTGTCAAATTTGGTGACGCGAACTACAATGATAACTATCGAGAATAGAGTGAAGTAAAATAAGAATTCACAAATTAATTTAAAACAGTGGCGCTACCACTGGTTGCCTTAGTGAGACAAGGCCTTTATTTGCTCAGCACAAACAGTCAGTCTGTCTTATGCATCAACATAAAGATGATTTGTCAAGCCTAAGAAAATGAAATAAAGAAAATGAGCGCAGTGGGTCTTAGTGTATATCTAAAAAAAAGGACTGTCATCATGTAATTTTTTATTTTATATTATGCCACCATTCTCGTACATAATAAATGTTTCTCGCGTAATGGTTGCATAATAATTTGTTTGTATTTATTACGTTGTAAATAGTAATGATACGGTTATTTCTGTTCATCACTAATCGGGTGTAATTTTGCTTTCAATGTTGTGTTTTTTAAATACCTCAAGGTAGTGAATCGTCTATTTTTATAACTGCTATAAATTGCTACCTTTCGGTATTGCTAATCTAAATGTTTTGTTTTATTTTAGTCTTTATGCGTTTACATAAATGTTCTGTATATAAATCACATACATTTTATGTAAACACATATTTTTTTACATAGTATAGTGTGTGTGTTTTAGCATTTATTGTTTGTGTTTTTTCATTTTGGTGGTGGTTGGTGAAAATGTGCTAACATACGTACCCTCATACTCTATGGCTAATTCGTTCTGTCACTGTTGTCTGTGGTGTCTATGGTCGGTGATACTGACGCTTTGTCTGTGGTCTAGGTCAAGAGCTGACGATACAGAAGCAACCAAACACGTCGTTGAAAGACAACGGGCCCCCGTCGAATAGCGGGGGGCAGACGCCACAGTCCAGTTCAAACCAGAAATCACCAGCCAGGTAAGTTTTATAAGGAATCTTAGGGTTACTTTTTGCCATCTCTGCCATAAATACAATTCATCGAAGAATATGAATATCCCTCTATAATAATATGTCAGAACTGCGCCATGTGCCAAATAGCATGCCATGGTACAAACAACATGATGACTGGACCGATAAAGGAGTATAATTTCTTTTTACATGAAGTAGATGACATTAACATGAAGTTATTTGAATTGATTTTCTTTTAGTGGCAATTTCTTATCTAGGTACGAGTAGGTCAATGAATCGCTCATCAGGGGGTGTAAAGTGCGCGGGCTAGGATCTACTTAAAGAGTAACATACAAACTGCCGTACTAAGAGGCGTCAATTAAAATCCTTCACTAAGCAGTCCTTTTCTATTTCATTGGGTTGGGGATTTTCTATGACAATCCTGTAAGATTGGCGCTTCCTCGTCCCCCGCACGTCTGGCGGGATGCAGGAGGGTCGCGCTGGTCGCACACGAACTTACTTGGTCGGACTATAGTCTTTATCGGCAATATTACATAAAACTTAGTACGAAGTTTAAGCTAGGACTAAATGTTAGCAGACAAATTAGAAATGAATGACACATTCGTAACATTGCCTATAAGGAAAACGCTTTTTTGATTGGCCGGCAAATATTTAGTCCTGGGTTAAACCTGGTACTAAGTTTTTTGTAATAAGGGGGTATAAGTTTAAATAAGAAACCAAAAATTGGCACACGGGCATGATTTAACCCACGACCTCTGGCTAACCGGGCCAATATTCCAGCCGGCAATATAGTCTTACGTAAAGAAGATCTATCTGTCAAATGGTCGTAACATGCATTTGTGTCCGTCAGTATGATGCCGGGCACGCCGGAGCCTCACTCGTCGCTGTCGGAGCAGCGCGCGGGCCGGTTCTCGCTCGAGCAGAGTCCCGGGTTCAACAACCCGCAGACGCCCACTTCAGCCGCCAGTACCAAATGTGGTAAGTTCTTTAACGATAGTCTGTGTCTTACTAATACAGAGAGGGAGATAGAGCAATATAGGTATGTCGTCATTTGAATTTTCTCCTCTTCCCTCTTTGGCGACTTTGACGGGGATAAAACCTCAAACACTGTAATCTATTCTAATTTCATAAATGCGAAAGTGTGTCTGTCTGTCTGTTAGCTCTTGACGCTTAAACTACTAAACCGATTGAGATGAAATTTGAAACGGAGACAGTTCGAGACCCTAGAAAGGACATAGGCTACATTTTGTTACGATATAAAAACATTAAGGGGGTGAAATGGGGGATGAAAATTTAAATGGAAAATCCAACTCTTGCGGACGAAGTCGCGGGGAACCACTAGTAATATCATATATACAATCGTTAAACCACATGACATGATTTTATATAAGTATTGTCACGTGGTTCATGTTGTCGGTCAAATTATGATCGAATGCTTCAGCGTTAGCAGGCCTATTGACTACTTTGAAAGCTGTTGTGATTGCGATTGCAATATCAAAGCAATGACATATGAATCGTCACTTTCACAATATTTCGAAAGCTTTTTATGGACTGTATAAAACAAATGACTGTGTTAAGAGTGAATAATTCAGTAACGAGTGATTGTATGGAAGAGATAGACATACTGCGCTGACCTCAGATGAATCTATAAATGTTTTTTTTAAGTATTCCCTTTGCAATTTAAAAGCAATCGTTAATTAGGCGGTAGATCTGCTTACTTACTTTGCTATGATTGAGTATTCACTTCATACGTCACACGAATATTCCACAGATGAGAAATCAAGACCGAGTCCGTCGTCGAACCGGTCGAGTCAAGACAGCGCATCGAAGACGCCCCAGCGGGAATCGAACCTGAGCCAGGGCCCGTACGCGCCCGCGTCGTCCGCCGCCTCCTGCGCCGGGAAGAGTAGTTGCAGTCGGGCGACAACCGCGCCATCGTCTATGGACGACTCTATGGCCACTACTGAGGTATGGTTTTTTAAATTATAGCCTGACCAAAAATATATGGGACCTGAACTAAGGGCGCCTCGAATCCTCTTCATATGACAACACTTGGCATAATCATACCAGCGTAGATTGCAACTGAACATAAAAATAGGTATATTTTTTATATGTTTACATTCATGTTAAAATTGTAAGCCTGATTACAGATTCTACGATACAAGAATAAGACTGAACAAACACTCGCAAAATTTAATACCTATTAATGTCACTGGCTCTTTATGTTTCAGGCCTTGAGGACCAAATTGCAATTACCTATTTTTGCTAAACCGCAGTCCACGAAGTATAATTACCAGTACCACCAGTACGAAAAGTATAATTATCCATATTCTTCATAAATGAGATTATTTATGATGCTAACATTCATACTATTAAAAATGTAATTAAAGAAATATTTGAAACTTACAGTAACTATTTTAATTAAAATATTCAAGTAGGGTTGAAGAAAAAACAAAATGAAACTCAAAACCAGTGTTTATTATGGTCATTTTACCAAAATATTTTTTGTAGCCATCAGTGACCAATTTTCACTGTTCGCACTATATGACGTACCAACAATTTGCGATAATTGATTTAAAGAAATTTTGGTGGTTACATAGACTTCCATGTCGATTGTTACTACAACACAATGTAAAATCACTTTGCTTTTGCGACAGTGAATAGTTAGTAGTTTTCAACACCTAAAATTATCATATATTCGAAAATTAAATCACGCTTCCATTTTGACACTTATCATTATGACAATCGATGACATGTCAATGACGATCCGAGGTTTCAGTTGCCAGAAAAATAAATTAGTCTCAGTTGTTTTCCGCAATATGGCGAGGTCCCATATACTTTTGGTCAGGCTATTACAGATATGACTGTCTTGCCTGATGGTAAATCATGATGCCGAGAATGGGTCATGTCCATAAACCGAAGTAGGTAGATTGATTTGATGTACTTTGACAGTGCTGGAATAATATGTATATAAATAACCGATAACGCAAAAATCCGGTTTATATCTTAATATCTTACTCATTTTATGTCATCTGAAATTACTTGGTATGGCACTTTGTTTAACGTGGTTCTGTTTATTTTTACGACTAGAATACCATCAATGTTTGCGGTCATTGACACCAAATCAATCTACCCACTCCAATCTCTGATGTCTGACTAGTTATAGCCTATTCACCTTTTTCTGAAGTATTCCGATCATAGTGTTAGGGAACACTTACATTTCAGCCGGCACCGGTTACCACTCGCCGTACGTAAGAGGAATGTAAATTCAAAACGCGTATAGGTGGTATGGCTAAGACTACTACTTGGTCCTTTTATAGTTGTATCATTGTGCTATCTGATATCATTTGTTAACAAATTGCAGCCCAACAGTATGTAACCACAATAAACATGAAACAATCGTCAGTGTTTCCACCGCTCGAAAGGTCAAAAATATCATCAAGGTCCAGTATACTCTTGAAATAACAAGTATTTTGATTATTATTATCCAAATAATAGTAAGAATAAATTGAAGTGTATCTATCAAAATCTAAAGTTCTGCGATCGTGACGATACATAAACAAACGGTTCTCGATTTAAAGTGTACAGTCGGTTGAACGTCAGGTTACCTATTCGAAATACGAAAACAGCTTTTTTTACGTAGGGAATACACCCAGTCTAACTGTGGCCGTGTGTACATAAATAAATTTAAACTGTCCCCCTTCTATTTCAGACGACGTTATCTGGCGGGCCCAACAGTACAGCCCTCCCTGGGCCATTCCCCGGCGCGTGCAGTATGAACCGACCCGACAACATCCCCATCAACCCGAACCAGGGTCCCAACGGGCCCATGACCTCCACCGCGTCATTTGACCCGATATCCTCCCTTGCGCAAATGTCGCAGCAGCTCACGTCGTCGGTGGGAGGGGCCCCGGGACCCGCGGGACCCATGCCCAACCAGGGACCCATGGGACCCTTCCCGCATCATATGCAGCACCATCACAATATGCATCCGCATCAGCACCAGCATATGATGATGAATGAATTAGGTGAGTTTAGATTTGTTACATTACGAGAATGGACCAAATTATTTTTTTAAGAAAATTGAGTCTGGCCTGATTTCCTGATATTTTTTAATTTAATGTTCAGGTAATGATTCGATTGGATCTATTGAGAATTAATAACGTAATAACAGTGTCACGTGAATGAAGAAAATGTCAATGAAAAACTCATGGAAATTATAAAAATGAAATTTCGACGTCGACACTGTTCACTTCGCTATAAAAAACTAATTCAATTTTCGCATAGAGAAGAGACGTGGGTTCTTCGATTCCCATCTGAAATGTTTTTTTTGTGTGCAATGTTTATTTTAGGAAAAAGAAATTTCTTAAAAATTAATGTAATTATTTTGGACTCAGAAACTCTACGAGTCGCGATAGGTCTGCGTGTTGGTGCTGAGGTTTGCCTTCCACACAGATGTCCTTGTGGTTCTGATGTCGGCTCGTTGGGATATCATGGACTCTCCTGTATTAAAAGTGCAGGCCGCTTTTCGCGTCGCGTCATGCTTGCATCAACGACATCATCCGTCGGTCTCTTGCCTCTATCAACGTGCCGGCGATGATGGCAAGAGACCAGACGGGATGTCACTTGTTTCTTGGCGGATGGGTCGGGCTCTTGTGTGGGACGCTACCTGTGTCGACACACTTGCAGCCTCTCATCTGCCCGGGACAAGCCGTGATGCTGGTTTGGCTGCGACAAGTGCCGAAAACTTTAAAAAGAACAAGTACAGGCAGATCGACTCCCGGTACCACTTTTTACCGTTTGGAGTCGAAACACTGGGTTCGTGGGGTCCCAACGCTATCTCTTTTTTCAAAGAGATTTCCAAGAGGCTAGTTGACATATATCGACAGGCAAGTGTATGCCTCTGTTGCAAAAAAATAAACTTTTGGTGCGTTTTAGTATAAAAATGAACGGCATATGTTGTCAGGTTGCCACATGGACAGCATGGGCGGCGGCATGGGCGGCATGGACATGCTGGGCGGCGAGTTCCCGCCCGACATGAGCCTCAGCCCCAAGCTGCACGACGCCTGCCTGCCGCGCGCCAAGATGCCGCCCTACAACGGCGCTAGTGTCCAGGTGCGCCGATAAATGCATTTTTTTAATATTTCCACTTTCTAAAGATGTATTTTTTAAAGATTATGGCTCTTTATTATTTTTGTCACCTATCTTTTTTTTTATTTCATACCATTTTATTAGGGTATATTTTTTATGTACTGGAAATGATCCATGTACTATAAAAAAATGCAAATTTTATAGGAATTCTTTCATGATTCAAGATACCTATAATTGTGCAATTGTCTATTTTTTTTCTTTATTTTATTTAGGAACTTTGATCGATGAACTCGAACATCCAACTTAAGGCTAGAAATCACAAATTACAAATAATTTATGCGGCTTCCAAAAAGACTCCGCTAGGAAGTTGGTTAATTGTTTATGTTTTTTTAAATGTCTATTGTTTGTGGTGAAGTAGTAAACAGCTTCCTATCACAATCTATCTATATGAATTATGAAATATATTTTTTGAACTTTCTATAGTCATTTCAAACTTAATTTATTTATTTATTTTATGACATATTTGAATTTTATTTTCACTTTTCGGGCATTTGTTAGCTACCTAACCTAACCAAATTGCCATGCAATTGTTCTTTGTTTGTTCATTACTGTTTTACCGAAATTAATGACCGATCCTAGATCGAAGATTTATGCCAATTTCTGTTGTTTGCGTATCCACCCATTGACCACGTATTTTATTTTGTCACTGGCAGCTGTACTGTGGTTACCATGGACTTAATTAGTTTTATTACCTTCTTAGATCAAAATAAGATGTAGTTTACGTGTAGGGGCCATTAGTTGGTTAGGAGATCAAATCAATACGCAAATTGTATGTTCGTTGTATAGGGTGTGGAGAATTCTATCTATGCGGTATGCGAAATTTATGTGGTAGTGAACTGCTGTAAAGATGTAAACCTTATGGCGAAAAACCGCGATTGAGATGAATCTAGGAATACAAATTGTTCATAAATTTTTAGGCGTTTATCACCGTCTTATCTATTCAGGTGAAGCCGAGCGCGCCAAACACAATCCAGTACCTGCCGACGCGACCCGCCGCCCCCTGCCACCCCGGCCCCCGCGGACCCCCCAGCCTCGACTTCCTGCAGCGAGTCACCAACCCCATGCAGATGGACGGCAGCAAGGTAAGTCTGGACAGAAGTAGTTACGCGACCTATTAAATTTCCTTCCACTCTTGACATTCTACAGCGAGTCACCAACCCTGAAGTCTGTTTTTCTTGCGTGTCAAACATTGTAAACAATATTTTTATGACTTTAAAACTAATACTGGTGAAAAAAATTACTAATAGCTCTAAAAAGCTGCATGTATTAAACGGTAAACTACCAATTAGGATGTTAGTATTGTGTCTATCTTATTTTTAAATGAATAATTTCGTTAAAAAGTAATGTCAAGATTGTTTACAATGTTGGCGATCAATGAAAAACTGACTTTATGCAGATGGATCCGCTATCCATCTGCATAAAGTCAGTTTTTATTGAGCAAGGTAAGTCTGGACAGAAGTAGTCACACCTAGTACCTGAGACACGCAAGCGCAGTATAATCACAGCAAATGCAGCATGATCCTAGCGGCTACTAACCGATTATTTGTCTTCCAATTTCACATGTACTGTTATGGATAGATCAACCGTGATTAAGTACCTAGCAAGTATTACCACAGAATAAATAATAGTACAATTACAGAAGGATCACTCCGCAATATCATTTTAATGAATAGCGATTCTTTTTGCGACATAATAAAGCGCAATTCAGCTCGCGGCAGTGCTAAGCCCCGCCCTAGTCGCTGCATCTCTTTCCATCGCGTAACCTTTGTTCTTCTAACTGACATCCTTTTAAGGTTAGTTTATCAGAATATTAGATCAGAATCAGAATACATCGAATCTACAGAAAAGTTATCGCATCATAATTTTTACATACTCGTTGGTTATTAAAGGGATACATTTATATGGAAGAATATTAGAAGTTAAGATAGCAGATAGTTTAGGTAGGCGTACCGCGTACTAATGATTGATCTCTTCAACTTGCGTAAAGTCCGCCTATTAGATCCTCAACTATGAGGAGGAACGAGCCATACTTCACCACGCGGGCTCAGTGCGGATTGGTGGAGGGGTGTATGTAAGGCAAGTGACAAACCTTACTGTCAGAAGTTATCAAGCCGCCCTAGGACCTCTGACTAGGCTTAACGACTAATACCACAGATATTAGCCGGGACCAACTGCTTAACGTGCCTTCCGAAGCACGGAGATGCTTGTCATGGTCGGAATGGTCACCCATCCAATCACGAACGCACCGTGGGTTGTTTAACTTTTAGTATCACTACCAAAGCACTGCCGCCACTGCGCCACAAGCACCTCTGAACTTGCGTACCACACAGAATACCTAATTAATTACTATAATGTAACTAATCCTACTTTGGTAAAGAAAAGCTTAATAATAATATTGCGTTAGCTCTTGGTCTATATTTAAATACTTTAATTTGTTTAGTCTTCATTACTACTAGCAGCAGTGTTAAAAACCGCGGCACTGTTGATTGTCAAGATAACGTGCGAGTTGCGACTCGGCCGGCGCGCGACAGCCTCGCTGAATCAACCGACCGGTCGATCCGTGCATGTACTTGTAGCTTTTTGCTAAATTGTGGAGTGAGCCAGGCCTGGTATTACTGAGGTATTGATTTATGACCACCTAAGTAACATGACTTGACGTCAAGGTAGTCATATTTATATATGTTTTTTTTTTCTGATCAAGAATGTTTCTAGTCATGAACTATTTGGCGTGCTAAGAATTTACTTCCGCGTGCCATTTGTGCCCGATATATCGTGCTTGTTTGCCATCCCTAGGCTATAACTAGGGTTGCCAGGATTATCGCAGAATTTTGTGATGTGTCCCTATTTCCGGATCAGATTTTGGGCAATATTTTTTGTCTTCGGAAATCCTAACTCTAAGACTCTAAGCCACTAGAGCACTTCTTTTAGAGAAGCTCTAATCTAGCTTCCAGTAGGGAAAATCACAAATACTACGTCTGAAGAATAGATTTACTAAGTACTAGATGGGGTTACTGCAACAATTTTGTTCCAGGGCGGCGTCCAATACTTCGGCGGGGGCGGTCCCGGGGCGGGCGGGAACGCGCGCATGGACATGGAGGGCGGCATGCGCATGCGGCCGCCCGCCCCCGGCCTGCTGCGCATGCCGCACTACCCCGCCGGCTTCAGCTCGCCGCCCAAGATGGACCACTTCGGACCGCCCGGGCCCATGTGCGGACCGTCCTTCCGCGGTGTGAAACCGATGGGACCTGGACCGCAGGTGGGCCATACATAATAATAAATAATAAATTAATAAATTGTTTCAACAAACACACCAATTACCTAGCCCCAAACTAAGCGTGAGCTTGTGCTATGGCGACTAGGATAAAGGATAGAAATACTTAAATACATATAAACGTCCATAACTTAGGTACAAATGCTCGTGCTCATCACACAAACATTTGCCCCTTGCGGGATTCGAACCCGCAACCGCCTGGTTTAGAAGTCCGGTGCGCGAACGACTACACCAAGACGGATCATACATTATACCGCCGCACGCACCGCTCGCGCCGTGGCCCTACCCGCCTTACCCTTTTTACAGAATACACCTAGATTTTCTCGGTCCGTTTAACAATCAAATGTATTTAATTATTGTTGATGCACACTATCAATGGGTCGAGTGTTACAATGTGAGTTCTTCGTACAGGTCTAGGTCTGTTATTGAAAAACTTACAGGCGTAATGTCGAGGTTCGGAATCCCTCACACCGTGGTCACTGATACGAGGGCGGCACTAAAGATTTCGGGAATCAAGGAAGTGACACAACATTACTATTTAAAAATGTACATATTTATTGCTTTTAAAAGTATTCTCCGCGAAATTCGACACATTTTTCCATACGACGGAACCAATCATTGACCAACCATTCCATTCGGGTGTTTGGGTCTCCAAAATGGCCGTTTTGTAGGCGTCCACAGCTTCTTCTGGTGATGAAAATCTCTGACTACGCAATTTATTCTTTATTTTAGGGTAAGTATAGAAATCATTAGGGCTTAGGTCGGGGCTGTACGGCGGATGATCTAATAATTCTATGTTTTCTTGCTCTAAAAACTCTTTTGTTCTGTGCGCGGTGTGAGAACTCGCATTGTCGTGATGGAGGATGATGCGGCAGTTGCAGTTCTCTTTACGGAGTTCAGAAACGACCTGTAGCAAACAAATGCTAGGGTTCGTATGCGTATATCCAGGATTCGTCACCTGATACGATGTTGTATACAGCATTTGAGGATCCTGCGTGGAATCTTTCGATAGTTCTGACGCACCAAGTAACGCGATCCGCTTTTTGCTCTTCACAGAGCGAATGCGGTATCCATCGGGAAAATAAACTTTTTTACACCTAATTGTTGATGCAAGATAATTTGTATTTGACTCATGCCAATGTCTAAAGTTGCCTGAATTTCGCGGTATGTCACATGTCGATCTTCCTCAATCAGCTTACGCACAGCATCAACGTTTTCTTGGGTGACTGCAGTTTTTGGACGACCTTGACGGGGATCATCACTAACAACAAATTCAGCAATCCAGCGATAAATTGTGGTTTTGAATGGGGTTTCATTACCAAATGCAGAAATTATCCGGTCAACACACTGTTTTTGTGTTAAACCACTTCGAAAGTCATAATAAATCATCGCTCTTGAATTTTCTCGTCGTTTCCATTTTCTCAACGACTAAACAAGTTTGACAAGACCTTGTGACAAGACCGAGAATATATTTTTTAATAAATAAATGGTATTCGATTTAAAACCAAGGAGTTTGCAATTAAAAAGATTTTAATATGACAGGAACAGTGGAAATATTCCATTCCCGATACTTTTAGTGCAGCCGTCGTAATGGTACATCTTTTACGTCTCAGGAATTCAGTATTTTTTGTAAATTGAATGGTATTATTCATTACTTTTCTCCTGTGTACCATCCTTCTAGCAATGGTCAAGCAAAGAGTTATGTTAAAATTATAAAAAAGGTTTAAAAAGCATTCTCATGAGCTCCTCTATTAATAAAGTTTCACAAGAAAAAAATAACAAATTTTCTTTTGACTATCGAAATTCCAAAAATAGCACAACAGGAAAATCGCCATCCGAGATGTTATTTGGTCATCCTTTACGGTCTAGATTAGATTTGTTGAATCCCACTGAAGTCATTCCGTCATCCTCGAGCCTCACTGATGTTGTGAAACGGAATCAATCCTCACACTACAAAGGGAAAGCTAGACCTAGTTTTAAAAGCTGTTTGGATCGAGGGGGTCATCACTAATATATTTGGAACTGTAATGTATTCGGTGTACCTACCAAAACTTAAGATAGAGGTCAAGAGGCACGTCGATCAACTTAGCCGATATGATGGGAAATGGACGCCTTGTCCACTTTACGAAGAGTTTAACCTTGAACCGGTCAATTCCGATGTCATCAATGTAACAGCAGCACCATCTGGGTCTCGACCGTCTTTCTTCGCCAACCTTACGTCGGAATCTAGTTCACCAACACCTGATGATGATTTACTCCTAGCACCAGCAGATCCAGAGCTTAGCAACTTCGGAGAGAGAGCGAGTGGCTCCGCGAATGTGGACAGCCCTCCAAGGGCACCGGGCACACACTAAAGTACATTACCTGCAGCTATGTCTGGATCAGATGTCACCGATGAATCGGAACATGCTTAGATTGCTCACACGCCAGTCAGTTTAAACCAAAGGTCAAGACGGCAGCGCGACAGGGTTCATTATAAGCCTTACTTTTAAATATTTGTAATTTTATTTTATTCTGTAGTGTATGGGGGAGGGATTGTTATATTTGTAGTTATAAGTATTAGTATGCAAGCGCGGCTGCGACCGCGCCCCCGCGCTCTTGCGCAACCATTTTGCGAAATAAATCAGTGTCAAAATAGCTACGGTGATTGTTACTCACGTCACACCCTACGTCATACCTACCCTAACCAACAAATATAATATATTGAAAATTCGACATTCGTACGGACGAATTCGCGGGCAACCGCTAGTAAATAAATAGGATATCGATTCAATTATTTTTAAATACCGTAACACCTATTTTATATTCGACTTTTCCTCACGCCACACGTTCACCCGCAGGTCCGCATGGCCGGCCAGCCCCTCCCGCCGTCGATGGGCGGGCCCAACCCCGGCTTCAAGGGCCAGGGGTTCGCGGTCCCGTCCACCGCGGACCCCAACTACGCGGCGCAGTTCCACAACTTCCAGCAGCAGCTGTACGCGACCAACAGCCGCGCCGCCCCGCCGCACCCCGGCTACCCGCCCTACCAGCCGCCCAAGTGATGACCCGCCCACTGGCCCGCGCCTTCCGCGCTACTGACTGAGTGCCCGTGACCGTGACCAGTGACCAGTGACCAGTGATGTGAGCGCGGAATGTACAGTTCTATTATAGTACCACTTTACTGTACACGAATCGAAGTACAGTTTTATAGATTATTTTTTTTTAGTTCGATGACGACGGTGACTTATTGTTAGAGCCCTTTCACACGAGCGATTTTAATTGGCGATTCCTCGACGGAGCGAGATCGCAGCGAGCACGCGGCGACTAGCGGCGTTCACGCAACGATATCGCCTAACCGCCGCGATAACGCCGCGTGCTCGCAGCGAGTACGCGGCGAGTACCAACAGACTTAGCACAATTATTTGTTCGTAGCAATCTACCCTCATTGTGACACCGTTTTGTAGTTAGGTCATCGAAACTATTTTTAGGCATTCTCTGATATTTGTAAAAAAAAAAATGTTTTATTTTTAACACGTCTGCGATAAAGCACATAATGTCACTTTCAGCTCCTAAATTTTAGGACAATTATTTTTTCTTCTATTCAATCATCTTTTAAATTTCCCCGCCGAGGAATCGCCGATTGAAATCGCTCGTGTAAAAGGGCTCTTAGTTTTAGACGATTTTATTACGGACGCGCCGGGACTCCCGTGTATCGGTTCCTTTTACTTAGCTGTTTTACGTACGATTCCTATGCACGCAGATATCTAGTCAATTTTGAAATTAACGGAGCCCGATCCTATGTTACTTACCTATGTGTGAACACGATTGAACCCGCTATTCGGTTACTTTTATACGCAGAAGTACATAATTTTATTACTATGTCCATTTTTTAGTTTAAGTTTAATTAAAACTGATTAGTTGAATTGGTTTAATGTAATATTCGGCCGACGGCCAGTATGACTCTTGAATTAGTGCCGGTCTCGTTGCGACTACTTTCCTTTTGATCTGATAGCAATGTTTTTTCTGTCTTCCAATACCTTTGTAGGCTCTTAAAATAATGCAATACGATTGTTGAGAGTATGTGTGTGTACTCCGCCGACTGCGAGCTCGCGTAGTCTATACTTTTAACATAACGGAAAGTACTTAAAATCTGATGCCATATTATTTGCCACATGAATTTAATTTCGTGATATTTTAAACTATCTTAATTTATTGTTGTCTACGAAATCTGTACGAACAATGCGAATATTTTTCAAACGCAACACAGTTATTTTTATCGTTTTGTCGTAGGAGTTAGGGCATATTAATATGCTAGGCTAGTAGTTGCACATTGTGGATGTCACAGTGGCCTTCGATTTGTAATGCCTTGTTTGGAAAGCAATGAAACCCCGGGGGACGGCGTGCCCCCAGCCGGCGGGGGTTGGCGGGGGAGGGGGGGACTCTGCTCCCTAAGCCAGCGCCCCCCCGCACGAACGGAGTGGCAGTTTCGTGAATAACAGCACAAAGTCCAGAATAAAAACACCCGCTAGCAATTAGATAGTCTTAATTTAATTGTAATTATAATGTAAGGTAAAGAATGGTTCTTGTTTTAGAATAAGCGAAGAGCAATGATATAAAATAGTTTGTGTAATATTGATAAGAAATGAAATTAAGATGCAAACTATTGGTTGTGATTCTGACACAATTTGTTAAGTTGTTTGTAGATTGTCACACAGAGAATTGTGGAACTTACTGACTCACGATAAGGCCCTTTTATTTTAATTATTTTGTTTTTTGATATTTTTACTCATACGTTCTCGTTTGTACATCGCTAACAATAATTGTACAGAGTACTTTTGGACTTAATTTAAGGCAATAAATGTATTTATTTTATAACTCGTGATGTAAGAATTTATTCATAATTATTATAAAAAAATATATGATATGCTTGTAAATAATGTTTTATTTATTTATACCACTACAAGGAATAGTACGCTGTAATCATGGGCCATTGCTGTTTCTCAAACATTAAAATTCGATTCCTAGAATGAAAATCGATTGTGTATTTTAAATCCTTGCTTGGATGAACCTGGCTGAAATTACAGAATGACTATGTAGGTATGTAAATACGCATTTGGGCAGACGCCGATTATATGAAAAGACTGGGCACGCGCGGGTTATCCCGCCATCAATTCATTCGAGCGGCCGCTCCTTGGAAGTGGTATGATATAATATATTTTTAGTAGTACAATCTCTTTTTATTGCCTCGTAGGAACTGAGAGAAAAGTAGAATATTCTCCTCAGGGATAAAGATGTCTTCGTCTTGGGCGAGCAAAAATCCCTCGCTGGATCTACTTTTAACTCCCTCGCTATGCTCGGAAGTAAAAACTGAACTAACTAAAGGTAACTCGAATCCTTCGTTACGCTCGAGATTTAAGATGACGCCTGTGACGGAAGACATCACTTTAGCCCCTTGGTGAATAATCTACTCCTATCTATTATAACACCGTACTAATTTAGTTAGCGTTGCCACACTATCGATAGTTGACCTTCGAAAATCATCTACAATCTCGAAATCTCCGTTAGTATAAATACTATCGACACAGCAAAGAAAAAAAGGTCTTACTTTCCAATAGTATTTGATGTAGCTTAGTAAATATTCTGAGGCCTAATTTAGTAATGGCGCATTTTCATTAGTCGATAACTCGTTCGGTATAATGCATGCGGGGAATCCCCGCCAATTATTATTTTTTAAAGGAAAATTGTATTTTGTTTTATGTGCCAATAAAAAAATTCCGCTCATGTCATCCCTGCAGGAAACATCGTTTAGATGAAAATAATTTAAGAATCCCGTTAGGAATAAACATAACATTAATTGATGATTCATGTCAAGAACGTCCGTCTCAGTGCCACTCTCGTTAACAACTGGCGACGATGTTCTCTCCCCGCATGCGGACCAATATCGACTGATGAAAACGGTTCCCCGATTGCGGGCCCTGTGGCACGCGTTCCAGAAATCTCTCGCACTCCGCATGCGGACCCTATCGACTAATAAAAACGGTTCCCCGAATGCGGGCCCTGTGGCATGCGTTCCAGAAATCTCCCGCACGCCGCATGCGGACCCTATCGACTAGTGAATTGCACAAATAAATGAATGACCAATCTTTTGAAGCCTAAAGTTTGGAACGGCGAGCTTTTTTTATGTCTTGTATTAAAATTATGTAGGTAAATCACTCTTTTTGGAGAACGAGTGCAAATTTCTTCGAACATACATCAGATTTTTATAAATAAATTGTGAATATACTGTAAGTATTTTTACTTCTTTAAACACTTGTTTTAGTGACTCGTCAGATTTAAGATTGTAAACAGACCGCACGGCTCGCTTTTGCAGTACAAATATTGTTTCTATATCTACAGCCGAGCCCCATAGCAACATGCCGTATGACAGGAGACTATGAAAATAACTAAAATAAACTAGTCTTGCCGTTTCAACGTCAGTCAAAAGCCTTATCTTTCTCACAGCATAAGCAGCCGAACTGAGTCTCCCAGACAAGGTCTCGATATGAGGACCCCATTGAAGCATGTGATCTAGAGTAATTCCCAAAAATGTAGCAGTTTTCGTAGAATCTAGTGGCTCGTCCTTTACAACGACCTGTGTAGTGACTTGTTCGAAATTTAACTCCGATACTATCGATAGTATTGATGTGTGTTGATAGTATTTTACAAACGGAGCTATCGGTAGTATCGTTTCAATCGATAGACTAACACAATTTCGTGACGAAGCACTGGTAATAATGCATAAAAAGTGCAAAAACGGTTTTATAACCTTTCGTATGTTGAAACGCAGATCTCCGCGCAGGAATTTGCAGAAAAGACGTTAGGATAGGACTTTGCAGAAATGTATAGAACGACTCCGAAAGGGTAATGGCTATTAAATTGACCAGAAAGGAAATAAGCAAGGAAGTAAGAAGTACGTAACGAATGGTAGATCTTCAAACGTGGACCTTGGAGTTTCAACTTTGAGACTTTATGCCTAGAGGAGCTGAGACCATTTTGTGTGAACTTTGGACGACCGGAACTCATATGTCCGACAGATTCAGTTCAGTGCTAACCAAACTACTATGCATTAACATCAAGTCGATCGACCCGATCAGTACGGTTAGCAATGTCAACGGTGATTAGGGCCTATAAATCTATTATAATAATAATAATCAAACAAACACACTAATTACCTAGCCCCAAACTAAGCGTGAGCTTGTGCTATGGTGACTACTAGTGAAGATAACGGATAGACATATTACGTGCTCATCATACAAATATTTGCCCCTTGCGGGATTCAAACCCTGTTATATTGTGCCGAATTAATTCCATAAAACTAAATTTTATTTTTAAGCTAATCACTTTCTGAATTTTATTAGAACATGTATACAATTAGCTAAAGGTGGTGGGTTCAAGCTCAACCTTGTGCAAATTTGTGGTTTCTTATTTAAACTTTAAAAATAAATAAAAAATAACACTGTATGTGTTACAAAATATTTAAACTATTGTATACAATTATACCGTAAGAACATAATATTTACAAAATAAGTACATCAAAACACAGGTACTAGTGGTGCTGCATATGACGTCATTTTATAACGGTCGACGACGCCCAACCGAAGAAGACGAAGTTAACGCTTAGTAGTTGTCAGACCAACTTTGAGGGAACGCCGTAATTCCGAAACACTAGTGACGGAACCTCGACCCACGGAGCTCGGACCTCGTAACATTGGATCTCCAGAACCTTCTGCTTAGCACTCTGATCTGATCTTATTTTCTTACTGGTTGGATAATATTTATAGGATTGGGGTAGGCAACTTATTAAATGTGTTAAATAAAATGTAGTTAAGCAAACCTATTTTTAAAATGACGAATATGCAATACGCAGGTGCACTCTCTATTCCATCACTCTCATAGTTCGGTGAAATGGAAATCCGACATGACCGGAGAGAGAGAGAGAGAGCAGGCGCAGGCAGGACCAACGGCTTAACGTGCTTTCCAAGACACGTTGATGTTAAACGCCACCAGCTTCCTGACTCCGGAGCTGTTAAAAATGTGTGAGTTATTTAAAAAATCAGAAAAATCGAGAAACAAATTTTGACAACATGACCCGGCATCTCGTGGATAATACCTGCGTGCGACCAATACACCAACGAGGCGATTTTGAGAATAATGCTAGTGACAAACTCCAACAGCCCAACAGCAACCACTGCATTTAGGTACCTGATAATAACACAAAACAGCGACCTCCATAGTGGCAGGCAAGCTCAAATGTAACAACAACCAAAGAAAATTAAATTTTCTTTGCAACAACAAAGCTTGCAAACTTTGTTGTTTTGTATACTTGACGATTTTACTTGTTTTTGTATTATTATTTTTTTTGCTTAGAGAACCAATAGAATCTAGACAAATTTAACTTAGGCTTTAGGATACTACTAACCAAAATTATGCCATAAAATTTGTGTAACAATAATAAATAATTAAATGTAAAAAAGGCACAAAGCCCGCCTTTCTTCAACTGGGTAAAGCAACGTAAATATCTAATAAGCATCAAGCAATGTATACAGGCTGTCCCTGGAAGTCTGGATCAAATCGAACAGACGTGTAGTGGGGCCGCCGGGGGTCAATCCCAAACTTCTTTTTATGTGTCGCTTTACCACAGAATAAATAATTTACCAACAGATTACTAAAAATATAATAAAATAAATAAATCCCCACGACCTCGCTAGACCCGCGACGCGAAAGCGACAAGGTTGACCCTTGTCGCTTTCGCGTCGCGGGTCTAGCGAGGAACTAACGATCTTGGTAAATCAAATCAAATCAATCATTTATCAGCCAGAATACAATTATATCATGCAAGTTTTACATTGCGGATCTAAGGCTTATATTGTGTTGTATTCAGCTTGCATGCAGGCGTGCAAATAATAATAACAGTATTGGAAATATGAATAAATACATCATTATAATATGAATATATAAATACAACAGAATACAGGTAGCGGTACTAGTACTTATTCTGTGGTAGCGGATTGGTCACATTTTACAGTAATTTGTATGAATTAATTGAATTACTGTGCTTTATGCCTACAATAGTATTTTGGTAGTTGTAACGCACACATGAATAAAGGCGACACAGCACAGGTTCTCAAAGGATTACTGAGCTATTTTACATGTCTCTTCTTTCTGTGATCTAAGGGAGCTTACATACGACAAACGTATTTTTCCCGGTTTTTGCTCGATATTAATGATGGCAAGAGGTAGACGCTTGAAATATTTACAGAATATTTGGTTGTAAGAGTATATTCACTATGAAAATATTTGTTTTTTAAATGTTTAAGGGTTCCTATACAACACACTAAAATTTTTCTGTTCTTAAAACTAAAAAGGGTTATATTATTGTGTCTAATAAATGCCCTAATGTTGTATACATAATGATACGGAACCCTTCGTGCGCGAGTCCGACTCGGACGAAGCCAGTTAGTTTTTAAATGTAACATGAAAAATTTAAAGCGCCATCTGTTATTAAGAAGTTGTACTTTTTAACGCCATCTTACGGAAATTAATGGAAACTTTTTAAGGCCTTGTAAAAATGTGTAAAGCGCCATCTATTGTTGAGAAGTTGTAAATTTAGGCGCCATCTTACGGAATATTAAGAAAACTTTAAAGCATGCATACCATCCATAGACAACAATGTTAGGTCTTTCATAATACCTGAATGAAAAGGTTTAATTATTATTTATTATATCAAATAATAATTATAATTTTTAATATTGAAACTGTTTTCAATTTACAAATAATGCTTTATTGATTCGGTTGTAGCTTTTATTTTATATTACAATAAAATAAAGAGAAAGCAGCATCCTTGACGAAAGTGGAAAATTTTCTCATTCAGTATTCGAAATTAAAAAGTATGGACATTTGTCTATGGAAACACAGAACGGAATCTTGTAAAAAGATTAGGCCATTTCATAAAACAAATGTATAGTAACTCGCAGAAAATATCTTCGGGACAGTTGTATTTATTTCAGCATTGCATTTTATTTTAAATTGAATCGTGAGCCGCATTGTAGGTCCACTGGAAAGGATACATCTTCGACTCTCGCGGAAGGGTTAGCAGTCTTGATTCTGCAATAGAAAAGATTTGCATTAGAGGAGACGTAAGGTAAACATCGATTTTAATTTTTTCTCCTAAAATGGAATCAGGTGTTGAAACTAAAATTTAGAAGTTTTTGTACGTAAGATGTTGTGTCTTGAGTGTTTATAGTGTATTTTTAGTGCATCCTTGTACGAAATGAAAGTTTGACTTTTGCCACATATTCTTTTGAATGGCAGCTGACGGACGTAGGTACATCTAGTTACGGAGAGTACGTACATAATATGCAACGTAAACTGTTTTCTATAGATTTATTAATGTGTTTTTAGTTGTTGTGACGTTGATGAAGTGGCTATGATAGCTTCTACACACCCATTCAGATGCTACAACAAATTGTTTTTTCCTTGCATAAAATGTCAAATCGTGAACTTGTCAAAAGTAGGGTTGACTCATTGTTGCAATCCTAGCTTCTCACTAATTATTTCTGTTTACCTGCACAAGATTGAATAAAAAGTTACTACTAGACAAATCCTAGCATATTGTGTTCATGTTTATAAGCCTAGGGAAGATTTCTTATATGATACATGAATCTTCTTTAGTAATAAGTGTTCCATAGTGACAAAGACCCAAATTGCTTTGTTTTGTAGTGATTAATGCAGGAGAAATAATATTGCCAAGATAGCAATATGTTTGTATTGTATCTACTTACATTTCCAGTATCTTGCTTATCTTGTTCACATAATAATTAAATATCTAGGTATGTATTGGTTCTCTATGTATCATAATAATAATTTAAAACTTACTGATATCTTTTACAATAATATTGGTATTTTTATAAATGGGAACTTTGTGATTGATCTAGAATTCGGTTTAAATTCTTTGTTGTAAGAATGTATGTATTGTATCTCAGTTGATGAAGTTGTTTTCTGATCACATTTTGTTTCACAATTTTTTTGCAAAAAAATTACTGTAATATATTAGGTAAATTAAATGACAAATGTAAATAAATTAGGGATACTAATGGTATATAAAATTTTGGTCTGAAGAAGAACTTACAAGTAGGATATAGGTACCTGAAATAAAGTGAAATCTTAACATGTGATTAGAATCGGTGGATGGTTATAAAATCTATACAACTTGCTTGTCCTGTTCTATTTTCACATTTTTGCCCATCAATATTTATAAGCTTGATGCCTCTGTCATGAGATTCTTTTTATATCTCTTCATAATCATGATAAATCCAAAATGTAAAATTAAAAAAAAAAGTAAAATTTTGGGACTAAAAGCTTGCTTTGTCATCAAAGGTTGGTCGGTCAGTCAGTAATACTCTTGCACCTTACTATAAATAATGTAAGATAATAACAGGCCGATTGGCTTGGTTCTATTTTTAACCACAAAAGTAGTTATTAATTCAAATTTTATGTGCTCTCAACCATGTATGTTGTGTGTTAAATATTTATTATTTATAAGTTTCAAGTCTTTTCAGGCTTCAGAAGAGCTTTTAATATTATAATTTTTTCCCTTGATGCAAATCAAGTTATTTTTGGATTAAGTTACTCAAAAGCGAAACTAAAGTGTTTATATTACAAGGGAAACTATTTGATGTGTTACATTACAGACAGTCAGCACCAATATTAAATTAATATTGTTTAACTAGTGTCCTTAGTTCTTCTTTTGGATATAATCTATCACATACTTATGTGACATTGTTATCAAATGTTATTCTATTGTCCTAAATATTCTAATGACTTTTTGAAATGAGCAATAAGCTATTTGGTAGTTGTTGTTCACCCATAATTCATCCATAGTATTATGCCACTTATGATCACAATTTGATTCAGAAGTTTAATGCTTACATTTATCACTGTTTCTTGTCTTATCTTTAATAATCAATTCAATAAAATACTATTACCAAAATAAAGGAAGCATTGAGTTAGAATCTTAAAAGGAAATGTTATTAAAAGTTGATCATGCAATCAGTCCAATGACTATGAGCAGATGTGCTGTAAGATGAATGGTGATTCAAGTTTATGCCTCTTAAGGAATAACTCTCTTTATGATTGTGGCAGTCTATTCCAAGACATGCCTTCTTTTAGATGGTGTAATGTTTCTGGTATAGTCAGTTGCAGAGCCTGCTGGTTACCTACCCCAGTAAGATACCCCATCTTTGAGTATAGATTTGTTTTTTTGGAAAATAGCCTTAATTTCATTCTTTACCGTTATTATATTCAGAAACACATGAAACTGTGTTGTCTATAAGAACCAGTGCAAGTTGGATATTTGCTTGAGTATGTAGCTATAGCATCTTTGCATTATACTTACATTGGAATTACAAGCTGTGCCCCACAATTGAATCTCGTATTTCCATATGGGTTTTACTATGGATTTGTTCCTAGATCAGGAACTTGTTGTCAAGTGATAGTTTGGCATTATGTCCAAGCGTCTAGTACATTCCCCTGTATATTGAGTTCAGTTTCTTAAGTTCACTCTCTTTTGGTTTGTATATGTTTCTTCCATGTAAGTTGCATGTGTTTTCCCAAAAAAAAACTTTATTTACTTTTTGTAGCTATAAAGTATTTTTTTTTTCAATCTGTATTGGTTATTATAAAACAAAAGAATAGAATAAAATGAATAATATAATTAGGTGTTTATTTGTAGATTAAGTAACATATATTAGGTAGATTTTTGAATGTGTTATGTGTAGACTAAGATTTTTTTTAAAGATATCAGTAAATTCTTTTATCATCACAAATTTATAACTTTAGTTTTACTATCGTAGATTTCCAAGTTCCCGATGCATACTTTGCTCAAAATTACTAAAGCATTTTAGCATCAAACAAAAAAGGAGCTTGCGGAGATAAGATAAGGTTCAAATTTGAAAACTCCTGACTAAACATTATGTACAATTTCTATTTCCTACAGTATTATGATGTTAGAATTTGTAATAAGTAACTTAGCAGTGAACTCGTCCCCATTTCGATGCTGAGAATGAATGCTGACCTCTGCAAGCCTTTCTAATGGTTGCATAAGTCTTATCATCCATTACCGGCAATGGCAACGTCGTGTTTATCAATATTTTCTTTATTTCGGCTTTGGCAAAGAAAGTGACATACCAAGACTTAATTAAAGATTAAATTTAATTGACGTCTCTGAGTGCGGCAGTTAGTCCTATCTTATTCCCGAATTAACCATACATGATTAATGGGGCAAAACTGTATTTGTAACTAAGTCCTGTATTCTATAAGTTTGTAGTTTTTCATATATTTTAAACTCCAATATTTTTAATTAAAGTAAATGCAGTCTTGCTTATTGAAAATACTTTCTTTGGAGTTTTTTGTTAGTAGACATAAAAATGTTCTATAAAGCCAAAACGGACTTTCTTATCAAGATTTAAATGTGATGTTTTATGTATTAAAGTCCAAACTAAAAAATTAAGTATTAATTTTAGATTTTTTTTGATGTGATAATTCTATTCCAATGGTAATCCGAATGTAAAAAACAACATACAGGGTGGTCCAAACAGTGAGGTCCAAATTTTTTTTTGGATTCCTTACATCCAGCGTTATAGAAATATACATATTTTTTTACAATTTACGAAAAAAAATATCTCTGAAACTACGAAAATACGGCTAACATACTTAGGGTGTATTTAAATAGCCCTGGATAAAAGGAATCCAAAAAAATTAGACGTCACTGTTTGGACCAGCCTGTATATTTTTGTAATTTCCCTAGTAAATGGTTCTTATCTAGGTTTCTACCTATTTAGGAGACTATTGCAAAAATTTTTGTTGTGTTGAATTGAATATTATTTAGTAGGTCTAGGCTCATTTACATGACAATAAAGATGTCGGTACTGTTTTTCATTATGCAAAGCGGTAGTTTTGGTATCTACATAAGTTTGTTTTTGAAAACACCTTGGCCTAAATAGTGCTTCCTTAAAAATCATTCATTAAGATTTTACTATCAGAGTTGGGTCTCTGAATTTGTGTTTAGTGCGTTCGTAAAGTAAAAGTTCATAATCTCTTATGAGAGCCAATGAAAGATGTGATTTTTTAACAATTATTTATAACCTTAGACTTAACCATCTCCCGAAAAATAAACAAAGTTTTGATCAAGTGCAATATTTACGGCAAATGATGAGACATTAGCGTCATCACCTAAGAGAGACATACAGTTCGAATCGGCTAATATTTATTTACTTAACTTAAACAAAGTTTAACTTCTTTGTAATAAGACTAGTATTACAATTCTAAGACTAAAGAAAGTAAATTAAATTTCGCTTACAAAAATTGAGCGACTGTGTCATCCGGTGGGACTCGAACCCACGACTCTTCGCTATCCGGACGAATGCTCTTACCAACGCCGGCTCACTAACGTCCACCTCAGCTCAGTTGGTGAGGGCATTCGCCCGGATAGCGAAGAGTAGTAGGTTCGAGTTCCACCGCATGACACAGTCCATAAATTTTTGTTAGCGCAATGTAATTAAATGTTGTAAAAACTTGTAAACAAATCGCTTAAGTTATAAAAATAATTACTAAAGAAAGTGTTTGAACTTGTCCACAGGACCGATCGAGTAGGCGACGCTGGTTCACTGTTACTGGGAGCCACTGAACCCTTTGCTCTGGAATAGGATGTCAGTGTTGAATCAGAGTGGAGAAGAGCAGGTAAATCACTTAATAGACAAATCTTTATACATTTATACAGGCTGTGAGTTTTAACAGTCTCCTTATGTAAAGTGGTAAATATGGCCATCAATACCTACAACGTCACCGAATTTGTGAAAAAAATGAGAAATATTAGTACGGATCATTTGTTTTTTTTTTAGTTTGATGGCCATACATATTCACCCACTTAAATATGGAGACTATTTAAACTATAGTCCGACAAATTATTGTTTTTAATTAATAACCGTTCCCTTTGCATACTAAATTTAGATATTATTGCACTTGAAAAAATGGCCACCAGAAAGAAGCACTTGAAAATTTCGACAGGCTCTGTCACCCTGGGTGACCGAGAGGTTAGGCAATCACTTGGTATGCGAGGAACGCGGGTTTGATTCCCGCCTCTGGTGGCCATTTTTTCAAGGGCAATATCTTATATAAAGTCGGACAAGTTCATGTGCGAGAAAGCGCCAATCGCAGGCATTTGTCATAGGAAACCCTCTTCCCAGAAACACCAGCCGTCTCCGCTGACATCAAGCACGGACTAAAACATCCTGTATAATATTTACTGTAGTATCTACAGTACGCGTCACTCAGAGGCCTTACTCCAGATAAGGATGACCGTATTTTCTACTGTAACCGTCTCTGTCACTCATGACAGTGCGAACGAGCGTGATGGATAGACTCGAGAATACGGACGTCATCCGGAATAAGGCTGTATATTTTCATTGGTTCTAATCGACACCCTGCTTATTAGTATCTAAAGATAATCTAAGGTAGATCCGAAACCGAGCTCGAAATGATATCGTCCCACGACTATTATTACTATCAAATCTATAGTATATATAAAAAAAGGCATTTTAGTTACACCATTTATAACTCAAGAACGGCTGCACCGATCTTAATGATTTTTGTGTTTTTGGATTTGTTTTTGTCGGGAAATCGCCCTATATTTTTTCATTTTTTTTTGATAATCAAAAAAAGAAAATATAGGGTGATTTTTGTTAAAAAGGGGTGGGCTACGGCTAGAGTAGGGGTAGGGCAAGACATAACAACGTTTGCCGGGTCAGCCAGTACATAATAAAAGTGATTGTGTTACCCGAACGAGCATTGCTACTTGTTTTCGCTATCTTCCTTTCACAACAGTAATAGCGTTACCCAACGCATTGGCTAATGTTCTTATCAGTGATCGGCGGTCGTCTGTTGCAGGTGGAATGTCCCCTGTGTATGGAACCCCTCGAGGTGGACGACCTCCACTTCTACCCGTGCACATGTGGATACCAAGTTAGTATTTTCATCATCATCGGTTATGATGCTATAGGATGGCCACTGCTGAAGCGACTGAACTGAATTCCAAACAGGACGACCGTCTTGGTGTAGTGGTTCGCCACGGACTTCTAAACCAGGCGGTTGCAGGTTCGAATCCCGCAAGGGGCAAATGTTTGTGTGATAAGCACGGGCATTTGTACCTAAGTCATAGATGTTTATAAATGTATATAAGTATGTCTATCCGTTATCCTAGTCATCATAGCACAAGCTCATACCTAGTTTGGGGCTAATTGGTGTGTTTGTTAAAACAATTTATTATTAAATAATAGTCTCATGGTCAAGGTGGGTTGTAAGAGGCCTGTACCCAGCGCTATCCTGCGAGATTTGCAGGCTAATGTCAAGGTAAACGCAGTGGCATCTATGCAGTTGTAACAGAGGTGATTTTGCAACAACAATGCGAAGTCTTGTGTGCTGGCCACTATGCATAGTTTGTAGTATCTCTGTAATATGAAAGGAACTTAAAAATAATTTAATTCACCACTTTTGAAATAATACTGGAGGGAATCTGAATGTTATTTACTCTCCAACCATATTGAAACATAGTAATGAGTCATAATTTCATAAGTGCTGGAAAAGTTTGTGAAATTTTGGAGAAGATATTTATTACTCATTCAAACAAATGCCACTTACTGAACAATAAGGAAATACCCCTTACTTACTCATTTGCATATTCTATTGATTTAAGTTATGATTGCACCTATTTAGGTTTATATTTCAATACCTTCTTTAAACATAAATGACGTATTAGAAACTAATTTTAAAAATATTTTCCTGATTTGAAAAATATTGTCTTGCTTTAAAAGTAGGTAGGTATCTAATGCATGGCATAATAATTACAAAAAGGGATTAGTATAGCAATGGTTTGGCTGAAGTCATTCGCATTTGTTTAGCTTTATTTTAATAAGACTACCGTTTTATTTTAATTCCAAATAGTGACATATGAATTGGACATTTTCTTATTAATTTGAAGGCTTTCATTGTTTTCCAGGCGTCAGTTTAAAAGCTATTGTAACTTGAGCACGATCGAGTGTCGAATCGAGTTGGCATTACTTCTGATGATTGTACAACAAACAGCTTACTAGAATACATATTTTTTATAATAATAATAATAATAATGTCCTCCTAGCCGAATTTCGTCTACAGTGGCCATCTTAACAGAGATTTGCCGACTGCGCGGGAGATATTATAGTGCACAAGTGTGTGCGCAATACATAGGTTCACTCGTTCCTTCACCCTCATAATTCGGTGAGACGTCAGCAGTCCGACATGGCCGTAGAGAGATCAGGCGCAGTACCAACGGCTTAACGTGCTTTCCAAGGCACGGGGGTGTTAACACCACCAACGTCCTCACTGTGTCTGAGTTATTTCAAGAGCGAAAATATCAAACTTTCGGCCCGATCCGGGATTCGAACCCGGGACCTCGTGGATAGTATCCAGCGTGCTGACCACTAGACCAAGGAGGTAGCCATTTTTTTATATTTCTTTTATAAATGTCTGATCAAAGTGTCGTGTTGCAGATATGCCGTTTCTGTTGGAACCGCATACGGGAGGGCGAGAACGGCCTATGTCCCGCGTGTCGGAAGGCGTATCCGGAGAACCCTGCAGACTTCACTCCGCTCAGTCAAGAGCAGGTAAGCAGACTTTTGCCTGAAATCAATAACAAATCATAATATTTTTAATAACAATGGATACGGTACAACTGAGATTGTAAACAGTGTCATAAGTAAAAAGAGTAAGAAATTTTTTCGCACTCGTTCTTGTTGCGAGATGACGAATTTGACACAGACAGAACCACAGAATAAGTACTAGTACTTCGTACAGAAGTATGACTTAGCGATTGTATTCAAAGAAATGTCTACTCAATGTCGTCAACAATATGGCGTAATTTAGTTCGCCTCAGAGTCAAGCACATTTTCGTGTAGACACCTACAAAAATCCATTGCAAGATCATTTCATACTTATTGCTCTGGAATATGATTCATAATACACTAAACCTATTCAGTGACGTAATATCACGCGACGCGATAGGGTTAACTGCTACGAGAAGCTTCTAACGCCATCCAGCGCCTCTTTCTAGTACTTTATTCCTTCTCGTCCAGCCAGCAACGTAGCCGCGCGGCCGTCGGTGAATAAAACGCGCGAGCGTGTCGCTGGCCGGTAGCGACACGCAACTTGTTTTAGCCCCTAAGTAAGGGTCGCCGCGCGTAGGTACGTTTTTGCTGCCTACGCGGGGAGATACACAGGCCTGACAGAAGGCCAAATGAGGATTTTCTTACTGTTACTACGCGTGAATCAAGAACATGCAATAAACGCTAAAACCAGCCTTTTTCTTAAATAAAAATCTACCTGACCTAGTTTGGTCAACACCATCTAGCAGATTTTACTGATCCCTGAGAAAAATCCATTGCAATGATATCGTGAGTGCGTCAGTTCGGCGTAAGCCATTGCTTTAAATTGGGTGGTCCAGGCATAGGGTTTTTACATTAGATCACCTACTTGGATAGTAGCGTTGAAATGTATATGCTGTAATTAGGCATTACTTACAACCACCTTTTTTATAATAAGTTGGAAAAGTTTTCAAATAAATGTTAATAAAGCGGTTCAGAAGTGTAAACAATGTTATGGTATTGTTAGGTTACCGGTCACGATTTCTTAGTCGAGGAAAATGTGTTAAGGCAGGCATTATCAAGTAGCATTTCAAGCGTAGCCAATTTACAAATACTCTAATTGCGGCTTTATCTCGCACTTACATGTTTGTGTAGTACTTTATTTATTGTGTTACAAATTGGAAGATTAACGTTTATCGAATATTAAAATAGGTTAGGTGGGGTCGCGACGAGACCTATGTCGTTGTAGCAAAGTTGCATAAAAATATGAGGAATCACCTACGGATAAACTCTGAAGTAGTCTGAACTAAGCCCAATTTTAAATTATATCTGTTAATAAAGATAGACTTAGCAGCAGCATAATTTAGAAGAAATTTAAAGGTTAGGGTATTAGGTAAGCTAAAATGCGATTACAAAAAAAGGTAAAGGATAGGTGTTACATGAGACTGGTTAAAAAGGCAGGCCTTTTAATTAATAACAAGATGTAAAAAAAACATAAAAATTTAAAAACTCTGAAACCTTGGCAAGAACATTTTAGGCTAGTTTTTGTTGTGATATAAAAACATTAAGGAAGTGGGTTATAAAAGCACTGAAAATGTATTTGTTTAAAAAAGAGTAAGAAGACCTGTCGTCTCATACTGCGCGGCGATTTTTGAATAATTTGATGCTCCGAGCTGACGTTCTTTTACGTGTCAAATGTCATATTTGAATAGAATTGTGCAAATTACACAATTTGAGGCAATCAATTTCTGCGCGCTAATGCCTCATCTACCTCTTTAAATGCACTCTCATTGTATTTATACTGTTTAAATGGGAAATTCGACATGTAGTCGCGGGGAACCGATATTAATCTTTGATTTTTTGTTGCAGGTGGCAGCCATAAAGACGGAGAAAAAGGCGCGCGAGCAGAAGCGGCGGAACAAGACGCTGGAGTCGCGGCGCGCGCTCGCCAACGTGCGTGTCGTCCAGAACAACCTCGTGTTCGTGGTCGGCCTGCCCGTGCGCCTCGCCGACCCCGAGGTACAGAATAACTCCTAGTACTTAAAGTTAATTTAAAGAAATATCTACTCAATGTCGTCAACGATATGGTAGAATTTAGCTCGCCTCAGAGTCAAGCACATTCTCGTTTAGACACCTACAGAAATCTATTGCAAGATAAATTCATTCTTATGACTCTGGAATATAATTCATAATACACTAAACCTATCCAATGGCGTACTATCATGCGACGCGATAGGGTTGACTGCTACAAGAAGCTACTAACGCCATCTAGCGCACCTTTCTAGCACTTTATTCATGCTCGTCCAGCCAGAAACGTAGTGCCGCGCGCCGCCGGTTAATAAAACGAGCGCACTTGTAACGACACGCTAGCAATACCCAAGTTGATAAGCCCATTGCAGTGGGTCGTTGCGCGTCCGTACGTTTTTGTTACCTACGCGGGAAGTTACACAGGCCTGGTTCAGCCAACACTTACATAGCAGCTCGAACATGGGAGATTGAGAAAACAGCGTAAAATCTTGGGGAAATCAGCATACAAGTAGATTAGCTGTTACGTTTTTGTATACAATATTGAAAATCTGTCTGAAGTAGTTAGTCAATTGATATTTGATTTTGTGTTCCGATATTCACTTTAGTGTTTCTTACGATATAAATTCTCCATAATATAAATTTATTTTCAGATCCTCAAACGGCAAGAGTACTTTGGCAAATATGGCAAAATTCACAAAGTAGTTATAAACCAAAGTACTGCATATGCGGGGTCACAGGTAAGTGGCATTTTCCTCGTATAATTTTATAATTTATAATAATATGATAAATATAGCTTATTGAACTAGGATTGAATTGTGCTTCAGACTAAAAAGAGCATGTAATAAATTAGGCAGTATATGATTTCTATATTACTAGACTCATTATTATCCTTATGAAGTGCTTTAGTAATTCTATTTGAGCACAAACAAATTTTTCTGGGCACTCGGTAAGGTAACACTTCTTCCATCATTGCCATGTAACACAATTTTAGACTCATCAGAAAAGAGTACACGGCTCCAATCTTGCTGTGTCCAATTTAAATGACTGCGTGCGAAATGAAGGCGCGCTGTTCGGTGGGCTCGCGTTAGTTTGGGCCCATTAGCTGGCTTGTGTGGTACCATATCGCGTTCTTTTAACCTTCTCCGAACAGTTCGAGCGCTCACAGATAATCCGTGGAAGTCGCGAAGTTGGTTTTGTATCCCAATGGAGGTAAGGTGACGATTTCTCACGCTAGTCGTCACGATGAATCGATCCTGCCTTTCAGTTGTGACCCGAGATCGTGGCCTTCCTTGGCGACGAACAAAGCCGCCAGTCTCTAGGTACCTCCGATAAACATTTCGGACCGCAGATCGACTTAAATTAAGTTGAGCACTCACGTTTCTTTGGTTGTGTCTGGCCTGAATAAGTGCCACAGCTTGGGCGGCGACTTATGGTGAAGTATCCATAGATTATTGATAGAACCTCACCTTAATGTTAAGAATAAGTAATGTTTGTTGCAAACCCAAAGATATCAATCACTTTTTCAAAAATTAAATCCAAGTAAACCAATAAAACCAAGTTTTCTTAGTATTCGATTGTTTGATATCAACAAACAGGCTCCAAATTGTCTTTTGTTTCTTTAAATTCTGTGTTCGAAATTCAAAAAAAGACTATTGAATGAAATTGTGAATGTGCCAGGTTCAAAACTGCATAAAAACTTTTTGCTCGACCTAATATAAAATTTTAGCTAGGATCAAACGAAACTGAAAATACAAGGTGGGCCAATAGATGTGTCCAGAAGTGTATTTTCCACCCGTCTATCTACACATAAAGTTCATCTTTCCGAACAGGAGAGATGTAAATTCCAATGTGCCCTGTTTAAATTAAATTTAAGTTCAGTCTCTCTTTTTCTACCAAACAAAAGAAAGAAGATAAACTATATTTATTTAATAAAAAACGTCAAATAAAACAGCTGTCAGTTACTAAGGAAATAAGAGAATCCATTGACAATGAAGTAGAGATGCCATTCGATGACGACTAAAGTTAGACGAAAACACGCAAAAACTTGTTAAAATACGGAATAAATCACATCACTTATTATAAATTATTACAGTCTGTCTCTTTTCGTTTGCTTAACAGAGAAAGAGAGAGACTGAACTTAAATTTAATCTTGACAGGGCAGATTGGAATCGAGTCCAATGTATTGTCTTTCTTTCTTCATTTAAAAATAAACTATTTGTGTACAGGGTCCGTCGGCGTCGGCGTACGTGACGTACGTGTCGCCGGCGGACGCGTTGCGCGCGATACAGGGCGTCAACAACGTGTCGCTCGACGGGCGCGTGCTGAAGGGCTCGCTCGGCACCACCAAGTACTGCGCCAACTTCATGAAGAACCAGCCCTGCCCCAAGCCGGACTGCATGTATTTACACGAGCTAGGTACGTCATAAAATAATAATTGCTTTATTGGTTCACTTTAATTACAGCTCACAACTAGAGTAATAATAACGTTACACAAAATACAAGATATTTTAGTACCTACTTAAAAGGCTTAGTGACAATATTTAGTAGAACAAGTATGATTGTTATAAGAGTCGTAAGGTAACACATAGTAGAAGTTGCCATTCATCGCTCCTAGTGATCTTTCTCATACAAACTTTGATACCCACAACCAAGTACTGCACCAACTTCATGAAGAACCAGCCCTGCCCAAGCTGGACTGCATGTATTTACATGAGGTAGGTACGAACTTTCCTAACACCAGAAGCAATCCTCCGAGTACCTGTGTCGATTCATCTTTATATTGCAAGTACAGAAAGATCACTCCGCATAATCGTTTAAATAAATAGCGACTGGCTAGAACACTATGAAGTGCAAAAAACATAACCCTTTTTAGAGTTCCGTACCGTACGTAAGGGTAAAAACGGGACCCTATTGTCTGTCAGTCTGTCTGTCACCAGGCTTTATCACATGAACTGAATTAGCTAGACAGTTGAAATTTTCACAGATGATGTATTTCTGTTGCCGCTGTAAAAACAAATACTAAAAACAGAATTAAAAATATTATTTAAGGGGGGCTCCCATACAACAAACGTGGTTCCTGACCCCACTCAATGACATGCAAGGATGTTTCACATTTCGAAGTTCAAGGATGTTTGGAGCAGGAGAGCAATCCGGATCAAATAGGAGCAGCTTACTTTATTTTTGACATTCACTTCATTCTTAGCCACTTATTATGATAATTTCACCACACAATCACAATAAAAAACCTTATTTCGAAAAATGAGACATAAAGCCAATCCTTTTACCCGACTCCGGAAAGAGCGTTAAGTTTTTCGAGAGTATGTATGTATAGTTGTTGGCACGCCCTACAGCCCAAACGGCTGGATAGTCTTTGACGTGGTGTCGTTGAAAATGTCAAAATGTAAGAGTGACATAGGCTATATACATTTACAAAATGGCGTCCGCAAATGGAAATAAAGCGGGGAGGGGGATTGATTTTTTCCTTACTATAGCAATATGGGTATCAAACGAAAGCCAGTAAAAAGACCATTTCAAAAATATAATAATTTTTGCAGTCGGGTGTTTTGGTTTTTCAATAATTATGTTTGCTTGTTCTTCTCGCTTCTCGCGCAAAATTGCCGACACAAGTTGGCTAACTATGTGTTGTTTTTTCTCAGGTGATCCGAAAGCGTCGTTCACGAAGGAGGAGATGCACGCGGGGCTGCACCAGGTGTACGAGCGCAAGCTGCACAACCAGCTCCTGCAGCAGCAGCGCGACAAGCCCGCCGACAAGCACAACGCCACTTCAGGTATTACCACACAATAAAAAATAATAATTTCCTCCTAGCCGAATTTCGACTAGGGCGGCTTATCTCAACAGAGATTAGCCAACTGCGCAGGACATATTATAGTGCACAAGTGTGAGCGCAATACACAGGTGCACTCTCTATTCCTTCACTCTTATAATTCGGTGAGACGGCAGTCCGACATGACCGTAGAGAGATCAGGCGCAGGACCGACGGCTTAACGTGCTTTCCGAGGCACGGCGGTGGCACCACCAACTTCCTGACTCCGGAGCTGTGTCTGAGTAATTTCAAGACAGAAAAACCCAACACTCTCAGCCCGACCCGGGATTCGAACCCGGGACCTCGTGGATAGTGCCCAGCGTTCTGACCACTAGACCAACGAGGCAGTAAAATAAATAACAGTACAAATACAGAAGGACCACTTCGCAAAGTTATTTAGGTAAATAGCGACTCTTGCTACGACACAATACAGTACAAATTAAAATCGCGGCACGCCAATAGTCTACCGCTTTAAGCACCTACATATTTGCCTCTCTTTCTCTCGCGTAACCTCATCTCACCTGACAGCGTAGGGTCGACAGACGCCACGTCCAACGCACACGCGAGTCGTAGATCTTACATGCGATGCGACTGGCTTGTGACATCCATTACGACCAAACGCCGACCGGTCGATCCGCGCATATACTTGTAGATTTAAGCTAAATTGCGTCAACGTAAGAAAGTAAAGAGTGAACCAAACCTGGTATTACGCAACTGGAATGTACTAGCCACTGGAATTTTAACTGTAACGCGTTATGTTAAGGCACAGAATAAATAATAGAACAGAAGAATAACTCTGCAAAACCATTTATGTAAATAGTGATTCTTGAAACGACGTAATAAAGTGCAAATTCAGACCGCGTAGCGCCTCTCGCTATATATTTGCCTTCCTTTCTATCGCGTAACCCTATCTCACCTGATCGTGTAGGGTTGAACGGAATGCGCGCGTGAGTCTTCAAGCTAACTTGCCCGACCGGGGCGACTGATCATGACTGCTGATTACTTGTAGCTTCTTATCTGAACTGCGGAGGGAGCCAAACCTGGTTAAGCTCAAGAATCAGTTTCACTGACTGTAACCTCTCACAATATCAACATGAAAGTGTTGGGTAATACTTAATCCCTAAAGGGGGGGGGGGGGGTTTATATGAGATTATCAGATAGTGGGAACAGAGTCCCAGGAATGTAGGATGTGTTTCAGAGTAGAATAGCGGGTTCTCCTTGAAAGGTCATTGGGATGCAGGTGTTGTATTCGAGGGGTAAATAATTGGTGCAACAAGATACTAGTTAGCTATTCCCTACATGAAAGTATTTTTATATTATTTACTACTACTACTATTTACCAGTATTTTTTTATTTTTTCTTAAGACATATCCAAAGGTACTATATTGGGTTTCCTCTTTATAAAATCCTTTTAGGTTGGTGACCCGATTTCGGTAAAGATCTTGTCCAGATTTTCTTCTTATACGAATATTTTATGTAATTTTGCAAAAGAATTTAAAGTACGAATACTAATTTACTTGATATCACACAGGTAATTCTAGTACGAATGCAGAAAAAGGCAGTTCAAAAGATGGTAAGTATTACAAACATCGCATTAACTTTACATTTCAACCATGATTTATTCCTCTTCTTACATTTCTATTTGTTTTTAGGTAATCAATCGAATTTTATTCCGACAACAGTGGTCACATCGTCTCATATAAACGTAGTCAATTCATCTAAGTGAGTATCGTTTGACATTCGCCTCTACTTCAAATGCTACCAGAGTAAAAAATATAAAACTAAAAGAGAGGATTCAGCATTTTCAACTGGTAACACTTGAGGTATACTTTTGCCTTTATATTTTGAATCTAAGATACTGAACAGATATTCAAATGTCACAGATAATTAGTCATCAGTAATCTTAATTTAGACTTAAAAATAGTGAATATGCATGATTTTTTTCTTTAAAAAAATAATATTTGTTTATAAATGAATTATTAAAACTTTTTTTCTCATAGCTAATTTAAAAAAAGTATAAGCCATCAAAGATTTGTAACTATCTCTTTCTAGCAAAAATAATTTTACATAAGAGTTATAGTTTATATGGCTGTAGTGGATTCTGACGTCACAGTGCATGACGGATCTCTGTCTGATCCGTGTCTAATAGTTAAAAATATTCTCCGTATTTCTTGATCAATTTTAATCTTAATTCCACTTTTTGACATTTCTTCTACGGTATTCTTATATTTTTCAATTCAATTCAATTCAATATGTTTATTTCAGAAAGCCAGGTTCCATTCAGGTTCATTTTTGTTAACAAATGGTTGCAAAAAAAAACCATGCATATTTCCTATTATGAATGCGTTTAAAAGTGTGTTTGCGTGTTATATTTATATTACCAATAAACATTGAGTAAGCTATGTATTTGGTTGTGGAGCCAAACACAAAACAACTTCACACAGGTGAAGAAAAACACTTCACTATCTCTTACTACCTTTGACTATTTACATGAACCTATTATTAGTTAGATTTTAGTCTAAAGTAGTCGCTCTATTAAATTCTTTAAAAAAAACTATTTTGAACGTTCCTCTATCAACGACCTACCAAACCTTACTAGTATTAACGACTCATAAAATTTTCAGATCAAATAAAAAAGACTCATCGAATAGCAATAGTAACGGTAACGGAAACAGCAGCGGTAGCGGCAGTAACGGCGATGCGAGCAGCAGCGCGAGTAGCAGTAACGGAAAAGAGGCGTGGCCCAGTCTCGGATCGTCACCACCATCAGATAGTCCAGCCAGGAAACAGTCCAGTCCCAAGCCACAACATTCTACAGGTCAGTGATCTCAAGGAATATAAAATTTATAAATAATAAATTGTTTCAACAGTCAGACCAATGGGAATCCACACTGCCAAATTCTCCCTGTAGGTGGCGGCATTGTTGATGCGGCCAAAGCTATTTGTCATTCCAGTACAGAAGTTGTGTTTTTTTGAGTATTTCTTTTGTGTTTTCAATCAACGAAAGCATAATGCCGTTATGTGCTGTGCCAGGTTGTTACAATAATGGTGTTCATTTTATTTCCAAAAGACCCAGTTTTAAAAAGAAGTGGGAAACAGCTATAGGAAGAAAATTAATTAATTTTAGGTAGTTTACTGGAACTATTTACATCATGATAAGCTTCTGGATCGGGAACATTCATCGTATAACTAGATTGTGAAGCTACGATACCAAAATTTCTGGTATCATCGCGGTTCCGATCTTAGAATTCTAACCTAAAAAACAAACATGTACATGTTTTATTATTTTAGTTATATTTATTAAAAACCTTGTAATGTAGTTAATTTGTAACACAAATACAACTAAAACAATCTCAACAACCAATTAAATGTAACATTTACAGTAATAAAACTGGATTAACACCCAAATGTTTACCTCGCAATAAGATCGGCTTTTTTACCAGATACTTTTGATCCTCGTTTCCGAAGTTCGTTTTTTAGTTCAGATAACTGCATTGACAAATACATTATGATGAAATAACATTAGAGAGTTGTGAAAAACTGTAAATTAAATACTAAAAAAGCCCGACATAAACAATAGCAAAATGTTTGACATAGCCGTATCTATACTAGCGCCATCTGCATCAAGCTTTGCGTGTGGATCCCCATTAACTAGCCCCAAAATAAGCGTGAGCTTTTGTGCTATGTTGACTAGGATAACGGATAGACATAATTTTTTTTTGGATTTGTAGACTTGGAAGACACGCTATGGCAATGGCAAGCCTTGGCATTACTGCCATATATGCTTTTTGTCTTCAAATAATCAACATCACATAGTTAATCTAAAAAATTGATAAAACTCCAGTTAAGAGGTAAAGAATTATGCTTTGAAGTCATCAGCCAAACTGGGCCCATCGAATCAAAAGTGTAATAGAAAGAAAGCGCGTGTGGTACCCGCTATAAGACTATAGCGGGTACCACACGCCATCAGATGATGGCGCTCGCAATGACCGATCAAGCAGTGTCCGGACTATAGTAGTTTGATTTTTATATCGTGTATCCTCGTTCTGCTGTTTCCTATCTGACCGGCTTAAATATAGACATTGAAAGATTAATAAAAACACTTTGAAATTCTAAATTTTAAAAACACGTTTTTACTCGTAAGGCTGGTACTAAACTGATTCTTGCGTCGGATTTTTGCGTTGCGATGTGACCCACCCCGATCCGCCTAATGGACTTAGATCTGTACAGCGGTAGTAGTATAAACAAAAGAACGTCCGAGACAGTCGTCCAACAGCTCCTACTTGAAATCGGCTGAAAACTTGGTTTTCGTGTGCCTACGCAAACCGTTATTTTTATAAACATTGTTTTATATTGCAGTTAACTCACAAGAAAACGGCACATCAGAATCATCAAGTCCCACACTCGCACAGCAACAGGCTCAAACGAAAAGCAAAGACCACACGGACACAAAATCATCGAGCAGAAGCAAAGAGAACGGCACAGTACCAGCTAAGAAGAGCAAAAGCGATAAAAAACACAAAAACAACGACACAGATGACTCGGAAACGTACACAATCACACAAACACAACAGTCGTTATTCGAGAGCGACGCACAGAACTTCCTATCAAACGAATTGGACGAGTTAGAATCAGATAGACACAGCCTTTTAGAGAATCACGACTTATTAGATAATAGCGACCACAGTCTGCTAGAGGACGACAACACTCACAACTTGTTGAACGACGGCAGCAACGAAGTGTTGATGATGCAGAGGCATAGGGAAATGCTGGCCGGGCTGGTGGAGACGAATCATATACTTCCGCACATGAAGACCCCTTTAGTAAATGGATATGGATTGTTGGATAGGGATATGAGCTATTTAGGTAAGTTTTATGGTCGTTGGTGGATTTCGTAACTTATGATTTTAATGTTGACTTTATGTGTTTTTTTTGGCGCCACCATTGGTAAACTTATCTCTAAAACTGTCAAATGACGCTGCTAAGCTGATTTCGATTTACTGATGTTCTTGAAAGATACCTATCGTATTTAAAATTTATGGACAGGCTCTGCCAACGCCACGGTGGCCGAGAGGTTAGGCAATCGCGCGGTATGCGTGGAACGCGGGTTCGATTCCCGCCTCTGGTGGTAATTTTTTTCAAGTGCAATATTTAAAATCCCTATAACTATAGAAACATCACCTGCGCAGATCGAGACTTCCCATTTTTAGAGACTTAAACCTCCGCGATTAAATCTTTGTCTCTGACTGTGAGCCCCTACTCTGGATGTCCGTATTTTCGATGCTAGCCATCACGATGTTGGCATGAGTGACAGGGACGGCTAGTCGTCCGGAGTACACCACAGTTCTTGCATTAGCAAGTGCTTCCAGTTCAACATGTGTCTATTCCCCAGGTAACGAAAGGCCAGTTAGTCAAATCACTCGCAACCTAGAACAACAACAACAACAACAGCAACAGGCCGCGGCGAACGCGCTAGGCCTGCGCGCGCGCAGATCAGAAATGCTTCTACGGCACGACATGCTGCGCCACGAACACAAGCATTACATGCCGATGCAGACGCAACACATCGACGCCGCTAGTGAATTATTAGGTGAGATCACTAAGACTAGAGTTTATCAATATTTAAACAGCCAATGAACCTCAATGGATGGTTAATTTGACACAATTCCCATACAAACTATGTCAGATAATGCTAAACCGACTGTTCAAAAATTAAACACGACGCTTAAGCCCTAGCAGACCTTTTATAGAAGAAGTAATTTCTGTTCAATTTTTTTACTAAAGTAAATTTTGCACAAAATAAAAAAAATATGGGCTGTCTTCTGGTGGGACCACCAGAACTATAGAAAGACTATTCGCAAAAAAATTAAACAAGATTACTGCTTATCGAAGGTATACGATGCGTTTTGAAAAATAGTAAATATGTGATTAAGATCATACCGTGCCGTAATTTTTAGTTCAAACATCTCAGCTTATGTAGGAATCTTTTGTCTCTAGCTAGACCTAATTCATTATCTGCAAGTTTCCACTAATACCATGCTTGCGTTTGTTTTTCTCAATATTTTGAGATTCTTCAAGGCTAGATATTGTTTGGATAATGTGCTTCGGCTGACATAAGTAGTCAGTTTCCAACAGATTATATTGAATTGTATTATCCCCAGTAATGGTATCACGGCACTATAGATAGTAGTTGAATCTCAGTGAAGTGGACATCACCCATACATTCTAATAATGCGAACATGTTTATCCGGAGATTACTAAATACGCTATCCCTTGCTAATCAGTAGCAGTTTACCCGTCATCTTAATCAGCGTTTAATATTTTCCAGGTGCTAATTATCATCCAAATCCCAATATGCTTCCACCGTTCGGTATGCGAGTAGACAATTCAATGGGCACGAGCGGGCTACAGTCGGGGCTAGCGGGGGGCCTGGCTGGGGGACTGGCGGGAGGCCTGCCGGGCCTGGCTGGCATGAACTACATGCTCCACAATCAGCAGATGATGCAGAATCAGCAGGTGCAACAGCAGGGACTCGTCAATGGATTCGATGCGCCACAGTCTGCTGTGAGTGTTTTTTACTATTCTCAATAGATTAAACGCAAAATTTATTTAATAGTAAAATACGTTTTAAACCTTTAACAAGATGCAATTTATTATACTTCGCATTTCATTCTAAGGTAATATTGGTATATTTGTACGAAGAGCTACGGACTATCACTCCAACACTATAAGTTCAGATCAGATCAAAGCAGTTCTATTGGTAGCAAAATGTGTGAAACTGACTAGCCATTAAAAGATCATGTGACTTTTATTTTAAATTTTATTTGGCGATAGCAAATTTTGTTGTCCCTTTCTAGGGGCTACAAAATGCTTGTGCATGTGCGTGCAACCCTTGTGACTACCTAGGTAGTGTAGTGGTTTGCACGCCGGTTCAGAGTGTCCCCATTCTTGAGGTCCCGGGTTTTCGATCCCTGGTTGATTTAGAAAACCATATTTTCTGAATTGTCTCGAGTTTGGGTGTTGTGGTTTGAACCATAACCATAATACAAATGCTAAGCCGATCGGTTGTCGCCGTCTCCAGACACAATCAAAATCAAAACAAGATGAATTTACGTTCCGGCATGCGAAAGGTTAAAGGATTTGCCACACTGGATGTGTTTTGCAGTCAGCGGTCAGTAAAATTGAACGAAGCTCGCATAATGTATGAACAACATTGTCGGTCTCTGTATATTTTGTTTGTATAGATCGGACCGTGTGAACACGCGGAAGGAATGGAAGGACGTATTGCCTTGCCAAACCTGACTGCAGACTGCAGTAAGCATCCAGGGTAGCCAACCCTTAAGCAACTTACTTTGAGATCTCAGAGCAATGTCTGTGATGTTGTCTAATATTTAAATTAATAAAAAAAAATGATTTTCCCTGTAGAGTGAAGGACGGTATCTCGCGGAGAACATGGACAAGTTCTTCACGGACTTCCACAAGGCGCAACAGATGCGGTTACTACGCGGAGACGAGCGGTTCCCACCCCAGCGTCCCCCCCACAACATGCTCTCCGCGTCCAGCCTCGAGCTCGAGCACAAGCACAGGTGAGTACAGCCGCACAACTAGGACTTCCACAAGGCGCAACAGGAGCCCTATTTTTAAATCAATCGCGTGCAGTTTTCTACTGATTTTCGTTCGTCATTTAAAACTCCGCATTTTTTAATCACTACTGCAGACGACAGCTTAAAACCGTAACAACCTTAAACTCGCCAGAGTGTGGGAAATTACTGATCTTGGCGTAACCCTAGATCAAAAATTAACCCAGACAAACATATTATTAAAATCTGTAACAAAGCGTTCAAAATGTATGGTTTCGTTATTAGAGCCTGTAATGATTTTAGACGCCCAGACACATTCCTATATTTATATAAATCTTTAATACGCTCCCAGCTGGAATATGCTGTTTCAATTTGGGACCCATTTTATGAAAAATATGCTGATAATCTCGAAAAAATCCAAAAGAAATTTCTTAGATGTATACACTACAAATGTAATCGTAGTCGTGTTATTTATAATGTTGCCCTGGACAAGTACAAATTGATCAGTCTTAAAAAGAGACGTTTACAATTACAAGCAATGTTGTTATACGATTTTTGTCACAATAAATATGATTGCATAGATATAGTAGATAAAATATGTTACAGGGTACCGGTCAGGCCAAGACTACGCGCTTGCCGTAATACTAATCTTTTTACTTATGCACTAACGCGTACGAATGCAGGCAAACGGTCGCCTATGTTTCGTCTGACCGATACCTATAATAAGCTATTTAATCATATAGATATTTTTGGTACTGACATATCTTCATATAAGAAATTGGTTACAACGAAGCTTTCCGAAATTGATATGTAAGTGGAGTTACGTTCTGATTTTATTTAATTGTTGTTATTGTCAGAGGAATTGTTTCCGTATTTAATAATAATAATAAATATTAACTACGAGTTACGAGAATAAGCCCTCTCTTAGAAACTAATTCATGTTTATATAAGTTTACAGTGTTACTCATCACTTCTCAACTTTACTACATTAATAGTAACATGCGGTTATCGTGGTTGATGTCATAATAACCCTATTTTAACATTTAAGGCTATTTAAGTGTGATTATATTGTGACGTTGTTTAATAACCCAAATAAATGAAAAAAAAAAAGTGCACCTACTCACTCGCCACAGAAGGCGAACGGTAGAACATCATAGATATAAACGACAAAATTAAAGTGTTGTGTCACTTTCTGTGTTTGTCATCAAACGAAATATGTTCGATCGTTCCGTTTTAGTGCGGTAGTGACCGATTTTTTTTTCCAATGTGTATTGAGTAGACACTAATTTTAACAAGCTGGCAGCATCGAAGACGAACGATTACAAATACGGTAATTTATTGTCATGCGACTTGGAAGACGAGTGAAAATTAAGTCGCACGCAATCGCCAACAGAATGTCATACGAGTAATTCAAAAATAGAGCTCCAGATGCGGCTCCTACGAGGGGACAAGCGTTCCGATCGAGCGATCCTTCATTAAGACTTATTCTGTCACTTTCTTTGTCAATGAAATCGAAAGGACAAAGGACTGCATGAGGCATAATGAAGGATTACCTTTAATTGACGTCTCTGAGTACGGCAGTAATTAGATAATAGCTAACGTATAGCATAATAACGATAGTACAAATTAGCTAACACAATCCTGCGGCTTATAAAGTTCACAAAATATTTCAACCGCTCACTGTGAGTCTAATCAGGACTCTGCCTAAGACACGTTGATTTTAATATCTCTATTCTTACTCTCTCTTTGTTCACCACACACTACGACGAGTCTGAGGCTTTACTCCAGATGTCCTTTATACGTATTTTGGTCTGTTACGCTCGTTCACGCTGTCATGCTGTCACGAAAAATCTATTCTGACTCGACCTCAAAGTATTGAAGTGTCTACAGGGTGAGTTTTGTATTAGTATCCAAAGAATATAATAATCTTTAACGCAAAACAAGACACGGTTTTTTTTTGGTCGTCAAGTACATAAATATCGAGATATTGTCCCAAAAATCGCTAAAACGGTGGATAAAGCTCAAGGCCGTTGCCTGTCGCACGAGGTCATCATAATAATAGCAACCTCGCGCCAATATGTCTACGCGCCGGATTAATCTAATTCATGCATAGGTACGGGTAACCACGTTTTTAGGGTTCCGTAGTCCGACAAGGAACCCTTATAAGATCGTTCAGTCCGTCCGTCCTAGTCTGTCACAGCAGAATATCTTCTACGTTTATGGACTGATTTGCATGTAACTTGATTCGAGGATACTTCACATATAGATCACATTTTTAAAAATACGAAAATTTAAATTACCCCTTACCCCATACATGAAAAGAGGGGGGTTAATTATTTTTTTGAGTGCACCCCCTTGTGTGGGGTATCGTTGAAAAGGACTATGAAAAAAACGTAGGGTTTCCATACAACACTTTTATCAGCTTTACCATTTGCGAGATATAGCCCGCCAAAGGAGTTTACACGGTGTCCCCCCCCCCCCCCCCTGTAATTTCTAAAGTCTTGGACTTATAAGCTTCAAATCACTCACGTAAAGAAACAGGCGCGGAAACTCTTATTTAAAATTGTTTCGGGTATCCTGTGATGAATACTTTGAAATTATAAACAAAATAAAAATATATACTTTTTTGCCTATACTGTCGTACTGTAATATTTTAAGTTAATGGTACGGAACCTTTCGCGTGCGAGTCCGACTCGCACTTGGCCGGTTTTTGATAATTGGATCTGTATTTTTTTTTTATTAAACTTGACCTACCTATTTTTAATTACAAATACATATAGCATCTATAAACGATACCTGATGTCTGGAAAAAATTTGGATACTGATCCGAAATTTCCCCAGTATATAATTTTGTACGTAACTGTTCCAGAATGAACAATCTAAGAAGCACAGAAGGGCCGGGCGGTCGCGCGGCGGGCGACGGCGACGACGACCTGGACTTCGACCCCTTCAAGGAGACGCAGAAGGCGCTCGCAGAGATGATGGAGTCGGAAATGATGCAGAACACAGTCTCTAGCGGGTGAGTGCGATATATTTCAGTTAATATTTTCTTTTTTCGAATGGATGAGGGCCATGCGGTAGGCTCAGAAGGCGGTGCAGTGGCTTGACGAGCTCATAATCGTGTAGAGTGGATAAAAAAGAGGCTCTTGTTCTGCAGTATTATTAATAATGTATAAGTCAGCCTATTAGATCCCACTGCTGGGAAAAGGCCTCACCTCAACTATGAGGAGGAATTATTATTAATAATGTATTTATTTAAAAATATTAATTTATAAAAAAAAAAAAAATTAAGTCCTTGGATGTATTATACATGGTGTTCATTTAAACAGTTTATTAAAGAGGGTGGATATGGTCGTGACCTACAACTTTAACTATGGTGTCATCATAAGAAAGGAAATAATAAAAAGTAGGTAATTCCTACAAATAATTCTGTCACATCGATGAAAATATTTTTACAACGATTTCGGTGATGAGTCCTTAGTAAAAAATGTAGGTATCGGATATTGTATTCACCCCAATAAATTAAAAGGTTTTTAATGTTCAAATGGGTCAGTGATTTTTTTAATTTCCTAATCTTTTCCAAATTACAAGCTACTCTGTTCCTTGTATGAGAAGGAAAGGCATTTATTTGTACCATCAATTGGTATGCTAGAGTTTGTCATACCATTGTAATAATTTACTAAAACAGAATAAAATTAATAGATCCCTCGACTGATTACCATTAGGTTAGGCTAAATAGATAATATAGGGTGTTCCAAAAGGTGTCGTCCAAATTTTGCATCAAACATTCTGTATTATGTTTTTTGATTTAGTAGTTTTGGAGATGGTATTTTTAAATGAAATTTTGAGATTTTTTGTTGTAAATTGCCTAAAATACTGGTTCGTAATTTTTATTACGTTATGTTTTAGTTTTTTCTTGTATTATATTTCTTGACGTCTTTTGAGAAAGGGTCGAAAACAGGCGACAGAAAAGTTTACTGTCCCAAATATAGCTTCCTGTTGGTGTAATTTTTAAAATAATTCTATACTAATATTGTAAAGACAAAATATTTGTTTGGTTGTATTGAATAGGCTCCGAAACTACTGCACCGATTGAAAAGAAATTTGGTACAAAGATAATTTGAGACCCTGGGAATTACATAGGCGACTTTTTGGCGCGATATAAAATCATCGGGGGGGGGGGGGGGGGTGAAAGTTGTAGTTAATAATAATAATGTTTTTGTCACCAGCGACAGCATGGAGCGCATGCGGCGCACGCGCCTGCCGCCGCCCGGCTTCGGGCCCGCGCACGCGCACGCGCACACACACGCGCACACACACGCGCACACACACGCGCACGCGCAACAACACGCCTACGCGCACAACCACAATCACAGCCAGGGTGAGTTGTTCTAACGTTTGACTTTTACGGTTCTGTACTCAAACATATTTGTTTAATAGGAATTACTAACATTATAAAAATTCAGGAATTCCTGCAATGTACTTTAATAAGCATTTTATTTTTTACCCCAACGTTTCTACTCAATGGAGATGATGTCACCGTCCAAAAATAATTCTAGTAACCTATTTTTAGAAATTAACAATATAATTCAGATATAGGTTCATTGATCAGTCAGTACCCCATCTGTGGAAGGGGGTTATGTTTTTTGAGAGTATGTATGTATAATTGTTTGGCACGCCCTACAGCCAAACAGCTGGACAGTTTTCGACATATGAGGTGTCGTTGAATTCGTCAGAAGTGTAATAGTGACATAGGCTATTTTAAAAATGGCGCCTGCAAATAGAAACAAGGAGGAAGGTTGAATTTTCCTTACCATAACAATATGGGTATCAAATGAAAGCCAGTGATAAGACCATTTCAAAAACATAATTATTTTTGCAGTCGGGTGTTTTGTTTTTTCAATAATTATCTATGCTTGTTTTCGATTATCTTTTTTGTAATATTGAAATGCAATATAGTCCCAACGGTAAATTAAATCCGGGACCCCAGAAAACCAACGTGCGAGCGAGCTACTCGACTACCGAGATCATCGAACAACTTACGATATACGCTAAAAAATACAAATTTACAATAATAATAGTAATATTCAAGTCCCAGCTGTAAGATTCCCGAAAAATACATTGCCACATAAAATAAAATATCAAAAATTGTCCTACAGGTTACAACACAAACAGCGCGATGTTCGCGGACTGGACACAGATGGACCCGGCGATCATGTCGACGTCGGTAGCGGGTGGCGCGGGGCCGGTGACGTCCGCAGGCAGTGGCGCGCCAGCGGGGCAGGAACTACTCGCGCGGTTCAGCCAGCTCGGCCTCTCGTGGCCGGCGCCCAAGCTGCCGTGGGCCGGAGTCCCGCTCCCGCCGGGCTTCGCCCCCTCGAAGCCCCCCCAGCGACCCGCCGAGTGCGTCGACGCCAACTAGTGCAATCCCCGAAACCGATATTATATTTTCTATCCCCTCCGGTCGTCGGCTAAATAAATCTTTGTAACGAGAGGAGCGTATTTTGAAAGAGAAATAATATGATAACGAAGGAATTTGTAAAATAAATTAACCTATTCGTTTTATTTGAGGTTTGATCTTTCTTTTCTTTTCGGTTCTATTCGTCGAGTCTTTTCGACTTTTTCGTTCTCCTACCTGTACTCTACGGCGGCGAAGTATGTATATTCGTTATATATGTTATATGTTTACTAGAATCGTATCCCTGTTACGACAGATTATATTTTCTATATTAAAATGAGATGCCAATTTATTCGCTGTTCCATTTGTACCTTACTGAGCGAGAACCGTGAGAAGAATCGTTGAATTAAAACGAAAATTATTATAATCATTTCTTTTAATGACACCTAGTTCGAATTCCTATTTACTTTTGAAGAAGTTCAACGATAAATAATTTGTGGTATTCAAACATAACAAGTTTATTATCAACAGATTCTTGTCACTGGATTTTTTCATGGCATATTCAATTCCGTCCTTATTATATTTATAATACCACTCTATATGCCTCACTTTTTTCACCATTTTAATCACATTAACTAATAATTATTTCTGTACAAATCCGAAATAAAATATCTTTTTTTTTAACTAGGAATAGTCACTAAATTCGGTATCCTTATTTTTATGAAGATTGAAACTGAATTGAAATTCAATATGAATTACATTCTAGTTTCTTTATTCGTTCAAAAAATACAAGTGAAAGTGTAAAATCAGTGAACAAGGAATCAAGCAAATTTCAAAATACTACAAGCTAACAAACATCATAGGAAATACATTGGCTATAATTCAATTTTGCCCTGTCTAAGATTAAATTTAAGTCTCTTTCTTTGCTAATAGTCCATTGAATAAAGCAATTCTAGAGTGCGTGAGCGGGATCGTAAATTTTTTTTTCGGAAACACGTTCAGAGTTCATAAACATACTAAAATTCCTGGACTAGTGTCCAAGACTTTTACAGGTAGGTAGGGTTAGGGTAGGTGTAGGGTGTATTTACTGATCAGGATGACGTCTGCCGGGCCAGCTAATAAGGTATAAACCAGCAGCTAATAAGTTTAAAACTCATTTTTGAAAAGGTGTAACTCGAAAACGGTAGGACATTTTAAAAATGTTCTAGGTATAATTTGTAGATAATTTTATGGTCTTTCAACTATTCTTTGGAAGTTTTTCTCTAGAATGCACCAATTTTGAGATATAATCGAAAAATACAAAAATTGGCATTTTGCTCATTTTTTGCCTAGTTTTCAAAAAGGTGTGACTCGAAAACGGTAAGAAATTTTAAAAAACATTCTGGGTATTTTTGTAGATAATTTTATGGTCTTTCAACTACTCTTTGAAAGTTTTTCTCTAGAACGCACCAATTTTGAGATATAAACGAAAAACACTAAAATGGACCTTTTCCCCCCTTCCCCCACTCCGCCAGTTCTCCTAGTGTCCAGGACTTTTAGTATGTTTATGAACTAGAGATTCTGAACATGTTTCCGAAAAAAAATCTTCCGATCCTGCTCACGCACTCTGGACCCCCCTTTGAGCGATTCATTTAATTTATTATTTAATCGTATGGCGTTACAATAAACAATAATTTAGAAACGCCAAATTGAGTGAAGCTATTTCTTACGTATTTTTTTACTAGTTTTTGCGTGTTTTCACCTGACTTTAGTCGTCATCGAATGACTTTCCTACTAAATTATCAATGGATTCTCTAATTTTCTTAGCAACTGACAGCTGTTTAATCTGACCTATCCAAATTTATATAGTCTGTCTCTTTTTGTTTGTTTGGCAGATAAAGAGAGAGACTGAACTTAAATTGAATCTTAGACAGTACACATTAGAATTAAGCCCATTGATTAAACTCTAAAGTGATTACACTTCTCAAACTTTCCCATCAATGTACCCTCTCGGGTCAGGTCCAACCCAAGGGACCTCTGATCCCTCGTGCCACACAAACAAGCCGCTTTTGCACGGTTCCAAGATGAATTTCAGGGCTAGTTGGGCCCCATGGTCTGGGGTTACGGACCCCGCGCCGCGGGTCATGTCTGACTTCACGTATCCAGGATGCAGGCAGTTCACGGTGAGGTCTGAAAGAAATATTATGGAATTTACAAGGAGGAATTTTGGTGAGATACCCATACAAATTTTATGCAGAGTGATAACAGTCTAGAAAAAAAATATTGAGAAAAACTAAAGCGTAAATGAAAATCGGGTTTGATTATATCGATAAATAACGTGGTATGCATTATAAAGTAAGTATAGAGTAGTTAGTAAGTAGTAGATATTTTAGTAGAAAGTACAAACAACATAAGTAGTTAGAAATTTAAGGTTAGGTAATTAGTTTTTTCGTAGTTTAAATGGGTAACATGACGTGCTGCCGACTGTACATCAACAGTTTAAATCTCAGTTACTATATTTTCTTACTTTCTCAAACTAATCGGCCAGGATCCGCTCCGCATTATTTCGACGAACGTCTTGGTGTAGTTGTTCGCGACTTCAATGTTAGCTGTTGCGGGTTCGAATCCCGCTAGGGGCCAATGTTTGGGCAATGAGCATGAGCATTTGGACATAAGTCATTGACGTCTATAAAAGCACAATAAAATATTTGCGAGAGTCGGTGGTTTACATTATGTCTATGCGATATCGTTGGTAATAATAGCACACGCTAGCGCTTAATATAAGTAGGTAATGGGTTTGATTATTAAAACAATTTATTATTATGTGGCTATGTTGAAAACTGTTAGAAAATTAAAATAACCTGTTTGACTGACTATAAAAATGAGGAGGGAATTCGTTGGAATCTTTTTCATTTAGGTATGTATTTATGCTTCTACCTTTTCTGGCAGTACCTACTTACGTAAAGAGTGTAAGCGCAACTAGTAGTATTTTGGAAGAAACTTGCCTTTTCCAGCCGACTGCAATCTTCTATGTAACATGAAGGTATACGCGTTTACTCCAACTTTAGAGACCACATACGGATAACCCCCCCACCCATCTTCTACATCTTTTCCCATCCTAACTGCCTCCACGTAACTGGTCATCAAATTCTTCAACTGGTCCAAAGAGTCCAAGGAACTGATTCTCTGTCTCAACTCTTCTGAAGGGATACGAGAGAGATGACCTGATGAGCTGGATATATTCAAGATTCTTCCACTATTTTTGACTAGTGGCAACATTGCTTCGGTAAAATTCACTAGCGCGAAAAAGTTGACTTGAATAGTCTGTTCTGCTTGAAAGGTTTTCGGTTCTTTTGCGTCCTTTAAAAACAGTATTCCGGCGTTGTTAACCAAGATATCTATTTCTTTATGTTTATCTTGAATGTAGTCACGAAACCTTTCAATGCTAGCTTCATTAGTGACGTCAAGTTGTTGGAAAGCTGGCGACAGTCCTTGTTTCTTAAGGTTCTCGCACGCATCTTGCCCTCTCCTTTCGTCTCTTGACGTCAGGTAAACCGTTCCGTCGAATTTGGAACATAATGCTTTTACTATGGCGAACCCTAGCCCTTTATTTGACCCTGTCACCACGGCTACTCTATTTGGCATTTTGAATTATAACTTTAGAACAAGTAAATAAAATCGTAATAAAAAGTTTCAAGCGAGCGATTGTGATAACCCATACTATCTCAAATGGCAGTGAATGATAAATTCAGTAAAATAAGTAGACATTATACCCTACTACTTACCAAGTTCTATTAAATTATGTGATATTAATGCAGAATAAATAAATTTTAATATCTGAAAGAATACGACTTTAAATCAGTTTTTCCATAATATCTATCGATATTCCAACAACCTAACCTATGTTTATTTACGAGTGAAAGGTCATTTCTAGGCTGCGCAGCTGCGTACGCGCAGTCGATTATCTCATTTTTTATGCTTGAGCACCTACTATGAATTAGACTCACTTCACACAATGCAGTTATTTTTGTACTAAGTTAATGATGTGGACCGTGCCATAGAGACAATGCTCTACTGTACTCACAGTTCTGTCGATTATTTTCTCTTTTCCCTATTGTACGGTTTGTCTAATTTTGTTTTGTAACGGAGAACGCTTTGTAAAATAAAATTGATGAATATACAAACAGCAATAAAGCCTTTGACGAAATATTGGATATCTATTGCGTGACTTTTTTTTCAATTCTTATGAATGAGAACTTTAAATCAATTTACGGTTCGGTCGAGTTTACGTGGTAAGGGTTCCATATCAACCCATAGACAAATAACTGTACCCGTACACCTAACGAGCCGTTAACGAGACGATATGAAATCAAACTTACTTTTATGATTCTTTGCTGGATTACGATACAGATTTACGTATTATGCTCTATATGTACATACAGCTGATTATTGTTCTTATAATACAAGATTATACTTTTTATCAGTATGATTGTATGGAGATTCGTCCCGTGAGTTGTTAATGTATTTTATACGAACATAGTTCTGGAAAGCGCTACTTATAAATCGTCACAAAGCTGCTTATCAACAAAACATTCTTGTTTTTGGGTCATCGAAGTGACATTACCAAGCTGAAGATTCTGGAAATGTCTCGAGTTTTGTACAACCCTTTCGGTGACGAGGTAGTTTTGCACTCAATCGACTGGCTTGAAAACTTCCCGTGGAGACAAGAAAAAGGTTCTGCAACTAAGGATAAGTATGAAGTGAGATTCAACGTCAAAGGGTTTGCATCTGAAGAAATATCAGTGAAAACAGCTGATGGATACATCGTAGTGGAGGCGTTTCACGATGAAAAGAAGGATGAACATGGGTACATCTCAAGAAAACTGACTAGGAGATATCCTTTACCAGATGAGTGTGTCAAAGAAGATGTAGTGTGTAAACTGTCTTCTGACGGGGTCCTGACGGTGACAGCCCCTCGGAAGCCGATCAAGAATAATACCGTCATTCCAGTTACTCATGAGGGTCAAGTCAAGGCAAAATTATGAACAATTTGTACTGTAAATAAATTGTAGATTATCGTGGACATTGACATGTTTTGACTTTGGACTTTGGTTAAACAGCAGGTTATGTGATTGGTTTATTATATTTACACAATATCCATTTTTTGTCCGAATTCGGTAACTATTGTTTTTTTTAAAAATATTATTAGGACTAGGGACTTGTAAATAATAACGTCTTTGTATACAGGGCGATAATAAAATAACTTAGCATTTATTAAAACGTTTGTGTATAAAAATGATGTGTTTTTTTATTTAATGTTTTAATTTAGAGAGGATGCCCAAATAATTAGGCAGGTAACTTAAAAGGACCTTAAGTATTTTCATGGGCTTGGTTAGGTTGTAGAAATTCGTTTTGCCCTAGGAAGACAGACTAATAAATATCTGTCTGACATTGCTCTAGGTATCATTTTAATCGCCATTTTAACTAATGATAAAGTTAAATTTAAATTATTCAATAATCGTCGCCAAAGATTACTTATCTTTTATCACCTTATTATTTCAGGTATTTCTATACCTATCAGGTAGGTACTTACACAAAATTTCAAATGTTATTTAACGTAAAGTACCTACATTATTTTTATGTGTGACGTAGTGAGTAGTAAGTTTGTATATTGTAAGAATTGACACTGAAAAGAATATCTGAACTTATTGATATGGCTATGTTTTATGTATTATGAACCATAGAATAAATGAAAGTATAAGTATACAGACACTTGCTACGACACAATAACGTCCATATACATTCCATGAATCCAGTCTTCACAACTGGTTTATATATTTGCCTCTCTTTCTATCGCGTAACTACTGACCTGCGATACGGCCAGCTCGTGTACCGACCGGTCGAACCCGTGCATGTAGCTTCATACCGAAACCGCGGAGCGAGCCGGGCTTGTATTATGGCGAGTCCTCCAGATCCTACTAACGATAGAAACCTAGAAAGTAGAATGAGTTAAAACAGAACCAAAAGAACAGTCAAGCTATAGTTACGCAGAGCGATTGATTCTTGGAACGCGATCCCTTGGTCCACTGCAAAATAGATAGTAAATACTATTTATTGCACACAACACACAGTATAGGCATTTACAAAAGTTTAATTTAGTCGTACAATTTAGGCGGTCTTATTGCTAAAAGCAATTTCTTCCAAAAAACTTTCAGGTATAAGACAGTCTTTATATATCTAGAATGTCTTTATTTATAAGAACCATTTACACTCAGTCGGATTTCCCAAACCCACGGCCTAAGGATGATATCTGAGATAACTATCCTCAGAACCAGGATGCAAACTAATCTCAATCGGTTCAGCGCTTCAAGCTTAAATAGTAACAGACATACATACCTTTGCATTTATAATATTAGTAGAGATAGTAACATCAAAGAAAAAGCTAATGTTATTTAATTAAACCGACCAAGTGCGAGTCGGACTCGCCCACGAAGGGTTTCGTACCTATACAACATTAAACACTATATTTTGCTCTTTTTTAGTTTTAAAACGGTAAAATAATCACGTTTGTACAGGAGCCCCCCTTAAATACCCATATATTTTTATTTTATTAATTTATTTTTAATGTTTTTATATAACTTAATATTTTGTAAATATTTGAAGTTAAAACACGTTTGTTGTATTAGAGCCCCCCTTAAACATAATTTTTATTATGTTTTTAGTATTTGTTGCTATAGCGGCAACAGAAATACATCATATGTGAAAATTTCAACTTTCTAGCCATTACGGTTCATGAGATACAGCCTGGTGGCAAACAGACAGACAGCGGAGGCTTTGTAATAGGGTCCCGTTTTCCCTTTGGGTACGGAACTTTAAAAACAGTTGCCTCTATGCTTTATTTGCACATTCGGAGTCAATTACCTCATAATGGCAGAATATGATCAATGTTTTCAAGCCATTCCCGTCGCTATTACCACCTGATTAAAGTTGAAAATGTTGAAAGTGTTATCATTGTGATGAGGCCAGAAAGTGTTTGTTATCACGAAGATCCAGTATACCGGTAGAGATGGTTTGAAATACTCGTGTGTGTTGTTTTATTTATTTATTTTTGGTGTTTCTAAATCTAACACACAAGGTAAGTAAAACTAAGACTAAAGCAAATCGACTAAGTAAAATAGTTTTTTTTAGTATGACCATACATCACGTATGACTACGGTGCGTAGAGAGTGGTGAGATGACAAATGTTAGACAGTCCCGAAATCATACTATATTTGGACTGAATCTAAGTAGGTATTAGATAATAGACGATAATGATGACTGATGACTTATTAATGTCTTGTGCAGTCATTTCCTACTGTTGTTACAGTCGGTAGTATTTCAGGCAATCAAAAACATAAAAGACAGAACAATAAGTAAGTAGATTTCAAGTGAAGTCCTTTGTTCGATTCCAGGAGAAATCCAAGTGCTTACCTACTACGAACTTGAGTTTATCAATAGGAGAAAAATCTATATCCACAAAACACCTACTATAAATGTCGTCAAAAGTTGTTACAAGAGTGGGTAGACCATTAAAATTGCAAGCCAACCACCACTTCCATTTCCAATGGGCGTTATTTTGAATGGCTGGCTTCGTCAAGAAGTCCCGGGTTGGAATCCCGGGCCCACCCGAAATGGGTTTATGGTTTTTCTGTCTGTAGTAACTCAGAAACAGCTCGAAGGCAAGAAGTTGGTGGTGTACGCCGTTGGTCCAGCGCCTGAGCCCGCAATGCAATGCAATGTAGTCTAAAGCGAAGTTCGTTATCGCTAACAAAATGTATGAAACTGACATAAGCCATCGAAATATCACGTGACTTTTGCATACATTTTGTTGGCGATAGCGAAGTTCGCTATAAAAAAAATTGCATCTTGTCTAAGGGCCCTGATCTCTCTCCGGTCATGTCGATCGAATTCCCGTCTTATCGCCTTAACAATGAGAAGGAGCAAAGTGCATTTAACTTGTACATTAGTAACCGATGCTTTTATGGTGAGGGAAAACATCGTGAGGAAACCTGCACAATCAGGCGACTGCATGTGTAACCATGATCCAAACTGGTCAGGTTTCCCTGGTAACAGGGTCACGGAGGTCAGGTGGCAGTCGCTCCACTGTAATTACCTGATCTGCCACATCCTAGATCATGGTCCAAAGCGGCCCCTGGGCCCTCGCGTGCGAGTGCACAACCGGGATAACCGCTAGGAGGATGAAGATGATGATTCTGCACACACTTTGTAAATATTGGCCATGTCCTCCTATTACTTACGGCGCATACAGAGTCACACAGTCGCTACGTCACAATGGTTAACGCCGCGCATAGCGTAAAGTAGGAGACCAAAGTTTTATATCTTTCGCACAGTTGGCTTGGTATCTTTGTTGAGATGGGCGTAGTTGGAATTCGGCTAGAGGGATATTATTATCATTTCAAGGGCACAATGACGTCACTCCCAACGGAATCCCTGACGGAGTACATCCTAGTGGAGTACCGATGGGTGGTGGTGATCACGGCGCTGCTGCCGCTCTCGGCTGCCTGGAAGCTGTGGTCCATCCTCAGGAACTACGTCGTGTTTACGCTGAACAGCGCGCCCAAGATGCATGATAAAAAAGTCAGGCATGTACAGAAACAGGTATGTAGATTATGAATCAAATGAAAATCTTTTTATTTTGGATTAGGTACTTAGGTCTAGGTGTTAGTATTACAAAAACATCTTAAGAAAAATAGGGGTTAGATAGATAACTATTGCACACCATAACAGAACAAAGTACATCAATTTATACAGAACAATGTACAATGTAGGCGGTCTTATCGCTATAAGCGATCTCTTACAGACAAGCTTTGGGTGAAGGCACATTTTAGTATTTATTAATTTATTAAATTTAATTGTACTTAATTGTACCCGTTTACCTTATTACCACCCTGGATGTAACCCAGTGATGTTTATTTATTTATTTATCTTACTAATATGTATCCTATCAATAATAATAACCAATCTAAAATTAAAAAAAATACATTCACACATAACAAATATTGAAATTATTGAAAAGTTTGCGACTTCGGTCATCGTCCGCACGAAATGCCTTGCCTAAGCGCATGCGGATCATCTGCCACTGAAGTTTCTTCTGAAATTGTAAAATAGACAACTATTCAGGAATAGTTATTTTAATTAAAATCATATTTTGTTTCGTCTGTTAAGGCTGCGATGTCACTAAAGGTTTTCGAGGATGCTTGTTGTTGTAGTTTCTTAAGACCCCATAAAATCGCTTTTTATCTACGTAGCCTCGCTCAACGCAGCGCTGTGGAAACGCCTTACCGGACGAGTCTATTTACCTTTTCTAATACAAAGACAAACATTCCTCGCCACGCATCATTAATCGTATACCACTGGTGCAAACGCAGGCCCGACCCTTCTCCCGAGAACTTTAAAAACTAACTACTTAGATTTTCTCAAAAAATAGTAAACACTTTTCAATTGCTAAATATTAGTTGACCAGATAAGTATGCACTATCATAGCTGCACTCCGACAGGACAGCGCTGACAACCTTCTACAGAACACCTTCTTACTTAGAAAATTACCAATATACGATTAATATGATTTTAGCAATTTCAGGTGGGATTCGAACCCACGGCTGATATAATTATGTCGCGACACGAATGACATGATAAGATGATAAAACGCTAAGCTAAAACGTTAATCTGGTTATTATCTTTCGTACTTTGTTTCAATACTTATTATAGATACGATAATTATTTCTAAGAGAGATAAAACAAATCTTACCGTAACAAAACAATGTTTTGCACACCTGCGCGATTAACAATCTCCCTCTAATACTGGTGGACCCCAAACCTAAGCACATATGTACGAATAGATTAAAACCTAAATTTAAATACTTTTTTAATTACGTAGTTCGTATTACTGTGTATAATGTGTGGAGGAACAGGGCTTTAAGTATCATTCTATCTAAGTTCCTATATTATCTCTATAGCACTGGTACATAACTAGGTCTATTTTTAGGGAGGCACGCAAATTTTTATTTTTATATGCTAAATTTACTTCAGTCAGTTAGTCCATCCTTTCCTTCACTAAGCACCTCAAATGTATCTATCATATCAGCCTATTGCAGTCCACTGCTGGACATAGGCCTCTCCAAGACGGCGCCAACTTTCACGGTCCTCCGCTTCTCGCATCCAGCCACCACCGGCCACCTTCCTCAGGTCATCGGTCCACCTAGCAGGGGGGCGTCCAACACTACGTTTCCCGAGACGTGGTCTCCATTCGAGAACCTTCCTACTCCAACGCCCGTCAAACGCAAATGTATCTACTCCAGATCAAAGCTGATGTCTGGCAAACGCCAACGTCACGACCAACGTGGCAGACCATGGCCCGTAGCCAAATGGCAATCGTTCTGGAGCGAACTTCGTTATCGCCAATGAAATGTCAAAATATGTATGCAAAAGTCACGTGATTTTTCGATGGCTTATGCATACATTTTGTTAGCGATAAGGAACTTAACTTGACAATAAATGGCCAATTTGCTACGGGTCCATGTCCTTCCGACGCCCGTCTATAATAAAAACTTCACGAAAGTTCCATCTAATCTCGAACGTATTCCAGATCAAAGCTTGGCTGTCTAGTGACCGCAGCACGCGGCTGTGCACGTCACGGCCTACGTGGCAGACCATGTCCTTCCGGCAGGGCATCTACAAGAAGACCTTCACTAACATTGACGTCAACCTTGTCGATGTACTCGAGGTTGACACAAAAAACATGGTAGGTATCTTATAATAAAGGATTTTCTGAAAGGTATGTCATGGTGTACACTTGCCGCCATTCAAAATCGATTGGGTGCAGCTCAAACAGACAACCAAAGGACAGGCCCATAATTTATCAAAAGACAAAAATCGACTGATGCATAGATAACTTCCTTCAGTGGGTAAGTACTGCACTGCCTCTGAGAGCGTGTGAAGTGAATATGGGTATGAGTTGGAAACCTTACATTAGAACCGTTGACCTCAATGCTGCAAATTTTAGTGGAAATACCTGGCTGGTGCAAAGGGAGCCCCACACAACCCGCTGCTATTTGAGACAAAATTTAACCAAGAGCCTCCAGTCTTTTCAATTGAAAGAGAGTACAATACACTAATTTCTTTTAACCAAGAGCCTCCAGTCTTTCCAATCGAGGGAAAGCACAATAATACTAATTTTGCTTTTCAGACAGTCCGCTGCGAGCCTCTAGTCACCATGGGCCAGCTATCCAGAAGCCTGGAGCCGCTGGGGCTGGCCTTAGCAGTGGTCCCTGAGCTGGACCAGCTGACAGTGGGTGGCCTGGTCATGGGCACCGGCGTGGAGACCTCCTCGCATGTCTACGGGCTGTTCCAGCACATCTGTCTGCAGTATGAGCTCGTGCTGGCTGATGGATCTGTTGTCACGTGCAGCAAGGTACAAATTTTGATATTCGGTTACCTAAGTGCAAAGCAAAGGCTTGCAGCTACTTTTTCTGTACTTTTTTTGTAAAGTACGACTTGTGTGTGATAAACTTTTTTGGGAGTTGTCATTTACTTAGATTTCAAGGTCTATCTATACTTGACTCAATTAAACTCAAAACTTATCAAACCTCAAATTTTTGTGAACGCTTTTGCTCTTTCGTCCAGAATATAATTAAGGCGTATTTTATTACAGGATGAAAACCCAGACCTGTTCTACGCAGTGCCTTGGTCTTACGGTACTCTTGGGTTCCTTACTTCCGTGGTCATCAAAGTTGTTCCAGCCAAAAAGTACGTACACACAGCACGTCGATATCCCCCCAACCTAACCAAAACATATGACCGCCTTGGTGTAGTGGTCCGCGCTCCAGACTTCAATGCCAGCGGTTGCGGGTTCGAGGCCCATAAAGGGGTAATGGGGTTGTTAATAGAGTATTTAGTGACATAGTTTGTATGAAGAACCTTGCAGATCTTCAACAAAGGAAGCCGCTTGGCACAGACGTACCTGGTGAGCTGATTTAGCCCGGTACCCACGTGGTACCTCCCTGCAGGTAGCGGGGGGGAGGGGGGGAATAACCCATCTACCTTGCTGCACTCTCACGTCCATATCTCCAAAAGTTTAGCAAATAGGTCGTGTTTAGTATCATTTCCGTATAATTCAAGGACGAGGAATTCATTTCTTGAACAACATTTGCACACGTTTATAGAAAAATAACGAGTATAGCGCGAAAATAAAAAATATTAACTACTTACTACTAATTCTCACAATTTAACTACGAGATTATGTTTTATAATAAAATACTTTTGAATAGCCCTGTTTATCTAGAATATATAAACGTAAACTTTATTAACAGTTTTGACTTATATGCGTGTCAAAAAAAAACATTTACGTCGCGCGGCGGAGCTGCGAGCGGCGGGAAAAGTTTGTAGTTTGGATAGGAGTTGTCACATACTGTTTAATTATGACACTGATAGAATAATAAAAGTTATTTTATACCTCAAGATGGTATTATTAAAGGTATACCTAGTAAATATTTGTACATAATATCACAGAATATATATTTAATAATATTCGAACAAATGTTTTATTAATCACTGACAACTATAATTCTGTATTATTTTTTTTAGTACAAATTGGTAGTTACTCGTAGTTTTCACATAATATGACATCAAAAGAAAGTAGGTAACAAAGTACCCTACTAAAAATATTAAATTGTACTAACAAACACACCAATTTACCTACCAAAATTTTTATTACAAAACCGACCATATTATAACAGCATACTATATAATAACATAACATATTACAATACTATAACAGATGATGATGATTACTATGATGTCCTCCACGACGTGTCCATCGACGGCGACACCTTGTCAGTTTCTGGCATGAGCTCGGAGGTGACTTGCAAACCCGAACTTGGTCCTGAACTATAACAGATACTACAGTGTACAAGAAGGTAGACACCTTGCAAAGTGTTGTCGCCCGTACTGTGCCCGTACAACAATATCAAATTTTGTTACAATATCGAATAATTTTTATCCGCTGCAACTACATAATTCGGTACACCTTGAAAAAAGAAATATTACACCTTACGAAAAATTACACCAACTTTATCAGGATATTATTAGTCTAAACGCAGTCAACAGAACATGGGTGGATAGTAGATATCGGTTCTAAAGTTCCCATATAATGCTCTCAATACAATCGCTTGCAAATTATCTGCGGTTTCGCAGGGCGTCTTAATGGAGACAATTAACATCTCTAGAACCGCCGACATCTCCATCAGTCGAGAAGCATTAACAAGAGGAAATCGTCTCTACTTACCAGACACCATCGTTTTGCTGCCCGCTCTTGGCCACCCCCAAACCTTTGGTTGCTGAGCGATTCATTTGGACCGGCACGAACAAAGATTGCCTCGCCTGCCAGCGCAGCAAGCTTCACAACGGTCCTCGGCAAGTTCCCCACTCTAACCAGTCGTTTCCGTCATATCCACAATACATAGACAGTACCGGCCCACTTACTCGCGGCAAGGTTTCCAAAATTGTCTTTTAAAGGTCGATAGATTCTCTAGCTGACCTGATGCTTTGCCAATCCTTATAATGAATGGGGGTGAAAAAATGCGCAAAGGCATTTTCCAGAGTAAATCGCTCTTTTCAGTGGTCCATCTCTCGTTATGAAAGTTACCGGGCCAGTTCATGGCTCCCTCCCAGCTTTGCTACACAACAGCTGCGTAGACACAGGGCCTGATTAAGGCCAACGACTGCCACCTCACATCCACCACTGACTGGCTTTCTTGTTCAAGAACTTAAATCAATCCTGCAAGGACAGGCATGGAATCGGGCTAGGCAAAAAGATGCTTAGGCTGACTCGCTTTGATGCATATACCTTAGAGCGAGGCGGTGGCGCTATAAGCGCTATGCTTCATGGTTGCGAGGCATCCTCTCGAGTGCTGTGCCCGCATTATTAGGTGCGGTTAACCGCTGGGACGGCAAGTGCATGCGAACAGCGATTTTTCGTCGTTCAGCACCCTGATTCACAAACACTCGGAAAGTTTCCGTGTCGGATCCTTTCCGAATTCGAATCGGAATGTCAAATCGTATCTGATCCCATCGACGGCGTTTGTCAATAGGGTTTTCGAATCCGTTCGAAAAGAAGGTTTTGTCATTCGAATACGGGAACGATCCGAAGGGTGCAGATCCCTTCAGCGGCCTGAATGAGAGAGACTTCGCAGAGGTTTTTGTGGTACTTGGTCACTCGCCTACTCGCCCTACCTAACCTATTCCCATTCATAGGGCGGTCTATAATAGAGCAACAAGTGTGTTTAATACATTTCTTCGGCGGAACATACTAGGTTCACCAGCTTCTGACATTTCCGTATTCAAATAGTAGTTGATTTTGACACCAATTCCTGCATTTTAATCCATATGCTAAATCTATACGATACGCATTCCAATAAATCATAATCATCTTCACTTTTAATCAAAAGCAACCACTACCTACCTATAAAGCAATGTATTTTTATAGGTATTTAGTTATAATATATAAAACAATATAAATATTTTAATAAAATAAATAAACTTTTATTACTTAGCTTTTTTAAGTATTTAGCTAACCTAACTTTTGATTCTTATACGAGTAGGTACCAATTTTTATGCATAAAATAATTAAAATATGCCAGAATTATGGTTGTCAGTGTCAGTGTTCTAATATTATAAACAAATTATTACTAGATAATCCTTTAATAATACCATCTTGAGGTATAAAATAACTTTTATTAATCATTCAGTGTCATAATTAAACAATATGTGACAACTCCTATCCAAATTACAAACTTTTCCCGCCGCTCGCAGCTCCGCCGCGCGACGTAAATGATTTTTTTTGACACAATTATAAGTCAAAACTGTTAATAAAGTTTACGTTTATATATTCTAGATAAACAGGGCTATTCAAAAGTATTTTTTTTATAAAACATAATCTCTTAGTTAAATTGTGAGAAACGATTTTGTAAAAAAAATATTTTCAAGTTTTTTTTATTTTCGCGCTATACTCGTTATTTTTCTATGAACGAGTGCAAATGTTGTTCAAAAAATGAATTCCTCGTCCTTGAATTATACGGAAATGATACTAAACACGATCTATTTGCTAAACTTTTGGAGATATGGACGTGAGAGTGCAGCAAGGTAGATGGGTTATTCCCCCCTCCCCCCAGCTACCTGCAGGGAGGTACCACGTGGGTACCGGGCTAAATCAGCTCAGATGACCACCAAGGACGTCTGTGCCAAGCGGCTTCCTTTGTTGAAGATCTGCAAGGTTGACGTCACTAAATACACTACTATGTGTGATAAGCACAAGCTTTTGTATAAAGTCATGGATGTGGATATGAACCATAGCACAAGCTAACGGGTCTAAGTAATTTGTTAAAAAGAAGATATCTGTCAAAAGGCCACCCTCGAAGGCTGGTTATTATTAGTAAAAATAAAAAATTAATTGTTTTACCAAACAAACACACCAACTACCTAGCCCTGATCCACAAAATAAATGCCCAAACTAAGCGTTAGCTTGTGTTATGGCGACTAGGATAACGGATAGACATACGTTTATAAACATCCATGACTTAATTTCAAATGCTCGTGCTCTTTGCCCCTTGCAGCATTTAAGCCCGCAACCTCTGGTTTTGTAGTCCGGTGCGCGAACCACTACAACAAGACGGTCGTCATATATTATACGAAAGTATAAATTTCGCACACAAATTATCCATACTATATACTATATAATATTATAAATGCGAAAGTGTGTCTGTCTGTCTGTTACCTCTTGACGCTTAAACCACTGAACCGAGATGGAATTTGGTATGGAGACAGTTCGAGACCCTGATATACAAATATTAAAGGGGTGAAATGGGGGATGAAAGTTTATATGGAAAATCCAACTCTTGCGGGCGAAGTCGCGGGGTACCACTAGTTACGTTATATTTTACAGATACGTGCGTCTCGAATATCACCCTTACACCAGTCTGTCGGCGCTCTCGGAGCGGTTCAGGCAAGAATCTCTGGAGAAGAACCCGCACCAGTTCATAGAGGCGCTGGTGTACACCAAAGACACGGGAGTCGTCATGATCGGTGACATGGTGAATGAAGTCGGTTCTGATGGAAAGGTAAAGTCAAAATAAGTTGGTTTAATTTTTAAGTGATAAGCATTCGCTTCACAATCTTAAGATTAGATATTCCACTTATAAAAAAAACGCCCGAGTCCTTCCATATGATGGCAGAGCCTGTATTGGCTCATTCTCATCTGTGGGGTACAGGGACGCTGGGGCAAGACGAGAACAGGGAACATGAGAGGTGCGAACGGCGGGCGCTTATGATTTAAGTTTTGAAACAAATGCCCGATTTTCCCACCCAGTCCCCTTTCACATTCTACCTCCACGCCCCCGAGGACTTAATTAAGTGGTTTACATATACAATAAACACAATCTAAGAAAAAACAGCCTGGTAAAAACCATAGGACTATTTACATATACAGGGTGTCCCAGGAAACCTCTACCAGCGAAGGTCTATGGTCGGGGGACACTTGAACCTATCCATTAAACCCCCATGTATGTTCAGCGATTCTTGGTAGTTTTCGAGATATTTGCAAACAAAATTTCCTTACAAAATGTACTGGAAATATTTAAAATTTTAACAAAAGTAACCATTTTATTGAATTTTGTACATAATACACTAGATTTAACCTCAAACTGAGTATGTAGAGTCAAAATAAATCAACCGATTTTTATTACCACTTGATTATTTTTTTCATAAATTTTTTTATTGCAAATATCTTGATAACTATAAAATTCGCGGAACATTCATGGGGGTCAATGGATAGGTTCAAGTGTCCCCTGACCATAGACCTTCGCTGGTACAGTTTTCCTGGGACACCCTGTATAGATATGATAGATAGTCATCTTTATAAACACCACACTAACTTAATTGCTTACGAAAAAATTGTCCAAATGCGGTCTTATTGCTAAAGTTTAAATGTTTTCTTACTGCTTACAGTTCAACCCAATCGGCAAGTGGCACTCCGAGTGGTTCTATCTACAAGTGGAGAGACACTTGCAGTACTACCAGGGCGGCAGTAAGAAGACCGTCGTCGAGTACATCCCGCTCAGGGACTACTACCACAGACACACTAGGAGCCTCTTCTGGGAGCTGAAGGTACGACTTATAAATATTCATAAAAAATACTGTAGGCTGAGAAGTAGCGCAAGAAACTTAGTAATTTTTGTCTTCTTTTTAAAGGTTTAGAAGATAGCGTGTGAGAGATAGAGAGAGGTTTACTAAAAAAATAGGTAAATAAGCAGTTATAGACAAGGTCAGTTATGTTTATGGCATGTCGTTGCTAGCGCTTACTTAATATCCACTTTCCAAAATGGTTGGAATTGAAGTATGTATTTGTTTGGAAAGTATGGTGGCACGGTGACACTGGGAGCACCTGGCTTGGCTTTTCACCCGATCAATCTTAGGCAAAGAGAACAGACGCTTATTTAGTTTGATTAAGACTACAGAATACCTAAGGCCCACTTGCGCACGTCCGGGTTGGCTATTCCGGACTTTTTCAAGGCCTAAGTATTGTCCGAGTTGAAACTGTTGAAAGCCCACTTGCACAAGTCTGGATTCTAATCCAGACTGGCGCAAGTAAACTTTCAACTCAGATAATAGACCTTAAACAAATCCAGATTAGCTAATCTGGACGTGCGCAAGTGGACCAAGTAAAGTTAGCCTACATAGACCTGCTACTGCTGGGCAAAGGCCTCACCTTAACTATGAGGTGGTACGTTCCATACTCCACCACGCGGGCTTAGTGCGGATTGGTGGAGGGGTGTCTGTAAGGCAAGTGACCAACCTGACTGTCAGATGTTATCAAACTACTCTGACTAGGCTTACCGACTAATATCAACAGATATTATAGCCGGGACCAACTGCTTAACGTGACTTTCGAAGCACGGAGATGCTTGTCATTGACAACACTTAAATGATCGGATGGACACCCATCCAATCACAACCGCGCCGTAGGTTGCTTAACTTTTATATTACTACCAAAGCGCTGCCGCCATTGTGCCACAAGCACCTCGCGTGTTTCTTTATATTTCATAGTGATGTGCGAGATGCGCGCCGACTAACAAAATTAGAAGTCAAATAATACTTTCTAGGACATAGTCCCCTTCGGCAACAACGTGATCTTCCGCTACCTCTTCGGCTGGTTGATGCCTCCTGAGGTTTCCTTACTGAAGCTGACGCAACCTGAAGCTGTCACCAAGTTGTACAACAAGGCACACGTCATACAGGACATGTTGGTGCCCATCGAGTGCCTGGAGAAGGCGATCATGGAGTTCCATGAAGCGATTGAGGTTGGTTTTCTTTTTGTTTTTTTTATTAATACGTATCTCTCCTGATGGGCCAATATTGATTAATATTACTTATTGACGTTCATAAGTGGCATTTTGTGTCCTATAATAACTTTTTTTGACTTTGACTTTGATGGTAAGCGACGATGCGGCCGAAAACGGGTCATGTCTGACTAGCCTAGATATTCACTCATTTCTTAAAGTTTACTCTCTTTTTTGGTTTAATAATGTAGTTTGAAACTGTTGTACATCTTTTAGGCGAACAGAATCCAAACTTATATTAAAAATGCAAAAGTTATTCTGTCTGTTACCTCTTCACGCTTAAACCGCTGTACCGATTCCGATAAAATCTGGTGTTGAGACAGTTTAAAACATAGACTTTATTTTCAAAGAAATTGAAAAACTTACTTACGTAATGTTGCGCGCGCACAGCAATTTGATATCGAGCATATGAAGAACAACACACTTGTCCAACAAATGTCTGATTACCTAAATGTATAAACTCTCATTTCATCCCCCATATAAAGTAATAAAGGTTTTGCTTTCTAGAGTTTCAAATTACTAGATTGCACAATATCTTCCTATACTATTGATGCTTAAATTCGACCATGTTCCGACACGATCGTTTACTGTAGCTGTGTAACTATTGATCTAAAAACCTTATTAGCCATTGTAATGGCATGTGCCAAACTGCAATGTATTTTAATAATATTTGCGGTTACATGTGGGTGTTCCCCTAGGCTCAATGTTAGGTCCTCCATTGTTCCTTGTCAATTTCCATAACTTTAAGTATGACGTTGACTAACTGGGTATTATTTTCAGGTGTACCCCATCTGGTTGTGCCCGTTCAAGGTGCTGAGCCAGCCGGGGCAGCTGCAAGTGAAGTCGGGTGACTGGCAGATGTTCGTTGACATCGGGGTCTATGGTGTGCCGAAAGCGAAAGGATACGAGACAGTAAGCTTTTGTTAAGTTTTTGCAGTGAATTTTGCTAATAATTACACACGACAACATAATCATTGGTGGATTTGCAAAAAAATATTACCAAATATACTACTTATTTGAGCATTTTGAGCTTATTACTCGGCAGGCTATCGAATTGTCAAACCACTGTCAGCGTACAGTCGGCAGCACGTCAGACTAACCATTTGAACTACAGGATTTTATTACGTTGGGAATAGAGGCGGTCTCAAGGTCATAGTGGGGTAATTTGACATGCGGCCGTGTGTACCTCAAAAGCTCTGCATAAGTGCTCTACCCAAAGGTTCTCTGGAAGAAATTCAATTTAGCGATACTTACTTAGCTGGCGCAGCGACCCAAAGTGGACCTTGGCCTCCGACACCACAAGTCGCCACTCTTTCCGATCCTGCGCAATCTCTTGCCGATTGGCTATTTGGAGTTTACAATGTCCTTTTCCACTTCACCCAGCCTTCCATCTTGTAAACTCCGGTGGTTTGGCCACGTAGAAATATTGCGTAGTAGGGCATATCTGGGGCATCCAGGGTCCATAGCCAAATGGCAATCTTTCTGGAGCGAACCTCGCTATCGTCAACGAAATGTCAAAATATGTATGCAAAAGTCACGTGATGTTTCGATGGCTTACGTCAGCGTGATACATTGTGTAAGCGATAACGAACTTCGCTTGAAATAATTTGGCTACACGGGCTTAGGTGGGAAACGCCCAGTCGGACGTCCTAGATATCGCTGGAAGGATGAAGTGGAGGAGGTCCTGCGTAAACTCCATTTAGCGATAAGACCGCCACAATTTCACAACTCGCTATGAACGTATTGAAATATCTACAGTCTGTGGTGTGCAATAAAAAGTATCGTAACTTATAAATCCATCAGTATATGTAGGTAAACCATGTCCATCTTAACAAAGTTTTTCATCCCCCCAGGTACCGTCTACCCGCCGTATAGAAAGCTTCGTTATCAAACACAACGGGTTCCAAATGCTATACGCTGACACGTACACCACACGTGAAGAGTTCCGCCAGATGTTCGACCACACCCTGTATGATAAGGTGCGGGAGAGCCTGCCGTATTGCAATGAAGCCTTCCCTGAGATATACGGGAAGGTCAACAGGAGTGTTAGAAAGTGATTTTTGTAATAAGTGTTTTACTAAAATTATCTAATAAAATTACGACCTATATAAAATTTATTGAAAAATATCCATCCATCAGAAACAATCCCCTTTTTTTCCCCTTAAGGAATACTTAATGTCTGGACTCTCCGCTCCGAGAAGGGTGCTGCGACACAATAACCCACTACATGTACCGACTGTAAATACAAACTACAGGCAAAACAGTTCCCTTTGGGACGCTTGTAGTGAGCTAAACAGAATTGTCGCGGACACAGGCAATGATATGTTTTACACAAATGTTGCAGCGGTGAGGCGGCTGTTAAGTGAACAATTTTTTAACAAGCCATAATCATTAGACTCAATAGGGCATATCAATAGTAATACTTTTTATATTTTGTATACCTACTAGCTTTTCAGTGCTCAGTTTGTGCTCGATACGTAGTCTTTTCTTTATCTTAAACAACTGTTATCTGTGAAGATCTATAAGTGGTTTAATTGTTTTAAGACTGTACTTTTATCATCCATTTGTAAATCCTGGTTTTCCTAAAATAAATAAATAATTCGGTGAGACGGCAGTCCGACATGACCGTAGAGAGATCAGGCGCAGGACCAACGGCTTAACGTGCTTTCCGAGACACGGGGGTGTTAACACCACCAACTTCCTGACTCCGGAGCTGTGTCTGAGTAATTTCAAGACAGAAAAACCCAAACACTCTCGGCCCAACCTGGGTTTCGAACCCGGGACCTCGTGGGTAGTGCCAGCCAGCGTGCTGACCACTAGACCAACGAGGCAGTCACAAAATCTTACTCTTGGTATGTACGACTGTACATACTACAAGCAATGAAAGGCAAACAAATAAGTTTTTATGTCATTGTAATAAGGTCTCAAATCTAATGCAGATGTATACATATGGATGCTCTTGACTATACCTAAGTGAAACCAAATAGGTACTCGAGCAAAAACAAAGTAGGTACTACTTATGCCCAATGGCCAGAAAAGAAAATGTTTTCCTTGACATTTCTTCCAGCCGTAGCATTTACAAGTGGCATCTATCAGTGCTATGAATGGTAGGTACTTACATACTTATTCATTCGTCTACTATGCATATGCTATAACATTAGTACCTAATAATAAGCATAAATAAAATAGAAACTAAACCACAGATTATTAATAGTTACGGCGTGGAATGCGGCCCGCGCTTTGGGCACAAGACAAACTAAACTAATAGTTTGTGCCTTATATTAAGTAAAGGTCTTTCTTTTGTTGTTGTGCTAGATACACTTAGTATTTTTACACGAACGAATATTTGAAATTTCAATCAAGTTAAATAATCGTTATTATATAAGTATTTATTAACATGGATAATAGGTAGTAAAGTTACTCCCGTTTCACCAGAGACACAGATTAAAACGTGATCGCAATAATATGTTTGTGTATGAGTTTTATCTGTAAGTTTTGTAATCGTTCGCTATCGGTCGCACTTGACCTATTGCTTTACTAATATACGTTCGAGATGCTAATTACAGTTACATTTTAAATACCTACTTACCACTTGGTCATCTAGCTTGCATGTTTTAAATAATTTCCTATACCTACATACCTAAGATCCTAGTGCACCAATTTTTAAACAGCCGGTAAATCTCGATTGATGGTTAATTTAACAGAATCCCAACGCAAATTATGTTCAAAAATGCTAAACCGGCTGATTAACAAACATTAAACGTGTGTTGGTAAACTCCAGGCTTAATACTATTTTACGAGTATCTATGGTTTAGTGACATGCTGTATCCAACTTATTTGATGAAGAGCATAGACAACTTGTTTCTTAAAAATAGCTAGGAAATGTTTCATTTCACATAATGGTCCCTTTGTGAAAATGAGAACGTGGTATCAAACGTAAGAAGTTACAAAAAGTATCACAATAAGTTTTAGTCAGAATCAGGATTTGGTTCCCTGAAAACGTTATTCTTTTTTGCATACGGAAATTACACTCTTACGAAATCAAAAAATCCGGATATGCGTAGGTATTATTATTGTTTTTTGCAAGAAATATACGTACCTACTTTGAATTCCGCGAACTGAGTTTATCAATGAAATAATATTTACATTAAACGAGCAGTTGAAATGACACAAATTTTATTTTTAACTTACAGTGGGGCTTTCTTTGGATTTCCTAAAATGAGCAGTATGCTAATAAAATTATTAATTAATGTATGTCTATATGTTAACTGTTGCTATTGAATGTTTATTAAATTAAACAAACCTAGGAAATATTTTTCAGTCAATGCAAAATTACTGCCATATAATAACAAATTATAACCAGTCTAATAATTATTACGGTATTTTCACTACACTGATAATACCTACGTGATAAGATGCGTACGATAGTAACACACAATAGGTGATATACCTTTCTAATGCACTTACTGTTCGGTGTTAGTGAACTTCACCAATTAACGTTACAACACCTTGCTATTATACCTGTGATAATTGTTAGAAGGAATCAAAAGTCACGGACCGCCTTACAGAATTGCCTTCCCGATTCTCGATGCATTAATGCGTCTATCGCTGAAATATCATGTGACTTGAAGACTGACGAGTAATGATAAGTCATCAGTATTTATATAAATTAATACCTATAGGGCTAAAACCTATAAGTTTTTAAACAAAAAGTTTTTTTTTTTGAGTTAGAGTCTTTTGTAGTATAAAATCCATCGAAATTCGTACTACCCGACCAAGCCCAAACGACAAACGACGACAACTACGACAAAAATACCGATGGCATTTAAAAAGCAATAATCATTTTACTAGAATTGTAACAACATTGCTTTTTATCAAATTGCCATAGGTATTTTCGTCGTAGTCGTTTGTCGTTTGACTTGGCTTAGTCGGGTATCTATTCTCGGTAGTCTAAGGCAAACGATACCTAAGCACGCATCGCAAAGTTTTCACCAGGCTTACTCATGAACGCAACGTCAATTTCAATTCGCACAGAAAGGCTCAGTAGCTTAAACGCAGGTCTCAGACCATTGGAGACGATTCTAATGCCATTCCGATCGAGCGACAATTTGTCGGTCATTGTATACTTATTCTGTGGTCAAGTGACGAGGAACGGGGTGAATTAATTTTATTATTTATTCTGTGCTTTTATGCGCGCTTGTCTGGATACAGACGCGTTTTTTAAATTAGCATAAACACTGAAGCAAAACGAAAAAGTTAGTAGTTAGGTACCTTTTATTTTTACATTTTATGAAAAAAATTCTGCACACAGGTTAAAAATGAAACGTTTAATTAAAAATGTAATATCCACAGCACGTTTGGCGGGTCGGTACATAACGCGAAGATTTGCGCTAAGCCGCTGTGAAATGGAGGCTCGACGGGCGCTAGACATATTTTTAAATATTTAAAACCTTCCTGCGCTGCGGTGTAGCTTTGAGGGTGTCATAACATGGTACGTATCATTCATGATGTAGATTTAGTGGCTCTAGAATAATTGCCGTTTTGGCAAAACTTATTAGCTAGGTAATTACCGAATCGACTGCCATACAATGTGCTCGCAATGCGGAAAACCGGCAATGATGGAGAGACACCGCAAGATGTGCTGCAGCCCTGAAAGTAAGCGGTGTCGGCGAGCCGCAACCCTGTCCATCAACAGCCACGACTCACGACCACTCTGCTAAGATGCCTGACTAAGCAGGTTATCAGACTACGCGATATTCAGACAGTCATACTTAGACAGTCTTTTCACAGAATGAAAGAGCGAGATGGGGCAGACAGACTTACAGGCTAAATCTTATTACACTACGCTGAGTCTTAGTAAGACTCTCTGAATACCCCTTAGTCTAATAACCTCATAAGAAGAAGAAGATTGGTTAGGTAAATTACTAAATCACACGACGGACGACGAAACGATCTACGCAGGCAATCGCGATGGTAACATCAACAAGATTATGGTTACTAAGTGATGATGAGTAAGTAACTACGAGTAGGTTCCTAAGTATGGAGTGGGTCATCCACAGACCACACAACCTAAAGACCACGCATTGCGGGGGACTTACATTCGCCTAGGTTATGCAGTATCACTGCATAACAGCCGGCCCCGCCCCCTTTCGTTTCTCATTCCGCTACCGAGACTCAAAGTAACAACATTGACCTTGCTCCCGAAAAAAAATAAAAATAAGCGGTAATAATGCCGTATTGTTCAGTGAGATGGTGTGAAAAGTGTAGTACAACATCTAGTCTCACGAAAGATGACATTACATTTCAACGGTAAGTAATTATTCCTATCAAATTAATTGAAATACTCCAATATCAAAAATGAAATAAAATGTTTTATTTCAAAGAGCACGCGTTGATGTCTTTTTTTGCTATCCCTTTCTCGCAAGTTTAGTTCAAATGATGTTGTCTCAATTTGTCAATTGGCTAGGAGTAAAATAGTGTCGAGACACATACTAGTAAACTTAAAATTCAAAATATCGACAAATCCTAAACAAAACAAGTGATAAGTGGGTATCTAAATTTCAGTTATTTCATATATATTTTAATAAAGTGACTTTACATAAGAGCACTTACGATGAATTGAAATAAGTGTAAAGTGCTTCAACAAACAAAGTTTAACTAATAAAACAAACAACTTAACTAAACTTTTTAAAATAAATATATCAAACTCACATTGCGTACGATTGCCATTTTTTTTTCACACTTAGTTTTCGTACACTTAACAAAATGATGTTGAGTGAGATAGGTAACTTGTTTTACTAAAACCGCTAAATTATGAAAAGTAGCTAAATAACGTGAGATCTCCGGCGATTGACCTTTGCCCACTCCAGTTTTTTTTTAAATTGCTATTTATCGGTGTCGGTTGTACGTGTGTTTTTTAAATGAATTATTTTAAAGCTCCTAAATATTTTCTTACTTTTTTTTAAACTAAGGTATCAAATTTGACGTCTCCTTGTACTAGCCAATCGGAACGAGCAGACCTCTCCCCGCACCCCACCAACTTTTGGCGATTTTGTTTTCGTATTAGAGTTGATAAAAGCGTGGTCTTTAGGTTGTGTGGTCTGTGGGGTCATCATAACAAATCTGTAAAAGTAATAATACGAATTGTGAAGATTAAAGCTAAGCTTACACATTCCCGCATCGCACGTCGGATATTATGAGTTTATAGGTAGGTACGCCTTGTACCTACCTATAAACTCATACAACAGCGTCCACTAATACTGTATCAGGCATCTCTCACTCAATGTACTAGCGCGCGTTAATAGCCTACTCTCGAGCGCACCGATGGCGGTGCGTAAATCAGTAGGCTGCCAACAACCGACGGACATGAGCGTACGCAATGTTGAATTATTTCTGTTACGGTCGATTCGTTTTTATGCAAACTAATTAAGTAATATGATTTATACATCTGGTATTTACTGTACAAATGCAACCAGAAGCATAATATGTCCTGAATTAGTCTCAGATTTAAATAAAATTCTGGACTTATCAGAGTCTCGAACGTTTGAACTTTTTAAATCTAAGTCATCATAATTTTACGGCAGACATAAAGTTCCCACAGATGCTTTTTATAACTATGTATGAAATGAATACATTTTTGAAAATAATTTAGCACAGAACAACATCTTAGATTTTGTTTTTCACATTATCACTTATCAAAACTGTAAAACATTTCAAACCAAGCTACAAATAAAATAGGCCTGGTATCGAAAGAAGCAACCCCGACTTTATTAATTTTACTCCAAGGTCGCGTAGCTGCAGAGGAATAATAACGTAATGTTCGAAACTTAAGGCACATGGCAAGACAAAAAATTGTAGGCTATTATAAGATATATAAGATATTATAAGAGTAGGTATGGATGATTTTCCTTGGAGTGATTTATCTGTTACATAGTAACTATATGTATGACCATTCCGACCATTAAAGTGACGAGCATGACAAGCATCTCCGTGCTTCGGAAGGCACGTTAAGCCGTTGGTCCCGGCTAATATCTGTTGGTATTAGTCGTTAAGCCTAGTCAGAGGCCCTAAGGCGGCTTAATAACATCTGATAGTAAGGTTTGTCACTTGCCTTACAGACACCCCTCCACCAATCCGCACTGAGCCCGCGTGGTGGAGTATGGCTCGTTCCTCCTCATAGTTGAGGTGAGGCCTTTGCCCAGCAGTGGGATCTAATAGGCTGACTTTACTTTTTTTTATAGTAACTATTATATAATCTGTGCTGATATGATCAACTACGCTAACTGTATTTTGTGGGTCGAAAGTTTATAGGTGTTTTTGTCTAGAAATAACTTAGAAACAGCTCATAGTGCGAAAATGTTATATTACATTCCCGTCAACCCGTTCCTCGGAATTTCGGAAAGACGTTTAGTCCTGCGCGTGATCTCTACAGTAATCCGACATAATGGATTACCGTGTCACTAAACTGTAAGGCCCACTTGCGCACGTCCGGATTCGCTATACCGGCCTTTTTCAAGGCCTATTATTTTATAGTTTTTATTATTTTTTTAACACTCACAGTGTTCTTTCTAATATATAAGTATAGATAAGAAACCAAAAATTCGCAACCCACTTCCTTTGGCTAACCTATTATTTGAGTTGAAAAACCACTTCCACAAGGTCTGGATTAGCTGATCTGGAAGGTCCACTTGCGCCAAACCGGGCTGGCGCAAGTGGACTTTCCGGATTAGCTAATCCAGACTTAACTTCAACTCAGATAACAGGCTTTTAACAAATCCAGATTAACTAATCCGGACGTTCGCAAGTGGGCCTTAGGGTGAAGGAACAGAAACTGTGTATTGCAATGTACACTATAAAATCTCCTGAGCGAAACTTACTCTCTGATGGGATTGGCCGCGTGGCTGGCATGGCATAGGCAGCTGACATGGCTAGGAAAATATTTGGTTGTAATTACCTTTTAAAATAATAAGTAGGTATGATTGTTTTATTAATAGAAGTGTGAAATCTCCACACTCGAGCAAGTCAACACGAATCTTCCTAAGGCTGAACTATGGCCTGGCATCGCACTTACGCGAATGTTATCAAGTCTGACCTGTATAGGATCAGAACAAACGGCCGTGTCACTTCACACATAATCAAGTTGTATTCAGTTATGTAGACTGCCAAAAAAAAGTAGTTGCTTAATTAAGAAAAAACAGTTCTCATGCTAGGTGTTTATTTATTTTGCTATTCTTTATTGCTTATTGCATAAACAAAGGAGTACAAATGGCGATATTAATGCATTAAGGCATTCTCTGCCGGACAACCATTGGCAGATTTAATCGCGACTGGTACAAAGAACTGTTTGATCATTAATGCAAAAAGGGCAACACGAAGCATACCTATTTAATTAGGTATTTGACACGAACCATACCTACCTATCATAATAAGTTAGGTATCTAAAACTCCTTTCTATTCCTTTACGTGTATTATTTATGTACAAGTATACAATTCTGCACATTCCAATTTAAAAACCTGTTTGAATATATTTTCAAAAACGGAACTTTTCTTGGAACAATGCTATGAACCACATACGAACGAAGGGAGAGCTGGCTTTTCTCTTTGAGCTACGTCTGGGCCTACTCATCACTACCGAGTTAACCGCAGCCTAGGCGGCCGGCTTGCTTTCGCGCGACTTTGTACTGAAGAAATACATTATCGTACCAAAAAATAATTATTTTGTACTTACCAAGAAAAAAATATCCTGAAAAATAAAAACCTTTTGAGTGCCAGTGAATTTTGAATAATTTGGTGTTAAAATTGTGTTATGACTTAAAAATGAGGACCTTATTCATATTATTAGTGTTGTGTGCGTTAAATAGTTTTGCAAGCGGTGAGTAAATTTTTTGGCATTTGTGCAAATATTAGTCATTCGTATAACGAATCTAGTAAAATGCGATGATTAATATCTGAAGGGTTATGATTAAGTCTTCATTAATTTGAACTGTTTTATTTATTTTAAAAAACTGCATTAAGACATATTAAGTGGATATGGAGATTATAATAAAGTTAAATGGCATGGGTACTGCGACAATCTTCTTAAGAACTAGGGCTTGTGTTGTGTTGTGTTACAACAAATGTTTGTGCTGATTAAAAATAATAATAATAATAAGTCTAAATGTAAAAACAATAATAACTTAATAGAACGCGTTGTTTTGATATACTATTCTAAAGTTATTGTCCGTTAAATCTAAAAATAATAAAATTTGAATGAAAGTATTTTTTGAAATAAATTTCGTTCACAAAAATTCATCAAATGTCTTTTGGTGGGACTTAAACCCACGACCCCGCGCTTTAGTAAAACCTTGCAATGAATTTGCATTATAATGAAAACAAATAAAATTATAAGAAAATATTTTATTCTAGCCCAAGTACGTCTAATTGTTAGTTACAATTTACTTGAAAAAAATGCTAGTTTAAGATAGAAAATATCTAGAATAAAAGTTAAAATACTTATAATTAAATATAATAATTTAAGTAGGAGTACAAAATTCTGTGGTTAGGATAAGCACTAAAATACCATTTCATCTCTCTCTCTCAGTTTACTATGTACCTATATCCAAATTGAAAAATCTTTTAAACACTGACCTAATTTTTACAAGTTACTTCACTATTACATCAACCTTTCGTAGAATTGGGTCAGCTGTAAGATGTTAACGCAACAAATAGTTCAGCTAATCTCTCGCGTGGTTAATATTTCACACCAGTGTGATCCGTGTGACGTCACAGGTATCTCAAAGATAAAGCCATCAAATATTATAAATAGGTACCTAGGTAGGTACCCAAGATCCTTAACAAAACTTCATGTGCTTTCGGTGTTACTCGTACGGTCAACATTAACCTATAAGCTGAACATTTTATTTTCCTTTGTCTTAGTGAAAATTTTTACCGTTTCAAGTACCTATGACACTTTCAAGTATAAATTAAATGTGATGTGGGTGCTCAAATTTTCAGCTACTTTTACTGCTAATTCTGACCCTACGCACTAAAAAATCTTGGTGATTCTTACCTATATTAGGTAAGTGTCCTTAACAGCAGTCATGTCAGATTTCTCTAGTTAGTAAAATTCTCAATTTCAATTTTTATAAAAAAACCTTATTTCTTGTAGAGATAAAATACACCAAAACTCAATCATTTTCTAAACAACGAAAGTTTTTGAGTTAATAATAGCAGCTGATATAACTTAGTAGCGTTGTCTTTTCATAATAAGACGTCCGCCATGATCGAACCCGCTACCGTGTGTATCAAGTATCCACTAATCTATTGGACACTTAGGCAAAAGTTAAGTCGCAGATTAGGCGGTGGGTTTAAATGAAGGAGGTCAAATCGACAAGTCGACGCGGTCGCGAACAAAACATTCGTTCTTTGTTAAGAACATTACTTAAATACATAAGTAGTTTATTAGTAGGTTACACATATGTTAGTAGATCATTGATCTGAGAAATAAAGAAGGTATGTCTAGGGAACGATCGGTAAACTATTATGTATCTATTTACGCGGACAGAACCAAAGCCTTAATTCGGCCTTCAGTATTTTACCATCATACTCTACACTTACACATAACTCGTCAATCACTTGAATCACAGGAACCCTTTAAGCTTTTTTCTTCAAAATGTTACTCAATAAAAATCAATAAATTTTCCTTGTGTGAAGTTCTGAGAATCAAGCAGCTTTTTGCCTTGATATCTTACATAAATACAAATGTAGGTACCACAATATGAATCTGATAAAGTAGGTAGGTAGTTATCTTTCTCTGTCTTCTTGGAAGAGGACGAGTTAGGTCAAGGCTAATCATCTATCATAAGAATAACTAGGAAATGCAATAAGAAACTATAGGAAAGCTGCATAGCTTCCCTATAGTCCAACTCACACCTTTAATTTAAGTATTGGTTTCCGGGAACAACAACGTTATAAAATATATGTAAATAAATAAATGTATATAAACGTATATGTATAAAATATCGCCTCATTTCGTATATTAAAGCTACCTTTAACACAAGTCTAATCTGTATTATTTATTCATGCCCAGAAAGGGCATAAGACTTAATACTTAAATAAAGATACCTAATTAGCATTCTAATCCTTTAACATTAACTCAAAAAATATACTCTAAAAATTTAGCACACTGTTTTAATGGTAGTGTTAAGTAACATATAGCTCCACGAGTCAAATTAAATCACCTGTTTGATTGTGTATTATTATGACTGTGTCAAAAACTCTTAAGACAGTGCTAGTTATCTATTCTGTCCCTGAGAATCGTATAAAAAGTGCCTGGCTTCACAATACCGGTTTCACGGTGTTGGCACCCTGAAAATCCTATGTGGACTCAGTTGTTTTACACTAATTGATACGACAGAATAACTCAGAATTAGGTTTCGACTTGACCTAGGATTCGAGCTCGGGAATCTCTTGGCCTCGGGTTAGCGTTCTTGACCACTAACCAATGAGTCAGACAGTTTAAACAAGAGTAAACTTTATATAAGTACCTAAGGTTTAAGACAAGAATAAAATCGCTAAGATAATCCATGGTTACATACAAGCGCACACACGTCAATATCAGACGTGCTACGGATATAAATTCACGTGTTGATTACTCAGCCCTGCCTTGACGGATAATTATAAACATAATCACGATTACTATGACATGTTCAAGTATGAAAATGTTGTTTAATCGCTTGATTTGTTTATAAAGCTCTCGTTTAATCAGTGATGAGCCATTGGTCACGTCTGAATTTTCGTCAATCATCTGACATTGCTGAGCTTTTATTAATTTTTATTTTAAGTCTCTTCAATAGCTATAATTAGTTCTACTAAAATAGTTATTAAGTTGATGATGCGGCAATTAATTGATTTTGTATTTTGTTAAGGGCCTACTCTCGTGTAGTCAAGTGCTGCTTGTAATTTCTTACAACATAGTACGATTATATTCCAAATAATAAAGAGCTTCCTAACAACTAATACTTACCTTCATGTTTTCATAAGTAATAAAACAACTTTTTGTCAGTGTGTCGTATACTCAACTAGTCATAGACCAAAGCCATTTAATGTCCTAAAATGTATATTTCGCGCTAAAACTATGCACTACTTACTTAGGTAAACCCACACGTAGGCAGTTTCAAATTAACAAAAAAGTGTATTAGTGTGTAACGTTAGAATTTTTTCTTGAAGTTGCTTGACTTCCAATAAATTACAAAATGTATGACTTACAATAATCGCAACAAACAAAGGTCTCGCCCCCGTAGCCGTACAGCTTCCTACGCGATTGGATAATTTACTTCACGAAGAGCGTAACTACTTAGTTCTGCGACTGATTTACGTGTCATCCAATTTATAGGTTACCAGTAGGATAGAGGAAAGGGCCTTGAACTCAAAGAAATGTACATACTCTACATTTTTTATCATGAGCTACCATGAAGAAATTTGAGGATTGAGGCTGCCAAACTCTAACACAGCTGCATAAAATGATTATGACACCAATATCGATATTCAAGACAACCGTCTTGGTGTAGTGGTCCACGCTCCGGACTACTAAACCAGAGGATGCCGGTTCGAATCCCGCAAGGGGCAAACTGTTTGTGTGATGAGCACGAGCATTTGTACCTTAGTCATGGATGTATAAACGCATATAAGTACCTATGTCTATCAGTTATCCTAGTCGCCATAGCACAAGCTCACGCTTAGTTTGGGGCTAGGTAATTGGTGTGAAACAATTATATCTTCTAGCAGTAATCATGCAGAAACCATGCTTATAAAACTCGCGAAATCTGGAAATTGAAACGCATCTCAAGTCTAAACAGTGCGTAGAATTTCACACTCTAAAATGTTCCAGCTCTCTACTCTGACGAAGATGCAGATAATATCCAGGAGACATGCTGCGCGCACGGCGAGTCGTTCGCTTTGACGGCCACGTCGATGGGCGACTGCGCGCGCGCAGATCTGCCCGGTGACATCGCGCCGGAACACAGGGAACAGTGCTCTGAAGCCGCGGCTGGCTGCTGTCAGGAGCATTTCAAGTAAGTTTTTTCAAAGCATATGGAGGCAGTGAAGATATGTACCTAATCTTGGCTCATAAATGGCATCATTTTCTCAGCTCATACATACTACATAGTGAAGTACACATACTACTACCAATAGGTATCTCGCCGCCCTAAACTCGGGCTGGGCCTAGGCCAAATCTGTCTACTATTATTACAGCGTATGACCTGTTATAACTAAGCCAAAAAGAAAATAATAAGTGACATATCATAATGTACAGTTAGTTATTGGCTAGAATAAAGGCTTTTTTATTTTATTTTTTTATAACGAAGCCAACATTCCATGTTGACTGATTCCGAAACCCTTTAACAAGCTTGCTTCACCGTGGACTTTATCTTTGCTCTCGGGCTAAGATGAAGATCAAGAGTTAACCTATTACTTAAAAAAATATATTGATATTAAAATAAACAATTTGCTTTAACCTCTAATGTGAATATCAAGACTCTAGCTAAGACTAAAGGGACATTAAGTAGCTGAATAGCTGTTAAGGGTTTTGTTTAACACTAAAAGTAGAACAGAACAGAATTTGTCGTGCATAGCCAATTTTTAATATAAAAAATTTAAAGCATTTTTTTTTTCAGGAATAAAGATGATTGCACTGCTGGATTGAAGTTTGCAGTCGAACGAAGATGTAGTGACCCTAAAACGGAAATTGGGAGAGTAAGTCTCCTCTGCTAACATATATTGTTGTTTTAAGGTCTTAAAGCATTTCAAAATTTCCGTTGCATTTCTAAATATACACTTAAATTAATCCCGTTTGTTTGAAGGTTTATTGACTGGTTTATTTCAGACTTGCTGTGAGGAATGTTCATTCGGGAGGTTGACTGGAGAGTCTCAGGGTCGAGGAGCATGCACGGAACCGGCAGATGAGGGGAGCCCTTTACTAGCCCTAAGGGGCTATGCGTTTTACAAGTGCTGCTTGGTAAGAGAGTAACTTCTTGACTAGCTCCCTAATAACAGACTTACTAACCCTGGCCTACCGTATCTTGTCTTCCTAATGGATTTGATGGGTAGTTTAGCCATTTGTTAATCTGATATTCGGAGAATAGCTTTGGATTGACGTGTATTTTAACATAACAGATAAAATTTTGTTTTTTAAATTTAATCCTACTGTCCAAACAAGGCTGGCGTCCACTATACGGGCCGGGTCGAGCCGCTACGCAAAAATCCCTCTGCCTGTGTTTTGTAATGGGGCCCCGAGACGACCAATGGCAATTGTCAATATTTTTTCCGCTATTGAGACGGTCAATGGCTGCATAGCATCATTAGCGATTGTCAATGGGCTTCAATCAGAATTTCCATCATTCGCCTTCAATCACGTAGTTGTGAATGACAATCGCTTCAATGTCTCGGCAGACGATCATTCGGCCCATCAATAACGTAAATATTGACAATTGCAATTGATCGTCTCGAGTTCACTTATGAAACGTCGTGGAAAAGCGCTGCCGCATGCCCCGCCCTGATGCGACGCTAGTGTACGATGTTTCATACAAATCATAGTCAGGCAGATTTTTGCGTTGCGTGCGACGCGACCCGCCTGGATTCGCCTGATGGACGCCAGCCTCTAAACCACATCATACGCACGCTATCGTCATCAGACGGTTGCTGGACATGCATCTTGCGTAGAAAGTAACGAAACTCTGTCCATGTCCACGAACCTGCAACGTCGCGTTTTCCTATCAAATACAAAATACGCAAGTGCGACGCCGCCTGGACAGTAGGCCTATACCTAACTTTAAACGAGCAACGACTCTTAAAGATCCAGAAGAATTTGGTATGTGGGGGATATCGAGGATGAAAAATCGATCGTTTTCGAGCTTCATGCGTTTTTATTTCACATTGTTCGACGCAGAATATGTTCGCTAATTTCGAACTGCTACGTAAGAGCGCGGTCGAGTGCGTATGACGTTCGGACTGACAACTCTATGAGGCCAGGCTCGAATGTCACTCGGAGACGAATAATTTTTTACTTTTGTGTTTTTTGTATTTATTTAAGTTTTTTTAGTTTTTTAAATAAGATTTACGAATCATAAAGCTTTTTTTTATTAAATAGTAGTAACCGAGCAAAGCTTGGTCGCCCAGGTACCTACTCATAATGTATTTTCTGCGCTAAAACTTTAATTAACTAAACGTGTATACATATGTGTGACGTTAGCTATTATTATATGTAATAGGATTTTTCAAATACAGGAAGCAGCAGAAGAACAAGAGAGGACCACAACAGAGGCAGCAGTGGAGACGACGACTGAGAAGAAGGTAGTGAGGGAGAAGTGCAAGCCGGATTCCTGTGAGCAGGTCTGCAATGATGAGACCGGGAAAGTGCAGTGCCAGTGCCACGAGGGGTACAGGCTGAAGGACGACAAGAGAACTTGTAAAGGTAAGTAAGTCATTTCTTGCTTGGTTTCATCTTAAGAAGACAAATGTAGCTAGGTACCTACTTAGGAGCTTATCGTACTGGCGCGTTGCGAGCGTTTGCAAAGCGGAGCGGTTGCGTTACGAATTCGCTACGGGTGCGCGGCGAAGACGTCGCGTCTGCGCAGGCGGCGTACGATACACTCAGTAAGTAACATAATGGATTCACGACGTGGAATCACTTCTGTAAGCTTTATTACTTCGAAGACGCAAGAAACGTAACGGATACATCGTCGAATTTAAGAAGATCCGTTATCAAGCAATCGACTGAAAAAGGGCGACTACGACTATGTAGTGTTGTTTTGCAAAAGAAACAAAAATAATAATAATCCAAAACAAATTTGTTCCTACTTTCAAATCGCAAAACCTTCCTTTTTTGAGTTGTTACGCCTGATACAAACCGACATAACATAATATTCTGAATAGTGTGAAGGATAGTTTTTTCAAAATGCCCATAATCTCTATTTTAGCATCCATCTTATGGTCAGGGTGAATTGCTCTTAAATTGGGAATATTCGGGAAGAATCCACTAGAAATGTGCGAGGATGCGTAGCAAAAGCAAGGGACGTGTTGGTAAGAACGAATTAATTAATGAAATAATCAAGAATAATAACCGGGCTCAGCGCAGCTCTTGTGGCAACGGCTTAGCGTTTGGTGGAAACGCGGACTTATTAGGTACTAGCAAGATTCTTCTCCCACTAACAAGTTAGCTAGGTAAAACATAAAGAACATTCATATCTAGGGTTCCGTACCTCAAAAGGAAAAACTTCGTTGTCCGTCTGTCTGTCAATTCCAGACGACCGTCTTGGTGTAGTGGTTCACGCCACGGACTTCTAAACCAGGCGGTTGCGGGTTCGAATCCCGCAAGGGGCAAATATTTGTGTGATGAGCACGAGCATTTGTACCTAAGTCATGGATGTTTATAAATGTATATAAGTATGGTCTATCCGTTATCCTAGTCACCATAGCACAAGCTCACGCTTAGTTTGGGGCTAGGTAATTGGTGTGTTTGTTGAAACAATTTATATTTTTTTTAAAAATTCAAGACCCTTTATCTCAGGAACGCTTGGGGGTATAAAGTTGAAATTAACATCAAATACTTATGTCTGCGGTCCCTTGAAGCTGTAAAAAATCAAGCTGTTAGTAAATGTTATCCAAAGATGAGTGATTCTCCGAGGGCCGTTTTTTGGTGGTCACACGTTCTTAATTCCCAACTTATTCAATAAACAGCTTCGAAATCAATTTTAAATGATTCTTTGATTATTCATCTACACGAACATAGTTTTAAACATAAAATAGGGCTTACAGTTATTTTTTAAATAATATTTAACCGCCAAAAACGGGAGCAAAATCGGTGTTCTCCACGCGTCCGCACGATCTCGCGCTCAGTTCAACCACTAATATCTTTATTGTTTGTTGTGTTATGTACACATACCATATGTCAAAAAATTTGTTAATAAGTCAAGATTAATTAATTATAAAAACAGTAATGATATCGTTTAAACAGAAAGAGTAAGAAAATATTTTGTCTCGGTCACACGATTGTGGTAGATTCATGAACGCGACATATAAAGCTTCATAGCATCAAAGAGCCTCAACTTTCTGACAAGCTTAATGGCCTTACGGAAACTTTAGTTCCATTACAGCATCATTGGAGGACAAATGCCTTTCTTATCACTATGATACAGAAAATATAGGCACATAAATTCATCAACTTTTTTCTGGTGACCTTTTGAAGAAACCCTTCATGGTAAAATTTTAAAGATAATAGAATGATTTAGATGTAAGTGTTGAATATTCAGTATAAAACTCCTTTTCAATTTCTTCGTCCGCTATTTAGTTTTTATATTTATTAAGAAACAACTAGTAAATTTTTGAAAATGTAAAATTTCCGTAACTTTCGTGACATGGTTTTCGTGGACATTTGACCACGAAGGTTATCTTTCACTTCACGTGAGGTTACGAAGGTCTCTTTATGCAATCCAAATTCACTTCTCTATCGGTCTGTAGATGTTTGTAAATTACTGTGTTATCGTTTTCTCCCATTAGCAAACGATAGTTTGTGTAGGTAGAAGCATGAGCTTTTCTTGTATTTATCTTTTTTAGTGAAATATAGTTGATATGCCTATTTGATTAAACCCTGATGTTCTACTAACTAAATAAATGGTTGGCTTATTAATTTATCGACGTCAATAAGGAGAGTTCTTCATAGAATTCATATACGAATAACTTTATAAAACACTGTCCTTGATTGAATGTGTGCATATGTGGAATAAAAAGGATTTGGCATAACCAATACATAACCAATAACAATAACCAATACACCTTTGATTAATAGCATCTTGGCACTATGCTTGTCTCCCAACAAGTGAGCCTTAAAATTAACTTGGGCCAGACGAATTTTAGTCGAATTCCCGTGTTCAAGTGGCACTCTCTCATGTATCTATTAGAAACGAAAACTGTGTCTATCTACTCTTTAAGACGACAGGAGTACGTTTACCTGGGACAAGTGATTTAATTAGGTAGGTTCACTTTGGCTGGACAGAGTCCGAAAAACTGCGCGAGGGCATCATTTTGACCCAATTACTTCAGTGCTTAAAAACGAACGTCTACAATCAATCCGAAACATGGTTTCTTTCTATAGCCGTAATAGAAAAGTTTAAGGACACACAACGAGCTATGTTTGGTGTTTCTCCACGTGATTGAATTGAAGAGATACGTAGAAGACCTAAGGTAACAGACCTATGTCTAAATGATCTACGGGGCTATTCTGTAGATCACCAAGCTCAAGTGGCAGTGAGCAGGGCACAGTGCAGAAAGGTTCTTGATTGGATTCCATTTGATCAAGAGCGTAGCGTAGGGTGTCCACCAGCAAGATTGACAGACGACCCTGCAAAGGTCGCATGATTGCACTGGATGCAGGCCGCATGTAACCAGTCACGTTGGAAGTCTTTGGGGTAGGCCTATGTTTATCAGTGGACGTCCTGCGTCTGATTATGTTATTGATATGCATGTGTGCATTTAGTACATAAGCTAACAAAAATAAACCTTTTTTTGGACTGGACCAGAGAACCTTTACTTTCTATCTACTAGTTGTTTTTAAAATATTACACATTTTATGCCGTTACTGTCCTATAGCTGGGCATTGGCACCCCCTTAGTGTGTCCATTTGTCTCTATTGTTCTTGTTGTTAGGAAAATCCGCAGCAAAATTAAATATCTAAACAATGAATTGTTTTGAATTAATGTAAAAACCAAAATGACTAGTCATCGGTCAGCGCATAAGTTAAAACAATAATCGCTATCTCAGTGTAAATACAATGGCTTTTTGTATCTAATATAAATTAAGAGGAAACATCTTATAACCCATAAGATATTAGAAGACTAATCAAGATGGAGGTGCTGCGGTGAGCAGCAAAAGTGATCTGACTCGTTAAATGACGTTACGAGTGAACCAGTCTTTCTCAAAATGGCTCCTGTTGCGAAAAAGATGGTTCAAAGCTAACTGAGAAAGATTGGGCATGTGTAACGAAGAAATGAAAAATACACTAAATAAAAATAAGTTAGTAAAAGGAAATACTTTTCTAGACAATAAAGAAGGCTGCTGGCTACATGGTGAACAATTATTGACAAAGTCATGTAACAAGAACAGCCGACCAAATGAACAAAGGACAAAATGATCTGGCCCACAGTTAATAACAGCTAGCAGATATTATATCATCAGTCATTTGCCTGCTGATACATAAAATTTATTTTCTTTCTTTTCTTCAAAAAAACTTCAAACTTAAAAAAACCTATTTTTTTAAAAGCAGGTATAATATTAGTTATTTAGGTTTTATTTGAAATATTTATATGAATTAAAATATAACTTTGCTAAATAAAATCAAATTTCACTTACTTTAGTGTAGTATTTTTTCTTGTCAATAAAACTTTAACTAAAAATCGCCACGAAGGTGAATTACAATTGAAATAAAAAAATGTCTTATAATTACTTTTTATAACTTAAGCAATTATTTTGCAAGTTTTTACGAAATCAAATTGAATTTCGCTCACAAAAATTAATCGACTGTGTCATCCGGTGGGACTCGAATCCACGTCCCTTCGCTATCAGAGCGAGTGCTCTTACTTAAAAAAATTGTCATTAAAACAAAACAAATCTCATCTAAATTAGGCTGTTAGTGAAAAAATCATATTGATTTGACTTATAAAACTTTATTAAAATTATAAGCGACTGATATTATATGTAGGTATTCTAGATAACACTTATAATAACATAAAAGGACGCTACAGACAACACTAAATGGAGCAACATAAAACATAAATTATTCCTTTTTTATAGTTTTCCAACTCCAACTTTTACAGATAGAATATATAAATGACGATAGAATTAACGCACTCCGCATAAAGAACGTGGTGCGTGTACAAAAATTTCTATTTTAATCGATTTTTGACATTTGACTACAACTGACCACTCGTACTTAAAGTACTATTCGGTGAATCGCAATTTTAGCGCGAGTTAAAGGCAACGAGCGCCATCTATGAATCCTTGACGCAACCAGTTGGGTGCTTACCATGTTTCTGGATAGAACTTCTAAACTTATAAAATAAACGGCAAAAATAAAATAAGAGAATGTCTGTACAATATTTTTTTTTTTATATCAAAAATTTTCTAATCCATTAAGAAAGTACGCTTTAATGCTCTTTGTAATCGTGGCTGCTCGGTGAGGTAAACAAACAGATGCCGTTCCCCTACCGTTCCGTTTCAATGTTACTGACTAGAGTTTATACCCGATTTTTAGTTAAGTAAAGTATAAAGTGTGCTCGCTATGTTAATATTACTTATAAGTTCAATGTAGGTATATTGTTTTCCAAGGAAGTTCCGCTCCCTCCCTCCGCTCTCTGCCTGTCTGTCTGTCACTAGGCTGTTTCTCATGAACGGTGATATTCAGAAAGGTGAAATTTTCACAGATGATGTATTTCTGTTGCCGCTATAACAAATACCATAAAAAAATACCATACTATTATTATCAAAGCATATACATGGTGTTTGGTGCAGCGTTTGCCAAATTGAAATGGTGGATAAGGGTAGTCACTTGCTACCATCTCAGCTTTAAACAAAAATTCTAGGCATATACATAATGCCCTATTTTGCTTATAGAATATTAGCTTAATGTGACCTGTGCACGCATTTTGCAATTTAGGGAAGTAAGTAAAAGAAAGTATGACACATAATGCATATCGTTAGAAATAGAATGATCAGATAACTTTTTAAAAAATTGGAAAAGTGATCATGTCACTTTTAGATTTTTTTAAATTGGTCTTCATAAATCAAGGTTTGTGTTAAACTTTGTTTCTTCCAAAAAAACGTTTTAAGTTATTAAAAAAAACTGAATAGTATTTGCAAGATATTTTAATTTCAAGTGAACCGTGAACGTTATGATTTAAAATGAAAAAAAAAAAAAACGCAATATGCATACCTTTTTGTTTAAATTGAATTTAAATACTACATTCTGGGATTAAAAAGAAAAAAAATATTTAAAAAAATTCTGTAAGGCCTAGATTTTTTTTAAAGCTGAGATGGTAGCAAATGAGTGATGGTAGCATACACCCTGTATTATGTATATCATAAAAGCAGTATAAATTAAATATTTAGGGCCCGGTGGATCCCACATACAAATGGGATTTATTGCCGTTTTTTGCTCGATATTAATAATAACAACGTAGACGCTTGAAATATTCACAGAATATTAATTTGTATAATCACTTTATAAATAAATAATGCAATTAAATTTTAAAAATAAAAGATTTATTAGTGTCTCACGTTGTATTCTTAGATAATGGTACGGAATCATTCGTGCGCAAGTCCGATTCGCACTTGGCCGGTTTTTTTTTTCAATTAGACACAAATCGCGTAGGTATTTTATGAAGATTTTTGCGTTTGCGATTCCAGTAGGTAAGGTTTTTGTTTGAGGGATGGTATACCTACCTATAGTCTTTACTTATGTGGGCTTAATACTTAAAGAATCTTGCCCTTAAGTAGTAAAAGGTACTTTTTTATGGCGTTTTGAGAGATTATTGAAATGAAGTTAGCTTTTATCTTCTAGACATTAACGAATGCCGCGAAGCCATCGATGACATGTGCACAGAAGAAGGCACAGTCTGCCACAACACGGTCGGCTCTTTCAAGTGCGTGCCGCTCAAGAAGAGGGAAGTGGGAGGTCTTACGTGTCCTCCGGGGTTCAAGAGGAACGTGCTCAATCAAGTTTGTGATGGTACGTAAAAAGACACCTCTTTATTGCACACTTTAAAAAAAACGACACTGCAATTTGCACAGAAAGATGTATTTTCTGGTCTTACCGCAAAGAGCGTATTCTTCCAAACAACCGTTAGGAAATTCTTAATATTAAAAGAGGTAACACTATGGATTGTTAGATTTGTTATTATTATTCATCCGACTGCCATCTTACCTCCGTGACCCTGTTACAAAGGGAACCTGACCAGTTTTGGATCATGGTTACACATGCAGTCGCCTGAATGTGCAGGTTTCCTCACAATGTTTTCCCTCACCGTAAGAGCAACAACTAATGTTAGTGAAACAACTAATGTTAGTGAAACAACTAATGTACATAACTCAGAAAAAGTTTTTATAAGTCATTATAGTTCAGATTTGTTATTATAATTACCAGAAGAAAGTCAATTTTTATTTTTGTCAAAATACATTTTGTACAATTTGTTCAATCCCAATTATTATTGTGTGTGTGACAGAAGTATGCTTATACAGGGTAGCCGTGTAAATCGTGGATGAAACGAAACAGGGAGTTGAAGGGGGTTATTCCTGACAAAAATCCTTCTTTTGACTTTTTTGTAAAGATTGATTCCCTAAATAACAAATAAAAACTAAATGTAGGTTTTAACATTCTAATTTATTTATTTTGACAATGTTTTACTAAAAAGGGATTTTTTTATGAAAGTACAAAAACAACCGCAACTTTTTTTAAAGTCGATTTGAAGTCATACCGTAGAATAACCCCTTTTATCTCCCTGTTTCCCCTCCCTGTTTGATCCACGATTTACAGGGCCATTAACAGGGATTTACAGGGTATTGTACGGTATAAACAAAACATATTAATTATAGGGTGTAGGTATGCAGTATAGCAACAAACAAACGCCGAATCAAGGTTTTCATTTATCTTACCTAAGAGGACATTATCGTGGAAATTTTATTTCAGACATAAACGAGTGCCAGCTTCCTCGTCCTCCTTGCCCCAAGTACCTGTGCGAGAACACTATAGGAGGGTTCAAATGTGGTGGCAAACCTGGGAAGCCAGCCGAGGAGAAACCTCCGGGAGTGCAGACCCCCCCAACAGTAAACCTTGAGGCGACCTCGCCGAGGAACGATATCTGCCCCCCAGGGTTCAGGGCTGGACCTGATGATGAGTGTCTTGGTATGTCTTTATGCAAAGCATATTGGGATACTTTATTTCCAAGCTAATTTGACCTTTATATCAGGACTTAATATCCTATTTCGTCTCTAATCCGGATTAAGAACTGGCTTTCTTTTAAGAGACACATGACAAAATCTTTTTAAGTCAGACTCCACTAACCGAAATAGGTGTACGTACCTAGTAAAAACAGTGGTCCCTTTGGTGTCCTCTAGTCTAGTTTCATTAATGAAGAGGAAGCTATGGGCTTATCACCCAGGCATATTCTGAGGGCCTTCTTCCTCCCCAGTCCCCCCACAGCTAGTTGTCCCTTAGCATAGTCGTGTATCTCTAACACCAAAGAAACTGAGATGTTCTTGAGAATTCTGTTTGCTAAAATACATATTCTCTTTCTGTGCCAAGATGTGGACGAGTGCGAAGAGCATGCGGACGACTGCCAGCGCCTGTCGCAGCACTGCATCAACACGCATGGCGGTTTCTTCTGCCAGGACCACGTGTCCAAGCGGTGTGCGCCAGGGTTCAAGGTTAACGTCGCCACTGGGAAGTGTGAAGGTATCGTCTCAATTGTCGGCTCCATTCACTCTCCAACTAGATGGGGACGACTGCCAGCGACTTTAGCAGCACTGCATCAACACGCACAGCGGGTTCTTCTGCCAGTACCACGTGTCCAAACGGTGTGCCCCAGGGTTCAAGGTTAACGTCGCCACTAAGTAGTGTGAAGGTACACTGAAAACGTAGTGATTACTTATATGTTCAGTGGAACACTGATATATAAAACTTGACAGTAAATCATACGTATCAATTTCGATTGAGATGATTCTGAGATCAATATAAAACACCTTTTTCAGCGTGCAATTCTAATGAAACTTGTTACTCTCTCCATTGCCATTTGCTAACAAAATCACTTGACTTTATCGGAAAGTGTAAGTAGGCGTACCGAGGGCTTCTTAAGATGTTATTTATAACTTCAATAAAATAATGTTTTCAAAAAGCCATCAGTTTCTTCTTTCAACTATACATACACAGGCACTACTTCTATCTATGTGCTTATTTACTTAAGTCATGTTCACTTACCTCACCTCAACTTTTCTATGACTTCATTGGGTAAGTCACGGTAAGTAAAGTCATAGAAAAAAGTACAATGATAAATCCTTTTACAGACATTGACGAGTGTGAGGAAAGCGCGGACGTGTGTCGGCGCACGGAGGTGTGCGTGAACCTGGCTGGCGCCTACAACTGCAAGTCCAAAGTCAGCACGCTGCCCAAGTAAGGACCCCTTTACTATTCGCCTATACAGTGTGTCCGGGCTTCGACTGACGAATTGGCGATCATTTATGGGCCATTCATTCATCAAATGTTATCGACAAAATACCCCCATGTTGGGTTCTAACTCCTAACCGCTCTTGAAATGGCAGCCATTTTAATATATTTTTTCTGAAGATCTTAAAAGTTATGAAAAAAAATATTTTGGAAGGTAACGCTATCGCTTATTAAGTGAAATAAAGATCAATTCTAAATTATTAAACGTCATAGAAAAAACACTTAAGTTATAAGAAATCTTGTCAAAAATTCCATACAGTTTAATAGTTTCTTAAACCTATTACAAAAGTAAACGTATTTTTTTTGCATTAGCGTTATGTCATAGGTTCTTGAGATCTTGAGTGGCCACTAGGAATCAGTAGAACCACTCTAGTAGACCGTCCATGTAACGGTGGATCCAGGGCCGCGGCGCACACAGGCGCCAAGACAATAGAGGGCGCCGCGCCGCCACTGCCCCCTTTTTTTTTATAAGTATGTAAAAATTTAGTTCGAGTTTTATTTTTCGCACTAATTGGCAAGCAGAAGCGAATAGCATTTACCTATTTAGTATCTTAATTCCCAAATGTTCTCCAGTTTTGTACACTTAAATATTAATGATAATATTATATAAGTACTGTAAATCAGGAAACAATTAGTTTTTTATGAAGATTTGTTAAAAAAGAGGCGCTTCATAGGTTCCGCACACAGGCGCTGCCGGGGGTTGACGCGGCCCTGGGTGGATTATTGATGAGGTTCCGCAAAGCCACTGGATAGAGCCGTGCAATGTGCAACACTGATAACTGTAAAGATCACTGATAACTGTACCAAAATGTACGTGGGTTGAGAACGAAAACCACAACTTTCTTTCGTAACTTATCCTTAGCATGTTATGATGTAATACTACTCACGGAGACTTGGTTGATCGATGGAATATCGGATTCCGAACTGTTTGATAATCGTTATATCGTATGGAGGCGTGATCGGGATTACGCCCGGACGAAGCAAACTCGGGGGGGGGGGGGGGGTGTACTAATAGCCACTCGCGAAGACATAACCGTCATACCCCAACCTCAGTATCACTCCTCCGCGGAAGACGTATGGGTCACCTTATCACTATCAGAAGGCTAATCAAAATTGCATATGTGTGTCCTATATTTATGTGACGAAAACTTGGGTAACTCGTTTTCGCAGCAATTGTCGAACTTTTTGTGCTCTCTTAATAATTTTATGGACCTAACCCCTTACGACAAATTTTTAATAATTGGTGATTTCAACATGAGTTATATTACTTGGCTTCCAAATGACGACTTGTCTTTTTCACCTACAAATTACAGCTCCTCTGACGAACTGTTATTTGTTGACGCAATAAACTCACAAAACTTAAGCCAATACAATTGGGTGAAAAATGTGCTTAATTGAATTTTGGACCTGGTCTTGTCGAATGAGTTCGTGTCTGTAACTGAGTGTATTGATCCTCTAGTACCTATTGATCCCCTGCACAATGCTCTTTTAATATCTATGTCCGCGTTAAATTACAGCGCACTCAAAGCGTCTCCAGTTGTAGTGTACCGCTACGGTAAAGGTGATTACAACTTAATTAATGAGCACATTGCTGGAATCGATTGGGATAAGGAGTTAACCTTCCTAAACTCAGATGTAGACCAAGCCACGCCGTCAACCAGCGTTGTATTGAATGAGTGCACTTCCGACCTCTACTCGATGGAGATTGGTACCATACGTTCTACAAAAGCTATTAATCTCTCTAGATCCCGCTAAATCGGCAGGTCCTGACCACTTTCCAGCTCGTTTTCTTATCCAATGTGCCGAGAGCCTTACAGTTTCAATCTCATTACTGTTTCGGAAATCCCTTGCGGAATGTACTGTGCCAAAACTTTGAAAGTAAGCATCTATCACACCTGTACATAAATCTGGACCTAGAACAGATATCACAAACTACAGACCCATCTCTTAACTTTGTATAATCTCAAAAGTCTTTGAAAAAGTAGTTTATGATCAATTGTACAATGCTGTAAAGAGTTCCTTCAGTGCAAATCAACACGGATTCTTACGAAGACGATCGACTGTTTCAAATCTTGTGCTACTAAACAACTTTATTACCCAAAGTCTGGATAGTGGTAAACAGGTAGACGTCATATACACTGACTACAGTAAAGCGTTCGATCAAATTAACCATAGTCTCCTTCTCAATAAACTTCAAGGTATAGGAATCAGAGGTGACATATTACGTTGGTTTTCGTCCTATATCTCAAATCGATCTCAGGCTGTAGTTGTTAGCAATTACATTTCCAGCTGGATACCTATCTCTAGTGGTGTACCCCAGGGATCTTTATTAGGACCCTTATTATTCGTCATATTTGTTAATGATATAAATTCTTGTCTGCTTTCTTCTCGTCTTCTTTGTTTCGCCGACGACATGAAATTATATTCCTCGATTAGCTCCCAGGAGGACGCAGTTGCTCTACGGGCTGACCTGTCATGGCTTAGCGAATACTGCGACTTAAATAAGTTAGATTTAAATCCATCAAAATGTTGTGTTGTGACTTTTAGTCGAAAACATAAAACAGAGCGCTACTCGTACTATATCAAGGGTCAGGAGCTTCAGAGGAAAACTTCCGTTCGTGACCTAGGAGTAATACATGACTCCAAACTACTCTTTGAAGATCATGTCGATCACATTGTGGGTAAGGCGTCAAAGGCCCTCGGGTTTGTGATGCGAAACTCGGTGTGTTTTAAAAATATTAAAACGTTAAAAATTTTATACTGTACATTTGTTAGGAGTTACCTTGAGTATGCATCACAGATCTGGAACCCAAGATACCTTACTTACATCTCACGTCTGGAAGGCATTCAGAGAAGATTTATTAAGTTTCTCTGCTATCGTACTAGGGTCAAGTATAGTTCCGATCATTATTACAATCTCTGCAGACGACATCATCTTCTCCCTCTCAGCTCTAGACGGGAAATTGCAGGCATTTTTTACCTAATGAAAATTATCACAGCCGAGATCGATTGTCCGGATCTTCTTGAGAAAATATACCTTAACACCCCAAAAACGAGAATCTTACGGAATAATGCACTGCTTTATCTACCTATCGTCAGTACAAACTACAGGCGTAATAGTTTTATGTGGCGTGCTAGTAACAAATGGAATGAACTTCTTAAATGTGGCGAACTTGACATCTTTCACTCTACCACCGCGGCAGCGAGACGACTGTTAGTAGTGCTCGTTGGTACTGAACTGATGTTGATTGGTTGTACTTGCCTATTATTATTTTTTTCTCTAACTTTACATGTTTGTTTGTGGCTATGTATTCGATTCGTTTTGTAATATTATAGTTTATATTAATTCTATTTGTGAAAACCTATAAGTGGTTTACTAGTTACCTGTTCTATCACATATTACTTAAGTTAAAACCCTGGCTTTCCTGTAATAAAATAAATAATAAATAAATAAATAAATCGGTTCAAAGAACATTGCTTTAGGTACAACAAGAAACCACTCCACTTCTGTTTGCTTTTAAATTAGAAACCGATGTCTATCAAAATAAGTTAGACGTGTAACTTCCACTTGTTATTTTCAGGCTAGCTACGAAAAACTGCCAAGAAGGAACGAGGTTAAGACCTGGAGGAACAGTTTGTGAAGGTAACTATTTCAAGGTGCTTCACGGTTTTTAATTGTTTGCTGTTAAACTACCGGTTGAAACTGTTTAGTAACTTAAAACAATGCCCACTACATTTGAAGTGGAGCTTTCGCATACACAGTTGGCGATTTTGAGAATCAACAAGAAGGCGCCAATATACCTCTGATATATCATGTTATACCTAGAACAATATGCTCTGACTTAACCATGTTATACCTATTGTATTCAGACATAGACGAGTGTCGCGAGGGCTCCCACCTGTGCGACCGTTTCCAGAACTGCGTTAACACATACGGCGGCCACGAGTGCCGCTGCAAGAATGGCTTCGAGCTGGACTCCGCCACCGGATCGTGTGTTGGTAAGTTTTGAATGCCTTCACTTTAGTATCTTTCGAAGATTAAGCTTTCATAAGGATCCTACTTCTTTCAATCGGAAGACTGGCTGGAGGATAGTGTGCTAGTATCATGGTGTAATGTGTCAATGCCGCAGCTTGCAGTGTAGAGCAAATGTGAAATTCCAGTAGCAGACATCTATATCATAGAAATTCGCATCCATATCTTGGTTATCCAAGAGCTTTAAAAAGTGCATCTAAGTATTGTCAATAAAACAACTATAGTACGTGCGGATGGGTTGCAGTACCTAAGCTAGATGTAAGCGCAGACGGTGGTGTTGCGAAAGGTCTGTCTGTCTAAGATTTCAACTGTCTAGCTATTACGGTTCATGAGATACAGACATCTCATGAACCGTAATAGCTAGACAGTTGAAGTCTTCACAGATGATGTATTTTTGTTGCCGCTATAACAACAAATACTAAAAACATAATAAAATAAATATGTAAGGGGGGCTCCCATACAACAAACGTGATTTTTTTGCCATTTTTTACTCGATATTTATAATGGCAACAGGCAGACGCTTAAAATATGCACACAATAGCATGCTGTATTTTACTTAAAAAATGGATAAGTAAAATAAAATAAAAAAATATTCAAGAGGGGCTTCCATACAAACGTGTTTTTTTGCCTAATACTATAATATCTTTGTTGTAAATTAATGGTATGGAACCTTTCGTGCGCGAGTGCGACTCACACTTGGCTGATTTTTGTACTATTTATAAGTCCAAAATTTTTACGATACATACTTTTAACACTTTTAAACATTGGATAATCTTTTCCGCCCTTCCTACTCCTTTTTATACTTCATCATTTTTCACCCGTCAGACATCGACGAGTGCGCCTTAAAGCTGGACAACTGCGCGGCGGGCCTGCACTGCCTCAACGTGCTGGGCGCCTACACGTGCACGCGCCGCCCGCCCGCCCCCGCCGCGCCGCCCAGCACCACGCTGCCGCCCTACGAGTACGAGTACTACGACTCTGAGTGAGGATACTGCTGTTTTTACATTATCATCATATCAGTCACAGTTCAGTACTAATCGGCCTCTGCCATAGATTTCCTGAGCGATCTGTTACAAGCGTCCCGCATCCAGTATGATCCTATGACTTTTATAAGGTGATGTGTCCATATTGCCTAATAAGATATTTTTTAATTAGTCTCTCTATCTCTATCTATAATTTAAGAGCTACGATTTTGTCGGTAGAGTCTTCTCCATTTCACTCTATTCAGTGCCATTTCCTTGACTTCTTGGTACGACACGACACCTTACTTTTCCTTTATTTGGTCCATGTAGGACCTTCTTGGCTTTCCTCTTTTTCTTTTAAATAAGTAAGGAATATAACAATATTTACGGATAATAAACCAGGCTAATATTTTATATCTGATTCATATTCATATCCCAGATGTTGCAGTTGATAGGTTTGTTTTATGTATCAAAACTCACCTAAAATTCATAAATCTCTGTTTCAGTGATGAAAATTCCGAGACAGGTGATTACTCAGAATCAACACCAACCACTTCTAGCACAACTACACCGAGACCGCCTAGACCTCCCAACACGCCGCCCAGACCGCCCACCTTGCCGCCCAGACCTACTTACCAACCAAACCCTTCAAACTACCCCAACCCCCACAGACCTTTGACGACGACGACTCGAAGAACTCCTTACAACAGACCCGACCGGCCGAGGTACTTACGGCCTACCACCACCAGCACTACAGAAGCTACCACCACGGAAGAATTATCAACGATTCCAACTACCGAAGAAACGGCAAGCACGCCAGAAGAACCACCTACTACGCCTGAGCTGCCACCAAGGCCTGAACTCCCAACTAGACCAGAATACCCACCAAGACCGGAAAACCCACCAAGACCAGAAAACCCTAGATACCCTGAGAGAAGAACAGACGAGACCCATCCAAGTCAGCCTTCGAGACCAGGTTACAGACCGAACAGACCCAACCCACGCCCCGACTACCCTAGACACAGACCAACTGATCCTTCAAGAAGACCAGATGTCACCGCAGTAATGGTTCCTGCGCCAGAAGAAGATCCTGTGGTATTAGAAAAAGATAAAGATAAGGATGGAAGCTACGGTTTAAATACGAGTGATATTCCCAAGAACCAGTGGACTTCTGTCACCGGTCGAGATAAGCCTGAGGAACCCGACTTTGATGTAAATAACCTTCATTGTCTGAATGGTTTTGAAAGAGATCCGTTTGGAAATTGTGTGGGTAAGTTCTACAACGCTATAGCTAAATATATTTTTATATGATAAGTACTTAGTTGGTTTTATAAAAATCAACAGAAAAAGTCGCTTTGGTAGTCTTGAATTATTTATTTATTCTTTGACTGTGGAAACCTATGCGGTCACTTAATCTGATTACCAGTTCCTACTGACTTAAAAAGAATGTCAAGTTGGTCACATGATCCTTTGGTAGTACAGCGCGATCCAAAGATACAGCTATTAGTTTAATTATAAAAAAATGCAGGGGATTTACACCATATAGAGTGCCTACTTCCAAAAGACCTAGAATAAAAAGGACGTCAAAGACAACCAATGAAAAATCCGAAAATCGCCAATTTATGGTTACATCATAGAAAAAAATATTTGTTTGTACGAAGCGCACACCCTCAGTGCGCGAGTCCGTTTCGCTCTTGCCCGGTTTTTTCTTGCTAACTCATGGTTGAGTGAGCATTCAGCCTAATCGGCACAACACCTTGCTGCTGATCCAAAAGAAAATCTTGTTTTCTGTGCAGACATAAACGAGTGCGCAGGCAACCGGCATATCTGCAGCACTCTAGAAGAGTGCGTAAACATGCAGGGAGGCTACCGTTGCGACTGCGTCTCCGGTTTCTTCCGAGAGCCGTCCGGCTGGTGCATCCCCGTCAGACCCACCACCACGCCTGAGCCCACCACTCCGAGGACTACGACCGTTAGGACCACTAATTCGACGACTGAAAGAATAACTAGTGAAGGTACGAAGATTTTACTAAGTATTCTTCTAACTATAAGTATATTACTAAGTCTAGTCTAAATAATCCCATCAACCTATTTTCCTTAAGTTTTTTTTGTAATGCTACCTTGATCTTAATTGTCTGAATAAAAATATTTTGATTTGATTTACAAATAATTTTCATGCAAATGTTGCCAATACGAGACCATATACGTACTCTGTTAAACTAGGACGGACGGACTGAACGATCTTATAAGGGTTCCTTGTCGGGCTACAGAACCCTAAAAAGTACTAACTTTTTAGATCTCGTGGAGAGCCAAACTCCTAACTTCACAAACCAAGCGTGGCCAAGCTACGTATTTCTTTTGACTAAGGCTACATCTTAGGACTATACCTTTTGCTACTCGTCACATGAGCGTAAAGTGGAAAATGTAGCTAGGTTATTAAAATAGGGAAATAGAATATTTCATTACTTTTGGTTAAACTAAAATTCTCTTAGTAACAAAATTACCTACAAGTAAAAAACATTTTTCTCGTTCTGTTTCTTACTATAAGCTTTCGTTTTAATGCCACTTGGGTGACAAATATGCTTTCTAACCCCATTTATGGACTACGTACGAGCATAACGATGAAGGTTAACAATTAATAAGGCTGTCGCTTCCAGCATCTACTACACCGAGATCATGGCGGTCACCGCCCAGCCCTAGCAGACCTTACCGGCCGCACACGCCCACCGCATGTGAGCTCGGGTACACGTTCGACTCCAGTGCAGGAAGATGCGTCGGTAAGATTGTCTCATCTAACTTAACCTTTTCGGGGTTTAGGGGTATATGGCACGTAGGGGGTGTGGATGGAGGTAGGACAAGAACGGTGACTGGGAGAGAAGCGAATTCTCATCAAAATTCAGATTACGCAAACACCCTACTCTCGGACGGTCCCCGATTTTTTTTAAATTTTATTTATTTAAAAAGGTACACTTATAACAGCAAGTTATATTTGTATAATACACAATGTGGAATCTTAAAACTACACTTTATATATGGATGCCAATTATAGGCGTACACAGCTTTGGCCATATAATAAACATACTTAATATAAACTAACTTTTAAATATAACTAGTGGGTACATATTAATCCCCGATCTCGTCTTACACCCGCCCCCCGCAGGCGAGGACTTAATTAAGCGGTTACATAATTAGTTAGCAAGCTTATTGTGAATGTATGATACGTAAGATTAGCAACAGCTCAATTGCCTCAGGACTACTAGCCCAATGGATGGAGGCTTACCTAAATCAAACAGGTTTTTTTTTTAATCGATGGTCTTGCGTATTTATGATCACACAATAGGCGGACGATCTGATAAAGCACACATTCAAAAATAGACACTGTATGTAGATAATTCTGGAGATCAAAAGGGAAATTGAATGTTCAGTTTGCTTAGACAAAAATAGGTACGGTCTGCCAAGAAAGTGGTCTATCACCCTAAAGTTGAAAATCAGACGCGCGCCATAGAATGCTTTCTAATGTAATGTAATAATGGGTAATGTGCATCTCTTTCATTGTTAAAAAGATAATAAGTCCATGAGTGAGTTCAACATTATCGTTATTTACTTACATATGAAATTTCGACAAAACTGGTAGACCACTTTCTTGGCCGACCGTACCTTGGTTAGGTTTTGTATACAGCGGAAAACGTATTTAACAGATATCAGCAAAATATCAATAAAACATTAGGCTTAGTAAATAAACTGTGTATACAGATATCGATGAGTGCGCAAGAAACGAGCACATCTGCGCTCCCAAAGAGGACTGCGTGAACCAACCCGGCGGCTACTACTGCACGTGCGGCCCCAGGTGCCGGGGCGCCACTGAACCGACACCGCACGGTAAACTTTACATTTACATTACTTACATCCACATTTGGTGATTCTCTGAATCCACACTTCGACATTTAAAGCCGATCGTCCACCGCCAACTAAACTACGTTAGTTCAGCTTAGCTTGCATAGTTGAGCCAGTTTTTCATACATGTGCCTCCACGGCAATGTATGAAAAACTGACTCAACTACTTGTTCATTCTGAGCTACAACTGTAATCTTTGAAGAGAGAATAACGAAATAATAGGGATGATTACTGCCAATGAACTGTCATGTATTTTTATAAGTTAATTATCAGTTCTAGCTCTAATATTGTCCTCCTAACCGAATTTCGACTACAGCGGCCAATCTCAACAGAGATTAGCCAACTGCGCAGGAGATATTATACTGCACAAGTGTATGCGCAATACACAGGTGCACGGTTGAAACGGCAGTCCGACATGACCGGAGAGAGATCAGGCGCAGGTCCAACGGCTTAACGTGCTTTCCGAGGCACGAGTGTGTTAACACCACCAACTTCCTGACTCCGAAGCTGTGTCTGAGTTATCTCAAGGCAGAAAGAGAGTTCTCTAATACTTATCACCGAAACAACTTTCTTGGCTCTATGCATGAACTATTTAGTAAGAAGTTAGAAGTGGAACAGTAGTTACTCTTACACCAAATGATAACCGCAACCAAACTTGAACTACAGACAAAACTATTTTTTGTCGTTTTCAGAAGTCCCAACGCTTCCATCAATGTCACCTTCCGACCCTTACCAGCCGTCAAGCGGAGATAGTGACACAAATATCATCACAGTGGGTGCTCAGTACGGCCAGCGAGGGCCAAGGTACCTGCGGCCTACCTTCACAAGGCTGCCCAACTCCGGGGCCATCGTGACCTCGTGTCCCTGGGGATATAAGCTCACGCCGGATAAATTGTGCTATGGTAAAAACACGTTTTGACCCTTTTAGAAGTCCCATCCTAAAACAAGTTGGAGAAATGTAGTGTTGCATGATATGATAGTGCGGAGATTCGAACGACGATTTCGACAGAGTGAAGTGGGAGAGAAAATAATGAAGGTTAGCCCCACCAGGATGTGAGATAGAAGAGAGAGATAAGTAAACTTTCGCTTCTGCTACATTCCGACCCTTATTATAGCCATTGTGACCTTGGTTCCCTGGAGGGATAAGCTCACTCGCTAACTGTGGCTATGGTAAGAACACGATAGGACTTCCCAACTTAATGTCTTGTATTTTCGTCCCTACATACCGAATTTAACAGACATCCCCGAATCTGTAGCATCAAGTCCTACACATCACATCACACATGTATGATTTGTTGTTTTGTGAACTCAACCTCCAAGTACTCATATTTATTTATACTCGTGTCGTGACCGAGAAATGCTGGGTTTACTACACAATTTCCTAATACAATGTTAAGAGTTAACTCACCTACTGCGGACCCCTGATACACATGTCTCGGATCCCCTCACTAAGAAACCCTGTTCTTAAGGCTAGTTTTGCTGATATTTGCCTTCTGTCTCTTGTAAATAACTAACGCCTAACAATTTTGTCCCAGACATAGACGAGTGCGCTAAGAACGTATCCCAGTGCGGGCCGCTGCAGCGCTGCGAGAACTTCTTCGGCGGCTACTCGTGCCAGTGTCCCGCGGGACACAAGCTCTACGGGAAGGACTCGTGCGAGGACATTGACGAGTGCAACTATGGCTCGGTGAGTGGGACTGATCACTTTTGGTTATTTCTTCTTTTTCATTAAAGAGTTAATCCTCTTGTCGGACGAGTTTCTTCCATCTTTCCCTATCCTCTGCCATTACCTTGACCTCCTGATACGACACGGCGCCTAATTTCTTTACGTGGTCTATAAATGACCTTCTAGGTCTCCCTCTCTGCATTTTCACTTCTATATTCCCTTCAATGATTGTATTTATAATATATACTGTTTCTTACGATCATCATTTACCAAATTCAATGTTGCAAAACCAATATTTCCAGCCATGCCCGTACAACGCGAAATGCGTGAACACGGTCGGCTCGTACCGCTGCGAGTGCGGCGCCGGCTTCCGCAACTCGCCGTCCAACGACAAGGTGTGCGTGGACGTCGACGAGTGCGCCGAGACGCCGCAGGTCTGCCACCAGAGCTGCTCCAACGCCTGGGGGTCCTATAGGTGCTACTGCAAGAGGGGGTATAGGCTTGATGCGGATAATAGGTGAGACTGATGCATAAGTAGATTTGCATCTTAGTAAATAGCGGTGCGGGGACGCCGTAGGTCTGCCACCAGAGCTGCTATAACGCCTGGGGGTCCTATAGGTGCTATGCAAGAGGGGGTACCGGCTAAATGCGGATAACAGGTAAGTAAGACTAATGAAGGTGTATTAACATTTTAGCCGCCCGCAGATTTCCGTATACCCCCGTATTGGCTTGATTTACTTAGATAACAGTTAAGACTGATGCCTGCCTAGGTAAATTTGCATCTTAGTAAGTAGGAATGCGGGGACTCTGCAAGTCTGCCACCAGAGCTGCTACAACGCCTGGGGCTCGTATAGGTGCTACTGCAAGAGAGGGTGTAGACATGTGTGGTTAAGCAGTGTTGTGGGGACGCCGGAAGTCTGCCACTAGAGTTGCTCCAACGCCTGGGGCTCGAATACACAGTATACTGCAGTATACTCGTTAAGTGTGAACCGGCAATTATTCCGGTATAACTATTACAGATATCCAAAAAAATAAGTCCCTTCTGCTGTCTGTTCCCTTAGATCTTTTAAACAACGGAACGAATTTTAATGCAGTTTTTAGCAATACTTAGAGCGAATCGAGAGGAAGGTTTACATATACTCGTATATATTTAAAAAAATCCCTAGCTAAAAATAAAATGAGAAATATCAACAAAACATCCAAGTTAAGAGCTCATATCACTGTTCCAGGACATGCGTGGATGTGGACGAGTGCGCGGAGTGGGCGACGGTGCGTCTGCGCGGGCGCCTGTGCGGGGGAGTGTGCGTCAACGAGCCCGGCAGCTACCGCTGCTCCTGCCCGCGCGGCTACCGGCTGTCGGACGACGGCAAGAGCTGCGTAGGTGAGTGTGACCGGCCACGTGTGCGTCAACGAGCCCGGCAGCTACCGCTGCTCCTGCCCGCGCGGCTACCGGCTGTCGGACGACGGCAAGAGCTGCGTAGGTGAGTGTGACCGGCCACGTGTGCGTCAACGAGCCCGGCAGCTACCGCTGCTCCTGCCCGCGCGGCTACCGGCTGTCGGACGACGGCAAGAGCTGCGTAGGTGAGTGTGACCGGCCACGTGTACGTGAACGAGCCCGGCTTTACCTAGTCTTAAGACTTTCACCTGATTTGGAAACTGAAGTTCGATCGTTGTCTGCATCGGAAAATTTTTAGACCCTCACTTTTGTCAGAGAAAACTTTTTCATGTTTTTGTCACCCTTTTAATCGCATCTTCATGTCCCGATAGCCCATGAGCATAAGTACTTCTTAGAGAAATTAACTAGTGTTTATTCTGTGCTGTTTACTATCCACGAAGTCCCAGGTTCGACTCCCGGGTCGGGCAGAAATATTCTAGGTTTTTCTGTCTTGAAATAAACTCAGAAACAATTCCGGAGTCGGGAAGTTGGTGGTGTTAACATCCCCGTGCCTCGGAAAGCTCGTTAAGCCGTTGGTCCTGCGCCTGATCTCTCTCCGGTCATGTCGGACTTCCGTCTCACCGAATCATGAGAGTACCAGAAGAGATAAGGAATCGAGAGTGCACTTGCTTGGGTATTGTGAACACACCTGTGCACTGTAATATCTCTCGCGCAGTTAGCTGATCTCTTTTGAGATCGACCGCCGTAGTCAAAATTCGGCTTAGAGGATATTTATTTATTTATTTACTATTGTGTTAATTGGTGTTGTTGACTGGGTTGGATTACCATTTCAAAGATTATTTCACGCGATTACAAATGAAAATGAATTTCCCCAGACATCGACGAGTGCGAGACGGGCGAGGCTTCGTGCGCGTCCCCGCGTGCGCCGGGCGAGGTGTGCCAGAACACGCGAGGGGGGTACCACTGCCACCGGATCGACTGCCCGCCCGGGTACAAGCTGGAGGCTAAGCAGTGAGTACAAATTCTAACGTGGCTCCTGCCGCCATGGAACTATAATAAAGCTGGCTGCCTTTTTAGGGTTTTCTAATCGAAACTTACCCAGGTAGATGGGTAGGCATCTAAGAAAGCACAGTACATAAGCGTATGTTGGACATGGTTTTTAGTACAGACGACGAGGACGAACATTTTTGTTTTTAGTTTACTTTCCTCCTGGTTTCAGACTTCAATCTCTTTGATATTCGTTGAAATGGGAAGTTATTGCATTTGGATTGGCCTGGATAGTTCACTTTTTAGGTCCAGTTTCTCACACGCTGATTAAAAACAAATGTGACTAATTAAGTAATGATGTCAAGTGTTTTGATTGGACGATCAGATACCGCAGACTCAGCAGTCAAATAATTATTTCATACGGTTCCCCGCAACGTAGTAAACGCATGTCAGGTTTCCCAAACAAACTTCCAACCCCCATTTCACCCCCTTTATATATTGCGACAAAAAGTAGCCTACGTCACTCCTAGAGTCTCAGACTGTATCTATATCAAATGTTATTTGAATTGCTTCAGTGGTCTAAGCGTCAAGTGGTTACATACAGACATACACACATTCGCATTTGATCAGATAATTATCTGATGATCATATGTTTAATAATACATTTAATAATCAAATTAATCAACATACAAGAAACTTCTTTCTAAGTCTTATACCTAACATTATTTTGTTGTTCCCCAGCCGTTGCACGCGCATCCAGCGCTCGTGCCCCATCTCTGACTGGGCGTGTCTGCAGCGGCCCAGCGCCTACAGCTACAACTTCATCACCTTCGTCGCCAACATCTACCTGCCTTCGGGGAGTGTACGTATAGCTATTACTAACGCTGTCACAACGATACGAAATGACGATTATGTGATTCAAAAATGCGGAGTTTCGGATTTCGCAAAAATACGAAAGAAAATCAGTGGCGGTGCGATATAAATTTAATTTGGTAACATACCTAAGCAGTTTGAGTCCCGGGAATGTAAGGATGAAAGTATGTAGATAAGGGAAAATCCAACATTTGAGGAGGTGAAGTAGCGGAGAACCGCTAGTAGGTAACAATTCAGATACATATTGATTTATTGCGATAATTAAGTAGGAGTACATTGGTTGTTTCATTAACTGATGCTGTTACGGTGAGGGAAAACATCGCGAGAAAACCCGCACATTCAGGCGACTGAATTTGTAACCATGATTTAAACTGGTCTGGTTCCCCTGTTAGCAGGATCACAGAGGTCAGATGGCAGTCGCTGTACTGTAATTACCTGATCTGCCATATCCTAGATCCAAAGCGGAACCTAAACCCTCGCGTGCGAGTGCACAACCGGAAGAATAAGGATGAAGAAGAAGTTGAATGATGACTAGTGTGTTATTATTTATATAAGTTCTTAAATAAGAAACTAAAAATTCGGACACGGGCAGGATTTGAACCCAGGACTTTTGGCTTACCGGGCCAAAGCTCTTACCAACTGAGCTACCGTGCAGTCCATCCACCCGTACGAATTTCTTGGTCTCTTTTGAATACGTCATTGCGTGATGTCGGCGACTTCTACCCGAGCTGTATTGCAACAGAAGTGTGTTATTATCCAGGTGGACCTGTTCACGATGCACGGCCCGTCGTGGCGCGACTCGGTGGTGAGCTTCGAGCTGCGCATGGTGGGAGTGCAGGCCAGCCATGGCGTACAACCTGCAGACCTCCGGTGTTTCGAGTGAGTTCACTTCAATCGTCGTGTTGTATCTACATTACTTACCTACCTTAGGAAATGTTCTCCGTTCATAAGCTATCCTTACAGCTCTTTTTTGTGTCAACCCTGGAATTTTAGTTTTGGAAAACACTTATAGAAAAATGGCTTCCTAGCCTGTTATTTAGGTTACATACTTTTGCGTAAATTGTTTCGATGTATGTAAATAAAATAATAAATAAATAAAATAATAAATAAATTGTTTCAACGAACACACCAATTACCTAGCCCCAAACTAAGCGTGAGCTTGTGCTATGGTGACTAGAATAACGGATAGACATACTTATATACATTTTATAAACATCCATGACTTAGGTACAAATGCTCGTGCTCATCACACAGACACTTGCCCCTTGCGGGACTCGAACTCGCAACCGCCTGGTTTAGAAGTCCGGGGAGCGAACGACTACACCAAGAAATGTTGCAAGGAACAGCTGAGCTTGGTGTAATTCGTAACGGTTTCCAAAGTAGCACAGGTACGGACAGTATCGAAAGTCGATGACCACAGGCTCGTTTTAATTACGACCGTTAATTTTGAACTTTATATATATTTAATATAAGAGCTTGTGTTGCTAAACTAAAATGATATTGTGTTTATAGTTCCACCGCTTATCTGAGACCTCGCTTGCGGGGTACAGCGGTGCGGGGGTAGACGAGAACTTTGAAAAGAATGAATTTGAATTTTGAAAAGAATGCGAATTTCAAATAACCTATTCAAATCACAATCACCCGCCGGACGCAACGCTTAGGCACAATAGACAGATTTGTTTTCTTAAGGATCCCAGGCAAGGTCTCAGATAAGCGATCGGACTATAATGATTTTGAAAATCGAATGTGTTCTTTGTTTATTTATTTATTTTATAAAATGCACAAATCATTTATCAATTAGAATTTTGATGCTGACTATAATTATTATCATTACAGCATGAGGCCAATGGACAACGTGTGCGTCATCTCCCTCCTCTGCTCGCTCGGAGGGCCACAAGTGGCTGAGCTAGAGCTCACCATGTCACTGTACCAACGAGGGCAGTTCGCCGGCAACGCGGTAGCGAGGCTCATCATCATTGTCTCGCAGTACGAGTTCTAACGAGCCTGAAGTCATGGTCACAATCATTGTAATCCGAAAAGTTCGTGCGCGATCCTCCTGGGCCCTATTTCACGAAACATATAAGACTAATAATATGAGTCCATGAACTAATATTTTCACAAGTTTATTTTTGTACGTTTCTCGAAGCTATGGCAGTAAAATATTAGTTACTAGTTGCCAGCTAATAAATATTAGCAAAAATTACAAGAGTAAATTCAATTTGGTTTCTCGAAATAACGTGTTTTTAAATACTCTTGTAAATAACACTAATAAAGCTATTAGTCTCAGAAGGCTTGTAAAATATATTAGCTCAAACTATTAGACTTAAATTTAACAGTTTTTTTAAAACAAAATATGTTCTTTTAACCAGAAACACTTACAAAATATTTCAATTAATAATTTACTTTAAATAAGACATTCTGCTTTTAATTTTACTTGATAACAAAATGAATAAAACACAGCAAGAATGAAGGTCAGCGCAAGTATGGGAAAAAAACGAAATTTTGAGGTTATATTCCTTGAAAAAGAAAAAAACATATGTTGCAATAACGCAAGATTGTTGCAATAGTGCGCGAGTCGAACTTGCACTTGCCCGGTTTTTTTAATCATGGATAAGGAATATGTGTATGAACAATAATGAACCTCCAAGCCAGTCTAATATTTTCTATTAGTCTGCTACTATTAGTTATTAGTCTAGTACCTGTCTTCGAGAAACAGAAAATATTAGGAATAGTAATTTTAACACTAGTAACTAATATACTAGTAAACTAATATTTTCGTAAAATAGGGCACCGGCGAGCGCCAGACTGGGGGCGAGGCATGCTAGATGCCTGCGGGGAAGGGTTTCCTATGAGTAGTTATTTACCCCGCACTAGTTTTGCTTAACTATAGATAGTTGACCTTGAAAACTAGTAAACTAGCAATATTATCGATACTATTGATGTATGTCAATACTTTTGCCCTGTATAAACTATCGACAGTATCGATAATTTAAACTAACGATACTATTGGAGCTCAATTATTGTGTGCTAATACTCTCGATACTATTGATGGTTATCAATACTATTGCCCTGTATCACACTATCGATACTATTGATATGAATGAAATCAACTATATTTTAGCGATAGTAGACTATCGATAGCCCCGCGGGGTGCAGGAGGCGAGCGCATGAACTTGTCTGGCTGTAGTACTGACTAGTTAGTTACGAAAGGCTTTTTGAAGGTTACACCTGCGTGCAAATAACTTGACTCGCCGTTTAAATACTTAAATTAATCTACCTAAAAAAACAATCTATGTGTAGGTTGCAGATTATACCTATTTATTTATTAACCAAGATTACGTATTGAGCACGTGTGAAAGAAACAACGCTTAACAATTTAGTTGTTTCGTTATTAGTTGTTTGTACTAGTTTTATTTTAATGTTGAATCCCAAACAACGCTTGTCCCAGTACTTGTATAGTAGGATAATCGTTCGAGTGTCAATTTATTTGCAAGTAGGTAGGTAAGTGGCGTATAGTTCTTTGTTTTAAGTTGATCAACTATGTTCTATTTATTTGAACTTTTAAGATAGTTCTAGTTTTATGGCCTTGTTCACTAACTTAAAAGTCCTAAAGGCCAGTAAATGTAAATAAAACGAATAAATTTAATTGGAATATATCTTTTAATTTCATTTAAGCACAAGCGTTTCTCGCACCCTACCGATGGCCGGGCGTCCAACGATTATATACATATACCTATAGGTAATGTGCACATTACATTAGTAACTGATTAGATCTCCAGATCACAACATAATTATTAATATATAAAATTATAATCTAAACATAAGACGAAACACAACGTACGTGTTATCACTACTACGCTCTGGTCCCCGATTCCTGTCCTACCATACCAACATATAACATACAAAATCGCGAAAATAAATGTGAACATATGAAATTATAGGTGCTCTTCATAACAAATATATCTCTCTCAATAATAATAAATATAATGTCTGACAAATAAATATTTACAGTGGTTAGATTTCTTTTAAATCAATTTAGAGGAGATTGTTAATAACCATGGAAGAACAGTAGCCAAAATGTATAGATTCTATTTCTACTAAAATATTGATAAAAAAACACATCTATACATTTTAGTTAAAGCTCAATAAAACATATGATACTATAGTATAGGCACATAAACCTACACTGTTCAAACACTGTGTTCTTAAAATACGATAAATGACAATATTATAAAATAATAGCAAATATTAATCTCATACAAATTACTGAAATTCAGGATCATAAAAATGCAATTTACCAATAAATAACAAAAAACTGCATGAAATTAAAAATATTATGAAAAAAAATAAGATTATACTCGTATTCTGACGCGGATAAGATATAAATAAATAAAAAATAACGCTCAAGCAAACAAAATCAAGCGAACGAAGGCACACAATTAATGGTTATTTTAAAATCTGTCAAACTATGATAGAGGAATATGTAAATTGCATTTTAATAACGACTCAACAAAAATAACGAATCGAAATCTCATCGATATAACCCACTCTGACTGAGCTGCCGACCCCTAAGCGTATCCAAGATTAGCAAGGCTTTGAAGTGACGTAAAGACTGACAATAAACAGTAACCATTTGCAAAAACTTTAGTAAAGGCTAAAATTCTGCATATCTATCAGATCATCGTTTTAATGTGACATTTCAGGGTGTAACTAGACTAAAAAAAATCCACTTCAGTTTTGTAAAGATATCTTTCGCCCAAACACCATATGGACAGTTAGATATCCAAAGCTTAACGCCGCAAAACACAAAAACATGCTCAAAACACAATAACAAAAATAAGCATGCCAATTGTGACGCCACTTCAAAGCACAACGCCGCGTTCTAAAACACTGTACTTCAAACATATTGTTCCTACATCCAATAGTTTGTATAGTCCACATTTGTATATGATTGTGACAGATCTACCAAACTCCAGGAACATACTGTAGATTCGCGCGGTACTAACACTTACAACTTTACAACTACATAATAGCGAGTACAGTTAGAACAACAACAATAAAAATGGCATAGACAACAGTCTTCACAACATCCATAGGTAGGTGACACGTATAATGATTTACAATAGGCATGCGTATGCGTCGGTTTTTACACACACGCGTACAAATCTGATATGATACTGTAAATTCGTACAATTCACGGAACTTTAGGCTATCGTAGTAAGTAGCGGTACAGTCATGGTAAAAGGGGCATAATAAATAAGATTATAAAGAAAAATAAAAGTATGATTATGAAGAAAACTATATAGAAATAAGTAGATTTTTACCGCGACTGTACAATTTGTGACTCCTATTACACGCGGTTGTGAAAGGTATTTATTGTATGTGCTTAAAACTAAACAAGAATTTGAGTCAGTTTGAAATTTAAAAACATTTTTTTTTATCTATAGTTAACTTCAGCGATCGGTTAGTTAATCTAAGCCTCATTTACACTCATTTAAAACTGCAACTAAATGCAATTATGTGCCTCTCACTCTAACTCATAGAAGTGTAATAGAGAGGCATCCATATTACCAGTGAACGGAAAAATATTGATCAAAATACTCACAGCTGATAATAAAAGGCATTAGGCAAAACATACATCTTGCTGTAGTTAGATAGATAACTCTTTAATAAAATGTAGTTAAAATACACAGGCGCATTAGTTCACTAATTGGTTATTTAAAAGGCCAACCAATCACCGAAGAAAACATATAATATACTGACCTGCAAAAGTAAGTACCACACTAATTTTAAAATTGCAATTTTGCTAAATTACAGAATTTAGTTTTGAAATAAAAACATTTTACAGACATGAAACTAGTGTTTATTATACATAATAAAAATAAGTAGGTAGTATTAAAAAAACATAAAACAGGTAAATAATACCAAAATACATTCAAAACATATTTTACGATTTATTAACATTTTTTTTACAGGTATTAATTACCCCATCAGACCCTAATACAGCTTCGAGTCGATTTTCTGAACTCCGACAGCAATTCAGAGAGGACTCACGTTTTGTTTTTAAAGCCTTCTTCAGATATTTTTTAGAGTACCTAGGCTATAAACTATAGAAATTTTGTAAAAAAATCTAAACTTTTTATTTAAAAAAACCCTTCCCTTCCTCCCGTACTTTAAAAGTTATTACAATTTTAAAAGTGTGGTACTTACCTTTGCAAGTCAGCGTAGATGATTAGTTACTGTTACACAGTATTTGAGACTACATGCGGTAATCATTTGAATAAATCAACAAGCCGTATACTAAAACATATGATGCACATTGTAAATTACTCATGCTTACAAAAACTAAATAAGATTTATGAATTCGACACAAATATATACACTTAGAAAAATAAGATTTTATCTAAATAACTCCATTTGAATATAATATTTGAATCCGACAACAGTGTGCATCAAACAAAACGTAAAGTTAATGACAAAAACATTCACATATTATCGATTCTATTTAATATTTTAGTCAATGCACTTAGATAATGTAATTGGTTGAAAAAATAAATCATCAAACAACAAACTGTCAACATAATAATAATATCCTTAAACAACAAGAAGCTCAATAAAAGCTAAAGAAAATGGCATTTTTATAATCACTTCAGTAATTTATTAAACTACAAAAATATTTCTTCTTACTTTCACTAGGTGATCAATTGATTGTCTAACAATGACTTTATGTATAATTAGGGCCACTCTATATATTAAACAATATTGTGATTTATTTTATACATTACTATGTAATATCGGTATTATATTGGAGCTAAAATAAATCTTACATTACTATGATCATTGCACATAAAAGAAAAATGTAAAACTAGAAACATGTCAAAAATTATAATACTTGAGTGCAGTTTGATTAGTCAATCAATCGATCTGACGAACTGCCATTCACGGTAAGACTTGCAGCGAGTGCGTCGATAAGGCCTGTGACAAAACTAAAACGCGAGCACCAATATTATTTCACGCAGAGCGCAGAAAACCGCGAGGTCCGGTAATATTGTCTAACCGCGAGTGGGCCGTTATCTACACACGATACATTTTACTCCGATACGATTAAACTTTAGGCTCGTCTTTTGAAGTGGGGTTTCACGACATCTATTACACGACTAAAAGTCGGCGGACTCGCTCAAATACAGTCGTATTTTATGCAGATACGTTAGTTGATATGAGTTCCATAGAAAATTCAGTCGTTCGAGTTGAAAAATTAGTTGGGAAGCGTCCGAGCGGGCCCGCCGACGGAGTTAGGACTGTGAGTGCTACGCACAACTTTTCTATAGAATCCCTATGTACATTTTTACGACACACAAAGCGCGGGAGCGGGCGCGATTTGAGGTTTTAACACTTTATAATACAACAAAGCCTAATTAAACTTCGCATCGCTTTCATACGAACCTTGGTCTTGGTTTCTGCCAATGGTCGTGTGTTTTGCGTACTAAATGAACGAAAGCGGCATTACAGCGTTAAGAAGCACTTGAAAATTTCGACAGGCTCTGCCATCGCCAGGATGGCCGAGAGGTTAGGCAATCGCTCGGTATGCGAGGAACGCGGGTTCGATTCCCGCCTCTGGTGGTCATTTCTTCAAGTGCAAAAATATATTTAGATACTACTAAGTTGGACGGTTCGTCTGAGTCACCACTCAGATTGGCAATGCCCGTATTTTTGAGTCTAGCCATCTCGCTCGTTTGTGTTGTCATTCTGGCGTGAGTGACAAGGACGGCTACAGTCGAAACTACGGACATCGTCAACCGGGGTAACCTCTGCATCGAAGACAAGGACAGTCTTTATATTCCAGGATAGCGCCTCAGTCAAAGCTGCGTATGACAGAGACGACAATATATTATACAATAAAGACAGAGACTACTGCTTTTATCTTTCTGAAAAGTAAGAAGCGTTCAACTTCTTCAGTGTGGTAATTCGTATTCGAATATATTTGTTCTACTAAAAATTTGGAATTAGATTTCGATTGTAAATTCCTGAGAATACACAAATTGTGTTGCGTTCGAATAGAAACGATTATTTTGGATGTAAACTTGCACGAGAATTGTCTCCCAGGACTACCAAATGAAACAAGTTATGCCTTTATAATCTTTAAAACGATTCGATCCTAGGCTTTATTCTATAAGAGTTATGTCCTTATCGCGCCCGCTACCGCTCTAACGCACTATGTGCGATGCCTAACACCTACCCTGGGTAATTCACAGAGATCATTTCTTCTTCACAGTCGAGTTACCGGTGCAGCTACTCGACCGAGTCTGCACTCCATCTTTCTTCAGTAAACTGACACCAAGCGCCGGACACTTTTTCCTGAGAGCCTTAATTTTGTACAGTTTATTTCCTTGCGAGTTATTCGTCTCATCATAGTTATCCGGGGTCACATCGGCGGTGATGACCGAGTTAGATATGCAGTCCATAGGTTCAGGACTGCTGGATTTATCTCGTTTTCGTCTGAATCTAAACGGAGTTTCGAGGGAGTCTGCTGATATATTCGTGACGTTTGTATCGCTGGAAGACAGATCCTGTGTCGACTCCAAATTGTTTTTCGGCAGATTGCTTTTAGGTAGTTTCTTACGAGAGTTCGAATTGGATCGGACGATGAGTTTTTTTCGAACGGTCGAATTCGTAGTTTTTGTTTGCGCGACGGCTTTCAAATTCGGTTCGGACGGTAGCCGATTCTTTCCGTTTAAGTGGCAATTTTCCGTTAACGCGGAAAGTGTTGAGGTTACGTTGCTGAGCGAATTGGCCACAGACGTGTCGCTTGATGTGATTTTAGTGACCGTTTTTCTGGCTAACGTTTTGAGCGGGCTAGCGCCGTGCGTGTACCCTAGCGCCGGGCGAGCGAGGTTGGCGCGTTGTCCGTGGAAGCTGCTCTTACCTGTGAACGGTTTGACAGTTGACAGTTTGTTGGCTTGCGAGTTGGCACTTCTGGTTGGCGGGAAGGTTGACGTCTTGGCCGCGTAGGCTTTTAAGGTCGAGTTGATCCTTGGCTGGGGCTTTAGGTTTGTGGAGTGCGCGTTCCGGACGTTGTTAGTTGGCGTCATGTAGCCGGGCTTCGGCGCGAAGACAGCTTTAGTCGGAAGCATGGGTGTGGGCGTGGTTTTGTATTTTCCGATGACAGATGTCACATTGTTCTCGTAATCCGTTTCGTTCGCGTTGAGAACGTTGGCGTTGTCCAGCTGCAAGTAGTATAATTTTAACATATTGTCAAAACATTTATATAACTATGATGGGTAGTGATACCAATGGGGTCGTTAAGCAAATCGGTTAGTTAAAATAATCGTTATGTTATGCCTCCAACTGCCGATAGATCACTGTACAACTCGAGTCTTTCTGCCTCGTTGTCGTTATGTCATCGGATCTATATGATTATTAGGTCGTTATGTCAATCGAGTCATTAAGTCTAACAGGTCGTCGTCCATCGGGTCGTAAATGTCGTATGATTTACTGTCTAGGGATCGATGGAGAAGTTTTGGGGGAGGCCTTCGCCCATCATTGGGATGATTCGGTCTAATAAATATTAAATTAAAAAAATGATGCGATTCAGTTATTAGAAATGCTGTGAATTTTGTGGTCAGATAAAGATATGACTATTTCTTACCTTGTCGGTGTGTTTGTTGAGTATGGTCTGCAGCGAGACGGGCCCGGGCGGCGGCAGGTCGCAGTAGACGCCGCGCGCGCAGGCGGGGGGCGACGCTATGTTGTGGCGCCGGCGGTACGCCTCGCCTTCCGCGTGCATACGCGGCTGGATGCTGTTGTACACAGATATGGTATCAACTTAAAGCACTTATTACTGACTAACTGGGCCAACGCTCTTACCAACTGAGCTACCGTGCAGTTAATCCATCCGCGTGAAATTCTTGTTCTCTTTGCCTTACCTTATTTTGTGACGGCAGCTACATCTACCCAAGCTGTATTGCAACAGCAGTAACGCAAAACAAAGAGACAATTATACTACTTCTTGCAGCAGTAACGCAAAACGACGTAAGACAAAGAGACCAAGAATTTCACACGGGCGGATGGACTTTTTCTCATTCACCCCATCCGATGGTTAAGGTTCAAGTCTATACAGCCAAGTCATTTTAACTTAATTTTTTTTTTCTTTTTTTCCCGCTTTTCTTAGCACGGATCGGTTGACAACAGGGAGGTTTGATTTTGTCCTAGTCGCATGCATGCCATTTTAAATTGTAATTTTTATCTTTGTTATGTTCCATTTTTAATTTAATGAATGTTTTTAAGTTATTATTTATTATTATTTCGAAATCTTTAATTCGACTAAGTTATGTAATCTGTAATATTATGTTATTAATTTATTGTGTTATTTAATGTTGTTATAATGATGAATAATTGTTTTTTTTACTATTATTGATTCTTTTCCCTTGTATGTGTGTACACAGTGCCCCAAAAGGTCAGTGCTGAAAATTAGTATTGTGACATGCTTCGCGCTGTCACGATTAATGCTGAGCAGGGACCTTTTTGGCACACATTTGGTCTTTAATAAGTTAAACTGTACTTCTATTAATTTTTATTTGCGTGCCAAATAAATGATTGAATTTGAATTTGACTGCACGATAGCTCAGTTGGTAAGAGCGTTGGCCCGGATAGTCAAAGGTCGTAAGTTCAAATCCTACACGTGTGCGAATTTTTGATTTCTTATTTAAACTTATATAAATAAGAAAGAACACTGTAAGTGTTAAACATATTAAAAAAAAACTATTGAATAGCAAAAGCGTCATCATTCAAGTTGAATTTATTCTGTAAAGAATAACTACTTGGTCCACTGCTGTTGCAATACAGCCCGGTAGATGTCGCTGCCGTCACGCAATGACCTAAGACAAAGAGACCAAGAATTTTACACGGGTGGATGGACTGCACGGTAGCTCAGTTGGTAAGAGCGTTGGCCCGGTTAGCCAAAGGTCGTAGGTTCAAATCCTACCCGTGTGCGAATTTTTTGGTTTCTTTTTTAAACTTATCACACTACCAATTTGTAGCTTCCTAACTAGGAAGGATGGATAGGCCGGTGCTCTACTCTGATAAAACTGTCCGTATTATCGCGTCTAGCCGTCGTGCCAAGTTCCTAGTTAGGAAGCAATCTGAGTAATGAACCTAAGTAGTGAACTGCGATTACATCTTCCCATTTCCTAAATAGTATGGTGTAATAAGTGCTTCGGACTACTTTTCTAACAAAGATGTGCGCACGCATCCCTATGCGTAGTTAGAATTTACCTAGCCTTACTCAGTACAGCTCCGGAAACGGTTTAATGGAGGCTAGGCAAATGAAGAGATTCTATTGGTTGTTAAGCCATAATAAACAGATCCCTCGCTCGCTACAGTACTTCACATATCTCTGGTGGAAAGCAGCCAGAGTGGCACTGTAATTGAAGTAAACGTCGAAATTACTCTTTATTAATTTTTTTGTTCCTATTTAATATGTGAATTGCTACTTTATACTTGAGCATCCTAAGAAAACTGTTTTAAATAAACGACAGCCCGATACTATGCGTCTCAAAGCGGTTTATATAACCCATATCAAAGATGGACCTATGACTTTGTTCAGGATAGAAGTTTGTTTAAAAATTGAACATAAAATAACATAATACATTAATTCTCTACGAAATATTGCTAAGAGTCTGACAAAACCAGGCTGACAGACGCGCAGCCAGTCTATAACCTATGTATGTCGTCTGCTGTAGGTCTTTATGCCACCTTCTACAGAGCTGTTGGCTGAAGGCACTCACTTTTCGAGGAACCACTGCTGGTGGCCGATGACAGACCCGGGCCGGCAGACGCGCAGCCAAGCGATGGCCTCGCGCGCTGTGAACCCGTAGTGCTTCATCATGTAGCATGCTATGAGCGTGCCCGTTCGACCGAGGCCCGCTGGAAACAAACGTCACGGGGTTAAGATAGGTCTGAAAAAGTAAAGAGTGACTGGGAAAGAATGCTTAGGGCGAATGCCAATATGAATAGGGTAAGGCCGTAGATTTTGCCACTTTGTAACGTAAAGTAACATAGACACTTTTATGTAACGGTAACGTAAAAGTAACGCGAAAGTAACTTATAATTAAGTAAGGGCGATTTCATATCGCACTCTTTGAAGTAAAAGTAAAGTTATCGCAAGTACCTGGATATAAAAAATAGTTTGATTATCTATCTGCATAAAAAGGTTGGCTTATTTATAAATAGTTCTAGTGATAAAAAAGCGCTCAGAGGAAACTACAAAAAAAGGCAAACATCAAAATTGGGAAATTTTATTTTCTTAAATACACCTTGTAATAAAAACTTTTACAAATCTCACACGCTTGAGCTTGTCAAATACACACTAGAATAGTTAATAAGTTAAAAATTGTTTATCATCAACTATTGACTTAATAACGAAAATTCGAGTAAATGTTATTTATACTTACCACAAATTATGTTCAAAGAAAAAAAAATGTACCGCCGTTTTTATGAAGTCACCGTTACTACCCCCACCATGTTCGAGCTCGTCATCTCATTTTGGTTTTAGGAACGTTATACTGAATGCATCGATACCTTTATCCATGTCTGAGATGACTTAGACTTACTTATTGTAAAAAGCACATGATAGGAGTAATACAAATGAAATGTAAAGAAACTATGACAAATTTAATAAAGTACCTAATATCTTTTGAACTTAATGCACTAAAAAAATTTTTTTACAATTAATAATTTCAATAATAAAGTAATTTACTTAAGTGAAAAAAACCACATCTCGATCATCTTTCAGGTTACCAAATAAACTTTCTTGACAATAGAATTAGGGTAGTATTTAAACGAGTGACTGTAAATTTATGTTTTAAGTGTCAAAAATAATGAATGTGGGTTAAAGAATTACTAAGTGAGCGACTGAGTGCGAGTGACGAAAAATCAAAAGAACAGCAACTTACAAAAAAAAATTGAGTTACTTAAAGTACAAAATGAGAAGCTTCATAATACTTGAGCCACCTAATATTTGATTGAGTGTCAACGTTAGGGTCCTGCATTTTTTCAATATTTGGCAAATGCTTTTTTCATACTGAGCGGTATTTTATCTTAAATGAAGTGTTTCAAATGCAAAAAATACTTTGAAAAATACTATTATGAGCAGCGTATTATGAGCCCACATTTAAATAAAAAATGATCTTATGAAATAACTATTTGAAGGAACACTATTATTTGAAAGAAAAAAATAATATTAAAATTTAAGGGTAGGTAATTAAATGAAACAATTTTAAAAAAAAATGTATTTTCTTAAATCAAATCAACAAAAAAACTAATAAAATAAGACGCTTCAGTCAACAAAAAAAAGTTATCTTCCTAATAAGGTTCATTGATTTGACGACCGTCTTGGTGTAGTCGGTCGCGCACCGGACTTCTGAACCAGGCGGTTGCGGGTTCGAATCCCGCAAGGGGCAAATGTTTGTGTGATGAGCACGAGCAATTTGTACCTACGTTATCCTAGTCACCATAGCACAAGCTCACGCTTAGTTTGGGGCTAGGTAATTGGTGTGTTTGTTGAAACAACTTATTTATTTATTTTATTGATTGGTATGAGGATTGAGGAGCTCTACTTGTTTTCTGTTTTGTCCAATGGGTATCAGTTTTGCTTCCAGTGGCGGTGTTGTTAGTTTGAGCCGAATTGTTTTCATTAAAAAAGCGTATCAAAATAGAAAACATGAGACCTCAAATATAATATCAGTAACCAATAATCGTTAATAAAGCAGCTCACAAAACTTTGCTTAGAATTACCTTTTTTGTAGTTCGTTAAGTAAAACCTCAATTAGAAAAATCTAATCTATCTTAGTTTTAAAGTTGCCCTCTCTGTATTTCTAGTCACTCACTTAGTAATTTAGTCGCCCGGATAGTATTTTTATAAACTGAAATGTAATAATCAAAACCCACCTTTTGTAAGCTTGTTCTGGATTTTATTATTGATCAATATTCGTCGTTAGTTTGGATTATTTTTCGCTTACTCAAATTCATGCCGCTCAAGGTATTAAAACAGTATGCCATCATCAGTCGCAAAGTTTTTTTTTAGTCGCTCGCTTTATTATTCCCCGTAGAATTATTAGTCACGATATCGATATCTAATTTTCTTTGGAATGTAAATTTTACAGAATTAAATGAATCTTTGACCGTTTTAAAAAAAATAACTTTATAATAATTGACTCCTTCTTTAAATCTATATTCTCCACAACTCCTAGATAATGTTACCATGTTTTTCTAAGGTAATACCTAACTATAATACTGTCATTTATGTTTAAAATAAAGTCAGTCCGCATATTTTCCCCACTCTCGTCTTCTTCTCGTTCTTCAATCTGCCTAATTTCTTTACTTTCATCCTCTACTCTTCCTTCAGTCTGCATATTTTTTTCAATTTCATCTTTTTCTGCACGTTTCCTTCTCTCTATTCCTTCTTCTTTAGCTACATCCAATTCTTTGTTGTCACATTCATCTTCTTTGTTGTCACTTTCACCTTCTTTTAAATTCCCTATTTTGCTTGTATGAACTAAAACTGATTTTGCCGATGCTTTACTTTTAACGACCTCATATAGGGTGACGGACCCAAACGCCAGCACTGCACCAGTTACCAGCATACCGTAGAAAAAACTGAAAATATAAGATAAATGAGTATAGTTTCAAGGTTGCAAGAGTTAAAAACACGTTCAGATAGTTTTAAATAATAGTACTAGCAACACTGTGTATAGTTTACATTTATCATAGCGTGGTATTCTTGAGGAGAAGTGAACTTTGTGTGATTAGAAGTGATTACCGGGCATTCTGACACATCAAGGTTAAGATTTGTCTTACGTTTATTAGTCATTTATTAATTCGATTAAAGCACTATTTAGAAATACTGGTATGCAAACACATTCTTAAAATTTTGCGCATCTTACATTTAATTAATTTTGAAGTATTATTTTTAATTATAATAGACATTTAGGGTACCAATAACTGGATACTGAAATTTTAAGTTCCCCAATTACCAGCACACCTGCTTGCTAATACTTAGATAAAATAGACATTAATCATGTTTTCTTTTTAACGAACTGTGTTACTACAAGAATGGTTGATTGTTGTGTAAAAAGTGATTATAGCCTTGTTTTCCAAATCCAGCCCCATACTGAAAATCAAGACAATTTGAAAAAAAAAAAAGAATTAAATTATTTCTGCGCGTTTCACATCTCTTAAGATGAACCTATCAAAAACAACAAAAAACCCTTATAAAAAAGCCGGCCAAGTGCGAGTCGGACTCGCGCACAAAGGCTTCCGTACTATTATTTCTTTTATCTTACTGACTCAGAGACGTCTATTAAAGTTAATCCTTTATTAAGTCTCATGCAGTCCTTTTCTATTTCATTGACAAAGAAAGTGACAGAACAAGACTTTATTATAGATGTCATTCAATTGACGTCTTTGAGTGCGGAAATTAGCCACATTAAATAATTTATCCTAAGGGTTTTGTATTTAGTACAAAATTATCCTACACCCAAGTTCTCTCCAGCACTGGAGTAATCCCACAACACCTAATCAGCGCCCTTCGCAACCTTAATATACCAGAGAATACTTATATGACTGACAGTTCACTTGGCTTAGGTCCGTGAATCAGACAACAGAAAACTGTATACACAAAAATAATGATAAAATAAATTGTTACAATCTTCAAAAAAAATAATGTGAAATGAAAAATTTGATCTTCTCTGTGTTTGACCTATGGTTGACTAGTAGAGACTGATTTTGGCATTAAGTCCGCCATTTGTACATTGTTTTTAATTTGTGCAGAAAAGAAAATAAATAAAGGCATATAACAGAAAATATATTGATTGAAAACTGTTTTTCTCAGTCATTAGTTTAAATGACTGAGAAAACCAGTTTTTATGTAGGTAAAACTATTTTTAAGGTTCAGTTTGCATTTGCATTTACTGATTACTAGTTTACCCTAGTAGTAGTTTAAACCTAGATTTATTCAAATAATTTTCTGGTTGGTCTTTAAGTATAATTATTTTAAAGTTTATCTTACTAGTTCAAAGGTAATGTTCCTACTCTTCCAAAGATCTGTCTATTATAATTGTCTGGAGTTGAACAAGTAAGATGTTACGGTACTTTTTTACGTGCTATAATTAGTAGAAATTTTAAAAGACTGATAATAACCAATACAAAAATAAACAGTAAATTTTTCTTAAGGATATTAAATTTTTTCGCCCTTTAAAATGTGTTACAAATCGCAGTGCTGATAACTGGGTAAGTAAGTGACCATAATTGGTGATGACTGTGCTAATAAATGGAGATAGGCTTGTTTTTTGATAAATTGTTATTTTAACTCAATAATGTTTAATAATAATTTAAAAGTCTTACTTTACATAACAGGTGATTATATTATCTATATTAATAACGCAACACAATAGTTATAGAACATTGCAATATATGAAATATTTAGAGTTGAAGTTTAATGACCTCTTAAAGTACTGATAATTGTGTCCGTCACCCTATATCTTTTACGATAGTATCATCCAAAATATTCGTGTTGTAATTTTCTTTTAAATAAGTATCATTTTTTTCTTTCGTTGTCTCCTCTTTGATGTCGACTTTATTTCGCTTAATATTATAAATCACTCTATTATCAGTCTGAATTGTATTACTATATGTACTATTTATTTTAGTCATAGTGTCTCTTTTTTTAAATATATTACTCTCTCGTAAGTCATAACTAGCAATGTTTTCCGGAGCATTTCTTATTTGCGACAACATTGTCACATTGTTATTTTCAGGAACATGTTTTTCCACTTTCATATTTACATTTACTTGAGTCAATTTCTGGTTTCTGTATGCAAAGTTTATTTTTATCTCCTTTTGCCTTATACTTGTCTTCTTTAGTTCTTTTCCTGTCTACTTTTTTTTTTTTTTTTTTTATTTAATAGGCAGACATTTGGCCGCAATCTCACCTGATGGTAAGCGACGATGCGGCCGACGATGGGACATGTCTGTCTAGAAGCAGCCTATTCACTCTTTTCTTAAAGGAATCCAAATCGTAGTGTTTAGGGAACACTTCAGCTGGCAACGAATTTTTGTCGTCTTTGGTTTGATTTTCACTGTCTTTAGATGTTATCTTTTCTTGTAATGTATCCGTGTCATAATTTCTTTGTTTATTATCTTCACTACTAGCTTTCATGATGATTTTGATGGATAAAACATTGATTTTTTTATTGGGATCTATTCTTTGCTGTAAAAGTCCAGTTTTTTCGTCCAATTCAAAGTGCGTACTTACCTGTCCTGTGTTCTTTTCTTTCTATGAGATCGTCATCAATGATATCTGAACTTAAATAATCTTCTTCCATATAACATGTGACGTCTCTATCAGCATACTCAATATCCATGTCTGTACTATTTTCAGACGACGAACTTGCGGCTCGACATTTTCTTGTATTTTTTGTTTTCACACTGCAATTCACGGTTTCTTTCTCGCTTGTCTTTCGCTTTTTGCCTTTATTAGTCTTAGTTTTACTTGTGTCCTGTCCAGTAGCTGTCTTGAATTCATGTATCATAGGAGAATAACATTCGCACATGCCGTTTAAATCATTGCAAAAACAACTTAGGTTTCGGTACTTGACTTTTAAAATGCCGTTTGTCATTAATTGGTGGATTTTCATCGTTCCAGGAATGGGAAGAATGTGAATATCTAAGGGCTTAATATTTTCAGTTGAAATGAAAAATATTTTAATTTCAGTATCCGACGTATTTAAAATGTTAAAAGCCGTTTCGACATTAGGAATATCAATTCCTTGAGCTATTTTGGTATCAAGAGTAACGTTTGATCGCCCCACCAATGCCATCCGCTGCTCCTTTCCCATGGGCTGCTTCAAAGAATGACCATGTTGCCCCTATAAATCCATATTCGTAAATATTTTTACTAAAAAAGTAAAAGTTCTTTTTTAAAAAGGGGCCGATAAACAACGACGAAAGTCCAAACCAACGTCACTCAGCCAAAACATGCATAAACGACGGAACCCTTCCGTCGTTTAACTCTGGTTGTTGTATACAGAAGTACTGCTTGCAATGCTCCAAGAGATAAGCAAGATATACATGCATTGTTTAGGTTAACTTACTGCAACTTAAAGAATTTCGTCTCTAACAAAATAACAATGTATTTTAATGAAGTGGTTAGTCAGGTATGATTATACGTACGAATAGTTACGTAACCATTAACGAATATCAGCTATTAAATGCCAATGTGTCACAAATTTTCAGTAGAATCCGAACAGAGTTCCGAGGTGGAATAGAGAAACCTTAAAAAAAGAAAATGAATGTAAAAAAAGGGAAATCACCTTTACAATGCACCGCAACAGCGCCCTTAGCCGCCTCCGAGATCCTCAGAAACCGGTTCACGATCAGATCGGACGGCACCGACCCGTCCACGAAGAACAACTCTCTATGCTCAAAGCCGTGCGCGGTGAACTGCCTGGCGTCGTACGACTTTTTGTTCAACCGGACGATGGTAGTGACGTTTTGTGCCCTGAAGTACTCGTGGTAGTGCTCGGGACTGTGCAAGTGGTAGCCCCGGTCTATCCTCGATCGGTGGTGGGGACCGGAGAAGGCCAGCATCTTGCCGGGGACTATCCAGTTTAGGTCGCCGTTTTCTACTTTCTGAAAGGTTGGAAGTAGTGGTTATGCATTATTGAGTAAATACGATTATCAAACCTAACGACCTTAGCCCGATCGAGATCGAATAATTAAGCAAATCCAGGTTGTTTGCTCTCTTTTGAACACCTATTTTGACACTGGCAGCAGCTGTGGCTAGCGTGGAGTTATACCCACAACATTCGAAAGAAATACACTTCTTTCACTATTTTTGCAAGCTACATCTTCCGTTAGTTAGTGTAGTGCAGAGATGGCTAACCTATGACAGGCATGCCAAAAATGGCACGCGGAAGAAAATTCTACCTTCTGTAAGGGTCTCGTAGATCACCCAAGCAGTACATACACTAATCAGTCTGAACTGAACCAGCCAGTTGATGTAGTCTAGCAACAGGCGATCCTGTCTTGCCTCTTATCAATTTGAAACAGCCGCTTGCCTCCGATCAGCTCCAGACTAGTCCTGATCCCAAAGCAGGCCTAAAGATGTCTACTCACCTCCTAAAATTGATACTCTATTCTACATTTCCTAAGAATGGCAAGTTAGCGTCTCAGGTCTTGTGTTAATGAACACCTTGTCTCGTCACCTGGGCTCGGAGCCTCCTGTTAGGCTCCAGTATTCTGCGGGAACCAGCTCAGTCAGCTCCTTACTAGCTACCATTTTAGAGAAAACTTAAGGTCAAAGTGAACTTAATAGACGCTTACCTCGTAGAACAGATACTGGTCCGCGTCAAAGTGCTCGAAGTCGAAGAACTTGGCGTCGTGCGCGACTTTAACACCGTGAAGTACGTCCAGCAGCGAGATGTCGAACAGCGGCGGCCCGCCGGACGCGTCGCGGAACTTCAGGAGAGACCACTCGGAGCCTTCTGTTAGGTTCTTGTATACTGCCGCTGGACTGCCGTTGAGGTAGATTATCTGGAAAAAGGTGTTGAATATTAGACCTTGAGATGACACTGGTAAAAGCGAGTATCGCCCGAAATTATAGTCCGACAGGCTCATGCGCGACACTCCTGCGCCTCGCCAATACCGGAAAGCGCCAATTGCGATTAGTTTTAAGCACTGAGTTGCCTGCTCGTTCTGTAGCTTATTGTTCTAAATAAATATTTTTTCTTTCTTTCAATTGCAAGCGACTGTCTTATAAAATCCCTTTCCCCGCAGGCATATGCAGCATGCCTCGCCATCTGCACGTCTGGCGCTTGGCAGGAGGGTCACGCACGAACTTTTAGGAGTATAATAACCAGTCAGTAAAAATCATCTGGGATGTCAAGGAAATACACGGCTACCAGTGTCAAAATAAGTGTTCAGTGGTTACGACCGAGATTTTGAAGAACCGAGGCACTGTTATCTTAATTTAAATTTTTTTTCACTTTTGCCCACTTGTAAAGAATATCTCTTTTATCGGATTAAATGCAATTTTCTAAAAGATATACATAAAGAGGTTACCAGAATCAGCAGGTGTACACCAACCTACTAGCTACCGTCGTATTTCAGCACTTATAAGGCCGATTTAAACTGACGGACGGCTCTTTAAACAATGATAAATGATTTTAAAATGGAATAAAAATTGATATAAATGGAAATCTCTGAGATTTCATTGCATAACAAAGTCAATGACAAAGAAATCACTAAAAAGGCCTTTGTGTCCATGTGGGTAGCCAAGAAACAGTAGGTATTGTTTCGTGGGTGTAATATGCCACAGCAAAGTCAGTAGAGAACACAGCAATCGGTGACTGATGATGTCCGTATGTCTGTCCGACCGCGGTTGAGGTTAGACTTTTGGTACTAGAAAACTGTAGTTTGCCATGGATATGTATTCCGATCATCCCGTCAAAGTGGTAAAATCAAATTTTTTAAAATATTTTTTGGGTAGGTAGGGTAAGCACCTCCCCCATAAATGGGGGTAAACATTTTTTCGTATATCCATCCCATCCATCCCACCATGTGGGGTGTCGTTGGATACGTCTTTTAAAATAGTTGTGAGTGTGTGAACTAGGTACATTTTTTGAGTTGCCGATTCGTTCGTGAAATATTCAGTTTGCAAATTTTTGTTAGAGGCCTAATGTCCTCACCCCCTGCTGGCTTGTTGGAAATGTGGAAATGTAAAAATTAACGGGTAGGTACATACAAAAACTAAAATAATACATGCCAAACAACTTAGGCATAAGGCGCTACTCCTATGAAATACCCCACGCCTATAGTCCGTTTTATTGTCTGGCTGTTTATTTTGATATGTGGCTATGCAAAACTAATGCGATCCAATGTACCGTGCCCGGTAAACCGCACAGCAACAAAGTACTCCTTCAAATTGCAGTTTATTGCCCCACATCGGCCAATTTTATTTGCCAGGGTCCTACTTTATAAGACGATGTTTTATCTTCAACTCTACCCGTCCTTGTCACTCGTGCCAACAAAACAGTACGAGTGAGCACTACGATGGCTTGAGTCGATAATATGTGCAATTTTATAGAGTAGGGTATTGCTCGTTTAAGCGCCCGGTACACGAATTTTATTATGTCATGGCGACATAATAAGCTCGAAATGCCGTAATTTGTATATTACATTGTTAATATCTCGTACATTGCTAGAGGTTTCTTGCTTGCATTGGTTTATTTTCTAACAAGCTACTTTACTGACTGAGTTTTGTTGAGTCTATCTGATGGAAGAAATATCCTTTTTTTCCAATAAAGTAATAATAATCTCAAATTAAATATTTACGCGCTGGTTTAAATACTGAGATTCTTTCACAAGACTAAATGAGACAAAAGTAATTCAAAAGTATGTAAAGTCTAAAGAACATAAAAGTTTTTTTTAGCTCCGTTGGGTTATAAAACAGATTAATGTTACTAAGAGCATTTTATTCTGAAATTAATTTCAGAGCAGAAAAAAATTCGCAATTTAACTGCACAAATTCACACGAAAGAATGAATTACCTTACCATTTTATGAAAGCGATTTTGCTTTCTTTGTTAAGGTGCCAACCGACTAGCTAGATGTTACATCGCAAGGTGGACTTTTTATTTCATACTAGGTATATTACAATTTCCACCCAAATGTATTCCAAGCAACATAATCAAGTTCGTTAACTGTCCGTGCGGTACCAGGCCTGGCTCACTGCTTGCGTTTTATTATGTCGAAAAAGAGTCGCTATTCATTAAAAATTACATCGCGGAGTGGTCCTTCTGTACCTGTACTATTATATATTCTGTGGCGGTGATGTCCTCCTAGCTTTTCGCTCCTAGATTTCGACTACGGCGGCCTATCTCAACAGAGATTAGCCAACTGCGCGGGACATATTATAGTGCACAAGTGTGTGCGCAATACACAGGTGCACTCTCTGTTCCTTCAGTCTCATTATTCGGTGAGACGGCAGTCCGACATGACCGTAGAGAGATCAGGCGCGGGACCAACTTAACGTGCTTTCCGAGGCACGGGGGTGTTAACACCACCAACTTCCTGACTCCGGAGCTGTGTCTGAGTAATTTCAAGACAGAAAAACCCAAACACTCTCGACCCGACCCGGGATTCGAACCCGGGACCTCGTGGATAGTACCCAGCGTGCTGACCACTAGACCAACGAGGCAACAAACTGAATTAATAAGTTACCGTGCCAAGTTGTTGCCAGGTGCGGTACTGGGTGTGAATACCGCGGTGTACGGAGCACGAACTCACGAATGCACCTCAATTGATGGGGAAACTTTGATTTGAACTTGAAACTTTCCGATTGCGACCTTAGCTCAAAACCGATAGGCGATGGGTTTCGGTGAAATGAGCAAGGAAAGTTTGAGCGCTTTTAATTTAGCGTATAACTGGTGGTGGTCCGTTTATTACGTTAATAACTTTTTTATGTGGTATGAATTTTATAAATAGCATGAAATTACATTTTAACTAGCTAACTCGGTGAATCTCTACCTTATTATGACAGATTTTCAGTTTTTACTATATTCCCCGGAATTTATAACTTGGTCAGAAAATCTCTATAAAACCTACCTACCTAGATTTAATTTGAAAAAAAAAAGAAACAATGCATTTACAGTTGAATTTTTATTTATATGTATAGACAGCCTAACGACGACCAAAGAAGCAATAAGGTTAGGTTAGATCAGTAGTACCTATGCTAGAATTATTATATAAAATAATAAAATACATATACTTAATATAAGAAAAATTGTGTGAAAATTCGCTAGATGAATTGATGGCACATAATAAAGTAGATTATTAATTTTAACAATACAGTACAAGAAAATATCTACACAAGAATACATTATTTAGGAACTGTCAAGTATGTGGCACCCTAACACGATAAACAATGACGCGAAACCCCGAGTTTGACACGATACGTCGCACTTCATTCAGTTTACATTGCCATTCGTGAACATATCCGCGTAGATTTTAGTTTGTCATTGAATTAATAGGTAGAGTCGCCGGCACAGTTGCAAAATCAACCTTAATACATCTGCATAAGATGCTGCAGTGTTTAGCTTTATGTGCGTGTGCTTGTTTGTACATAATAAAGCTCCTAAGTAAGTATAAATATTGTTATTTTACTGCAATGGAAATAAAAAAACCTATGGACACAGTCGATTAATTTATGTGAGCGAAATTCAATTTGATTTCGTAAAAACTTGCAAAATAATTGCTTAAGTTATAAAAATAATTATAAGTTAAGCTGATTTCATCTCAACTGATGGTTAAATATTTGTAAAAATATTTCCATCGGATACATGCACCCTACATTCCCTAAGTATTGATGAAATCGAACGCCGGCTCACTGGCGTAGCAAGCACTTACAAAAATTCGTCGGCTGACTAACGTCCTCCGTAGCTCAGTTGGTAAGAGCACTCGCCCGGATAGCAGAGGGATGTGGGTTCGTGTCCCACCGGATGACAAAGTCAATTAATTTTTGTGAGCGAAATTCAATTTAACCTTTATTAAATTAAGGACAGAACATGCCACTTTTGAACGACAATAATACAAAAGTTTTTAGGCCCTACTACTGCTTCGACACAACACAGACAATATGGCAAGTGCTGTAATCTTTCAAACGGGGCAGTCTACGGGAGCAGAATTTGTTTTACTTTGTTTCACAATTAGGTGTGTCAGGTGTAGTGTACAGAAACAAACCAAATACGAATTCTTATATCCTCTCTGGATAAGGCTTTTTTACTGTTACTTTTCGTTTGTTTGACAGAGAAGGAGTGAGACTGAACCTAGATTTAATCTTAAACAGGGCGCATTGAAATTGAGCCCACTGTCTACAGCTCTGTGTATTAATTTTTTCTCTCAAATAATCTAGTCTATGTTTATAGATAATATTGTTTTATTTCTAAAAAATATATTTGTGTTTCATTCCGTCATGGAAGGACAAACAAACACGCTTTCGCTTTATGTGTATTATTAGTTTTGTGTCCGTAATAGAACTAATAGAGCAGTGGACAATTCGTTCCCACGCACTGGCAATTATTCAATAACAGTACGAGAACTAGTGAAACTAAGTGCATTAGACGGTAATACGGTGTTGCCATGTCTCCGATTCAGAGAAATAATAGAAACTTATTTTCGTTTCCCAGAATGAAAACATTAGCGAAACAACGTTGTAAGCATGATAGCAAGCATAGTCGCCGTATTATAATAATTAATAAATATGATTTATTATTACTTCGAGGTTGAATAATTAAATTGAAAAGCTTATCATTTTAAATAAAAGCTTTAAATGAGTATTTTGATTCTGACGGCTGTGAATAACTTTTAAGCTAAGAATTACAAAGAAATTTAAAAACGCATGTATCGGTATCGATCGAGTGCTATATCTTCATTCGATAGCTTATAGATGGAAAATATTTTTCACTTTTAGGTGCATTTCTGTTACATGCTTTTCAATTTATTCTCTAAAAACGCAAAACTCAGGTTGAAATAATTACTTTTTTCATCTCATTATACTCGGATCTTTCAATAAATATTTATCCAATGGTATAATTTTTAAATTAAGAACTTTCTTACTTCATGGTTGTACCAGATTTGATCCATACAATTCTAATCTTACATCTAAAGGGATATAGAACATTCCGATCTAGCTTATCTAGCATTAGCGCATCATCCTCAACTCACGTGTATAAGACCGTGGCCTGTACTTTATGGTCTACATTTAATACTGAATTGGACATTATGTCACTTGTTCGCGATTGGCGGATGGCACATATACTCAATGAGTAATTGGCCGTAACATAATACTGGTAATACGAAGCAGGGAAACCCACGCGATCGACATAGCTCGATTACCACCCAAGGTCGGGGATCGATTATCAGATCAATCGGCGATGTCCGTACGAGAATAAGCCAATTGAACAACTGAAGGATGTGAACGAAATAACACACATTGTCTGTAAGGCGGTTAATTTCGATAAGTATTGCAAGAAACGGCCTGGTACAGGAAAGCGCAGTTGATTAGTTTGAAAACTTGGGAAATGACAGAATACTGAACTCATACTATTGTGAACCTAATCTTTTGGGATATCCTGGTGATGTTTAGTTATAATAGACAACACTTTAATCCCCTTTCCTGATATCAATCTAATTTAAAAAAAAAACTATCCAAAAATACAACCATATAAAAAGTAAAAAAACATCAAAAGCAATTCGATCCAAGAGACGGGTAGATGTATAATATAAAAGCTTACTATTGCAGAGTTGCCCAATTTTCAGAAGCGACTCCAGTAAAATAATCGATCTATTATATATCTATTATAAATTTATTTTTTATTATTATTCCAATCTGCTGTTAAAAAAACGTACGCGTGGATAGTTTAACTCATTCGTAGAAAAATATACGCACGAACGATATCTGCGTAACGAACGATCAATTGAAACGTGCTATGATACAATAAGATTAATATGGCGCGCGAAAGTTGGGTTATATATCTCTATTTACTTACTTCATTTTCGAATATTTTAAAGTAAAGGTTATTCAAAAAATACGACGATTAAAAATAATTGCGATAAAACCGTTTTATTTTGTATTTTTCTCTAGATCTTGTTATAAAAATTAATCAACCCTAATTATATAATGAGAGATTTTCTCAGTGTCAATAAATAAAAATCGGTACTTAAAAATTCGCTAGATGCGCTGAACAACCTAAGTCAGGAAGATTTTTATTTAAGAAAAAACCGGCCAAGTGCGAGTCGGACTCGCGCGCGAAGGGTTCCGTACCATTAACTTAAAACATTAGACAGTATAGGCAAAAAAAGTATATATTTTTATTTTATTTATAATTTCAAAAGTATTCATCACAGGATACACGGAACAATTTTAAATAAAAGTTTGCGCGTGTTTCTTTACGTAAGTGATTTGAAGTTTATAGGTCCAAGAATTTAGAAATAACAGGGGGGGGACACCGTGTAAACGACTTTGGCGGGCTATATCTCGCAAATGGTCAAGCTGATAGAAAAGTGTTGTATGGAAACCCTACCTTATTTTCATAGTCCTTTTCAACGTCACCCCACACAAGGGGGTGCACAAAAAAAAACAATTCACCCCCCCTTCACATGTATGGCGAGGTACCCTTAAAAAGGGGTAATTTTATTTTTTTGTATTTTTAAAAATGAGATCTATATGTAAAGTATCCTCGACCCAAGTTACATGCAATTCAGTCCATAAACGTAGAAGATATTCTGCTGTGATAGACTAGGACGGACTGAACCATCTTATAAGGGTTCCTTGTCGGACTACGGAACCCTAAAAAGGCTGGTTTTAGCATTTATTCTGTTATAATGTTTATGTTTAGCATGTTTTAGATACACGCGTACTAACAGGTAAGTTTTTAAACAAAATATTGATCCTCAAGACGTTTTAATAAATTTTATTTTCAACTGCATTTTGAACTCGCTAACTTTTAACATAAGAACTTCCACTACATGCATGTACACATAATATTACAATAATTTGTTATTGTTTTATGCTCAATGATTTTGAAGCATTATTTATTTATAAAACTTAGATGAATAGCGCCATTAAACTAAACAATTTAACTAAAATTTTCAGCTGTCAGAAAATCCATCATGTACATAAAACGTCACGAGGTTTTTGAACACTTTTCTTCTGTCAATTCTATTATTGAAACAAAACGTAACAAATTCATCCATCATCTGCAAACTGGGAATCGATATAAAAAGTTTCTCACTACGGAACGGAACACTCACTTGAAATAAGAGTTTAATTTCCAGGCACAAAAAGTTAAATTGGATGTTACGAGTTCTCTGGAAAAATGTACGAGTAATTTTGTTTGAAGTATGTACGTACATGGCTGCACGTCAGACTACCCCACTTTAAACTTGGGACCGCCTCTATTCCCTGCGTAATAAAATCTGTTTTCGTAGATCAAATTATTAACCTGATATGCTGTACAGTGGCCAGCAGTTTTTGTTGCAGAATCACCCCTATTACAACTTCATAAGATGCAGTGTAGTGTTCACCTTGACGTGCTGTCTTACCAGATAGGTATAATCTGTATACTCAGTGACATTTCGTTTCGCCTACACGGATACCTATCTGACGACAGCATTTATTTCTATAGCACGGAAGCACTAGGACCTAGGTATTAAATACAACTAATATTTTATTAACTTATTATTAAAGACAACTAATACATTTTAATGGTTATTTGATAATGATGCTACAACATATATGTATATATTTATAAAAACAAAAGATCATCACAACAGCAGTTGGTCAACAGTAAATCGTCATAACCTCAACTCAACGGCCTTGCCGTTAGTTAGGTACGATTTGCTCATAAGTATTTTAAGAAAAGACACCAAATTTTTAATCGGAGTGATTTTGTAATTCCAATGTTAGAATCATTGGAATTACAAAATCACACAGAGAAAACACGGAAAATACAAAAGAATAATTGATAATTCATCATGAGTTTCCAAATAGTTTGAAAAACTTAAAAAGTTTTTAATTTCCATCTCTAATAACTCGCGCTGTCAGTATTACCGTTCAGCATTCCGAAGCTGATCAGCTCAGTGATCGGTCCCTAAGTACAAACGACAGAATATCAAGGCTAAACCTGTAAGCACTGCGGCATTCTTATACTGCTGGGATTAGGTCGAATTTGCGACAGAAAATCTGTAGTCTGATGTGCTCGCCACTGTACCTAAAGATTCTGTACTTAGGGCACCGATAGATACTCGATAACACTTGACGCGAATGTCCACATATGCGCATTGTTTACGGTCCATTGCTTTAGGTATTTTATTGGACGCATCGTCCGAAACGACTTTGCATTGTGTAGCGCCGGCTGTAATTAGGGTTGACAGGATACGGATATAATATATTACGTTAGATCTTTGAAAATACATTGTTAAAAAGAGGTTTCTTCGTCGGAACCGTTACTCAGGATAACGAGTCTAGCCATCTGGCTCATCCGCGCTGTAATGATTACAAGGGTCGGCTGCCGTCAAAAATACGGACACAATTTATCCGAAGTAGGCCTCTGATGCCAAACCAAGACGTACGGTACCTAGGTATTTTAGTTATAAAACCTAACCTTTAGTGATTAAACCTTTTACTTGATTAATTGCTTTCATTTACCTACCTTATTTAAGATATTTTTATTAGAATTTCTTTGAAAGTCCTATCTTCAAATCTTTAAACTCGTGCACATCCTATGGCTTCTTGGTCACTCTAAACTCTAGTTCGAAAATTAGAATGTCGAACAGATACACACTCCTTTTTCTACTAACTCTACATTTCCCCATTATAATTATATTCCAGATATTTTTTCAAACCAATATCCGATATTTTAAGTCCATCCCAGACCTCAATGCACCCGTGGCAGGTGATAATAAAACCCACGTGATACGGCCCTGCAACGTCACGGAAAAGATTAGATATGCACTGACTGATTGGGAAATATCAATTTGTGATTTGAATCGATTAACAGTTCAAAGGGCTTGGTGATCGTCGTAAGAAATTATGTTATATTTAAGAATTATAGTGTTAGGCTCCATGTGACAGAACGCCAAAATTGTTATAATATGTGTAAATTATTTAATTCTTGATGCAATAAAGAATATACAATATGATATGTTATGATGATGAAGTTATAATATTTTAGAAACGTATTTCAAAACGAAGTTACCAATTTTTATTTAGACATAAAATTTTTTCATACTAAAGTCCTAGAGGTACCGCATATTTTAATATAAAAAGACGATGTTTTTAACTATTTCGAAGTACGTCTATTAATAAAAGTTATGTAAATTCGATTTAAAACACGTTCCTTAAATATTAGAACTTCGTAACATACCACATTGTATATCTATCTTCATAAAATTGTAGTCTTCTTAACAATTGAAATCAGTGAAATTCATGTAATGTTAGTTACATTACATCAATGACAACCATGAAGAAAAGGTCTTTTATAATATTTCGATAAAATTATGAAGTCTTTTCACTTTGCTCGGCACGGTGCAGCTAAGTGCAACATTTTACTAAAGTACCTTTACGCAGACAGACAGGTTGCGACCTTGTACTTAGTAAACGCTCGAGGCTTAAACGCAAATCAAATACACCGCGAAATATTTATTTAGAAACGATATCTGGACAGCTTTAGAGGCGCATAAAACAGATCACGTCAAACATCTAGCATGCGAACTCAATTGAACGACAGAGCAATATTCGATAAATGGCAAACGGTCTCAGAATTGGAAATGAGAGGTTAAATGTAAAGTTCTTTTACTAAGTAATACAATATCTACGAGTACAACATACATTTTGGAATCTTATGAATTGTCGATGCTTTCAGCTTGCTTACCCAATTACTTTCTTTCTAATGTAAGCAAACTATGTTTGGGAAGCCGTTTCTATAGGGATGATTAGAGGCACAGAACAGAAAAAACGAGTAGAAATAGCATCCTCGCCTATTAGTATGAAAACCAGTGTAACCAAACTAACACATTTGTAAGAATATCACATTATGATCCACACAAAAAATATTAAGTTGTGATTGGTAATTTTTAGCGATGACGAAAGAGCTTAAAATACAAATTCGATTAAATGAGTCCCATCTTTATTACGGAGCTAATAAGATCCTAAGTTGTGCTTTCCTGATTCTAATGTGCTTTTATATTTTGTTATTCTACTTCCTACTAGATGTCTCTTTTTAGACATGCTTTTCCCTATTACGATGCATTAAGGTCCATAATTGTGTCTGCCGCTCATTTTCCTTGCTTTTAAATACCAAATAGTTTTGCCACCCAACGCCAGATGGAGACACAAGCTAGAGAAGTTTCCTGTCAAAATTAAGGGTGTACACGATAAACTGAACAAAAAGTATCGATGTAGCTAGACATCAAATTTTGTCCCGGAAATAAAATGTATGCCAACTTATTATTATCTTTGTTTTTAAAACGAAGTAATGTTCGTTACACGAGTTATAAAGAAACTGAAACTTTTGCAATGATTATGATTTGTAAGATCATTCTCCGCCCCGAATATCAGAAAAAAACTAGGTTTACGGGGTGAAAGTATAATATTGTATGAGAATTCAACATTTGCGCGGAGAAAGGAATACGTAATAAATGTAGGTTCTACTTACTTATTACTAGCTGTTGCCCGCGACCTTGTACGCGTGGACTCGACGATACAAAATATTTTATACTCCCGTCGCCATCCAGCTATCATGATCTGTTAGTCCACCATGTCGTAAGAGGAATGAAAAATCAAGGTCAATTTTTTGAAAGGTTACTATCACCTCGCCATTCTCCTCTGGTAAGAAAATTTCGCATGGCAGTGACACCGACTCTAAAACGTGTAAGTTAAGTGTAAAGGATTTTTTAAAACTTTTTAGTTTACTTTATTGAAGGCAGTTTTATTCGTTTGTAAAAAATATAGGTAACTTTAGTATTAGTGTTCAGAAAAAAGACAGACTTAAACCATACCGCAACAGATGAATGCGGTTAAGTATTTATTTATTGTGTCCCTAGCCTACTCAAAGGTCGGTTGTAAGTCACTACTATCGTAAAGTTATTATTATAATTAGAATCCTCTCGTATCCCACTGCAGGGCAAAGGCCTCCCTACCTTTTCTCTTATAACGTAAAGTAAGTAAGACTATTCTTACACTCGTAGTTCAATTCTGTTCCGTTTAAGTAGTATAAAAAATAGGGCCACTTTGATCTTTCATTAATAATAAAGTAATTTAACAAAATTTCGACAAACTGTCTGTGGTAAAAGTATCCACAAACTACTTAGCGTTAAGGTCAGCACCATCAAACTATAACGCCGAAATGTAAACGCTTAAATAACTAAATTAATGCTAATTTGCTACAGAAAATACATGCTATACATGCCTATAAAATCTGAAGGATTCTCTAGATTTCTCCAGGTTTCCGTCACCAGATCGTAACTTGGAGACAGTAGGATTACCTTTCGAGTTTGAAAATCAGTCTGAAGTAATTTAGCATATTAATTTCTCCAGACCTTCAATTTGTGTGCGTCAATAGAAAATGCTCATCACGCTGAACAATTTTCCCTAAGGCGCTCTATTTATATCTCTTATAGTTGAGCTGAGCTGCTAGGGTTCTATATTAGTTGCTCAAGACCTTCAATTTGTGTACGTCAATAGAAAATGCTTATCACACTCAACAATGTTCCTTAAGGCGCTCTATTCATATCTCTCATAGTTGAGCTGAATTGCTAGGGTTACATATCAGTTGCTCCAGACCTTCAATTTGTGTGCGTCAATAGAAAATGCTCATCACGCTAAATAACTTATCTTAAGGCGCTGCTTTCATATCTGTCTTAGTTTAAGTGTACTGCTAAGGTTCCACGTCAGGAACTCCGATCTTCACAATAAGTTATAGCCTAGTATTTGCCCAGACTCAATAGCTAAACAATAAAAAAAGTTTCATTCAAATCCGTTCAGTAGTTCCGGAGATTAGCGTGTACAAACAGACAAACAGACAAAAAAAATAAAAGTTGTAGATTCCTACTCTGTTACTATTTTAACATCACCCTCAATTAGTTTTTGGTAAAAATACTCAATGTACAGACGCATCGGTTTTACAGTTTTATTATATGTATATAGATTTAGTTATATCAAACAAAGTCATGCCCGTGTTAGTTACTCGAGATATTATTAAAAAATGACATAAACTTTTTTATGACTAAGATTGGTCTCCGCCTCGATTGTCAAAAAAAACTAAGATTATAGGGTGTAAATTTAAGAGTGAAGTGAAATAATATATGAGAATCCGACATTTGCACGGACGAAGAAATTGCTAGTGGGAGTATAAATAAGTATTATAATTACTTTTATAACTTAAGCAATTATTTTGCAAAGTTTTTACGAAATCAAATTGAATTTCGCTCACAAAAATTAATCGATTCCCAGTCCCACCGGATGACAAAGTCGATTAATTTTTGTGAGCGAAATTCAATTTGATTAAATAAGTATTGTTAACCCTCGACGCAAAAACGAGAGCATGGGGTGTTATAAGTATCACGTGTCTGTCTGTTTGTAGCATCGTATTTCCCGAAAGCATGAACCGATTTCGATTTCGCTTTTTTTTGTTTGATAGATCATTTTTCGGGAGTGTTTTTAGCTATGTTTGAATAGCGAATGACATATATTTTTATAACTCCCACAATAAGTATCAAATGAAAAGGCTTGTCTAGTAAAATACTATACGATATTATTAATTTCAAAGAAGCCGCAATGGCCGCCACCACAAAATGGCGAATTAATTTTTTTTCACAACTCCTTCAATATTGGTTTCAAATGAAAGGGCTTGATAAGTAAGGTGCAATATAAAAAAGTCGATTATGGCAATTAAAAAAAAAATATTATACATTTTTAAAAACCCCCATCGAAACAAAGAAGCGATAAAGATTAAGCGATTTAGATAACTTTATTAATTTGGCAGTAATATTCGCAGAACTTGTTCGTAGAATAATTTTGTACTAAATACGAGCCCTGAGCCCGCGTGGTGGAGTATGGCTCGTACCTCCTCATAGTTGAGGTAAGGCCTTTTCCCAGCAGTGGGATATATAGGCTGACTAACACAAACTCCTTAAATTCTCTAAAGTAGATAACGACGATACGAAACCCTTAATGCGTTAATCCGATTCGCACTTGGCCGTTTTTTCTTATTACTTACGGGATTAAGTTCATCATATTTTAACGATTTACGGATTAATTTTACAATTTATATTAAACATTTTAACCTGATGACGTTGCGAACCATTTAATAATTAATTAGGTACCTAGCAGTAAAGTAATCCGCGAATGATGTTGAAAGTAGTGAGTAGTATGAAAATAGTTCCAATTTCGGTTAAAATAAACTTATCGATATTTTAACGTGTGCACGATAAAATATCGCATCCCTAAATAAGTAGCGTTTGTAATTAATACGGAATCAGGTAACGGTACAAATGAAGTTTAGACCTTATCACCTTTGTGGTGGATTGGTTTTAGATTGTAATTTTAACCAATTGCTATGAAGTGCAAATTTTCCAATTTCTTTTAAAATAACGTGATAAATTACTAAATTATGGTATGTTACTCCTCTTTTTGATAAATTTGTTGTTTTACTGTTGTTTTTCCGTACAAAAATTGTACAATTTAGCATTTTTTAAGATTTTCGTCAATATTTGAAGGCATCAGCATCCTGTCGCAACTGTCGCCGACTAAAGCGCGTGAAAGGGGGCGGGACCATTACATACGCTAAGCTCATCGCATTTAAGATACGCGGATCACGCCTACTTACGATTTCTACTCGTTTTTTCTGTTCTGTGATTAGAGGATGCTCACTGTAGCTGATTACGCTTAAACTTTAACGTAATATTAGAAAAACTTTTTCTGCGGAATAAATTTTGGAGTGACTAAAACAAAAAAAGACACCCCACACGCATAGGTGTGACTAAATATATTTTTTTCGGTTTTAGTTTCATGTATGGGAGCCCCCTCTTAAATATCTTTTTTTTTTATTTTTTGTATGAGAGAATGAGAGAATCGTAAAGCGGTTAACAGGATACATCTACCTACTAAGTTTTATTTGTGTAATGCTAAAAGTTTCAGAATAAAGTGGCTGTGACATACGGACGGACGGACAGACAGACAGACTTGACGAAACTATAAGGGTTTTGGTTTCTGCCATTCGGCTACGGAACCCTAATTAAACGACCTTTTTTATACCTACGTTTACGGTACCGTTGTCTTTTCTAGCGATTTTAAAATAACTTCTAAAAAAAGTTTTTAGCAGCCGGTCCTGAGCTTAGAATGAATGCTGAAGTGACTAAAATAAAAATCAAACGACCTTTCATATACCTGCATTTATCTTTTCTAGCGATTTCAATATTACTTCTCAAGGAAAAGTTTTAAGCAGCCGATTCTGAGCTCTAAATTTTTAGGTATTAGTGTCTTGTGTCTACATGCTCTATTAAGTACGAGCCAAATCCGAACAGGAAAAATATATAGCCTGTATTAATCAGCTTATATTTTAAACGCCCTGAACTGCTTCTTCAGTAAGACTAAAAAGCGACTGGACCAAAAAGACGGAGCATAGGTTAAAATCTAAGTTGAAATATATATGCATGATGAATAGAAACTGAAGATATAAAAAAAACTTACATGAATAAATATTATTTAAAATGGGACAGATAGATACAGACAGAGACGGTTTCACAAGTATCGTATTTACCCGGACGATGGAATTAGGATAATAGGATTAATTAGCAAATAGATATCACGTTACCTGATAGCACCCAATGAGGTACGCCGCGTTAAGCCTGAGGGTCTCATTATTGCTGGAGTAGAAGACAATTTTCTTCTTCGGATTTTTTTCCAACTCCTCACTGAGCTTCTTGCAAAACTGGTACAAATGGCACAGGTGATAAGGTCCAAAGTCGAAGTAGAAGTTCTCGTAGACGATCTCATCCTCGATGTGGAAGTACTTGCTGTTCCTGGTAGGCTTTGGCTTGTAGCCGGTCTTGAGGGTCGCGAAGTAGAGTCTATCTGGGAAAGAAGATATTACTGTTTCAGTTGTCTTCTAAATGGTATTCGTACACAATCAATTTCTGTAAGTCCATCCTCCAAGTAACGTACATAGAAGTGGAACTTATAAGTTCTCCAAGCGAAGTTCTTGACTACGACGGCCAATTTCAACTCAACCAACATTAGCCAGCTGCAGGGCAGAGTGCACATGTATGTGCGCCATTCAATGGTAAACAGAGGTTCACAATACAGAGGTATTGCTTCATTTTCAGTTGAGTTAGACTGCAATCCGACATGACCGGAGAGAGATCATGCGCATGAGTAACGGCTAAAAACATGCCCTGGGCACGGGGGTGTTAACACCACCAACTTCCTGACTCCAAACTGTTTCTGATTATTACACGACAGAAAAACCCAGAAACAAGTTCCGGCGCGATCCGGGACTTAATTACACCCGGGATCTTTCTGACAGCAGTCAACATACTGACCACTAGACTGACAACGAGACAGTTACAAAGATACTGCCGGTGCAAGCTAGTTCAAACATGTAATTATTGTAACTCAAACAGAATATAATATTTTATTGAGTATCGATATTACGTTAAAACGGTCAAGCATCTTCAAACAAGTGCCCTCCGTCAAGCCCTAATAGCGATGACAGATATTTAGGGTCGACTTCTCGAGTTTTATTTAGTGCCAGATCCTGCCAAATCCTGGATCATGGTCAGCGGACCCTGGGCCCTCGCGTGCACAACCGGGATAACGCTGGGATGAAGAGATTCTCGAGTTTTATTTGCAAAAATGACCTCGGGCAAGCTCAGGACTTGCACAATTAACGATCAGACATTAGACAGGCTTTAAAGCCGAATTTTTATGATTGCCTACCACAATCGAACCGATGATTTGTGTCCAAATGTAAAGAGGCATCGCGACACGCACAACTTAATACAAATAACCTCATGGTAATATAAAATAGCAAATTTATTTGCTTTGAAAATAAATTATATTCATGAACAGCGGGGTTTAGTGTTGCCCTAATAGTCCACTATAGATATCATATATTAACAACATTTTATCGATAAACTAACGATAGTATCGATGGTATTTCGTTATCTGAAGTAACACTATCGATTGTACAATAGGAGTAACGATAGCATTAAGATTTATCTGTATCTATAATTTTACTTTAAAAATATTAAAGCACGAGAGAATTTGAGATATCGATAGTATCGATAGCACTATGCATATTGGTACTATTTTTCAATCAATATTAGTCAGTCAAACTGTCGATACTTATACATGTCTAGTAAAGTCGATGTAGCCGTCATCGCATGTCTACAAGTAATCTGCATATGCATTCGTCTAGACTTTTTGCCTACCCTCATATTGCGGAGGGAAGCTTGACGTACCCCAGTGCAGTTAATTGGCCCTGAAAACAATTTGATGGTGGAATAACGTGTTGTTTTGATTGCTAGGGTGGATTTTATGTGTGTTTAGCGTTCGATTATCGTTTTTTTTTTAATTTCATCATCTACAAGTTCGGGTTTCATAGTAACTACGAGTATTTGTCAATGAGAAGTTAATATTGCACTTAGAAGGTCATCCACCGTCTTTAAAAAAACTTAAACGCTTAACTTGTAAAAAAATAATCACTGGTCGGTCAACTCATGTTAAACATCTTTAAATATCTATCATAAGTATAGTTCAGGACATCCTCGCCTATTTAATATTTTCTACTTACACCAATATGCAGCAAAATGTAATCCAATATTGGTATTGCATGCACACCCACTTAAAACAGTGTTGTAAATATTCACACTACTGTGCTATTTTCACAGGTTATTTCTGGCATGCACCAACCACCATGCAGGCTATAACTTAGGTAGGATGACCCTAGGCGGGGTAATGCACACAACCCTGAACTTTAAATGCCGTCAGTGTGCACAGGTCGGTGCAGTTCGATCTAGCTAGACGTTTGCATCAAGTGGCTATAATTGCTGTATATTTCTGTGTTTTTACTTGCTTCTGGTGAGGCACAAGTTATGAGAAAAGGCGGGGCAAGATAGGTCTCAGGAAATGGACATTCGTCATCGTCATCGTTTCTTTTATCTTTTTTTATGTTGATCGTGAAATGCCTTGTCAGAAATTACAGGGTAAAATGACTCCTATGACAGGTTATCTTTACTCCGTCTCTAAGATCTGTAATGCCATATATCACTAATCTTTTACTAGCTTAAGAGACCAGTATCTTTATTCTTATTTTTTTAACAATGGTTTATCATCGTGCAAGTCATCACTTGGTATTAAAGGACGAAAAATCAAGTTCATTAATGTTAGATACAAGTTGATTCAACCAGTAGTTTTTTGCTAAATTCATAACCTAAATGCCTTTTAAGAGTTTCTAAGCTTAGAAGACAGTTGGTGAAAATGCCAAAAGCATAGCACCAGCAGTGCTTCCTTCTATACGGACGTACCGACCATAGAACCAAAGAGGCCGCCTTGACCGCTACAGACCACTTAATTCAAGGTACAACTGACGCCCACAAAAACCGACATTGTAAGTCGTCTTCACTTTGACCTTATCAACACATTTCATAACAGCTAATCGGAATAACAGGTGGCATTGGACACGGTTCGTTGTTCGGTCCTACGACCAGCACTTTTCGCCTGTTGTATAACAGATCATGTTGGATTAGGAACATGGGCGTTACTCTGTGATGAAGTCTGTATTTGAAGTCTGCCTTCCTACTTACTTAAGCCCGAAACACGTTTGTATGGGAGCCCCCCTTAAATATAAATATTTTTATTTAATTACTAATTTTTAAAGTGAAATACAACATAATATTCTGTGAATATTTTAAGCGTCTGTCTGTTGCAATTATAAATAGCAAAAATGACAAAAAAATCACGTTTGTTGTATGGGAGCCCCTCTTAAATAATATTATAATATAAATAAATATTTATTTTTAAAGTGAATACAACTTAATATACTGTGAATATTTCAAGCGTCTACCTGTAACCGTTATTAATACCGAGCAAAAAACGGTAAAAAAAACATGTTTGCTGTATGGGAGCCCCCTTTAAATATTTAGTTTATTCTGATTTTAGTATGTTTTGTTAAAGCGGCATCAGAAATATATCATCTGTGAAAATTTCAACTGTCTAGCTCTCACGGTTCATCAGATACAGCCTGGTGACAGACAGACAGCAGACGCTTAGTAATAGGGTCTCGTTTTTACCCTTCGAGTACGGAACCCTAAAAATGGGCATTGTCGTCAGGAGTTAGGCCTCAGTGGTGGAGGAAGCGACAAGTTTTCCTGATTAACAGTCAGATAAGTGATTTGGCTACGTCGTACTAATAGTCCAATACTATCCTCCGAGGCACGGCACCATGTTTCATATCTATTAGACAGTCAAGACAATTATCTACCGGTGACCACCTATAACACCTTTTGTAAAAGAACTTGGGAAACCAGGACAGAAAGTCTGGATTGGAGAATACAACTCTCCCAACTGTAAACATAAACTAACTGAGCCCGTAGCCAAGTGGCAACTTATTCCCAAGCGAAGTTCGTTATCGCTAATATAGGATACGGGCCCTGATTTTTTAAACGATGTGCTACGGCCTGTCAAAATAAATACATTTCACTCAGTTCGACAAAGAAATATGACGCTCGCATTTCAGCAGGCACTTTGCAGAGAACACCGAACTATATTTCGCGCTTGTGCCACACCTCGTTTGCATGTTACGTAAGCAAGGTCACGCTGACACCAGCCCAGCCTTATGTACAGTACAGGTGAAATAGGAATTAGCTATTTCAGAGCTGAACGATTCGCGTTGAGCTGGTAATTTGAAATTTCCGATGGAAGTGGGAAACCGCTTGGCCATGAAAAGTTTGAAGGTGGCGGTTGTGAATCCGATCAATTCAGAATATTAGAGATGCGAATTTAATTATTTGTTCAAGTAAGGCTATTTACCATAGAAGACATTTTTTTAAATACAATGAATACTTCCGAATTCATCAATGTCCGAATTTGCCATACTACGAGTAAAGACAGATTTACTTTAGCAACCTATAATATTTAATTTTGAATATTCTAACTATCAAAACCTACTTTACCAAACCCAAACAAACCAAAGTACTAAAATAACTTTTTCTTGCAAATAAAGAATTCACAAAGTATATCTAGACTGCTAGGCTATTTGCCCTAGATATTAGCGGTTCCCACACAGATATGCCAGCGTTAGCATAAATACAGGAAACCTAGTATGATTTACGCGACGCGAGATGAATAAGAATATGTCATACATCGCCAACATTTTATTTCTGGATCGTAAATTGCTACACGGCGTGATATACGTTTCTCATCCGGTAACGGACCCGTGAAATGTAAGATATCGAGTTTGTGGACAAATTGATTTTTGCCAGGATTCGTGTTTAGAAAAATAAATAAATCAACCCGTCATTTTAAGCTTCGAATGGATGGAAGCTTTGGATAGTATGGTCATTTTTAAAATCTTATGGGAAAAATATCTACTCTGTTTATATACGTGCTCGATGGTTTGTGTGTTGCATCTACTACATTTATAAAAAAACTGGAGCAATTCTTTATATAACTTACAAAACAATCTCTAAAATCTCATATTACGTTTTCCTTTTTGCTAAACATTTTTACTACTTCATAGCTTATTTTTACAGCAAAGTTAGACAATATGGTACAAGCCTACTCTCCGGATCGTCTGCTCTAGAGTATTTAAGTAAAAAAGCCAGTACCATCATATCTCTTCTAACATGCTCGAAACAGCGCGCACGTTATGATACACGCGCCCGCCCACTAAAACCCGCCCTAAGAGTACCAATGTCCGCCCTAAACACAACAATGTTCTACGACTGTGTCCGTTTTAAATCAACGTGTAATGAGAAGCCGCAGAAGCGCCGCGAACACGTGTACTAGTGACGCAAACGGGTGCTTAAATCCACAATTTACTACAGCCTTTCTTGAAAAATACATAAATTGTATAGCCACTTTCCTGGGGGGATGGAAACTTCCGTCATCCAGCCTAAACGATCGCTCTGCGGGTACCAGAGGAGTTTATAGTATGTATAGGCTAGTTAATTCTGCTACTCTATTCTATGGATTCCACAAGGACCAAATGTTTATTTATTCATGGCTCACAGTCAGTACACTGAAAAAACAGGATCAACCAAACTAGTTTTGTTAGTTGAAGGTTTTGTTGCAGGGAAGTCAATTTTTGTTAAATATAAACAATTATCAGTAACAAAACTAGTTTGTTACTGATAACCAAGCCACAAGATTACGGCCAAATTTTGGTTACTGTTAACCAATCATTTTTTCAGTGTAATTTACAAAAATAAAGCAGCTTTATTTTAGGTCATGTATGTTTATAAAAGTACGAGTATATAGCTATTTGTTAACCTAGCCACCATAGCACAAGCTAACGCTTAATTTAGAACTAGAATAGGTAAATTGGTGTGACCGTGTGATTGTTGAAACAATTATGTATTATATTTTTCTATGATAATACTCTCTAGTTAAGGGAGCATTGCATATAACCCACTGCCAGGCAACTACCTGCAGCGTTACATCTTTATTAATTGTGTATATGCAGCTTTAATCTTACTAATGCACACAAAAATTTATCGACCGTGTCATTCGGTGGGTCAACTTGCAAGAGGTCTCCAAGTACGGTACTAGTTCATGTGTAGTTTAAATAAGAAGCCTACTAAATGCTTGTTTCTTTTCTATAAACTGTTTACAAAATTCTTTCGCGCTCAAAATTTTCGTTGCAAATATTGATTTTCCTTCGACGTTTGTCGCACCTAAGCACGGCCTTACGGTGGACATTTCAATGCCGCAAAAATACTCTTTATTCATATAGTAAAAAAGACGGCGCGGTCGTGATTGGATGGGTGACCATTCCGACCATTTAAGTGACGTCCATGACAAGCATCTCCGTGCTTCGGAAGGCACGTTAAGCAGTTGGTCCCGGCTAATATCTGTGGTATTAGTCGTTAAGCCTAGTCAGAGGCCCTAGGGCGGCTTGATACCTTCTGATAGTAAGGTTTGTCACTTGCCTTACATACACCCCTCCACCAATCCGCACTGAGCCCGCGTGGTGGAGTATGGCTCGTTCCTCCTCATAGTTGAGGTGAGGCCTTTTCCCAGCAGTGGGATCTAATAGGCTGACTTATATACTTATCATATAGTAAACATGCTAATGGTTATTGTGATTTTCGCTATAAGTGTAAGACGCGCAAAACATCATAACAACTTTTTATAAGCCTGAGAACTTACTAGAGGATCTACATATAATACTTTAAGCAAATGTTGTTTATATGTAAATTTCGTTTACTTCAAAAACGTGTGTTCAATTTTAAACTTTTTAATATCACGGGAATTTTTCAAAAGGACTTTTATTTTAAACCAAAAACATACTTCTTATCAAACTGTTAAATATGTATTACCTTGAACAATTTGCTATTGCGTACCTATGCAATGACAAATCGTTAAATACACACGAAAAAAAACAAAGGATAATAGTAACTATTATATAATCTGTGATAATAGTATCCTTCATTCACATAGGTGAATGAATATAAAATGACAATGTAAAAATATCATCAATGAATTGCTTATAGCAGTTTAGTAATTAAATTAACCACAAGCTTAGTAATTGTGTAGTCATATTTTATTACCTCATTGGATAAGGGTCACATAATTTGCGGTTTGGTTACTCATCCTTACCCAATAGATGTTTATTCCAAATATTTGAAAAGATCAGACAAGAAAATGAACGTCAAAGAAAGAGTTAAGAAGAAAGAAAGAAAATACAAATGTATTTTTTTTCTGCGGGGGACGCTCTAACTCAAAATTATTCGAAGCCTGAATGATCGAATAAATCTGACCCGATCACCAAATTAATTAATTAATAACTGGTTACTAATCCTTACCCAATAGATATTTATTTCAACTATTTAAAAAAAATAAGACAGGAAAATGATCTTCAAAGAAAGAGTTAAGAAAGAAAGAAAATACTCAAACAAAGAAATAACTCAAACTTAATCGAAACCTGAATGATCGAATAAATCTGACCCGATCACCAAATTAATTAATTAATAACTACTTACGCGCATACGCTACTTAGCCCGTAATGAAAAGAAGATACCTTTGAAACAAGGTATTATATTGGCTTCAGAAAGGGCAAATATAATTAACACCACACAGTATTGTGATATGGGGGTCTTTATTGTATTATGGTGTCGATATCCAATAGGGATGTTACATAAAAGTATCATATTTACTAGCAAAATAAACAGCTAACACTATTTCACTTGTCAAATAATATTTTATGTTAACTAAAAATTGTTGCTAAAAATAATATTTTACGTAATAGTTATTTCTGGTTTTTGCGGCACATAACGATGTCTGCTGTTCTACCAACGATGTCAGTGACAGAAGTATACAATGTAGATTGTAGTGCACATGACCGAAAAGCAGCCTAAAGGCCTATTCAGATCTAAGCGGTTTCCGCTACCGCCGTAGATAGGGTTAATTCATTGAACACACAGCTTAAGCATCGTCGGAAGACCGCTAGACCGTTGTCACAAATACCGCTATGGTTTGGCCAGCGCGTTTACACATCCCCATAAATAAATAAAATAATAAACCTCTGCCGGCACCGGTAGCGCATACCGCTTAGATCTGAACAGACCTTAAAAGTCTTATTGATAATGAAAAGAGGTTTAATATTTTGACACATAGTCATCGTTGGTGCATGCGGATGTGTGAGGAGGTCACACTACTACAGATAAACTGAATACAAAGGAGTCCTAACATCGTTAGAAGATAAGTATAAATATAAAGACTTCGGTTAGCCAAAGGACGTGGGTTCGAATCCTACCAGTGTGCGAATTTTTGGTTTCTTATTTATACGAGTACTTATATAAATAAGTAAGAACACTGTGACTGTTAAAAATAAATAAAAAAACTATCGTTAGAAGAGTCTAAATTGATGACACTACTGGTCTGTTGGTCATTCAGGCGATGCCTGCATACCTACCTCATAGTAGTACACTAGTGTTCTTGTGTACAAATTAACCACTTGTCTTGTGTACAAATTAACAAGGTATCATCGCGAGCGATCCTGGGATAAACGATAAATTTAGAGATATAAAGACCTATATTGCATTTGGACACCATGCATGGTATATCATACAGGTAATATCTAAGAAAATTTTTTTTATTGGTCAGCACTGCTGGCCACTACCAAGCAAAAGGAGCAAGTTGTTTGGTCCGAGTTCGACCAACCCAGGGCGGATACGAATCCGAGTCGGGTTGCAATTGGTAAGCAATTTCCCGAGATTCTTTCGCCATGCCTGATTTCTATGCCCTATTTCCAGATCTTCAAACTATATCAAAATTGGTTCATCAGCCTTAGCGTATAAGAAAAGGTAAGAGATAGTAGTATTTTTTCGGAAATAAACAGTTGCTAAAGTAGGTACTACTACTATGTAATGCACCATTTATTGCGTGCTCGGTAACTAAAAGCTTTATATTCACCTGCTCAAAAGGGGCGCCAGTGAGTAGGGCTTCGTAAAGAAACCCTCTATATCGTCTTGTAAGATTTTTCATAAAGATAGCCGCGAACGCGCGACAGTATAAGCGATGTTACAGAGCTATTTTAATAGGTATTTGTTACATTGATTAATATTTAATAATTTGATTAAAATATTGGAAGAATTAAGGACTGATAGCAAAGTTAGGTTTGAGATAGAAAGAGGGCATTTCTTAATCAGTATTCATGGTTCATCCATATTGGATTTTTAAAATCCGTATAGATATGGATAAATCCGGTTTATGTATGGCAACACTGCTTAAGCTAACCGTACCTTACTGAGCGTATACGTTAGGGTGCGGTATGGGGAAGTGGGAAGAGACATAATGGCCAACATGAAATAAACACATAAGTAAAAAATTAACATTTTTCAAATGATATTGGCAGAACTTAATAATCCTATTTATACAGGGTGTGGCGTAAATAGTGGTCCAAAGCAAAGGTGTGGATACATTGTACACTGAAGCACCACATACCAGTATTTAAAAAAAAAATATGTACAGGGTTTTCAAAAAAAAAATTTTTTTAATTTTTTTAGAAATCGTTACCTTGCCTTACAAATTTGGTTATAATTTCCAAAAATGACGGTTTTTTTCTATCCATTTTTTTTATTATTATTGCTGATCACTTGTACTTAGTACTCCATTTGTTTTTTTTTTACAAACTGAATTTAATAAAAAAAATTAAGTTTCTTTCAAAATTCAATACTCACTGCTAGCAAATCGTTTGACTTTCAATGCTTTTGGTGCAAAAAAAATGTACCATACTGTCAGTGCCCATTGTTTAAAAAAATGCCCATCTTTTGCAGATTCTAAAATGGTGCAACAATAAGTGTTACGACTTACAGGAAAAAAGTTATTGCTTTTCGAAACAAAAAGGAGCCCAATTCAGAAAAACAATTTATTTGAAGTTCAAGGGTTTACAAGGGTTGTAATTTTTTTCTGTGTGGTCCAAAGCAAAGGTGTGGATACACTGTACACTGAAGCACCACATACCAGTATTTAAAAAAAAATTATGTACAGGGTTTTCAAAAAAAAAATTTTTTTTTAATTTTTTTAGAAATCGTTACCTTGCCTTACAAATTTGGTTATAATTTCCAAAAATAACGGTTTTTTTTATCCATTTTTTTTATTATTATTGCTGATCACTTGTACTTAGTACTCCATTCGTTTTTTTTTTTACAAACTGAATTTAATAAAAAAAATTAAGTTTCTTTCAAAATTCAATACTCACTGCTAGCAAATCGTTTGACTTTCAATGCTTTTGGTGCAAAAAAAATGTACCACACTGTCAGTGCCCATTGTTTAAAAAAAATGCCCATCTTTTGCAGATTCTAAAATGGTGCAACAATAAGTGTTACGACTTACAGGAAAAAAGTTATTGCTTTTCGAAACAAAAAGGAGCCCAATTCAGAAAAACAATTTATTTGAAGTTCAAGGGTTTACAAGGGTTGTAATTTTTTTCTGTGTGGTCCAAAGCAAAGGTGTGGATACACTGTACACTGAAGCACCACATAACAGTATTTAAAAAAAAATATGTACAGGGTTTTCAGGGTTTTCAGGGTTTTTTTTATTAAATTCAGTTTGTAAAAAAAAAAACGAATGGAGTACTAAGTACGAGTGATCAGCAATAATAATAAAAAAAATGGATAAAAAAAACCGTCATTTTTGGAAATTATAACCAAATTTGTAAGGCAAGGTAACGATTTCTAAAAAAATTAAAAAATTTTTTTTTTTTTGAAAACCCTGTACATAATTTTTTTTTAAATACTGGTATGTGGTGCTTCAGTGTACAGTGTATCCACACCTTTGCTTTGGACCACACAGAAAAAAATTACAACCTTTGTAAACCCTTGAACTTCAAATAAATTGTTTTTCTGAATTGGGCTCCTTTTTGTTTCGAAAAGCAATAACTTTTTTCCTGTAAGTCGTAACACTTATTGTTGCACCATTTTAGAATCTGCAAAAGATGGGCATTTTTTTTAAACAATGGGCACTGACAGTGTGGTACATTTTTTTTTGCACCAAAAGCATTGAAAGTCAAACGATTTGCTAGCAGTGAGTATTGAATTTTGAAAGAAACTTAATTTTTTATATTAAATTCAGTTTGTAAAAAAAAAAAAACGAATGGAGTACTAAGTACAAGTGATCAGCAATAATAATAAAAAAAATGGATAAAAAAAAACCGTCATTTTTGGAAATTATAACCAAATTTGTAAGGCAAGGTAACGATTTCTAAAAAAATTAAAAAAAATTTTTTTTTTTGAAAACCCTGTACATATTTTTTTTTTAAATACTGGTATGTGGTGCTTCAGTGTACAGTGTATCCACACCTTTGCTTTGGACCACTATTTACGCCACACCCTGTATATTTTAATAACCTGACAAATTCCAAATTAAGATTCCTAGTAAACAGCTAAAAAGAACATAACTTTATATTTCTTAGCGAAGCAGCACTTTCCTTGCTTTTTGAATGAGCCGGTAACAGCACTTCTTATGACCTACTAATATTAATGAATTGCATTGCAAGCATGCAACTTGCTTTTACCGCAACTATATTTTGAATTATTGAGTTTAAATATTTAAGTAGACTCGTGATAAATGCAGGTATTGCCACACACAGATACATAAAAAAGATAGAATGAATTCATAGTTCTATTTGTTGAACAAATAGAACTATAAATTCATAGATAAAATTGTGAGGTAGGTAATATATAATATAAGCGTCCCATTGGACAACATGGTTGATCAAAGTTTACATACAAAATTTACTTTCGTAAATGCATGCAAAAAAATCCTTAAATTATACAAATAATTAAAAAAGCGATAAATTAGGTAATATAATAATAATAATAATAATATAGCTTCTTTATTCCATACATAAATTAGTTTACATTTCAAATGTGGTGTTAGTTGTAGATAGTATTCTTTTCTATTAATAAATAAATCTTAATTCTAGTGTTAGTTTGTTTCTATGTTTTCTATTATGGATCCCTTACGGGTAAAAGCCTCCTCCAGCCCGTGCCACTTCTCCCTGTCTTGTCCAATTTCCATCCAATTTGAGCCAGCAAACTCGATTATATAATCAGCCCATCGTTTCCTGGGTCTCCCTCTTGATCTTTTTTCACTTGGTCCTGACCAGTTTGTGGTTCTTATTGTCCATCTTTTATCTTTGTATCTCGAAACGTGGCCTGCCCAATTCCATTTCATACGTAGAGCATGTTGAAGAGCATCATTGAGTTTTGTTTTCTGTCTTATTTCTTCATTCCTGACCTTCTGTATTTTCCTTAACTTAAGTATGCTTCGGTCTATAGAGTGTTGGCAAACGGTTATTTTATTTTTTATTTTGTTTGTATATGTCCACGTTTGGCTTCCGTATGTCAAACTTGGCAGAATACATGTGTCCATCACTGTTTTTTTAAGTTTCAAGTCATATTTTCCTTTTAAAATTTCTTTTTGCGCCCAGAATTTCCTCCAAGTACAGTTGATCCTTCTTTCTACTTCTTCTTCATTGTTTCCAGGGTTGAATGACATTTGCTTGCCTAGGTAGATATAGTCATTTACATATTCTATCTGGTTTCCTGACACGTATATTTCTTTTCTTATGTGGTTTGTCATTACTTTGGTTTTGCTCGTATTCATGTGTAGACCAACTTTTCTGCTTTGGGTGTCTAGTATTTGCATCATTCCTTCTAGTTGGCTAGGCGTTTCTGCAAAGATGACTATGTCGTCGGCAAATCTAAGGTGACTCAAATATTGCCCTCGTATCCACAATCCTTTGGTTTTCCAGTTAATTTCCTTAAAAAATCCTTCTAAGACCGCTATGAATAATTTAGGTGACAGTGGATCGCCTTGTCTGACGCCCTTTCCTATTGTTATTACGTCTCCCCTATTCTCCAGTCTTACTCTGCTTGTACTTTGTGAGTAGATGTTCTTGATAATGCTTATATTATATGTTTTGCTAATATTGCATGAGGCAAGTGCTTTCTATATGGAGTTGTGGCTTATACTGTCAAATGCTTTTGTATAGCCTATAAAGGCTAAATAGAGAGGGCGGTTAAATTCTTTGTATTTTTCGAGTATTTGGTCTAAAGTATGTATATGGTCCATAGTGGAATATCCTGACCTGAAGCCAGCTTGTTCAGTTGGTTGATTTTGATCAATTTTCGGGGTAATGCGGCTCAGAATGATTGAAGTGAACAATTTGTAAACACTTGGCATTAAACTTATTGGTCTGTAATTTTGTATGTCCATTGGGTCTCCTTTTTTATAAAGTAGAATGATCTCTGAACTGCACCATTGTTTAGGAACATTTTCATTTTTAAGTATCATATTAAACAAGTGTTCTAGGTAATTGACTAGGATTGGAGCTCCAATTTTGATTGCCTCATTGCTTATATTGTCTGGGCCAGGACTCTTGTTAGATTTTAGCTTCTTGATATGTCTTATTATTTCGTACATGTTTATAGGTTCTATGGTGTCTAGTTCTGTTCCTTCATATATTATAGGATCTATATTTAGTGTATTATCCTGTGGTTTCTTGTATAGATCTTTGTAAAATTCTGTGGCATGGTTTATTAGATCTTTTCTTGTTCTAGTTTCTTCTTGCCCTTTTTTTAGTTTCTGAATCCATTCTTTATGTGTAGTTAGTTCTCTGTTTGCTCGTTTAGTGCTTCTATAGTTAGACAAGTTCTTCTCTATAATGTTTTTTCTATGGTTATTAGAATCGTCTTTTATAGCCTTGTTTGTTATTTTGAATAGATTCTTTAGTTCTTCTTTCATTTCTTTGGTCTTATTTTTAGCCAGGATTAGTTCTGTGCGTCTATTTATTAAATCTATTGTTGATTCCTTCAAAATATCAGATTTTTTCTTGGTGTTATTTGATTTGTTAATTTTAAGGCTAGTTAAAATGATGTTTTCTAATTTGTCATAGTAGGATTGTACATTATATATTTGTTCTGGTTCTATGTGCGTTTTTATGTTTTCCTCTAGGTTTTCAATATATATAAGTTTTTCGCTGTCAGTTTTAGGTGTTTTTGGTTGATCTTTGAATGTTTTTCTGCTCAGTTTAGGAAGCCTCAGATTCAAGGTTGATCGAAGAGGTCGGTGATCTGATGGGAATGAAATCTTATTTATTACTTCTATGTTTGTAATGATTTTTGGTTTGCTACACAAAATGTAGTCAATCTCATTTTTAGTTTTGTAGTCAGGCGATTGCCATGTCCATCTGCGACTTTGTTTCTTTTTAAAGTAGGTGTTCATTATGGATAGTTTTTGTTTGTAGGCATATTGGATTAGTTTTTCACCTCTTTCATTTCGATTTCCATAACCATACTTTCCCATTATTAGGTTCTCATGTGATTTTGGCTGTCCTATCCTGGCATTGAAGTCTCCGATAACTAGCACTATTTTATCTTATTTTTCATGAGCTTTTCTTAAGTCTTTGTAGAATTTGTTGATGGCTTCTTCCTTTGCATTCTCTGTGGAAGCATACACTTGTATAAGTGATACTTGAAAGCTACCAAATTTAAGTTTAAGTAATGCGACTCTTTCTGATATACCAATATAATCAATAATATTTTGTTTATATTTTTTCTTGATGAGAAAGCCCACACCATGTTAGCACACCTGTTTCTCCCGTATAGCAAATTATGTAGTCTTGGTGTTCTTCAATTTTGTTTCCTAGCCTTCTCACTTCACTGAGTCCCAAAATGTCGTATTCAATTTTTTCAAGAGCTTGGTTTAATTGTAATAGTCGTTCTGGTGAAGATAATGACTTGACATTATATGTGCATATTTTTAATTGTTGGTATTGGTGAGGGCAATTATTGCAGTCTACTTTCTTCTGTTTGCTCGATAAAGGGTTTGGAGGGTTTTGGTCTATTGCCCCCACGGTGACCGGCTGGCTTGGGGGATGTTTATGTGTGTTTTTTTGTTCTTGGTTTTTGTGTTCAGTGTTAGGGGTTAGGTTGTCCGTGCTAGAGGGTGATAGCTGCTATTGTGTTGTTTTTTCATTTGTTGATCTTGATCTGTTTCTCATGTGTGAAAAAGCATCTTTTTTGTTTATCTTGCTCGGGTTTTTGTCAAGTTCTTCGTTCTGTGTACCAATTTCTTTTGGTGACTTTGTTGGAGATCTCTTTCTTTAATCCTTGTTTGCTGTGTTCGGATTTTCTTTCACTATGAGCTTATCATAGCGGATGTATGCAATGTTTCCTTTGTTTTTCTCTTCCTTCATTTTAATTTTTAGTTCCTTTCTTTTGTTCAAAATCTCTTTTGGAAAATCTTCTACAGCATTAAGATTTTCTGGAAGGTGTTTCTTGTTCTTGAGAATCTCAATTTTGCGCCAAGCTAGTGTAAGTGACAGTAATATAGGTCTTGTTTTTTCCTCGCGCTTTTTTCCAATTCTCTGCACTCTATTTCCCACTTATCCCATGGCTCTATTTCTGCTTTCTTGCTCATGGAGTTCAATGTGCTTAGAGTTATTTCCATCAGTTCAGTATCGTCTTTTTCTGTCTCCTGTATTCCGTGAATGATTAGGTTGTTTCTCCTGGCTTCTATTTCAAGGGTATGAATTTTTGTGTTAAGTGATTTTACTTCCTTCTTCAGCTCAATATTTTCTTCGATGATTGGATTAATTTTTTCATCTAGGGTTTTATTCATGTTGCTCATTAATAAAATAGTTTGTTTATGAAGTTCTTCTCTTAGTGTGTCTATAGTTACCGAATTAGACATTTTAGATTGAACAGATGTGCTATCGTTATTCTGAATTTTCCTAAATTGGTAGGATTCGGATTCAGCTGGCAACACTTTTAAAATGGTAACCCAGTAGCTTGCTGTCAACTGTCGTGGTGACAGTGTCACTTGTCAGATGTTGTCTATGGTCACTTACACTATATATAAATTAGGTAACAAAACAATTAATGCAATATTTGAATAGAACTACATTTTCACAGAAATGGACTATGTGCAAATATAAATTCTGACGAAACTTATTTATCACTGTTTAATGATTTGAGCAAGTTTTTACTATACTTACTTACTTCAGTAAAAACTTGTACTATGCACTCAAATTCCACCTGAAAATGGTTGAATTTAGAGTGCATTTACGTTAATTAATCATGTCTAAACCTAATAAAAGGCTAGTGCTAATTGAAGCTTATATCAACTACAATAATGATTATTCAAGAATCTCTGTTTAAAAGAAACAATGCTAAAAATACACTTTTAAAACTTACCTTTTATTATCTCTGTTGAAGATATTATAACATCATTCTCATCCATTCTCGATTTGTAACACAGGAGTGCCGATGTTTTCTTTATCTTGATGGATTTTTAAAAAGCGGCTTGAAATGCAAGTTTCTTGGCACACTTTAATTTGTTAGTACAACTTCAGTTGGATACATTGTACATGGGTAACTTCTGGGGATGCTTAAATACCTGAAAAATAAAACATGTCTTGGACATATGTGACCACAAACGCTGTAAAGTGTTCAAAATGTCAGGTTTTAAATAAAATGTAAATAAATCACGAAGTAATCTGTAAAATTGTGTTTTAATGAAACATAATTATCTTGTAAGCAAAAACATGTTTGCTAACAAGATAGATACTCTTTATTGCAACCAGAAAACATGTTTGTAACATATGATAAAAGAAAAACCATGTTGGTGGGTATAATGTAGGCGGTCTTATCGCTAGGAGCGATCTCTTCCAGAAAACCTTTGAGTGAAGAAGAACACTAGTGATAAGGGAAAGGGGGCCTTGCATTGTGCAAGCTGTGAAGTAGTAGTAATCTAAATATATAAAAATGAATACTAACTAAATGATTGACTGACATATCAACACACAGCCCGTTAGGCCCGCTAGTTATACTAGGGTAAAATTCCAATTCTAGGCTTCCTTTTATAGTCTAGGTGAGCACAAGTTAGAAAGGTTTTTTGGAAATTCACCTAAGGGGGTGAAAAGGGAGGGAAGTTAGTACGGAAAGTTTGTCATTTCATAATAAGTGATTAGAATATAAAACTTTTATCAAAGGCTTAATATTAGTTTTGATAAAACAATTCATTCTTTAGTAATGTATGTAAACATGTAGATTTATCATTTTAAAAATCATTCAAAGTTAGACTACATTAAACAGTACTAATTTTTATTTGTATTTATATCTCTATCTTAATCCAATTAGAAACTTGAAATAGAATTACTTCATTTGATAGTTATTGTAAATGCAGCTAATCACACAATAAGCCAGTGAATTATATTGGTAAAAGAAAATTAAAAAAGAACCTACAATATTATTCGTTAAAAAATGTATTTTGTTATGATTTTGCATGTTACCAAAGGACAAGAAAAGTAATTTTTAAATCATAATGCCTCAGATTCAGCAAAGGTTGTACTGTACATATGTAACTAAAACTGTATGTTTTCTTTTAATCAATAAAGTTCTGAGCAAAAACCTGTGAGTGTGACCACATGGGTAACATTCCTAAAAAGTACACCTAATAGAAAGTAGTCCCATTCCTACAATTGTTGCGCAATTAAAGTTACTTTTTTAAAGAAAACCTCTCAACGGTTGAGGAATTATCTAAAACTATTTTAAACTTTATTAAAAGGGGAAAAAACTGGAACTACAGGGAACAAGCACCCTCTGAACAAAGTAATCACTAGGTTTTCATTGGGATTTCAGATACATGAAGAAATATGAAAATAATGAAGGTTTTATTTACTTACCAAACAATTTCAAAAGAAGAACATTAAGTGCTATAATACGATAACCTTGACTTTCACGAAAACAACTAATTTAATAGCACAAACACTCAGCACCCACTAAGTGAAGAAGCACAGATTTTAGCTGAAAATAACTTTTACTCATGAAAATGCATACACAGGATTGAATAACTAGACGGAAGTGTTAGGATCTCGTCTTGTTTCGTTCTCATCGTGTTTTGGGTCCAACGACGCACTTGGAAGTGGCGACGCGTAGGAGTCTCTTTATTAACAGCGTGGGTCGATTTCTTTACATGAAGATAAGGTCAGCTCTCTTCATACAGGAATTGTGAAGCCTTCGTCGCACAAAGAGGATTTCGCATTCTACTTGAGCGCTTCTAATAAGCATCCACAGCGGTCAACGCGCGGGCACTACTCAGAACGAATTTCAGTTTTAGTAAAATGTAAACAGAAGTACCGGGTGTGACAAAGCATCACACATAAATCAAAGTTCCGTTTGTTGTAAAGATACAAGGTCGTCGATCAACGTTCAGCTTGAATGCATTGTATTTCCTCTCCATTTAAAGTATGACGTTTCGCTTTATTTTATTCACAGGAGCCGTTGAAAGTCAGACAAGCAAGAACACAAAAAACTCGTTTTCTTTGAAGTTTAGCAACCAACCAACTGTCATCCATCCATCAAGTCAAAACGTCAATCGACACCAACCGAAACGCCATCTAGATTGGTAAAAGTAAAACTAAGGGGGTATTATTAAAGACCTAAAACAGTCTTTAGTCTATGGTTTACACAACCATACTAACTAGATGGAGCTACTACGATAACAAATAGTTCTAGTTTAACATAATAGATGGTGTAAAGTGTAATATATAAATAATATAAACGTCTTTCGTTCTTCTTACTAAAAAATACAAAAATTTAACATAGGAAGAGGGGTTTCACTATCGTAGTTTTGATCAAAGATTTTTTAAAAGTAATTGAATCAAAATCTGAGGGCCCTGTGGCGTGGATATTGGAACTGACTAATAAAAGGTACCCTATAACTTGACTAATTAAGTTGTTCAAGACTTAGTAATAATAAGTCATTAGCCCCTAAGCCTACGATGCAGTATGCTCTACGATTTTGCATAATTCACGAGATCTTTCTTTGCGACTTATATTCCTTACAAAATATAGGTAGGCTTTGAAAAAAAATGCATAGTGCTAATGAAAATTGGTCTTTTTATTCTGACTGCACATACTATTAAGTTTGAGTTGAAGTCATGTTTAACATTATGTACCTACAATCAGTAATATAATAATATTATATCCTTTTTTTATAAAATGTTGAAATCCATATTACATTTTGTAAAGTGAAATACCTAAGATCATATCATCATAGGCCACAGCATCTGTTGTAGAAAAATATTTACATGTGGGTTATTCGAGTCTGTGTGTTTGCGAATTCGTGTTTAGGTTGTTATGTCTCTGCGAGGTCTCTGGGTTTCAGCTTTACATTACATTTTGAGACTGTATAAATTAATGTGCAGTGGGGAATATTCTGGTGGTAGCATGGTGGTAGTTAAGTTTCTATTTGGTGCACTTTTCAAGATGACGATGATTTTCAGTAATGTGACTCACACATCTGAGTTTAGAAAATATAATTTCCTACGACATGTCGGTCTCCGTTTTTTACTAGCTTAACTTGCAATGTAGTTAAAATTATTCTTAAAATAACGGCTATTTTTCAAATAACAACATTTCGATCAAAATTCTGTGATGTTTAAAAAAACCTGACTTCATATTTATCTCAACATTGTTTATTTACGAGCGCTATACATTATGTACATATTTTTAACTTTTAATTAATAGATAATGACAATTGTTTATTTACTTCTTTACATCTTTCTTCAGCCGCTTTTACAGCGCCTATTATTGCTGCTCGGAAACCTGAAAAATAAAAGTATATTTTATAATCTTTCAGAAAAACATTATAATTTAACTAATCTTAAACACACTAGCTCTAAGTAGGTATTTACTATTTATTATATCTTCACACAATATTTGTTTTCCTTTTTATATTTAGCTTTCCTTATCGCAGTAGGTAGCAATGATAGTCAGACACTGTATTATAAAAGAGGTTGATGATATTGTGTCATCCATCTTCTACTGCGTGGCGATCCGAATTTGATGCGCCGGGCACACATGCCTGGATTATTTGTTTAGGTACATGTAAAATATCATGTGTATTTCATACGAAATTTAAATAAAATAAATAAATATTTTCAACAAACACACCTGCAGGATTCGAACCCGCAACCTCTGGTTTTGTAGTCCGGAGCGCGGGCCACTACACCAAGACGGTCGTCAAATGCGAAATATTATACAGAAAATAATGTTGCCCGACAGAGGTAGCTAAATTGCATCGAGACAATTGGCTCAATATGAGCGAAGCAATTATCATTGCTAGGTAGTAAGTATGTTTTCTTTACGTACCATTTTTTTCTAAATGGTATGTGCCTTCTGCCGTGGACCCGGCTGGGCTGGTCACGTTGTCCTTCATTGCTGCAGGATGCCCTCCTTCCCGAAGCATAGCAGCTGATCCCAAGGTTGTCTGAGTAGCTAGCCGTAGAGCCAAATCCCGTGGCAAACCGCATCTAACCCCACCATCGGCTAGAGATTCTATCATCATATATACCTGTAAAAGATTTTGATACATTTAAATGTTGGTAAGGCTCTCGAGAGATAATAGGCAGTTAGTTTTCGTTTTAATTTTTATACATTTAAAAGAAAATATTAGGTAGTTACACTAAATATACTATCGTATCTTAAAACAAGTAATTTTAGTCTTAATTTGATGATTACTGTCTTTGTAAACTCGTGTGTGTGTGTTAATGTCGAATAAATGTATTTTCTTTCTTTTTCTTTATGGTCATATTCAAGTCTCATTAGATCCGGTTTGTCTGAAAGAAGTCTTGTCCCTATTATCTCTAGTCAGTCAAGATTTTGACAGTTCTAGTATGGGCCAAAGGTCAAAATCAAGATATTCAATTACGATCCTGTTACAATTTAGCAGACTATTGGGCTCCTTATGCCTTCAAACAAATGTCACTTACATAAGCAGGTCCACTCCCACTCAAAGCTGTCACAGCATCCATCTGATACTCCGGAACTTCGTCACAAGTGCCCACAGCTTTGAACAGCTTTGTGGCCAGTTTGACATCTTCGTCTGTGGTGACGGAGCCCCGGCTGAGGGCTGCGGCGCCTTCTTTGACCAGCGCTGGGGTGTTGGGCATGATGCGAATCACTCGCGCTGTAGGCGGTAGAACCTGGACGGAGACCGATCAGATTAAAATAAGGAATCCAAAACGAAAAAAACAGCAACTTTTTTACAATTTAAGCAATTTCTATGCAAGTTTTATAGAAAGTAGGAAATACTGCACACAAAAATATATAGCAGCTCAGTTGGGAGAGCATTCGCTCGGATAGTGAAGGATTTTGGCTTCGAATCCCACCTGAAGACGATCGACGATTTTTTTGTGTACAGTATCCACTTATTTAGGTAGGAGCAAAAATTTCAGCAACTAAGAATCATCGACATTGTTTTTAATTGTCATTTATTGAACTTTCCACTGCAAGGCTACGAATTCAATAATATACTATTATTGATGTGATAACTCATGTAATTTACCAGTGAACCCAATGTAGGTAGCTAAGTATCTTTTCAGAATGTTCAGTTCACCTACATATCCCAAACCAATGGTCATATTTTCGCTCTTACCTTTTCTATGCTAGCGGTAGACACTCCCATGGCTACAGAGATAAACAGCTTATTCTTTGAGGCTGGCAAGTCCTTGACCTCCTTGAGAGCCTTGCCCACAACATCAGGTTTCACGGAGACGATCACTACATCAGACCGCTCCACTACTGATTTATTCTCAAACAAGGCTGTAGCTCCTAGACCCTGGAAATGTCAAAACACCAATGCACGATAAGAAAATGGAAAACAATCTTTAGAACGGAAACAAAGTTTAACGATTTCAATATACTAAGTGACAGAGTAAGTCCAATCAGAAGAGCATCTTATGTTCCGAAGTTATCATTATACTAAAAATAACTAGTAAAGAGCGTAAATTGATCTCTTAATGTTGAAACATCTAAGATAATTATCTTTATTAGGTATAAGAGGGACAAAGTCAAGGCTAGTGACGCACGAACAGAGTTAGTTTGTTATTATTATTTAGGTATTTATAGATTGTAACTGACTGACTGTACTTTGAATTTAACTATCATTTTATGGTTCCGTACCCAAAGGGTAAAAACGGGACGCAATTACTAAGCCTCCACTGTCTGTCTGTCTGTCTGTCCGTCAGTCTGACTGTCCGTCTGTCCATCTCTCTGTCTGTCTGTCACCAGGCTGTATCTCATGAACCGTAATAGCTAGACAGCTAAAACTTGATGACAACACAGATGATGTATTCCTGTTGCCGCTATAACAACAAAAACAAAATAAAAACAGAATAAAAAGAACGTATCAGGGGGGCTCCCATACAACAAACGTGACTTTTTTGGCGGTTTTTTCTATGTATTAATATTGGCAACAGGTAGACGCTTTAAAATTTTCACAGATTATAAATATGTATATAAACATTAAAAATAAAATAAATATTATTATAATTTTATCGCCGTTTTTTGCTCGATATTAATAAGAGCAAGCAGACGCTTGAAATATTTACAGAATATTGAATTGTATATAAATTTAATAATAATTAAAAATAAATAATTAAATTAAAATAAAAATAAAAACAAGAGGGGCTTACATACAAACGTGATATTTTTACCGTTTAAAAACTAAGAAAAGATCACAATAGTGTCTAATGTTAAATAGGTAACGGAACCCTTTGTGCGCGAGTCCAACTCGCACTTGGCCGGTTTTAATAACTATCACAAGCAATGGATCATTATTCGTTCCTGCCTGCACCATTCGTCACCAAAACATCATACGACTCTTGTATATTTCAGTTAAAACAAACACAGATATATTTTGTACCTACTAATTCAAAGTGCTTAATCAATTCATTAGTCATTACATTAAATTATATATTTATTGACTTTACCTTAAATGCCTCAGCACTCGCTACATCAGCAGGGTGAACGCTGGCAGTGATTTCATCAGGCTTAGCTAAACCTAAAAATTAATTTTATTTTAATTAATTAATTACTTTAACATATACCTTCTCAGCTTAACAATAAATAAATATTATAACACCTACATGATTACGTACAAAATCATAAAAAGGGTGTTATTAATTATTTATCACTTTTGATAAAAATTGATGAGTAGGCAGTTATTCCATCAAAACAATAAGATCAACAATGCTCTGGATGTTGAAATACCTAAGTATGAAACTTTTCACTTATTAATAATACGAAATTACTTCATTTAGTTTTATGCGTCGAGCTTAAAATAGGAAAAAAGTGATGGATTTGTATTTACCAGCAGATATAAATCCATTTGCCAGTGCAAAAGCTAACCGGCCACCTCCAATGAACCCGATCTTCATTGCTTCTTGAAGAGATACTGAAAATGAAAAGGAAACCACTAAAATATGTACTTTGTAATAACTACAAAAATATGAAAATTCCTAAATAGAATTTTATTACCATTATTTCAGACTCTACCACAAAGCATATATCTATTAAAGTGCAAACCTAAGTCGATAGTCCTAGTCATAATGTTAGTAAATAAGATAATATTCAGAAGACCACTCACATGAAAGGAAATACGATATAATAGTCAGAAGAACTGAAACTGGGCCAGAGCTTGGTGATACACAAGAGCATGAACTTGGTATTGATTTTTCTAGTGAACGTGAAGAAAGCAAATAAGTAGTTACGATGAGAAAATAGTTGACATGTAAGCAATTTAGTCTGAAATGTATGACACGGAACTAGCTAAAAATAGATCATTATGAAACTCACAAAGTTCGCTGAATGAATATCTAGCGTGTGGCCTGAGCCGAGATTGGTTTGCGACTGAGAAAAATACGGAGGTTACAATGTTATCATTGTTATCAGTTTTTGTTTGTATTGCGCAACATCACAACTTGCATTTGATAATTTCAAAGATCGATACGTGAAATAGATGAAATATTCCACTATTCAGAGTACATGTGGCTCTTGATAGCTATCGATTAGCTAGCAATGGAGTAGTCCACACTCTAGTTTCGGTTGATTGGAGAAATTGTCCTTGTAGTAGTAGATAGATAGATAAATAACTCTCTATGTATTGCACACCATAAAAGTAACAACAATACAATTTACAGACAGATGTAGGTATATATTAGGCGGTCATCTCTTGCAGACAATACCTACTTGATGACAGTATAGTTATTTATTCAACTACTAATAAAACAATGTACTAATTAGAATTGCCACTAAGATAAAGGGCAAAACTCTTAGTACCTATTAGTTGAAAAAAAAAAACCGGCCAAGTGCGAGTTGGACTCGCACAGGCAGGTCTCCGTACCATTATCTCTACAACATTATATTGTGACCTTATTAAAAACGGCAATAAATCACGTTTGTGTGGGAGCCCAAAAATATTTTTAAAGCGAATATACAGCTAAATATTAGTTAATATTCTGTAAATATTTCAAGCATCTGCCTGTTGCCTGTATAATATGAATATCGAATTGAGCAAAAAATCACGTTTATTGTATAGGTGTCACACTTAAATATATACTTTATTATGAGTTTATTAGATACCTAAATGTTTTAGCGACAACAGAAATACATTATACATTATCTGTAAAAACAACAACTGTCTACGTATCACAGTTCATGAGATACAGCCCGGTGACATACAGACAGACAGCGGAGGCTTGGTAATAATATACCGTTTTTACAAAAGGTAAAAATGGGTCAATAAACGGTGTACGGAACCCTAAAAATAAACTATTTTTATTTCGATCGCTTAACGAATCTGAAAAATTATATCGAATATTCATAAATGAAAAACAGCTATAAAAACAGCGATACCTATTAGGGGACCAATACAAAATTAGCATCCATGAATATGCTAGTTAGCTAAGCCACTTTTGGAGTAACTATTATATAATCTGTGCTTTTGGGTCGATTTTTCCTGTTGGATAAAAGTTTGTGGTCAAAACTTTACCTACATGTCAAGTGATGATGACATTTTAAAATCACTCTTACTGACCTACTGTATTTTAGGTGTCAGGCGAATAGGTATTCTTAACTTAATCAGCCCTGAGATTTGTGAAATTTTCGTAACAAGTACTTATTGAGTGAGACACATTACAAAGATCCCAACATTCCCAACCCAACTCGACAATAATTGATACAACCTTGCAGCCAATGCAAGTAATAAATGCTAATATAACTGTAAAATATTTGCTCATTGCACTTGCACTAAGTAGGTAATACTCGTACTTACTAGGTATAATAGGTATAGGTAGAGTGAATATATAGAGAACTATAAAATACACTTAAATAAAATTAGGCACATCCATAGCCATAAAAACTTTGTCCTATACTTTAAAAAAACAGGTCTGTTTTTTAAAAAAATTAGGTAATTTTCCCCAACCTTTTTTTCGCACTTGGGCGGGCGATAACTCTCAGTTCTCTCCTCATGAATGGTACCGGTGGATGCCGACTGATTTGGGTGGGTACATTATAATTATGTTAGTACGGCTTTTATGTTAGTCGGTAAGTTATTTGTTTTATGATGAGCCTGTACTTATTACGTCCGGTGTCCTACATTAACTCCTAGTCTACGTAACCCCTGGGAAAAGAGGAGACTGTAGTACTGTACTTATTCTGTGCAGTAGCACAGAATACTAGTACTTCGGCAGTAGTGCATGTAATAGTAATTATTATTATTCTATGATAATAAGATTACGAAAAGAGAAAATTGTAAAGAATGCCGCAACCTTACTAACACTGACAATCAGTATTTTTCTGCTCATGTGTTTGTCATTCACGCGTATTTAAACCTCAAGGAGTTACTTGCAGTGGATACTATACTACTCGTGTAGTTAACATGTTAAGTGGCTATGCATTAGATATTCATGACCGCAGCTCGTAGACCCTGATCTCACTTGATTTGTTGTTAGTACCTACCTATTCTAGTTAATGTTAGATATGTTAGTATTTAATGGACATTGTCAATACTAACGTGGTACTTAAAGGAGAATGTTTAAAGTATAGCTGTGTTTATCAGGTTCACTATGTTAACGGCGGAAAGTGCTCCTTCTTTAAGCTCAATTTTTACCTCTAATTTTCTTTGTTTTGCTCACTCTACAGCACCCCTTATGAAATATAATTATGTTTTGTAGTCAAAATCGAGCTTTAAGGGCTAGAGAACAACAAACCTTAAACTGTGTTGGCTAGAAAGTGGGTATGGATCCACGTCTGCGTAAATAAATAAATGTATTTATTTATTATTACATTGCATTGGTGCACTAGGACAGACATAACTCTTTATGTCTGTCCTATGCACTATCCCATGGGGAGACATAATATCAATAACATCACTGTCAATGCAATACATAATATCCTTAGATCATCCAATATATCACACAATTACGGATTAATACTTGTTTGGCAAATGAAGAGTAGGTTCTGTTCGTTCGTGTTCGTAATGGAAGCTCTTACTTTTTACTATTTTAGTTGGCATTTTATCAAAATCTTTGTTTAAAGTGAATAGCTTTGACATGAGTAATGGGCATGGACATTCCATAATGACGTTTTTCTCATCTATTTCTTATATTAGTTTTTAGTATTTATTGGTTAAATGAAATAAGGTTGAATTTAAAATAACGTGATATGCGCGGAAATGACGATTTTGAATGTAGGTATGAACAAAGCTTTTGTCTGAATATTGTTATATTGTAAGTAGTTTTAGTATAAGTAGGTACAATTAATTCGTAGCAACTTTAGTTTTTCTTAACAAAACATCTCGCAATTTCAATATGCTGCTACTATTTATATGGTTATTTTGTAATCATAATTCAACTTTGAGTATTTACAAGTTACTTACACTTCAGTTTACCTTTGATTCTTTCATTTCGTGGTATGGTGCTACGTTATCGTTATCAGAGTGTGTTTATTTGTTTTATGATACTTACTACTTATTAAAATATTTTTTAGTTTCAGACTGATAAATTGAAAAGATAGCTATACGTAGATAATATACCTAATAGGTCCTTACTTACTTTTTATTAAATATAATAACATAGTAATGATCTTTAGGTTTGTAAATAGAATCCACAAAGATCGTTTACCTGCATAGCATCAAATTGCTGCAGAGGACATTAATTTTTGCTTAGGTAGGATCTGCTCAGTTATATTTTAATTTATATTAACATTTTAAAATACTTACATTTGAGCATGATTGTTGAATTTATTAATGCAACGTAACTTTATTGTCTGGATAACTTCAACTTTTCACCACCATTAAAAACTAAATTTTATTTCTTACAAAGAATTAACGCTTCACAAAGTCCAGGCAAAAATTGGATTTTATATAAAATATTAACAAACGTGTTTATCAAAGCGTTTGTGTGCATCATACTGAGCGCACTGCGAGCCTGTCCTACGCACCTAACTGGGTACTGATAGGGAAAAAGGTCCATTAGTAATAGTAGCGATAAAGCATAAAGCCACTAATTAACAATTTCGTTATGTAAACTAATTAATCATTATCCAAATATGATGTTATGTTCAATTTAATTACCTATAGTAAAAAATTAAGTACTTAAACTGTATAAGTAAGTTGGTCTCCATGTTCATGCTTTGGTGCGCATCATGATAAACTGTGGTGTCTTATGCTGTTATAATAGGAGAGGTTTTGCAACATATAAATTTAAAAATTATAGTAAGTTGGAGGTTAGAGGAGAGTTACCTTTTACAAAGAATTTTGTAAAACTTTTGAAAAGATTTATACCTAATTAGAAAAAGTTTTTCTTTGTGAATCAACTTTTTGAATGGATTGGATGCGAATTGGATGCGCCATCTTACTTTAACTATAATTCTGTAATTTCTGTAACATAAATGTTACATATTTATAGAATACCTAAGCTTTTTTTTCAAAAGGCGGACTTAATGCTAAGTGGCACTGGCATGTGCAAGATAGGTGAAGTTTAAAGCAAAAAAATTGTTGTATGTACAGTTTTTGGATAAAAGTGAGTTATTATAGCAAACATCATTAGATAACGGTTGCCATATGACGTCTCAGTAGCTCTGTCAAAGAAAAAACAAAAACGGAAACATAATCACCATATTGTCACCGTAATTATAATCATCCGGTGTTCAATCCTAAGTTTATAACCTTAACTGGGCCTAAACTTATGGCATAAGAAACCCTGAGTAAATAATTGGTTTTCAAAAATGTTTCTACAAAAATACGTACCCAAGTTGACAAGCACATTTTTACTCGACAGTACTACGTGGTATGTACTATTTTATTCTTAGGTAGGTACTAGGTACTTATTGACCTAAGTTATGATAGCAGCTTGAAGCAATGTAGGTACTGTAGTTGGGATAGATACGTGTTTCACCGGTCAATGCTATTAGATATAAATATTACGGCTTATCAATATTACCTGATAAATGATAATTTTATCATGCGTGTGTGCGGCGTGTGTTGCTTAGCAAGTTAAGTTGCTAAAGTTTCTGTATGTTTTGTCTTGTTAGAGTTTTTTGATAGTTTTTTGAGGGTAGTAAATATAAGTTTAGGTATACACACACACTCCCACAAACTACATAGTGTACAAAAATAAACAGAGCACTCACAATTTTTTAAAGTTTTAAAATTAATATATATATATATATATATATATAATAAATTGCTTTTATATACGAAACCACTCACAATGTTTTAAAATTAAGGATATATACAAAAATAATATAATTATTAGTATAAAATAGGTTCCTACCTTTATATATATTACTACGAAACCTAAAAGGAGATTCCAAATTCCAGTATTTTGTGAAAATACTATAGTTTTTTTGATTCTGATTCTTTGACCGACCGACGAAGCCAACTAGACGAATGTCAAACATTGACGACTACCTACGACGAAAATACCAAATTTGTCGTTTTCAGTTCTTCTTTATTAAATTAAATAGGTAGGCAATTACTTAGTACTAGAAATGTGCATAGTAAAAGCATAGAAATGTGTACATCTTCCTTTCCTTCTCTATACACGGGTTAATTTTTTTTCTAAAAGTATAAAAGCTGTTACTGGTTAGGGATCGTTAAGGTGTAAGTAATAGCTTTCTGAAATTGCTACTATACACTAACCACCCATTTTCCTTAAAAACTAGATTTTTATGTAAAGAATTTAAGGAAGGAAACTTAAGTTTATAATTAATTTCTCAACTCAAATCTGCTTTAGAGCGCCATCTATAATAGATTTTTGGCACTAACTTGTCATTTGTCTATGGGCGGTGCTTTTTAGCTTTTGGGTCTCTAATAATACCCCTCGAAATCTTGATATTGTTTTTTTGCATTATTAAACTATCAGTAGTAAATAATAAGCAGATAAATAAATAAAATGTACTACTACTATGTAACGTTTGCACTTCAAATAAAAGCAAGTTAAGTATATAAAATCTAAGATTAAAAGTTAAGCAATTTCTTTGCATGTTTTTTGTCTATTCCTTAACTTTCATAAAAAAAAACAACAGGCGCCAAAATTCAAGTAATAATAATCAAATTGAGGAGGAGGTGAGGTTGAAACTGCTTGAAACCTAAGCTTGAAACTGCCAATTAAAACCAAAAATAAATAGCACATTAATTCTTTTAGAATGTAAGTACGCATTCCTTTATTTAGCTAAAATTGGAGAAAAATTATAATAAGTTTTATGTTTCTAGTAATTTTTAAGAGTTAGACATTATCTAGGTACCGTCTAGAATATATTATTGTTGGATAAATGTACTATATCACATTTACTTAAATAACTGTTTTATGATGATTGAGTTATTTTATTTGAAAATTTTGAAATTAATCTCTTCGGGTAATCGGGAACGGGAATCATTTCTGGTTGGCGTAGAGTTCCCGTTTTGTGTTCCTTTTTCTAGCTCGCACACACCCTGCGGGCGGAGTAGAGTCGCAGCATATCGTTTCGTTTTTCTTTTTCATTCGCGCTCAAGGCGTCGGCCATAACGTTGCGTTTCTCGCGATCGCGGTACTGACAGTTCGTTGCTTGTCTATGGGATTGCTCGCTCGTATTGAGTTTGTGACAAAATATTCCATGTCCAGTGAAAAGGGCGAATTTGTTAAATATTTCGCATGACAGTGAATAAAATAATCTCCTGAATATGGCGCTGGAAGGTGTGAAAAGTGAAAAAAGTGAGGAAAACAACGGCAATGTGCCGGACGGGAAGTCGAACGGGATTGACAACAAAAGTAAACAGGTACGGATAGAGCTAGTGTTTTTCACGTTTTTCCTTGATTTTCCGTGTTTTGTTCGCATTGAAACCTCTATGTGAGAATGCAGGATATTACTGATTGTTTCCGGTATTTTTCCTATAGATTTTTATTGGTTTTCTGTGAAGAAATTAGCGTTTTGTAATAATGCCGCATAGCGGTGAAAAGGTGAATCCGCGCAGTACGGGGGATCTGGGATGCTTTAGATAGGTAGAATCTAAACAGGGATATGACCTATTTTGGGCGTATGCGGCTCTCCTCAAAAATGTGCTGCAGATTTTTCAGAAGTGATGTCATACTTTTTGTGATCGTATTTTGTTTTTATTTACGCTTATTTAAACAAAGGTTTACACAAATCACGGATATAGACGGTAACGAATTTAATTTGTACGGACCTGCGTTATTTCTGTCGTTCTCTTTCAGAGGCAATCAAATGGACCAGATGTTTGTATGTACATGTAATGTTGTGCTTGCTTTCTCGCCTTTCTACAGTTAGTCACATGCATATTGATTCTGTATCAGTGATACTAGTGATAACTGATGATAAGCCAAGACTTCAAGATTATAGCTAAAGTCAAGCCCATTTTGGATTTGGCCAAGATTAATTTGATTATGGGAGCTCCCCGCTGGTGCATTTCCAAAAACTCCTTTCTAACATAATATTAAAAGGCAAACAGAGATATGAACAGATTTATTATATTCAACCAGGATGAATTAACAATCCATATGAAATGCTCAAAAAGAACAGAAAACCATGAATAACAAACACATTAGACTTAATAAATATAAGTATAAGCTGGTGCTAATAAGGCCATTTTAATTGACCTAGTCTAGTGACCCAATTAATTCTCTGACTCTAGTTGGGAATTGACCAGCCGATGTCCAGCCATTAAGTCAATCTTGTTGTAACAAATGACATTTAAAAGTCTGAAAAATTATTGAATATTTTATTCACATATTATTCTGTCAGAAATATTTGTATAATGGACTTAGATGGAGAAGGCTGTCCAAATCAAATACTCCATTAGAAATTGCAGTGAAAGATGTTTATGTGTCATGCTTTAAAACACAAACTGAATAATTATTACAATTGTCTGATAGAAATAATTAATTATTACAATCCTCAGTTGTAATGGGTACAACAGAGAAGAAACGAATCTGCAAACGAATGTTGCAAAAATGAAATTGTATTTACAATAAACACCCCAACCCTTGCAAATTAAAGTAAAAAATATTTTTTTTATACAAGCTCAGCATAAAGTAAAAATGTAGTATGGATACGAATTCTAGTTCTAATTTAATAGAACATAAGTAACTTATCCATATCTTAATATTGTAGCTCTTTTTACCTCTCTCCTCTTTTTGAGTTCCAAAACAACAGGCATGGACAACAGCACTTTAAGGAAACTGAGGCATCTTAAGCAATTTGTAACAAGGGCAATTTTGCAACAAAAGTTAGTTTTCTGATGTCCTGTCCACTGCACTTGCAAAGAAATAAAGTTTATGTAGTTGCATGACTACAAACAACTTTATTACAGGTTCACTTGCAGTCAGCTGCAGTTATGACATCATTCATAGTTCTTGTCAGCATTGAATGTGCTATTTATCCAATAAAATTGATCACATTATCATAATTGGATGAAAATGGCCAACATTCTTGCATTTACTGTGATTAGTGCCAAGCTACCGCTCATTTTACCTACCTTGACTACTTTGAGTTTATAATTAATAGTAAACAGATGTTGGATTCATACACCCAGCTGGCCTAGTAACCCTAAATAACAGATTTGTACGCCAAACAACCTTGTCCCGTTCCTATCATTTATTTTAGCATCCTCCTTTTCCATCTGATAACAAAGATAAAGTGTGATGTGTGCAATCTCGAAATTATCCAATTTGGGCATGAGAAATTGGCTTCAATCTGTTAAACGTCTCAATCTCAATTGTTAACGGACTCCAATAAAAACCGAGTTATTGCAGTCAATTACGAGGCGCAATCAAAGGAGATGCACTAACAGGTGCCGTCATCATATCGCGTATTAGTTAACGTCCTGTAAAAAATCAAGATATAAGTTTTGTTTGGGTAACATGTAGGGATGTAGTTAGGTAACATCGTTTTGAAACCGCAAAAAAACTAGTGGTCCGTGGTCCTTCTTTTAGGTCGCGTAACACGAATTGCGGAAAGGTTTTTGTGGGCATGCCGCGCATAAAATGTCATAATTCAACTCAACAACCAAGGTCGATGCCGTAGATACGGTGACGTTATGGTATAGTACTGTATACGGGGCGTGGCCTGCCAACCTTGCGGTTTACCCATTGAAAAAGTACGTAATCGTTATTGCTGCCTCACCAATTTGGGCTTTTATTAACAGGCGAGCTTAACTCGATTATTTCTCTGCCTAATTTAAGTACGTAATTCAAAACTCATTGTAATTTCGGAAGCAGTACAATTCATTTTACGCAAAGACAGCAGGTAACGTGAAATCGGTATAGTTATTCAAAACACTGAGTAACCTTGAAGAGGCTTCACCAAACATGACGTCAGAAACTAGGGAGAGATAGTCAACATACCTACATGTATAGTAAGGGACCCAGGTCAGTAAACAAGGGAAATATAGAAAATGGTGCGTGTCGTTGCGAAGGATAGATCTGTTTAGATTGTGCTATATTTATTGTCACTTTGTCACTTAAAAGGCCATCATAACACACATGCATGTAACAAATTGTATACCTACTGACCTTGCAAATTAAACGAAGGCAGACCTTTTTCAGTACTTCAAAAATGAAAGATGAAGGGATAATAACAATACCACAACGGCGTCATTCAACCTCTCTAATTCTTGAAAGGAAACCTTAAAACGATCCCTAAGTTCTTCCAACGAAAGTTTACATACTGTTATTAGAGCCGAAGTAATATTAGATTTCGTTTCGTTTTTAGGTCACCAGCAAAGCAACTCTAACAAGAGAATATTAAATGTGATTTCATTTCCTCTTTTATTAACAAGATTGATGGCTGTTGCAAAGTAGAATTCTCGCCACGTTACTGAAAACTTCTTTATTTGCAATTCAAAAACAAGCAAATGGCCTTCTGTCAGTTTTAAAGTGATGACAAATACGATTGTAAAGACTACAATTTATTTGAATTCAACAATATCATAGCTTGCAGATGACATGGGTACAGGGTTTATAAAACGACGAAGAGGGAGAGCGTTGCAAATTTGATTATCTCGCCACAGTGCCTAACGCTACTGCGATAACACGGACACCCCACGAAAGAATATTAAATACTGAGACACCAAGGCGCTTAAGTGAAAGATCAAATTTCCTTTAGTCGTAAAGGAAATTTGAAATTAGTCGACCTTTTACGCTAATTTCGCCTTTGTTATCATTGTGTTATAGATCGTTTAATATCGATATCATTGTCCAGAATCTCGGTAAAAGTATGCTAAATGTAGTTAATCAAAACGCTTCATCTCCATTAAGCACTGCTAAACATGAGGGTTGCATGTAAGAACGACCAGTAACAACGCATAATTTCTAATCGTTAATTGGAGAGCGGCTACGCATATCAATTGATCTATTCAATCTGGATCGACTTGTTGGCTTCAACAATACAATTGTTAAGGATACGCTGCTTCGGGTTCTTCCGACCGGTCAATTGGAGACGAGCAGTCCAGTCCAAAGAAAGTTTCTTAAGGTACGTTTTACTATGTGATTGCACGTGCTTCTTGTTATACGCCGAGAAACTTGGAGCCTCGTTCGTGTGTTTTTCTGTGTATATTAATACGTACGTACACATGCAAGTGTAGTATGTTTTGTCGAAGTTTTTGTTTTGGCACAGTTATCAACTTTCTCAAGTTACGAGCCCGGATTGAATAATACGGCTTTACTATACAAGCCAATTTATTAACGAGGTCTATTCAACAGTGTTTTGTTTGTTGTATTTTTTGTTTTGTTTTCATATAAGTCGCTTTATGTTTGTTAAAGGCAGAGTGAAAGTCGTTCTGACATTTCGCTATTGTTAGTTCACTAGAGCTTTATTTATAGAACTTAATGAAAGTAAAACGGTGCTGTTAGATGACATTTTCTAAATGTCAAGATGATAGCGTTTATAGACTGTGCAGCATTGAGTTGCATGCATATTGCTCGCTCTCATACTCATAACTGCTTTCTAGTTTTCTCAGAATTGTGGATAAGGTCTTATACCTTACAGACCGTTCATTCACGTAAAATAAGCATCTGATATTTTCTTAGATAAATCCGCTGAATGGTGGTTTTGTGACATTCTAAAACCTGCATTGTTTCTTTGCATAACGTTCATCCAACTTGCTGAAATTGATAACAAAAGAATACTAAATAACAAAGAAAGATATACATATATCGTGCTCCGATAAAATACGTCAGTTTGACGTTACCAAAATAATCGATCGACTTGCAATGAGGGCACGCACAGCAGACAACAGGTTGATATTATTCACGTTCCACATGTCTAACAATTATGCTATGTCTTTAATACTTGCGTTCTTTTAGGGAGTTTAAGTTAGCATGATCAAAATAAGGATTTTTTTTCATTCTTAATGATATTCCATATTCCAAAACCTACTCTATGATAAGAGAACCATCTTTGTAGTCTGATTGATTATACTCGTACATATAATCATTTTTATAATTTAACCAATTTGTTTGCAAGTTTTTACGAAAGTAAATAGATTTGAGTATATTATACCTACATAGTAAAAAAAATATCAAAGTTAATAAATAATGAAGTAATAAAACACTATTTAAAAGTTCACTTAGAAAGTGGTAAACGTAGATGAAGAAGTTCTATTACTTAGGTACTTTGAATTACAATGTTCTTAACGTTTCTTCTGCTTGCAGAAAATAATATGATGAATTGATTTGATTGAATGCCATTCAAACTACAAAATCCTACCATCTCATTAGCCCCCAGCGCGTCAACATGGCCGGCGTGCGTAATGGCGGGCTTGGCTAATTTCGTTTGTTTTACGAGCGGTCTGTTTACACTTTGCCATGGAAAATGGTTCCTTGTCTACTGACCTACAATCGATCGCGCGTTCTTTTGTCGATTTGCCATACGTTGGCTAACTTAACTGCACTCTATTGTTTTTTTTTTATAGTAAACGGTTTAAATGAAAATACACAGTTGCTTAGTCTGTAAAAGTTCAGAAAAGACAATAAGTTCAACGCTCAAGCTCAAAAGGCTTTGAACTTTGAAATTGGATTTGAAATTTTATTTTATAGCAACAGACCAATTTTGCTCCGAAGCCATTCTTCGTACACAGACAAAAAGTATCGTTTGCCAAGCTAACTTATAAGTGCATCAGCCTTGCAGTTGTTCTAGACAGATATATATTTAGACAGAAATATGGTCAAGTCTATTCTAGAATTGTAGATGGATGTTCTGTGCACGCAATGCTAAAAAGAAGCTTAGTAAGTTACTTTTTACTGGAAAAAACTCAATAAATTCGGTCAGGCCAACAAACTCTGCATTAAGAACTTTAGAAGTTAGATAAGCTTTAAATTAAGATCTCTTCTAAGTTTTCTGTATCACTTTTCTAGGCCACTTCTAGAAGAAACTTCACCATCCTGTTTACCTTCAAAAACTTCGAATAGCATGAGTTAAAATTATTAATTAAGGGTCATTTTGTTTAATTCGTGTTGTCATATGTCCAAAATAACTTAAATGGTCCTTCTTGAGCCGGATCAACAAACCTTCCTGCGCTTTATTTTCCTCAAACGATATTCCTGCGTAGCATACAAAGCAGTTGTTGTTACTTGGTGGTTTTCCTTTCGCTCGGTAATCGCAGAGCCCCATCCACTTGTTTCACCCAAAGGTGGCCGGGCGTGACGTCATCAGATGGGCAGCCAAGTGGAACCAAAACAATGCCCCATGCTTCTGCAGCTCCGTGGCTTCGGACGTTGGTCTTTATGGCTACGTAAACGGTAATTTACGACGCTGAACCGAATCACTGGAAACAGTTGGTACTTGGTCACTTGCGATTGTGTAAAGATGTTATCATCACCCTTAAATGTTTTGAGGAACATGATTTCCATTAGGTATTACTACCGATTGGTTAACTTGTGGAAGAAAACATAAAGCTGTTGCTTTATTTATGATATCTCCAATAAATTGTTTTGCTACTGGCATTATCGGACACGTGTCTTACTATACAGTATAAACGGACAAGCTAATCTGTAATTCAGCTCTATTATTAAGCCTTCAGTTAAGAGGTTGCTCATAAATATTTAATATAGCTGCATTTCAAGTACTGCCGTCTATTACGATAAATGAGCGCAACTGTTACAATAATATCACGTGATCCCAGTCTCCATTACCCTGGATATGTCTAGCTGTCTCGTTTGTTGTTCAGAGAAGGATTATGAGTTAAATCTAATTATACTTCTGTAACCCTTATGATTCTTATAGCACTATTATAACGTACCACGTACGATACCAGTTAGTATTACAATAAATTATTGGATCCACAGTTAATTGCATTGTTTTAATTTCTGTATTTGCACCTTTTAGGTGTATGACATGAAAACAAACTGATACGAGTATGTGAAGTGAAGAAACATTGCCTGTTCAAAGGATATTCAAGATAGAACACATCAGAAGATACTTCTCTGAATATGTTTAGATTCCCATGCTGTGTTGCAAATTACTGATGAATTTAAAGAACATCAAGAACAAAAAACATGACAGAGCGAGCTTTGTCGAGCTAACGTTTAATACTTGATTTTGGCCGCAAAAAAAATATTATTTCCTATGAACACGTCACACTGCTACGCCTACATTGTATATTCATTCAGCATTCGTTCATCCAATGACTTGTTTATTTTGGCACGACACGACTAGAATTAATTTCAATATTTTCAATGTTAGGGTCACACAATAGTTTGTTGGGATTGACACGATTAATATATCAGGGTTCCTCCCAGGAACCATGGGCCGCTCCTATTGTGATGTAAAGTAATACAGCGATGTCCTCAGAGAGTGCATCGAGACAGCTACCAGTCTCCGGTCACGTAATGTCTTCCGGCGATTGCTAATACAACTTGCCGTTTTAGATACATAATAATATTAACTGGTTTTTTAGCTGAATTGAATTGAATATCTACTGTTGAGAACAAAATGTTTGTTTACCATTGAGTACTCTTGAACTTTAAACATATTTAACTTAACATGTCCAATTGTAGCGTGGTGACCGTCCATTGCAGTGGTAGTGGGAAATGTATGGAAAGAAACGCACCGTTTTTGCAGTACTGTACGTTCACCTCGTGTTATGCAAATGTTACTACACAAGCACGGTTTGCTCCGACGCAGAAAAAATTGGAAAGCTGGAAAAAAAACAGTCATTATTTACAACAGCAACGTTCACCATCATCGTTTGCAAAAGCGGAAATGTAGCGCACAAAGTGGGTAGATACTTCCATGTCACGTTTGTCACTTACGTAATTTAATCAGTCTAATTGCGGCAAATTAGATGGCACGCCCTTTGCGTGCGCGAAATGAGATTTGTGAGCTCTATGTTTAATACTCTTGTCTTCTAAAAATATTCCTGGAAAACGTTAGATTATGCCGTTATTTTGTTTAATTAAATAAACCAGTAGATATGACTGCTGGCTGGTTAAGGATTTGTAAGTATGTACCCGAATAAGTTTAGATGATCTTATCGAAGACTATACTCGTAATCATCACGGCGGACTAACTAGACAGAAATATTATCAGTTTACTGAACAAATTTCAGTCAGCTAAGCCATTCTTCAAGGTCTCGGGAAGTTGCTGGATTGACATCGAGGAGAACTGGAGGCATTGGGAGAGCTCTTTGTCCAACTGTGGACGTATTTTAACAGACATTATTTAATTATAAAAATTACAGACAACGTTGTTTTACATAACTACGTAACAAAAGTTATTCCCTAAAACAAAATGAAACATTTGACAGACTATTGGTTAAAACTATTGGTCGTGTGATATTTTTTAACAATTCATTAGGTTTTGTGTTTTTACAAGCCTTTGTACCATGCGTGACCTTATTTTTGTTGAATAAACCCGCTGTTCGTCGGTCGGTTATTTTTGCCTCTCCTCTATTTGTTTACTCCCTTTCGCGAAGATTAATGGTGCGTGTATAAGGATCCTTTATGCTGCTGTTTCACGAGAACCGACCTCTACTTATATTTTATCACTACTTTGTACGTTTTTGGGTGGAACATTTCAACCGCGAAGATAAAAAGACGTATTTTAACTGAGTATACCTTAGATAGGTATACTCAGTTAATGAAAAATAAAGCAATGTCGTGTTCACCTATAATTGGGTTGCATACCAGATGCAACTTCGTTTAGATTAAGTGTGCCGGTCAATGTTTGTATTATTTTAAAATCCAATTGCTACAATGAAGATTGTTCGTGACTTTTCGATTTGGGAACGACTTATCAACATTCAATCCTTTGACCATAAACAGTATGCAGCGGCACGTTTCCATGTAATCCTAAATAAAAATTGTAATATATATCTACTGTACTAATACTGCGGCAAATAAAATTGTCGGTTTGTCCAATTTGCATAACAACGGCGAGGTAACGTTTCAATTTAAAAAGTCTCAGCGCGTCCAATAATGCATTCATTGAGCTAGAATTTGAATCGGTATCGTTATTCGGAATAAATTGGCCTAAAACTGGCCGGAAATTAACGAAAACCGTCGGTGGGCGGAGGACACTGGCTGGATCGACCCCATGCGCATGATCACAAGAATGGAATTAAATCATCCTGTCGTACTGTCTGGCTTGGTGCATATTTTTTCCATTTGCTTTATGACTCCATTCAGATTTCGTTCAGCATATTGCCGCTTTAGGACGTGATGCGTGACCTTTAGAAACACGTTTATTCACTCGTTTTGCAGGTCACTCGTCTCTGTACCTTCTATAGTCTGTATATAAGAATACACAAGTTACAGTATCAAGATAATGTCAAAGCTAAAGGGAGACACCATAGAAGACAAAAATAATTGAAAGAGTCCCATCGAGTTACTTGCAGCGTCATCTCAGGTTATTTATCTGGGCATTCTGAGCCGGTTGTATATGCATTTGACAGCTCGAAACAAGCATGAGCTGAATAATTCGACTTTGACCAAGCAGCGTAGAGATCCCGCACGAAGTTTGTGTTGGTTGGAAGTTTATGGGTGGATAATTGCGGCAGCAATCAATAATGTCTAAGATTTCCCAGACTACCCGCAACTAAACTGGTTTACGGCGCCACAGTCTCATAGTTATGGCGCACGTTTATTGATGCGAAAGGCGTCTGCCAATAAATATCAAGTAACAACTAAGATATTGACCTATATTTGGTACGATTGACTTTAAATCGCAACGAAGGCGTAAGCAAAGGCGTGCCAAACTTTATTTAAAAAAATACAAATTGTTTTTTTAGCTGCGGAGTTAAAAAATGTGACATTATAGAGACATGATCGACACCGACCTTGCTCCAGATCGATTCTGAATTTCAATATGTTTATTTAGAACGCTATCGCGTATGTGAAGTTCGCTAACAACGTTTTAGCCATGTCAAGTCCACAAATAAAACTGTGAGGTAATGCTTCCTCTAACACTAATTCTAGACATGAAATTCCTGCAATATCTATTTTCGGTTTTGCAGCAAAATGAGCATAGATAGGTAAGTCGTGCGTGGTCATCTTCTCAACTGCAAATCGAATGTTAGAATTATTTTAAGAAAATATTATTGCGTACCCACATTATATCAATCGAGCAAGACACGCAAAAATAATGTGTAAATGCAGTTTAATTTTGCCTTTCTTCGAGGCAGTTGCTTACATCATTCTCAAAGCCGTAAATACTGAAAAGATTCTTGCAAAAAATATTTTCTCTCTCAATCCTTGTTAAAAAGAAAAACTAACTAGTCAAAACTCCTCACTCCTCCTGACCCGTCAAACTTTTGCTAACAAAAGAAAAGTGATGCGGAAATTATGTGGTGTCGTTTAGAAAGACTTTGATTTGTAAACAAGCTCCTATGACGCACGTTGTTAGTTTGTAAACTCCCATCTAAGTTTGGAGTTAGTATGTTTCTCCAAGACGCGTCATCTATCAGAATTTGGAGACCCATTTACGATATGATATAAAATTGAAACATGATGTGTAGATATTAGATAACTGGTATTTTCGGCAACTATTCGTACCGGTCTCGCTAGACGACAATGCAGATTTGAATAAATTAATATAAAGAACAAGGTCGTCGTCTTCCAATTATTTTATTTGATATATTGACCATAGGTGAAAGGAATGGTCTTAGAAACAAACTATCGATAAATTGACTATAGTTGAAAAGATAGCTCGTAATACGAGGGTCAAACTGAAAGTTCTTAGAACTGGCCACTTATAAACAATATAATAAAAAAAATATTCTAAAATTTGAAAATAGAACTCTTTGCCAATATTACTGAGTATATATTTCATTCATTTGTCATTTGTTTTACGACTTGGCGGCAAATTGAAAATTGTCTGTGTCACGTCAAAATGAATTTAACACGAGAAAATTTTCGTGCAATGATTTTTTATGACTTTCGATGTCATTTAAGTCAACAAGAAAGTTATGATAGACTACGATTGGCCTTTCACGATGAAGCCCCATCTCGTGCGACTGTTTACAACTGGTTTAATGAGTTTAAACGTGGTCGCACTAATCTCACTGATGATGTACGTGAGGGACGGCCTTCTACGGCGACGACTGAAAATAACATCTGTGTTGTGCGGCGTATGATAGAGACTGACAAAAGAGTGACCTATCAGCAGATTCGGACAAGCTTAGGCATCGGTATGAGTCAAGTGCACAAAATCCTCCACGAACATTTAGCGGTCAGGAAGCTTTGCGCCCGGTGGATACCTCATAATTTGACTAAGGCTCAAAAACTCCATCGTGTGGATTGGTGCCGTAAAATGATTGAAAGATTTAACGGAGGTGACTCAAATGCTGTGTTCGACATACTAACAGGTGACGAAAGCTGGATTTACTGTTATGATCCTGAAACCAAAAGACAATCTGCTCAGTGGGTGTTTCCTTTCGAGGAGTTGCCAACTAAAGTGAAGAGAGATCGAAGTGCGGGAAAAAAAATGGTGGCCTCGTTCTTTGGAAGGATAGGTCATTTCGCAACAATTGTGTTAGAGGATCAAAAAACAGTTTCTGCAGAATGGTACACTACCAATTGTTTGCCACTTGTCTTGGAAAAAGTTCGAGAGAAACGACCTCGCAGTAGGATCCTCCTTCACCACGACAACGCCTCGTCGCACACCGCCAAGCGAACGATCGACTATTTGGCGACATCAAACGTTGAATTACTGGGTCACCCGCCGTATAGCCCCGACCTCGCGCCTTGTGATTTTTATTTATTTCCAAAAATTAAAGAAAAACTTAAAGGAAAGCGGTTTATGAATGCTGAAGAAGCGGTGGCTGCGTATCGCGATGCCATTGAAGAGACCCCTAAGGACGAGTGGGCAAAGTGCTTTTCCCAGTGGTTCCATCGCATGCAGCGGTGTATTGACGTCAATGGACAATATTTTGAAAAGATATAATAAAACTAATAACTGGCTAATGTAATCAGTTTTTGATTTTCTAAGAACTTTCAGTTTGACCCTCGTATTACTGATCGGCCAATCAACTAGCGGCGTAACGAATATTCCTAGAATTTAATATCGGCGAAATGACCATTCGGAGTTTTCACGGTCGGTTAGATAGTTTCGGAAAAATGCTCTGGACTCGTCGAATCCAGTTGCTTGATTGGAGAACTATCTGTGTGCAATTGTTTACCGATTACTAAGCTTCCAATATGAAGATCCGAGGTAAACAGTTTGGTTTCAAGTCTCAGCACAAAAAGCATGTTGACCTCAAAGATTGGTATTTTTGCATTCCGTTTTATGTATTTCGAGCTGGTGATGTAAACATTTAACATAACTGGTTTGTTTCCAGCGTAATAAAATTATGCTACGCTCTCATGTGGAAAAGATTGCTTTAAGATTTTCAGCGCCCAATTCAACCACAACAACTTTATAAAATAGACAATGACCAAACAGTTTGATCAACTTTTTAATGACATCCTATTTCATTACCGTTAGATCAGTGTTACAATAATCCAAAGTTCTAGCAAAACAAGGCCGTGGTTACAGGATAATAAATATATATTAAACTTTGTCATGAAAACAGTCGAGAAATAAGATTTTCTACTTGAAATACATTTGAATACCAAAGGTCGGTACTAAAATACAATAAATTCTGCACAATTACTGCCGTTTTAATAACACCAATATCAATTAAGTTTCTTACATGTTATGAATGATCGATTGTTGTTATTTCACATGGTTTCTCTTATATGGATCCACTTAGCACTTTATAATTGCCTCATAAAAGAAGTAAGACCTTTTTAATCCCTCGCTTTTGTATGTTCAACTATGTTCCGACTAAAATAAGCACACTGATTTAATTTCCCATACGCAGATCAACGAAGCGCAACAGCTGTGGCAGTTGCATCGCGTACATTGTTCCGTTCAAAAGAATGATATTGAATTTATGTTGTCACAGTCTAATGCTCTTATTATTGGCCGATCGTTCGATTCATTCGGTCAAACTCCGAAAGTAGGGCGATGATTTGACACATGAGAATCCCCGTTAGGTACATATCAATGCGTGTCAATTAGCACTCGGCAGACCCTTTGTGCTGACTCGAAGACAACTTGCTGCAACTTGTACGAACTACATGTATTATTGAATTGATACACTATTCATGTCAATGTCACGCAAATGCTGAGTAAACCTCGGAAGAATGTGTGACGATGTATTAGTGTAATTTATTTAATGCTGATATACACTTGTGCTACAAACATAAATAATGCACAATCAACAACTATGCTTTCGTAAATTATCGTCACGCTACGTACGGAAATTGGTTTTTGAAATCCGTGTAATTTTGCTTTCATAAAGAAATATCCCTTATGTTAGAAAAGTGGTGTTTTAATGATTATAAACCGTAAACTTTTTCTGTAAATTATAGCAATATTTTATATCAATATGAATCTATGTTGTAATATTTTTTGCCGTAGTTTTCAAAGCTTTCATATTTAGAATATAGGATGGCACTGTTTGTACACGTTTCACTAGTATGATAATGCGCTTTCCACCTTTTTTAACCGCGTCCATTTTTTTCAACACTGCCCTGGCGATACAGATTACCAAGAACTTTCCTCCAACATGACGTTAAGTCCAAATACGCAGCGAATCATCCACTTTTTCTGGTTTAACTGGTGTCTAGTCTGTACCATCCACATTGGGGCTGTTATGGAAAGATGTTCACAGGCAGGTGTCTAGTTTTTATTGCTCTAGTTCAGAAGCTGTCTAGCCTTGCAAAATGTAGGTAGGTACAAGAAACCGGTTTTACTTAATAATTTGGATATTGCAATAAATTTATGACGGAAATTCAAGCTTCACTTGTTATTATCTTTTTACTATTACTTACCTAGCATTAATGATCTTACATAACTACTTGGTTTATGCGATTTAATGCAGTAACTAAAGGAATGCTACTAGTATTCAGAACCTTAATCCCTCATATAAAAATGCGGTAGGTTCCCCCTGATCGTGAAATGTAAAAAACTGCATCATGCGATCGATCATGCAACTGCGTAATATCTGTAAGATTGTTACGTCACTGGCCGCTTCATCTCCTCCCTTGAACCATGTCACTTAATTGCTATGGTCGCGGTCGTGGGAAGATCCCGATTATTGTTCCATTCTATGGCACTGTTCGTCTGCGCTATGCGCATGCGTGTTCTCATCCGTGTCTTGGTTAGCATCATAGGTGTGTAGATGTCGGGATGAGAGTTTCTTTTAACCTTCTTTGTCATCGGCGACCTTCCTAAGCTGCCAGGCTCTCGGCTCGATGACTCTTGAAGCCTACAGTAAAGATACTGAAGTAGCATCTCTCGGTGTTAAAATATCTCCCATATAAAACATAAGTTGGCACCACTAGGAATTAAACTCGGCAATGATGATTTATTTTTTATTTATAGTCCTCATCAATTAACTATTATTATATTGCTCTAATCTTTGAGTATGTACATTCTATATTATGTCAAGCAACAAAATAAGTGTTCTTGGACAGATATGGTATACAAACTATTTATGGTATGACTGTTTTACTCGTAGTAGTCATTACTATGCCTTTCACGCTTTACGATGGCTTTTGTAGTTAAGTTATTAACTCGTGTTTACCAGACTCGGAAGACTATAGGCTCTTCAGACCTAAAGACATAGTAAAATTTATAAAGGAAGTCTTTAAGGAACACTGAAGAGTAAAGGTATGGGGAGTCACAAAAGATCCTAGTGGGTCGAGGTGCTCCGTGGGTTAATGCCCATGGCCCCTATAAAGATAAGATAAGATAACTCGTGTTTATCATAAAAATAATATAGAGTTACAGCATAGCATGTATGACCTTATGTAGACGGTTTTATCTGAAGTGTCACTTAAGTTTAATGTTTTAAGCTTCGTGTTTGTTTCAACTTTCTTACGAACATGTGGTTTTCGCTCCATTTGCTGTACTTTCCTATTTTTGTTTCCATTAACGTCCAGCCTTGTTGTATTTATGGAGTTCAGTTCTCCACACATGGCCGTGATGTCATCATCACCAACCATTACAGTGAGTTAAAGTTTGTTGAAGTAGTGAGTAGAGTACCACTTCACTTTTTTATTATATTTTTTTTTAGGAAAATTGAGGTCGCTTAATTTAACGTTCATTCTTGTGTATTGCGTTTCAATTTAATTTGTAAAATGAAGGCAGCCAGGTAATTTATTATACTTACAGGTATTGTTATACTTACAAATAAGAAATTGCATGTATGTACTTTAATGCCTATGGAACTCCAGAGCGCCCAGTCGACAGGGCTAATTTAGTATTCTATTTTCTTTAGTGCTACTCCCGGCTGCGCCGACAGCACTTCTGTATTATTGTTTGACGCAGATTTGTTTTGTCTGCAGTTTTATTAACGTTGCACTTAACCACTTATTAAGAGAGGTGAATGCGACAACGAACGAACGTACAAACAAAACCGGCCATGTGAGTGTCGGTCCACGCGCAAAGGAGGGTCCGTATTTCGAACATCCGTATTAACATTGGGGTTCGTTATTAATAATTAATAAAACTTTCAAGTTTTTCTTTTAAAACTGAATATTACTCAAACAGGCCTCCAAATTGAATGTTCACGCACCCGCAATAATTTTAAAAGACCCATTTAACGATACCCCTATCGATGGAAAAGACTAGAGAAATAATTTAGGCACATAATGCCCAATGGTGTCAGGACGAGCAGTGGAATATTTTACGAACTATTTAAGTTCGCAACAAATTCTAACGGACTGCCCTTGCTTATTACCAAAATTAAGTGCTTGCTGCTATCAGCCGGGGATCAAATTAATATTAAACCGGTATATAATGTGTTGAGTACCTACATTAGCTGTTTATGGCTACACAGCATCGCGCATGCGTGACAATCTGACAAGTACAACGAATGTAGGTTGATGCGCGAAACCTTGCCGCAATGCCGAGTTTATTTTAAATTCTATCGGTAATTCTGTATATTTGCTTTTGTACTTTATTCAGGACGTTACCGCTGTTACCGTTTTTATATTAATCTTTCGTGTAAATCAGAAATCTCTGACACAAAAGACATCTAAAGATGCTTGCTCAGCTGCCGATTTTCTAGAAGCACGCAAACTTGCAAAATTGTGTCTTTGGATCTGTTGAGAGTAGCAGGTCTTTTTGGCCGTTATTTTGGCTTTCACTTAAATACAGTTTTGCAGTTACTTCTTATCTTTATTTGCTCTTTCTTATCGCTTAGGCTCAAATAGGTATTATGATAAAGTGAAAAGTCGCTCTGCGTGTGTGGCGGAGATATGCAGAATGCATCGCGCTTCATTTTACACCCTGCTTTGCATTCAAATGGGTCCCTTCACCTTGTGATGAAATAGTAATGTTTGTTTTGCATGGCAGTGGTACATAAATTTACGAGACTAGTGTAATTTAATGCGTATGGTTTGTTTTCTACTTCTTATCAAAATGACTGATGTGGCTGAATGAATGGTTGCTGATGCAAATCGTTATAGGAGGAGGAGTTACATAGTAATGTTTGACACTTATCCCATATTCTTGCCCCTAATCTTATCTTATCCAAGACAATGATTTCACTTAGTAGATATCCATAAGATATTCAGCAGATAAATAACGGCAGATATAATCTTACTAAAATTCCGTCGAGTTAATCTGACAAGCATGTATTGCCCACTACAGTTACTAGACAAGGACTGAAGAAATTGGCTATCTAGTTGGGAATATAATTATTGTGTCGTACCATAAAAGGGTAGACCCCGTGGGAAATATAGTAATATCTAGAACTGGAATGAAATCCTTTGAAAATCGAGACGCAGGCAACGTAATTACGGTTTGGTGGACACAAGAAATACTTATTGATAAAGTGGGCATTCTTTTTATCTTGGCGGCGAATTTGAGGCTCATATATTCTACAAGTAGATCCACTTGTAGAATATATGAGCCTCAGAAAAATTCGTAATGAAATCAAGAAAGCGCAAATATTTTCTTAATCGACAAAACTATTCTGCAGGTACTTTCGTCTTAACTAACACGATCTTTGGAAACATTTCAAGGAGTTCTGATTATCAGACAGCAGATTCTCGGTAATAGCTTTCTAAACCTACCACTCATTAACTGGGAGAAGCTCGCGATCAGATTAACATGATAGATTAATATTGCAAACCTTTGTCGTGGACTTTCAAGCTGTCCGAGACCTTTCTCTTTGTTGTCTCACTTTATCTGCCGCAGATCGGCTGATAAGGCACAATGGAAATGTCTAGTAAGGACTTGTAGATTTTTAGAACTCATGTTGCTTATTACCTTAGTCATAATAACATGCAGCTGCTTAAGGGCGGTCAAGTGATCGTCGTGGTTTTAGTAGTCTTCACATGATTCTGAATAAGAGCAGAAAGGAACTCCTGAGTTTTGAAATATTTTACCTATGCCACTTTTACTTATTAAGATCCTATCTTCTGAAGCTAATGGGTACCCGAACCAGTATTAAAAGTAGGGGTGTAGGTTACATCACACACACGCAACTTTATGATAGAGTAGGTAATTCATATAAATATGAATATTAAGATTTGGCCCCGCGGCCTAGTAGTTCTGACTATGCTTTAGAAATCGCTGCAGGCAATAATTCAGTCAAAGCTAATGGGTACCATAATATAAAACGCGAAGGCTACAAATTGATATCTTGGATAGAGAAATTGCCAATAAATACATCGAGCTAAGGCAATTATTGTTCGCAAAATTAAAATGCCAGTGAAGCTGCGAAATTCGACCTTTTCATGTCTGTCAGGTTCGCACAGCTGTTACATGAAGATGTGATTGAGCATGTAACCCGACAAGCACTTTCGCTGTCCGTATACTTTCGCCTTCACCCCGGTGATAGGTACCTACTACAGGAGTGAGTCATACTCTTTGTTCTGACTTCAGAATAAGAGAATCTTGACATTAGGTAACCACAGATAATAGCAATAAAAAGTCTCATCAGATCGGACCCGAAACACTAATCCGAGTAGGATCATCTAACCGTAAAAACTTGGATGGAGTGACGCAATACGTTACTCATTCCCAAATAAGTAGATGATTTGCGCCGAAAGACATTAAAAATGGTCGTACTTTTCAAAATGTAGTTGTTCTTCGGAATGCCGTATAACTTACTAAGAAAGTGCCTTCCAAAACTCGTTATTTACTTACCGGCGCAATTACCACGCTTTTCGTAACACTGCCACAAAAGTTCATGTAGATACCTACATACAAGTAACTCGAGTGCAAGTCGCCAAAGTTTTTTGTTGCTCTTCGGAGAAAGCTGGTATTGTTTGTTACAGATTGCGTCTTCAACAATTTTGCTTCGTTGGCATAGCTCATAGCAGATGCTCGCAGTTTATTGTACGTGTAATGGGGCCAAACTTCGTTCTTTTGATCGTAATGACAAGCCCTTTTTAAAGCTGCAAGACTCACAATACAAATAAGGAGCTTGGTTTGCCCATTTTCGATGGCATACTACTTAGTTTTATTCGTCGTCGAAGCTATTACTTAGAAGAAAAATATCTCTTGAACTGCAGATATATTGAGGACTGCAGATATATTAAGTAATAAATAATTCAGCTGTAAACTCCACGATCGCAGTTTCACACCTCACCGTTATTGCAAAATTATTCGGTCCATGCCATACACGACGGTGACAGTGACAGTTGTAGGTGACAACTTGTGAATACGGAACCAGTAAAGAAAGGCGGTGTTTATGTACAGTTACCGTGATGACATGTGTTGACAGGACCGTAGGGCTGCTTGGTGGGTGATAGACGTTTCCTATTCCCGTCGTTGTAATTCAATAAACGTTTATACAAATTAAATTGTAAATTGAGTCTCTCAACTTCGAGCGCCGCTCGCTCTAAATGATTTTATCGTTTTGCGGTGTAATGTATTCCTTTTGACAATAGCGTATTTTAAGTATCAACGTCCTTCATGACATGGAGGTACATACGTTTGCTGTAGATGTAATGAAACATATTGTTTCGTTTAGTAGGTTTTCAAGACTTGTTTTCAATCTATCGATTGCTTTTAAAAGAGAAACCTATCGGTTTATCTCTCAAAAGCTTCGCATTGTTCTATCTATGATTTTGTCCGGTTTGTTTTTGCTGAAACATTATACGTTATTCCGACGTCATCTATATCATTTTGTAATTCCTTACCCTTACCAACCATGACGTCTAGCTTCGTTTTGGTATTTATGGTAAAAGTTCGCGTGAGTCCCGTTGCAATTTAAAATAACCATCGGCGCAATGGGTCATGGTTACACCAGTTAGTACATTATAGCTAGCACACAAACTGGAATTCTATAACTTCCTGAAATATCACAGACATATTATTACTCTTTAACGTTATTGAAGTCAGAATGCCAATAGTAAAGGCGGGAGGAGAGCCAAATTACTTGTCATAAATTGAATAGAGGTCCTTTATAAATAGCGCTATATCATCACTATGACACAATAACCAAATGAATAAGGTCGTATATGTAGTCAGTCTCACATCACCATTGCGTGATAACCCTACACGCAAAAAATGTAATAGTAATTTGTTTCTTAAGCTCAAACGTAAAACGTTAAAGATTTCATTATCATCATTTGCTCCCTTCCTCTATCTAGTTCATCTTGAGTAGGGGCCAGTATTTTTCTTTTCCACGTACAGTATCCAGCACATCAGACTACTGGCAACCCTTTGTTTGTTTTAAAATCACCCCTATTACAACTGTATAAGATACCGCATAGCTTTATGTGCTGTCGTCTGTACTATCACTGAATCATATGATCATCTGAACCTTTTACAATCAACTCTAACTAGGTAGCCATTGATATTATGAATGGTCGCTGCAATTATTGGTTGTACAGCATTGTACAGCATTCTTCATCGTTTATTTTTATCATTTACTACGTCTTGTTCTTCAACTTAAAATGTAATAATATGCAAGGACCTATATTCCAAACTCTAATTACTTGTCCTACAATAATCTGCATGAAGGTTAGCGGGTAATTTGGCCACGAAATTTGGAATGGAGGCCATTAGACGAGTTGTTCGTCACGAACCCTTTAATTTTCGGGGTGTGTGATTACGAGCTTTTATGGACTCTTCCCATTGATGAAGTGCTGTGACCTAATAAAGAACGAATCGTTAAACTGAATTGGAAATGTCCGTTTTGTACCGCGTTTGAGTTTGAACACCAAGTATGACCTGCTTACTTAGTTTAAATAAACGCCTGATCTCTCTCTCTCTCCAGTTGAGAAGTGATTGCAAAGGGTTCTCATGAATAAGAACCCTTTGCAATCACTTCTCAACTACACCAAGTCACGTCTCCATTGACGTTATAGAGGAAAATAGCTAAGTAGGTAAAGGCAACAGGCAGTGGTGGCAGCAAACCATAAAGTATTTACTGTAAGTGGGCAACAAACAATAAATTCATCATTTTCACCTCGAATAAACAGGTTGATTGAAAACGTCCCTAAAGGAATGGAAAGCTATTGGCTAAAGTCAATATTACAACACAACACAATAACGGTGACCGGAGTGTTTGTTTGGACTTTGAAGTTCATACCTTTGCCTAATTTATTTCTTTTTTTCATTGGTCTTTATGATATGCAGAAATTATTAACCAATGTTTTAAATAGGTACTGTCCACTGTAGATGCTGGTTTATTTACATAGACGATCATAACAGGTATTATGCAAATAGCCAACACGGAGTCATCGCTGCCTGAGGCTGCGCGTGGGCAGACGAGTCGGTGAGACTAGTAAACTTAGACAACCGGTGACTCACTAGTTAGTTGTCAAGCGCTTAAACTTTTTATCAAAAGTTTATCTTGAGCATTTGTGTACGACAAAGTGTGATGTTGGTTGTTGAAGTGTTGGTGCGGAATGATTTTCGTTTCTTTTGGTTGTTTAATTAACAGATTTATGAAGCTGTTGTAGGTAGTAGGTACTATTATAGTGTGTTATGATACTTCATAGTATAGTACTGACTGATAGTTTCTTAAAAGCAGATTTGAAAATTAGCAATGATCAGCAAACAAAGTATGATTTACCCATAATCAAAAGCTAAACATTGTCGTAATCAAATTAAATTGATAAAGTTATTAACTTAAAATTATCATAATCAGCAGAATATAATAGCATAGCGTGAAATAGGTATCTACTTGGCAATGCAAATGAAACAACGATCTTTAAGCAAGGGCTTTTATTATCGAACATTGTTTAACGGCTAACAATTATTGATTCATTGAACTCGACTAAAGACCGAATGGTGTGAAATTCCGGGCACCGTTCGGGAGATTTGTCGTACAATGAACATGGACCCGTTAAATCAACCCTAAATAAATCCCATGAAAGTGTGCGTCGATTATCACATGAAAGGATCGGCGTGGGTGGAAGGAGAAACGAAACGCGGGAACCGGTTCCTCCGTCATGACCACGCAGGCGCGATGAGGATTACTCGGGTACAAAACTGTTCCAATCGACTTTGGTTCTCACTATTCGATGACCCTATCAAATCGTTAAGTGCGTTAACCATAGACTACGATCAAATGTAAATTGAAAAAAAAGTAAGAATTTGAGTAAAATAGTTGATCACAGTCACAGAAAAGCGAGGTTCTCTTCGTCCAAGAAAGAAATTAGGAAAATGAGACAGGAAAATATAATACTGTTAAGTTGTTTGGTTACTCAGAAATTACCTTTTGATACGGCAATCGAGGGTAATATAATAAGGTTTTCTCGTCGTAAAAAGCCAGCAAATGGTTTCATAAACGTTTCTCGAGAGAGACCTCGCATCCAGGTAATGTTGTTTTACAAACGTCTTCAGAAGCTAGATAACATCGGTTTTATGGAAGATTTTATAGCAATCGGGGGTTCTTATGAACTTTGATGCAATTTTGTTGCTTTAAAGTGAAGATTTACGTCTTAAACGTACGCTAGAAAAGCAGTTAAAGTTTGCAATGTCCTATTGTATGCTAGTAGCCATCATTAGTTAAGTAACGGTTAGCTAGAAGATTTATTTCCTAAGCGGTGAATAGCTGATAGGTCCGTCAGAATTAATATCGCTGTTCTTTGTTTTATCAGAAAAGACTTCGATGGGGCTCTTACGAGATTTTGCTAACGAAACCCTCGTGCTTCTACCGTTGCGTAATAACTCTTCGAAGAAGTAAATCTCATGAATCGATAAGCCCCGCAGAAGCAATTAAGCGGATTAAAGTTTTCATTGTAAAGGGCGCAGCCTGCCGCGGTCGTGTGCCGTCTATCAACAAAAGAAAGAATGCGCCAGACTTTTTAATGTTATATGGACCTCAAACCAGTTTTGAGACAATGCGCTTTAAAATCACTGGGCTTAAAACGTAAAACAAAGAATAGGAAATTGTGTTACCAAAACGCGAGAGATTTAGTAACAAAGCAGTTAAAAGATCCAAGAGATGGATGATTGTTTGCTCTAAGTATGTTGTACCTTTATCTAGTCAAGGTATATATATGTAATGCTCTATTGAGATGATTACATTAGTAAGAGCATTAGGTTTTTTTGATCGGGTATTAGTGGTGGATTTACAGCTCTCTATTTTTACTAATACGTTTTAAATGGCAACGTACTAAACGTAACTACACTTTGAGAGTGAATTGTGAAATGATGATCTTTTATTTTTAAAACGAGACTTATTTGTAAAAAGGTATATTAACATAGAGATTGTTTTGATCGAGCTGTTCTTTCTGTTTTGCGATAAGTAATTATAATGGTCTTTAGAGCTCTTTCATGGTGCCAAGTCCTCTTATGTCGGGTTGCCTTCAGTTTTATTTTGCAGCTATTAAAATGCTGCTGTTATTAAAATCCACAAAAGCTTTTCTACTGCCCGTTCAGCACAAAAAGTAGGACGGAACGTTATCTTTTTACTGCGAAAAAGGAAGTTGAATATTTTATTGTTTATGACGTAGATAAAACTTTTTTACTACTAGGTGGGTAATGTCCATGGTGATGTAGAGTTCGTCACATTTTTTGCTCTATCTAACATCTCTTATAAGCATAGTGGATATGGATAGCATATCCATATCAACTATCCTTCAATGAAATTATTTAATTGTCGTTTTCACATTTTGTAGGACACGAAACGAAACTATTTTTTCATACACATAGTACTAAATATAATTACGTTTTATAAAATTTTGACTGAGGTGTTTTTCTACTTTTATTGCGGCTATAGAATATCAGTATCAAGCTGCGTAACCAACGGAACTAGATTATACCATTGACCAACTGATCTGCAGATTTTCCTTCCAAACTTTGTGTAGCTTCTAATGCATCTTCATAGGGAGTTTCCAGTTTCGCCACAAACCAAAACTTCGATCAACTCGTCACAGTTCCAAACTGCATGTCCCACCACTGGACTCCAACTTGGAACCAAGGCTTTATACACAAAGTTAGATCAAGTCAGAAGTGTATTCTCGCGAAGTAGCGGTTCTACTATAATCGTTGTCTTGTCGTTCTATAGTTTTTATGACTGTTACGATTACAAAGTTGACTCAGAACAAGTGCCACAAACAATGTTGACTTGTTTTTAAACCTGTCATTTGTATTACAAATGCACAAAATTTATTGCAACATTTGTACTGTACAACATTTATACTTGTCAGTTGTTAACATTTTTGATTTGAGGAGTAAATCAGTCAGTCAGAGCTAGTATAGAGTCTTATTGAATTTATTATTACACAAACATCTCTTGTCATTTTTCAAAGTCAAACATAGCGGTGCAGTGCAGCCGGCAGAAGTTTGGCAATCAAATTGATTGAATCGTTACCAACTCTCAACTGGTTTGGTACTTTGGGCTTTGGGAGTTGCTGAGCTGCCTTCGCCTGTGAGCTTGGAAGGCGCGGTATTGTTGATGGTTGACTTTTTTTTCTTAAGCACATGGCATGCCAATACATCGGTAGTTTACTCCAGTTAGTTTATAGGTAAGTACACATTACCTTAAAGTTTTAATTAGTTGTTTTGTTCAAATTATTCTTTAACTTAATATTTTATGATGATGTCTTAATCAAACAATGGTTTCATCTATTCATTTATTTTATTTATAAAATTTTTTGCACAAGTAAGTGTAACCAAAGGTGGTAATGCTAAAAGCATTATCTGCCAGTCAGACTTTAACGTCATGCAAAAATATGGTTACGATCTTTTCCACTAACTAGAAATAACTACTTAATAAGTTAGGTACTTACTCGTAGGCTTTTAGGTTTTGCAAAGCTAGGTGGTCACTGGGGCGCAACAAGCACCTAGAAAAAATTGTCGACTGACTAACTTCCTCCGTAGTCCAGCTAGGACGAGCATTCGGATTCCCGGATCTATAGCGACATTCGTGGGTTCAAGTCCCACCGGATGACACGGGCGATCAATTTTTGTGTGCAAAATTTACTTTCGTAAAAGCTAGATGGTACCTGGTTAATTGTATGGTACTTCCCGTCCTCTTATTCACTAACTGCTTATTTACTGTTAACTTCCTTTTACAATTTTCTTCTTATTTACTAGATACCATTAAAACGTACAGTTAGTTATGTTTCTGTGTACATTTCACTAGTTGCCAACTACTCAGGAAACATGTTATAATTAGACACGCTCATAAACTCCAATAAATACAGAAGCGCAATACACCATGAACATAATCAGCTACCAAGAAGTGATCTCTGTAATCTATTAATCCAGTTTAATCACCAGTGGTTCATTAGATCTACTAGTTTTATTAATTGTAACGACATAATTCCTAACGCCCTCTGTGATGAGCCTTTCAATCATAGCGTTCCACCGTAATTTTCACCTGAATGAACAGTTACACGTTATATGAGTAAAGTTATAAGGAAAGAGGTAATTAAGGTACAGTTTTAATGTGAATTCGGCGAGAAGTCTTCGTTGTCAAGATGGAGATTTTAAAAGTTGATGCAATTTGATGTTAAGGTAGGTATGTATGTTAGATATTTCTTGTTATACCCATGTAGGGTTAGGATTTTAGAGATTCTCAACACCCTTTTTTGCTGTTTATAATCTACTCTTGATTTGACTACCAACGGGATAATTTACGTGGTATTATGGAGACACATACCAACTATCTCTGTGCTACTATTTCAGGCGAAATGTTGTTTTTCAAAAAATATATGGGTTGTATCAATTCTGTACAAGTCAGACAATTTGACATTCGTATGAAAACAAATTAAGTACTGCATTTGTTTGGTTACTAATAGTCTAGCTTAACGTAAACAAAGTCGTGAGATGAGGTACGAGTTAATTAACTCGTATAACAGAGGTTCTGCTTTTGTTTGCTCCTGTAATAACTAGACACTTGATTATTGCTTTTATCACGGCTGCAAGTAGTTATTGAGGTATCTATCTACTCTTATTATGTATGTACATGTTGCTACTGCTTGATATAGGAGTGTTGATCTTCGGAGTTGTTACATGCCTGAAGAGTGTCACAAATAAGTGAAAACAAATGCAATCATACTTTTTTGTTACTTATTATTATTTTTGTATTTTTGTGCAGCTCCTTTTAAGGAGGACGTTGACATATCTTGGAAGGTAAGCCTAGTAATCTTTGGATCTCAAACCTACCTAGGTATGAGATCCAAAGATGTGTGAACTAGTTCATTTAGATAGTGACTTTAAACCGTGTAGCCTTACCCTTGTGCCGCACCCCAGTTTGTAACATGGCACTTCAATTGCCCGCGGGCCGTGATTGGCAGAACCCATTACGCATCGTTACACAATCATTTAACCCAATCGTGGCCATGGTTTGATCAGCCAGCGACACAATCTGCGTCATTTCTCCCCAAGGTCTATGTCAGTGGCACGTAAACAATACTCGGCCTTGGGTAAATTATGTCACTAAGATACACGAGAAACATAGTGTGGTTGTGCAACCGCAATTCTAAATGACACTGAAGCGTAGTGCGGAGCTGGTTGGTGTAAGGTTGATGACTTGAAGGTTCTTATAGGTGCAGAAAGAAAAGTAACTGCGCTAGAACAACAGTTGCAAAATAGAAAATAGTACACACGGCCACTCTACAGACTGCTCCGCTTTGACCTTTAAACCGCCTTTATTTCCTACGTAATAAAAGCTTTTTTTGTGAACGACATGGGTATCAATCAATACTATCATCAACCTTTCGCCAAGTTCTATGCTGCTCATTTGTCTTTGCTCGTTATCTGCAGTTAGCAATTGATGACACTCCCACTTTCCTTGCAGTGCATATAATGTCGCATGCTGTAATTAAGGCCAATGTGGGCTAAGATAAGAAACCGACGGATCAATCCATACGACTTTCATGATTGAGATCTCTATCAGATTTGATGAGTCAAATTCGAGGAGAATTTGAATCTTTTAGCCAATGGTGAATCATCATGAGAACCATATCATTATAGACCTGATAATGCAAGTGCAGCATTGTATTATGTAACGCCATGCCACCGTGTGAAATATAACACGATCTACATCTATACACACTCTAGCTCTGACAAAGCCGTATAATCGCCGTGAGACATCGCATTTAAAGACGTTGGCACAAAATAAGAAGGGGAAAAAGATCCGTTGTGGACTCTCAAGAGAGCAAGACCTATGGAACTTATCAATAGGTTAAATAAGTTAAAGAAGTCATAAATGTGGCACTAGGGAAAAGGGCTTGCTTGTTTTACATCGTGGGATTAAAATATCTAATCAAAAAGGCCGCCAACAGCAGGTCTTTTAGCGTGTCAGATACACTTAGATCTGTATTCCTACTAGTGAGTCCATCCAGCAGGCTCTAGCATTCCTTAGCGGGCGTTCTGCTTATCTTGTACGTTGTAGAGAAAGGTCGAGCTTAGGCTACACTATGGTTATGGATGTGCGTCGAAAATTGATCAATTTGCAGATAATGGACCGTGGCTGTAATTAATCGTTGTTAGTAGCACCATCAGCAAGTTATTCGAAGCTAAATCCATCAGAATGCACGGAAATTCGATACGAATATTGGGATACGAATTGATAGCGTTAATTTTTTTTTTACTCCGTGTTACTTATGCCTTATTGTCTTGCAAAATATATTGGAACTTATCAATTTTTGGAAGACTGACAAACCCACTTTAAACAGTGTGTCTGAGTGCGAGAAAATGCCGACTTTCGGTAAATATTAAAAGACCTCTCTCTGCAACAATAATATTAGTAGATCGAAAGTGACGGTAAACGCAAATTGCACCATATTATTATGAATGCCCATCTATCAATCAACCCTATTTTGGGCCAAATGCAATAATGATCCTAATTCGGCTATTTTGGTCAACAACTTCAGGACTTAAGAGTTTATGAATTACACCCGCCGAGAGTGGTTCAAGATGTTCTATTTCAGGTCTATAAGGGTATGTTTATAAACAATCTTAATTAGTATAAACTGTAGTTCCTCACTTGTGGTCTTTAATCCAGCCACGTGTGTTTTATGATGTATTTGCTTCCTGGTTAAACCCTAGCTTTCCTTATTTTATGTTGTACCATTCCAAGTGGACTATTTATGGAAATAATATCGTGTAGGAACGCTATAGTGTACCCTGCCTAAGTGGGTAACGTGAAAATGTCAAAGTGGTGTTCTTATATCAAATGCAGTTACGATTCGTCCTTACAAACGTAGGAATCCTTATTTTCGAATTAGGTCAAGCCATTCTACAGTCTTCTAGACAAAGCAGTTCTACTCAAGTTAAATGACACCGTTTAGTCTGATTGTTGTGAACAAATCCGAATAGATTGGATAATAAATCTTGCAGCGATGTCTGGTCTGCATGACCCGACCCAATTACTTTCCTCAAGAATAAGGTTGTGTACACAGACGGATGGTAAAACCACTTGAAGGCAGATTCCCCTTTTAAAGTAGTAGAAATATTTTAATTTTTGGACTGCAGTGGGTACATGGGACTCTTCTCTTGACACGGAATACCCTCGGATGTTCTTTACCCGAAAAAAGGTTTTTAGAAGGTCTCTTCTAGATAAATACGCCTCATACTACATGTTCTTACTAATTTTGTGTGTATGGTGTGCTATAAAGTGTTTTCTTTCCATCTACCTAAAGCGACACAGAGGTTGATTTCATTACAAAATCTTGGAGTTCCTCAAACAAGAATGTTTTTCACTAGACCCTTCCCGATCGAAATTATGTAAGCCAAGGTCAACAAAGCCTGGAAGAAATCCCACCCAATAATTGCGTAATCGCATTAAAGCGCCGTTTGGAACAGCAGCCGCCAGCCAGTATTCGTGGATTTCGTGTAGACCGCGCTTTAGCTTAACGACCACACTGACGCCATTGCAGTTTAATGAAACTTTCACATCACATCGATCGAGTATTCCAGTCCCTGTGCCCTTTACGTAAGTAGAAGAACAATATCTATCGATCTACAAAAGAAATGTGGGCCAGTGATGTTACGGACAGCACAGACCCGTCTGGAATCCCCTGATTCGAGGAGTTTTAAATGTCGTTTTTATTAACTTCTATATAAATACTAGCTGTTGCCCGCGGCTTCATACGCGTGGACTCGATGATACAAAATATTTTATACTTTCGTCGCCATCCAGCTATTATGATCTCTTAGTCTACCATGTCGTAAGGAGAAGAGAGGAATGAAAAATCAAGGTCCATAGGCACTCTTTTTTAGATAGGTTACTATTACCTGGCCATCCTCCTCTGGTAAGAAAAATTCGCATGGCAGTGACACCGACTACAAAACTAAATTTCGTGGTACATATTTTTCCTAGTAAAAGTGTAAAGGATTTTTTTTGACCTTTTAGTTTACTTTATTGAAGGCAGTCTTATTCGTTTGTAAAATATATATATATACGTAACTTTAGTTTTAGTGTTCAGAAAAAAGTCAGACTCAAACCTCCCTACCGGAATAGATGAATGCAGTTTAGCATTTATTTATTGTGTCCCTAGCCTACTCAAAGGTCGGTTTGTAAGTTACTACTCTCGTAAAGTTATTATTGTTATTAGGAGCCTTTCGTGTCCCACTGCAGGGCAAAGGCCTCCCTACCCTTTCCTTAGTGATAAGTAGTATAAAAAATATTGCCAATTGACTTAGGTCTTGCATTAATAACACAACGAAATATCGACAAACTGTCTGTGGTGAAAGTATCCACGAACTACTTAGCGTTAAGGGCAGCACCATGAAATTATGACTCCTGAATGTAAACACTTAAATACCCAAATTAATGCTGTAGCATATATGGTATACATGCCTATAAAATCTAAAGAATTCTCTCGATTTCTCCAGGTTTCCGTCACCAGATTGTAACTTGGAGACAGTAAGATTACTTGGGAGTTTGAAAATCAGTCGAAAGTAATTTAGCATATCAATTGCTCCAGACCTTCAATTTGTGTAAGTCGATAGAAAATGCTCATCACGCTGAACAATGTTTCCTACGGCGCTCTATTCATATCTCTTATAGTTGAGCTGAGCTGCTAGGGTTCTATATCAGTTGCTCCAGACCTTTAATTCGTGTACGTCAATAGAAAATGCTCATCACGCTGAACATTGTTAATGTTCCCTAAGGCGCTCTATTTATATCTCTTATAGTTGAGCCGAGCTGCTAGGGTTCTATATCAGTTGCTCCAGACCTTCAATTTGTGTACGTCAATAGAAAGTTCTCATCACGCTAAACAATGTTCCTTAAGGCGCTCTATTCATATCTCTTATAGTTAAGCCGAGCTGCTAGGGTTCCATATCAGTTGCTCCAGACCTTCAATTTGTGTACGTCAATAGAAAATGCTCATCACGCTAACTAACGCTGCTTTCATATCTCTATTAGTTTAAGTGTACTGCTAAGGTTCCACGTCAGGTACTCCTATCTTCAAAATAAGTTATAGCCTAGTATTTGCCCAGACTCGATAGCTACACAATTAAAAAAGTTTCATTCAAATCCGTTAAGTAGTTCCGGAGATTAGCGTGTACAAACAGACAAAAAAATAAAAGTTGTAGATTCCGATTCTGTTACTATTTTAATCTATTAGTTTTTGGTAAAAATACTCAATGTACTGACGCATCAGTTTTACAGTTTTATTATATGTATAGAAAGAAGTATTAAGTACGTTTAGTATAGACAATAGCCAAACATTGGCAGCAATGTTGTATAAAACTCAGACATTATTAACTGCTAGCCGCTAGGATGTAGGCCACCTATAGCTTATGCCATCTTTTTAGGTCTTACGCAGTTTCCAAGCACTTAGTACCTACCTGCCATTACTTTTATTTAGAACGTTGTTGATTTGAAATAGGTGTACTTACATGAAACTTAGTAACGTAACGCTAACAAAAATGTCAGTCACAAGCTATTTACAGTTTGCCAGCCGGACGCCTGCCAGTGTTCTGAAGGCAAACTCACGTGCACTCATAATAACGTTCTACTGTAGGCGTTATTATAATCCAATACGAAATTATAGCTACTTGTAAACAAACGTAACATTAAGATTGTTACATATAATAATAATTTAAATGGCCATTTGTCTCTCTTATCTCATCTCGTGATCCTATAGCTTGGGAAGACGTAATTTTTGTTTAGTTAGTCCATTCTTAATTTCTCGTAAAGGTACGCGTACCTACATACTCTGGTTACTTACTTGGCATTCTCTGTGGCTTAGTTTTTGCACATCCTTCCTTAGCTTTCCAACAAAAAGAAAACGAGAGGTGTAAAATTTGTTACAATACTAGTTACGCAAAAATTGACCTTACGCCCTGGCGTTACCAGATCCGAGCATGTAGCAATCGATACCCATGGGACGTAACCTGAGTTATTGAGTGTAAGCAGGCCGGAGTGCCGGACCAAGGCCCGTTTAGCGGTCCGTATCCTCACGCCAAATGATTTTCGATTATAGATGTTATTGTCTGAGACAGAAGGATCGTCGTAAAAAAAGGGACAAATTGAATTGCAACCGTTGTTATAGAGATCAGTAGCTACAAAGACCGGAACATTTTTGCTTTTTTTTCATTTCTTTTTGCTATCATTTAAAAAAAACATACTTATTTAGTACTTACTATAAATAAATACGTGCGTCACTTATTTTGTTATCTTTTTTTCTAGGTAAGAACTTCGCCAAAATAAAGTTGAGACTTCAGCCGAAGCCAAGGTTGGTGAACGAAAATTTTGAAACCAAGATTACCAGCAATTTCCTAAATAAATAACCTTATTACAATAAATTAAATAAAAATAATGACACACTATGACTTTAGAATTTAGATATTATTAATGATTTATTCAATGACAAGCAGATAATAATCCTAATTAATCAGTGAACGTAATTAATACAAAGTGAGGACATACTGTCAAAAGAAAGCATGTTAAAAATAATTTTCTGCTGCTTTCGTAGAAAATGTATGAAAGAAATAAAGCAGGCAGTTTCAAAATTACAGGACGGAAACCAAGAAAATCCTACTAAAAGACACATACGAAAAGCGTTGACACCGAAAAGGTGCGAATAACATCTAGTTTCACAAATTCGCAACAGAGATTGGCCAATTTCGTGCCAATTGGCTGATTGGTTCCTTGAACTGCAGTTCATCGGGATCTATTATCTGAATCTGGGTGTGGGCGGTATGCCTCTCAATTACTGGAGTTTGTCTGAAAAGTTTTGCTCCTATTAGATTTATGAAGAGGGCAAATTTTATGGAAGCAAGGAAATGTGGAAATGCTTAACTACGGGAGCAAAGAGAATAACAAGCAAATCTTATTTTATCTTTAGAATTAGGTAATTAAAACGGATAGAGAGAAATATATTGGTTTAAAGTAAGTTGAAATTTGAAGACAGTCTAGCTAGACTACTTGCTTAGTTCCGTAATAATGAAATAACGACATACTAGTTTTAAAAAATGCATAGTTATAAAGTTCAACCATACTAATATTATAAATGCGAAAGTGTGTCTGTCTGTCTGTTACCTCTTGACGCTTAAACCACGCTTGAACCGATTGACATGAAATTTGGTGTGGAGACAGTTCGAAACCTTGGAAAGGACATATGCTACATTTTGTCGCGATATAAAAACATTAGGGGGTGAAATGAGGGATGTAAGTTTATATGGAAAATCCAACTCTTGCGAGCGAAGTCGCGGGGAACCACTAGTTTATATATATATATATATATATATATATATATATATATATATATATATATATATATATATATATATATATATATATATAAGATAGTAGACTTTAGGATTGAGATTAGGTTTTTACTGAAGTTTTCATCTTTTCAAGAGTTTATTAGATGAGAACAATTTATCGTAATGAAATCTAAATGTTTCATTTAATTTCCCACCCATTCTCCAGATCGACTTTTCACTTTAAGTAATATCACCAGCATAATGTAAGTAATATTCCATTTGATGATTCGCCCTTTGTATAACCACAGAATAAATAATACCAGGTATAACTCGAAAACAACAAACGCGTTCTTTAATATTTATTCAGTCTACCTCAACGAAGGGAATATGTCAACGCCTTCCATCATCTTTTCTTCTAAAATTTAGGCACACCTATCTTGTGTACTACATATTGCATAGAGGCAGCCTCGTTGGTCTAGTGGTCAGCACGCTGGGTACTATCCACGAGGTCCCGGGTTCGAATCCCGGGTCGGGCCGAGAGTGTTTGGGTTTTTCTGTCTTGAAATTACTCAGACACAGCTCCGGAGTCAGGAAGTTGGTGGTGTTTAACACCCCCGTGCCTCGGAAAGCACGTAAAGCAGTTGGTCCTGCGCCTGATCTCTACGGTCATGTCGGACTGCCGTCTCACCGAATTATGAGAGTGAAGGAACAGAGAGTGCACCTGTGTATTGCGCACACACTTGTGCACTATAATATGTCCTGCGCAGTTGGCTAATCTCTGTTGAGATAGGCCGCCGTAGTCGAAATCGGCTAGGAGAGGACATTGCATAAAACCCTACCTACCGTACTTAGAGTGAGGGATGTAGAAATTACGGAGGAGTGACGGGCGACCTTCGAAAAGGTCGTCCAAGATCGGAGGCTAATGTGCTGTAAGAAGGTCTCATAGGAAATTCAGCGAGCAGAAAATCTTCCTAGAACCTCTTCATAACGTAATGAAGGAAATTTTTCACGAGATTTGGTGATAAATTTAGATTAACGAGATAGGCAAGGTAATATCAGGATGAAGGATGGCTTAAGCTTTCGGCATTTTAGGTATCTGCTAGTTTAGAGTATGTGAAATGTCAACCAATCCAGGCTTACTAAGTAAATGAAATACGGTACAAAAATCTAGACAAAGTTGTTTCTAAACTTACCAATTTATGCAGATATTCATCAACTGCGAAAGGTTTTGAATTCTTTTACAGCTTTAGCTTTGGGGATTAAGGGTTTAATGTAGTTTTGTTGGCAAATCATATCTAGTAGGTATATTTAGAATAAAAATCAAGTGGTTTCGAGCCTGAAAGTTCCCATTGAACCTTGAGTACTTACTTATTGGATAAACGCAAGTGGTGAGTCTAGGTGACCTATTTTCCTATTTACTTGAAAAGGGCACCGAGGTCCATATTCTAGATTACTTGCATTCCGCACATCAACATCTTATGAACTCTACTTTCGAACATGAGTAATATACGAGTAGATTTATTGATCTGCAGTCGGTGCTCTATGTAGATTCAGACGATGAATTTTAAAAGGTGCATTTACATTTCCACTAGTGCAAGCTGTCTGCTCTGCAGTATGTCTATGCTATTTGATTTTTAAAACCAATATAGGGACCAGATTGTCCACTTCTGGAAGTGGTTTTCTGAAATTAGTTATTTGGCAGATGGTTTAGCAAGCAAGCTGGTATAAGTACGCTAACTTACAGTTTTATTTATCCTTTGTTCCCGGAGGACTAACTATGTAGGTATCACTCGTCCATTAGTTCAGTTCCATTACCGAGGTATTACTCAGTAATGGAACTGAACAAAATATGAATATTTACTGTTACTACCTACCTTTAAGAACACTTAAGTAGGTACATATCTGAAACTTGCATTAAAAAGGTAGAATACTTAGCTGTGCTCACCTATTAGATTATGCGCATTTAAGCTTCAATTTCCCCTGACAATCGACAACCCAGGCAGGTTCATAACGTTACCGACATGTCTGACTCCTAACGGCACACGATAATCAGTCTTAGTGTTCATCAAATTATATGTTTCCTCTGTCGCCGCGCGTCAAATACTTTACTAAATTAGAATCGGTTATTGTTTTTTTGATCCGATATTGGAAGAGAGTTCAAAAATGATTTATGATGACTTTCTCAACGTAGCTTGCAAGTTTGGCCGGTCATTTTATTGATTAATGTTCATTTAATTACCTTAAAAGAATATTTTGGATTTTTCACTGACAGCAAAAGTTACTCCCAGCAATACTTATATGGAATTGTACGAGTATGGAATGAAATATACAAGTAGCTTATCGCCAAATAAACTTCAGCTTAGATATACTGTTTACTAAATGATTTTCCGATCAATTTGTAACTTGACAGATACGAGGTGTTTCAAGCATTTGTACTCTCTAAGAAATATAGGAAACTTATTAACTTATAGCATCTTTAGCTAAGGATGTACAAGCAAAGATTGACTTGCCATGTAGATACTTCATGTCTTTAATCTTGCTGTTCTCTTGAAAGTCTTTCAAGAGATTAACTGTCGAAAACCTTTTGACTTTATTAGTCTACATTCTCAGAGTTATTCTTCGCTTGTGAAACGCGAAATGGCATTACAGAACTCGGGAGTCTTTGCTTTGCTAATTAAATAATTTGACGAGGAAATTCAGCCAGCCTTCTGTTGACGATATCAGGGTCCTTGGACCAAGGGTTGGGCCATTTATTTTATTTCGAATATTTATTTTTTTGTTTGTACATATTCTTATTTAAATTATAATTAATTCTTATAGGTTTTAAAACTATAAACCTGATAGAAAATAATAAAGTAAGTAGTCACATCTCAATTACTTCCTGAAGTTACCGGAGACGATTAAATATACCCTAAATAGATTACGACCATGGTTTCGCAAGCAAGTCACATCCCGTGTTAGGTGAAGTAGATACCTATTCCTAAAAAGCCTTTATTTGTGGTCTGCTCACGTTCCGTTGAATTACTACTTTTTACGCACTTATTTTCTCTTTTGTTGAAAAACACCCTGAACGTTACGTAGTCGGCGATAATATTCAGTAATAAGTGCCGCAGTTTATCTATCCACATTATTAGATTTAACCAAAATTGTGGTGCAGAATTGTAATTTGAAATCTTAGCTCGCTCGCTTGCTTTTTTAGTTGGTTGCCATGACGATCCATGTAATCATAGTTCAGCAGGTTACTACTACCTACACGGCTGCCTTCTTACTTATGAATTGGTACTTCTATAACACTTATATAAATGACGGTTAGTTTGGAATTAATGACAAATAGATGACATGACACAGAGTTATTATTATTAAGGGGGTACCTACGCGTTTAGTTGACATAATAACTGTACCTTTGACGTAGATTTCATCGTTATGGGAATGGTCGCTTATTTATGAAAAGCGGAGAAGTTATAACTTATAATTGGGCTCGTAACTAACTTTGGTTCTCGCTGTCCCAACTTATCAGATTAGTTGCTTCTCAAAGCGAAAGTTGATAAAGTTTGAATTTTGTACCATTTTATTTGTATCATTTTCTGTAAACAGAAAGTCCTTGAAAGTGAATTACTTGCTGATTTACTTTAAGGTAGGAGAAAGGCAATACATATCAGGTGTCAATTGATTGAGTACCTAACACTTAGTAGATAGATACTCTTTATTGCAACCAGAAAACACTTTACAAACATATAATAAAAAAGAACCCAGGTTGGTACGTGCAATTTAGGCGGTCTTATCGCTGGGAGCGATCTCTTCCAGGCAATCTTTGGGTAAAGGATTAGTATTCTAGTCCTGAGAGTCAGTAGGTGTTTAGTGTTTAACTCTGACCTGCTCTCGCCCAAATAATCAATGTTCTATTCCAAGATGTCGTCGAATTTGGTAAAAGCACTGAAACATTTTAATATTTAGCTTCGTCATGACGTTTCAGGTTTTAGTAAGAAACGTGACGTGCTTCGGAAGACAGGTTAAGCTCTCGGTCTAATTGACAATATGCATATTCTATTCTTCTTACACAAAGACGTTATTATAAGCGAGGTTTAAGCGAGTCAAAGCGAGTAGTACGCGGTTCCACAAAATACCCCATTTAAACTTTCATCCCCCATTTCATTCTCTTAAAGTTTTTAGATCGTGTCAAAAACTATCACTTATTTTCTGTAAATCGGTTTATTGTTTTGAGAGTGAAGAGGTAACATGGACAGACAGTGACTAATATTTTATGAAAATAATTATACAAATAGAACCTTGACTCTATACCTGATAACACCTTAACGGGTCGGACAGGGTTTTTTTTACATATTGTATATACTTTTTTTCCAAAAGAACAGTATAAACTTAAAAAGATTTTTTGCCTATACTGTCTAATGTTGTAAGTTAATGGTACGGAACCCTTTGGCTCGAGTCCGACTCACACTTGGCCGGTTTTTTTAAAAGTCATTATAGTGTCTCATGTTGTTAATGGTACGGAACCCTTCGTGCGCGAGTTCGACTCGCACTTGGCCGGTTTTTTTCTGAGTCTAGTCTACTTCACCAATCTTCGTGTCGCGTGCATCTATTTCGGGCAACGGGTTTCCTACTTAGTCGGTGCATTTTGCTGCAGTTGGCGTTTCCGCGTCCTATCCTATACCATATAGTACCTAGTACAGGTGGATTGTTCCTGATCCACATTGTTCTTGAACGTTTTGTTTTCTTGCTTTAGAATTGCGCAGTTTGTGTTCTAGTTTCTTGTAATTATTTTGATGCTAGTTTACTAGGACTATGCTAGGACGTGGACTGCGCGTTATATACCTACCTTCTTCGATTATATCAAAAAGAGAGGATACGGAAAAGTGCGTCAAGAATGGTCCGTTTTTTATGTCGTTCGCAATTATTTGATTCAATTCTTGACTATGTATGTACTCGTATGAATGGTATGAAATGATGAACATGCCATTCGTTGACTAGGTCTTCCTCTTTGATATGCTCTTTGCCCTTTGATTGCCTTTAATCTATGGTCGGATTGGATGTTTATGATGTTTCCTATACAAACTAACTGGGCGCTGTCGCAAGTTCTACATGGAATTTATCCCCCAAAACGTTTCAAATTGGTACAGCTATTTTCGCATCACAGAAATTTGGATGTAAAAGAGTTATCTTCTAGTTGGGATGTCAAATAACTAGTTTATTGCCATAATGTACTTGGAATACGATAGATTACTCTTTATTGCACAACATAGGTAATAATAAAAAAAGTACAGCAAATTACACAGAAAGATGTAGGTACAATGTACGAGGGTCAAACTGAAAGTTCTTAGAACTGGCCACTTATAAACAATATAATAAAAAAAATATTCTAAAATTTGAAAATAGAACTCTTTGCCAATATTACTGAGTATATATTTCATTCATTTGTCATTTGTTTTACGACTTGGCGGCAAATTGAAAATTGTCTGTGTCACGTCAAAATGAATTTAACACGAGAAAATTTTCGTGCAATGATTTTTTATGACTTTCGATGTCATTTAAGTCAACAAGAAAGTTATGATAGACTACGATTGGCTTTTCACGATGAAGCCCCATCTCGTGCGACTGTTTACAACTGGTTTAATGAGTTTAAACGTGGTCGCACTAATCTCACTGATGATGTACGTGAGGGACGGCCTTCTACGGCGACGACTGAAAATAACATCTGTGTTGTGCGGCGTATGATAGAGACTGACAAAAGAGTGACCTATCAGCAGATTCGGACAAGCTTAGGCATCGGTATGAGTCAAGTGCACAAAATCCTCCACGAACATTTAGCGGTCAGGAAGCTTTGCGCCCGGTGGATACCTCATAATTTGACTAAGGCTCAAAAACTCCATCGTGTGGATTGGTGCCGTAAAATGATTGAAAGATTTAACGGAGGTGACTCAAATGCTGTGTTCGACATACTAACAGGTGACGAAAGCTGGATTTACTGTTATGATCCTGAAACCAAAAGACAATCTGCTCAGTGGGTGTTTCCTTTCGAGGAGTTGCCAACTAAAGTGAAGAGAGATCGAAGTGCGGGAAAAAAAATGGTGGCCTCGTTCTTTGGAAGGATAGGTCATTTCGCAACAATTGTGTTAGAGGATCAAAAAACAGTTTCTGCAGAATGGTACACTACCAATTGTTTGCCACTTGTCTTGGAAAAAGTTCGAGAGAAACGACCTCGCAGTAGGATCCTCCTTCACCACGACAACGCCTCGTCGCACACCGCCAAGCGAACGATCGACTATTTGGCGACATCAAACGTTGAATTACTGGGTCACCCGCCGTATAGCCCCGACCTCGCGCCTTGTGATTTTTATTTATTTCCAAAAATTAAAGAAAAACTTAAAGGAAAGCGGTTTATGAATGCTGAAGAAGCGGTGGCTGCGTATCGCGATGCCATTGAAGAGACCCCTAAGGACGAGTGGGCAAAGTGCTTTTCCCAGTGGTTCCATCGCATGCAGCGGTGTATTGACGTCAATGGACAATATTTTGAAAAGATATAATAAAACTAATAACTGGCTAATGTAATCAGTTTTTGATTTTCTAAGAACTTTCAGTTTGACCCTCGTATGCGGTCTTACGATGTAGGTATTATCAAACTAACATGAACATTATAAAACAGGCTTTATACACTTGCCTGAAACGAGGTACTCTTTGTCTAAGTTTCCAACTAGGGCAAACCATTTGATATCAAAAAACTTTGATATGCGGAACATGCCTTTGACTGCAAATCACACCGCATTACTGCACACGTGCAGTAATGCGGTGATAATATTATCGCACTGCACATATGCAACCATTTCTACATTAGTATGTAGCTTGTAGTTTTGAGCAAAAAATTTAAAAGGAAATTGCAAACCAAGAATTGCGAAGAGGGTACTTATGTTATAAGATTTAAAAATTAACAATTGCTTGATTTACAAAATTGTTAAATCAAATTTCAAATGTAAAAACTTGCAAACAAACTGCTTACATTTTAAAAATAAATTAAATGCTTGATTAATAAGTAATTATTGATATTTTGTTGTTCAAATAATTTACTTATCGTTTAAAAAGTTGAATTTATAAAAAAGTTTTTAAGGCTTTTTTATTGGATGCTTAGATTTCCCTTTTAAAAATGGGTCAATCGAAACTTTGTTCTCTAAACAACCATTTTACAGAAAGTCAGTGTTAGTTAAAATTCCACGGCGACACTCATTCGATAGCTTGCTATTGACAGTAAATCGATACAGATATTTCAACCATGTACCTACCTCCTACGTACTATGGTCATATATTCTCCTGCTCAGTTGTTAGTTTGAACAGTCTCCATTAGGGGGTGGATATGGCCATCAATCATTCAACTTTTACTGTAGTAATCAGCGTAACCGCAAAAATAATTTGTCTCTCCATTGTCATCGTAGTAACAGAATTGTTTTTATAGAGCATCTTGATCCTATAGTAAAATTTGTATGATGAATATATTCAGCCCCTGAAATATAATGGCTACTGTTTTTACTGGTGTATAAGGTGTAGTAATACTGACTGGAATTACTAGATCAATGATGGCACTTTACATTTTGTTCTAAAAAAGGTTCATTTTATATTACGATTGCTGATGTTTAAAATTACGGAAATAAATCGAATATGTAGTGTGAGGGAGCTCAGTTAAAACACATTTTAATTAATATATCACATAAATTCACAAGAAATATGACGCCGCGTACAGAGAGAATCGTGCGAGTGCGAGGGAAGATACATGTCAAACATTTGGCGGGAACGCGCGCGCACAGCAGCAATGGATTGCGTTCGGAAATCCCTTACATTTGTTAACTAGTAGAATTTTCGTTTTTTGTTGACAGAAAGGCAACTCAAACGTAGGTTTATCGTAATAAGCTCTTTTTTTGGCTATAGACAAATGTCCCACGCATCTGCAAGAAAAATTTTTTGCTCACGCACGTAAGTAAGGACGGCAGGAGTAGAATCAAAAGTAACATCGTGCTACAGAATTTATTTATTTATAAAGGTACACCAACAGCAAATCACACTATACACAATACAATATCATGACAAAAATAAATTGACAAATATGATTGCCTATTACACAATTGCCTATATACAACATTTACTGAAGTGTAGCTATTTTAAAGAAAGTTTAACCAAATCAACTAAATATAATAATTCATCAATCTAATCATCTTATTAACAGAATAGGGACTAAGGCCTCTAGGCATAAAACCAACAGCTGTTCAATCAGTATAGCTAGACAAAACCACACGACCGCAGAGAAAACCACCAAGTGAGAGTAATTGATGCAGAAAGCTGCATCTTTAAAACTAATGTTTTGAACGCTCCTAATGCGCATTTGTGCATGGAAAAGTTTAAAGCACTAACCACATTTTCATTGTTCTGAAAGTAATGTAAAAACATTTTTACCAAGCGTTTTCATTTGCAAGTTTAAGATAACAACATCCATAAAGTCTAATCAGGCGATATCTACCGTGCGATCTATCTATTGTTTTACACTAGATAGCGAATCGATACCACGTAAATGCATTTAGCTATTTTTTTATTTAGCTATTTTTTATTTACAAGTAAAATTTTATATGGTGAATTTTATTTACTGCAATGCACCATTGTAATTTGATGCCGCCAGTTTTCCATTTTCAGATTCAACTTTTACAAGGTGTACAGATAGGTATCCAATTAATTTAAACTGAGTATTTACTTTGTATTTAGTGGTTTTGCTGTTGCCTTTATTAAATCAGGGTACTTCGTTTTACCTTACTGCGGTTTATCTACTTTTTAAAGTTTTAAAAATATGTTGCTTAGTAATCTGACGTTCTGGTTATTAATATTTTTAACACTCACAGTGTTATTTTTTATTGAATAGCGAAAGCGCCATCATTCAAGTTGAACTTGACGACCGTCTTGGTGTAGTCGTTCGCGTACCGGACTTCTAAACCAGGCTGTTGCGGGTTCGAATCCCGCAAGGCGCAAATGTTTGTGTGATGAGCACGAGCATTTGTACCTAAGTCATGGATGTTTATATGTATTTAAGTATTTTTATCCGTTATCCTAGTCACCATAGCACAAGCTCACGCTTAGTTTGGGGCTAGGTAATTGGTGTGTTTGTTGAAACAATTTATTATTATTCATTTATTCTGTAAAGAATAACTACTTGGCCCACTGCAGTTGCAATACAGCTCGGGTAAATGGCGCTGACGTTACGCAATGACGTATTCATTAAAGAGACCAAGAAATTTGCAAGGGTGAATGGACTGCACGGTAGCTCAGGTGGTAAGAGCGTTGGCCCAGTTAGCTAAAGGTCGTGGGTTCAAATCCTACCCGTGTGCGAAGTTTTGGTTTCTTATTAGGGTTCCGTAGTTCGTCAAGGAACCCTTATAAGATCGTTCAGTCCGTCCGTCCGTTCCGTCCTAGTCTGTCACAGCAGACGTCTACGTTTATGGACTGATTTGCATGTAACTTGGTTCGAGGATACTTCACATATAGATCTCATTTTTAAAAATAAAAAAAATTAAAATTACTCCTTTTTAAGGGTATGTAAATGTAAAGGGGGGGTGATTTTTTTTTAGTGCACCCCCTTGTGTGGGGTATCGTTGAAAAGGACTATGAAAATAAGGTGGGGTTTCCATACAACACTTTTTTATCAGCTTTACCATTTGCGAGATATAGCCCTCCAAAGTCGTTTACACGGTGTCCCCCCCTGTAATTTCTAAAGTTTTGGGCCTATACTTCAAATCACTCACGTAAAGAAACAGGCGCGGAAACTCTTATTTAAATTGTTTCGGGTATCCTGTGATGAATACTTTTGAAATTATAAATAAAATAAAAATATATACTTTTTTCCAAAAAATAACAGTACAGTGTCTAATGTTGTAAGTTAATGGTACGGAACCCTTCGTGCTCGAGTCCGACTCACACTTGGCCGGTTTTTTAAAATTAACGTTCTGGTGCAACAGTTCTAATATATTCTAACATATAATGTCTTATACAAATGAAAAGAATTAGGCAATACCCTTGTCACAAAATAATTTCAAACGTTTCAATTGGATTCGGCATGAAAAAATTTGATCAACGATACAATCACCTTACGACGTGACAGAAGTAAATCGCACCGTCACGATGGAACCGGCAACCGTAAAAAGCTAGGTCTTCGCCATCGAACGACTTCGCTGCGCGGGCACCGACCAGTGCTGCGATGGCTGTGTGGTGCGGCGCGCGTATCCTGCCCTTGGAACGGAGGGTCTACTCCATCACACTCGTGGTGCGTTTGCATGTGATGTGAAGTGATAGTGACATGTGAAATGAGCTACCAGAATACGCCCGGATTTAAAAAATAAAACAAGTAGCGTGGGAAATTGTAAATTGGAATCCGATTCGGCTTCAGCATGTAAATACCTGACTCGGCGTTTTCGTGAGAACAAAATCGTTTGTACAGTTTAGCTGTTTTTATGGAGGTTGTTTTGTGAAATGAACCGACATACACTTACTTACAAATTGTTTGGCGTCCAATTGAGCTGGTATTTTTTTCCCCTATCGATTTGATTTAGCAAAAGGAAATCGTAGCTGTTTAGTGGATGAAGATTAATATATTATATGATAAGAAATGATAAATGTTTATTAAACAAACCCTTTTTTAACTTCAGCAGTTAAGGGTTGTTTACGCCCCAAAAGATCGAGCAAAAGGCCCTTAATTTAACACATAAATCGCTGAGAGTCAACAGGATTAAGTTTCGAACCCTCCTCATTTATAGCGGCGAGAAGTCGAGAACTGATTTGATAGGCTTTTAGTAGGTAATTGTTACTCAAAACATAAGATGATATAAGATTAGGTTTGGAGACTAGCTCAGTGTTTTTTTGGATGACGACATTTTTCCTGGAGTGAGGATGGAGGGATTCCCTATACATTCGTCCGTCAGCCAAATAGTAGGTACCTAGTATCACTTGCCTGTTCCTGCTCTTCTTTTATTTGCTGTAGCTATGAAAATGCATTTTCTTTTACGTGATTTTTTGGTTTCCCAACGCAGAAATTGACAAATTGCGCAAAAAAAAAAAAATTTCTTTACGGATAGGGTCAATAAAATTCATTTTGCTTGCGGTTTGGTTGCCATGATTCGTTTTTTGGAAAAGCAAATACGGATTGACCATTTAATTGGTTGGCAGCATTTATTATTGGTTGCAGCATTTGCCTACGATAAACTTTCGTGCTGTAAATATTGCAGTTAAGAAATATTTTTTCATAACCATTTTTTGTAGCAATGCAGATTTTCAGCCTCCGTAGCTGTAGCGCTAGTGCTGACCTCTCGCTTATCTACAACGAATCGATTGATTCCGATTCCCGATTCCGAATCAATTCGAGTGACCGATATCGCCTACTGTCGAGATTCTGCGATCTTGATGGTACCGTTTACTCCGATATTATCGAGGTTTATAGTCTTTCTTTTCGATTTGTCGCGATATCAAAGTAGAGTGCAGTTACATTACGGTTTGTTAAAGTTTGCTTAGTAAACTAAAGTACCCACTTAGAATAGAATAGAATTAGTAAACTAAAGTACCTACTTAGAATAGAATAGAATATTTTTTATTGCTTTCATTACAAATAGAGTGAAAATAGAAAGCAAAATGGAAGCTGGCTCAGCTTGTGCTGACATAGGATGTGATCCCACACAGCTCTGGTTTTCAGCCACTCCCATCTCTCCGTGGATGTTAAGTGAGAGTTAGGTCATGGGGGCCTACTTACTTGTCTCTTAAGGAATCAACGTCTGCCCAGAGTCCTAACTGAATCTTATGAAGTTTGTAGAAATGTGGCTATGGAACGCGTGGATTTATTAATGCATAAGAATCTCTCTTCAAAGATATTTTAAGGTTAAACCATTCCACCATTCCATACGATCGCCAAGATAAACAATGCTTTAATAATCCCTAATTCCTTTTACCGTTAAGTTTTAATCCGGAATACATGCATGCCTATGTCTTCCGTGCTCGTCGGCAAATTATACGGGAGCCCACGGAAATGCTCTTGATTATATGCCTCGCTTCCCTCCTGGCTTTTTGTACATATAATATATGCCTTGACACGCATATTTGTGACTTGTGCCAGTTCTATTTAACTTCTTCGGAATTAGCCGTGGCCCATTATTTGCTATCAATTAACTTTTTTACTGTTTACTTTCCCTGTACTGTACGGTCTATGTTTAACCAATATACATAGTGATTCTAATATGATTTTGATATTATAGCGTTCCCGTTTTACGTATAAAAAGCAAATTAATTTGGCTTGGGTAGCAGTTGCGACGAAATGAACCTAGGTACTTCTTAAAGCGCTTGAAGAAACAAATAATTTGGTTATATTATGTTGATTTCTAATAAATAACAGGTTTTATTATTATGAAGCATGGAATTATTATTATGTTGAAAATACTTGGAATCTCCTTTATAAACCGTATGAATAACAAATGAACGGTCCCCAAAAATGAAAATAAAACCTTCCGCTAGACAGAGTATTTTGTTCGGTTTGTAACGAGCACAAATTCAGTAGCCCTCATCATATTAAAGTTCAGTCAACCTTTGTTCTCATAGAATATGGACAGCATTTATTTTGCCAGGTGTAGGGATGCCCAACATTCTACCAATTTATCAGATCGATTAATACTCGGAATGAGGGATTTTCCTAGTGCCAAAAATCAGTACTTAAAAATCCGTTAGATGGCGTTGAACAACATAAGTAAGTCACTGAGATTTTTATTTATGAAAAAGGCTGATTTTAGCTTTGATCGTGGTATAATGTTAATGTTTAGTATGTTTTCGATTCACGCGTACTGAGAGGTATTTTTTAACAATTTTGTAAACACCAAGGCGTTTTTTCCATTAAAATTCATTTTTAACTACATTTTGAATCTCTCTTATTTTTGACGTAAGTAATTCCACTACATATGTATCTGTACACGTAATATTACAATATTTAGTTTTTGTTTCAAGCACGCAATATTCATATAACTTAGGTAAAAAGCTTATACTTAGAATCTATGAACATAAAACCAAACTAAAATTTTGAGCTTTCATAAAATCCCTTTTTAATAACCCGCCCATGATTTACGATTTAAATCTATCCCGGTTATTTCCGTGTCCATGAATCAGTCCACGGCTGCCATGGGCCATGGCTGACAATGTGCACAAAAAGTATGAGATAGACTTGAATCTTCGTTAGATCTCAATAATGATGGCTGTCAGCTTTTGATCAATTTCTTACCACTACTGAAACAATGGCAGCAGTATTTTTCAAACCCCTGAACATGTAAAACATTACTGTCTTGAATGAAAAACAAAACTTAGCATTTCGTATTAGGTATTTATTTATATCAACATCCTTGATGTTAGTAGCTAACATCGAATATCGATATTGACACATCACTATTTCGTGTTACGAAAAATGAAATAGCCTTTTAGACCTGTACCCTGTACCCATTCCGTTGCCTCTTTTAATATCCAGTAAAACGTGTGTTTTATGTTTTGGTACTACGAGTATGAGACTTTATGTGAATTGGATTAAGGTGTATCTTTCAACTTCGGCATATTATTTTTTGTTGTGATTTTTGTGTTGTTGTAAATGGATCTTTGTCAAGCTAGGCAGAATAATACCCTATATGTTACCCTTACCCTATATGTTGTTGGGTTTTTTGTATGCTTTGAATCCACCAATCTTTGTAAGCATTGTGATAGTATAGTCGTATCACTAATCTACATTGATGATATTGTGATACGACTCTACTATCACAATATCATCAATGTAGATTTAATCAAACAATAAAAGAAAACGTACGCATACGTTCAATATATACTAATACACATGCACTGTCTAGGGATATTTTGGATATAATAATACTATGTTTTGTATATCCCTACACAGTGTTGATGTGTGTAGTTCAAAACCTACTGTATATTGCATTTTTTTAACAATACTCATATTGACTGGTGTTAAAGTCCTAACTATTTTGGGACTTCCTAAATAATATGTAGGTAAAGTCCTAAATAATACATACTTATTACAACTTTGCTTTTATTGACATTGATATTATTGTGGTTCTGATTCGATCTGTCGTAGATGTAAACAATCTTGAATAACACAAGTCTGAAAGAGCTTGCAGAGTCTAAGAAAACATATTTACGTTGGAAAGTCGATTTCATAAGTCAGCTCTTACAAAAATATTTTCGTTACACGAGCCTCAATTGAATTTGAATCAACTCTGATAAGCCCTTTGAGGTATTTAGTGTTAGAAAAATTTATTCGGCCATTACCTGTAATCTATACATATGTACAATAAAACTGTAAAACCGATGCGTCTGTACATTGAGTATTTTTACCAAAAACTAATTGAGGGTGATGTTGAAATAGTAACAGAATAGGAATCTACAACTTTTAATTTATTTGTCTGTTTGTCTGTTTGTACACGCTAATCTCCGGAACTACTAAACGGATTTCAATAAAACTTTTTTAGTGTGTAGCTATTGAGTCTGGGCAAATACTAGGCTATAACTTATTTTGAAGATCGGAGTACCTGACGTGGAACCTTAGCAGTACACTTAAACTAAGAGAGATATGAAAGCAGCGCCTTAAGAAAAGTTCGTTAGCGTGATGAGCATTTTCTATTGACGTACACAAATTGAAGGTCTGGAGCAACTGATATAGAACCCTAGCAGCTCCGCTTAACTATAAGAGATATGAATGGAGCGCCTTAGGGAACATTGTTCAGCGTGAGGAGCACTTTCTATTGACGTACACAAATTGAAGGTCTTGAACAACTGATATAGAACCCTAGCAGTTCAGCTTAACTATAACAGATATATAGAGCGCCTTAGGGAATATTGTTTAGCGTGATGAGCATTTTCTATTGACGTACACAAATTGGAGGTCTTGAACAACTGATATAGAACCCTAGCAGCTCAGCTCAACTATAAGAGATATAAATAGAGCGCCTTAGGGAACATTATTCAGCGTGATGAGCATTTTCTATTGACGTAAACAAATTGAAGGTCCAGACCTTCAATTTGTTTACGTCAATAGAAAATGCTCATCACGCTAAACAATATTCCCTAAGGCGCTCTATATATCTGTTATAGTTAAGCTGAACTGCTAGGGTTCTATATCAGTTGTTCAAGACCTTCAATTTGTGTACGTCAATAGAAAGTGCTCCTCACGCTGAACAATGTTCCCTAAGGCGCTCCATTCATATCTCTTATAGTTAAGCGGAGCTGCTAGGGTTCTATATCAGTTGCTCCAGACCTTCAATTTGTGTACGTCAATAGAAAATGCTCATCACGCTAACGAACTTTTCTTAAGGCGCTGCTTTCATATCTCTCTTAGTTTAAGTGTACTGCTAAGGTTCCACGTCAGGTCAGGTACACGCAACTGATATAGAACCCTAGCTGCTCGGCTCAACTAAAAGAGATATAAAAAGAGCGCCTTAGGGAACATTGTTCAGCTTGATGAGCATTTTCTATTGACGTACACAAATTGAAGGTCTGAAGCAGCTGATATGCTTAATTACTTAAGACTGATTTTCAAACTACCAAGGTAATCCTACTGTCTCCAAGTTACGATCTGGTGACGGAAACCTGGAGAAATCGAGAGAATCCTTCAGATTTTATAAACATGTATACCATATATGCTACAGCATGCATTTAGGTATTTAAGCGTTTACATCCAGGAGTCATAATTTTATGGTGCTGTCCTTAACGCTAAGTAGTTCGTGGATACTTTCGCCACAGATAGTTTGTCGAAATTTGTTGAATTACTGTATTATTCATCATCAAATTTAAGAGCTAGGCTCTTGTCGGTGGAGTTTTTTCCATTCCTCTCTGCTTTCCGCCCTTCTCTTAACCTCCTGATACGACCCGACATTTATCTTTTCTTTTATTTGCTGCATGTAGCTTATTCTTGGTCTTCCTCGCATCCTTTTTCCTTCTATTCTTCCTTCTATTCTCGTTTTAATAAAATTGTCGTGTCGAATCAGGTGGCCTAACATTCGTCCCCTCCTACACTCTATTGTTTCCATCAATCTCCTTTTTTCCCTAACCATAGACAAAACTTCTTCATTTGTTTTCTTCTCCGTCCAACTTATACGCTCCATTCTCCTCCAGCACCACATCTCGAAGGCTTCCAGTCTCTCTCTGTCCCTCTTTGTCAATGTCCACGCTTCACATCGATAGAGTGCTATACTCCAAATGTACACTTTAACAAGTTTTTCGCATTATTAATGAAAGTAAATAGGCACTATTTTTTATACTTACTACTTATCTTTAACTAACGGAAATAGAACTACGAGTATAAGAATCGTCTTACTTACTTTACGTTTTGGGAGGAAAGGTAGGGAGGCCTTTGCCCTGCAGTGCGACACAACAGGCTCCTAATAATAATAATAACTTAACGATAGTAGTAACTTACAAACCGACCTTCGAGTAGGCTAGGGACACAACCAATAAATGCTAAACCGCATTCATCTATTGCGGTAGGGAGGTTTGAGTCTTGACTTTTTTCTGAACACTAAAACTAAAGTTACCTACTTATATTTTTTTACAAACGATTAAAACTGCCTTTAATTAAGTAAACTAAAAAGTTAAAAAATCCTTTACACTTTTACTAAGAAAGATATACGACTAAATTTAGTTTTAGAGTCGGTGTCACTGCCATGCGAAATTTTCTTACCAGAGAAGGATGGCGAGGTGATAGTAACCTATCTAAAAAACAGTGCCTATTGACCTTGGTTTTTTCATTCCTTTCTTCTCCTTACGACATGGTAGACTAAGAGAACATGACAGCTGGATGGCGCCGGGAGTATAAAATATTTTGTATCATCGAGTCCACGCGTACGAAGTCGCAACCACAGCTAGTATTAAATAAATAACAATAAGCTCTTTAGCGGGCTTGGCATGTAGGTCAATTCAATTAATGCGATACGTAGGTACCTATAGGTAGGTAGGTATATTAGTAAGATTTATTTTTTGGCAACCCTGTGAAATTTCTCGACTTTTTCTCGAATCAAAGAAGGTCGTGGAGCGTGAAATCTTAGGGCACGACTGTCGCCTGTGACTGTACAATTATTGTCGGTATCTTGATTTGTAGTAGTACAGTCAGCAGCCAAAATAAGGTTAACATATTTCATAAGTGACGTAATATCCAGTAAAACGTGTGTTTTATGTTTTGGTACTATGAGACTTTATGTGAATTGGAAAGGTAAATGAAAACTGAAAAATATGTTTTTTATGAAAATGCAGTGACTATAGGTATTATAGTGAGGTGCTACATGATAAATTGGAATGTTAATGTTGACATGAATCATTTTCTACTAAAATTCGATTTTCTGAAACGAATTTAAACTGCTAACAACACGTTTTGGAGCGAATCAGCACATTTAAAAAAAAATGTCGTATTTGTAGATTTGCACGTTATTGTGTCGTAGCAAGGGCAAGGGTCGCTATTTATTTAAATAATTTTACGGAGTGATCCTTCTGTACTAGTACAGCCGGCAACACATCAGGTTACCCATTTGAATTACGAAAACAGCTTACAACATTTATTTTGAGGCGGTCTCAAGTTCAAAGTGGGGTTAATCTGACGTGCGGAGGTATGTACTATTATTTATCTTGTCTGTGTCATTAACAAAGTGTAACTGTTGTCGGCAGATAGACCCGAACACCGCGTTCCTGCGGGCGGCGCGCGCCGGCCAGCTGGACACTGTCGTCGACCTGCTCGATTCCGGCGCAGTCAAGGACATCAACACATGCAACACGGTAAGATTTAACTATAGACCGCCTAATTGAGTCTTCCTCTGCGGGGTACAAATTACAATTGCGCGGGGGTAAGACCGGGGACTATGAGAGGTGCGAGCTGGGCGGGCGCTTGTATATAGTGGATTTCATTTTGACAAAAATGCGCCTGTCACCCGCTCCGCTCGTCCAATTTTCGCGACACTGTGTATTTTACCTTGCATGTTTGTCAGTACCCTGCAGGCGAGGACTCAATTAAGCGGTTTACCTGTACCGAATAGACTTCGTCTGCTGTGCAGACTTTTGTGCTAGATTTCCCAGAATTCCTATTTCACATCCTAACGTTGACAAGTCTAATTCATCCAAGCATCCTTGACGTATTTTTGTTTAGAGTCATTCTAGGAGGACAGAAATCTAAAAAATCTAATATAATGACAATGCGTTCTTGAGTTATAAATGGTAGACAGACTTTTTAGATAAAACTTTAAAATTATATCGAGCAGAGTCTATCCTGGCCGCACTTGTAAATATACGCTTTTGGTAAATTTTGATTGTTTTAAGTTTGGTAGGTACTTAAACTTTAAATTTTAACACATTTTTAACGCTGACAGTGCACGGTACCTGAAATGGCCTACACAAGAGAACGATACTTTAAAATTGCAGTTTTTTTCTGATGAAATTGGCTTAAAGTGTGGAAATGGCTTTGAGCTCAGGTTTAGCAACTGTATAATTTATTATAGCCCTACCTGAAGAGTGCTTAAGAAAGACATAACTAACGAATTGAAAAAGACTGCACAGTAAGTTGCCTGTCCAGAACACTTCTAGTGTTTATTATAAAATCAATTTACGACGCAAAAAAACTAAAGTTATTTGTATGTGCACACAAATCAATCAACTTTAGTTCGATCGTATATTAATTAACGTGACCATGCAATATCCAGTCGTAATTGATACTTCGGTGCTATGGATAGTAAATTGATATCTCCAACAATATTAAAAGCAGGAAATTTGCAATAGAACTGTCTTAAACATCTGCATGAATTTCGCTCCGTGTCAGAAAAAAAACGTCATGACATTTACATTTTTAATGAAGGATTTTCTGACAACTCAAAATTATAGTTTTATTGTATGTTGATAGATGGCGATATTTATCTAAGTTATACAAATATTGTGTCGAAATCATTGAGCATAAAACAAAAACAAATTATTGTAATATTATGTGTACAGACATGTAGTGGAAGCGATGCCGTAGAGTAATATTTGATTATTTTAGAGTGAAAATTACATCATCAAATAGTTCTATTTGTAAAATTCGGGAGCATTTTAAATTCATATCATTTTGAGCAAATAGGAAATAATATCTCTAGTTTCGTTTTGCTGAAAACTCATTCAAAGACGGATTGTGTTCCTAACTAAGACAAAAGAAGTACCTACATACACATAAGTAAATAGGTAGTTCCAGTCCCCAATGAGTCGCCCCCCTTACCTATTATTTTAGCCACGAGGGAGAATGATTGCGGTATTGCGCGTCGAAAGCGCGTGCGCATCGCGTTAGTTATACAGTCCGACAAAAAATATTTTTATTTAACTTTTTGCGGTTCCGAACCTCAAAAAGAAAAAAAAGCTGCGGTTGCAGACAGGCGGACCTGTAAAACTATAACAGTTCTGTTGACTATGGAACCCTAATATGTAATTGCATTAAAAAGACATCAACGCGCTCTCGTTACAAGTGTCAAATGACCTACCTAACTTATCAAGGTATTGCCAGATTGTATACGTATTGTCTCGCAGCGCTAGTAGGGTCAAAAAAGACATGTTCTGGTCCCTTATAATAGGCCATTATTATTGTTTTTTTTGACATCCATGAGTGGCATTATCGGTCCTAAATTGAATTTTGCCCTTGGCTTTAGTATGTCCGATTTTAAGTGGTAGCTGTGGCGATTTAACTATACAGGATGTCCATTACTCGAAAAGTTATTATTAAGCACAGATTATTATTACTTATTGCTTATATTATCTTCAAAGTCAAAGTCTTACCACTGAAATTGCATATAGTAGGACATCTTGTGTTTAATCTGAGGTTAAAAGATTATCCTTCAATTCCTGGACACCCTATCTGCGTTGTAAACCAGGGAAATAAGAGCTTTGATTGTAAATTCAGATCTCGACTTACAGCCTGACAAATCGCGATTGGAAACATTTTTCCGAAGACTCATCATCCTCCTAGCGTTATCCCGGTTGTGCTCTCGTACGCGAGGGCCCAGAGTCCGCTGACCATGATCCAGGTTGTGGCAGATCAGGTAATTACAGTGAAACGACTGCCATCTGACCTCCGTGACCCTGTTGCCAGGGGAACCTGACCAGTTTTGGATCATGGTAACACATGCAGTCGCCTGAATGTGCAGGTTTCCTTACGATGTTTTCCGTTACCGTAAGAGCATCGGTTAGCGAAACAACTAATGTACATAACTTAGAAAAAGTCATTGGTACATGGCGGCACGTGGGATCGAACCAGTACCACCCTTTCCTTTCCGAAGACTATGCAAACAAATCTGTAAGTAAACAGTGGTACGAACGTTTTGTTAGTAGCGCTTGCGCGCGCGCATGTCATCAGATAAACACACACAATGAGTGCATCCTGACAGGTGTCGCGGAACACCGAGGCAATTGACGTTATTATTGTTGTGCTGTGTTACGATTATATTGTTTACTTTCTGTGTCATGGCAAAACTTCAGAAATATTGCGTGCAAACTATTTTGTTAAAAAATTTGACAGTTTTTTCGTTGAAAGAGCATAATGGATAACTACACGACTAAATCTATTTTCAATGTCTGAATAGTTTTGCTTGCGGATTGTCAAAAATGCCTATCATTTTCAACCATGTTTAAAGCTCAAAGTACAAAGAAGTTTTGGCATAAAACAAAGTAATAAACAGTCTCTTATTAATGCATGTGCATGTCGATACACTTGGGGTACTAATACACGTCACTGCATAGCTACTGCTTAAGGATAAATTGGGTGCTAGTGCTGAGAAGGAGCAGCGGAAGAAACTCAGTTACTATTGTCAAAGCAAAATAGTAGGACATGGACTTAACAACATGAACAATCATATCAGCCTATTGCAGTCCACTGCTGGACATAGGCCTCTCCAAGACGGCGCCAACTTTCACGGTCCTCCGCTTCTCGCATCCAGCCACCACCGGCCACCTTCCTCAGGTCATCGGTCCACCTAGCAGGGGGGCGTCCAACACTACGTTTCCCGAGACGTGGTCTCCATTCGAGAACCTTCCTACTCCAACGCCCGTCGGTTCTGCGACAGACATGACCAGCCCACTGCCACTTCAGCTTACTGCACCTCTGAACGATATCTATGACTTTCGTCTTTTAGCGGATGATCTCGTTCCGGATTCTATCCCTTAGCGAGATCCCCAGCATAGACCGTTCCATAGCTCGCTGAGCGACATGCAGTCGGTGGGCCAGCTTGACTGTCAAGTTCCACGTCTCAGCCCCGTACCTACGGTACATGACAGGTAGGACGCACTGGTTATATACCCTGCTCTTCAGGCATTGCGGTAGAGGTGACGAGAAGATGTGACGCAACTTCCCAAATGTTGCCCAACCTAGTTGCACCCTTCTGGCGATTTCGCGGTCGAAGTTGTCTTTACCCAGTTGCAACACTTGCCCGAGGTAAACGTATTCCTGGACAACTTCGAGCATCCCGCCGCTGACTGCTATCGGTTCCGGGACAATATGTTCGTTGAACATGAACAAGTCTATCCTTTATTATCCTTTATTTTTTATTAGCTTGGATTACTTTGGATTAGATTACACAAAAACAATTGGCAACACTGGCTGTCGTCAATACAGCTGTTTTTAATTTTTAACATTTAATTATGTATATCTATTAATTACGTATAAAAGTGTTATTAGCATATTCTTTGATCATAAACGAACTTGTGGTTATATTGGTGAACACTAATATCGGTCGTAAATAACAAATACGAAGCAACAAAATCTGTAACGGCCGGACGTCAAACATCAAGCGTATTTTTAAACCAAAAATGGATAACGGATCATAAAACCAGGGGAGTATTGTTTCTAAAACCTATAAACCTAATAATTAGCCGTTAATCACTCTTGTCAAGTGTTAATTAGTCTGCATAGTAAACCAATTTAAGCATTTGGAGGTTATAATTTTACGACATTCATCAGTTAACGTAGTACTGAGTGGATACTGTTTACTGTTTGTTTATTGCTGCGTACACAACATTGCCCACTGTACAAGCCTCACCAAGGTGAGACACGTCAAACTTCACAACATTTCGGCCCTGTTGTGCCTCTCTTTAGTTGACGTATTAGTTGAAGTAAAGTTGAAGATAACAACCTTTCGCCTCAGACAATAAACTCTAAACACTCAACAGTCATCTTCACTTCACACTATTAAGTAAATTACTTACCTACATTCCAGTAGTAAACATAGCAGTAACGGATCCAACTTGAACTTATATCATCAATTTTTAAATTCCAACATGTATTATAAATTTTTATAGTTGTCATACATTCATAATAAAAATAGATATATTTTTATTATATATTCACTTTTTATTTAAAAAAAAATTAAAATTAGTTAACCAACGTAAAAAAAAAGAAAGGTACTTAGCTCAATACAAAAACAAAGTTAGCTTCATTATCTAATTAGTACCTGCTTTCATACTCATCCCTAACATTTGTTGTACACTTTCTTTTGATATATTCCAGGAATAACCTACCTTCTGACAATGAATACCCGAAGTGGAACCGTTACTCGCAAAATGTCAACCCAAAATATCCAACTGAAACTCAAAATAGCACTTGAGGAATTAAAAGAAAACCAAGAACACTGTAACCAACTACTTAGGGAGAGGGAAGACAGTGAAATAGAAATCACGAAGACAAAAACTCACAACTAAAAAAAGAGTTAGCTGACCTGCATGTCCGTCTCCAGGAGGTCACTGATCATCGAGATGAGCTTCTGAATACCATAAGCACCTTCGACCAGTGCAGCAGTGTCTTCCAGCAGGCACTTATACGCAACAATGAATTGGAAAGTGATCTGCGGGATGCCAACAAAACCATCTTGCACTTGGAAGAAGAAAAGAAGGAACAAGCCTACTCGGATACCTTGAACCTTTATGATGAGCTGATTGGGAGCCCTGGTGGACGTGCAGTAGCTGACTTAAAACATAAGTCGACCAACTATATTGTTAGGTAGAAATAAGATTAAAAAATACATAAAAATTAACAAATTTATCACAAAAACTAACAAAATAATAAAAAAACAAAAATGTTTTTTATAATAACATTCACCTAAGAAAAGAACGGATTGAATTATTAAACAGTTTAGAGATTTACCACAATAAATTGTATGAAAGCAGGTCCAAATATGATCAGGATATGGAGCGTCTGCAGGCTGACATCTCCAGGTTGCAGGGGTCATTAGAGTCTATGACCTTGCTGGTCATACACACCTCAGCTCAGGAACAAATAAACGAACACATCCTAGCTGCAAACAAACTTTTAGATCTGGGGAATTCTGACTCAGATTGTAAGTCCTTACCTAATATTAAAATAGACTCAGTACCTCCTACCCCTCTTCAGGGAGGTGTTTCTAATAATGTAGTTGTATTCTCCGACAGGTTAGGAGTCGGTTACTGTTTGTTATTAAATAAGAATTTAAATGAATGTAACATAGTGAACCATTGTATGCCAGATGCACCACTCGATAAAATAGTTCACAATATACAAAATAGTAATCTAAACTCTAACTCTATATTTATAATAATGATAGGAGATAGCCAAAAACTCACTAAATCAAAAATTATACATAATTACGCAATTTTGTCCAGGCTTGATGTACAAAAAATTATCTTTTGTGCACTTCCATATTCAAAGTGCCACACAGTACAAGAAAATGACAGTATTCATTTGTTGAATACTTTACTTTATAATATGACTCACCGTCACAGTGACAAGTTTGTGTTTTTTGACACAAATAAATTTATTGACAATAGATTTTATTTAACTGGCAGCTCTTTACACCTGCCTTATAAATTTAAAAAACGAATTGCTAATTTGTTAGCATATAATATTAATATTTTAGTTAGTAAATCAAAAACATGTACTAAACATATCAGTACTAGTAATTTAGTATTACCATTGACAAACCCGCAGCATTTAAACTGAGGGAGAAGACAAAAGCCAGGTCCAAATTCAATATTGTACACCAAAACATACAAGGCCTGGCCGGCAAAGAACTAGAAGTATCTCTATTTTTACAAGATTTGGATGTGCACGTTATGTGTGTGACGGAGCACTGGTTCATTAAACATGAATTAATGATTAGCATCGATAACTACAGAGTCGGTAGTTCTTTCACTAGGGAGACCACTACAAGAGGGGGGTCACTCATTCTTTTAAAAAAAGAATTAAATTGTAAAGATCGTAAGGATATAGTGGCACTTTCTATTGAGCGCACTATTGAATTTGCAAGTGTCGAGTTAGAACAATATATTATATTGAGTGTGTATAGTCCCCCCGATGCAAGTTACCAACTTTTTGAAGACACTATAGAAAAAGCTTTAGATAAACTTTGTAAATCAAATCTTTTGATCTATTTAATGTCTTTTACGAACCAACGAGAGTAACTCCTACAACGGCGACTTGTCTAGATAACTTATTTTATCATACAGAAATTACAAATAAATCAATTTTACAAAAACTCAGTTCAGACCATAGGAGACAAATGATCTCATTGGAATATAATCATATTCCCAATACAGTGGAAACTGTTTTTAGGCCGGTCACTGCTAATAGATTAGATAGATTCAAAGACAGAATTATTAATAGTCTCAATTTGGTCAAACCTAGCACCACCATCAATGTGGATAAACTATATGAAGATCTTTTTAACCTCATTAAGAATGAATTTAATCAAATTTTTACCAAAAAAACAAAAAGCAATTGTACAACTAGATGTAAGTTTAATGGGCTGAGTGGGCTACGCATGGTATTCATAAAAGTAGGAATAAATTATACGATTTATGATGATGATGATGATCCTTCCGACCAATTTCGGCCATGGCGACCACTTCCACTCCTAGTCGGTACGGCGCTCGTGCGCCCGAAAATGGCTAATGTAGCCAATTTTCGCAGTGAACTTACATGCGCACTTAGGGCACGTGAGTACACCTTGTTCATAATGGTATTGAATGGCAGCAGGTTGGCGGGACTTCAGCTCATCGCGTTTAATGTCGAGGTCAACTTTACGTTGCTCCTCGAAATCGCTGACTTGCTTCTGTACCAGCCTGCGCCATTCGGGACGTTGTGCTGCCAAACCCTCCCACTCTGAGGGCTCGATATTGCATCTCGTCATATGCCGTTTCTGAACATCCTTAAATCTGAGGAGCTGGCCGCCATGCTTCCGCTTGCCATCCTCCAGTTCAGAATAAAAGATGCGCTTCGCTACTCTCCCCTCCGCCATACGCGATACGTGACCGCACCACCGAAGCTGGCGACGCATTAAATAAGCCTCAATCCCACCAACTTTGGCTCGTCGCAAAACTTCGGTATTTCGAACACGATCAAACCATTTGATGTTTAATATCTTACGTAGGCATTTAAGGTGGAAACGGTCTAAAGTATGAATGTGGTGACGGTACACGCACCACGTCTCGGAAGAGTAAAGAAGATTTGGCAGCACAATCGCCATGTATACAGAAACCTTGGTAGCCAACTTAAGGTCGTGCGAGCAGAAGACCTTGGAACACAGCCTCCCAAATGCTGCAGCTGCAGCACTGATCCTGCTGTTGATCTCAGTCTCAAGGTCGCCATAGGATGTTAAAGTACTCCCCAGGTAGCGAAACTTGTCGACCTGCTTCAGCACGTCTTCACCAAGCTGTACGGCCAGTGTCTCGTGACCATGTGAGTCTAAAGACATCACCTCCGTCTTTTTGACATTGATTTTCAAGCCGAACTTGCAGCAGGCTTGGTGAAATACTGACATTAGCTGTTGCAGGCCGTCTTGGGATTCCGCTAAGAAACATAAGTCATCAGCATACATGATATCTGTTATCAGTGCATGTGATACCTTAGTGCGCGCCTTAAGTCTGGCCAAATTGAAAAGACCGCCATCTGTGCGAAAGCGGATGCGGACTCCCTCAGAAACTGTCTGTAAGACTTCTAAGACCACCACCGCAAAGTATAAGGCGAATAGTGTAGGTGCTAAGACGCATCCTTGTTTCACCCCACAGGTAACGGGAAAGAAATCTGACTGTTCGCCGTCTACGGCGACGCAGCACTGCATGTCATCGTGTAGGAGTCTTAGAAGTCTCACAAACTTCTCCGTGCATCCCAGCTTACCTAGCACTAACCATAAGGCTTCACGAGGAACACTATCAAACGCCTTTTCCAGGTCGACAAAGCAGAGATATAAATAACGACCTTGTTCTCTGCTTTTTTCTTGCAATTGACGCACAGAAAATATAGCTTCACAGGTTCCTCGGTCAGGTCGGAAACCGAATTGGGACTCAGGCAAGATATTTTCAGACAAACCCGTTAAGCGGTTTAGCAGTATCCTAGCAAAAACCTTCCCAGGTGCTGACAAGAGCGAAATACCACGGTAAGAGCTACAGTCAGAACGGTCACCCTTGTTCTTGTAAAGAGCTTGGATGCGAGACACTAAAATCATCCGGGACTCGCTCTTCCTCCCACATGCGAACAAAGAGGTTCCATATATAAACATGCAACTCGTTACCGCCGTATTTTAGCAGCTCTCCGGGTATAAGATCAATGCCAACTGCCCGCTGGTTTTTCTGCTGTCTGATGGCCGTAACAACCTCATCACGTGACAGGGGCTCATCCAGCTCATTAGCAAGAGGGAGTTGGGGCAATAAACTGACGTGTTGTAGATCAGCTGAACGATCTACGTTGAGCAAAGTGTTAAAATGTTCTGCCCAACGTGTCAGTACGTCTTCTTTGCTCGTCAGCAGCCTTCCGCCATCTGTTGATCGCAGAGGCACCTTCGCTCGACTACACGTACCTGTCAGATTACGCACCTTACAGTAGAACTCTCCGAGCTGGTTAGTGTCAGCGAGCCACTGCATGCGACAAGCCTTATCGCGCCACCACTTATCTTTATTTGGCGGGACAACCTGCGCATTTCAAGGTCACTCGCTTTGACTACGTCATCACGTCCACCTCGTCGCCTGTGTTGCCGCAAGAGGGTTCGATGTTTATCGAATGCTGCCCCGAGTACCCCGTCATTCTCATCAAACCAATCTTCGTTACGTCGACTCTTTACGCCCAAGGCAATCAAAGCGGTTTCCAAAATGCGAGTAGACGAAGCCTTCCAGGCCTCACCGACATCTTCCCCGTCGTTAGATGGCGGCAGATTGTCGGACAAGACTTCAGCATACTCCTTCCTAACCTCGCGATCTTTCAGCCTTTCCACGTTAAGAGACGCAGGCTTTTTTTATTTTAGATCTACGTGGTCGTCGGAGGCGGAGTCGCAGCTTCGCAACAATAAGCCGGTGGTCAGTCCAACAGTGTGCTCCACGCATTACTCGCGTGATTTGCACCTGACTGAAGTCTCTTTGCCGTACGATAGCGAAGTCAATCAGATGCCAGTGTTTGGACCTTGGGTGCATCCACGTAGTTTTGTGCTTAGCGGCAAGCCTGATGAGCACAAAGACTGAGTAGCAACTGACCATTACTGTTCATGTTGCCGACTCCGTGTCTACCCAAAACTCCAGGCCATGCCTCATAGTCCCGTCCAACTCTGGCATTGAAATCGCCCAGTAGTAGCACTAGCTCTTTGGCATTTATGCTATCTAGGCATCGAGTTATTTCCTCGTAGAATTGATCCTTAATGTCATCAGACTTGTCTAGCGTTGGCGCATAGACACTGATGACATTAAGGTAGTTGTCTCTATCTAGGTGAAGGCGCAGTGTGGTAACGCGGTCCGAGATATGCACCGGGTACTCCTCAAGTCGCTTTACCAAGTAGTTCTTGACGGCAAATCCTACACCTGAACGCCGAGGTTCGGAGGCTGTGGTACCTTTCCAGAAGAAAGTGTAGCCGCCACCATCTTCCACAAGCTCTCCTTCGTCGGCAAGGTGTGTTTCGCTGAGCGCTGCTACATCCACGTCATACCGTTGGAGTTCTCGAGCTACTATAGCGGTCTTGCGTTCAGGGCAGGCGTTGCCGTCTCGATCAATAAGCGTTCTCACGCACCACGCACCAAAAGTCATGATAGATGTTTTCATGGGATTCTTTTTCATGCTACGTCGACCACGAATTAAAGTTATGCGATGGCAGCCGTGGCTACTACCACCTTCCAGGTAGGGACGAGCATTTTCTTGGGGCACCTTTTCTAGCCCCCTCCCCGGCTGAGCGGGGAAAGCAGTGCCTCCCTGAAAAGGGCTGCTTTGTCATCCCGGGTGCTGCCGAATTCGAACTGTCGTCCCAAGTTTGCAGTACAAAAGCGACCACGGCGTGTACTCACACCCCCGGAACCGCCCATGTGCAGGAATCAGACAAAGCCCAGTGTGCATCGCACCAGACCTCTCTACCTCTTCCCATCGCAACAGGTCTTTGTGTAGATCGGAGTCCATTATTCGGAAGCGGTCAAATGCGCAGGATATATTTAAGTGCATAAGTGTACGCGCAAACACAGATGCACTCTCTCGTCCTCACTCTTCTTGATCCAGTGGAACGGAAAACCGCTACGACTGGAGAAGAGATGGATGCAGTGTCTGGCTGACGATTGCTCTTGACGTCTATCGTCGCCCTCGGCCTTCCACAATGCCTTGCGGTTTATATAATATAAGAGAATATTCTAATGACTTACTTTTTATCGAATATGTTAGAAACTATTCTAAAATTTTTAAAAGAGTGTGTGTTGCCGCTAAGTCTAACCGCCTCCGTAGATTAGTTTTAGGTTCCCAGAATAAAGCAAAGGCTACATGGAATATCATAAATAAAGAAACATGTAAAACTAAAACAAGAGACTGTACATACTCACTACGAATTGAGAGTAAACTAATCAAAACGAACTCTGAAGTTGCAAATGCCTTTGAAAGTTTTTTTACTAATATTGCAACTGCAACAACCAAAGACCTAGCTTCTTCTTCAGAAGAAGCCGAGTCTATCCTTAAATGTAAAGGCTATAAGTGTGATTCTCTGCTGCATTTCAGGCATGTAAGCTCTAGTGAAATTATAAAAACATTAAAGAATTGAATATTAAAAAAACTGAGGACTTATGGGGATTATCTGTTTACATTATTCAAACAATCATTGACACGATAGCCCCACATTTAGCAGTTATTTTCAATAGATGTATCAACGAAGGACAGTTTCCTAATTTAATGAAATTCAGCAAAATAGTTCCCTTATTCAAATCTGGTGAGAAAAGTGACCCCTCCAATTTTCGACCAATATCTATCTTACCTGTATTAAGTAAAATTTTTGAAAAGCTTATATTTAATCAACTTTTATATCACTTTAGATCAAATAAACTATTACATAGTAATCGAAAGGTAGAAATACTACCGATGCAGAAGTTGCTCTCTTGAAACATGTATTTGATGTTTATGATAATAAGCAAGATGCTATAGGTGTCTTTTGCGATCTTTCTAAAGCTTTTGATTGTGTAGATCTCGACTCGACTTTTCTGAAAAAATTACATCATTATGGTGCCTCAATAAATTCATTAAATTTATTTCATTCGAACCTTACTAGTAGAACGCAAAAAGTTTATGTTAATGGAGCTAAGTCTTCCGGGGCACTTCTTACTATGGGTGTGCCACAGGGTTCGATATTAGGACCTCTTTTATTTTTAATCTATATAACTGACCTTCCATACTTTGTCGAGGGTCTTTGTGAGATAGTATTGTTTGCTGATGATACGTCACTATTATTTAAGACCCCTAGGGGTAAAAATAATTTTGACGATGTAAATAGTACCCTTTCACAAATATTACATTGGTTTACAGCTAATAACTTGTTACTTAACGCAAATAAAACGAAATGTGTTAAATTCACGATACCAAATGTTCGGCAAGTCTCAACACATGTTAAAGTAAAAGACGAACTAATTGATACTTCAAACTCCACAACATTCCTAGGAATTACTCTAGACTCGAAACTTCAGTGGGGTCCTCATATCGAGACCTTGTCAGGAAGACTTAGTTCAGCTGCTTTCGTGGTAAGAAAGATAAGGCTTCTGACTGATATTGAAACGGCAAGATTAGTATATTTTAGTTATTTCCACAGTTTGATGTCTTACGGTTTGTTATTATGGGGATCTGCTGCAGATATAGAAACAATATTTGTACTGCAGAAGCGAGCTGTGCGAGCAATTTACAACCTCAAATCTCCGGATTCACTAAGAGAAATATTTAAAGAAGTTAAAATATTAACACTAGCTTCCCAGTATATTTATCAAAATCTGATTTATGTCCGCAAAACTTGCATTTATTTAAAAAAAAGAGCGACGCGCATAACTATAATACAAGAAATAAAAATAAACTAGCCGTTCCAAACTATAGGATTCAAAAGGTTGGTAATTCATTTTTGGGGAGATGTATAAATTTTTTCAATAAGCTACCCGATCATATTGCTGAATTACCTATACATAAATTTAAAACAACGTTAAATGTATTTTAATGTCTAAAGGATATTACAAAATAGATGAATTTTTAAATGACAATAATAAAAATGTATGGAATAATTTTAAGGAACACAAATCTTGTAAAACTTTGAAAAGAGGCTATGACAATAGTGACTGAGTTTCTTTGCTGCTTCTTCTCAGCACTAGCCCACAATTGTCCCGAAGCAGTGGTAGGGTTCTATTTTATGTTGGGACGTGTATAAGTGCTCCTTGCGAGTCTATGTACAGAAATAAATGAATTTTATGAATTTTAATTTTATTTTACTATTAAAATACTAGTTATGTTATAATTTAATTTACATTTAATAAATAACCATCCGTTTTAGCGAACTCCACAACTTCAAACCCCATCTTTGTAATTTCCCCCATTAATTAAAAGATGTCTCGCTTTTTCTTCAGAGAAATAGATGACCATAATTTTCCAACTGTTATTATTAATAGTAACCAATAAAGGACCTCGCCTTATGTGTCGTTTAGCTAAACTGAGCCTCGTTAATATTTTCCAAGTTCCACTCAGTTAGTTAATCTCCGGGGGTTCCATAGAAAGTATACGACCTAATTGCCGACTCAGGCAATTAGATAGACATCTGGAAAGAAACCACTGTTGTGCGGAAAGAGATCTTGACATTATTATCTGCAGTAAAAAAGTCTAGTTTTATGTACGTCCATTACTGTTCCAAGTACCTACTTACATTTTATGTTCGCTATGTGTGAAGACGAAAACGTTCAATTCGTATCGTAGGTATTTGTGTTTTTGCCACAGAAATCCTTGCTTCAATGTTATAAGTTTTTTTTTCTTTATTGTAAAAGAACATGGACTAAAACTATAATAAATAAAAGGTGTTGCACAGGAAAGTAATCCTTAAACGTGTTTTCACGGGATGCTTTACTGGAAAAAACAGACTGAAGTGTAATTAAAAGAATTTAATTATTTAAGATTACATACCCGTATTAGAAGCAAGCCTACCACCTAATTTGAAAACTATCGTGATTACATTTACAATTTCAAAGCAATGATACATGAACTGACATTTCATAAATTTTGAGGGCTGTCATTGTTCTCTAGACGTCGTTTGAAAGCTATTACGAGGGTCAAACTGAAAGTTCTTAGAACTGGCCACTTATAAACAATATAATAAAAAAAATATTCTAAAATTTGAAAATAGAAAATTTTTTGCCAATATTACTGAGTATATATTTCATTCATTTGTCATTTGTTTTACGACTTGGCGGCAAATTGAAAATTGTCTGTGTCACGTCAAAATGAATTTAACACGAGAAAATTTTCGTGCAATGATTTTTTATGACTTTCGATGTCATTTAAGTCAACAAGAAAGTTATGATAGACTACGATTGGCCTTTCACGATGAAGCCCCATCTCGTGCGACTGTTTACAACTGGTTTAATGAGTTTAAACGTGGTCGCACTAATCTCACTGATGGTGTACGTGAGGGACGGCCTTCTAAGGCGACGACTGAAAATAACATCTGTGTTGTGCGGCGTATGATAGAGACTGACAAAAGAGTGACCTATCAGCAGATTCGGACAAGCTTAGGCATCGGTATGAGTCAAGTGCACAAAATCCTCCACGAACATTTAGCGGTCAGGAAGCTTTGCGCCCGGTGGATACCTCATAATTTGACTAAGGCTCAAAAACTCCATCGTGTGGATTGGTGCCGTAAAATGATTGAAAGATTTAACGGAGGTGACTCAAATGCTGTGTTCGACATACTAACAGGTGACGAAAGCTGGATTTACTGTTATGATCCTGAAACCAAAAGACAATCTGCTCAGTGGGTGTTTCCTTTCGAGGAGTTGCCAACTAAAGTGAAGAGAGATCGAAGTGCGGGAAAAAAAATGGTGGCCTCGTTCTTTGGAAGGATAGGTCATTTCGCAACAATTGTGTTAGAGGATCAAAAAACAGTTTCTGCAGAATGGTACACTACCAATTGTTTGCCACTTGTCTTGGAAAAAGTTCGAGAGAAACGACCTCGCAGTAGGATCCTCCTTCACCACGACAACGCCTCGTCGCACACCGCCAAGCGAACGATCGACTATTTGGCGACATCAAACGTTGAATTACTGGGTCACCCGCCGTATAGCCCCGACCTCGCGCCTTGTGATTTTTATTTATTTCCAAAAATTAAAGAAAAACTTAAAGGAAAGCGGTTTATGAATGCTGAAGAAGCGGTGGCTGCGTATCGCGATGCCATTGAAGAGACCCCTAAGGACGAGAGGGCAAAGTGCTTTTCCCAGTGGTTCCATCGCATGCAGCGGTGTATTGACGTCAATGGACAATATTTTGAAAAGATATAATAAAACTAATAACTGGCTAATGTAATCAGTTTTTGATTTTCTAAGAACTTTCAGTTTGACCCTCGTATTGCCTTATTGAAAGCAATCGAGTAAGGTGGTAGGCCAGCCGATACTGATCATGGTGAGGTCTAATAAAAAGAAAGATTACTTATAAAATACGACCAAATCTAGGGTCCCTCTCATAATGTCAGTCACCTGAATCTATTCGACACAGTAGGAATAAGCAAGATGGTGCAGGTGTGATGGTTACCTACATAATACAGAACGTTGACTCTACCACCGGTATAGAAATAAATTAAGTGTAGAATTGCCCATGAAAATAAATATTTGTGACTTTTGTGAGTGTAATGGCCATCATAGGTCATGTTAGTCTCGCTACGAAATACCAAAATTGGTTTTATTGCCGGGCAGCTAAGTTCTTGGAAATAATACAGTCACGAAAATTCTCATACGTATATAAGAAAAGATTAATGTCAAGTTTTAGTAGGTACCCTTTCTTTCTTTCAATCCATACTTAATATTATAAATGCGAAAGTGTGTCTGTCTGTCTGTTACCTCTTGACGCTTAAACCACTGAACCGATTGAGATGAAATTTGGTATGAAGATAGTTCGAGACCCTGGAAAGGACATAGGCTATATTTTGTCGCGATATAAAAACATTAAGGGGGTGAAATGGGGGATGAAAGTTTATATGGAAAATCCAACTCTTGCGGGCGAAGTCGCGGGGAACCACTAGTCACCTATAAGTCAAACATGGAAATGTTCAAACTATGTGAAAAATACTTTTATAAACTTTTGTTATCTTAGAGGGATTTGGGGTTCCGTCGCAAAACCAAAATCGGTAACCGATAGTCTAACTAATATTTTAAGGCCCTGTCTACTGTCCTATTTCGTTGTAGCGGCGCCGATTTCGCACACTAAAATTAGTTTTTTTATGGCAACTTCATGAATAAAAATTTAAACAAAACATAAATGGGTTCCCAAAGTGTTCGTCTTTGTGTAGTTTGTGTACTGAGGTATAGAATAAAAGAGAAGGCTTCGAAATTTTAGCACCAACAAACATATTAAACAATATCTAACATGCAACATGCAAATTAGGCAAAGTTACACTAGAAACTGCAGGAGGATTTTATATCGAACCAAATTCCTCTAACTAATTGGGTTTCGAGATTCATAATTATTTTGACGATGTCCTGAAGTTTTTGGTAATATAGGTTTGAAACTCTCACGATCGAAATTTTATCATAAAACTAACGTTATCAACGCGCTCCACCCTGACTGAGCTTTTCATACATTTGCAGGGCATCAAGCATATTTGGGGTTAAGTTGAACCTGCTATTCGGCATTCGCATGTCTCTCGGGCAATGGCAGACCATAAAGCACAGTGGCGCCCCCGATGGGCATTTTTATAGCCGCAGACTCTCGTAAACAGATTTAAAGGGCTATTAAATTGACTGTGGGAATTTTATTAGAGCACATGACTTATTTTCCAGAAACAAATAATTTGGAATGTAGCATAATAAATTATTCCCTATTAAATAAAAAAACCGGCCAAGTGCGAGTCGGACTCGCGTGCGAAGGGTTCCGTATCCCACTGCTGGGAAAAGGCCTCACCTCAACTATGAGGAGGAACGAGCCATACTTCACCACGCGGGCTCAGTGCGGATTGGTGGAGGGGTGTCTGTAAGGCAAGTGACAAACCTTACTGTCAGATGTTATCAACTCTCTGACTAGGCTTAACGACTAATACCAACAGATATTAGCCGGGACCAACTGCTTAACGTGCCTCCCGAAGCACGGAGATGCTTGTCATGGTCGTCACTTTAATGGTCGGAATGGTCACCCATCCAATCACGACCGCGCCGTGGGTTGCTTAAGTTTTGGTATCACTACCAAAGCGCTGCCGCCATTGCGCAACAAGCACCTAATGGTAAAGCTGATAAAAAAGTGTTGTATGGAAACCCTACCTTATTTTCATAGTCCTTTTCAACGATACCCCACACAAGGCGGTACACTCAAAAAAAATATTCACCCCTCCTTTTACATGTATGGGGAGGTACCCTTAAAAAGGGGTAATTTAAATTTTTCGTATTTTTAAAAATGAGATCTATATGTGAAGTATCCTCGAACCAAGTTACATGCAAGTCAGTCCATAAACGTAGAAGATATTCTGCTGTGACAGACTAGGACGGACGGAACGGACGGACTTAACGATCTTATAAGGTTCCTTGTCGGACTACGGAACCCTAAAAACACTGCAAAATCTAAGTGGTTTACTAAAGTACCTAGGCGCGCACGTCAGACTACCCTACTTCGACCTTGCGAGAACGCCTCTATTTCACTACGTAGTAAAAGCTGTTTTCGTAGTTCTAATGGGTAACCTGGCGTGCTGCCGACTGTACGTAAGTAGGCAGTGCTTACTAATTTATAATTTTGAATTTCGCTGAAATTATTAAAACGGAAAGCGTGCCCTAAAAATATCGCTGTAAATTCTGATTTAACCAAGTTCTTGTATAATCAAGCTTATGGAATTGTTCGAAATGGAATAACAGCAATTTCTCTGCAGTATCAGTAGCACTTGTAAATGCGATGGCTGGCGCAAGGTATAAGGTACTAGGTATCGTGTGATTGGTATTACCTATCAGTTATGCAAGTCTGGAGCATAATCAGATTACTGAAATAGGTAACGTAGGACAGAAAATGCCACTTATGGTTGTCAATATTAACAAATATTGGCCTATTCGGGGCTAGAACAATTTGCTTATATTATGGATTAGCGTTGACCTTGAAAATCATTTACAATATCGTAAGGCATATCGTTTGTGTCGATAGTATCGATCGATTGTAATAGTACATTCGATATAAAATTCCAATACTATCAATAGTATTGCTGTCTGTCGATAGTATTTACACCCACGGAGCTATCGATATTATTGCCTCAATTATCGATAGACTATCAATAATCGACTGGCGAGCGGCAACGCTATTATGACACTATACTAGCGATTTGTCAGCACACACAATTAGTAGTGCAGTCATTACAGCAGAGTCCAGTAGTAAATAACTGTGTAATCCCGCTCGGGCCGCAAGTTCTGTGAAACGCGGCGACAAAGCCCGCTATAATAACGGCAATCATGGCCCTTGATGATACACTCGCTATTTTCTCCAATTTCGGTTCAATTGTTACATTTTTAATCGGTGTTTAGAAAATTCCCGTTTCGAGTAGAACTTCACAATACGTAGAGCGCAACTTAGTCTACTGGATGTGGTCACAGGTTTTTATTAAACCTAAAAGAAAATGTTGCATCCCATGTAATAATTTACTTAAATTCCAAAAGTTATATATTTCGCCTCTTGTTGCCTTCTGATTTAAATTTGTTTCATAAGATGTTATTTTGATTTTGATGTTTCAGAACGGGTTAAACGCACTGCACCTCGCAGCCAAAGATGGCCACATCTCAGTTGTGGAGGAGCTACTCAAGAGAGGCGCCACCGTCGACGCAGCTACCAAAAAAGGTACAGTTTTTTATGTAGGACGTTCCCTCTGTTTTTAATAGCTTTCTAAGAAAGACGTCGAAGATGGTAGGTTCCACTGTACTCAACTGAGTTGCACCCTTTGGACCTAAAGTGATAAATTACTCAATGGAGACACAGTATTTGCCTACCTAAAAATAGCACTCAATGCTTGCAGATTGGGAAGACAACGTATTTAATTAATAATATTAATTAACGGTGATTAGTCAGACTGTACAAGACCGAGGCTAGGGCAGGCCTGTGTAACTCCCTGCGTAGGTAGCAAAAACGTACCTACGCGCGGCGACCCCTTGGAAGGTGCAAAATCAAGTTGGGTGTCGCGAGCGAGCAACGAGACCGGTGGCGCATGGCACTTTTAAGTGTGAGTATTACGTTGCTGGCTGGACAAGCATGAATAAAGTGCTAGAAAGGTGCGCTAGATGGCGTAAGTAGCTTCTTGTATCAGTCAACCCTATCGCGTCGCATGATAGTACGTCACTGAATAGGTTAAGTGTATTATGAATCATATTCCAGAGTTAAATTATCTTTAATGTGTTTCTGTAGGTGTCTACACGAAAATGTGCTTGAGTCTGAGGCGAACTGAATTACACCATATCGTTGACAACATTAAGTAGATATTTCTTTAAATTTCATTGCAAGTATACTTCTGTACGGAGTACTAGTACTTATTCTGTGGCTATCGATCTAATTTAACTTTGTCTCCATCGTCAGGCAACACAGCACTACACATAGCATGCCTCGCGGGGCAGGAGTCAGTAGCGCGGGCGCTGCTGGCCGCCGGCGCGAAGGCAGACGCGCAGTCCGCCGCCGGCTTCACGCCGCTATACATGGCCGCGCAGGAGAACCATGCTGGCTGCGTCAAGATGCTCCTAGCGGCTGGGGCTAGCCAGACTCTCGCCACAGAGGTAAGAAACGACATTTTCCACAAAGGTGAGGATATCACATTCTCAGACTCAGATCATATCTCAGATTCTCGCTACAGAGGTAAGTTAAGAAACTTTTTGGCATAGACACTCGTCACAAAGGTAAGGACATCTCAAGATACTGCTAATATTCTGGTCACTAGATAAGTAGTGGCAGAGGTCTATGCAGGCTGCATCAATATTTTGCTGGTGGCTGCGTAGATAACTCTTGCCACAGAGGCAAGGATCTTTCTTGATTCTGCTGGGTAGATACTTAAGTCTAGGGCTGGACAATCATTGTGGTAAGGGTCTCTAAAGGTGCTACTGTGTTAGATGGTGCAAATGCAGACGCTCAGTCCGCCGCCGGCTTCACGCCGCTTTACATGGCCGCGCAGGAGAACCACCCTGGCTGCGTCAAGATGCTGCTTGCGGCTGGGGCTAGCCAGACATTTGTCACAGAGGTAAGAAACAAAGTATATCTTCGAGATTCTGCTGCTACGCTGGTAGGTGGATAGGTAGAAAACTATGCGGCATGCGTCAATATTTTACTGGTGGCTGCGTAACTAACTCTTGCGATGGAGGTAAGATTTTTCTTGATTCTGCTAGGTATTTACTTACGTCTAGAGCTGGACAATCGCCTTGGTGGGAGGCTCTCTGATTAGCTGGTGCAAAAACAGACGTACAGTTTACATCGATTCACATGTCTGCGCATACTCTATCCATCAGGCAACAGACAGAATACAAAAACTGTGAGGTAAAAGCCCAAAAAAGTCGCAGATATTATACGAGGAAGCCATTTTACCATAGCAAACATTAGTCGCTGCTGTTAGAGGTGCTTGTGGCGCAGTGGCAGCAGCGCTTTGGTAGTGATACCAAAAGTTAAGCAACCCAAGGCGCGGTCGTGTTTGAATGGGTGACCATTCCGACCATTAAAGTAACGACCATGATAAGCATCTCCGTGCTTCGGAAGGCTTGATAACATCGACAGTAAGGTTTGTCACTTGCCTTACAGATACCCCTCCACCAATCCGCACTGAGCCCGCGTAATGGAGTATCGCTCGTTCCTCGTCATAGTTGATGTGAGGCCTATCTAATAGGCTGACTTTTTAACATTAGTCGTAGTGGCAGGCCAGCTCCTTATCGTTCAATATTATGCATCATATCTCCACTTCCGTCTCTGTTAGTCTTTCATTTGACATTGACACTTACTGCAGGTTCTTGTTTTCAGGATGGCTTCACACCACTCGCAGTGGCGATGCAGCAGGGGCACGACCGAGTGGTCGCCGAGCTGTTGGAGTCCGACACACGGGGCAAGGTTCGGTTGCCGGCCCTGCACATAGCAGCCAAGAAGAACGACGTCAAAGCAGCTACATTATTGTTAGAAGTAAGTTGCACTTCTATATAGATAATGTGTTCTAGCTATTAAAAAAAAACTTTTTTCATAGACTTCTGTATACACGTCACCTGACCCATGCTAGGAGATATTATGTACGATACTGCTGCTACAGACTCTTGTACAGAAAATTATGTGTTGTAAAGCTGCTTACGTGATAAAGATAATAGTAGAAAAAAATCAAAACACGGTGTTTCCACGTGAATACTTTCCTTCTACCACATAACCCTTTCTGTTTACAAACGTGTAGTGCCCAGTTATTGCTGATATTACAGAAAAGACGTTACTCGTATTTATTAAAGAATGAAATTCAATACTGCATGTATTTCTGTCCCTTTCACTCTCTATTTTTATATCTCTGTTTCATCGTTATATCAGTTGTTCTTATCTCGATTTCAGAACGAACACAACCCAGACGCATGTTCGAAGTCGGGTTTCACACCACTACACATAGCGGCTCACTATGGCAATGTCGGCGTGGCCAAAGCTTTATTAGCGGCAGGCGCCGACTCAGGGCGGGCTGCCAAACACAATATCACGCCTCTACACGTGGCAAGCAAGTGGGGACAGCTAGCTATGGTCGACTTGTTGGTTGAAAATGGTGAGTATTTTAACTAGAATATTGTAGATTTATTTTAAGATGTTGGTGTGGCCAAGGCTTTACCACCGGCAGGCACGGACTCAGGGCGGGCCGCCAAATGCAACATCACGCCTCTACACGTGGCAAGCAAGTGGGGACAGCTGGCTATGGTCGACATATTGGTTGAAAATAGTGAGTATTTTCACTCTAAAATCATTTACACTTGATTTTAAGATGGTGGTGTGGCCAAGGCTTTACTAGCGGCAGGCGCGGACTCAGGGCGTGTCGCCAAACACAATGTGGTAATGGCAATTGGGACAGGCAGAAAAGTCTGAATAAATCCATAGCTATAATTCTGTTGATTCCGTATATGATAGTAAGCCTTATGTAACTTTCTACAGGTGCCAACATAGCCGCAGTCACACGGGACGGTCTGACGCCCCTGCACTGCGCAGCGCGATCGGGACACAGTAATGTCGTGTCCCGCTTGTTACAGCACGGTGCGCCCATCACTAGCAAGACTAAGGTATGTGAAATTCTTTGACGATAGAATGTTACATTTGCGAATTGACATGGGCTGTATTTTATTTTTTAAATTACTTCCGTGCGAACCCTGGGGGTGGGGGGGTCGTAAGTAAATAAATTGTTCTAATAATCACACCAATTAACTTAATTAACAATTAGAAAATTCACTAGCCCGAAACCAAGCAACTAAGCGTAAGCTTGTGGCAACTAGGATGGCGTACACTTTTTTTCTGAATTCCAAGACTTGGGTACAAATGCTCGTGCTCAGCACCGCTGGTTATGTAGTCCGAAGAATGCACCACTACACCAAGACGGTCAAAATATTAAATTACATCATAAATAAACAAGATTCATAGTTCGTTCGTTATTTAATTTACCCTTAATTGTTTTTCTTTTAGAACGGATTGACCCCTCTCCACATGTCCGTACAAGGCGAACACGTGGAGACGGCCAAAGTTCTTCTCACAGAGGGCGCCCCTATCGATGACGTCACAGTGGACTACCTCACCGCACTGCATGTGGCTGCACATTGTGGACATGTCAAGGTAATTTGAACCCTACCGTGTATGAGTATTGAGTACATAATATAATAGTAAAAGTGCAAAATTATTAAAATAAATATTTACTTGCTACGACAAAGTTAAGTGCAAATACAGATTGCGAAAGGCCAATCGCTTGCCGACATGAACACCAATATTAAATAAATTTCGCTCGAACCTACGACCCCTCGCTATCTGGGGATTTCTCTACCAACTAAGCTACAAAGGACCTGACGAATTATTCTAAGGGTCCTGCTACGCCAGTGCATGAAATTGGAATGCATCCTATGTTTGCAAAGAATCATCAGTTAGAAGAGCAATAAGGCCATACATGTGTATAGCGAGGGGTCGTGGCTTCAAGTTCTAGAAGACAGGTAATCAATAGACAAAGATAACACCTATATTATTTGCCTCTCATTCTGTCGCGAAAACTCATCTCACCCGATCACGTAGGTTCGTGCAATGTGACGCCAAACGCGCGGGTGAGTCTTCAATTTTACGTGCGATTTGACCGGCGTAAAACAGCCCTAATAACCGGTCGACCCGCGCAAATACAGTGGGCCCTGCATAAACCTTCCTAAATCTGTCAAAATATCTTAAATGATATTGAACTTTATGTGATTAACATAAAGTTGAAATACGGTCGCGGAAATTTGACAGATCAGGGTAGGTTGATGTGGTGCCCACTGTACTTGTAGCTTCATACCTAAATGGCGGGGTGAGCCAGGTCTGATACATCTACGAGTAGGTTTATTTTTGCCGAGCTATAAGACGATTATTTGATTGCAGGTAGCCAAACTCCTTCTAGACCGAAACGCAGACGCGAACGCACGAGCGCTCAACGGGTTCACGCCGCTACACATCGCCTGCAAGAAGAACAGACTCAAAGTCGTTGAACTGCTGCTTAAATATGGAGCGAGTAAGTTTGAATATAATTCTACAATTGCGAGCAATGAAATCGAATTACTGGTTCGAAGTTTTACGACTTCAGAAACCACTGTAACAACTTTCCTAAAAATGATATAATTTCAACAATCTTGTAACGTTCTTTAATAAAATATTTTATACGTTATAAGTTTAGAATTCATAATTATTTGCTTAATTTAACCCCAGTTTATTGGGGTTTGGCGCATTACGTTATTCTCTTCCATAAAATCCTATCATTCCTTTTATGAATCATCCACTTCTTTTATAATCATATCATGCTTTATACAGTTCTTCTATCCCATTCTCGGTTGGCCTGTTCCCTTCCATATTCATACTTATCACTCGTTTACATGTTCTTAGCTAGATAAACGGTTTCCTGTCATCTTTATCTATCACAGACGCTACTTTAACAATTTCTTCATCTTTTGAACTGTTTTTCGGAATACGTCCATTCTTGACAGTTGAATGAAATGTAGTATAATTTGCTCATTGTTTTTAGCACATTTGACTACGCAAAACTCAAAGAGAGACAAGATTGTGACATAGATTTAAAGCAAGTTTGATTCATAATTAGTTTTTTTTGTATATTCAACTAGATAATAATAGTTGCTAACTAGCGTAGCAAGCACTTCGTGTGTCCTCTGTAACCCAATTGGAAGAGCAATCGCCGGATGGCGAGGGGTCGTGGGTGCAATTCCACTAGAACACAAAAGCAGAGTTATTTTAATGAAATACCTTTCTCCAGGCAAATCAGCGACAACAGAATCGGGCCTGACCCCGCTGCACGTGGCAGCCTTCATGGGCTGTATGAACGTGGCGCTCGTGCTGGTCGGCGCGGGCGCTGCGGCGGACGCGGCCACGGCGCGGGGCGAGACGCCGCTGCACCTCGCCGCGAGGGCGCACCAGACCGACCTGGTCAGGGTGCTGCTGAGGAACAATGCCAAGGTAAGTCGTCTCTAGTAGCTACCAGCCCGGCGGACGCGGCCACGGCGCGGGGCGAGACGCCGCTGCACCTCGCCGCGAGGGCGCACCAGACCGACCTGGTCAGGGTGCTGCTGAGGAACAATGCCAAGGTAAGTCGTCTCTAGTAGCTACCAGCCCGGCGGACGCGGCCACGGCGCGGGGCGAGACGCCGCTGCACCTCGCCGCGAGGGCGCACCAGACCGACCTGGTCAGGGTGCTGCTGAGGAACAATGCCAAGGTAAGTCGTCTCTAGTAGCTACCAGCCCGGCGCCAAGCAGCTTGCTGTGTTCCATCGGCGAGTGGGAATGCCAAAATCTGCTGGCCGAGCTCGCTTCACCGTCTTTGTCTACGCTACGTCTGGTTTAGTCTAAGAGTCAAGAGCGAACCTATTCAAAATAAAGTCGCATCGAAAATCAAAATATTATAGCCAAGTTATGTGTCGTTTCAAAGGAAAATTGAAAACCTATTAGTAGAGGTTTTGCTACGCTATAAAACTGTGTTATTGGCAGTAAGAATCGTAAAAACTGAACAAACGCAAGCATAGTAAGTCTAACAATAAGATCACTCTTTAGATGATGAGCATGAGATTTAGCAGACCATATTCCAGCATGCGAAACTAAAGAACTGTTTTAAAATATGTTACCTTTCGCTAAATGGCTTCAAACACTCCAAATCGTCGACAATAGTCCGACAAGTTCGTATGCGATCTTCCAGCGTACGTTAGAGGTGCGGGGGGCGAGGTACGCTAGATGTCAGCCGGGACGAATGGTATTGCGGGAAGAATTTACCATGATAGTCGCTTGCGATTGGTGCTTCCTCACCCCATTCTAGCGGAAATCAGAGCGCACGAATTAATCGGCTGCTACCTCAATGGGGATCCACACTGCCAAATTCTCCCTGTAGGTGGCGCATTGTTGATGCGGCCAAAGCTATCTGTCATTCCAGTACAGGAGTTGTGTTTTTTGAGTATTTTTTTGTGTTTTCAATCTACGAAAGCATAATGCTGTTATGTGATGTGCCAGGTTGTTACAATAATGGTGTTCATTTATTTCCAAAAGACCCAGTTTTAAAAAAGAAGTGGGAAACAGCTATAAGAAGAAAATTAATTAATTTTAGGTAGTTTTCTAGAACTATTTACATCATGATAAGCTTCTGAATCGGGAACATTCATCGTAAAACAAGATTGTGAAGCTACGACACCAAAAGTCTCGGTATCATCGCGGTATCGATCGTAGAATTCTAACCTAAAAACAAACATGTACGTGTTTTATTATTTTAGTTATATTTATTAAAAACCTTGTTATGTAGTTAATTTGTAAGACAAATACAACAAAGACAATTTCAACAACCAATTAAATGTAACATTTACATTGTAATTAAACTGGATTAACACCCAAATATTTACCTCGCAATAAGATCGGTTTTTTTACCAGATACTTTTGATCTTCGTTTCCGAAGTTCGTCTTTTAGTTCAGATTACTTCATTGACGAATACATAATGATGAAATAACATTAGATAGTCACGAAAAACTGTAAATTAGATACGAAAAAGCCCGACATAAACAATAGTAAAATGTTTGACATAGCCTTATCTATGCCACGCCATCTGCATCAAGTTTTGCGTGTGGATCCCCATTGCATAGTCCGCCAGGTTATATTCAAAATAAGGCAATCTTTTCTACAGTGAACTTCAAAATGTCAAAATATGTTGGTGTGCAAGTCGCATGAAGCTTATTGGCAGTTTCATTTTGTCAGCGATAGGGAACTCACTGTAGTTTAAATTGCCTCTGGTCTATAGGTCCGCCTGATACAAGCATGTTTCAGGTGGAAGCCCGAGCGCGCGAGGAGCAGACACCGTTGCACGTGGCGGCGCGACTCGGTCACGGCGACATTGCGGCCTTACTGCTACAACACGGGGCCGACCGCGCCGCTGCTACTAAAGACCACTATACACCGCTACACATCGCCGCTAAGGAAGGTAAGAATAACTACTAAAACTGCCCTAAAGCAGATCTAGAACTTAACCACCTGCTTACCACTGTCGCTTTGACTAGTAATTTCAACAGACACAACTCCCGGGCTCGATTCTTCCCCACAAGCTAAATAGTGCTAGTAGCCGCTCCTATGCAATATCAACTCCCATAATAAGTCAGATTTTGCACAAGCTTGACTACATGTAGATAAACCAAGACGGTGATCATCGGACCTTGATGGTTATAATAATAATCCTCCTAGCCGAATTTCGACTACAGTGGCCAACCTCAACAGAGATTAGTCGACTGCGCGGGAGATATTATAGTGCACAAGTGTGTGCGTAATACACAGGTGCACTCTCTGTTCCTTCACTCTCATAATTCGGTGAGATGGCAGTCCGACATGACCGTAGAGAGATCAGGCGCAGGACCAACGGCATAACATGCTTTCCGAGGCACGGGGGTGTTAACACCACTAACTTGCTGACTTCGGAGCTGTGTCTGAGTTATTTCAAGAAAGAAAAACCCAACACTTTTCGGCCCGACCCGGGATTCCAACCCGGGACCTCGTGGATTTTATTATTAACTTAGTGGTGTGGTAACGACTATATTTTGGTAGTCTTGTTAAAGGTACACAACAAACACAACTTTTGGTTCGCAGGCAAAGAAGAAGTAGCCGCGATCCTGCTCGACCACAACGCACCAATAGAGGCAGAAACTCGTAAAGGCTTCACTCCACTGCACCTAGCGGCGAAGTACGGCGATATGGGCGTGGCCAGGCTACTGCTAGCGAGGGGGGCGCAGCCTGACGCGCCGGGGAAGAGCCATATCACTCCGCTACATATGGCCACGTATTATGGACATCCAGATATAGCACTGCTTTTACTGGACAAAGGTACTTATTAAGTATATTTGTTGACAATTTACAGGTTTTAATAACGTTTTTGATTCGAAAGGGGCACGATTTTGATTGGGTTCTACACTATATTATTCGTAATTAAACAAGAAAAGAAGTGACACCCTTTTGAATCGAAAATGGATTTTTACTGTGGATAATCAAGTCACGACTTGATCACCGATTTTCAAAACAGAAAATGCTCGCATCAGTATCATTAACTATTAGAACTAAAAATGTAGGCTAGCTATCTAGCTAGCCTACATTTTTTTTTTTTACATGATCGATATTAAAAGTGTAAAGAAAAATCTTTTTCTTTACACTTTTAATATCGATCATTTCTCGACTAAACATGAGAGAATCTATCACCGACTTCGATTGGCTACTGTACTTATTTATATTTATTTAATTAAAACATTTCGTAGTCTAGTTTATTTACGCTGTGTATAAAATTTACATATTAAGCCTGCTTTGTTCTAGTCTTTTTTCAAGCCTACGTATTGATCCTCATCCAGGTTTAAGGCTGCATTTGCACCAGAGGTGTGAGAGGACGCGTAGAGAGTGATGTGTGTGCAAGAACCAATAAAATCACTTCATTTACTTAATCTACCGATATGCCGTTTCCAGGCTGCTCTGAGCGAGGATAGGTAAATGAGGTGAGGTAAATGACCAGTCTAATGGTTCTTTAAAACCGGGCAAGTGCGAATCTGACTCGCGCACTGAGAGTACAAAGAAAGTTTTTTTTTCTACGATGTAACTACAAATTTACTGTTTTTTTTTCTTGTACTTAGAAAAATTAGGACTTTTCCTGTACTTAGAATATTTATTTACGGGATTGCTACCTTTCAACAGCGCCGAAATATCGGAAACTCGAATTTAGAAGGTACATGGTAGCAATCCTGTAAATAAATAGTATAATGATAGTGACCATGACAACTTCAAACAGTATCTTCCTAGAAAAATCGCTATCGGCCGTATCTTTGGAACTTTGCAAAAAATCAAGCTAATATAGCTTGATTTTTTTCTCAGCTTCACGGGACCGCAAACATAAGTATTTGATGTTAATTCCAAATTGATACCTCCAAGCGGATCTGAGACAAATGGTCTTGACAGACAGACGGACATCACAGTGGTCGATTTGAATTATTTAGGAATTAATAAATAGTGTCGTAGTAAAAAAATCATATCTGTTACGATGTCGTTATATCCTGACTTTTGGTAACTGATATGTATACAATAATGTTAAACCTAAAACGTGTATGTACTACATACGGTTTAAAACCAACTTTAAAAAGAAGGGGTTCTCAATTGAAATGAGAAGAAATTCAATGATTAATTAAACAAAGATTGAATTAAACAAAATGTATATTTAAGGATATATTCAGATTTATGTATAATTAATTTTATTTCGTGACTCAAGGGCTTCCTCCTAGTACATCTATATTGAGAATGCCAAAGATTTCACAATTTTTGGTTCATGTATTAAAATTCGATGTATGCTTGATAGCATGTTGTACCAGGGATACAATTCGTCATACAACTCCGCTGTGGCGTTTGCATACTCTGTAAACACATATATGTTTATTGTGAATCCACTAGACAAGGCTGTTAAAATACTACAAAAACGTTTTAAAAGATCTTGATCAAGACCTGTGATAGCCGATGTAATTGCGTATTCCATAATTTCCATAAATAATTGCAAATAGTTCTTGGGTGAAATAGTTTTCGATTAATGGCAATAGCTATTTTCATTTCGTTAGTAACATCACTAAATGATTTCAGTGGTCGGCCACGTTTTGTACATGTTTCCTTACACTGAGTAATATTCTCACCCATACTACTGCCAGCAACATCAACGGTGTCATCGCAAGAAATAAGAAAAGTTTCATCCAGCCACTGATGGTGTTTCTCTTCAAAAACTTAAGATATTCGCCTAGATTTCTGCTATAATTGAGCAAGTTTTCTGTAAAAATTTCGAAGTTTTTTTAAAATTTTCTTGTTCATTTTGTTCCCCTATATCTTCTTCTATTAGTCACTAATGCAAAACTGCCGAATTCTTCTCCTTAATTGTTTTTCCTTGTCGCCAAACTTCGTGCAAGACTCTTTTTGTCAGTGACATAATACCTAAAAAAAAACATCACTAAGTCATTAGCACTTTTTAGCAGCTAAAAATGTGTGTTCGAATAGCTAATACTATGAAGTATTTATAAAAAAGTGTTTCATTAAGAATAAACCAGAATCCAGGTATTGCAGATCGATTTTCTAAATAATAGTTGAAATGTTCGGAACGGCAGCATATAAAACCAAAACACGTTTCATTGCAACTCGTAACTACGTAAAAGATACTGTTAAAATATAGTACGTACCTTTGTGAAACAATAATCACAACCTTTATCAGTCAACACGTAATACTTTTTTCACAAGACTTTTTTTTATTAAGTCGTGGTAAATGTAACAAATTCACTGAGTGCACCGTAAACGTTGATTCACTTTGTGCTAGAAGATAAACGCGTGAGGGTTAGGTAAAAATATTTAAGTTACGAACAATCCACATCATCTTCATTATTTAAAAACCCTACAGGTCGTTATCGGAAACTTGTAAAATTTTTTTTATTAATTTCTAGAAAATTCAAATCGACCACGGGACAGGCGGATAACAAAGTGATCCTCTAAGGGTTCCTTTTGAGATACGGAACCCTAAAAATACATCTCTGGTGGAAACGCAGCCTCTGTCAATTTCAAAAAAATTAACAGCAATATAATATTTTAGTCTTGAGCTAAACGAATCTGAGATAAAGAAACAAGCAAAAGAGTGCCGTAGTTACTCAGTATGTTTTTGTAAGCTAGAGGTTGTATCCGTAGGAGCGTCGCCGCACTCCCTGGCCAAGAACGGCCACTCGGCCCTGCACATCGCTTGCCGCCACAACCATCCAGATATCGCATTCGCCCTGCTAGAACACGGTGAGTTTGATATGAAATATTTGTTTTTAATTTTACTTTTCGTTCATTATAATGGTTATTACCAAACTACACTATTAATAAGCAACACATACCATATTAATTATGCCACAAATCTCCTTTATAAAGAATGCCCGGTTCTTACCATGAGACAACTGTTCGTCTTAAATGTGATACTACGTAAGCACAAAACAATGTCATATGTCCCAAACCAAAATAAGCGCAACCAATAAAAAGTCTGTGCATCTATACAACACAGAACTAACCTGGCTAAAAGTCACTTCTATATCATTTCATCTCTGCTGTACAATACAGCAAATAAAATGAATAATATTTATCATTTAAATACAAAATGTTGCAAAAAATTGGTTCAAGATTGGTTGCTTAAATTGAGTTATGATGATACGGAACAAATCTTAGCTGTAGACATATTATAACGATGGATGTTTGTACACACACGCGCGCGCACACACACACACACACACACACACACACACACACACACACACACTTGCAAGCACATTAATTTTTTTTTTCTTTTCTTTTTCAATGATTCGTAAATAAATTAGTTAAAAGACTATTGTCTTTCTTTGTTTGTAAAAAAAAAAGTTTTATTGTAAACCCCTTTTGGGTCCTTGTGTGGAAGACGTCTGCAGCTGTGACACATTTTAAATACTACTACAGCTGCTTACGTTAACCTGTATTTAGTAATGCGGCGGGTCCAAACGTAATCTTGATTACGCTAAGACTAGCCGTCACACACTGTAACTTTATAAATCTGTACTAGGTTAATCCATTATGTGTACCTTAAAATTGCAAATAAAGAACATTATTATTATTATTATTATCATTAATTTAATACACATGTCACACACAATCATACACGATGAGTTTGACGTTAGAGTTATCTAATGCACTTATTCTACACCATCCTATTTGTGTAGCATCCTATTTAGGAGATAGGAAGATGTAATCGCAGTTAATTACTTAGGTTCCTACCTTGCTAAGTGATTTGAATATTCATTTTCGATTCAAGTCCCATCCTTCCTACCTTCCTAGTTAGGATCCTAGTTAGAAAAATAAATAAATAAATAAATTGTTTTAACAAACACACCAATTACCTAGCCCCAAACTAAGCGTGAGCTTGTGCTATGGTGACTAGGATAACGGATAGACATACTTATATACTTTTATAAACATCCATGACTTACAGGTACAAATGCTCGTGCTCATCACACAAACATTTGCCCCTTGCGGGATTCGAACCCGCAACCGCCTGGTTTAGAAGTCCGTGGCGTAAACCACTACACCAAGACGGTCGTCATTAGTTAGAAAGCTACAAATAGGACGGTGCAATCTCAGACCAAATAAAAAAAGGAAGACGGTGCCCGCTCAAACAATGAAGTGAAGCTCACTGTGCAAATCTGTGTGCGTGACCTAATGCGTAGTACAGTGATCACGTTAGTGTGTACAGTAGTTAAGTGATGCCAGTACCCTGAAAATAATTGACCCACAAACGAACGAAAATAATAAGTCTAGTACGAAGCTCTTTTTCTCACTTGGATTTAAAATTATTAGGGATTTTCAAATACATTTTGCACAATTTTAATTTAAAGATGATTTATTTAAGGAATCAAACAGCATTTATACTTAATACATTAGCCAAAACAGTTTCGTAAATTTAGTAAAACTTGCAATAAATCAATACCTATGAAATTAACAGTGGTTGGGAAATATTGAATTGAAAGTACGTACGTTCTCAATAATATATTTTTTGGTTTGTTTTTGATTCTTTGCACGGCTAGTGCATTCGCCACAACGGAGTGTCAAAAGGTAAGGAAACGATTATGGAACGTAACTTTGTTTGGGATAGGATATTTATACTTTTATATGATTAGCTACTATAAATATGGATAAGATATTAAGAATGGAAGTAGAGAAAGGAATACGGTGGGATACAAGAGAGTAAAACAATGAAGAATGATTAATTAAAGGACATAAAAAGAAGATGTGGTTCAGGTCACCTATGTCAGCCTTACATTCACAGTTCGCACAAGTCAGAGTCAATTATTCGGAATCTAGCAGCTGGTAAGCTGGATTACTAACGTAGTAAATAGAAGCAAATGATAGCCAGCTAAAAATTATCCCACATTTGGGGTAAATTTTTGTGACGGATTATAGGCACACTGACTGCATTTGTTGAGGTCTTGTGTTCCAAAAATAATATATAAACATTTTGGAATAACATTGAAATTATCAACGGATTCTATTTCTTACTTATGAAAAGGGATTCCAGAGTTTTTTTTTTGAGTAACTGGGTTGTTTTTGCAACATTTTACCACGCACGAAGGCATTTTAAATTATTTTGTGAACGAATGGTTGCGCGACTATTACGTCAAAGGTTTGGCAGGGCACTGACGCGCGGTCGGCTTCCTATTTTGAAACCGGCTACCTATTGCAGGCTTCACTTCTTTAGTACGCGAGGCTACGTCTACCTTTTTTTATTTGGTCTGAGGGTGCAATAAACACCTCCTTCGTTCCGACTTACGTGATCGAGTGGCTCGCACGCTGATTTATATTTGTCGCCATCTTTGAAGTCCCGGGTTCGATCCCCGGTCGGACCTAAATTGAACGCCATGTTCTCTATTTTGATTTAGGTCAAAGTGTTGTGCTAGTGCTACCTCCGGCTGTTTCTGATATCCATAACTCGAAGTGCTTTAGTAATATACTTCGAAAACACAGGAATGTATGTGATGTTGTCCATAAACAAGAACTATGAATATATGCTAAAACACTGGAATACTTATAAAATTAATTTTGATGAATTCTCGTATTGATACATCAACAAAAACACAAATGACACTGGCACACTGCTGACACTGCTATATTTTTTGGTTATTGTGTGTGTAATCCAAGATGGCGGATATAAATGTATCTTTTTCACAGATGCCGACCCCGGGGTGAAGTCTAAAGCCGGCTTCACGCCTCTACACATGGCGGCCCAAGAGGGCCACGAAGACTGCGTGGAAATGCTCATCGAACGAGGAGCTGACGTCAACGTACCTGCCAATAATGGTAACAAATATAACCCAGCAAGCCACTATCTACTTTGTATCTAACGCTCGAAGTTAATGAGCCGTAATCCAAGATTCGAATCGATTCCGGCAATTTGCGTATCCATTGTAGTTGTAGAACTGTTTTTAAAAACCGTTTATTTTGCTTCGATACGAAAAAACTGTTACGTCGCGGGGTAAAACAGTCCTCGTCGTAACTAGTTTTTGTATTGTTAAATGCGAATTTGTACTTAAAGTTTAAATAAATACAGTCGAGAATGCAATGAAACAACTACTTGTCATGTCGGTCTCGTCTCGCTTGAACCGCCAACCATTTCACTTGATGAAACGAACGACGATAATTTTTTTTCTAGGCGCTAGTTGTCGTGCTCGTCGTCTGTTTCGGCCATCTGCAAACCAGGTTTCAGAAAAATGTTTGCATTTCGTTGTTTTAAATTTTGATAACGACCCACCTTAATCTATTGAACGGTTTACGGAAGCCATAAAGCAAGGCTCACAACACTCTTGGTGTGAGTCGTTGTTAATGACCTAAGTTGACCTATTGAACTCTGAATCTGATAAAGGGTTTTTAAAATGAAACCACAGTATCGGTAGCTAAATTCAATTCAATCCTACTAGGATAAGATCGTTTATTTATTCCTTTTATGTCATTTACTTATATGTGTACGCAAAAATATGTACATATCTACTTTTGGCACAGCGCCATCTAGTGTTACAAAATTGAACTAAACATATATCTACGAACATAGGTCACACATGGTCACACCAAGGTAGTTGTGTGCGAGCAATCGAAAGTACACGCTAGGAATGTAGGTATCATACAATCTGTAAATTACCTAATTACCCTGTTAATTATCTATCTTACGATTCGTTAGCTATTGTAGATGCTCTCCATAAATAGGGTGTGTGATACAGTCAATAACGAAATCATTGTTACAAAATACATAAGAAATTATATCATTATTATAATCAGCCATCCGTAACCGGCTGTGAAATCATTGAACGGTATAATCATTTTACCATTGAAATATACGTTCAGATGTTGTAATATTTCATCAAAGAGAGTCTAGTTTCAAAAATAATAATAAATAATACACAGCATAAGGAAGGCTACTAGTAAATTTCATGTCAACAACGACCTCGATCCCTGTTCGGGTCAATTTCGAAAATCATATTTTCATGTTGTTTCGGTTCTGAGGTCTTACTCCGGTTGACGTTGTCCGTATTTTCGACTGTAGCCGTCCCTGTCAATCACGCCACAATGACAACGCAAACGAGCAAGATGGCTAGACTCGATAATACGGACATCTTCAACCGGAGAAAGGCTTCTGGTGGTATGGTACCACCGTAGTTTGATTGATACCGCCTGATTTCCGTAATACACGTGCATTAGCAAATTACTTTATTTGGTTCAGAGCCATTCCTCTGATTCAAATAAAGTAAAAAGTAATGGGATGTTTTTATTTAATGATCTTGGCTACCTATAAAGATAACTCTTTATTGCACACTATAAAAAACAATGGAATTGACACATTAAGATGTACAAAGTAGTTGGTATTATAGCTAAGAGCGATCCCAGGCAACCTTTAAAACCTTTAGATCTTCAAATTCAAATTACCATTATCCTTCAGGTCTAACCCCAGTGCACTTAGCGGCATCCGAAGGCCGCACAGCAGTCCTGAAGTCGCTCCTAGCGGCGGGCGGCCACTGCAACGCGCGTACCAGAGATGGCTATACTCCCTTACACGCCGCAGCACATCATGGCCACCATGCTGCCGCTAGGGCTCTTATAGAGGCCGAGGCTGACGTCACAGCGAGGGCTGCTCATGGGTGAGTGCTAAGCTAAATAGAAGCTTTATATAGGTTACCAATACTGCTGTAGGCCTAGAGATGACTTCTCTTGACACAATCGCTATCCATAGCATAGACATGGTCACCATGCTGCGGCTGGGGCTCATGGGTGAGTGTCAATAAAGGTGGCTACTTTGGATTTTTTTTGTTTGTGTTTTAATAAGTTCGAATATTCGCGTTAATGTCATCATCATCAAATTTAAGAGCTAGGCTCTTGTCGGTGGAGTTTTTTCCATTCCTCTCTGCTTTCCGCCTTTCTCTTAACCTCCTGATACGACCCGACATTTATCTTTTCTTTTATTTGCTGCATGTAGCTTATTCTTGGTCTTCCTCGCATCCTTTTTCCTTCTATTCTTCCTTCTATTATCGTTTTAATAAAATTGTCGTGTCGAATCAGGTGGCCTAACATTCGTCCCCTCCTACACTCTATTGTTTCCATCAATCTCCTTTTTTCCCTAACCATAGACAAAACTTCTTCATTTGTTTTCTTCTCCGTCCAACTTATACGCTCCATTCTCCTCCAGCACCACATCTCGAAGGCTTCCAGTCTCTCTCTGTCCCTCTTTGTCAATGTCCACGCTTCACATCCATAGAGTGCTATACTCCAAATGTACACTTTAACAAGTTAATGTAAGAAACAAATATATCAAAGATCTGTATAAGAGTAGATACAGCAATAACTGAAAACATGCAACGTCGCCAAATACATAAGTCTATTATCCACCTGTTAGCCATTACCTACACTCATTTTGAAAACTGGGGCGGTCATAGGGCAGTTCATATAAGAGCAAAGGTTGTACAATAGCTGCATAAAACCTGCGTGAGTTACTAAAGTTATTTAGGGGAAGACGAAATCCAATTCATTTTTATTTGCAGGTTTACACCTTTGCACCAAGCCGCGCAACAAGGACACACACTCATCATTCAGCTTCTCTTGAAGAACAATGCTGATCCGAATGCACTCTCTGCTGTAAGTTTAACCTTAAATATAGATGGAATAACCCCTTGCAAAATATAGAGAGATTTTCTTGGAGTAAATAAAGTTTTAGTTTTCTTTAATAAAAATATAATAATTATATATATTCGGAAGACTAAGGTTTATATTTTTAGTGTAAGTATAAACAATAACTGAAAAAAAGTATAAAAAGGGAAATTGAGAAAAAGCTCTAACAAAAGAAGAAAAAAAAAATTTTGTAACAGATAAATTAACATTGCGGGATTTTATGCAGATTTTTAGTTTTATGCAATGATTAATCTGGTGTGCTAGCAACTGTACTTTTTTAAACCAAATTCAATGCCGACTTGACTAAGCTACGGGATAAGGCTTATAATATACTAGCAGTTCCCCGGGACTTCGCCTGCGCCAAAAGTCGGATTTCCCATAAAACTTTCCTCCTCCATTTCACCACCCTGATGATTTTATATCGCGACATTAAGTAGCCTATGTCCTTTCCTGAGTCTAAAACTATCTCAGTGCCAAATTTCATTTGAATCGGTCTAGAAGTTACGGAACCTATTCAATACAAACAAAGAAACAATCAAATTTATTCTTCTTTATAATATTAGTATTGATTTACTTTAGTATAAGTTTTATATTTACTTCGTATTTTGTACAAACAGAACGGCCAAACGGCGTGCGCTATCGCAGACCGTCTCGGCTACATCAGCGCTGTGGAGGCGCTGCGGCCGGTCACTGAGAACACGCTCAGCCAAGCTGTTGGTGATAATGGTAAGTCCCATAGCTTGTCGTGTGACATTTCATCTTTCTGTCAAAGAAAAATATATTTAAATTCGCTGTATGAAAGGGCTTATATCAGGAAAAGTCCAGGCCGAAAATGGCCCGAGTGACTTCAAAAAAGGGTACTATTCTTTCAGGCCGTGTTTTTTTCTTTTGCTCTATTTGGTGGTACCACTAACGTGCCCCGTAAGCTAAGTTTTCAAAGAGTAACGAAATCATGCGTTTTAGGCTGGCTTATAATTTAGCCTTAAGCTACTAGTTCACTGGTACTATACTGACTGATATTTTCTACTGTTTGTTAAAAAAGTCTAGTCAAAAACATAAGACTATTAAAAATATGATCCTCGACTTGCATAGTGATTGTTTTTATTGATCACACAATTTGGATCCAATAGGTTTTATTTCAAGGATAGGAGTGTACTTAAATGTGAGTTGAAGTGGTTTCACAAACAAGCTTGCAGTCGGCCGATCTTTGATTTGTGCATTGCGCAACTATAATAATATCCGTCAAAGCGACATAAATTGGCCGCTGGCAATGTGCCAATGCGTAGGTACAGTCGGACGCAATTGTGTACGTATTGAGATGAATTTTGTTTATGCTCTTCAGTGACTCTTAAGGTCATAATGGTTTGTAAAAAATTAACTGTTCAATAACACATACATCAAGTGATTGGCTACAATTTTTTGTTATTTTTATATGAGTACTTTACCTGAGTGTTAATGCTATATTCTCGCATAGTACCTACTAGAAGCTTGATATAAACAAACAGTCTTCATATGCCACAAGTAAACCATTTTTGTTAATAACGATGTGTTAGTACATCGAACTAACTTGACTGCCTCGTTGGTCTAGTGGTCAGCACGCTGGGTACTATCCACGAGGTCCCGGGTTCGAATCCCGTGTCGGGCCGAGAGTGTTGGGTTTTTCTGTCTTGAAAAAACTCAGACACAGCCCCGGAGTCAGAAAGTTGGTGGTGTTAACACCCCCGTGCCTCGGAAAGCACGTTATGCCGTTGGTCCTGCGCCTGATCTCTCTACGGTTATGTCGGACTGCCGTCTCACCGAATTATGAGACTAAAGGAATAGAGAGTGCACATGTGTATTGCGCACATACTTGTGCGCTATAATATGTCCCGCGCAGTTGTCTATTCTCTGTTGAAGTAGGCCGTAGGCTATAGTCGAAATTCGGCTTGGAGGACATTATTTATTATTATTATTATTATTATTACATCGAACTAATATACGCTAAAAAACAAAAAAGGGTAGCAGACTGTACTAGTCCCCGTAGCCCGCCTATTTCCACATGCGGATATCGGGAGAAATAAAACATTGATTTGGAAATAGATGGCGACTAACTCGTTGTTATGACTTGTCTGTATTTATGGTTGAAAGGGTGAAAGGTGATTTGAAACTGCTGATAAAATTAGACGGCAGAACGAGGAAGCGTCGGAAAGTAATAATTAGGAATGCCGATGACCTGTCTCGTAAATAGAAAAGCTTAATACAAAAGTTTGATTCAATAGTTCTTGACTCATTTTTCAAAAATATATTTTAAAGTATTATTAGGTACTTAGGCATATTAAGTTTGTAATACCTCTCGTTGAGTTTTTTAATTTAATTTATTTAGAAACACAAAACGGAATAACATCACAAAATTCACTATATAAGATTACATACATTTTAGGCTAGATATTATCGCAAACCATGTGTCCACTGCTTGATTATTAATTAGTGTACCTTAGGTCAAAATAAAAAAATAAATAATACAAAAACCAAAATAAGAAATAAAAAGAAAAGTGAACTGCAAACAAATAAATACAATTAAAATTATATTATATATCCTTTACGATAGTTACCTAATTTTAGCTGTATTTTAAACTAACTAATTAAACCCCTAGGCCAATTTTCTATGAGAGAAAAACCTTTCTGATTCGGTTATTTGTTTTGTTTCGTACGTCAATTAACAGCCCAATTTCCAATTTTCTGCCCTAAAACTACAAAAACTAAATTGTACTTTAACACTGAAATATAAGGGAGATATTTGAATACACACGTATCACAATTAAATGCTTTTCAGTGTACAGACACGAACATAAATATGTATTAGACAAAGGCATTCGATTTGAGACTTTATTATAAAGACATAAGTTCACTCTCTTATCGTTTTTTATCGCTGGTGCGTGACTGTACAACGCCTAATTTAGGCGGTTATCTGAATTCGGATCGAAAGTTTTATTTACAACGGTATTGTAACCTTGACATCGAGCACGACAAAAGGTTTCTGTGGCAGATGTTGAACGATAATGACCTTAAAGATCAAGGTGTTAAGAGTTACATAAACACGCAAATGCGTAATGTCCTGAAACTTTTTTTCGTGAGGTGAGAAATGTAATATACTCGTACACAGTGATGAATTGGGAAAAAGGGTATCGGAATCGTAAGTAAAAAATCCGCTATTTTTACCCGACTGCGGAAGGAGGGTTATGGTTTTCGAGAGTATGTATGTATGTAAGTATGTATAAGTATTTGGCACGCCCTGTAGCCCAAACGGCTCGACAGTTTTTGACATATGAGGTGTCGTTGAATTTGTCAACATTGTGAGAGTGACATAGGCTATATAAATTTCAAAAAATTTAAAAAACTAAGAAACCCGACTGCGTTTCTGTGTAATTGGAAATTAAAAAACCCTAAATCAAGAAAGAGGTCATACCCGGGTTACATTGGTACCCATATTAAAAATTGTAGCAGTCGGGACCCATGTTAAAAAGTCGGCCGTCTCGTCAGTAGATTGGAGTAATATGCAATGTAACATAGAGGGTAGGTATGTGCGCTAAATTCACTAAGCCTCCATTTCTAGAATGGGTCCCGACTGCTACAATTTTTAATATGGGTACCAATGTAACCCGGGTTTGACCTCTTTCTTGTTTTAGGGTTTTTTAATTTCCAATTACACAGAAACGCAGTCGGGTTTCTTAATTTTTTAAATTACCGTTTTTTTATAAAAAAATATGTAACAGCATGGTACTAATTTTGGATTTATTATCAATAATAATTAAGAAATAATTCAACAATGATTCTTTGATATTATAATCTTATAACATACATACTGCATACACGTGCGTAATTGTGATATAAATAATAAATAAATGAATTGAAAGTCGTCTCATCAGTCATGGAACAACATTATTTATTCAATCAATCAATTCTTGATACGTATCAGTAATCCAATTATTTCGTTACACTGAAGAATATAATTTATTATGAAATGTGTTATTCTGTGGCAATACATAGTTGATGCATGCTGACTAAACTATGACCAATAGTTATTTCCAAGTACATAATCAACAATTGATATACCTTGCTTACATGATTCGTCATTCCCTGATCAAGTTTACGTAAACTAGCAGTTGTTTTGTTGCTAACTGAAAATAATCTTCTAGATACTTTAATAAACCTGTAGAAAGTCGAATTCTGTATTCTAGGAATCTGTACATCCATTCGAAATTTATCGAGATTAATATAATATTTTTGAGAATTAATTTTTCTCCAGAAAATACATATAGACTATCCTTCATTTGGTACCTATTAATTGTGTAATAACATTGTAGCACAGATAACATGGCTATTATTTATTGTACTCCTACCAAACAGATAGCTTTGTTTTGTTTAACTGACGACTTTGTTGTGCGAATCAATTTGCAATGTTAAGTGATAATTTCGCATTTCTATTAGGTACATTAAAACAATGAAAGTGAGTCATATATTCCAGCGGATTGGTACAAACAATATTAAATATGATTCGTGTATACTGTTACCATAAGAATATTAGTACGGCGAAACCGTTGAAATATTTTATTAATGAATGAATGTAACATAAAACTTACAGCTTCTGTGCTCAAGTTTCCATTGTAGTACGAATGTTGTATTATTACGTAACTGGCTTCCGCGACCACCCAAACGGTAATTTAAGTATCTACATACATATCTATTTTATATTAGAACCATCTTAGAATAATAACGTTATTATTCTAACACTTCTACAACCATCCTGAATTTTAACTGTAAGCAATCCTTTTTTTGTTTTTGCTTGCTTATCATCATCTTAGCGTTATACTGGTTGTTATGCACTTGCGCGCGAGGGCCCAGGGTCCGCTTTCGACCATGATCAAGGATTCGGCAGATCAGGTTATTACAGTAGAACGACTGTCATCTGACTTCCGCGACGTTGTTGAAAGCGAAACCTGACAAGATTGGAACACGATTACACATTCAGTCGCCTGAAAGTGCAGGTTTCCTTACGATGTTTTCCTACACCGTAAGAGCATCGGTTAGTTATGAACAACTAATGGACATCACTCAGAAAAAGTCATTGGTTCATGGCGGAAAGTGCTTTCGAACCCGGTACTTAGCTCCCTCTTGAGATGCAAACCCACGCAAGCAAGCCCCTACGCCTCTGACGCTCTACTTACAGAAAAATGACAATCTGTATTTTCTTTTCAAATAATGATCAGCGTTGAAATAAAAAAATACAACAAAAAACTTAGTTAAAAGAGCGATCGCTTGAAAAAAAAAAGAATACACATAATACACACAGTCATGTTACACATTTGTCTCGTCGAAATCACTTTGTATGGTGCTTGTTGAAGATGACTTTTTATAATTTTCTTTGACAATACCAACGTACATACGTCACAAAATTGAAATATTAACAAGCCTCATCAAAAGGGGTGTACCTACTGAAGACACCGAAGTTATTCGACCACCATTTTGTATGACCATTGTAAGCAAATCTATCAATATTAGCCCATACAATAGATGAGCCGCCATACATAATTCATTTCTTAATCTAACATTGTACATTCCGGTGGTACGATTGATGCTATTTGGTACATGACGAGCCAACGACTGTAGACAAACTCCCTATTTTAGGGTAACAATGATTTATGACATATTAAAAACAAATTTGAAGAACTTTTTCCACGCTTTTTGATTAATTCCAATAATTATCATATCAAGATAATGGTTACTAACACAAAGCGACGAATTATTAAATAGAAATATGATTATTTTGTTATCAAGGATACCAAATATACTAGAGTTTCTATGGCACCTGCCGGTGACAGAAAGAGTCTTCTTTTAATTTTATCTTTCGTTCGTAACAAAACATAATATTCAAATTATATGTACATAAAACTAGATTACATTGTAATATTAATAAAAAGCCAACCCTCTTGAAAGAAAGTTGAAGAAATGAAATTTTTATGTATTTTTGAGAAAGAACAATCCTTCCCCGCAATATTTATATAACTTAGTTTGATGAAAAGCGCCATCTCATCATCATCAAATTTAAAGCTAAGCTCTTGACTTATCCGTGGCATTCTTCTCTGCTTTCTGCCCTCCTCTTGACTTCCTGGTACGACACGACATTTATATTTTCCTTTATTTGCTGCATGTAGCTTTCCCTTGGTCTCGCTTCTTTCTTTTCTCCCCTTTATTAAAGTTTTGATAAAATCATCGTGTCGAATCAGGTGTCCTAACATTCGTCCTCTTCCACTGACTGACTGAGGTATCAGAAAATCCCTTATTTAAATCAAGACTTGAAAATTTAGGATCATTAAACATTATTTTAACATGTGTGTGTGTGTGTGTGTATGGTGTTCCAAAAAATGACGTTGTGTTAAACCTCGTCTATTTATAAGCCTATAATTTTAAATCAATTACACATTAGTGACAACCAATGTATTCATGATTAAGTAATGGTAAACCATGTGTCATTAATTTTTATTTGGCCGACTTATAAATGGACATCACTTATACACCGTTTAAATTTTTTGTAAAACCACCGATAGTCTTCATAACTTTAAGATTTGTGGTCACAGCATCTTATAAGAGACCATTAGCTTGATTTTATTGGTCGGTCGCATCTGACAATTGCTATCTTATCTGTCAATGCATGTCACAAGTCACTGTGCCAGCGATGCAGCGTATCCGCGTACTATAAGTGTATTGTCTATTTTTGTTTAGACGAGGTTGAGTTCATTCAGTATTTTGCCCCAAGTATGTTCGAGCAGTGAAGTCAAAGTCTTCGAATTTGATATTTGTTATTTTAAATTAGGCCTTTATGTACCTAAATACGGTTACCATTAAAATTATCTGTACATTTTAGTACCTTGTCTAAGAATTTCTGGCGTTACGATGTAGCCATGACACATTATGACAAATTAGGTAAATTACTTACTAAAATGTTTCTTCTTTTGTTGTTGATGCTTGGCACTTACTTAAATGTCAGTTTTCGGGTCAGTAACTTCTAACAAGTAATCTAGCAGAATCTAGTCTTATTAGACACGCAATTTTGACAGTGTTTTATACATGTGAATTACCACAGAAATAAAATTTTAAAATATAATCTAACTTGATCTTACTGTTAGACCAATACTTATCTTAATGGTAAGCCATCAAGCCTAAGTGTATCTTAGCTAACTTCTGATGGAATCCAAATCAGGTTCAAACCTACCCGGCCGAGCTTTCCCCACAGTCAAGTCTTAGGATATGCATTGCGCACCGTTCTTGCAAATCTTGGGGATTTCTCGAAGACCAGTTTTCGCTTAAACACTGCATAATGATAGGTAGAATGTAATTACAAGCGTGTCTCTATGCCACTATTTAGCAAGCGTAACTTTTTACTAGCCTAACTTCGTTTGTCCCATTCCTTTCAATAAAGAGAGGACTTCACACGCGATAATAACTTTAAAGTCGAAAAACCAAACATTAAAAAAAATACAAAATTCAAAAATCTTCATTTCAATGAACATAACTTTATTTATTTTTAAAACGCTTTTAAATCACTTGACCATTTAGTCGCTACAAATATACGTACAGACAGACATACTAAAAACTTATAACATCCCTCACTCCCCTCTTTGCGCTGCGTCGGGGGTTAAAAACAAGGCTCAAACGTCAAAATATCAAGATATTTAAGATTCAATTTAGGGTTTCTAATTACGTACGTACTAGACTCGTTCATGCCGGTGTTGGCTGGCTGCCATTGTTTTCAGGAGTTCGGAAACCAGCTTGCATGCAAACTCGTAACATTTAAAATTAGCTTTGAATATCAGAATGTGGACTTGGTGCTGCCTATTTATTAGCTTTTGGAAAGATTTTTAGTGCTTGTATATTGAATAGTGCACCAAAATAAGTAGTACCTTACATCAACAGTTTATGGTAACCGAATTACAATTTTTTTTAGATTTTTTATGAATATATGTTATTTTCTGCATACGTGGCTTTCATAATTTTACCTTTTACGTAACGCAAATCTGCATACAATTTTGTCACGATGAAACTTGACTCCATACCTACTAAATTAACACATAACTCTAGGGGCATAGTCTATATTTATTCCTGAAAGAACCTAATATTAAACTGCTTACGTATTTATGAGATGGAGAGTAGACCTCATGTCCTTCATAGCGACTGAAGTGCATATAAACCACTGAAGCGTGAAGAGAAAGGGGGAAGGGGACACAGTGCAGGTTAATATAATAAATAACTGTTTGATCGTAGATATAAAAAATACACTCGCTATACACGTATGTACCCTAAATAAATTGTTTACATCTAGATCACGTGCTAGGCAATTTCCAGTCAGCTATTTTTGTATTAGATAGGCAAGATCTACTATCTGGGTATAATAGATAAAACCGTCAATTTTATACAAAATATACACAGTAAAAGTTATTTAATGAAATAACTTTTACTGTGTATATTTTGTATAATATGAAATGTCGTATTTAGATTTTGTTTGATCAATGAGTTTAGTTAAACATTACAAATTCAACACATGTCAATCAATTAAGTTACCTAATAAATTAAGTTCAAATATTAATCGTCGTCTCTGACGTCACTTTCCATGAATTACTGTAACTTTATGCTTCGAAAACGTTTTGTTGTTTTGTCTGTTTGCCAGATACACACAACGTTTAGAATCGGCAAACATATTATGAGATTTCGTTTTTATCTAGTTTGGTATTTTATCTTTTGTGTTTAATCCGATATGTACTTACACGATTAATGTTTGCTTAAGCTGTGTTTCTGATTTCCAAGTATTTTCAATTAAATCTCAAATGAAACGGTTGAGTGTAAACTAATTTTGGTTTTATAGAGCTTTAAGCACGTCACCCTAGCGGGCCACGTGTCTACATTCCGAGCCGATGACGGATCGTTCCTAGCGTGGGCTTAACATTCTGTGAGAGTTCGAGTTCTGTGTAAAAGTTTTTGCATGCGAACGCACGTGAGCCGGCGTCAATGATATAGCGGGCGACCAGTCTCGCCGCGACTTCTCTGCGCTTATCACGGCACACCACTACACAATTCAATTAACCAATCAACTTAATCCAATTCAAATATAGAACAAATCAATTTGAAAAACAAACGCGTTCGATTTTTCTGAAACGTGCTAATGTGGTCATTATTTCGATCGGTAATACAGTTTGTGTGTTTATGATAATTGTTGTAAAGTGTTTGGAAACTTTGCTAATTCCCGCGAATGTTCGATGATGTAACTGTGAATCGCTGAATGGTTCCTTTGTTTAACCCCAACCTCAGTGCCCCATACAGTGTTCTTGGAAACTGAAAGTGTTTTAGTGACACGCTAAAAGGAGAGCTTCCTGTACCGAACTTTTTGGTACGTATTCCTTAATGAGTTAAGCAAAGACATAGATCGTATACAGCCTTGTCTAAGTTTGTTTACCTTTTGGCGAAGTGATTTTGTGTTTATTTATTAGTTTTGTTGTATGCAGATGGTTTGGTGCGCTTGCGTCTGTGGCGGTTTGCCAAAATTTATTAATAAACGTATGTCAAGAATTTTAATTTTATTTACCATGAATACGGCAAGTGACGTTATTTTTGTGGCGAATCAAAGAATGAGTCAGAATCTTTAGTGATTCATAATTTACTATGTAATTATTACGTTTATTTGCATTATCGTTCAATATAATTTTCATTTAGCGAAACTTATTGCTCTCAAAGTACATATTAGAATATCCAGTATAAATAAGTATTGTTGTAGGTATTGGTATTTTACTATCAGACATTCAGAATAAGTTTACTCCAAACATTTTCAAGTTTTGGTAAAGTATAGGTACTAAGTACCTCGGTACTTAGGTTTTTATTTAAAAAAAAACAAGGCAAAGGAATAACTTCTCGTCTGCCTACGGCCTTCATAGTTTTTCGATACACATAAAACGGTGATGTAATCTGACTGACCTCAGAGCGAGCTATCTCACAGGAACCTGTTTTGGTATAATGTTACCGAGACCGACTGATTGTAACAACTGTTGTTTAGCTGTACGGATTGATAGTTATAATCGTAACTTAGTTCGGTACATAAGTTTTATTCTCTTTATAATGTAGGTATGATCCAGAATGTTTCGTGTAATATTAGAATATTCCACATGGGAATTGTTGTTTGCCAGTTTTCTTTTCTTGAACTTGGATTCAACCCACTCCCGCGTGTCTACATACTTTTTATTTATTTATTCGATTTCATTGTTTTGTTTTGTCGATGTCGAGACCCTATAGAATTGATCTACATATTATTTTTATGTGTTAGTTCATGACTTTGCTATGTTACCGGTATTTTCTAAAATTTCATCTCTAGACTCCTATTTACAACAGATATCTGTGTCTGTGCAAAATGTTTTATAGTTTATCTAAGGTCTTAACGTTAATTCATGAAGTTCAATTAAAAAAAGAACCCATTAGCTAATTGGTAAACCATCTGGTCTCCCCCCCCCCATTTTTGTTACTGCTAGACTGCAATTACTTAATACTAATCCTCTGGGAATCGCATTTTAGCATTTTGCAGTCATTACCATGCACAGTGTCACAATCCGCTGGGCACCCCACCGAAACAGAATGATTTATAGCTAGCCCTTTAGACATCCGAGCGTGACAGCCTAAATGTTTTCACTATAAAAATAAACATGTTTATTCTCGGACAACCTACGGATCCATAATATGTTAGTAAACTTATCTCTAGTTGTGTTAGTCTACTTATATTCTACAAGTGAAAAAGTTAACTTAATGAGATAGCCAACAAACTATAAAACTGATTCAAAATATCTGTGTAGATGGAAGATCAAATCTTATTGGAATACAAAATATCTCTTCATATGGACCAGACATACAAAGTTCACTCACGCGACCTCGAATATTGAGTTTAAAGAAGATATTCATTTTAATATGTGTTTTTACTGTTTTAGTATTGATTTCCGCTTATACCGGTTATTCTTTTTAAACAAGTTATTTTTTATGTATATTACGTATTTAGGAGTGCTCCAATCCAATATAAAGTGGAAATATAATAAAAATACATTTAGAGTAAATAAGAAAGAAAAGTAATTTATTTGGTTCACTGACAACAAAAAATAGGTAAACATATATACATAAATATATCAATTTATTTAAATGTCCGATTTCTAGTTTACCATTGCTTCCAAATGATCAAATAACACGATGCGCATTAATTTTAGTTGAATATTTTTTGTAATTGAATATTTTACGCAGATGTAATAGGAGTGTCTTGGCGACAAAAATTAATATCATATGACACTTCATATATCACGTGATATGAATAAATATTTAATCTAGGTATAGCAGTTCCCCGCGAATTCGCCCGCGCCATAAGTCGGATATTCCATAAAAACTTTCATCCCCCATTTCACCCCTCTGATGATTTTATATCGCGACAAAAAGTAGCCCATGTCCTTCCCAGGGTCTCAAACTATCTCTGTACCAAGTTTCATTTGTTTCGGAACCTATTATAAACAAACAAACAATCAAATGTTTGCTCTTTATTATATTAATGTAGATTCATTGTCCTAGGCAAAGGCCCTCACCTCGTCTATGGAGGTACCTAGTTTCTATTTGCGTAAAATATCTCCATATAATGTCATTGCTCCTCCGTGACTCTTTGTTGTTTATTTCAACTTCTCAGCCATCGAAATTCTACACAAAAATCAGGTTCTGCCTAACTGGAAGTGTGATGTAATCCCCATCACGTCCGATGGAGTTACGAAATTGCACGTAATTATTATAATAGATAGACAAAAGTTTTTGCTCTCGGCATAAACACAGGCTACGGACGCATTAATGGTTCTTTTGAACCTGTACCGGTGTTTTTTGAGCGTTCAAATACTTCGTGATCTATATTTTTATCGTTATTCGTTATTATATTAATTGTAGGAAATATATATTTTTATTTTACAGAATTTTGTAGTTACTGTAGAGTAGTGTAAATTTATTTAACAATTTTTTTTTTAAATACAGCCGGTAGCACGTCAGGTAACCTATTTTCGTTCAACATTTATTCATAATTTATATGTATTGACTTTATTTTAAATTTCCTATGAATTACTTGTATGTACTTATTTCCTCGAGGAAAAGTAGGAGTAGTAAAGACGTGTTTACTAGAGTCACACGACCGTTTTGCAATGCCACTTGCTTATTGTGACGTATGAATAGGTACGGTACCTTTTCGTACGTACAAGCTTACTAAATAGATGACAGTTTGTATGAGAAACCCGTTATTCTCTTTACAAACTTAGCGGGTAAGTAACCGCTTGTTTAACAATCTGCCAATTTAATCACGCATTTGGAAGACGAACGAATAACAAGTACTTATTTTACTATCTTCCAGTAAACAAGCGTAAAAGACAGACTTGCTTTATATATTCCAATCATCATTGTCCATTATTCATAAATTGATACGACATTGCCGTGTGTATGGTGGTATGGTTATCATAAAATGTATAGTTTACCTTACGGACCTTACGTCACTCTATTGTTTGTTTCGACGTCTGATAATTTGGTGCCATTCAAACATTTTATGTGCTCGTAAATAAGTAAGTAATAACAAAATAAGTAGAGAAACATAAAACTGTCATGACACAAGATTATGTCGTTCGGTAGAGATTCGCTCTACCGAACGTATATGAAAAATCGATCCGTCACGTGTGAGAACAAACAATTTCCTCCAGCTGAAATAGGTACCTACTGACTTACATTAAAACAAAACAGTTACTTGACCTTCATTCAGCCAACGAAAGTTGACGTCACCTTTAAAAGAAAACAAACAACTCAATCTCATAATCGCGTGAAAATCTTCTTAGCTCAAATATAACTCATTGAGAGCTCGTTGGTTATTATCAAGGTACACAGCTTAAAATAGATTTTACAACCATATAAAATACCCTCAATAAAAGTTGAAACAGTTTTCCCTCCTTTTATCTGCCTACACAAAGTTAGTTCCGGAAAATTCCGCACGTGTTACATGGCGGCGCTTTTGTCGTTTCAGTCACTTTTCGTCTGTTTCCAAACCGTGGTTTCGATTATGTGATAAACAACTACTTATTGGATCGATAAAGGTAAATTTTATTATTTTTTTATAGTTTTAACTCACCTCGTCGACAAGGATTTGATCGTTACTTTTATGGCATAACCACTATATTGGCCCCACTATTTCGTTCCATAAAATAATATTAGTTTGACCTTATATTTAGTATATCGAAGGTTTTTAAACTTAAAGTTATAACGGAAAAATAAAAACATTTGAATATTTTTACGCCCGTAATGCCCCTGCTCGTCACTAGATGTCGCTTAGCGTTCTAAATAACACATTTTAGATTTAGGGTAACTGTTATGTCGTCGCTAGTCGTCGCACATGTAATGAATTCCAATAAACAAAACATGGGCCAGAAAGTGTAAACATGGACATATGTTTACATATCTATTATGTGCTTTCGCTAGTTAGCAGTTAACAGTGAGATAGCCCTTGAAATTTTGGCGCAACTGTGTTAGGAAGGCAAAGGGAAGCGCTTCCTACCGACCGGTTGTTATGGTCGGGGACCAAGGTCCAATGGTCACCGTCTTGGTTTTTATCTATATGTAGTCAAGCTCGTGCTAAATTTTTCATATCGCGGTTTGTGTTGTATGGAGCGGGCTATCAGCGCCATCTAGCCTGTAGGAGCCGAGTCAGGGCGTCGCGTCTTGAAGTTGCTTGCTAGTGTTAGCGACAGTGGTAAGATGTCGCTACACCACTCCCCCCGAAGAACCGGAGGTTGATTGAGCCAAGATGGTTGAGAGCTCAGCAGTCTGTGCGTAGTGAGCTTGCAAGTGCCAGTGCTTGTTGAGTCCACGATATGCCGGGATGAGCATGCGCGATGTCCACGGTGAGTCGGGATGGGCATGCGTAATGTCCACGGCGTGTCGGGATGCGCGATGTCCACGGTGAGTCGGGATGAGTGCGCGATGTCCACACGATGAGTCGGGATGTACATGCGTGATGTCCACAGTGAGTCGGGATGAGCATGTGTGATGTCCACGATGCGTGCGGGAGAGCTCGAAGTCCACAGTGAGTCGGGATGATGAGCTGAATGCGGCTGCCGAGGAACCAGGTAGAACCGGTGCGGTCTGCGGTGGTGTCCTTAGGGCTGGTGCGCTGGCTTGCAGGAGACTGCTGGCTGGATGCTGCTGGCTGGGTGCCTGTTGGCAAGGGAGAAGGCGACGATGATGATGACGACGGTGAGGCTCCATGCTCCAGTGTAGATCACGTCGGGGTCACCACTTTGGCGCAACTGTGTTAGGAAGGCAAAGGGAAGCGCTTCCTACCGACCGGTTGTTATGGTCGGGGACCAAGGTCCAATGGTCACCGTCTTGGTTTTTATCTATATGTAGTCAAGCTCGTGCTAAATTTTTCATATCGCGGTTTGTGTTGTATGGAGCGGGCTATCAGCGCCATCTAGCCTGTAGGAGCCGAGTCAGGGCGTCGCGTCTTGAAGTTGCTTGCTAGTGTTAGCGACAGTGGTAAGATGTCGCTACAAAATTATGCGTAGAACCTTACTTACACGTTTTTACATGCTAATACGTACCTACCCTTTTATTTTATTTGACTATGAGAATAATGCAGTGTGCAATCTTTATATCAGACAGTATTTTACATTTTCCTAATATGTTAAAATAATTAAATAAAACTCTTAAATTGAAATATACATTATATTTTCATTCAATGGCTTTAAGTATTATGTACTAAAATAAAATACGTTTAAATTATTAACTCGGGCTTTAAATTGCATAAACGAATCGCTCATTCGTGTGTATGTATGTAGTATACATTGAACATGGCAATGTAACCTTAACAATGTACCGGTCACGAAGTCGATAGCCTCAATGTTTTTCTTCCATATAATATTATAGGAGGAGTGACGACAGCTCGTCAAAGTTTGCACTGCTGTGGTTTCTTTTACAATTTTAATAGAGGTGATTAAGAACCAAAAATTTATAGCCTGAAGTGCTGGCCACTGTATTTATAATTCATCCGAATTTTTCATAGATTAGCTTCAAAAAATGTAGGGCATAATTGTGTTAAGTCTTGTTCTTACGACGACTTGTAATTAAGCAATTTTATAATTATACATACAGGGTGTGGCGTAAATAGTGGTCCAAAGCAAAGGTGTGGATACACTGTATACTGAAGCACCACATACCAGTATTTAAAAAAAAATTATGTACAGGGTTTTCAAAAAAAAAAAATTTTTTTTAATTTTTTTAGAAATCGTTACCTTGCCTTACAAATTTGGTTATAATTTCCAAAAATGACGGTTTTTTTTTTATCCATTTTTTTTATTATTATTGCTGATCACTTGTACTTAGTACTCCATTCGTTTTTTTTTTTTTTACAAACTGAATTTAATAAAAAAAACCCTGAAAACCCTGTACATAATTTTTTTTTTAAATACTGGTATGTGGTGCTTCAGTGTACAGTGTATCCACACCTTTGCTTTGGACCACTATTTACGCCACACCCTGTATATTATAAAAAAAGGATTCGCTAGAGATATAATATATTCTTGCCGTGCACAACACTGTATGTGTCTTTTGGTTGACACGAGCGTGACTTTTTGGATAGCAAATCAATGAATCATTATTACAAGTTTTCGTGCTTCAAGTATACAATCGTCCTATGAATACTACACGATGCTATCTGGACAGCAGCCAGCAATCACCACTATCCCAGCCCTCTTAAAATTGTATCCTATTAAAACGTCGACTCTCCTAAATATACGAGATTTTTTACTGCCTGGCTGCGTGTCCTTTGTATTTAAAATTTATTACGAAAGGACAACTAGAAGCTGCCAAAAACTACAATCCATTTTAACTTTGTTTTGTAAATAAGTGACGTCACCATCAAACGTAAATAAAGACTGTGGTTCCATGAAAGCTACAGTTTTCAATGCGTTTGGATCCGCTATTAGGTATTTAATTCTGCCGCTTGTCAATAGATGGCGGTAACTGTTGCGTCGTCGAAGCTTCTCCACACCTAAGAATTTTTGAGGAAAAGTTTGCATGTTAAGTCCGGTTTTCTTTGCTTGGCAAATTTTGTAAAAAATATTTTCCTGACTTAATCACTAGTGAAAAAAATACTATTAGATGTAAAAATTGTATTTTTATTGTATGATAACCGTATAATTTTAAATTATAGGTTATTTTGGTGACTTTATTATATTTTAAATGAATAATTTCGTAAAAAAGGAATGTCAAGATTGTTTAAAATTTTTGCCAAGTAAAAGAAAACAGACTTTAGAGAGTAGATACTTTTTCATACATAGAGGGGCATAATACCTTTGATTTGTCAATCAATGCATTATGGGATTGTGTAGAGGTCACCGATGTCACCATAAAATATCATCGCTTTTTTAAATATTGTAGGCTACCCGCTGCCCAAGATTGTACCATACTAGAATTCTGACAAGTTTGAACCAAAGAACTCAATCCACAAAAAAATATGACGTCATAAAAGCTTAGTAAATAAGAAGTAGCCTCCAAAATCGGCTCTAAATATGTTCATACTCTGAATCACGCATAGTGTTATTGTGATAACAAATAGACAAATAAATCAAGTCTAACCTGTGGCATTGAGCTGGATCGCGGAAGCCCTCACAGTACCTACTGTACTGTATTCCGTACTAATTCATAACATGCTTAACCGACCATGGTTAATAATCTTTTAAACTGTTCGTCATGTGATTGCGCTGTGATGAGAACTTGGTTTGATGGTAAATAATAATTGGTTTGATGGTTTAATTGTTGGAATAAATAAATAGTAAAATAAACAATATTATTTACGCCAAGTACTGTTAGCAGTAGGTTACGTTATGTATAAATTCTAGTAATAGCCCTTTCGCACTAGTAATTTTTTCCGGGGTATCATTTCGCTGTAAAAATTACCATAGTGTAAAAGGGCTCTTACAGGCACATTTGAATTGAGTAACTTCAAGTTGAACAGCTTTATAAACAATTCAAGATAGAGTTTATATGTTTTGGGATACAATTTTACGGCGTTTCGTACTTTTTGAAGCAAAAATTGCGTAATCTTGTAAGCACATCTAATATTTAGTACTTGTTGTACTGTATTATCCCTAATTAGTCAATAGCGTCATTAATAAAATAGGTGACGTAGATAGAAGTAATCAATCTCATCGCGTGCCTTCGGGAAATTCAAATGTAGTTGAATAACTCTATTTTGAGCTAACCAGCATTTTGGATCAGTAATAATACTTATTAGAGTGAGTCATAACCAGTGTTGTTAGATTCTATTTGCAGATAAAAGCTTTTGTCACAAATCCCATATCTTTATCACGTAGCTTTATATTTATGTTTTTATACTTATAAAATTTTAAAAGTTTACACAGTAGGTAAGTTAAAAAAGTGTTTTTATTCTGTACTTTAAATAATATTCATAGCATTCACTCAAATATATACTGTAATGGAGAGCGAGGATTTACTGACACAAGTATTTTTTTTACTTAAAAGAAATCCTCAATCGCATCCCAGAAATGTAACAACCCTGATACTGATTAAAGAATTTGAATTTGAAAATAACCGACAGCTGCTTTATAATTAAAAGTGAATCTTAACTACAATAATATATAGGCTTACATTGTATCATGATCATTACTAGTCCAATTTGTTATTGATATAGAAATATTTTTCTTTTACTAGTATAAATAGAGTCATTAAACGCCTATTTTTATCTGTTTATTTGTCTGTATTTGCTAATGAGAGCCCCAACTCGTAATACAATTATTTATTTATCTATGTAAACATTTAAAAATAAAAACCGATTTAATGAAAGACAACATATCCACACACACACACACACACACACACACACACAGCCCAAACTACTAGGATTAGAAACTTTTTCACCATCCTTCTTTTTATAGTGTAGATGAGAAATGCACCGAACATTATTTATCTCCTAAGGTCTTAGGAGATAAATAATGTTCGGTAAGTTTGTATGAAACTAAGCAGTTTTGAAGCGAAATCTAAAAAAAAGTATTTAGAAATTAAAAATGATGACTTAATGTAATTAAGGATTTTAAAAAACTCAACCACTAAGGGGGTGGATGTTTGTAAAGGAAAAAACATACGAGCATACGAAGTCGCGGGCAAGGCTAGTTATTTATACCTATTATTCAATAATTACATATTATTATTCACATCCTGGATCATGGGCCAAAGCGGACCCTGGGCCCTCGCGTGCAGTGCACAATCGGGATAACGCTAGGCTGATGATGATGATGATGATGAATTACATATTATTATTATTTACTTACTTATGGGCATAGAGAGCATGATGTAACTAATCTGTACTTAAAGAATTATCCTTTAATTACGGAACACCCCGTGTTTTCCACTCACTGATGCCGGAGGTTTTTCTATTTTATTTCACTAAATTCTCAAGTGTCAGTTGAAAGTTGTGGCATGTAAACTAAACATGACAACGACTATTATTATACTGTCGTAAATAAATCCTAGATCCTAGTGTTATTCATATTTTCAGGTAAATAATACCTAGATATAAAAAGCCGACAGTATGACAGTTTTAGCAAACGTGATGACATGTTGAAAATAGCATCGTCATACAGAAAAGGGCCTCGAACAAAAGAAACTCGATTAACCTCGGATGTCCTTGGGCCATAGAAAAGATGATTTATTTGTTTGCGTATGGATTGTCGACTATGTAAACAATCCTTTAGCTGAAACCTTACAAGTTATGCATAACTGCAATGTGACTCTGCAAGTCGCCTACGTAACTTTGTATGCTATGCATTTGAAAAAGAAAATGTCGAAGTTGTAACTAAGTAAGTATGTACGCGCTAAAAAAAGTTCGTATTCTTAAAAACCAAAATCTGTAGGTATGGCTTCCCCAACATTTTACCTATAGTTCATTCACGATGATTATTATATTTTTTGCAACATTTTTAAGTAAAGTTCTTAGAATTGATATAAAAAAAACCCCTGGCAGAACCTCTTTTAGATTGCTTCAATTTAAATTATTAATTTATAAATGCACTAATGTACAATAACAAATAACTTCATCATTAAATGTATCTTTAAGTATTGGGAAGTCTGCTGATCTGAAAAAATCCGGCTGAAAATATAGATAATATTTTTAGATATCTACTGAAAACGTTGCTAGAAATAACTGTACCGGTATATTAAGAGTAACGGTGAATCCGTGTAATGCACTATTATACGGATTGACCTTTAAATGTAAAGGCTACCCCGTCCTTGGGTCTGAACTACGAACTGCAAATCGAAAAGATTTCCATACACTTCAGTCAATTCAATCTCTACCTAACTGTATCAGTTGTACGTCTATAGTAAGTAATAGCATCCAGTCACGCATCTCTATTGCTTTTTCTATCGAAAAGAGGTCCTATTCTGCACTAAAGTTCGATTATTGCCCATATCCGTTTATCTCGCGCACGCTAGATTGAAAGAACATGAGTGGGAGAAACGAACAGAACCGTATATTAGGGTAGGGCCCCTGGCCTTTGTGGATTAGCCACACCATTGCCCGTTCTAAAATTAAACCATATCAGCCATCGAAAACTATCGACCGTTGTTCAATCATACCCTCGCTTTGATCTGCACTACTCCAACCCATTAGCGTTTATATTTTTTATTACTTTCATTCCTAAAATATTAATTAGGAGAAATTAACATTCGGTTTAGGAAGCAAACCCATGAGGAATATTAATCCACTGGCCTTCATTCCAAATCGGGCATCCCATTTTGGCGGACGATGGAGTAAGCTCACTCGCCGCGCCTCAGACGCAGTCTGCTTAGTGTGCGAGTCACTTTCGAGTGGCGAGTGACTTTCAGTAGGAAGCCTTATTGTAGACTGCCAGTGTTTCCTCGCACGCGAATGCAGTTAGCGTTGCTAGTCGTCGCCACTAGTTTCCGAACGCGCATCTGCTGACAGCGCGCCGTCGCCCGCGAGTCTGTGAAAAAAGTAAAAAAAAGCGCGCGCATTTTCGTGTAATGCCAAAATGGGTGTCGTGAAACAAGAAAAAAATAAAACGAAAAAGGAGGACCTGAAAAAGAAAAAGGATAAAAATGTTCCGAATGGAAAAACTAAAGGCGAAGATGGAAAAGTGAAAAAGAAAAAATCTGTGTCGTGTTTACAGTGCATCAAACCAAATAAAGACGATGGTAATATTTTGAGATAAGACAGTTTTACTAAGTTAATTATTTTTTATTGTTTTATATATTTGTCAACAATGATGTTTCTCAACTTTTGGTAGTAGTTACGGAATTTTCATTCTCCATTTAACGAAACAAACAACGGATAGGATGTTGCGAACACCGGTTTTATTGTTCATTAATTCGGTTTAGTGACTGCATTAATTCGCCTTTTCCGTTTTTATATAAATTCTATTATGATATTTGATATTGATATTTGTTTGTAGGTAATTTTTGTAGGATTATTATTTTGCTGCAGCTGTAGAAATAAACAAAATAACTTTTATTAAGGCCATAAAGATGATTCCATGATTTTAAAGCAACTGCACAGGTTTTGCTCAAAGACCAACGTATTTAGGTAGTATGGTGAAGCGTTGTTAAAAGTTTCGGCTTCAACAATGTCACAAAGTGATAAGCGTTATCACCATTGGTCAAGTGCAAGGCTTAATGGAAATGAGGCTTTTATTTTCATAATGTTAGGCACTATCAGCTGCTCTTGTTAATTTATCCACACAAACACTTTAAGTTGCTGACAACTTACAAAGTATAATATTGTCTGAAAAAGTTATACCTAAGTATCTATCTACGAAGTTATACTTAGTTGGGTACGCTCAAGAAACAACAAAACGTAAGATATATATTAGAATGACTTATCATTACATCATATTTATAAAAAAAAAATCGTTTTATTGATGCAATCGTTTAGTTTCTGATTCCGCCAGATTTTCCACATAACTACCAAGTTTTGCTTAATTGAATCAAGAAACAACAAAACGTAAGAACTTTTAATAATGTATTATCACATCAGATATGACTTATCATAAGGTACATCATATTTAAAAATGCATCATTTTATTAATGCAATCGTTTGTTACAGTCAGATTTTCTACACCACTGATTCTTACAACAAGTCGATGTTTTTGCACATGCATCATTATAATATATATGGCGGTTATCGGATCATTATAGGCCTAGCATTATAATACACACTTCACGTGATCGTGTTGAATAAATTATTATAGCGTGCTTTTTTGATTAGTTGCAGCAGACAGCTTGCCTGATCGCAACTCTAAAGGAAACTCCGTTAATTGAAAGAAACATTTTATTAATTGATTCGAGTAAAGGGTAGAATAAGTCTGCGGAACCCTGTATCCGTTGAAGGGTGTCGCAGTCCGTCCGATAGTTAATACAACATGTAGAGAACTACTTTGTTATTTATTATCAAGTACATATTCAAACTTTAAAAAGAACAAGTACAGGCAGATCGACTCCCGGTACCACTTTGTACCGTTTGGAGTCGAAACACTAGGTTCGTGGGGTCCCAACGCTATCTGTTTTTTCAAAGAGATTTCCAAGAGGCTAGTTGACATCAGTGGTGACCTAAGAGCTGGCAGCTACCTTGCTCAGCGTATAAGCATCGCTATCCAGCGCGGTAATGCTGCCAGCATCCTAGGAACCTTACCACAAGGACCCTTTTTATAATTTTTGTTTTTGTGTTGTATTAAGTAATTTATCTTAATTTTTATTGATAAGTTGTATATATAATTAATTACGCTTCAAAACATTTAATTACGTTGTAAAAACTAGAAGGTACTTATATAACTTTTGTTACCAAAATAGGGGTCCGCCAAAAAAATTACGATCTGGGCGTTCCATGGCCAAAATATTTGGAACCGCCGAGCTGGGTATTTAGAGAAATACGGATACATAGCCATAACTTGAACGTTATAGTAAAACTGTAGACCTATAGCACTTTTCTCTTGGAGCAATCTCACCCAGCCAAACGCTCTAATGTAAAAAATAATATTTAGTATGAGCCTTTTTATGAACATAATCTATCTACTGTAGTTAGTTGCTTCAGATTAAGTCCATTTGCATCACAATTATCTATCTACCTAATTAAAATCTAATTTAAAGATTTTCGGATTATCTTCTCTCACGTTTACTATATTCTGGCGATCTTTCAGCAAAGTTTGTAGGGAAGAGTGAATGCGCAAGACATAAAAAAAATAGATTCCCATAAATACTTACTTAAAAATACAAGTTCTTATGTTTTGGTTATCCGACGAGGCGATTAAACTATATTTGATTATGATCCGCGAAACACGCGTCCCCGCCGGCCTACATCCAGCCCCATGTTTACGTCTCGAATAGCTGAGGTTTCGTAATGACATGCGCTCGCGCACATTTCGGGAATAATATAAAAGCATTGAGTTCGGGAGATGGTTCTTAATTATGTGGTTTATGGAAATAGATATTGTATTTTGGTTAGGATTAAGGGTACATTACTTTTATTAAATTTGGGGATACCTTTCAAAGTAAAAAACCGACCACATGGTATTTAACTACACACGGTGACTAAAGGTTATGATATTAGGTAAATTCGTACGTAGGTACTTCTAGTAGTAACAGCAGCTGTGCAATTTTGATGGTATGTCTACGTAATAATGACTCTTTTTAGACAACAAACTTATATAGGTATTGGTTTTAGTTACAAATCTACTGTACGTAACACTACGTCACAACTTACACACGAGTACTTGGTGTCCAAGATCGAATAAATGAGTTTTGGTTTGATTTGATTTGAATGTGTCTAAATCATATTAATCCAGTCATAGATACTACATTGAAAGCTTAATCTTTCTCAAGTGCTTCTTTTTATACTTCTGGCTTCTGCTATGATGTCATGGACCAGGAAACAAACTAAATATTGTTCTTAGTAAGCATGGAAATGATTGCTACTTTTAATTCATTTTCATTTCATGAAATGATGATTTTTTTTCATATGAAATCCCATGTGAAATTTCATTGGCAATGATTTTTTTTCGCAGTGTCATAATGTAACACTTTTTGCTATTTGCTACTTATAATGAAATATGAATTATTGTGAACGGTTGCTAATTTGCTACTAATATGAAATGTCATATTTAGGTTGTCATGAAAAATCATGGCAAACGAATCTAAACTTTATGTTCATAAGTTTTAAGTTCTTGAAATGCCCACCCAGTATCGATCGTCACCTATGATCGCATAACAAGTGTGTTTGTCTTTTTCTAACACGCACCTAGGGCAAATCATTCCTACTCGGTCGCTCGCGACTCGCTCTGCTACAAGCAGTCATCAATGAATGAAATGAAATGAGCATGATCTATGATTTCGCAGTGTGCGATTTGTAGCAGTCTATATGAAAAAAAATAGCAGGTGTGAACAATGAAATTCATTTCATATGATTTTTCATCTGCTATTCATGAAATCTTCCATGCCTAGTTCTTAGTCAGTGACCAAAAGTAGAGATCACTTAACCATACCATGCTCTTATATTCCATTTAATAGTTCATCTTAGAAAAAAACACACCATGTTAATATTATATCGGTAACGGAGTAAGTAATTATAACAAGTTCGTAGAAAAAAAATCTTGGCGCGTTGACTTAGTAGATCGAATGCTATCTGCTATAATCGTATTTTAACCATTTGTTTTACCTGTGAAATAGCCAGATGAAATATTAATTGCTTCCCTATCAGGTTAAGTGCAGTAATTTCTGCCTTTGCAATTTCTTAACTACTTAAAAAAAATAAACAAACTAATCTTTTACAGCGTTCAAGTGTTACTAATCCACTTTTTTTTGTAAAAGCCTTCGTGTAAACAATGGCGCTAAGTGTTTACATAACACTAAACTGAGTTTAAGTTATGATTTTATCTTAATCTGTGAGTCACGTTTATTGAGCATTGGGTCGGCCTAATGCGGTCTGCTGTTATAAGGAAAGATGTAGCAAGCGTATAGCGGAAGTGAGAGCGATTTCATAGTGATAAGGAAATGACAAAATTTTGACAGAATTCCGTTATTCAAAAATCGGAGAGACTAATCGCAACGTCGTAGGAATTATGAATTCTAAACGTAGAAATGCTATTAACTAGGTATGTGATGCATAAACATCTTGTCTTCTAAAAAAAGTAGAACAAAATATTTTTTAAGGAAACTTTTAAATGGGCTCTAACTTCTGAAATTACAGTTTAAGTGAGTTAAATGTCTGCTGACCTCAGTCAGTAAATCCAAATAGATTTAGGGAAGTCTAAATAGACTTCCCTCCTGGAGTCTATGAGGCCCGAAAACCTTAAACATCTTACTTTGCTAGCGCACCGAACCAATCGATCGGGGCCTCCGACACCAGAAGATGCCACTCTTACTGCGCAATCTCTTGCCAATTGGTCTTTTTCTTTTTCCTCGTTTAAGGGGTTTCTAGGACCACATGCATACTTAGAGGCATGAGAAATAGTTCTCATTGTCCGATTTTACTCACTTCATTTCGAATCCATCACATTTCTGTTACAGCTATACATAAGTGTAACAGGCATTATGGCAATATTATCACCTGAGGACCTACATTTTCTAGCACTCGCTCGGTGAGGTCGCTCGCTCTAGCGTTCGCTCGGAGTCGAAATACGTACATAAGTGTTTCAGGCTGTGGTTACAGCCATCATTTTCGAATTCTCAAAAAAAGTGAGCACATTGTAAGAGTATCATGGCCCGCTCTCGCTCCCGCGTACGTTCCGTTTACCCAAACCGCGGTGATGATGTAAAAGCATAACATGGCGGCCTTCGCGCCTGCGTCATCGGGCCTCTCGTGAAGGCTAATCACCAGGTTGATTCGTCTGTCCGACCTTCCGGGTTACGATTCACTCTTGATATGTAAATGTGATCTATTTTTGTTTTGCGCGGTTTGTTAATATTTGCCTTCATTCTCTCTCTCTTGGGCATCATTAATCCTGATGGTGGGGGGAATGCCTTCTTAAACGTACTAGCGACCCGTTGCGGTTTCGCACTGGTGCTATGTTCATCCATGAATGTCTTATTCATACAAACCTCCTTCTTCAATCACCACCTTTCTAATGCTACAAATTGACATCTGTTGCTGACTTAGTATAAAGTTCTTAACTAATCGCCCAGACAGCAGGAGCGGCTTTATACTTTAGTATGTAAAGATTACAGAGCCGCAGGTCTTTCTTGACCAAATCTGCCCTATTTTCAATACGAAAAGTTTTGCTGTGTCCTATGATTTTTATTTAAAAGGAGAATTATGAAAAGATTTCTATCTCACGAACATGACCGCTATATTGCTGTATTTTATCTTGCTTGCCCTTTTGAAATGTCACGAAAGTTAGTTCTAGATTAATTTTTCTTGTGTCAAAGAATAATCCTCTAGTACTGTTACTATATTTTCTACAATTTACATTTGAATGTAACTTTATATCTACACGAATCTACACTAATGTTGTAAAGAGAAAAATTTTATTCTTTGTTTGTTTGTATTGAATAGGCTCCGAAACTGCTGAACCGATTAAAATTATATTTGGTACAGAGATAGTTTGAAACTCTGGGAAGGACATAGGTTACTTTTTGTCGCGATAAAATCATCAGGGGGGTAGAATGGGGGATGAAAGTTTGTATAGAAAATCCGACTTTTAGCGCGGACAAAGTCGACTGCTAGTTACGTTATATAACGAAATATGATTGCTTATTTTTCTCTCACAAACTATGATAAATTCTGCAAATCAATCTCTCACCCCTTATAGAAAACGTGAGTGGAATACCAAACTGTAAGTTCATAAATGTTGCCAGCTCGGGGATGAAGGGATGAGATACAAAGTTGCAGAAGAAGATCTCTGGTTAAACATATTAGTTTTGGGATCATGTATTAACTACATACATAGCATTATAGTTAGAGGCTGCATTAAGTTTTTCTTAAATTGAAATACCTTCAGAATACTGCAGTTTTTGTGATGATAACAAATCCAGTACCGGCCGAGCACGCTTCCTAAGCAAATATTTGATTATTACTTACATATCCAATTAAATTTATTGTACCCACTAAATCTTCTAACAATAAGTCAATAAAACTATAAAACATCGTTCGCTTCTAAACTTTATTACGCATCACACGTCTGAATAGCTTTGTATGTATTAATATTGACATTAATAGGCAAACTATAAGATCTAACAAACGCATATAGACTTCCTTTAGAGAAGTACTATTCTCGTACATACATATGTACTTACTAACTTTGAATGACCTAACAAGACAAACATACCAAAACTGATGCGTAAAACGAACGACGTAAAACACTTGTAATTAAAACCATCTCATAAATACTAAATCACGCAAAAACACATGTATCAGTGGCATCTCCTACTCATGATCATGTACTTAGGAGGTGAGATCATCATACTATCATACAGCATGCGTAATATCTAATCTGTCCGGAAAATATCCGACCTAAGTACTGTTACTTACCACGTGCAACGCTAAAGCAAGCAACTGAATTCGTGCTACTGTAACATCTAACCCGTTCTTGTTAAAAAATATTTCACGATTTAGGATACTCTCACTGGATTGCCATTTTTAGCCAGGTCGACGTTTTGGTCTAGCTTTGTGAGAATTTAAAGTTTTTACAACTTATTACTGTTCCAAACATTGGCATTTATGCTTCCCAAACAGCAACTTCTAATGAACATAACTAATTTATACCATCGTTTTTTTTTCCTAAGAGGTCGCATATTTTCTGGACATGCAAGATACACATGTTTTCTTCTTCATGCATCGCAATCATCGTTAATGTAGAGACATTTAATTGTGACAACGTGACTTTTATTGGCGTAAACAACAATGGTTTGCTCATTTCTAAATAGATTATGGTAATTTGCGTACTCATTCTTCTGATGTCATAGAGTACTCTGTGATGATGTTAAAAACCAATGATTCGATATTTTAGGTCATATATTTGAACCAGTTCAGCATTTAACTTAGGTACATCTGCCCAATCCAGGCATGTTATAATTCGATCCAGGGGCCCGATTCACGCGCCTTCGATATTATATCACATACAATATTTATCGAAAAAACATGGCGGATATCACAATTTTTTTATGTTGCGTATTCTCGAAGTATGAAAATGTCCAATATTTATCACATTTTGTGATATCCGCCATGTTTTTTCGAGAAATATCGTACGAGATGTGATATAATATCGAGGGCGCGAGAATTGGGCCACAGGTCTTTCCCTTTGAGTTCCACCATAGATGCGATTTACATGCTTCTTCATCCTACCCAAATTTTTGGTTTCGACCGTATCTTCACGGAAGGAAGATTGTATACCTTAATTACACTACTTTTAAAAATCTGTTCATCTATTCTAGAGTAAGAAATACATAAGACAGGCAGTAGAGTCATTGTTTCTTCTCTAGCAAAAATATAGACCTTGCCATGTTAATTTCGTGAATCATACAGCTTCTTGCACTTTTGTTACGAAAATAAGTACCTCATTAGCCTTTAAAAGGGAAGGACAAAGGGATGTCTGTCCTCCCACACAATTTGAGGAAATGCCCTTTTCAGGGATAGGTACTTACTTCATCTTGTATCTTAAGTGTAAACTCCTTTTGTAGGTACCACTATCAGTATTTTGGTGTAAATGCAAATCACACACATATACTTACATATAAAGTTTATTAAATGTGCTTGAAGGAAAACCAGCCAACCACATAAACTCGATCAGTTTGATTATTCATAACTAACCTTATCTCATGTACAATTAATCTAACATGATAGTAAATAATTAGATATATGTTATGAAAAAATCCTCGCTATTTTTATTTTTATAGCAGTGATGCATAGCTAATGTTTTAAAAATAACTCTTTAGATAAGAGTTTTATTAATATTGCTTGGTAGCAGCCGTTTCAAATGCAAAATGTTCTTAGTACTCATTGATAGCCTGAAGTACCTTATAGCTATCGGACCCATGACCTCCAGGTCAAGGTTCCCACTATAACCTCATGCTTATAGCAGACCTCATGGTCTGCTGTGTTATTCCGGACGGACGAATAAACATATGTTCTTACATAATAGTGAACGTAGAGTTTTAAACAGGGCAAATACTCGTAATATTCCTTGAAAGAAGAGGGCAGAAATGTTGTATGGAGATTATTTGCGCGAGAAAAGTCGCGGGGTATGGCTATGGTTACATGATAAACACATTATCATTTATGACAATGGAATAATTGGTGTATCAGCGATACATACGTCAATCATGTGCCATCTGAGTTTTATGATGAACAAACAGAAACAGGTGTGTAACGTATCAACGTGTCCAAATAATTATTGCGTGTCAGACATTGTGCGTTTTCTTTGTGACATAAGTATTTCTAGTAGATATTTGTACAATATTTAAAGAATGTCGCCGAAATCATTGAAAGAATTGTATGTACTATTAGCCTGATATCGGTGGATCTATGTTTTAAAACAACTAATATTTTATTGGAGTGGTTTGCCATTGTTTTCTCCTTTTCACAAACTGCTATCTATAGTTTTGGTACCAACTCAGAACCTCAATGTAAACACTAGGGCACTTATGCAGTTTAATAGGAATGATTTTGCAACAAAAATTTGTTACATAGTATGATGTACAACTTACCTTATCCATACTTAATATTATAAATGCAAAAGTGTGTCTGTCTGTCTGTTACCTCTTGACGCTTAAACCACTGAACCGATTGAGATGAAATTATGGATAGTATGGAGACAGTTCGAGACCCTGGAAAAGAAGCTACATTTTGTTGCGATATAAAAACATTAAGGGGGTGAAATTGGGAATGAAAGTTTATATGGAAAACTGATGTCTTGCGGGTGAAGTCGCGGGGAACCATTAGTAATACATAAAAACTCTCTTTTTGACAAACCGCAATAACCGTAGAAACTATACCATAAAAAAGAGGCGGCATGCAAGGGACATAAAAAAGTACCACCTCGCTTTTAAGTTTTAATATTACGGTATGTTCAATTTACGTACGTTATAATCTCTGATCATTAGAGTTTTCTAGTCTTTGTTGGTAACACTACGATCCACCAATCCACTATAATGTGGTTGAGATTTATTTCCATTTCCTATTACTCAGTAACACTGGTAAGCATATCTATTTCTGCGACTAGCCACGAAGGTTAAATCCAATTAAATTCTAACAGTCTCTATGGAGAAATGTATACTGTAATCCACATGAACATCATACTGCTAAAGCTAAAATAAACTCTAAAACATTAAGGACAGGGTTTAAAATGGCAGTGTAACAGTTGAATGATTCGTACGGGATGCTTAATTAGTGCTTCCTAACCTAAATAACTTTTAATAACTACTCTTTACGCTTCATATAGCCGGCAATAATCACCTGTTTATAGTGTACATTACTTCGTCTACGTGATGTTTATTTGAATGTCTTTTTTGATTAGAATACACTTAGATTGAATTGGATCTATTTTATTAGCCTCTTATTAATTTCACTCTTGGTAATTGTTCGTGCAAAAATAAATTGAAAGGAGAGCGTTCGTGTTTTCCGCTGCTTTCGCTGCTTTTCCGCACTGGCCCACAAAAAACCTGGAGTACACACAACATGTGTTTAATTTTTAACCAGCCGATTTAACATTATTTGACATATTTTGGATGGGGATTCTGTCAAATTAACCGTCAATCAATTGATGTTTATAATTTGGTGTACTCGGGTCTTAGTCCCGAAACGTCGCTCAGTGGCGGAGCACTGACAGTTTTAGTATGGTTCAAATGTTCACTTGAAGCATTCATTTACCATTCTGTTACCATTATATTTTAAAGAAGAATTATTCTAGTCGAATCTGCTAAATTCCGTTTGCAAAATGGTTACAGATTCGTAATTAAATAACAAGGTTTTGACAGTTCTACATAGTATGAGACAAATGTCAAAACCAAGCAATTCAAATGCGATTCTGTTACCATGTTGCTAGTGGAATGTCGCAGATTTGGCCCCATGTCACGCTGTATTTACCGAAGTGCGCCAGAAGAAGCGACACGTTTTTATACTCCTAGATCAGTACCTACAAGCGATTAACCTTCTTCCACCCACTCCAGCTATCCAGAACTCATATTTTTTAATATAAAGCGCATAAATCGCTCTAGTTGACTTCATAGTATTAATGGAGGCGGTACTTTCCAAGATCTTACCTCATCCTTCAGTAGGCAGAAAAATCCTCAACAATGTATAAGAATGATGTCACTTTAAAAATGTTACATAATGTTTCAGTTAACAAAAACAAACGTTGCATCTAAAGTTGCTTTAGCTGCTAGTTTTCTAATTAAACCATTATTTTGTGGAACTATGGTAAAATATGGTCTTTTGAGCCGGATATTATTGATCATGGTATTTTAATATACCTATTTGATTGGTACAGATAAACAGTAAATTAATCACACTGAAAACGTAATTTTGCAATTATCATAATCGACTTGACTGGCACACAACGTCAGATGTAGCAAACCTTTTTGTACAGAAACACGTTACTTAAATAAAGAATACACGATGACGTCAGATATGGACAACATTTTCTTGAAAAGCAAACGATGTAAAACATTGTTATCATTATGGCGTCAGATTTTAACCTTAATTACAAACTTCAGATCTGAGCAGCGTTTGCGCAGCTAATAGCCGGTAACAGTTATGGCGTAGCATCAATTAAAATGCAAGGTAGGGAAGCCAAACATTGGCTGCATTAGCCGACCTTTGCGGTGATCTCACCCACCACGCCTTCGACAAATAAAACGCCGACCCACGTAACCGCTTACCCTTATTAGTTAGATTAGTTTCTTCCAGTGTCAGGCTACCTGTGTTTTGTAAGCTATACAGGATTTGTGGAGTGAAACCTTGGAAGTACTTAGATAAAACTTGACGACCGTCTTGGTGTAGCCGTTCACGCACCGGACTTCTAAACCAGGCGGTTGCGAGATCGAATCCTGCAAGGGGCAAATGTTTGTGTGATGAGCACGAGCATTTGTACCTAAGTCATGGATGTTTATATGTATTTAAGTATTTCTATCCGTTATTCTAGTCACCATAGCACAAGCTCATGCTTAGTTTGGGGCTAGGTAATTGGTGTGTTTGTTCAAACAATTTATTTCTTTATTTATAAAAGTAAAAACTTAGTATAGGACCAAAAATAAAAAATATTTAGTCAGGTACCCCATATCAGCCCTATGGTAGACCATTTAAGGGAAGCCCCGTTTACTCGCGCCGCGCGATATATCAACGCACAACCGTGCGATGTAGACCTTTTTAGTTGTTCTCTGCGTGAGTTCACACGACCTGCATATATTATTTGCTACACATAGAATTGTATTATAGTAGAATTGTAGATTGTATTCTTATTTACTTATACTATCGCATTGGGTGTTATGATTATCCTATAATGATAGATATAAGTTTGGAAAATAAATAAAAAAATTTTTTTAGAAAGGCGAAATAAATAAATAAAATTTGCGATTCTAATATGCCATTTCAATTCTTGTTGTAGGTACCTATCAGATAGACTTTCAAACATTTATTTAAATAACGGTGTTATTACAAAAAAAATATACCAGGTTTAAAATGGGTCTAAATATTAGCCGACAACAGAGGAATGAATGACACATTCGTGACATAACCTAATAGAGAAGCGCTTTTCTAATTGGCTAGCTAATAGCTTAGTCCTGTCTTAAACCCGGTACTAAGTTTTTGGAATAACGGGGTTGTAGGCTCCACTCCCATACTATCGCACATCACATTCATTGGTGATCTGCACGCCTCCTTCATAGTCACACACATCCATACTCTTTAGTTTCGCTACGCATCTCATTGAGCATTACCTTAAAACCGAATTCGACATTTAAAACGTTATGTGAAGTGACAGCGCTGTCACTCGAAAAAAATCAATGATTCCTACAAGACTTTCGGTGCCGGTAGCTTTGTAATTTCTGCTAAATATTTATGCTTCGGTTATTCTGTGCGCGTGTGTAAAAATTGTGTACCTACTTGACTCTATCTCTGTTCTTTGTTTTCCACTGATGCTTCTATTGCTCCTTCTTTAAATCGGCGTGTATATATTGGACGTTTGTAAATATTCCTGTACATAAATTCTGTATATATTATAGAAGACTTTTCCTTATTATCTACATTCTACCACCACCTTTACCGCCAAACTGGCGACCCCTTCGCCATAGGGTTAAGGTTTTACTTACATTTCAGTTCAGTGAAATATACTTATGTAAGTATGGCAGACATACAAATTAATGTTGTAATAATAATTTCAGTACTCGATTCGATTCCAGCTACACTCAATCGAATATTGGTTTTACTTTACATCATCCGTTTTTAGGTCAAGGCGGAACCATAATAACGACGAGTTTATTTCCCTAACCCGTAGATGTCTGGGAACGCCACTAAAATAGGACTATCTCCTAGAAATAGACGAAATATCCTCTCAATGTGTAGGTCGTAAATGTATTTCTTAAGCTTAAAAAATATCAAGGACTCTAATAAAGTCGCTTGCCAAAATACGAAATAGTTATGTTTTTCATCCTTCCGACAGAAGAAAAATAAAGCGTACTTGGATAAATATCAAATAAATTGTGGATCAAATATAAAACCATCCGGACTTGCGGACTTTGTGAGCCGTCATAGGCATCTAAAATAAGTCCCGATTGGACCAACACATTTTGTTCCCTACGGAACATTAAACTTATCAATGTTTCTATATGGTCATATATCAGTAATTGCTATTGAATGTACTAAACATTCAAAAGCAATTCCTGATAGTTACGTAACAATTTACCTAAGGTTCAAACCAGCAATATTCATTGAAACAACTTATGAAAGCGACTATAAACATTTTCCAAATGAAATCTTCTGAAAAGATATTAGTTACTTATTAACTCCATATTCAGTAATTTCACGCCTTTTGTGCTGTAACAATTCATTCATAACAATAGCCCGACATGAATTTTTGTTAAACTATTTTGAGGTAGACTATTTTTTGGTCTGGGCACTAATGTATAGGCATTATTATTTTTTGGCGTTGTGGCTAAAACTCTAGGGTTATAGTCATAAATCGTGGTAATGGAAAAACGATTTCAATTCTGCCATAAATGCTGCATGAAGAACTCAGAAAATAAAACTTCTTTATAATAAACAGCTATGTTGTACAGCAGCTTCGAAAACAGCTTTTATTACGTAGGAAATAAAGGCGGTCTCAAGGTCCAAGTGGGGTAGTTTGACTTGCTACCGTGTGTACTTGACTTCGTTGAAGAGTCACAAATTATCGTCCAAATAAGTTTACAAGATAACAATGTTGTCATCAACAAAAACATTGCCAAAATATGCGTCACTATTCCACACTCGTAGTGACCTTTAAAGTTATTATTAAATACGTCCAAAGAAGTGATACAACAATGATTTTTACGATGCGGTCATGCATGTTGCATGCTTCGTAATCTGATGTCAGCAGACATTTTTAGAAGACTATTCTTGTTTTATTATTAGTAAAAAAATAGTCACGAATACAATACTATAGCATTTACGTGTGGTGGCGTCGTTAATGGCTTTAGTAGGGTTGCCAATAAGAAAATGTTTTGCAAGTGAATCACTAGTCTGACTGTTTTGAATTTACAAAGATAGTGAAAATCTAAGGATATTTTATGGATATCCACTTGACCAAAACATTTATTCCCAAATCAAGTGTTAAGTTTAACAACCTTGTGTATTATACACTTATTCAATCACTAAAAATGGTTCAGATTCTAATTGACACATCAAAGGGCAGATTTATCACCTTCTGTCAGGATTCCATTACGTAACAAAGGTCGACTAATATGACGAGTCAATTACAAATAATTATTCTTCCCACCTTAATAGCCATAGCAAAAATTGGTACAGATTCTTCTAATAAAATTCAAAGGGCAATTCGTTGGTCCGCGAGTCAAAAGTCGGGTCAGATGGCCAATTGTCTGCGCCCACGCAGCCGCTCATATCAGGCGACGCGCCGTCATTCATAGATCAGGGGGTTACTATGATTACATTGTGATAAGGCCTAATTGTGTACGTTTTTGATTCAGGTTTTTTAAATAGGAAACTTATTGTAGGTACATATTGTATTGTATGTGGCTAAACATCAACGTTATATTGGTGTACTAAATTTATTAACAATTTATAGACAAGAATAGTTTTAAAAATTTTCATCACGAACTTTTTGTTTTTTCTGTATTTTAAGCTATAGGGTTTCAATCAAGTGGATATTTTCCTTAACTCTAACTAGCCTATCCGTTTGGTTTAAATGTTTTTTTTTAAGAATGCAACATTAATAGATGTAGATGGTTCAAGTGCGGCTTAAACAAATTAACTAAGGAGTTAAGTGTAATTAATAAATAGGAACCAACAAAGGAAGCATAATGTTTTTACTAAGATCTAGGCTTAGGCCCGTGCTCTCTTATAATACCATGTGAAAAGCTGAAACACAAAAGTTTACCTACAAAGAAATATTATAAATAAATTCTAACATACTTATTGGAATCTAACTGTAGTTATTTGACTATCTAGACTATAAAAATATTCCATCTTCACACGACTGAGAGTTTCTCACTGGATTTTTCCACAAATGCGCTACGTACAGGATAATCTAATTTGTGGACGCATTAGTTGCACTGAAGTACAGCAGGTGCAAATTGTTAAATTTGACTCTACGCCTCTGGCAACAGAAGTCGCAATGTAGTAATGCACTTGCTGATTACTGTACCTGTACGTACAGTCCTATTACGAATAGTGTTAAGGGTGCATCTATTTGCAATGTATGCTAATCGAGTATTGAATGTGATATTAAATATGGTGGTAATGATAATGATTTATAACGTCCTTTCCTTGGATGTAAATATAAATAACTATTAAACATGTGTTTGGAATTCAAGACGTTTCATGAAATCTATTGGAACCTCTGAGATCGAACTCTATACGGGTCAGTACAGAAATTCACATTTTCTATATTATCTCGGGTCTGGGTGTTGTGATACCACCGATGGTTCAAGTTTCCATAACACAAGTGCCTAAGCTACTTACTTTGGGATCTGAGTAATGCATGTGATGTTATCCAAATATTTTTTAAAGAAACCAGTTATTAATTTAATTAGAACAATATAAATGTACATTAGTAATAAATATACAACTTATTAATAAAAATTAAGATAAATTATTTAATACAATACAAAAACAAAAATTATAAAAAGGGTCCTTGTGGTAAGGTTCCCAGGATGCTGGCAGCATTACCGCGCTGGATAGCGATGCTTATACGCTGAGCAAGGTAGCTGCCAGCTCTTAGGTCACCACTGATGTCAACTAGCCTCTTGGAAATCTCTTTTTTCAAAAAAACCCGTCAGAATTAATGATGTATTCTTAAAATTGCTGTTATTTTGAAAGATAAGTGGTAAAAATATGTGCTAAAGTAAGATAGACATCTGTTGCCAAAAAATCTTTAGTTAATATGCCCCCTATCTATATTCGACACAGCTTTACAAAAAAAAACTAGGTATTCCTATACTAGAACCTACACTGCTATTACTTCCTCTAACATTAATTGCAGTTAACTCGCGGTTACATAAAAGTATTTAACTGTCATTGAACTTAACTGTTTTTCACCGGATAACAAAATGCAGACCACACAGAAAAAACGAGACGGATGCACAAACAAATAGGTAAACATTATAGGCGTCTCTCTCACGCGTGTTATTGAATGTTTAATTTTGTATGCGCAAAGGCATCGTCGCCAAATCCATATTGTAATGTATGCGCTTCCTCTTTTGAATAGTTGGGACTTTCTTTTGAAAGTTCCTTGTCCTTTTGACGTGGTGTCTGTTTGTCTACACGTGCCCAGACAAATACTTAGCCTAATTAGATTTAGAAGAATTTGCATAATAAATAGGATAGCTAGATTGGCTTGGAGACTAACTAAGTATTATTTGTATGTTCTTTCTTTGACTAGGCTGTAGGTTCCTTGTAATAGATTAATCGCCTAGGCCACCTAAGGTTGAAATTTCGAGACTTCGCCAAAGCAGTGACAAAAAGAGAAAAGAATGTTAGCGAGACATTAGTTCTCGTTACCGCTTTGGTCGTTCGTAGTGTTGTGTTTGCCTTCCCAAATATTTCCTTTCTCCCAACATTTGGTAGGAATTGTCAGCGTCTGATCATTTCAAGTCTCGCCAAACATTTAGCTTAGACTTTCTATTATATGCTGTATTAGGTACTGTTTCTGTTTTATTGTGACAGTTGCTGCTTATTTTGTTATTGACGAATTGTATCTGTTGTTACAGGTGGTTTGGAAGGCAAATATCGCGTGGCGGCGCCGGAGCTCATGCAAGACACCTTCATGAGCGATTCGGAGGACGAAGGAGGTAAGAAAACTAACATACAACAAGAAGTAATTAGGGGATTCTCGCTCCCTAAGAGTATATCTTTCTCTACTGGAAATTGAATGCTGACAATAATAAAGATGCACGTAAAAATAATGTGGAATCACCAGTGGAATAGGAATTTCACTCTAAACTACTTCGGTCAGCATCAGTCTTAATATCTGTAAGTTAGTCATCAGTTAATTTTTTAACTGCAGACACTATTCCTTAAAAGTGGAAACTAGTAATATTTTTCCCCCTTATATTTTTATCCTTATGATGAATTTCTTCTATGCGAAACAACTGCTGAACATCATCCAGTTAACCAAGTAATTAGATTTAGCCAGAAACATATATTTTCACATCTCTCTTCCAGGAGAAGTAGAGTGTCCAATCCAGCAGCAGCAGCAATACAGATACATGAACAGCGAGGCCGGCACGCTGCACCGGGCCAAGCCGCTCGAGGACAGCGTCACCGATGGACACCTGTGGCCCAGCAACAACGACAGCAAGGTCGCCACAATCGACCGCCAGCCGCTGGACATTGGGTGAGTCCCACATTAACGTAGGACACCTGTGGCCCAGCTACAACGACCTTGCTGTGGCCCCCATCAACCCCTAGCCACTAGGCACCAGGTGAGCCAGTAGAGTGTTTTGGGCAGCAGCAATATAAAGCGGGACACCTGTGCCCCAGCTACAACGACAGCAAGGTTGTCACCGCATTAACCGCCTGCTTCTGGACATTGGGTGAGTCACTAGTGCTTCCAGCAGCAGCAATACAGAAACATGAGCAGCAGGACACCTGTGGCCCAGCAACAACGACAGCAAGGTCGCCAGCCTCTGGACATTGGGTGAGTCACTAGTGTTTCCAGCAGTAACAACACAGACCCATGAGCGATGGGATACCTGTAGCCCAGCAACATACCATTAAAGCTGAAGAGTGTTTATACTAATACACATACATGAACAGCTAGATATCGAGTGAGGCACTAGAGGGAATGAGACGAGCTTGAAAGTTCATAGACAGGATGGCTCTTTCATGTTAGAGGGACGTTTTATACCACACAGTTCTCTATTTTATTTAACTTCGAGGTAGCCTGAAATCACTAACAATTAATGTTTTCAAAAATAACTAGGCAATTGATAATCATTAATATGCACTGGGCAGTGGCGTATGTAGCACTAGGCTTCGGTGCCCATTCTAAGCAAAGTTTTAAAAAAGCGCCAGCTGTACGCTGTCTGATATTTCCAACACGTATTGGCATCTGACTCTAAGCATAAAATCTTATTTATGTTTTGAGTTTTGTCAGTGGCTTCCTTCAGTTTATTCGCAGCTTTATTCATGTCTATGAATTGTGGAGTAATTAAACCTCATTTTGTTCCAGGTTCCTGGTATCGTTCGTGGTGGATGCGCGAGGCGGCGCCATGAAGGCCAAGCGGCGCGGTGGCGTGCGCGTCATAGTGCCGCCCGCCGCCTGCGCCGCGCCTACCCGCGTCACTTGCCGGTACGTGCGACTTGAGCATTTATTTATTTACCAGTAGTTGCCCGTTGCTTCGTCTGCATGAACTTTATGATACAAATTGACAGGTACTACCATCTTATAAATATAATCTGTGATCAAGAAAATGACAAACGTCTAATAACAAAGCAAAAAAGTATCAAAAATAGAATATTAAAAAGAAGTATATTTTTCTCAGCATTTGTCTGATTGTCTGTGTCTTGTCTCGAAGCACTAGTAGGGGCCAAAAGATAATAAAATAATCGGGCCCCCTAAGGGCCATTACAGATTTTTTTATTTTTGTCGTTCATAAGTGGCATTTTCTGTCCTAAATTGAATAAACTATTTTTGACTTTGACTTTGTGACAGTCGCGAGCGATTGGCGCTTCCTCGTCCCCCGCACGCCTGGCAGGGCGCAGTAGGATCACGCAAGAACTTGTTGGACAATATGCTTCTTTCTTGCTCACGTTTAAATGCGGGTTTGAAAATATGACAGGAGTGTTATCTGTATTAAGTATCCTCGTGGATACCTCTGCATTGCAATATTCTGTTTACTTTGTTTTATTCTGTTAAATCCCTTAGTGACGATCACGTCAAAGTGAGTTTGACTGTAGCAGTAATACACTTTGGGCACCAACATGTATTTTATTGAAATGTGATGTTTAGTAAAATGTTATGTAGACACGGTCAGTGCGTAACGGCCCTTAAACTGTTAAATTTGATTGTTGAGAGCGATTGGTCAAGGTGATTCAAATGTTGGGACCATGCCACTACAATGCAACTGAAGGCATTCACTCAATGTACTATGAATAGCACTTCCTTTGAACGTCTATTTTGATGACATGACGCTTGACTGGGTTTTCCTATAAACACTTCAAGGTTTCTCAATTAACACAGATTGCGAATATTGATTTAAAACTATTAATTAATTGGATAACAACGTCAGTTTACAGTTCCTACCTACGAGTTTCACTCGTAAAACAGGATCTAAAACATATTCTTGTATGTGTGAAAACATGGTGCAACTCTATCTGTAAAATCAACCCTGGAATCTCTAAAAAGCATTAATTATTCAGTACATAATAAATCGTCCAACCAGACGAGTTAGATAAATCTTGAAGTAACCAGACTTCAGATTAAATCTGTTTACATGGTCATCATCATGATCATTCTCAGCTGCAGGACGTCCACTGATGAGCATAGACCTCCCATAAATTTCAAAATTCACCTGTCACATTACAAGCGGCTTTCAAACTTTTTAAGGACGTCTGTCCATCTTGCCTGTGGACGGACCACGTTACGCTTTTGATCAAACCTTTCTGCCCTAACGGCCATTGGTTCTTCGCGCAAACGATGCGCAACTATTAGTTTGGGTGTAAAGCAAACTATTCGTTGGTGAAGGATCTACCTTCTAGTGGTTCACCCCGGGAAATGATGCTATCAGCGCTGGTAGGCTCTGTTTGGTACCGCCTGGTAGCTACCACCCTTCCACTGGCGCCAAGCAGCTTACTGTGCTCGGAGAGTGGGAGTGCCAGAACCTTCTGGGTGAGCTCGCTCCACCGTCGGGCAAACCCAATTCAATGTAACAAAAACTAGTAGTTTGACCGAAATAACGATAAATATTTATTTCAGAGCGGCGACAAGACGTGCGCCAGTGGCGGCGCCCCCACCGCTGATGGAGGGTGAAGCTTTGGCTTCCAGGCTGTTGGAGCTGCAGCCTCAAGGAGCCAAGTTCTTGGCGTGAGTATTACGAGACTGTTGCATTGAACGACTGGTTTGTTTGAGCATTAAAAGCAGAACTAAGCTTGGCCTTCGTCGAACAAGACATGAAGACCATTAGAACTATGGTTAAGTGGTAGAGAGAGATGCTTTTGGCATTAAGTCTGTTGAATTTGCGCAGAAAGTATACTAGTAAATAATCAAAACTGAACGTAATCTGTTGCAGCGTTTGATGCAAACTATACTGATTGACCTAATGTGCCAAACTTGTTTATTTGAAATTTTATTTCTATTGATGAGTATGCATGTTAAAGGACGAATAGAAGGGGACAGACCTAGGAAGAGATTGATGAATTAAATAAAATTACAGAATGATTAAGTGACGAATGATAGGATTGTAAAAACATAGTGTATCGACCCCAGATAAACTCTGTACAGGACAAGAAAATTAAGATTTCTGGTTTTATTTACCTAATATTTCTCTTTATAAAAATAATAAATTGTTTTAACAAACACACGAATTACCTAGCCCCAGAATAAGCGTGAGCTTGTGCTATCTCAGGTATTTATGTCTGGTATCTTATTTTGATCCTTCACGTATCATGTTTCCCGACATAATAGAAAATCAATTATTATCGACCCGCCCGCGTCCTTATTATCCTCGAGGCGTTAAAGGCCATCTTTGCATCTTATCATGTTGTATTTACCCGACTGCGGAAAGAATGGGTTGACAGTTTTTGGCATATGAGGTGTCGTTGAATTTGTCAAAATTGTGAGAGTGTCATAGGCTATTAGAGTAATTTAGGCAAAGGCATATACATTCAAAAATGGCGCCCGCAGGGATGGGGGGGATTGTTTTTTTTTACCATAGCAATATGGGTATCAAATAAAAGCCAGTCAAAAATAATATTTTTGCATTCGGGTGTTTTGTTTTTTCAATAATTTCGTGTATGCTTCTCAGTCCAGTGATAATCGAAGTGCCGATATTCACAACGTCTTGTCGCGAGCGCGAGATCGTCATCCTGCGCTCCGACACCGGCGAGACCTGGCAGGACCACTACCTGCATAACAACGACAACCCTATGATTCAGGTTAGTAAACATTCTCTGAGAAATGACAGATAATTTTTGTACCGAAGAAAAGCGCCCCCACCGCGTGTCCAGGGAACTAAAATAAGGTAACTTCCATATGTTTATGTCAACTCTCATTAGTTCCATGGACGGTCACCACACGCTCACTACAGCCGACAGCGCCAAAATGGCGATAGTCAAATGGCTTCATTTTTAAGTTGACAGTTTGCAGTTCAGCGTACTTCTATAATAGACGTCAGTGGGTTAGTACTTAATACCGGATTCCCATAAGTCAAGATCAAGCCGAAATGAAATGATGGGCTAAGGGTTACCAGTTATGGGAAAATAGGGTAAAAATCTATGTTACATATTTTAAAACATTATTGACATTTTACTAAAAGTCTAGAAATCAGACACTGTGGCGCTATTATGGGTAGCACGACTACAAATATTTTTTTCTCGTGTTGCAACCTGCTTCTTGAAATTGTAGTCCAAAAATATAATACAACTGCCGGTTTTTTGTAAATCACTTTTATATTCAACCAAGTTTTTGAGATAATTAGTTACCTTTTGTATCGGCTATTCGCTAAATAAAATACATATATGTCCTTTTGAAAGTACTTCGAAATAATGTTTTAGTCTCTTCTAGTTTAAGTCACGATTGGACTTTAGGCAAAAGGAGTGATAGTAACTTGTTATTCTCCAGCCTTAAAATATCATGTTACCTAATTTGTCCTTCCAGGAGGCCCTGCAACGCGAGCGCCAAGATCACGGCACGAGCGGGGAGACCCTCGGCGAGAACGGCGAGCGGGTCACACGCATCATCACGTGCGACTTCCCCCACTACTTGGCGGTCGTATCGCGCGTCCGACAGGAGGTCCATATCATAGGCCCGGAGGGAGGCACCGTGTCTAGCGCTCATATTCCACAAGTAAGCGTTATTTATCATCATCAGGGTTAAAAGGCATCCAAATGTGATCTTGTTTTATTATTGTATTCTTAGATGAATTCCACTAGAAATATACTACGCCTTAAAAATCAAAACTAAAACTTCAAGTGACAGTTATCCATTACTGGTTAACAACAGATGATCATTTATAACACTGAAAATGTCCTGTCCGGATATCAGGTTCATGCAACCAACTCCTACAGGTATGGCTATGGTTGATCTAAGATTTTAACTTAGTATCATTCGACTATTTTAGAAGAAGTATCTAAGACGTTCGGAAGGACAAAATAGATTAAAATTTGGTCCTGTCAAAAGAACAATCAGAAACTTTTGTATAACATACTGGAACATTTTTATAACCTTAACATGACACATTACAAGTGTCTCTATATTTTGGCTGGATGTCGAATTCTTGTTTTAGATATCAATTCTAGTGCCGTACCCCTAACTTTTTTATAATTGACCTCAAATAGAAACTGCACTAAAATCTGTTTCTCCAGGTCCAAGCCCTATTCCCACCGCAAGCTTTAACCAAGCGCATTCGCGTTGGACTGCAAGCGCACGGTGCTTCACCTGACTTGACCAAGCGTATACTACCGCGCCACGTGGCAGTCTCGCCCGTCATCACGGTAGAGCCTCGCCGACGCAAGTTCCACAGAAGTATCACCCTCACATCGCCTCTGCCGCAGGCACCGGTAAGTTATCTCATAAATGCTGTTTTTAACACACCAATTACCTAATTACCTTGCTATTGTTTCTTTGTAAAAAAATCTGTCACACTTAACAGGTGTGCTATAAGAAGGACAAATTATTTTTTGTACCCATTTTCTTTTCAATAAATTCACACAAAGTGTTTCTGTTTAACTGTTTAGTCAGTAAAAAGTACAAAGCTGTATTCGTTATTAGTAAATTACTTATGTGCTTTCAGTTGGACAAAAAAAAAATGATGTTTGTTGCTGATCCCGTAAGCTTTTTTTGGGAAAGAAGGAAAGAAAAGCCTGTTAATGATCATATTATACAATATGATCATTAACAGGCTTTTCTTCTTTGTCAGATGTTCTTTGATTTAATAATAATAAATTGTTTTAACAAACACACCAATTTACTAGCCCCAAACTAAGCGTGAGCTTGTGCTAAAATGGCGACTAGGATAACGGATAGACATACTTACATACGTTTATATACATCCATGACAAGTTCAAATGATGCGCATAACACAAATATTCACAAACATTTACCCCTTGCGGGATTCGAACCCGAATATGTATGTAATGCTGTTAGTTTTCGTATAATAAATAAAGTGGCCATAACAAACCGTTTGTTATACAGGGCGTACCAACCGACAAGCAGGGCCAGTCTCTCCGCCTCCTCTGCTCCATCATGGGCGGTCAAGCGCGGGCCGTGTGGGAGGACGTCACGGGTTCGACTCCCCTCACGTTGACCGACGACTGCGCTTCCTTCACCACCACTGTATCCGCCAGGTAGGTCTTGTAGTTAGTACCAAGCCTGCAAGTAATTTTTAACCGACTGCAAAACTACTTTGTCTTCGTAAATGTCGGATAGTTCACGGAGATTGCATCACCAATTACACAAACTTCAAGATTTATTTTACCGACAAAAAACTTTATGTCCTTTTCTAAGGACCCATCTATATCTTTACCAAAACTAATGACGGTTCTTGTCGATTATAAGGAAGATACATTTACTTTCGGATTGTTTATTTATAATTTAAGGGACTTAAAAGATATTATCCTCTTATCATAAAAAGGTTCCTTCTTATGTTTAATGTTCAATTACAATTTCAGATTCTGGCTGATGAACTGCCAAAACGTGAGCGACGCTACCAAACTCGCCACCGAATTGTACAGGTAATTGATACCAACATTTGTTTATTTACTTCATGTATTTTACTGTATTATTTATTTTCTGAGTTTGACTCTTTGATTTTTGAAATCAATGCTAGTTTTTATTTGACAGATTCATGTGCTCACGTTCGACTGAGTGACAAAAATTTCTATGGCTAGATTCCATATTATTTTTTGTCCCACAGACTGAGGTGAGCGCGTGAAAAATCGGAAATACGGTTATCGTTATCCGGGCTTAGATTATGATTATTATGTCAAATTTCCACAACCATATTTCATCCTTATAATGATCACATTAGAGTTCCATATATCATTTGAGATATTTTGACAGATTTGGGAAGGTTGATGCTGGGCCCACAGTACACCAATAAACTGTCTTTCGGCTATCTGAATTACTGCCGTACTCAGAGACGTCAATTAAAGTTAATCCTTGAGTGCGGCAGTTAAAGTATATTTTCAACATCTTTAAATCACCTATTACACCGTCCCATGTGAAACCAATCGGATCTCGTATCGTAGCCTACTTTGGATCCGATTGGTTCCTACCTTCCTAGCTAGGATCCTATCCTCCTACTTAGGATTCTAAATAGGATCCTAGTTACGATGTCATCCTATGTCCTGGTAATAACTGGTTAATTTCCCCAGGGATATGCTACTGGTCCCGTTCGAGGTGCGCATCGTGGTGCTCGGCAAGCGGCTGGACGCGCTGGAGGGCCGCCTGCTCGTGATGTACATCACCGACAGATACGCGTACGACACGCTGCTGCAGCAGGTATGCCTTACACATCGCATTAGTGTTTGACGCAGCTGAATTAGGAAGGCAAAGGGAAGCGCTTTCTACGGATCGGTTGTTATGGTCGGGGACCAAGGTCCAATTGTCACCGTCTTGGTTTAGCTATATGTAGTCAAGCTCGTGTTAAATCTTACATATCGCGGTTTGTGTTGTATGGAGCGGGCTAACAGCGCCATCTAGCCTGTAGGAGCCGAGTCAGGGCGTCGCGTCTTGAAGTTGCTTGCTAGTGTTGGCGACAGTGGTAAGATGTCGCCACAAGTGTTGTTACAAAAAATATTCACAGTGTCAAAAGTAGGTAGATAGATAACTCTTTATTGCACACCATAACAGAAAAATACAGTAAGTACAGCTATTTACACAGAAGATGTACAAGGTAGGCGGGCTTGTGGCTAAGGTCTTAAGGTCTTGTACAGTCAGCGTCAGTGTTCGAAGCGCTCAACGTCTTCAAAATGATCTGATAACGGTTTTTATTTTATATGTGCAGTAAAGTTATTACAAAATATCTTAGCCATAAAGTTTTCAATTTTATATGAGCTGTTAGGACGCTCAAAATTATCTAAGTATACGAAACCTTTATCGGCATTGATACAGATAAAGCGGCCACAATACAAATAGGGAAATATTCTTTAGCACATTGTAATTAGGACTTTTTGGATATTGATTTCAAACTTTATTCAAATACTAGCAGTTCCCCGCGACTTCGCCCGCGCCAAAAGTCGGATTTCCCATACAAATTTTCATCCCCCATTTCACCCCCCTGATGATTTTATATCGCGACAAAAGTAGCCTTTGTCCATATGTTCAGTAGTTTCGGAGCCTATTCGATGCAAATAAACAAACAAACAAATCTTTCCTCTTTATAATATTATAGTATAGAAAAGACATGTCAAATGTCATGCATGCATTAAATGAAACGAATACTACCCGACCAAGCCAACAAGACAAATGTAAAACGACTTTCGACGACGAATACAACGACAATACCGATGGAAATCAAAAAACAATGGTGTTAAAATAAACTTAAGCATTTCATCTAGATTGTAATATTGCGTTTTAATTGCCTTCTGTAATTTCGTTGTATTCGTGGTCGTAAGCCGTTTGAAATTTCTAGTAGTCTTGATCGTGATAGATCCATATTCATAGAGCACATAGATAAAGTTAATATATTTAAGCAGCATAATAAGCAATTTCCCTAGTGTCAAAAATCAGTACTTAAAAGTCCGTTGGATGGCGTTGAACAACATAAGTCAGGCAGATTTTTATTTAAGAAAAAGCTGGTTGTTGTTGACCATGTTATAATGTTTATCATTGCCCTTAGGAGGTAATTAGTTTTTTTTTAGATAACCCTGAATATTTATCTTATTTATATGAATATTGCTTCCTATTTGTTTCTTACGTTTACGCGAATTGTTGAACTCATTAAAAGACAATTTTACGGATTACTTCGCGACTTTACAAAGTCGCGAAGTAATCCGTGAAGTGTTCGAAACGTCAGGTTTTAAATAAAATGTAAAAAAATCGCGAAGTAATCCGTAAAATTGTGTTTTAATGAATATTGCATCCCTCAGGAGCACTACACGGAGGTGGCGCACTCGACGTCGGTGCGGTTCCTGGACTCGCGGCAGGTGTACCTGGAGTTCTCCGGGAACCTCGTGCCCGTCACCAAGTCTGGCAGCCAGCCGCAGTTCACCTTCGAGGTATGTACATACAATAAATATACGTAAAAAGGGGCGATTCTGCAATAAAAATGGTTTTTTTTATTGCAGAATAACCCCCTTTTTGGAAGACATGACCAATCAAATAAAATACCTCAATGCGTTTGTATTACCAGGCATTCAAAGACAACCGAGTCGAGTTCACGGTGCGCGTGAAACACCACGAAGAGAGTCCTTCTGGAAGGATTTACTTCATGAACGAACCCAAGGTATGTAGCCCTAGATGAATTACACTATGATATAATTCTCCTTCAAAATCAGAACCTAAACATGACACCTTTGAACTCTTTTAGTTATCCATTTCACAGTTAATAATAAGCACTCAAACTTTCGCCTTAACACATTTTTTGATTAACAATAGATAATGATTTATAATATTAAAGTTGTATAAGCAAAGTATAGTCCTCTAAATGTTATTAAAAGGGACTTGAATGTCTTGCGACAGTGTGAACATGTTCTAAATAAATGTAAGATGTGCTATTATGTTGTGCTATGAACTATATGGCTCTACACAGGGTGTTTGGTGTATCGTTTGCCAAATTGAAATGGCAGATAAAGGGGGTCATTTGCTACCAGCTTCAAAAAAAATATTTATAGCCTTACTGAATTAAAGAAAATATTTAAATTAAATTTAAAAAAAGTTAAGTTATAAATAAAAAATTAAAACGGTGAAATAACGGCATATATCTTTTTTTCGTTGAATTTAATATTGGATTTAAAAAAAAACTGTAAGGCCTACTTTTTTTTTGACGCTGAGATGGTAGCAAATTATCCCCCTTATCTGCCATTCAATTTGGCAAACGATGTACGAAACACCCTATATTATTGGTAATCTGAAATTCGTTTCATTCTCATTTTAGTTTAGTTTCATTTTGTTGGCATACATAAAATATATTATTTTATGATTTAAGAAACGTCTGCTAATGTTTACGAAAATAAATGTTGTACACAAAAATTGATCTACAGTCTTTGTTGATAACACAACATTGTATATCACAGGTGCCCAAAGGAGAGCAGTCTCAGACGCCAGCTTGCGTATTGGACGTGGAGCTGCCCGACAGGATCGCGCCGCGCGCCGGCAAGAGCCAGGTCGACTACCTTAACCTGGACCAGTCAGGTAAATAATACGCCTTATAACTAGATAGCATTTACTCCAGAGTAGTTGACTGAACACTCTCACTTCTGATTTACGATAGGTCTTCCTTCCTTCCTTTGAGAGAAGCCACTATACTACCCGACCAAGCCAACTAGACAACTGTCAAATGACTTTTGACGACGAATACAACGAAAATACCGATGTAAATAAAAAAAAACAATAGTGTTAAAATAAACTAAGGCAATTCATCTAAAGGAGATGTAACAATTTTGGCCATCTCTTGTACAGTTAACCAAAAAACTACGAAAAATCGTTTAAACTCCCTAAAAATATTTAAATAATAATGTGTAAAATATTTTTCATTGTCACACATTCAATAATGATGGCAATTTCTATCACCATATTTGAAAACGTTCTGAAATCAAAATGAAGTGTAATCTAACAATGATTCAAAAATCAACCTAGTTTTACTGTTTTACTTTCACCATTAGAAAACTATGTTATCGATATTCATTTCACTAAGAAAGAAATAAAAATTGAATGATAAAACTGGTTTTTTATCTGAATTCACATGCAAAGCCAAATAAGTTTTCTGAACGATTAGCGGCTAAAACATTTGGTTCCAAGCGTGAAAAAAGTAGCTGTCACTGTCATTTGTGACAGTTGCTTTCGCCGTTCCGTCATTATGAGATAGCATTGCCGCAAAATGTAAAAAAAAAACTTATTTGTGCACGAAAACAACGAAGAAATTGTATACGCACCAATTACTTTTTCTGAGTTATTTTAGAAAAAGTAATTGGTTCATGGCGAGGCCTGAATATTTCCCTTGATGCCACCTTATTAAAACTGCTTTCGTAGTTCAACTGTAAACCTTGACGCGCTGCTGACTGTACTTTAACTTCGTACAGGCTTTGACGCGCTGAACGATGAGCTGAGCTTCCACTGGGGCGACCATAACCACAGCCTCGGGCCCCCCTCGCTGCCCGACCACAGACAAACCAATGGACACGTGAGTTGAACCATAGACAAAATCAATAGTTGTTTCACTATGTAATGACTTTTTTATTTACTTGCGCCCGAAATTCATTGAATACGCATTTTGATATTGGCAACCGTGGCTACGTGCGTAAGCTGTTCAATAGACGCTCAAATGGTCATTTAATTTTTTTAAAATTTATTGGATTGGCTTTGAATTTCGGGCGTTTAACAGGAACTCGAAGTTTTAATATTTTTTGTCGTTATTATAGACCACGTTCAAAATTATCCATAATTGTTCCGTTCCTTGGAATCTATGTTCAAAGTCAACGATTCAATTCAATTCAATATTTTTATTGCATGTCACATAGTGCTAGGTTGTAAGTAAATAACAAAATGTAAAAAAGGCCAATCGCAAATATCCAAGATAATAAATAACTATAACTATAAATAAATTGAATTGAATTTCGCTCACAAAAATTAATTCACTGTCCCACCGGATGACACAGTCGATTAATTTTTGTGAGCGTAATTCAATTTGATTTCGTAATAACGCTTCTGTAACGCTTAATTTACACATTTAAATGATCCGTTTGTTTACAGGACAAGATCATCACAAACGGTGATGTCAAATTCACTAACACAAAGGACTTTGACGATAAAGATGCCAAGCCCCAAGGTAACACCCACAAAACTAATTTACGCGATTGATATCCTCTCCAATACAGTTTGTGCTAAATCCAAACCCTATTACCCAGTTTTCGGGGTAATTTATCACACCTAATTTGTGTATTTGCCAGGCCTTCCATTTTCACAACCTGTCTCATGTACCCACTTTACAATATTTCCTTTCAGTCAACGGGGACGCATTGCAAGTCGACTCTAACAAGGTCAAAGCCACATTCGATTCCGATGAAGATAAAACTCCTATGAACACTTTAGAAAAAGGCAAGAAGAAGCCCGAAGGCGGATTCCTCAGTGGCCTCACCGATAAAGTAAAGAATGTGTTCAGTAACAGTGAAGATAAAGATGAAGAGAAAGAGTCTTCGCCCAAACCGCAACCCAAGCCGAGAGAGTCCAAAGAAAAGAGTCCCCCTAAGCCTGCCCCTAGAATCATAAACGAGGATCTCCTTGATAAAGTTGACGATATGTTCAAAGATCTTCACTCAAAGCCCCACCTAAAAGAAGACGATGATTTACAAAGCCAAGTGTACAGCACTAAACTGGTTGTAGACGAAGTAGACAAGCCTCTAACTGCTGCAACTCAAGAGGTATACGATCAGTACGCCAATATGCAGCCAGTAGACACTCCTCTGAAACAAATGGTCAAGGATCCATTCCAATTCCCGAAATGCTGTGATAAAAGGTACAAACATAGTCATGACGAAACATCCAACGTTGTAGACATGATTGAAAACGTCAACTTCACGGCACACGAGAAATTGAATGAAGCTGGAGACAGATTGCACAGTGAACTTCATGATGGTCTGGACAAAATCGAGGAAGAAAAAGAAACAGTCAAACAGAAATCTAGCGATATCAAAGACGATTTTACGCAAGGATTCGAAGATGTCAAGGGTGGTTTGAAATCAAAGGGAGAACAAGTAAAATCTGGCGTGCAAGATAAGTTGGATGATTTATCGAAATCTGCAGATAAGTTAAAAGATGACTTCAGTGTTAAAACATCTGAAGTCGAACAAGATATCGCTACTGAAATTGATAACATCAAGTCTTCCGCCAACGAAGCCTTAGGTTTCTTATCAAACAATGTAAATAGTGCTAAGGATGAACTAAAAAGCAAAGCCAATGAAACCGACTTCGCTGCTAGAGAAAGAGCAGAACAGCTCAGACTCAAAACCGGTGAATTCGTAAAGGATTCTTCCAATGATCTCAAGCAAAAAGCTAAAGATGCTGAAGAAAATATCAAAAACAAAGCACAGGAAGGTTTCAATGCTGTTGCAGATTCCGTCTATGACGTCGAAGAAAATCTAAGTCAGAAATCTAAAGACCTCAAATCAGATCTCAAGGAAACAGCGGAACATGTCAAAGATGCCACCAACGAGAAAGTAAACGAAGTTGTTGAAACCGTAGAGAAAACTAAAGAAAAAGCCAAAAAAGAAGGTAAGAAGAAATCAAAAGAGGGCAAGAACTTCTTTACTGGTTTCGTGAGTAATATCTTTGGTGAAAAAGATAAGATTGAAGAGGGCGTCAAAGGCAAGATTGCAAAAGGAAAGCAGGCAGCTAATGACCTCGCAGAAGAAGCTGCGGCCAAAAAAGATGAGCTGGAAGAGAGCGCTGCGAAAAAGCAAGCAGAGATTAAACAAGTCGCTGAAGACGCCGCACAGAGTCTTAAAGATGAGAAAAATAAGGTAGAAAAGGCTGTTGCCAGCACAGTCGATGAAGTAAAAGAAACTGTACAAAACAAGAAGGAAGAGACCAAGCAAGCAATTGAAGATAAAGCGCATGAGATTGAAAGCGCAATTGAACATAAGAAGAATGAAGTATCATCCGCTGTTCATGATAAAGCAGAGGAAGCTAAAAAAGCTGCAGAAGAAACTAAACAAGCGGTCGAAAATAAAGCACATGAAATCAAAGACTCCGTCGACAGCAAAAAGAAGGAGATCTCCGAAGCTGTACAAAATAAGGCAGACGAAGCAAAGAACGCCCTTCACGAAACCAAAAACGCTGTGGTAGACAAAACACATGAAATTGAATCTTCTCTTCTGAACAAAAAAGACGAGATTGCCTCAGCCGTTCACGACAAAGCAGATGACGCTAAGAACGCCCTTCAAGATGCTAAAGTCGCCACTGTAAATAAAGCACACGAAATTGAGGCTTCTGCACAAAGTAAGAAGGACGAAATTGCATCAGCTGCTCAGAAGAAGGCAGACGAAGCCAAAAAAGCTTTCCAGGAGAAAAAAGATCAAGTGATTGATTTCTTGCAATATGAAAAGGAAGCGGTTTTAGATAAGACTGCTGAAGCGAAACAAGCGTTTACGGACAAAAAGGACCAAGTCGAAGATGCATTTGTAAATAAGAAGAACGAAATCGGAGCTGCTATCAACGAAAAAACTAACGAAGCTGTAAAAGCGACACAAGATAAAACAGCTGAAGTTGGAAGTGCGATAGAAAGCACAAAAGAGGCTGTAAAAGAAAAGGCAGAAAAGGCAAAGGATGCGTTACAAGATACGAAAGATCACGTCCAAGATTTTGTTCAGACCAAAACACAAGAAGCCGGCAAAGCGATCCATGACACACAGGAAAACTTAGCGAACACATTACACGACACTAAAGAACATTTAGAAAACAAAGCGGAAGATGCGAAGACATCTTTACAAAACAAAACTAATGAAGTAGGTAGTGCTGTTGTAAGCAAAAAGGATGAAATCCAACAAGCCGTTACAAACAAGAAAGATGAAGTACAAAACGCAGCTCAGACAGAATTGGACAGGATACGACAAGAAGCCGAGTTAACCACTGAACAAATAAAAAAATCCGCCGAAGAAGCAATTAACGCAGCTGCAGATAAAAAGTCAGAAATCCAATCGAACGTAACAAACAAATTAGAAGATGTGAAAGTGTGCGGGAAAGAGCAATTTGAGAGCATTCAAAAGGCTGCAAGTGACAAAGCGAACGACCTGCAAAGGTCGTCGAAGCAAGCGTTCGATCACGCACAAGAATCGACCTTAAGTTCTTTCGATAAGATCGAAAGTTCAGCTAAGGACAGAGTGAGCGACGCCAAAAATACGTGGGAGGATTTGCAGAGCTCGACGAGAGATACGTACGCAGATTTCAGGGACGACGCGCACAGTTTGGGCAGTTCAGCACAGGATACGTTGCACAGCTTCCAGAGTTCAGCTGGGAACACATTTGACAGTTTGGACGACTCCGTCAGAGAATTCACAAGCGGGGCACAAGGTCCCGTCCAAGAATTCGAAAATGGAACCAAAGCAGTGTTTGGAGACGTGAAACAATCTTTTGAAGGCTTCCAAGTGTCGGCGGACAACAAACTTGAAGATGTCAAAGCTTCAACTCAATGTCATGTGGAAGACCTAAGCACAAGGCTGGATGACGCGAGCGAGAGCGCGCTAGCGGATGCGAGGGAGACAGAGCACGCAGTAGCCGATGCAGTGGCCAGTGAGGCTGATAAATTCACGAGCAGTCTCAACGATTTGGGCAACTCAGTCTTCGGGTCCTCTGGGAAAGGTAATTTTTATCCAAACTTGCTTTTGAACTCCCTTGGTGTGGCTAGAAACTATTGGTTGGTTATAGTTCTTTAATCTATGATCTTGAAAATTATTACTTACTTAAGTATTTTTGCAGGATTCATGAAGGACTCAAGCACCAAATTATTGGAGTCGGAAAAATCTCAGTCATCGCCATCGCCACATAAGAAGGGTTCTGGGTAAGTTATTTTAATAAATAACATCAATTAAGTACTTACTATACTAAAGCCACTTAAAAACCATTTTATCACGATTGTGTACAGAATACATACAGATGTAAATAACGGCACGCAAGTTCTAGCACAGAACTAATTCACAACAATAAAAGTAAATGATTCTTCATTTTCAATACTTCGACTTGTCACTTTAATTTCCATAGTTTGAAAACTGTGAATCAAAATAAAAATCTGGCGGGTTTTGTCCAAATATTAAATTATATAATCAATTACTCTCAATAACATGCCGATACATTCAACAAAAAAAAATATGTAAAAAGTTGCCACTGTTTCACAGTTTTAATATGTTTAAAAGCGTTTTAAAGAAGTTAAATCTACCCTCTTGTTTTTATACTCATTGCTAATTTATACTAGCAAGTACTATCTGCAATCAAATTTGAGCGAGTACTTGCTGGTCCGTTTACATTACTTGCAATATTTGCAAATACTTTAACTTGTTGCAAGTTCGGCAAGCTGTTAAACTTACAGACGTTAGCTTGCCACACACAGTGGTAACAAATTGTGGAATTCAACTTCTGCAAATTTTATCACTAGTATTTTTCTTTAAAAAGCTGAGGGTTATATTTTTTACTTCTTTAACGCGTCATTTGTAAACTAATGCCCGCCTAACTTCACTTGCACGCATTTCAGAATCCCGAAGCTAAAGCGGAAGAAATAAGCAGCGAACGAACGGCCGACCGATGTATGATATAGTTGTCTAGTTGTATGTACTTGTATTTATTTATTGTTGCGAAGCTTTACTTTCGGACGGTAGTTTCACTTGTGGCGTTTACCCTAAAGTGACAAACTTAACTTTAGGGTTTTTTTATACCCGATTACTCTTTACTTTTTGAACCCGACTGCTCCGGGAGGGTTATGTATTTCGAGAGTATGTGTTCATGTATAATTGTTTGGCATAGCCCAAACAGCTGGGCAGTTTTCGACATATGAGGTGTCGTTGAATTCGTCAGATTTGTAGTAGTGACGTAGGCTTTATACATTTTTAAAATGGCGCCCGCAAATAAAAACAAAGGGGGTGGGGGGTTGATTTTTCCTTACCATAGCAATATGGGTATCAAATAAAAGCCAGTGAAAATACTAATTTAAAAATATGATAATATTTGCATTCGGGTGTTTTCTGTTTTCAATAATTAAGTTTTTTTGACATATAGTTTGCAAACGATTGAAAAGTTGATGACTTCGTAACATTTTTACGATGCCCAGCTTTGTTCAACCACAAACAATAACGAACTACGTCGGCGTAGAAATTGTTTTTGATAAATAAGTACCCAATATTGGTGAGTTGTATTACAATGCGGGATTAAAACCCACAGTGAAACAATCGTTCATATTTGCACTTAGGGGCACTGTACATGATAAGTTCCAGTGAATATCTCTACCTATAGAAATATTAACAAATCCGTTCGGATTTTAGTCAGCCTCATCGTACGAGTAAATAAGTTATTTCATATCCTGTCAAATTTTAATCTCTTAGCTTTTGACTAACGAGTTTCGATTTCAGAGAAATCAATTTATTAAATGTTAGAAAATTAACGAACGATGGTGTTATAACTACAATTTATAAAACGTTTTATAATTTATTATTACAAATGTTTTACGTCAAGTTAATTATCTTGTATTTTGTAATCTTGCCTGTAACTGATATTATTTTTATATTTCGACGAGATTTATTGATAAATGTTGACATTAATTTCGAATCATCTTAACTTTTACGCAATCATAGTGACACCAATCAGATTATTTGCATTTTATATTTTATTTAATATTATTAAGTATTTATACAAATTAGATGCCATTTACGGTGATTTATGTTGCATAATTTATTGTATTTTAATTGTGTTTTCTTTATAAAGTTTACATTGCTTTGTACAGGAACGAAAACGCGCTTAAGATCAAAACATTAAATTATTTGAGCATGACGCGACGCTTTGTAGGTAGTTGATGGATATATGTACCTACAGTAGTTATCACTACTAGAATAGATCTGCTAGTTGTATTTATTTTCTGTAATTGAGATTACAAACACTATTTTTAATTCTAATGTCGTATATTACAAATAGTGCTTGGAATGCTGCTGATGTCACAAAGCGAGTTTCTTGTATTTTTTGATGTTAAATACACTATCGAATAAATAAACATTTACTATTTTATTACGCGCCTATAAAAGTTAATTTTTCATCCTTATTTCTTCCCCTCAAACAATCAAACGCAGGTATTATAAGAAGAAACTGTATTGGCAGGAATTCAAAGGCCACTAGTTTTTAATATATTTTCCACAAATCCCCATTTAAATAGAAATATTCTAGCACCTTCAGCATCGTTAATTCAAGTTACTAAGTAATATGTAAATAATTGCAAAAACCTGTTTTAAAAGACGCAGCCGTATTGTTCTATTCAAGCCTCGAAAAAGTTGATTTATTTATATTTTGTAGATTAAATCGATTTCTTGATAAAAACTAGCTTAGTAACTCGAATACATACCTTAAATTCATAATCATAAGGTGCATATCAAATAATAACGGACACTAGAACTGCACATGTTGTCATGTTACATTCTCAACCTCACTGTATGTATACCACGCATCGCACGCACTTTTTACCTTGGGTAAGTTTTTTTGCTGATTTTACTTTCAGTTGCATTTTTAAAACGATTGATAAGTTTTCAGGATCAATTCTTTAATTCTAATTCCATGGGCACCTGTAGAAACTATCGACTTTTTTTAGATGTAAATAAAACTTGATGATGCAATAAGTGATGCTTATTGTGTTAAGCTATTATATATATTAATAAACGATTTTTAGACAAAAAGTTAATTCATATGTAAATTTTGATATGAATATTGCAGATTCACGTGATTCCAATAAAACCATATGTTTTCAGTTTTTTCTCGAAGCTTCGACGCAACTGATGTGATGAAGAAGCAAGATGGCCGAGCGGAGCAGTCCTTTTTAGCGCATCATCGCCTCGCTACTATGGAACTCCGAAATATTGGTAATCGTAGTCTAGACAAGTTACGATGTAACTAACGAATAAAGTACGAAACATTGTATTTTTAAAATATACGTCATTTACACAAATCGTCTACGTCATATAATCGTCATGCGTCTCATCTTTATGAATGCAACAGTGCCATCGGTGTAAAGAAGTATGCAATGTTAATATCATATTATGCTGGATTTACCAAAAATACAGAAAGGCAACCTTGTACTTTGGAAATATGGCTCAAGTTTAATTGAATTGGCTGATGATTATTCAGTAATCGCTTAAGATCTGTTTGATTTGTGATTAAAAGTAAATGCCTCAAAAGAATAAAATTAAAGCGTAGAAAATTATATTATGCTGTTACCGTAGGTGACATAAGTAAGTTTAAAAAACTTCGATTTATAAATTACTAATTAAAATATGTGCTAGCTCTTCGAATGGTAGCCTAACATCTTTTTTATAGAATTTAGTTATAAACTTTTATTAATTTTTAACTACCCTTACATTGGAAAAGCCACCTAAATACGAGAGTCTCGATAATCCATAGCGTACAATGTCCGAATGTACCTGCATGAACTTAGTATTCAAAAATTAAAGGTGAACAGAAAAGATTGTTTCGATCCCATACATTTCCTATGTTAATATATAGAAAATGCCATAGATAATGTAGGTACGAGTAGGTGCTTTTAGTGTTGGCAATGGTAAAACGTCGAAGGCATATAGTGTATTCACCCTTTAGAGAAGTGAAATTCATTTTAAATACTTTGTGATTACTTTAAGCTATTTCTTAACAAAAAAAGGCGACGATTCAGAAAAAAATTCTTATTAAGCTTGGGGTTTGTAAAAAAATTGAAATCGGATGTTCTTATTCATTACATTATACTTACACTATGATAATACTATATGCACCAATACTATATACCTAAATATCTGTATGGACTAAAATATCTGTCAAGTAATAATAATAGAGACTGCTTTTGTTATATTTTGTAGTGTAGAGCGACGTTCTTTGCCAAATTTGGTGTCTCAATACGAATGATAGATAGAGATAGTGCTCTACGCAGTCACACCAAGTACGTATTTATTATTCTTTGACAGCAATTTTTCACGTATTATGTAAAATTTACTAGTATCGCTATTATTTGAAATGTTTTTCGCAATGTTTCAAATTAAAACATATTCGATGACTGTTTGAATAAATATGTAAGTAATTTCGTGTGATTGGAATTATACTTTAAAAGTGCATTTTTTTATATTCATATACATGGTACGTTAAGATCTTAAATTTTATAAATTTGTTAGTAAATTATTAGGAGCGTAAGTTGATCACAGTTGGATATAATGACTTCTATAATTATGTTTTTCAATCAATTATTTCAATCAGACATATTGTTTTGAGTACATAATGTTATATTAACTATTTTATTGAAGTATTTTAAAATACCTGGCTATATTACTAAACAATTATAAAAAGTTTGAATTTCTGGTAGTAACTGTGATGCCAAAGTATAATTATAACGGAGATGGTAAGTTGAACATTCTGTTAATTTATTCATAGAGTCTATGTTCACTCTATTTATTGCTTTATAGTAAGTAATAAGTATTTTAAAAATAATTTGTTGTTTTATTTTCTTCCTACAATATTTACTATTTTTATAACAATATAATCATAAATATTCCTATATTTCCCATCGAAGAACTGAATACGTTCGATGTTTCGAATTGTTTCTATGTTTGAGTGAAATTCGTTGCAGGCTGAAGTGTTTCTAAATACTTAAAAGCCGGCTCACTGAAAATTGAATTCGACATATACCCCCGCGCGGGAAGAGGAATTCATTTATTAAGTCTATTGCAGCAGCAACACAGTTCCATATCGCTAAGCCAGCTTGAAGTCGGTCTAGCTCTAACTACTACGACTAATAAATTTACTTTACAACCTTTACTAATTTAAAATATGGACATTACATACATTAAAAGTTACTTGAGATTACGAATTATATATTTGCTAATTTTAGACGAATGTTTGAAGAGCACTACATAAATGTGGAGGTGCTTGTGGCGCAGTGGCGGCAGCGTTTTGGTAGTGATACCAAAAGTTAAGCAACCCACGGCACGGTCGTGATTGGATGGGTGACCATTCCGACCATTAAAGTGACGACCATGACAAGCATCTCCGTGCTTCGGAAGGCACGTTAAGCAGTTGGTCCCGGCTAATATCTGTTGGTATTAGTCGTTAAGCCTAGTCAGAGCCCTAGGGCGGCTTGATAACATCTGACAGTAAGGTTTGTCACTTGCCTTACAGACACCCCTCCACCAATCCGCACTGAGCCCGCGTGGTGGAGTATGGCTCGTTCCTCCTCTCACTTGGTATACAGACACCCCTGCACCAATCCGCACTGAGCCCTGGTGGAGTATGGCTCGTTCCTCCTCATAGTTGAGGTGAGGCCTTTTCCCAGAATTGGGATCTAATAGGCTGACTTTTTTATACATAAATGTGAAATTTGGAATATGTGGCCATGGGCTAACTTGAGTAAACTTCCAAAAAGCTACCCTTAAACTTAATGTAGGCGACGCACTACTCATTTAAAACTAATATAAATTAATTTACTACATTTGTTTCTTTCTGACTGTATCTAAATATGTTTTGCTTATTTCGTACCTATTAATTAAAGTTCGCGCCCGACTGATGAGCCATTCAAAGATCAGTAGTTTAATACTCATTACTCAATCAACCACTCATTCGCTCTTCGCGCCCCCACCCTTAAGCCGGCTGTACACATGGGGCCAATGTGTTGGGCAAAAATGATGGAAACCAAGATTCCTGTTCACACATTGGCTTACTGATCATTCTGCATTGGCGCTTCAAAGATGGACGCAGAAATTCTTGCAGCCGCGGCAATTTATTTATACAGTGCGTTTAATTATTACGTACATGTGCACCAAAGTAGAGTGACTAAAAAGGAATGGCGCAAAAGAAGGTGGTGGATGGTGACTATTCATCGAAATAGAACGAGAAATAAATTAATAATTAATCGGAATAAATTATTCCTTCATGTCGATACAATTCTATGAATTGTAAAACCTCATTACTTGTCCACACCGGCGCCGCCATCGCTATCGGAACAAGGGAACGTAAATTTCACTCACGCGCAACGATACTGACTCCGCTGACGAGTAACAACGAACTGAACAAGACACCAACGTGTGAACGCTGTTTGCGGAGCGCGCCAAGATCCTTTGATGTGTGCACTAAAAACCGACACTATTCGGATGGCCTGCCAATGTTCGCGCCAACTAGACCAATTAAGCCAACATACCGCCAAGTAGCTCTCTACACGTTGGCCCAACACCTTGGCCCCATGTGTACAGCCGGCTTTAAAAATCACACCACCGCAGTTGACCGTTGGCTCGCGGCTCGCGCACGAAAATAATAAGGCTCCTCGGTTGTTTGTACGCAATTGTCTGTCTAAAGCTGATCGCACATTTCTAAGCACCGTACGCGCCGCACGCGCCGAACGCGCCGCATTTTAGAATTCGTTGTATGCAATGATATGAAACCTCGCATATTTATCCGCACCGTACGCGCCGCATTTTGTAAAATACGGCAGGCATCCGAACTCCGAAGGAAAGATTCTGATGACGTCATAAAACGCGGCGCGTACGGCGCGTGCGGCGCGTGCTGCTACTCAGTGTTGCCTCATTCGGATCCAAAGAGCTGAACGATTTGCACGTACTGAACGTACCTACACGCCCGAAATGGACGAATTGGCTTTAATATCGTTTGTACAACAATATGAAGAGTTGTATAATTTACGACATCCGCACTATATGAACCAGCAAAGACGGGACAACATATGGGAAGAAATTGGAGAACAAATGAATGAATCTGGTAAGAAATTATAATTTTTATTTCAAAAGAATTTTAAGACCTACAGTCATCGATTTGTAACATATAACTAAAAACGCACTCGACATTGGCACTTGACCGGTTTATATTATGTTTAAAAAATCACTATTGCCGTCTTCCAGCACGTGCTCTTTGTCTTTGCCACGGAACTGCTCCCCTTTCGGAATTAAAATATTCCTTAAAGGCATTTCTTACTGCCAGAGCATCAGAAGTTGACTGTCCTCCAATACCTGTGAAATTTTCCAATGCATGCATGTCTCTCAACGTTATCATTTGATCTCTTTCTGACCAATAACATGTATCATCGCGTAAAATATTATGTAGGCAACATATTGCCGTAACGACTGTGACAGTATGATCGAGATTCATAAGTAATCTCCTTTCAAATAGTCTAAATTTTTTCACTAATATACCAAACGTATCTTCAACTGTATTTCGTGCTCGGCTCAGGCGGTAGTTAAATATTTTTTTTCCTTCATCTCCTCTGGCGTCGTCACGTGAATAAGGTCTCATTAAATACGTACTTAATCCGAAAGCTTCGTCTGCAATTATTACATGTGGCAAGACTGTGTTTCCTCCTGGAAGTGCTTTTGGTGATGGCATATTTAAACTTCCGTCGCTTAAACGCTTTCCCAAATTAGAATTTTTGAATATGTTGGCATCTGAATTCTTACCACAAGCGCCAACATCTATGGCAATAAATTTGTAATTTGCGTCTACCAATGCCAGTAACACTGTACTAAAATGTTTTTTGTAGCAATAATACATAGAGCCACTGTGCGCCGGAGCTTGAAGTAATATATGTTTACCGTCAAGAGCTGCAACAGCATTTGGAAAATTCCACTTTTCGCGAAACACTATTTCTGACGACATCCACAAAAATTCATCTGGCGTAGGCATTACAATCGGTTGTAGTATTTGATATATTACTTTACATGTTGAATAAATTATTGTACGAATTGTGCTCTCGCCCATACGGAAATTATCCGACAGCGATGTAAAAGAATTTCCGGTTGCTAAAAATCTGAAAAGAAACATATTACATTAGGTATTTTATATTCTTTTTTCTTGATTTATTAAAAAATTGTTCCCAGGTGTAGCATGTAGAGAAAGATGGACAAGAATCCGAGAAAACTATAGAAAGGCGTTGAGTTTAAGAAAAACAAAAAGTGGTCAAGCCGCAACCAAAATAAAACCTCCTAAATATAACAAAGAGCTAAGCTTCCTCTTTCCCTATATAAACGATGAAGAAAATAGAGTTTCAAATATATCAGTACCAGCACGAGAAGCGCCCCCTTCAGTTAATTCCCCACATTCCGAGTCTGGAGAAGATTTCCAACAAGCGGAATCGCCACTACCGAGATACACTCCAAATCGCTCTTGTAGTCGTTCGTCATCGCACAGATCCACAGAAAATCCTACCACTAGTGTAGCAACAGTACTAAAAGACTATTTGGCCGAACAAAACCGGTCACGTGATTCTGCGCAAAATAATATTAATGTAAACCAAGATCCTATAATAGATTTTTTTATGAGTATGGCTAGAACTGTACAAGGACTTGATAAAAAGAAACAACTGTACATCAAAGGTCAATTGTTTCAATTAGTGCATAATGCAGAAATGGAAACGCTAAATGAAAAGGAGGCTACTTCTGTATCTATTGATACGGTTCACTCCCCTGAAATGACCCTCTTTACGTTGCCGCTGAATTCTCTACAAAATACTACAGTGTCTCATTTGACAAATGCTGAATCTGTACGTCCGCATATTTCACCGACCACCTCGACTGTCACATCTGGAGTGTCTCATTTAACGAATGCTGAATCTGTACGTCCACGTATTGCACCGACCACCTCGACTGTCACATCTGGAGTGTCTCATTTAACGAATACTGAAACTGTACGTCCTCGTATTGCACCAACCACTTCGACTGGTACGATACCTCAACAAGAAATGGCATCAATACACCCTACACAACAAATAACGATAATGAGTGACGAGATTATTAATGCACCGACCACTTCAACCGCCACGATACCTCAACAAGTAATGTTTATGAGTGACGAGATTATTAATGCATCCTATGATCATGAGAGCTCTGAGTTCAATGAAGAACTAAAGAAATACGTAGTATTTAAGAAATACTAATTGTTGATTTTATGTTCTTTTCTAAACAATACCTGATTACTACCTCTAAATACTTAATAAAACTTATCAATAAATAATACCTCAAACATACAACGAGTCTTTCCTCTGGTCCGATTGCCCTTCTAAATCTTGAATTTTCCATAGTAAGATGTGGTTTTAGAATATGTAGCAATTCTTGAAATTTCCTGTATGTCATGTGTAGATATCTGAAAAATCGTTCATCATCATCTATTAAATCTGGAAATAAGGTATGATATTCTCCATATAAGTTCCTTTTTAAATTAATGTTGTGAATCCAGAGTCTTTTTTTTCTTCGAATTTCATTTTCTTCTTCCTCTGCCAATAAGCAGGCTATTACAACAATTTCTTCCATAGCAAAATGTCACCGCACCGTTTTACACCAGAAGCAAGAAAAAACTGCAAAAATTGTTGGCAGCACACAGAAATGCGGCGCGTTCGGCGCGTACAGTGCTGACAAATATGCGACCCAATTTTAAAATGCGGCGCGTTCGGCGCGTGCGGCGCGTACGGTGCTTACAAATGTGCGTTCAGCTTAAAAATCGTAGTTTCATTTGAATCCCCTACAATCTTGTTCCTTCGTGCCAAATCTTACCAGGACTATGTTTCACACGCCAAATAAAAACAGACTTTTACCGAAATCACGCGAAAAGCTACTCGACAGACTCGAAAAGTGTGTAAAAAGTGAATCAATCGCAGTGTCTTATGAATCATCATCGTCCCGCATCAGACGTAAACAACTGGAACTAGCAGCCGCGGAGGCGAAAGCCAAGATCGAGAAGGATTTGATCGACAAACGGCTGGAATGCGATCTGGCCTTGATCGAGGATGATTATCGTTCCAAGAGCGGCAAAAGCAAGACTGTCAGCCTCGCAGGGGGACAGTCCAACGTTCAGCAATGGCTGGAACGTAGTAATGTACAGTCGCCAACATTGGCGGCACCGACGGCAACGGAGGCAGCAGCGCTGGCACCTACTGATGAAGAACCTGGCCGCGCACCCGCCACTGACTTGCCTGTCAGCGGTATCATTCGGCTTGCCCACACGCTCAAGGAAATCATGGTTACGTCATCATCCCAGCAACAAGACGAGCGTCTACTTACCCGCTTGTCTACCCCTCGTGAGCTACCTTTGTTCAGTGGAGACTGTTTCGATTGGTTGCATTTTCGAAACGCGTACGATGAATCGACACGCGTATGTCGATTCAGTGACTCTGAGAACTTGTGGAGACTCCGTCGAGCCCTGAGAGGCGAGGCGAAAGAAGCGGTCACTGACTCTTTGATCGGAAGTACTTCGCCAGGTACCGTGATGGAAACCCTAGAGCTCAGGTTTGGCAATTCCGAATTAATTGTACAACAGCTGACTGCCCAGATGAGAAAACTATCTCCACTCTCAACTAACTATCAACATGACATAATTAACTTTTCTATAAAAGTCAATAACTGTGTTGCTACTTTGAATTCACACAGCCAGTTCGACTGTTTACGTAGTCCCGAGCTAACGTCAGCTATCATCTCTAAGCTGCCTAGCATATTGATAAGTAAGTGGACAGAATATGCATACGATAAACTAGCCAGTAATGTGCCTAAACTACAACTACTCGCTGCATTTATGAAACGAGAAGCGACAATGTCGTCGTCCGTCGGAGTTACACACCTACGTGATAATCGCAAGCCCGACCCGGTGCCACCCGGACGAAAGCCGGATGACCGGCCTCGTCAGCCTACATTCAACCGGTCAGTGTTTACGACGGCAACTAAGTCGACTTAACCGACATCATCTTGCATCTTTTGCTCGAAATCGGCTCATGTACTTACCGAATGCCGACCATTCAAACGGGCAATGACTCGAGATCGATGGAGATTCGTCAAATCAAAGAACCTATGTTTTTGCTGCCTATTAGACCGGCACGATAATGATGCATGTCCGGCGCCATTGTGTGACATAGATAACTGTGGATTATCACACAATCGATTACTGCATTATAAGAAACGTGAGTCGACACGCACACATACAGTCAACACAGTGGTGAACGAAGAGGAAGAATCATCATCACAATCACAAACGACCGACGACGAGTCATCATCAGCTGCGTCAGCGCGCGGCGAGACCGTGGCGCACGTCTCGGCCTCGCCCGAGCCGCTCAGCGCGTCCGCCGCGCCCGCCCCGGCCGGCGACCGCGCGGGCCCCACGGCCCCGCGCTCAGTGAGCTAAGTGCTAAGTGATAAAGGTCAATCTTAGTGGCCCTAAAGGCACGGTGAGTGCATATGCGTTATTGGACGACGGTGCTTCGATATCTATGATTGATAAGGACTTGGTAAGCGAATTAGGTCTTATTACTTTCCAGTCTAGCCCGATAAAATTCATTGATGCATTTGGAATCGAAGTATTTCAATCTGATGTACCTAAAGTTACGGTAAAAATGTCTGGTAGCTCTGAAAAGAAAAGTTATGATGTTACTTTACGACAGGTTAATAATTTAAATTTACCTAAACAAAATTTGTCAATAATTAAGTCTCTTCAATGTGATCACTTGCTAAATGTTAAAAATTCTGTGTGCGATCAATGTGTGGTGCCTCGCCTACTGATAGGAGAAGATAATTATTACCTAATTGCCCCTCATGAGATTCTGCATGGTAACAAGCAGGAACCTTACGCTACGAGATGCCTACTAGGCTGGTCCATTCATGGCTGCTACGGTCTCACTCACTCTCCCGTGAACGGCCACACCTTCCATCTCGCTCACTCAGAGGAGCCCGAACCCGATATTAATTTAACTGAATTAAATTATTTACGAGGGTCAAACTGAAAGTTCTTAGAACTGGCCACTTATAAACAATATAATAAAAAAAATATTCTAAAATTTGAAAATAGAACTCTTTGCCAATATTACTGAGTATATATTTCATTCATTTGTCATTTGTTTTACGACTTGGCGGCAAATTGAAAATTGTCTGTGTCACGTCAAAATGAATTTAACACGAGAAAATTTTCGTGCAATGATTTTTTATGACTTTCGATGTCATTTAAGTCAACAAGAAAGTTATGATAGACTACGATTGGCCTTTCACGATGAAGCCCCATCTCGTGCGACTGTTTACAACTGGTTTAATGAGTTTAAACGTGGTCGCACTAATCTCACTGATGATGTACGTGAGGGACGGCCTTCTACGGCGACGACTGAAAATAACATCTGTGTTGTGCGGCGTATGATAGAGACTGACAAAAGAGTGACCTATCAGCAGATTCGGACAAGCTTAGGCATCGGTATGAGTCAAGTGCACAAAATCCTCCACGAACATTTAGCGGTCAGGAAGCTTTGCGCCCGGTGGATACCTCATAATTTGACTAAGGCTCAAAAACTCCATCGTGTGGATTGGTGCCGTAAAATGATTGAAAGATTTAACGGAGGTGACTCAAATGCTGTGTTCGACATACTAACAGGTGACGAAAGCTGGATTTACTGTTATGATCCTGAAACCAAAAGACAATCTGCTCAGTGGGTGTTTCCTTTCGAGGAGTTGCCAACTAAAGTGAAGAGAGATCGAAGTGCGGGAAAAAAAATGGTGGCCTCGTTCTTTGGAAGGATAGGTCATTTCGCAACAATTGTGTTAGAGGATCAAAAAACAGTTTCTGCAGAATGGTACACTACCAATTGTTTGCCACTTGTCTTGGAAAAAGTTCGAGAGAAACGACCTCGCAGTAGGATCCTCCTTCACCACGACAACGCCTCGTCGCACACCGCCAAGCGAATGATCGACTATTTGGCGACATCAAACGTTGAATTACTGGGTCACCCGCCGTATAGCCCCGACCTCGCGCATTGTGATTTTTATTTATTTCCAAAAATTAAAGAAAAACTTAAAGGAAAGCGGTTTATGAATGCTGAAGAAGCGGTGGCTGCGTATCGCGATGCCATTGAAGAGACCCCTAAGGACGAGTGGGCAAAGTGCTTTTCCCAGTGGTTCCATCGCATGCAGCGGTGTATTGACGTCAATGGACAATATTTTGAAAAGATATAATGAAACTAATAACTGGCTAATGTAATCAGTTTTTGATTTTCTAAGAACTTTCAGTTTGACCCTCGTAGTTAAAAAGTCATTCGAACTTGACTATTGGTGTGTCGACCTTACGCCGCGATAATACGGCACATTTGAGAGCGGTACGTATTCTAGATGAAACAGCGCGAAACATCGGCAACCAATGGGAGGTAGGTCTGCCCTTCACAAAGGATCGACTTTCGTTACCGGAGTCTTACAACTACGCACTCCGTAGACTACAGGGTTTACAGAAAAAGTTCATGTCTGATGGTACGTATGCTAAAAGATATCGTCAGGAGATGAAGCGACTCTTCGACAACGGCTATGCTCGGGAACTAGAGGTCAACGCACCCGCGCCCTGCCACACATGGTACTTGTCGCACTTTGGCGTTCAAAACCCAAATAAACCCGATAAGCTCAGGTTGGTATTTGATTGTGCCGGTAAAGTACAAGGTGTTTGCCTAAATGATTTTTTACGTACCGGGCCTGACTTGTACAATTCCTTGTTAGGTATTTTGTTACGTTTCCGCGAACATAAAATTGCACTAACGGCTGATATTAAAGATTTCTTCGTTCAAATTAGAATACGGCCGGAAGACCAAAACGTTTTTCGTTTTCTTTGGCAAGAAAACCCCGATTTTCCCGTAAAAACTTGCGTTATGCAAAGTTTGCTTTTTGGTGCAACTTGTTCACCGTTTATTGCGCAGCATATAAAAAATAAAAATGCAATAAAATATCAAGATGAATGCCCCGTAGCGGTCTATGTAATTTTTAATTATCATTACATGGACGATTGTTTACATTCGTGCCGTAGTGAAAGTCAAGCCACACAATTAGTACGCGAGATAGCTGATATTCACAAATCAGGCGGATTTGAGATAACGCGCTGGTCGAGTAATAGTAAACAGGTGTTGGAGTCTATATACCTACCGGAGCGCTC